>CM033448.1:8784641-10021515 GCA_019425775.1 Rafetus swinhoei | reverse complement strand
CGAATGGCTGGGCTGCACCACATCTGGCAGGTTGGGGTAACCATTGCTGTCAGCGTGCAGCAGGCTGCGCTCTCCTCCTCGGGGGTCTGTGGAGGTGAGGAGTCAGCAGGGGACTTGGGGCTCCTATCTCAGCCCTGCACACCAGCCCCCAGCCCAGCTCCTGGGGCTTGTCCCCTCCCCCCCCGCAACTACTCCAATCTCAGCCCCCCCAGCACAGCCCCACATCCCAGGTCCTCATCTTAGGCCCTGGGACCTGGTCCCTGCTGTCCCACCCCAGATCTTATCCCCTCCCGGTCTCCACCCTATGGTCCCCACCCAGCCCGGTGCTGCACGCTCACCCGCTGCACCAGCAGGGTGCCATCCCCACCATAGGAGCCGCTCTCCGAACCACTGCCCGACGGCTCGTCCACCTCGTGCACCACCATAGTGCTGACGCTGTCCGTGTCACCATCCCTGCTCGGCCGAGAGGGGAGGAGAAGTGGGCACGTGGGGACGGGCTCCCTCGGCCACACCTCTGCCACCCTTTTCCCTGCGCTCCTGTGATGTTATTGGGCTGTGTGCAGACACTGCACTATGTCTGCACCAAGCCTTGTACAAAGTGAGCGTGTTGAAAGCTGCTTCTACTGCTCATGTGCAGGCATCGTCTTTGTATGCGAAGGTGCGAGTCCTGCCTATTGTCACCCACGTGGGGATTTCATGTGGCTTGTGATGCGGCATGTGAGTCCTGCTGGTCTACAGTAATCCTGTGTGTGCGTGCCTCAGTTTCCCTGGGCATGGTGCTAATACTTAAGACAGTGAGGGAATGTTGCTGTGACAGCCTTCCCCGGCTACCCAATGGCTGATGCCCTTGGTAACCAGAGCTAGGGAGGGGGATCTGACCAGGTGACACCCTTTGCCTGAGAAGCAAGACCCAGAGGAGGGGCCTGGCTGGGGGGTTGTGATGAGGAGCTGGGAGTGGGTCAATCTTGGCTGGCTGGAGAGGAAGGCCAAGGGCTAAGGCTCTGTTTGTGGGCCCGCTCTCCCAAAAATGGTTTGGACTGACCGCTTCTTGTTACTGGGCTGACAGCTCTGTACTCGTGTTTCACGTTTGCTCCTGGGAGACCTCGACAGCCTATTGTATAAGGGTGGCTAGTCAGTGACTAGAAGCACTTCGCTGGCAATGGGCCTTGGCTGGTGCCGATCCACAGCTGATGAGCTTCCCTGTGAAGGTTCAGACCAGCCCGTGAGCGATGGCTGCTAAGGCCTGACAAACTCCATTTCGGGAGGCTCTTTCACAGCAGGAGAGCAGTGGGATTCCCTCTGTGTGGGCAAGGGTAGAACGAGGGCCCTGGGGGCTCCTCCAGCTTTGTCTTCACTCCAGCTCATCCCTTCTGAAGGATCTCTGCTGTGAGCTGCAGCCTGAAAGGACCGACGACCCATCCAAACGTACTCGAGACTTGCTGTAAGACAGTGGTTTATCCCATCTCTGCTACAAGCAAGAACTGTGCAATCAGTGGGCTTTAACAACTTCAACTCTCATTCGTTCCTCCTCTCCTCTTATGAATAACCCTTCAGCTGTTAGATTCTAAAGGATCGGCACAGCCTGCTCTTTGGGTAAGGTCTGACGTATAAATTAGTATGGGACTGTGGCTGGCCCCTTGGGACCGGGAGAACCTGTATGGATTTGGCAAGATGGGTTTCGCAGCCTCTCACCTGGGTGGTGGCACAGAGGCTGGGTGTCTAAGGGGGTTGCTTGTGTGACTTCTTGCTGGCCAGTGTGGTGAACAGAAGTGCCCTGTGTGACTGGTTTGGTGCCGTATGGGGGGAAACCCCAGTCCTGGGCTGTAAGTAGCCCTGTCTCTAAGCAATTCACCCTGATCCGATCCTCTCAACAGTGTCCCCCTTTGTTACACTGACCTCACCCCCCCGCCCCATTCCCAGCCTGCTCCAATGCCATACCTGCTCCCGGCGGACTCCCCCCGCCCATCCTGGGGCTCGCCCTCCGGCTCTTCGTCCTCCTCCTCACTGCTGTCCAGTTCCTCACTGGAGGAGGAGTAGTCCATGGCCTTCTTGGGAGGTTTGGGGGGCTCCTCAGGCCTCTCCTTCAGCAGCACGAAGTTCTGGGGGGGCGAGCGGGTCAGTACTGTGGCTCCCCATGCCCAGCTACAGCCATACGCGCACACAGCCAGCTGGGTGGGCTCCTGGACCTGGAGCCCGGCCCCCCAACTTAAGGCTGAGAGGGGGGCTCTACACCTAGGTCTCAGTGCTGGGGAGAGGGGGGGAAATGGGGGATGAGGACTAGAGCGAGGGGTGGCAGGAGCCAGGACTCCTGGGTTCTCTCCCCAGCTCTGGGAGGGGAGCGGGGGCTGGAGGGTCACAACAGGGGGGCTGGAAGCCCAGACTCCTGGGTTCTCTCCCCAGCTTGGGGAGGGGAGTGGGTGCTAGTGAGTCAGAGCAGGGGGGCTGGGAGCCAGGACTCCTGGGTTCTCTCCCCGGCTCTGGAAGGGGAGTAGGGACTGGCGGGTTGGAGTGTGGAGGCTGGGAGCCAGGACTCCTGGGTTCTCTCTCCATCTCCTGCTGGGTCTAACACCCCCGGCTCAATCTCCTGGGTTCAGCAGCCCCTGCCCTCTGGGATGGGGATAGCACAGAGCAGCAGACAGGACAGGGTGTGGCAGTGGTGGCTGGCACAGACACACGGACACACTAACCTCGCCGATGGCGCGTTTATAGCTCTGTGGTGGGGCGCGAGGAGCAGAGAGAAGGAAGGGCGCAGAGGTTAACGCGGTTACAACAAGACCCCGAGTGCACCCGAGCCCGGCCTCAACTGGAACGTGATGCCAGGGGGGCTTGGCACTGCCACCCCCGACACCCCCCAGGTCAGACACGCACCAGTCAGCAGAGGGCTGGGAGCCAGGACTCCTTGGTTCTCTCCCCGACTCTGGGAGGGTTAGAGCAGGAGGCAGGGGGAAGGTGAATCAGCACTCCTGGGTTCTCTCCCCACGTCACAGGATTGAAAGCCTCCTCCCAGATGGCCTGGCCCTGCAGTCTACTCGAGGGATGGGGAAGCCCCCCGGCACAGCCTGCTCCTCCTGGCCCTGGGACGCTGTGGGAGCACGGGCTATCCATGCTGCTTGCTCTAGGTGTCTGCCTAGCCAGAGATGTTTTCTCGCAGGGTGCCCCAACCCCATCCCTAGTGCGCGGGCCTCAGGCGCCCCCCGACACTCACCGCAGGCCGGCCAGGGCGTGAACGGTGATCCTCCACCTTGGGCTTGCTCACTGGGGGCAGGATGGGGGAGCTCTCCCTCTTGGACGCAGCTGGGGGGAGATCAGGTCAGTGCTGAGGGGGCGGGGGAGGGAGTAAAAGGGGACCCTTGGCCTTTCTCCTCCCACTCCTCATATCCACATCTTTTCCAGGGAGCTGCCTCCATGCCCAGCCCTGCCCCCTGGTGCCCCCTTGCCCTGTCCCACATCCCCCGGTGCACCCATTTCCTGCCAACGCCCCCATGCCCTGCCCTGCCCTACACTGCCTGGTGAACCCATTCCCTGCCAATACCCCCATGCCATGCCCTGCCCTGCCCCTTGGTGCCCCCATGCCTTGCCCTACATCTCCCGGTGCACCCATTCCCTGCCAACACCCTCATGCCCCGTCCTTCCCCCTTGCCCCCTACATCCCCCAGTGCACCCATTCCCTGCCAACGCCCCCATGCCCTGCCCTGTCCCGCAGTGCCCCATAACCTGTCCCACACTCCCCGGTACCCTCTGCCCCCAATCTGTGCCTACCCCCGATGCGGTTGCGCTCCAAGGAGCCAGCTTGGGGCAGGTTGGTGGTGCTCGCCTGCAGCAGGCTGTCGGCCCTCTCCCACCCAGGGTCACTGCGCCGCAGGTCCGGGTTGCTGCGTGGCATGATGGGAAAGCAAAGCAGAAAGCATGAGGCAATGCCTGCATCCCCCCCCACCCTTGCACCCCAGCCACAGCAGCCCATCACCAGCGCAGCTGCACCTTGTCCCAAGCAGAGTCACCACCACTGGCCACACTGCATTACCTACTGGTGCTCGGCATGGGGGCTGGGGCACGGCGCTGCCCCCGCCTGGGTGGCTGGGGAGGAGGCGCCGGTGCCGGGGGGTCCGCTGGCAGCACCCTCTCCAGCCGGCTGTGCATGTGGATGTGCCAGGCAGACTTGCTACGGGGTCTGTGGAGGGGAGATGACGGTCAATGGTGTCTGCAGGGCAGTGTGAGGCAAGGGATCCTGTGTAGTCAACTGTCCCACCCCAGAGGTGGCTGCATCTCAATGCCAGGCAAGGGGTCCCTGTCTAACCAGCCGCTCCGCCCCAGAGGTGGGCAAATCTTGCCATTGGGTGAAGGGTCTCCGTGTAACCAGCCAGCTCATCCCAGAGGTGGCCACATCTCAGTGCTGGGCAAGGGGTCCCTTTGTAACCAGACGATCCGCCCCAGAGGTGGCTGCATTTTGGTTCCAGCTGGTAAGAACAGCCAAAGTAGGAGCTGCACTGGGAGGGGAGGCAGGGTTCTGCCTGAATGGACAGCCAGGAATAGTGCCAACAGCTTGCAGACTGAACAGACAAGGGGTGGAAAGGGAAACTGAGGCAGGGCAGCAGCATCAAGTCAGTATCTTAGATGTCTATACACTAATGCAGGAAGCACTCGCAATGCTAGTCAATAAACACAGCTATGACAGAGTTGGCATCATGGAAACTTGGTGGGATAATATGCATGACTGAAATATTGGTAGAGAAGGGTACAGCTCGCTCAGGAAGGACAGGCAGGCAGACAGGGGAGGTGTAGTATATTAAAAATGTAAACACTTAACCAGAGGTTGAGAGGGACGTAGGAGACAGACTTGTTGAGATTCTCTTGGTAGGATAAAAGGGGTTAAAAACAAGGTTGATGTCGTGGTAGGGGTCTGCTACTAACCACTTAACCAGGAAGAGGAGGTGGATGAGGCTTCTTTTAAGCAACTAATAAAATCATGCAAAGCACAGGACTTGGTGGTGATAGGGGAGAGGAGGAGAGGGCTTCAACTACCCAGACATCAGCTAGGAAAATAAAGCAAGACACAGATTAGCCAACACCTTGTTGGAATGTATTGGAGACATCTTTTAATTCAGAAGATGGAGAAAGCTACTGGGGGGAGGCTATTCTAGATTTGAATTTAAGAAATAGGGAAGAACTAGTTGAGAATCTGAAAGTGGAAGTGACCACAAAAAAGACAGTTACACCTGTTTTCCTAACTGCTGTTCTTCGAGACATATGTTGGGCATGTCCATTCAATGTAGTGTGTGTGCTTGCCACATGCACCAGTGCCGGAAGATTTTCCCTCAACAGTATCCGTCCGGGACAGGATCCAGCACCCCCTGAAATGGTGCACATATGCCTTGTTATATAGGGCACCCCGGGCCCTTCCCTCTTCAGTTCCTTCTTGCCAGAAGCTCCGACAGAGGGGAAGGAGGGTGGGAGGTTGTGTTGCTCATGTCCATTCATCTTGAAGAACACCAGTTACGGAAACATGTAATTGTCTTCTCTTCTTGGAGTAATTGCTCATGTCCAATCAACACAGGGGACTGCAAGCACTGCCTGCAGAGGTGAGTAGGAGTTTACTTTTTTTTTTTTTTAAACTTTTAATTTTTTTTTTTAAAGGGCGTGCAGAAGTCAGCATGGCCCTGCTGAATCCCGCGTCTCCTCTGGCCTGCTGCATAATCACCCTTGTTTTTTACCCCTTTTAGCCTAACCCAGAGACTCTCAACATGCCCGTCTCCTATGTCCATCTCCACCTCAGTTCAAGTGTGTACATTTTTAATATATAAGGCAATACCTCCTCCCTTTTTTCCCAGCTTGTCCTTCCTAAGCTGTACCCTTCTATACCAATATTCCAATTGTGTGTATTATCCCACCAAGTCTCTGTGATGCCAACGATGTCACAGTTGTATTTATTTATTAGCACTTCCAGTTCTTCCTGCTTATTACCCATATTTCTTGCATTTGTATATAGGCATCTAAGATACTGATTTGATCTTGGCGTAGTGGGATGTAAACATATGGACAGAAGACCTTGTTGCAGCCTTACAGATGCCCATGACTGGGACACTGGCCAGGAAAGCGGTTGAAGGGGCTTGAGCCCGGTAGAGGGCGCCCTCACCAGCCAGTTCATAGCATGTTCTGATGCAGAGAGTGATCCACCTGGAAATCCATTGTGAAGAAACTGGAAGAGCTTTCATTCGTTCGGTGAACACCTCGAAAGCTGCGAGGATTTACGGAAGGGTCTCATACGATCCAGGCAGAAGGTGAATGCACTCCTGATCTCCAAGGCATGGAGATGCCTCTCCTCACTGGTCTTGTGCGGTTTTGGATAGAAGACAGGGAGAAAGATATCGTGGCCCAAGGTAGAAGGTGGAAACCACCTTGGGGAGAAAGGTCGGATGAGGTCTAAGCTGAACCTTCTCCTTGAAGAAGGCTGTGTAAGGCGGGTCCAAAGTGACAGCATGAAGCTCAGATACCCTCCTGCCCAACGATAATTGCTACCAAGGAGACCACTTTCGACGACAGAAGAGACAGGGAACAGGAGGCCCGTGGTTTAAAAGGGGGTCCTATCAGATGAGATTGGAGCAGATTAAGGTCCCACTGTTCAAGAGGGGCCGAAGTCTGAAGGAAAAGCCTCTGAAGTCCATTTAAGAACCTGGCTGTTAAATCATGGAAGAATACAAACCAGCCCTGAAAGGGAGGATGAAAGGCTGAGATCACAGCTAGGTGGACCTTGACTCTTGACCAAAGCCAGAGCCAAACCTGAGAGTTTCAGGTAAAGGAGGTAAACTCATATCATCTGCAGAGGGGCCTTAATGGGGTTAACTCCCCTTTGAGCCTCACAGACTGAGAATCGGGTTCATTTTGCCATACTGTGGAGAACTTCCTGCTTTCCAAGAGGACTCGCCTCATCTCTGATGAACATGTCTGCTTCTGCGGGTTTTACTACAGAGCATCCATGCTGTGAGGTGGAGAGGCCATGGCCCTGCCCCTATGACAGAAGATCTGCACGAGCCCAAAGAGGCTACGGTTGTTGTACCAGATCATCAGTGTGCCAAACCTGTGCTGATGTGGCCAGGCTAGAGCGAAAAGAATCACCAGGGCTGAATCTGGCTTCAACTCCCTTAAGACCTTGCCAATCGGGGCAAGGGTGGGAAAGCATACACGAGAACTCCTGACCAAGGGAAAAGGAAGGTGTCTGCAAGCGAACCCTCCTCCAGGTCCTGTCTGGAGCAGAATTTTGGGCACTTCACATTCTGCTTGGTTGCAATGAGATCCACTTGGGGAGATCCCCACTCTCAGAAGAGCCTGAAGCCACCTCAAGGGTCTTGTGACATAGGTCCCTGAAGAGAGAGGGGGAAGGTGGGTAGGAGGGGGGTAGAGGAGAGCTGGAGGGTATAGCCATGTTCTAGCGTGGCCAGGACCCACGGGTCCGACACGATGACCCTCTGGCCAAGAGGAAGGGGCAGAGGTAGGATGAAAACAAAAGGAGAGGATCTGGCAGTCCAAGAGATATGTGGCTCCTGAGCATACCTGCCAAAGGGGCGCTTGTTGGGGGCCTTGGGGCAACTAGAGGAAGGCTTGGAGGCCAAATGCATTTGCCTGCCCTGCTTCCTTCTGTGTGGGTTAGACCTCCCTAGGGCGGGGTCTTGCCTCAAAAAAGTGCTTGAACTTCTTCCTTTCCATTCCTGGAATATATGACCCCAGGTCTTTAATGTGGTCCTAGAACCTTTAAGCTGGGCAGCTTTGTATCTGTTTTCTCTGCAAACAGGACCCCCATCAAACGGAGGGTCCCGGACAGAGTTCTGGGTCTCCCAGGAGTGTCCCGGAAGCAGGAGCCACGTTGACCTGCGCATCAGCACTGCTCACACTATGGACCAAGCCACTGAGTCGGCGGTGTCTAGATCTGCTTGTGGCGCTGCCCTGGCCACTGCTGCCTCCTCGTCCACCGGTGCTCAGAACTCTTTTCTGGGGTTCGCCAGCAAAGAGAGTTCAAACTCGGTCCTTAGTTGGGACAAAGTATTTATTTTCCACCTTTTTTGAAATTGATGGGATGGGGGAAGGTGTCTGCTACAATGCCTTTGTTATCTTGGGGACCTCCTTTCCTGGAGTGGCAAGGCAACCCTAGCTGGGCCCAAAGAGGATGTCCGTGGACTCCACCACCTCCTCTGCTGTAGATCCAGGTTTGCGCCAACCCACTTCCAAAAGTCCTGATGGGTCTTCTTGTCATCCTGCAGGATCACCAGAGGGGCCCCCACTATGGCCTCACCTGGTGAGGAAGAGGAAGAGGCCTGGGCTGACTGTTCCTCCCCTTGTGAGGGCTGATCCTCTGCCTCCTCCTGGAACATGGGGGTGCCCAGCTTAGCCGCCTCCAAGGGTGCTGGGAGAAGGCCCCAACTGCACCGAGGCTCCGGCCACCAACCGTGCCATCTGTGGTTGCACGAGAAAACCCCATGGAGTCCAAGGGCACCATTGTGAGGGCCAATGTGATGAGGTGGGCGGCCCAGAACATGGTTCTGATGACTGTGCCAATGTGGGGAAGGAGCCTTCCAGTGGGGCACTGGCTGAAGCCCAAGATGGAGACTGGGTGTCAACAAGGTGTAGGGGAGTCATCAGGCCCTGCACCCCCATCCGCAGCCAGACCCGACTCTTAGCCGGAAGGTAGAAGAGAAGGTTTATCAGGTGACAGGGACACAGTGTGGAGCAGCCTTGTCAGCACAGGAACCAGAAGCAGCCAGCACCATACATTTGGGGGGAGGGGCCTCAGAGCCACGGGCCCCAACCCCCCTCCTAGCACCCCAAGCCTGCGAGACTCACTCACACACCCCCGGCAGCCTGTCTACCCTCCAGCCAGCCCTGCCTCTGGCCTTTGTCCGGCTTCCTGAACAAAAGGTGTCACCTGCTCACACGCCCTCACAGGCTCAGGCTACAGAAAGCATCAGCCATCGTGTGCCTGAGGGAGACACTCACACCCAAATTCCCATCCCCATCTCACTATTGGTGCAGTGCCCAGGGAAACTGAGGCACACACAAAGGGTTACTACAGGACAGCAGAAATCACACACAAGATAAAGTGAACCGAATGAATACAACCCCCACTTCTCCACACCGAGTACCATGGCCCCTCTGGTGCCAGGAACTGCCGGAGTAGGGCAACCTCGGAGACTGCAGAGTTTGTCCATGGTGGCGGATTGGAGACCGGTGGTGGTCTATAGACCTACACTGTCTC
This sequence comes from Rafetus swinhoei, assembly GCA_019425775.1. NCBI lineage: Eukaryota > Metazoa > Chordata > Testudines > Trionychidae > Rafetus > Rafetus swinhoei. The sequence goes on along the minus strand of CM033448.1, from coordinate 10,012,274 downwards.
GGCGAAGACTGGTGATGAGGAGGTGACCTCTTGCGCCAGGAGGAAGAGCTGGACCTAAAGCTCCGTCTCTCACATCCCGAATACCTAGGTGCCGGCTGGTAGCTCCAGAGCGTGGAACGGCACTGTCCTCATGGGGATCTGTCCTGAGAGTGGCTCCTTGAGCATGGTGAGTGCCTAGCTCCAACATGCCTTGCTTGCTGGGTGGCGTGTGCCTCCGGCAATGCCCTGGCTCCCATGGCCGACCCGTCTCTCCCTCACCAAATGTGCAGGGCTGTAGGGCGCTGTGCTGAGCAATCTTGCAGGAGTGGCCGTGTCACATGTCCGGGTAGCGAGGCACCAGAGAGGGCTTCTCCCTGTCCCAGGCCGTGGTGCTGACGGTGTCGGTGGGACTGGTAAGGAGATAATGTCCTGCACTGCCTGAAACACCTCTGGGGTGGAGGGGACCTGGTATGCCTAGAGACCATGGCAGGGAGCCAGGAGGGTCATTCTGCTTCGGCTGTGTGGCCTCGTCCAAGGCCTTCTCCTTCTCCTATAGCAGCTTGGACTTTCCTTTACATGGGCCGGGGGACTTGTCCTTGCCCGACTTCTGGGACTACCGATGACTCCTGGTGCCGAGATGTTGACGGCACCGGGGGCACCTGTACTTGGTATGGGTCCAAGCCTTGGTCTGACGGAGCCAAAGCTGACTCCATCAGCAGAGCCTTATGTCTCTGTCTGTTAAGGTCCTGGGATGGAAGGACCTACAGCTATGGCATTTTTTGCTGATATGGCCCTCATCCAGGCAGCAAAGGAAGTTGTCGTGAGGGTCACTAACTGGCATAGGCATGCGACAGATAGCTAACTGGGCAGATCCCATCTCTGGGTAGAATCCCAGCAGGGGACATCTACAAATTAACCACGGATAACGCTTATAGCTATTTACACTGGAATAGGAGGGAATACACAAGGAACGCTGCAGCTATGGGTGGAGCACAGTTCCAAGCACCATCACTGGCAGCAAGAAGGAACAGGAGAGGGAGGGGCCCACTGGTGCACTATATAGTGCAGCATGTGCGCACCACTCCAGGGGGCGCTGGGACCTGGTCCTCTATGGATACGGAGAGAAAAACTTTTGGCACCGGTGCATGTGGTGAGCACGCACAGCTACGCTGAATGGACATACGCAAGTACTGGAAGAAGAATGACAGCGTTCATGATTCTAAGGAACAGTAAGAGGGAGAACAGCAAAGTAAAGACAATGGATTTCAAGGCAGACTTTAGAGCAAACCTCAGGAGCTGGTAGGAGAGGCCCCATGGGAAGCAAGTCTGAGGTGGAAAACAATTGAAGACAGTTGGCAGTTTTTCAAAGAGACATTATTATGGGCACAAGAGCAAACCATCCCTCTGTGTAGGAAAGACAGGCAGCATGGCAAGAGACCACCCTGGCTTAACCAAGAGATCTTCAATGGTCTAAAAATCAAAAAGGAGTCCTATCAAATGTGAAAACTAGGTCAAGTTACAAAGGATGTATATAAACTAACGCAAGTATGTAGGGGAAAATCTGAAAGGCCAAGACTTACAACAAGCTCAAACTAGCTAGAGACATAAAAGGTAACAAGAAAACATTCTAAAAATACATTAGAAGAAAGTGGAAAACGAAGGACAAGGTAGGACTGTTACTCAATGAAGAGGGGAAAAAAAAAACAGAAAATGTGGAAATGGCAGAGGTGCTAAATGACTTCTTTGCTTTGGTTTTCACCAAAAAGACTGGTGGTAATTGGATGTCTACGATAGTGAATGCCATGGTAAATGGGGTAGGTTCAGAAGCTAAAATAGGGAAAGAACAAATTAAAAATTACTTAAAAGGAAAATAAGGACATCCCAGAAAATTAGACCAGTCAGTTTAATTTCTATGCCAGGAAAGATAATGGGGCAAATAATTAAAGAATTCATATGCAAACATCTGGAAGATAATAAGGTGGTAAGTAACAGCATGGATTTGTCAAGAGCAAATCACATCAAACCAACTTGATAGCTTTCTTTGACAGGATAACGAGCCTCGTGGATGGGAGGGGGAAGGGGTAGATGTAGTATAGCTAGATGTTAGTCAGGGATTTGATACTGTCTTGCATGACCTTCTCATTAACAAACTAGGGAAATACAACCTAGAGGGAGCGTAGGTGTGTGCATAACTGGATAACTGTTCCCACAAAGTGTTATCAATGGTTCACAGTCATGCTGGAAGGGCTTAACAAGTGGAGTTCCACAAGGGTCAGTTTTAGGACCAGTTCTGTTGGTTTAGATAATGGTATAGAGAGTGCCCTTTTAAAGTTTGTGGATGATACTAACCTGGGAGGGATTTCAAGTGCTTTGGAGGATAGCATTGTAATTCAAAAGAAATGGACAAACTGGAGAAAGGGTCTGAGGTAAATAGGATGAAATTAAATCAGGACAAAAGCAAAGTACTCTGATGAGGAAGGAACAATCAGTTGCACAAATACAAAATGGAAAGTGACTGTTTAGGAAGGAGTACTGCAGAAAGGGATCTAGGCGTCATAGTGGATCACAAGCTAAATATGGGTGAACTGTTAAAAAAAAGTAAATATGATTCTGGGATGTATTAACAAGCATGCTGTAAGCAAGACATGAGAAGTAATTCTCCCACTCAACTCTGCGCTGATTAGGCCTCAGTTGGATAACTGTGTCCAGTTCTGGGCACTGCATTTCAGGAAAGATGTGAATTGGAGCAGGTCCAGAGAAGAGCATGAAAAATGATTCAAGGTCTAGAAAACTTGACCTTTGGTGGAAGACTGAAAGAATTGGGTTTGTTTAGTTTAGAAAAGAGAAGACTAAGAGGGGACACGATAGCAGCTTTCAAGTACCTAAAAGGGTGTTAGAAGGAAGAGGGAGAAAAATTATCCTCTGATGATAGGACAAGAAGCAATGGGCTTAAATTGGAGCAAGGGAGGTTTACGTTGGACATTAGGAAAAACCTGGAATAAATTGCCTAGGGAAGCTGTGGAATCTCCATCACTGGAGATGTTTAAGAGCAGGTTAGACACACCCCTGTCAGAGATGGGCTAGATGGTACTTGGGCCTGCCAGGCGTGCAGGCGACAGGACTCGGTGCCTTCTTAGGGCCCCTTCCCATTCTACAGCTCTCTGACCTGCTGAAGGTGACCAGACAGTCAGTGGCAGAATCAGGAAGAGAACCCAGGTGTCCTGCCCACTAGAGTCTGTTGCTTAGAAGCCTGAGGGAAGAGGGGACACATCAAGAGATGGGGGCATGGGCCTGGGTACTTGAGCAGGCTGGGCATGGGGTCCAAGGGACTAGGGAGGTTGGGCTCCTGTGGGGGCTGGAGATAGGGCCCAAGGGATAGGTGGGCAGGGTAACGGGGAGGGAGGAAAGCTGGGCATGGGTCCTGAGAGGTCAAGGGGTCAGTGAGATTGGGAGGCACACATGGGGCCCGAAGGCTCAGGGAGGCAGGTGACTGGGGAGCTAGTCACAGGGTCCAAGGAATATGGGGGCAGGGCATCTAGGGAACCTAGGGGTGCCAGGCACAGGGCCTGGGGAGGTGGAGGCCTTACCTGGCTCTCACAGCGTGGCCCTGCCGACTGCTGCCCCCGGCCCCACTGGTGTTGAGTGCAGTGGCGATGGATGATGTTCGCTGGGGGACCTGGCAGTGGGGGGAGCACAGTGGTGAGGGGGCTATGGCGGTATTGCACCCAGGAACCCTTTCCCCCTCCCCTGGAATCCAGGTCTGCTTCTCACCCCGGCCTCTGGCCAGGGAAGGAAAAGCGGCACTGGGAGGGGCTATGCCCAGGCCAGTGCTCCTGTGTGCTCCCCCCACCCTGGCAGCATGGCACAGTGCCTGTTACCTTGGGCGGGGCCTCAGGCTCTGTGCGGACCCATGGCCCCCGTGGGTCAGCGGCGCTGGGTCGTGTGGGTGGTGCAGGTGTCTCCGAGGTGGGGTCTGAGTTCTGGCGGATCATGGCATTGCGGGGTGGGGTGGGAGCAGCCGGGTCCTGCACGGGGAAGGCTGCCACGTTCTTGGTGGGTTGGTCTTGCAGGGACTGGGAGCGTGGTACCGGTGCGGCGTAGGGCTTCAGCGGCACGCGGTGTGCCAAGTGGCTCTGCAGAGAGAGGAGACATCAACGCCTGGCTCCCTGGGGTCACACTGCACTGCCAAGCCCCGCCAGATCCCACCCCAGTGCTCCCCACAGCACCTGCATCCCCAGTGTCCCCCGTCCAGCACCCCCCTCAGAAGACAGAACCCAGGAGTCCTGCCACCCAGGCCCAGGTTCGAGGGGAGAGAGGCGGCTCACATGGACAGACCCACTTGCGGCCAGGAGGAAGCACTGCCCACCCCTCCCCCATCCCTCTGCTACCTTGTGCTGCCCCTCCTGAGGCTCAACGGGGCGCTGCATGGGCGGAGTCTGGGCTGCCGGGCCAGAGCCCAGTGACACTGACTCTGAGCGTGTTTGAAGGGCAGGGTCTGACATGGTGCCACCCAGCTTGGTCTGGGCTGCTGGCGAGCTCTGCTTATTCAGTCGTGTCCGCTCCTCCACCTGCGGGGCAGGAGAGAGAGCATGTCAGAGAACCCAGGAGTCCTGGCTCCCAGCCCCCCCCCCCACTACAACCCAGTAGCCCCCACTGCCCTCTCAGAGCCAGGCAGAGAACCCAGGTGTCCTGGCTCCCAGCTCCCATCCTGACCCAGCGGCCCCCCCCGCCTTCCCAGAACCTGCCAGAGAACCCAGGTGTCCAAGTTCTCCCCCAGCGCTATTGCTGGATGATGGTGGCAGGGGGCATAGAGGAGCTACTGTCTTGTCCTGAGGAAAAGTCCCAAGGGTTGGGGGTCTCCAGGGGACGGGTACCCCACTGGGGTGACCCTCATGGGCAGTGTAGGCCCCAGGAGTGCTGGGCAGTAGTGAGGCCTCATGCCCAACTGGGCACAGGAGTGTCCCCATCTGGGGCTGCCCTGGACCCCACGCCAGGCTAAGTCTGGAGGCCCCAGCTGTGGCACGGGGTGGCGCAGACCTGGCTGCTTCCCCTAACCTGCGTCTGAGCTCCCTCATAACCTCTGCATATGCCCAGAACATAACCCCTATCTGCCCCTGCTCTCCATGCCCGCTGTGTGGCCAGACCTGTGCCCTGCTCTGTACCTCCCGGGCCCAGGTGGGCTTGTCAGCAGCATGGGCACTGCGGTTGTAGTGGTACAGAGGTTTCTTGTCACTCGCCGGCGCCCCCTGCTGCTGTTGCTGCTGCAGAGACTTCAGGTAGGCGTGTTCCTGCTGCAGCTGGCGCTGGAGCCGCTCTGACTGCCGCTGCTCCTCTAGCTGCTTCCGCTTGTACTCCTGGAGGTGGCAGGGTGGCATGCTGCTGGGGGGCTGGGGCTGGCCGCTGCAGGGCTGACGGGTGGGTGTGCACTCTGGGGGGTGGGTGGAAACCCAGGCGTCCCGCCACATGCACAAGGGGAACCCAGGCATCCCGCCACACGCACTCACACGAGGGGAACCCAGGTGCCACGCCACACACACACGCACACGAGAGGAACCCCGGGGCCCCACCACACACATGCACACGAGGGGAACCCAGGTGCCACGCCACACACATGCACACGAGGGGAACCCAGGGGCCCCGCCACACACACGCACACGAGGGGAACCCAGGGGCCCCGCCACACACACGCACACGAGGGGAACCCAGGGGCCCCGCCACATGCACGCAAACGAAGGGAACCCAGGGGCCCCGCCACATGCACGCACGCTAACGAAGGGAACCCAGGGGCCCCGCCACATGCACGCAAACTAAGGGAACCCAGGGGCCCCACCACACACACGGACGCTGGGGAGCCCAGGCATCCTGCCATACAGGGTGCATGGGAGGAACCCAGAGATCCTGACACACCCTGAGGGGATGCAGAGTTAGAAAGGGATAAACTCTGATACTCTGCACACCCCTGGGTAGCCCCCACTGTTGGATGGGGGTGGTGATGACTGTTTTGTGGTCTGATGCAGCTCTGGCCCCCAAGGACACAGGCTGTAGGGGATGGACCCTGCCCCCAATACACCCACCCTTGCTGCTTGGCAAGGTGCCACTCCCTGTCCCAGGCCAAACAACCCCCCTGACTGGTGTGGCCCAGCCTTGGTGGCATACTGCACTGTGGGTATTCTTCAAAGCCAAGAGCAACTTAGAGCAGCTACAAGGCAGGGCCAGTGAACCAAGGGGAAGGGCCAAGGGGCATCATCTCTGAGGGAGGCTGCAGCGAGGGACTGGCATAGCTCGGGGCACACCCCTCTTCCCGCCCTGGCCGGGGAAAGGCCCTGGTTACCAGAAGCAGAGCCTGTTCTTGCAGTAGTTGCTGCTGGAGAATTTCTAGCTGTCTCTGCTCCTCCTCTAACTTGTGCCTGATATACTCCTGGAGAGGGATGGACAGAGAAAGAGAGAGAGAGAGACAGAGACAGGTCACAGAGCCCAGGGCCCCAGGGCCCTAGAGAGAGAGACAGATCAAGCAAAAAGGGGGTGGGGGGTTGGCCAGACCCCATGCAGAGGAGCCCACCCTGGGAGACCCACAGGCTTGGGCACCAGGGGAGATTTGAACCCTTGGCTGAAACGATCCAGGGCACTGACCGCTAGAGTGTGGTGGGAAGGGGCTCCAAGTTCACAAGATCAGAAGTTAGAATAGAATAGAATCCAGGAGTCCTGGCTCCCAGCCCCCCTGCTCTAACTACCAGGCCCCACTCACCTCCCAAAGCCAGGGAGAGAACCCAGGAGTCCTGGCTCCCAGCTCCCCTGCTCTAACCTACCACCTCCCAACTCCTTTCCCAGAGCTGGGGAGAGAACCCAGGAGTCCTGGTGTGATGTTACTGGGATATGAGATAACATATAAATCATTGTTGCAACCATTGTTATATGTTTGCACTGAATCTTGCACTAAGTGGGAAAAGTAAAGTGTTTATGAAAAGCTTATGCTTTAGAATCATAGAACCATAGAGCTGGAAGAGACCTTAGAAGGTCATCAAGTCCAGCCCCCTGCTCTAGGCAGGACCAATCCCAACTAAATCAACCCGGCCAGGGCCTTGTCAAGCCGAGACTTAAACACCTCTAGGGATGGAGACTCCACTACTTCCCTAGGTAACTCATTCCAGTGCTTCACTACCCTCCTAGTGAAATAGTTTTTCCTAATATCCAACCTGGACCTCTCCCACCACATCTTGAGACCATTGCTCCTTGTTCTGCCATCTGCTTGCGAACAGGTGAGTGCTAACAGGGAGTTTAGAGAGGGAGTTCTCCAGGTAAAGGAGAAGCAGATACAGGACTCTTGAGGGAAGTGTGTGTTGTTATTGGGGCTTTCTAACTGTGTGCTGAGCTTGTGTTTGTTGGTGTGTGGTGGTGGTGGGTTTTTTTTTTTTTTCTTCTCTGTGTTTTTGAGTGAGGCTTTAGAGAGGGAGTTCTCCAGGTAGAGGAAAAGCAGATACAGGACTCTTGAGGGATGTGTGTGGTGTTTGGGGCTTTCTTGCTGTGAACTACTACTGAGAACAGACTCTCTCCATCCTCTTTGGAACCTCCCTTCAGGAAGTTGAAGGCTGCTATCAAATCCCCCCCCTCACTCTTCGCTTCTGCAGACTAAACAAACCCAAATCCCTCAGACTCTCCTCCAGCCCCCTTATCATTTTTGTCACCCTCCACTGGACCCTCTCCAATGCGTCCGCATCCTTTCTATAGTGGGGGCCCAGAACTGGACACAATACTCCAGATGTGGCCTCACCAGAGCCGAATAAAGGGGAATAATCACTTCCCTAGATCTGCAGGCAACGTTGTTCCTAATGAAGCCTAATATGCCATTAGCCTTCTTGGCTACAAGGGCACACTGTTGACTCATATCCAGCTTTTCATCCACTGTAACCCCCAGGTCCTTTTCTGCTGAACAGCTGCTTAGCCAGTTGGTCCCCAGCCTGTAACAATGCTTGGGATTCTTCCGTCCCAAGTGCAGGACTCTACACTTGTCCTTGCTGAACCTCATCAGATTTCTTTTGGCCCAATCCTCCAATTTTTTTTTCTCTCTTTCTGTGTTTGTGAGTGAGGCTTTAGAGTGGGAGTTCTCCAGATAGAGGAGAAGCAGATACAGGACTCTTGAGGGAAGTGTGTGTTGTCTTTGGGGCTTTCTTGCTGTGTGCTGAGCTTGTGTTTGTGAGTGAGGGTTGGTGTGTGGTTTTTTTTGTTTTTGTTTGTTTGTTCCCCTGTGTTTGTGAGTGAGGCTTTTTTTTTTTTCACTTCCCCTTTGCCCCTCCCTCTCCCCTTCATGGAGTGTCCCCCTCAGTGCGCCAGAGGCTGGTCCTGGCAGAAGTCACAAGGATCGGAGATCTCCTGGACTACGACCGGGGAGACTGGGTGGCTCCCGCGGCGCTCGCCCAGCGCATGGGGCTCTCCACCCTACGTACTCCCCGGCGCGTGCTTCAGGAGGTGAAGGACGCTTTGCCGCCCACCGCTCGGGTTTACCTCGACAAGGTCCTGCGAGAGGGTGAACCCCGCCCGCCCCTCACCCCTGGCCCGCCCGATCTATCCATCGGCCCTAAGCCCCGCGTACCTCCCCGACCGCCTCCCCCTCATCACCCGAGCCGGCTGCACGCGTTGCAGCTGGTCCCCTTCCGAACCGCGCCAAAGAGTTACCTGTACACGCTCGTGCTTCACACGCTCAACTTCCCCACCCTCGTGTCCCGCCCAGACAACAAGTGGCGGGACCTCCTACCACCAATGGAGGGTGGGGAACCCCGGTGGGCCAGCCTCTATTCAACCTTGGTTCCACGGCCCACCGGGGACATCTGCTGGAGAATCCTGCACGGAGCTGTGAGCACGGGCGTGTACTTGGCGCGGTTCACCCCCACCCCCGACACGTGCCTCTTCTGTGGCGTGAGGGAGACCCTGGCGCACATCTACATCGAGTGCGCCAGGTTACAACCCCTCTTTCGGCTCCTCCAGAACCTCCTGTTGAGGTTCTGGCTGCACTTTTCCCCCACTTGTTAATTTATGCACACCCATCCGAGGCCCCACAAAGTCGCGGGACCTCCTGGTCAACCTTCTCCTGGCTATCGCCAAGATGGTAATTTATAAGACCAGGGAGCAGAGGTTGGCCGGGGGAAGGGCCTGCGACTGTGGGGTCTATTTCCGTTCCTGCATCCGCTCACGTATCCGGGCAGAGTTCCACTGGGCGGCGTCCGCTGGCTCTCTCGAGACCTTCGAGGCAGTGGGCGCTGTCCGAGTTCTCTGCTCGGTGTCCCCATCCGGTTCCCTTGTTTTAGACCCTCACACCTGTCCTTGTTTTCTTTTTATTTGTCCCAAGTAATTACTTGGTTTCCTGGGCTCAGTAGACCCTCCCAGTAGGCTGGGGGGAGGTCCTTTAGATGTGGACGGGCTAACGCCCGCCCACCTCCCCAGACTCCAATAGGTCCCCTTCATGGAGTGTGTGCTGTGATTGGCAGGTGGAAACAGTTGGCTTCTAATTAAAGTTTGAATTCTAGAAGCCTCTGCTGATTGGCTGAGCCTTGGTAGGGGGAGGGACTTTCAGGCAGTCCAGGGCTTTATAAGGCAGTGGGCAAGCGACCAGGTGAGTGCTAACAGGGAGTTTAGAGAGGGAGTTGGGAAGGGCGCGAGGTTCTCTTGCCTTCTTTTTAAATCCCTTCTCCAGGACAGCAACGATGGATGGTGATAGGTCTGCTGTTGTTACCTGCACGGAGTGTGCCATGTTTGTCTTCCTCCCGGAACAAAGAACGGATTTCATCTGCACTAAGTGCAAGCTGGTCGCCATTTTGGAAGAAAAAATTAGAGGACTGGAGGCCCAAGTGTCGACCCTACGCTCGATCAGAGAGGATGAAGACTTCCTCGATAGAAGGCAGCGTTTAATCCTGCAAGCACGGCAGGCGGAAGAGCCAGAGAGCAGTGCGTGACCAGGAAGAGAACTGGCAGCATGTAACTTCTAGAAGGGGAAAAGGCCAGCATGGGAATCCCCCAATGCTATAGAGGTAGTAATCGCTTTCAGGCTCTCTCCACAGGCTCTGCAGTGCTGAATGCTTTGGAAGGGACCTCACAAGGAAGAAACCGGAAGGGAACACCATCTACTGGAAGGCATGGGATGCGTAGTCCTAGGGATGGGGTTCCACGGCCACCGCCCCAAAAGAAAACGACGGGTGGTGGTGGTCGGGACTCCCTCCTAAGAGGACTGAGCCATCCCTCTGCCGTCCCTGGAATCTCGAGAGGTGTGCTGCTTACCGGGAGCTCGCATTCAGGATGTGACTGAGAGGCTTACCAAACTGATCAAACCTTCGGATCGCTACCCCTTCCTGCTTCTCCACGTAGGAACTAACGATACGGCCAAGAATGACCTTGAGCGGGTTACTGCGGATTATGTAGCGCTGGGAAGAAGGATCCAAGAACTCGGAGCGCAAGTGGTGTTCTCGTCCATCCTCCCTGTTGAAGGGAAAGGACTGGGCAGGGATCGTCGAATTGAGGACATAAATGCATGGTTGCGCAGGTGGTGTCGCAGAAAGGGCTTTGGTTTCTTCGACCATGGGACTTTGTTCCGGGCACGAGGATTGTTAAGAAGAGATGGGATCCACCTAACGAAGAGAGGAAGGAGCATCTTCGCGGGCAGGCTTGCAAATCTAGTGAGGAGGGCTTTAAACTAGGTTCGTCGGGGACGGTGACCAAAACCCTGAGGGAGTGGGAAAGTCGGATACCGGGAAGAAATGCAGAGAGGAACGAGCAAGAAAGGAGGACCCGTTTCAAATGGAGAAGATAGGGCGATCAACTGGTTACCTGAGGTGTTTGTACACTAATGCGAGAAGCCTGGGCAACAAACAGGAAGAACTGGAGGCCCTGGCCCAGTCCAAGAAATATGATTTAATTTAATTGAGAACAAGAAGCAATGGTCTCAAGTTGTGGTGGGAGAGGTCCAAGTTGGATATTAGGAAAAACTATTTCACTAGGAGGGTAGTGAAGCACTGGAATGGGTTACCTAGGGAAGTAGTGGAGTCTCCATCCCTAGAGGTGTTTAAGTCTCGGCTTGACCAAGCCCTGGCTGGGTTGATTTAGTTGGGATTGGTCCTGCCTAGAGCAGGGGCTGGACTTGATGACCTTCTGAGGTCTCTTCCAGCTCTATGGTTCTATGATTCTATGATCTGTCACCACTGAGAACAGCCTTTTTTCCATCCTCTTTGGAACCTCCCTTCAGGAAGTTGAAGGCTGCTATCAAATCCCCCCTCACTCTTCGCTTCTCCAGACTAAACAGACCCAACTCCCTCAGCCTCTCCTCATAGGTCATATGCTCCAGCCCCCTAATCATTTTGGTTGCCCTCCGCTGGACCCTCTCCAATGCGTCCACATCCTTTTTGTAGTGGGGGGGGGCCCAGAACTGGACACAATACTCCAGAATACTCCAAATACTTTGCTGAGTCTATTTATATGCAGGAATCATATTTGCATGTGAAGTTCTGAGTATCAGCTCTGTGCGTGTATTGCAAAGGTTTCTGCAGGGGGCTGAGCCAGCCTATTGTGAGAAGACTGTTCGTCAAGTGACTAGCAGCATTTCACGGGCAATAGGCCTTGGCTGGTGCCGATCCACAGCTGATGAGCTTCCCTGTGAAGGTTCAGATCAGCCCTTGAGCGATGGCTGCTCAGGCCTGAGTCAGGCATGGACGGTGACTGGCTCATGTGACAAACTCCATTTTGAGAGGCTCTTTCACAGGAGAGCAATGGGATTCTCTCCATGTGGGCAAGGGTAGAACGAGGGCCCTGGAGGCACCTCCATTATTCTCTTCACTGTGGCTAATCACCTTTGCAGGATCTTTGCTGTGAGCTGACGCATGAAAGGACTGTTGATCCATCCTAACAGGGAATGTATCCCAGAGACTTCTTGTAAAACAGCAGATGATTCCATCTCTGCTAAAACCTGCACCAAGAACTGTGCAATCGGCGTATATAACTCGAGTCCTTTAACAATTTTACTCCCTTCCTCCCCCTCCCCTTCCGTCCTTTCCACCGTTAGATTCTAAAGGATTGGCACAGGCTAACATCAGAGATACATATTGATCTGGGAATGTGCCTGGTCCCCTTGGGATTGGAAGAACCTGTTCTGATTTGGGGAGACTGGTTTTCATAACCTCTCTTCGGTATAAGGAGCGGTACTGGTGGTATCACAGGAGGGCTGGCATATCTAAGGGGCTTGCTTGTGGGACCTCTTGCTGGCCAATGTGGCAAACAGAACTCTCTTTGTGATTGGTTGTGTGTGCTTTGTAGTGAAGGACCCCCAGTCTTAGGCTGTAAGTAGCCCTGTCTCTAAGCAGTTCTCTCTGATTTGACTTTCTTAACGGTGCCCCAGAAACCTTTTAGTGCACCTGGCTCTGAGCCTCTCCCCCTGCCCTCCCTGATCCACTTGCCCCCACTCCACTTCTGAAGAATCAGTGTCTAGCTAGAGGCCCTGCTAAGGCCCAGCCTGGCTCAGATAAAGGGATGAATGTGGCATGCAAGGCAGGTGGATTACCTGGGGTGACCATCTCTCCAGGAGGCAGCAGCAGCTGCAGGGAGTTCCCAGGGCCGCAGCCACCTGGCCCCATCTCCCACAGCCTCCACCATGGGGGGAGCTGGGGCTGAGCAAGGGCAGGGTGGGTGCGGGCCGTACCTGCTCACGCTCTGCCTGCCTCCGCTCCTCCTCCCGCCGCAGCACCTGCATGTCCTCCAGTCGCCGCTGCTGCTCCTTCTCCTGCAGCTTGCGCTGCTCCCGCTCCCGACGCTGCTGCTGTGGAGGGAGGGAGCCAGCAGGGCACGTGGAACCAGCTGTGTCGAGAGGGACCCAGGTGTCCTGGCTCCCAGTCCCCTGCTCCACACACCAGCCCCCACTCCCATCCCAGAGCAGGAGGGAGAGCCCAGGAGTCTTTGTTTCAAGCCTTCCCTGCTCTGACCCTACAGCCCCACTACCCTCCCAGAGATGGAGCAAGAACCCAAGAGTCCTGGCTTCCAGCCCTGGCCTCAGCTAACTCACTGGAGCCCCTCCCCTGCCAGGCCATGGATGTACCCAGGAGCCCCTCCCTTCCTGTGGGACGATGTACCCAGGCATCTGGGCCCGCCCCCCGCTCACCTCCTCAACGCGCCGCCGCTCCTGCTTCTGTTCCTCAATCCGGCGCTGACGCTCGTGCAGCAGGTGTTTGATGTGGGCCTCTGAGTCGCGGTGCTGGGCTGCCAGCTGCTGTTGCTGCTTGAGCGCTGCCTCCGAGTGGCTCTTGTTCTCCTGCTGCAGGCGCAGGAATTCCCGCCGCAGTGTCGACTCGCCCGGCACGTTCATGATGGAGCTGGGGCAGGTGGGGGGGTGTCACAGCCCCACCGACAGAATCTGGCCCTGTCTACCTGGCCAGGTCCTGCCCACACAGACCTGAATGGTCTCTGCCCTGCCCTGTCCACAGAATCTGGCCCCACCCACATAGAGCTCAACAGTCCAGGCCCCACCCACAGAACCTGGCTCCACTCACACAGATCACAATGGTCCCTGCTACGCCCCACCCCAGAACCTGCCCTCCACCCACACAGACTTCAACAGAGCTGGTCCCGCCCATACAGCCCGACTCTGCCCATAGAAGCTGTCTCCACTCACACTGACTTTAATAGCCCTGTCCCTGCCCACATATATCTTGACAGTCATGGCCCACCCACACAGCCATGCACCCTGCCCACATGCTCCCTGATAGCCACGGCCACACTCTTTGTCCTGCCCTGAGCCGGCCAGCACCATGCCCAGTGGCCCCAAACTGTAGTCCCTGTGGTGCTCCACAACCTCAGGGAGCCACTCAGCTGCACTCCAAAACCAGCCTAACTGTCCCCGCTGTTGCCAATCATTGCCCTGCCCACCTACCCCCTGCTACCAGGGCCCTGCCCACCTGGCTCCACCCTAGTGCCATGCTCTCATACTCACATCCAATGTCAATGCAATCTCGCCCCTCGACAGCCAGTACTATGCTCATGCTGACCCTGCTCATATGCCCCAGGCCCTTCCTGTGCCCCACAGAATCCCATGCCAGAAGAGGCCTTTTCCTGCCCCTCAGCACCTACCTGGGCTCCCCTTCCTCCCCGTGGCTGTCGTCCTCCTCCTCACTGCCGCTGTACTCATATTCTGTCTCGTCTGGGGAACAAGAGAACTCTGGTTACACAGACTGGGGCTAGCACCCCTATAGGGGACAGGTCCCTGCCCCATTCCCCGCCCCTGGAGTTGGGTGGGAGCCAGCGCCCCCTATAAGGGACAGGCCTCTGTCCCACCCCACTCACCCTTCTCTCCTCTCTTCTTGCGAGAGCGGTCGATGTGGTCCTTGAGCTGGATGCGGACCTGGCGCTCAGTGGGCTGGTCACGGATGAAGGGAAATTTCAGCAGCTGCTCAGTGGGTGGGCGGTTCATGTAGGCTTTGATCAGGCAAGTGTCTATGAAGTCGATGAATTTCTTGGACCTGGGGGAAGGGGATGAACACAGGCTGAGCACCTGGCCCAGCTGCTTAGGTCAGATGGGTCCACGACACTAGTCCACAGTCCATCAGAGCCCAGGTAGCATCAACTCAGTCCTGGCTTGCCTGCTGGGGTGCGGGGCCAGGGACTGCAAGGGAGGGATGGCCCATTGACCCCAGCTGGGTGGGGGCAGTGACTGTGAGGGAGGGATGGCCCATTGTCCCCAGCTGGGGGGGCACTGACAGTGAGAGAGGGACGGCCCATTCTCCCCAGCTGGGTGGGGGCAATGACTGTGAAGAAGGGACGACCCACTGTCCCCAGCTTGGGGGGGGAGGGGGGCAGTGACTGTGAGAGAGGGACGGCCCATTGACCCCAGCTGGGGGAGCAGTGAATATAAGGGGAATACGACCCATTTACCTCAGCTGCGGGGAGGGGAGCAGTGACTGTGAAGGAGGGAAAGCTCATTGACCCTAGCTAGGGGGGCAGTGACTGAGGGACGGACGGCCCATTGACCCCAGCTGGGGTGGGCGCAATGACTGTGAGGGAGAGACAGTCCATTGACCACCACTGGGGAGACAGCAAGTGCAACGGAAGTACTACCCACTGACGTACCATTTCTTGGACTTGAGCTTGGGTGGTGGGTTGCGGGGGATGAGGAAAAGCGCTCGCATGGGGTGCATGTCGCACAGTGCTAAGGGGGAAGAGACACAATCACATGGGGGCTGCCAGTCCCAGGCTCCCCATAGCTGCTCTCCCCAGGATGAGCACAATGCTCATAACACTTATGACCCCACACAGATCCTTATACCCCCTAGCATTACTGGAGATCAAACCAAGCAGCCCTGGCTTCCAGCCCCTCACCCCACCCTAACCCAACAGTCCCCACTCTTCTCCCAGTTGGGGAGAAAACCCAGGCATCCTAGCTCCCAGCCCCACTCTAACCCACAAGCTCCCACTTGCCTCCCAGAGACACAGTGAGAACTGTGGAGAGCTAACACTCTCCACCCGCCCCAGGTTACTAGTCCTCCAAGTGTGTGTGTGGCTGGGCCAAGTGGGCACTTTCTAGGAATATGGCCACATGCCAGTGGGGGAAGCTGCAGGTGCAAGTAAGAGCCTGGAACTTACGTGGTGCCCCCTCAGCCATCTCGATAGCAGTGATGCCCAGGGACCAGATGTCGCTCTGCAGAGAGAAAGGAGAGATGGGTTGGGAGTGGAGAGCTCCCTGCCCTGTGGCAGCTGAGGGAAGGGTTGGGAGCCTCTCTGCCTGCAAGGGAAGTGGGCTCTGGGGAAGCCAGAGGCGGAGGTACTCAGGGTGTGTGTCTGTGGGGATCAAAGTGTGAGATTTGATGGGGTGTGAGTAACCCTGGGATCAAAGTGTGTGTATGGGGCGTGGGTAGGGACAACTGGGATACAGAGAATCCAGAGGGGATCAGAGTCTGGGGAGGACCCAGGGAAAATCGGGGTGGGGGGATTAGGGAGGGGAGACCCAAGGGGACCGGGATGTGGGGAACCCAGGAATCAGAGCACAGGGAAGATCTGGGGAGATCAGGGTGGGGGGGATTGGGACGGGCAGCCTGGGAGACTGGGATGTGGCAAACCCGAGGATCAGAGGGTGAGGAGGACCCAGGGAGATCAGGTCAAGGGGATTGGGACATGGGGAACCAGAGGGAGCAAAGTGGAGGGGACCCAGCGTAATGTTCTCGGATTAAAATATGACCATATAGATCACTGTTGCAACCACTGTTACGTTTGCAATAAATCTTGTCCAAAGTGGCCCAAGTGAGGTGTCTATGGAAAGTGTATGGTTCGCTGGTTATAACTGTACCATTCGTATGCATGTATCATTGTTGTATTGAAAGTTATCAGTATTGGCGACGTGCTTGTATTACAAATGTTTGCTCCTGAGAGACACCAAGAGGAGGCTGGGCCAGACTATTGTGAAGGGATATTTGGGTTGAATAGCAGAACTTGACTAACACTGGGCATGGGAGGTGCCAATCCACGTCTGAGGATCTTTTCAGTGAACGTTCAGACCAGCATGGCAGCCATGGTGTCCACCTGCAAATAACTGAGGCTTGGGGCTTTCTCCCTCCCCAGTGGGAAGCTGGGGGTAGGAGCAGCAGAGCTGGTGTGCCAGCATGGGCTCCCCTCTGTAGGGGGGAGTGGCTGAGCCTTGAGCCAGCGGCCATGGACCATTAGATCGCAATCTGAGAATCACTGTTATAAACAAAGGATGGAATGACCCATCTCACCTGCAGATGTGCTCCAGAGACTTGACTTAAGCCAGCAACTTATTCCACCTCTGCTACAAGCCTGCACCAAGAACTTGGCAATTGATGTGTGTAATTTGATTCCTTTAACAATTTTATCTCTCTCTCTCGCCAACCTTTAGATGTTAGATTCTAAAGGACTGGGACAGCATGCTTTTTGGGTAAGATCTAAGGTATACATTGACCTAGGATGTGGCTGGTCCTTTGGGACCGAGAGAACTTGTTCGGATTTAGTAAGATTGGTTTTCATAACCTCTGATCTATGTAAGGTATGATGCTGGTGGTGGCACCAGGAAGAGTTACCTGTTTTGATAACTGGTGTTAGAGATGTGTTGGTCATGTCCATTCAACATAGCTGTGTGTGCTCGCCACATGGACTGATGCCGGAAGATTCTTCCTCAGCAGTACCAATAGGGGACAGATCCAGTGCCCCTTGGACTGGTGCACACATGCTGTGCTAGATAGGGCACGCTTGAGCCCTTCCCTCTTCCGTTCCTTCTTGCTGGAAACACTCCAACAGAGTAAGGAGGGTGGGAAGTTGAATGGACATGAGCAACACATCTTGAAGAACACCTGTCACAGAAACAGGGAACTATCTTTTCTTCATCAAGTGACTGCTCATGTCCATTCAACATAGGTGATTGCAATTAGTGCCTGCGGAGGCGGGTAGGAGTTCAGGGACATGCAGATTGCAATACTGCTCTGCCAAACGCCAGGTTGTCTCTAGCGTACTGCGTGATGATGTAAAGAGATGTGAACTGAAGACCATGTTGCTGCATGGCAGATATCCTGGATCAGGCCATGGGCAAGAAAGGCCTCCGAAAAGGCTGGGGCCCTAGTCGAATGAGCCCTCACCAACGAGGGCAGCTGACCACCTACCAATTTGTTAACATATGCGGATGCAAGAGGTGATCCATTTAGTGATCTCCTGGGAAGATACTGGAAGACCCTTCATCCGTTCAGCATAGGCCACAAAAAGCTGTGTGGACCTATGGAATGGCTTTGTTCTCTCCAGGTAGAAAGACAGTCCTCTCCTGGCATCCAGATCATGAAGATGCCATTCCTCATTTGTGTGAGGTTTAGGATAGAGCAGCATTTCCCAAACTATGGGCCGTGGCCCGGGAAAAAAATACCGGGCCTCAGCATGGCTGCCGGGAGGGGAGCAGAGCGGGGCGGGCTGCGAAGAGGTGTGTGTGTGGGGGAAACCGGCCGCCAGGAAGCAGGGTTGTCCCGCAGATATGGGGTGAAGTGGGCGGGCGGTGGAAGCAGGGTTGGGGGCAGCGGGGCTCTCCCACGGAGATCTGGGAGGGCAGGTGGCGGAAGCAGGATTGGAGGCAGTGGGGCTGTCCCGCGGAGATGTGGGGGCAGGCAGGCGGCGGAAGCAGGGTTGGGGACAGGGGCTGTTCGGCGGAGATTGGGGAGGGCAGGCGGTGGAACCAGGGCTGGATGGGGGTAGGGGACTGGCTGGGGAGATCAGGAGGAGGAGGATGGGAGAACCAGCTGCCGGAAGCAGGGCTGGACAGGGGCAGTGGGGCTGGTCGGGGGTCGTCGAGGGAGCGGGGCTGACCGGAGGAGATCGGTGGGGGCGGGGGAACTGGCTGCCGGAAGCAGGGCTGGACGGAGGCAGCAGGGCGGACTGGGGAGATCGGGGGGGGCCGGGAGCGGGACTGACCCGGGCACATGCAGACCCTGCGGACCCTGGCAGATGAGTGAGTCCGGCCGGGGATTCCATTTTGCCCGCCCCCGCTTCCCCCCACATACCCTCCCTCGAGTAGTTGCAAACTGCCTGGCAGGTAGACACACTCAGGCAGCGTGAGCACATCTACCAGCCAGGCAGTTCGCAGCTAAAGACTGATACACCTAATTATAATAAAACTTACCTAATTAGAAAATACCAGACATTTTATATGTCTGGAAATTTCTCAATTTGTTTCCCGGACAAAACCCTCAAATATCGGACTGTCCGGTACAAAACCGGACACCTGGCAACCCTACCCTTCCTTGCACCCTTCCTCCTAGCCAGATACCCTACCCTCAATCTGCTCCTACTCCCGCCTCCTGGAGTGCCCATGCGGCGCCGGGTCCCCCAAGCCCTGGCCCAGGCTGGGCGGAGGCTGCAGCCGGGTGAAACACTGAAAATGTATTCATTTTTCATTCTTTTTTTAATATGCGTTTATATTTTTGGGCTGCAAAAAACAGTACGGAAAAAAAACAGGTTCCAACTAAAGTAAAAAGTTTGGGAAACCCTGATCTAGCCAGCTTTCTATCCATCTTACAGTCCATTTATCCAATCCATATTCCCTTAACTTGCTGGCAAGAATATTGTGGGTGACTGTATCAAAAGCTTTGCTAACGCTGGCACTGGGGGCTTTGGGAGGACCAGAAACAACTTATTGGAATATTCATCATTTGCTTAATGAATATGCAAATATATGTTACCAGCCCTCCAAAAGCTCATGAATGGATTTACTGGTCCCCGTGTCAAAAAGTTTGGGAACCCCTGGGATAGAGGACTGGAAGGAATATATCCTGCCCCAAGTGAAACGCTGACAACACCATGGAAAGGAGCAAGTGTTGGGCCAGGAGTACACGGACATTAGCCGTATCTGGAACAGACGTATCTTGAGCGTTGCAAGGAACACGATATAAGTGTTATTTTCCTTGCTGGAAACAGAACACCATTTAAACCCCCCAGTTTAAACCACTCCAACACATCATTGACAATCTACAACCTATCCTGGAAAACGATCCCTCACTCTCACAGGCTTGGGGAGACAGGCCAATCCTTGCCTACAGACAACCCCCCAACCTGAAGCAAAACCTTTCCAGCAGCCAAACATCACACTTCAGATACACCCCATGACAAATTCCATTACCAACTCTGTCCACACGTCTATACAAGCGACACCATCAGAGGACCTAACCACATAAGCCACCACATCAGGGGCTCATACAACTGCACATCCTCTAATGTGATATATGCCATCAAGTGCCAGCAATGCCCCTCTGCCATGTATATTGGCCAAAGTGGACAGTCTCTACGACAAAGGATAAATGGACACAAATCAGACATCAGGAATGGTAATACATAAACTTGTATGGGAATATTTTAATCTGCTTGGTCATTTAATCACTGATTTAAAAGTAGCCATTCTTCTACAAAAGAATTTCACTACCCAGTTACAGAGAAAGAAATGGAATTTATCTATGGTTCTGACACAGGTTACCCTGGCTTGAATAAAGACATTAACTGGTTAACGCTTTACAAAGCAAATTTCCCCCTGACTTTAGCATCTGCATTTTTACATCAAAAAATATCACTGGGACACAGCCAGCCACTTAATTAGCCTCATTAACACAGGTACTTCAGGTAATTGACAGGTACTTCTTTTATTGTTATATATATATATATATATATATCTTGGTTTCTGTTATTTCCATTCCAACTCATCTGATGAAGTGAGTTTTACCCATGAAAGCTCATGATACTATATAATTTGTTAGTCTCTAAGGCAGGGGTGGGGAACCTCAGGCCCAGGGGATCTGGATCTAGGCTCCGAGGCTCAGGGCCCTCCAGCATTGCACTGGTGCTCCAGCTCCCACAGCTGGGGCACACAAAATCTACTAGCCTTGTGTGGGAGGGGAATGTGGGGAGTGTCACAGCTGGGAGCCAACGAGGGTGTTGGGTTTTATTTAATTTAATTAATTAATTAATTTTCACTTGTGTGGTGTGTGGCCCCAGTTTCTGGGCTGATTTTTCTGTGGGTAAGTGGCCCCTTACCCAAAAGAGGTTCCCCATCCCTGCTCTAAATTGCCACAAAACTACTTGTGGTTTTTAAAGTTACAGACTAACATGGCGACCCCTCTGAAACTGAATAGGGAAAGTTAACTAAGCTACAGCTAAGGCTGGAACACACTGTTCCAAGCACTGTCACTGAGGAGGGAAGGGCCCAGGAGCATCCTATGTCCAGGGGTTGCTGAGTCCAGTCCCCTATGGGTACTGCTGAGGGAAAATCTTTCCGCACCGGTCATGTAGTGAGCACACACAGCTATGTTGAATGGACATGAGCAAGCACCCAATGGAACTGGAGCGTCTGAGGGGATTGTTAGCTGGTGCGGGAACAGATGTGCTCTGTGTGACAGGTTGGGTGCCACAGAGTGGAGGACACCCAGCCTTGGATAGAGCAGCCTAGTTTCTGAGCTATTGGCCCTGAACTGGTACTGTCAGCTGTGCCCCAGAAATCCCTTGTTGCATTCAGGTGGATTGGGGGAGAGAGGACCGGGAACCAGGGGGATCAGAGTGGGGGAAGGATGTAAGGAAATTGGGGGAGGGGGGCCTGGGAGGTGGGGAACCAGAGGGATCAGAGTGGAAGGGACCTGGAGGGATTGGGGTGGGGGGGGGGGGGGACAGAGAGGTGGGGACCCATGGGATTGGGCCACACACACAGCAAGGACAGGTGCGCTGTCAGGGCTGAGACCTGGTGCATCACAGCCCCAACCCTGTGGAGAGTAGGGCTGGTTTAGTGGGGGTGAGAGAAGGCGGCTCTCATGCAAACAGGCCCTGTGCTGCCTGCAGTGCACGCTGGCATGACTGGGCTAAGGACTTCTGGCTCCCAGGGCTAGGCTGCCCCACGCCCCCGGAGCAGCACGGATCCCACCAAGCTCCCAGGCCTCAAGGCCTGCCCTACCCTGTAGTCGTATGTGGCGTCAGGGTTCTCATCACAGGCGATCACCTCCGGGGCCATCCAGTAGGGGGTGCCAATGAAGGTGTTCCTGCGCCCTACCGTCCGATCCAGCTGGGCGCTCACCCCAAAATCCACTGGAGAGGGAGAAGAGGCAGCTGTCGCTCTTCAGCAACCCTCACCTGTGGCTCCATCCTCAAGCAAGGAGTGGTATGGCCTAGCCAGAAGCCATCCCTCCAGTGCAGGGGTGGAATTGGCAGTTCCCCCCCTCTCAGGATGATGGGCTCAGACTCTTGGCAGGCAGAAGTGGCCCACTGTGAAGCAGGCTGAGAAGGTAACATATTGTGGGTGGCCAGGGGAACTCCCTGCCACAGGATGGTGCTGACCCTCCCAGAATCAAACCAGGACTGACACTTACTTGGGCCATCAGAACAGCCAGAGAGAAAGGAAAGAGAAGGGTCTCTGACCCCATCATGTGAGCCAGGCATGAGCGCCCGAAGCTGAGGAGTGGCAAGGGGAAGAGGAGGAGAGGAAGGAGTTTCTCCTGAGGACAGGAGGCTGAAGAGATGCCCACTCAGGGAGCCGGGGCAGCTGCTAGAGACAGGAGGGAGTGGCAGGTCTGGCAATGGAACTTACCCAGCTTCACCTCGGCATTCTCCGTCAGCAGCACATTCTGCCCTTTGATGTCCCGATGGATCACCTTGTGAGCATGTAGGTGAGCCAGGCCCTAGGGAAGCAGGAAAAACTCGGCGGGGATCCAGGCACAGGAACCCAGCAGCCCTGGCTCCCAGCCCCCCTATCAAAACCACCAGCCCCGACTCTCCTCCCAGAGCCAAGAAGAGAACCCAGCAATCCTGGCTCCAAGCCCCCCCCCACAACAAACCAGCCCCACGCCCCCCCAAAGCCAATGAGAGAACCCAGCAATCTTGACTCCCAGCCCCCCCTGCTCTAACTACCAGCCCCCACTCCCTCCCAGAGCTGGGCAGAGAACTCAGCCATCCTGGCTCCTAGCCACCGGCTCTTAGCTGCGCAGTGGTCAGGCAGTGCGGCCTGGCATACCCGCAGGATCTCCCGGCAGATGTATGCGATGCAGTCCTCCTTCAGCGCGTTGCCCTTAGTGTTCTTGACCAGGTCTGTGACAGAACCGGCCCCGCAGAATTCCATCACCAGCTGTGGGGAGGGCAGAGTTACCAGCCCGGCCCCTCACACTGTGCTGCTGGATCTGGGTGCTGGATCTGGGGCACGGCTAGACAGAGATTGGCTGAGCTGGGACAGCCCCATGCACAGAGCTGGGCACAAATGGAGGGGAGGGATGGGCACAGGGTCTCAGTATGGCAGACAGCGACCAACCGTGGTGATCACGCCACGCCAGGTGCTGCACAGACCCGCCCCAGACTGAGATCAGGGCTGTGCTGGGCGCCGCACAGACTAAGGATGTGAATGGTCACCCTTAATGGGTGAAGCTTATCAGTTCTGGTTAACCCATAGGGGCTGGAGCATCTGCCCGCTTGCCCCGGCCAGGAAGCCCACTGCAGGCAGGGGCTGCTCTGGTCAGCCAGAGTAGCCCTTGTCCACGGTGGGCCCAGCCTGGCCCCCAACATAGGTTACACGCTGGCTCCCCAGGAGCAGGCTGCAGAGCCTGCAGCAAAGCCTCCCTGGGAGTAGAGCTGACAGCCCTTGCCAGCCCTGCTCCCAGGGCGGCTGTGCTGTGAACGCTGCAGTATAAAGCTTATTTAAGTTCAAACTGCAGCCCTCAGCGTGTAGCTGTGTAACCACAAGGATTTGAGGGCTTACAGTTACATTTTGGAACCACTTTTTACGTCCCTAGCACAGACCCCTCCCAGACTGAGACCAGGGCCCTGCCGCACACGCTCAGACACACACGGACTGAGACCAGGGCCCCGCTGGAGCAGGTGCCGCACAGCCCATGTGTCATCAGGCCTGTCATCTGGGCAAGGGTTGGGGGCGTCAGACATGCCCAGGCCGCTAGCCTCTTCTGTGTGCCCAGCCCGTGTCTGTGCCCCAGTAGGGATGCGTGCTCATGCTCAGGCAGCCTGAGGGACTGCGTGTCCCACGCACCCACAGCTGGTCATCATTCCCGGGCGGGCTCTTCTTGATGAAGGCCCCATAGTAGGTGGCGATGTTACGGTGGTGGGAGTATTTCTTCAGCATGTTGATTTCCTGCTTGATTTCTTCCTCCTCATCCTGCATGGGGGAAAGGACTAGGGTTACAGGAAACCCTGCTCCCCCCGGCCAGCTTTGGGGTGCCCCTCATGCCCAACCCATAGCCCCTGCCAGCCCAGCCCTGAGCTCCCTCCAACCATGGCAGTGCCCCATACTCCTGACTCACAGCCCCTGCCAGCCCAGATCTGGTGGTGCCCTCCATCAGAGGGGCAGAGAGCTGAGCCTACAGAAGAGGTGGCAGAGCTGGACTGGGAAAGGCCATGGAGGGATACAAGTCCCAGGGAGGAGGCGCTTTGAGTGCTGAAGCGGAACGCTGGTCCCAGAGCATGGGGGGGATGAAGAGGCCAAAGATCACCGGAAATGAAGGGCTGGAACCAGCAGAGCCCCAGTGCAGCAGGCTAAGAGGGACATTGGGAGGGGGAGATACCCTTGGGGTCAGGGCAGGACAGAGAGCCAGCCTAGCAGGACTGGGCATGGCCACGCAGTGCTGTTCTTAGTCACAGTGCACTCCAGGCCGGGGAGAGAGGAAGAACAAATGGAGTGGAGGACAGAGACAGGGGCCACTGCCACTCCAGATAGGTTGAGATGCTCTAGGCTAATGTAGGGGTGTCCCAGCCCAACCCCCTTCTTACCTCTGTGACATCCATGACCTTGATGGCTGCCAGCTGCCCTGTCTTGACATGGCGGCCCTAGGAGGCAAAGGCAGAGAGAGGGGGGTCAGCCCATGAGTGCTGGGCACAGGTGGGAGGGGAACTCTTCCCTGCTGCAGCAGCACAGCGCTCGGACTCACCACCATTGGATATTTGCAGCAGGGGACAACAGGTGTCTGGGTTAGAAGGCATGAGGGTGACAGCAACAGGCTTTGGGGAAGAGCTAACCCATGACTAACAGGGTGCAGCTGAAAATTCCTCCAATCCCTGCACATCTCCTGGGGTACATAGGTGTTTAACAACTCCCCTGCACCCTGCCAGTCCACACTTGGGCCCCCATTGTACCAGGTGCAGCAGATCACCCGCCTGCCCCTCAACTGAGATCAGGCTCCATTGTGCTGCCTGCCCCAGTTGCTGCAAGTTCCTGGGTGCCAGGATGGGGTGCACAGCAGTCGTTTGGTCAGCAGGGGGCGCCAGCCCGCCACTCAGGGCGTGAACACAGTCCCAGCAGAGAGGAGACTGCCAAGGCCAAAGACAGACCCTAGGTCTGCAGTCCCCATTCTACTCACCAGACCCTCACCCCCTTCACACTAGGGATGTAGCACAGTCGTGTAAACAATTAACCAATAAGCCGTGGTGACTACACACAGTTACTGTATCAGAGGCAGCAAGGGGAGGGGCAGGCAGGAGCTGGTACCCATGGGGAGCTGGCTTAAGCCAGCTCCCCATAAGTACTGGATCCTATGGAGCTGCATGCCCTGCCCCGACAGAGAGGCAGCAATGCTGAGGGTGAGGGGGGCAGGCAGGAGCCAGTACATGTAGGAAGCCAGCTTTCAAGCCGGCGCTCTGAACATACCAGTTCCACAGAGCCTCTTGCCCCCCCCCCTTTACTGCCTCCCACAGAGCAGAGAGTCGGGGGTGGGAACTGGTGTGCAGGGGGAGCACTGGCTTCTCGGAGCTGCCTCGCCCCTCCCACACTGCTGCCTCTGTATTAGAGGCAGCAACACGGGGGGAAGGGAGGCGTGATGCTGGTGCAGCCCCTGCCAGCAGATGGCGGAATGGCCTCTGTCTGCAGGGAGCTTGGGCCCTCTGAGGACAGAGGCTCTGCTGCACTGTGCAGCAGGGGGCTCCCCAGGAATGGAACTGGGAGCACACTGGCTGCCGGCCCCACACCTGGGGACCATTGAATGATTGTGCAACCGCTAAGATTTGGTGCGGTTATACAATTACTGAATTATACAATATCTAGCGTCCCTACTTCCTACTGGCCCTCTCCAGAGCACGTGACCCAGTGTCAGAAATGCAGCATACCCTTCCAGCTGGAGGTGGTTATGTCATACCCTCCACCCTCCCATTACAGGACCAATCCTCATTATCTGCCGCAGTGATATGCCAGGAGGCTATGCACCTACAGGAATGGCGGAACCAGGCTGCACTGGGCCTGTGACCAGCACCCCACTGTTGGGGACACCCTGTAGAAGCCCAGGGATGAGCCACAGGGGAGAGCGGCACTGCCCCTGATTGACATGGAGGAACTATTATGCCATGAACTGTGATACTGGCAGATGAAGCAGAGAGGGGACACTGGAAGAAGCAACAGCCACTTTAAAAGAGAGGGAAGGAAATATCCCCCCACGGTGTAGTAGGGGCCTGTGGAGGGTCTATGCTACAAGTCCCAAGATTCCCACAGAAACTGGCTCGATTGCCAAAGGCATGAGGGAAAGGATCAGTACTCGCCTGCTTACATTACTCACAGGAGTTTAATCATCCTGCGCTCACAAAGCATTGCACAAAGGGGAGGACTCCTTGTCTTTACACCCCAGAATGGAAACTGAGGCATGAAGGGTGATAGGACTATGTAGACCTGTCACATAGTAGTAGTTACATAGGCTTCATTTTATAGCTTTGTTTCATGTAGTTATAGAAATTTTGTTTCATAAGCTTTATTTTATAGCTGCTCCTAGGTATTAAAGTATATTTTATATTAGGTATTATAAGTTAGTAAGAAATTGTTTAAAATGCTTTTTAATTTTGTAAGTCTGTAAGGAATCCTGCCTGCTCCTTTGTAAAAGAAATTGCTTTGAAATGAGCTGGCCTCTGTGTTAGAGAAATGTGGGAAGACTCGAGCACTAGCTGGTCAGACTGGTGAACTCAGACACTGGTCAAATTCAGGATGGCTGAAGAGGGGCAGAATCGAGGACTCTAGCAAAAGGTAGACACCTGTAAACCAATCAACAGTTAGACAACTCCAGCAGGACACTGCAAAACCCACAGGGTTGCCTACCCCCTGCTTGCTACACTTGCCAATTCCCCTCTCTCAGGGGATAGGCAACCTGGCCACCGGGGAGGGGAGGAGGGCTGGGCTGTGGTCCCTTTCTGTCATCCCCCACTCTGCCAGCCTGGGCCCTTTCTCCCCCACCCAGGTCGTGCCTGTACCAGCCCAGGCCCTTTCTCTTCCCACCTCCAGTCATGCCAGTCCCGCCCCTTCTCTCCCTGCTCCTGGGCTGCACCCGCCCACTCCAAGCCCCGGCCAGCGAGGCATGCCAGCCCCAGCTCTGCCCCCGGGAGGCCGGCTCAAGGTGCCTCAGCCCCAGGTCTGCCCCTGGGGGCCAGGGAAGGCTGAGGCTGTGGTGTCCCAGTCCCAGCTCTCCACTTGGTTGCTGGAGAGGGCTGGGATGGTAGTGGGTGGGGCTAGGCTCCACGGATGAAGGGGTGGGGCTGGGCTTTACCCACTCTTATCTATGCCCCCTGCCTGTGGTCGCTGTGATGTCACTCTGTGTCCCACAGGAAACATCATATATAGTAGCCCATTGTCTGTGAGTCTGTAACGCTGACATACACGGCCACGGCCCCTGGCTGTGTACGTCAGCACACCGCCCCCCTTCCCCTCCCTCCCTGGCGGTTCGGCCGAGCGTTGCGGCGCTCAGCTGGGCCCGGCAGGGGAGCAAGCGGCGGCAAGCGGCCCTTTGGGGAGCGCGGACCCCAAAGGGCCACTTGCCGCCGACTGCTCCCCTGCCGGGGGTGGCAAGTGGTGGCAAGTGGCCACGGGGTGGCAAATGGCCGTTTGGGGTCCGCGCTCCCCATGCGTGGGGAGCGCAGACCCCAAAGGGCCACTTGCTGCCCCTTGCTCCCGCGCCAGGGCCCAGCTGGCGGCGCAGCACGCCACGCAGGGAGGGGAAGGGGCGCCACGCAGGGAGGAAGAGGCGGGGCTGGCCAGAAGGGGTGGGAAGCAGAGCTGGGGGATTGGGGCTGTGGGGCTGGAGGAGGATGGAGGGCCCGGAGGAAGGGGAGGAAGCAGCGCTGGCGGGTGTGTGTGTCCGGGGCTGGCCGGCAGGAAGAGGGGTGGGAAGCAGAGCTGGGGAGGGGAGGGAATCGGGGGCCGTGGGGCTGGACGGGAGGAGGGGGGCGGGAAGCAGACCTGGCGGGGGGGAGGGGTGCAGCCACTAGCCGCAGCCGGAGTCCTTGTGTATGTCACTGCCCCCCCTTCCTCCTCCTGCCGGGGCACTGAGTGATGCTCCCCTCAGCTGGGCCGCCGCAGGAGAGGGGAAGGGGGGGCGGTGACGTACACGGCCAGGGGGCGGGGCCGTGTACGTCACCGCCCCCCTTCCTCCCGCTGTGGCACTCAGCTGAGTGCTGCGCCCCTCAGTCGGGCCGCCGGGGGAGCCAGCAGTGCAAGGGGCCGTTTGGGCTCCCCCGGGGTGGGAGGGGAAGGGAGGGAGGTGACGTACCCGGCCCCATCCCCTGGCCGTGTACGTCACCGCCCGCCCCCTCCTCACGGCAGCCCGGCTGAGCAGGCAGCACTCAGCCAAGCGCCATGGTGGGAGGGAAGGGAAGGGAAGGGGCGGGAGAGACGGAGGAGAGAGAGGCAGGAGGAGGAGGAGAAGAGAAAGGGAGAGTGAGAGGCAGGAGGGGATAAGAGAAAGAGAGAGACGAGAGAGAGGCAGGAGGCGGAGGAGAGCTGGGGGGTTGGGGAGGCAGTAGGAGGAGAGAGAGAGAGAAAGAGAGAGCGAGCTCAGGAGAGAAGACCTGAAAATCGCGTCTTAGGACTGGCTAATCGGCTAGTTATATTAGAAGTAGCCCAATGTCTGTGACTCTGTAACGCTGAAATGTTGGCTGTTCCCTCTGGGCGGCGCTGTTGCCTCTGGCCGTGGCGCTCAGCTGACTTCTGCACTGCTCAGCCGGGCCACCGCGGGGGAGCAAGTGGCACAAGCAGTCATTTGGGTGCCATGGTCCCCATGCAACACCCCTGTGCTACATGGGGAGCGCGGGGCCCAAACGGCCGCTTGCGCCCCCGCAGCGGCCCAGCTAAGCTGCGCAGAAGTCAGCCGAGTGCCATGGCGGGAGGGGAAGGGGGGGGGCGGTGACGTACATGGCCAGGGGGCGGGGCCTGGCCATTTACATCACCCCCCCCCTTCGCCTTCTGCCTTGGCGCTCGGCTGACTTCTGCGCCGCTCATCCGGGCTGCCGCGGGGGAGCCCAAACGGCCGCTTGCTCCCCCGTGGTGGCCCTGCTGAGCGGCGCAGAAGTCAGCTGAGCGCCACGGCGGGAGGCGAAGGGAGGCAGGATGGTGACATGTGGCGTGACAGCGGCTCCAGGCCCCGCCCCCTGGCCGTGAACGTCACCGCCCCGCCCCCCCTTTGCCTCCTGCCATGGCGCTCGGCTGACTTCTGCGCCACTTAGCCGGGCCGCTGCGTGGAAGCAAGCAGCGCAAGCGACCGTTTGGGCTCCGAGCTCCTCATGCAGCACGGGGAGCACAGAGCCCAAATGGCCGTTTGGGTTCCTCCGAGTGAGAGGCAGGAGGTGGAGGAGAGCTGAGAGAGAGAGGGGGAGGCAGTAGGAGGAGGAGAGAGAGAGAGACGGAGCGAGAGACCGGAGGCTCAGGAGAGAAGACTGACATGGAGGAGAGACCTGAAAATCCTGTCTTATGATGGGCTAATTGGCTAGTGTGTGTGTGTGTGTGTGTGTATATATATATATATATATATATATAAAAATAAAAGGGAGGGAGAGAGAGAAGTGGGGCACGTAGCCATGAAGCTTTGGGTTAGGCCTGTGAAGGCAACTTCAGAGTATCAGACTGTGGCCGACAGAACCTGGCTTCTTCCTTGTATCCACCCTAATGGGGGGAAGGGGAGGGGGAGGGTCGGTGTCGTGTGTGTGAGTGTGCACGTGCACTGATTTCTATGCCGTATTTGCAATAAAAATGACGTATTGCCTCTTCCCCCTGAAAAAGATCCCGTGTGCTGCTTATAAGCAGAACACCTGTCCTTTCGCTTGGAAACTGAATGCAGATTTCCCACGGCCCAGCCCTGCCACCTACCCACTGGGCCACATTGAGACAGGATAATTTGGGGTGCAAGTGACATGGGGGACAAAACAGCCCCCCGAGGACCTTCTGCTCCTGGGGGAGACACCAGGCTGGGCTGATGGGTCCATTAGGCAGTCAGCAGCAGGCCTGACTCATCTGGGAGCAGGGAAGGAGCCACCATGCACGTGCTGGGCTATACTGGCACAGGGGAGTCTCCTCGCAGATTGACGACTCAGGGTGTGCTCTAGCCAGCCACAGGCCATGCAACCTCCAGGGCAGGGCCACAGCCACAGGCTAGCTAAGGTTGGGATGAGCTCGCAGACATGTCAGGGCCCAGCAGGTGAATGGGAAGAGTCAAGAGACGGCACTCCTGTAGGGAGAGGATTGGGGGGGCTGGGAGCCTGGGTTCTGTCCCTGGCCCTGGGAGGGCCATGGGTACTGCTGGGTCAGAGGAGGGGGGCTGGGACTGCCGGGTGTTAGAGCTGATCTACTGCAGTATCATTACAGATTAAGAGCAGCTGGTCTCTGTCCTAGTGTGGGAGAGTGGTGGGGTTTTAACTGGGCTTCAAACCCCGTGCCCTTTGCCACGCCAGCCCCATGCCTACTGGCTGGGTAAGGACTGCTAACGCTGGGCAGTAGGGCAGGCTGGGATTGAAAGTGTTAAAGCAGCATAGGCCAAGGCTCCCACACTGTGGGGGTCAGAGACCTGCTGGGTGGAGCTGCTTGACCCCTGCACTGCATCCATGTGGGTGAATGGGGGGAGGGACTCCTTCCATCCCTCTGCCATGTGCCTGCATTGTCTAGCGTGCCACGCACTGGGGGCGTGGGTGGCCGTTGCCTAGTAACGGCCTCCTGCTCCCTCTGTGCTGGAGCCTGATGTGGGGGGGGCGTGGGACAATGCAGCCTTCACTGTGCCCCCCGAGTTGCTTGCAGGAAGATGCAGAGAATACGGCTTCTCTCTCCAGGGAGCTGCCCCTGCTTCCCCCCTCTCAGCAGGAGGTGCCCCAACTGGGGCAGCATGATGGCAGGCTCAGCTCCGGAGAGAGGTGCTCGGGAGCAGTGAAGGGGGTGCCGACTCTGCACCCAGGAATCCAGCGACCCATCCTGGGGCAGCAAGGAGCAGGTTTTGCTCCTACCCAAGTGTCTGGGCTCCATGGCTGGGCAAAGGGGCACCTAGCCTCTCCTACTGCACCCCTGGGCCCCCTCCTAATCATGCACACCCATCCCCCTAGCCTCTGGTCTGCCCCACAGCAACCCAGCTAGGCTAAATTCTTGTGATTAGCAGTGTGTATAATTGGCTTGTGATCTGCTAACGCGGCAGTCTGGAGTGCTGAAAGGGAACTGGGAGGCACAGTGGCTGGGGCAGGACGACTGGCAGTTCCCGAAGGAGAGTGGTGAGTTTTTAACTGGGCTTCAAACCCCATCCCCCCACACCACCCTGAGCCAGAGGATCGGGAGACAGGGGCTGTGAGTAAAACAGCTGGGAATGAGCAGCACTGGGAAAGGGCACCTTGAGAAGAGGCTAACTGCACCCACTCTAGGGTCCAGGAGGAAGGAAGAGCTAGTGCAGAGAGGGGCCTGGCCGCCTGGATGACCAGTCCGTTCCTGCCACGCTTAAGACAGGGATGGACTTGCCCTAGATCAGGTCGGCAGGGCCCTGGGGGTGTTTTTCCCCTTTCCCCTGCTCACTCCTGGGGCACACACCAGCTATGCCTCCTGCAGGCTGACATGCTTTGGTCTGACCCCGGCAGGGCTCAGGACAATTTTCCAGCCTGGGCTGGAGAGGATGGGGAATCAGGTGCCCTTGTAAATGCCACATTCAGGTTCACTGTGTGCCTCCCCTTCTGGCTGTAAAGGGGATACCAGCCCTCCCTGGGCATGCAGCGAGTCCCACTTGGCCGCACCCGTCGGCACTGAGTCCTGCTAGCTGAGCGAGAAGGTGCCCCTCACCCTAGCTGCTGGCCCAGCCACACCAAGCTTGTTTCAGGGGGCCAGGGTTCCTGAAGACAGAGGTGTGGAGGGTCTGCTAAGCGTGGGGGGAACAGTTTCCCAGACAGGGCTCCAGTGGGGGGGGGGGTCTGGATTGGTTATTTTTAGCCAGTACTGAGAACAGCCTGAATTCCAGGAGCAGGGGGACGATACTGAAAAAAACCCAGCCAGGGTTTCCATAGGAACATAACGCGCAAGGGTATTTGCAGAGCTGCAGAGATATCAAAGAGTAGGAAGGCAAGCAATTCTCATCCTCACATCAGAGTCCACTTCTAACGGCCACCTAGAGGTCCTGCTCAGCTGCCGAGGGGGTCTGGGCAGTGCCTAGCACTACAGGGCCTTGATCTTGGCTGGGGGGGGCCTGGGCAATGCCTGGTACAGTGGGGGGCCCTGATCTCAGCTGGGGAGGTCGGGGCAGTGCCTGGTGCAGTGGGGGGCCCTGATCTCAGCAGGAGAGGTCCGGGCAGTGCCTAGCACTATGGGAGAGTGGGCAGTGTCCAGCCCAATGAGAACCCTGATCTCAGCAAGGGTAGGAGGGGAGTCTATGTGTGCCCCAAAACCTAACACAACAGAACCTTCCTGCCACTGCCCTGATTGTTTCAGTCCATCTCGCAGCAGCTCAGGCCCTTACCCACAGGTTTTGAACACATGCTCCTGTACAACCCCCCCACGCCAAGCCCAAGTACAAGGAGCCAAGCTCTCAAAAACCAGGAGAGCCGCTTAAAAAAAAAATCAATCTTCAGAAACCCAGTTTTTGATTCTTTTCATTGGTCTCCTGCTTTGTGAGGCGCTGGGGTCACTTTGCTCTGCCGCCGCAGGGCTAGTAACGCCTGGCTCAGTTTGAATGGAAAGCAGGGATGCTCCCAGCAGCCCAGGGCCCGCAGGACATGGAACATTACTAAATTAAAACACCAAATTGCTCTCTACATGAATCCTGCCCACCCCTTTGGTCTCCCACTCTCCCTGCAGTCACAGCAGCCTCCACACCTGGCCACGGAGGGGCCCCTGTGCTAAGTGCCACCAGTCCTGATCCAGGTGCCCCCCTGTTTCAGTGTGGGGGCAGAAAGGCTGCACCCCACAACCGATGGTCTCAGACAGTCCGGCCCAAGTTACCTGGGCAGGTGAGACTCTGGGCCCACCTCGGCACACTAGTACACAGCAGCGAGCTGACCAGATGGAGCAGAAAGGGGACAGCCCTTGGCTACGCAGGAGATTTTGGGCCAGACTCTGGGGAAGGGTGGGCTCTTATTACTTCCCTGCCAAAGAGGGGCCAGAATCCAGGCAAAGCCATGCTAGGAACACAGGCCCCATCTTCACTAGGAAACAGGGGGGAGGGCTGATTTGAAACCAGGTGGCAAAATCCTATGCCCACCACACAACCCGCTTTTCTTCTGAATGTGGGGGCACATCCCAGGGAAACACTGTCCAGACCACATTAAACATGCCGGGTTCAAATCACCCCTGACACTCAGATGGCAGCTGATTCAGCAAATGTTTTAGGCCAGGCCAAGGGACTGGCTCAACACAGGAGTGGAACAAAGCCGCCAGCCTGTGCCCCGCAGGACACCGAGACACACGGCACACCAGGAAGATCAGTGGGCAGAAGCAGAGGCAGCCTGGAGCCAGGACTCCTGGGTTTTCTGCCTGGCTCAGGGAGAGGAGTAGAGGCTAAAGGGTCAGAGCAGGGGGGCTGGGAGCCAGGACTCCTAAGTGTTCTCTCACCTCTGTGAGGGGATTGAGGACTAGTGGTCAGAGCAGAAGCAAGGAGTGCTGGAGATAAAACCACTGCCAAATGCAAAGGTGAAAGAATCTCTACCCCTACTCAAGCTCCATTTACATTTGATTCACAGGTGCTCTAATAAACAGCTGACCAACCACTAAAGAGCCAAGATGTGCCTTACACACATTGGTGACAAGTCTAGGGTGCTCGGGACATTCACTCAGTGCACATTAACCCTTGGGAAGCCACACATAAACGGAACCTTAATCTGCTTCCCCCATCCATGCTCACACAATATGCCTTTGCTGAGCCTGGGGTCTGGCCCGGTTCAGATGGCAGCGGTCCCATCAGGCTCAGACAAGGCCAACATTCGGGAGATCATGGGGATAAAGGTCAGCAAGTCAGCATAGTTGAGGACTGCTAGTGAGGAGATGGCTGATGTTACTAGGGATGTTAGCGTATAGCCATTTAAACAATAATCCAAACCACTACATGCTACCCTCCCCACTTGCTGCCTCTGATACAGAGGCAGCAAGGGGAGGGTAAGGCCGGAGCTATCAAAACCCCATGAGCACCAGCCGGTTTGCTGGTTCCTGCAGAGCCACCTGCACCCTCTGCTACCCACTGCCTCCCATAGAGGCAGCATTGTGGGGGGTAGGCAGGAGATGGTGCTCAGGGCAAGCTGGCTTAAAAGCCCCACAAAGCACCGGATCCCCACAGAGTCACCTGCCCCCCCAGGCCCCGCGCTGCTGCCTCTGGTAGAGAGGCACCAATGTGGAGGGTGAGGGGGGCAAGCGGGCAGGAACTGGTACACATGGGAAGCAGCTTTCAAGCCAGTTCCCCCAGGTATTGGCTCCTTGCTACTGCCGCGCAGAGCTGGCTCTCCACGTGTGCTGGCTTTGGGGAGCCATCTACCCCTCTGCCTTGCTGCCTCCCACAGAGGCAGGAGGGGGAGGGTAGGCGGGTGTCAGTGCTCGGGGAGCCAGCTTAAAAGCTGGCTCCCCGAGCAGTGACACTGTGGAGCCACCTGCCCCTCCCACCTCCCCCCAGAGGCAGCAGCTCAGGGTGTCAGGCAGGAGCTGGTCTGCTGGTCCTGCCCCCTCCAGGGAGTATTTAGTGACTGCATAAACGCTAAAAATTGTTGTGGCTACATGATCACTAGACGTGTATTTTAACATCCCTACTATTTACTTGGACAGAAGACAGAGGCCAGCAGAGGGGCTGCTGGGGAGGGATATTGGGGCTGGGCTGGAAGGAGAGGGCTTCTGGACTGGGCAGAGGGAGCAGGCAGAGCCCACCATGCTGCAGGGGAGACTCAGACGTGCTGGGCTGAGGGAGGCCAGGCCTGCAGGCCTGAGAGTTCCTACAATGTGTTCAATGCTCAATAAACCCTCCTGTTGGATGCTGGCTGAGAGTCACTCTGGTCTAGAGAACAGGGCTGTACTAGTCCCTCTGCAAGTGGAGGCCCCAGGGGCCCAGAGTGAGTGGATTCCCTGAGGGGGCCCCACAGCGAGACACAGGTGTGCTGGGAGCTCGGAGAGCTGCG
Organism: Rafetus swinhoei; assembly: GCA_019425775.1. Classification (NCBI taxonomy): domain Eukaryota; kingdom Metazoa; phylum Chordata; order Testudines; family Trionychidae; genus Rafetus; species Rafetus swinhoei. Next base: position 9,977,468 of record CM033448.1, on the reverse strand, counting down.
GTCCCAGGAGGCGGCGAGGCTAATCCCCGAGAGAGTAGCAGCTCCCCAAGAAGAGGCTGTCATACTGAAGGGGGTTCCCCGGGGGCCATACGAGCCAAGCGTGGGCATGACCTATGTGCCCATGATACATGTGAAAGATGGGTGAGTTGTCAACACTGGGTCTCCATCAGACAGGGTCCTGCATCCGAGACCATCAGAAAACAGGGATGCCCCCCCAAGCTAAGTTTCACATTTTTGGTGAAAAAGTTCCACTGCCATGCCTCATGGGAGATGTATTCCAGCCAAGCTGCCTGGTACATAGCGGACAGCGGCATGAGGCATGCAAACTGTAACTCCCACAAGGCACGAGGGAAGCATTTCCTAGTCCAGACACATGGGTAACAAACCCAACATTCCACTTGAGGATGTTAAAATGCAGTTATCAGGCTCTCAGTAATCAGGCGGCACCCCAGAGACGGTGCCAGTTCCCCACATCACTGGCTCCAGTTCCCCACAACTTGCTGCCTCTCATAGAGGCAGAAAGGGGGGCACCGCAGGAGCACAGGGCCAGCAGGGACTCAAACAACCCCTTCTGGCCCCGAGTTCCCACTGCGGCAGTTCAGACTTTGAAATCTACAAGAGCCCCGCAGACTTGCGTTGTTTCCCTGCTGTGCCCCTGTCTCTCCCCCCCCCCCAGCACTGGATCCTGCTCCCCACTTGCTGCCAATTCCACTGAGCAACCAATGTAATGGGAAATGCTCCCCAAGTTCCATACCTAGGGCATTCTCAAGCCTGGCATGTCAGGCACTGGCTATTTACCCACCATGCCCCAGGGAAATGGCACGCTTTGGGCATGTGCCACTGGGGTTTGGCATTCATGCCCCACAATCCGTGCTCCAGAGTGTAGAAGGATGGGGAATGCGTTACCCTGCCAGCCTAGGGCTGGGTTTGAGTCCCTGCTTTGCCAGACTTCCTGTGTGACCCTGGGCGAGTCATTGAGCTGCTCTGGTGACTCGATTTCCACATCTTGGTCTGTAACGGGGGAAGCCAGTGAAGAATGGGAGGCACTTGGATACTACAGCTATAGAAGTGGCCAAGATAGCAACCTGGATCGAAAGACCAGAAAGTAAATCATGCCCAGACAGATGAACTTGGGTTTCCAGAGAGGAGACTTCAACACCACCAGCCACAGGATCCATCTTTTCTGCCTGCAACAGCTGGAGAGAAGATGCTGGGTTTTCATGCCATGCCCATCCCATTCACAGGGAAATTAAGTCCATCACTGATCACCCTAGCATGCAAATAGCCCACAGGCAGCAGAGACTGGGATGGTAATTATTACTCCAACGAGCAGAGCAGTGGGGAGCAGCACAGACTCTGCTGGCAGAACTGGGGGTCCCCTGTCGCACTAGGATCTCAGCCAGGGCCCTGAGCTCAGCCTGTTGAGGAGTCTCACAAGGGCCCCTATCTGGGTGGGTCCCTGGGCGCTGCTGCAATACAAATCAGTATAGCAAGATGGCTACCAAGGAGCCTTCTGCCTGTGTCCATTAATGACCCGGAAGGCAGCTCGCTGTCATTAGCGCACCCTACACCTCAGGACATAACTGGTCTCTTACCTGCCTGCACAGGCGGGCGCAATGCACACTTGGTGGAGCAGTGAGGCGGTGCCCTGAGTGGTTAGGGACTGGCCTGCCCAGGACCACACTGGAGTAGATCAATGGGCTCCTGCAAGCAAACTCCCTGCTCAAGTTCCCACAACTGCCCCTCTCTCTCCTCCAATACTGAGCGTTCTGCTGCCTCCAGCCTCGGATGTGCTGCTAATTAGGTGGAGATGAGGAATTACTTGTGCAGGGGCTGCAGTTGGTATTAGAGCATGGCTCACCAGTACCATGGGCTATGACAGCGGGACAAGTGACTGCTAATGTTGGCTCCACAGGCCAGGGGCAACTCTTCGGTCTAGGTTTGTGCAGCACCCAGCACCAAGGAGCCTGGGGCCATGGCTGGGTACCCCAACGCTACTGTAATACAACTAACCAGGGATGTTAACATGCGTTAATTTTTGTAAATATGTAACTGCTGAAATTTTCAGCGGTTACATGTTTACATGGGGGGGGGAGGGAAGGGGAAGAGGCAGGAAGGCGGCTCCCTGTGAGCACCAGCTCCTGTTTCCTCCCCCACACGGTGCTGGTGCCTCTGTTTCAGAGGGAGCAGCAAGGGGAAAGGGGCAGCTAGTTCTGTGTGTGTGGAGGGGGAGGGCTGCGTGTAACTATGAGGGTTAATCAATGAGCCCAGGCTCATCAGTTAACCATGTACACGGGTACAGGTTCACATCCCTATGAAAAATGGACAGCAACCAGCACCACGGGGCCCTGGGCCATGGTTGTGTATCATGACACTATTGTAATACACCTAATAAAAGACAACACCCAGCGCCATTGCTGGATACCCCAACGGTACCGTAATACACCTAACGCACAGTTCCCAGTGCCATGGGGTCCTGGGCCACGGCTGGGTACCCTGGAGCTACCGTAATACACCTAATTATGCACAGCACCCAGTGCCACAGCTAGGCACCCCGACACTACAATAATACACCTAATAACGCACAGTACCCAGTGCCATGGGCCTTGCAGCCTGAGTTGTGGGGGGTGTGAGGCTTCCAAAATGACTGAGGACTCTGTGCAGCACCCAGCATGACTGGGGACTCCCAGTCTCAATGGAAGGTAGAGGGGAGCCAGAGGATTTCAGCATAACCAGGACTGTCCGTGCCATTGGCTGCCTCAGGGAGGTGTCTGGGAACAGGGTAAGTGTGTGGCGAGCCAGGACAGGGTGGTAAACTTACCTTATAGACCTGTCCATACGTCCCATTCCCAACCACCTCCACCAGTTCAAATATGCCAGCGGGGTCCTGTGGGGGCAAGAGACACACAATATCAGGGGTGCCTATGCCACAAACCTTCCTGCTGCATGTGTCTGACCTCAGACCCTCGCTGTGCTGGCCTGTCCTTGGATGGATCCCGTCCTGCCCAGTTACTTCAATCCCACCCTGTCCTTGTGCCGGCCTGCCCCAGAGACCCCCCTCCTCCTCTTTCCAGCCCAGCCCAGCCTACCATCCAATGCACCCCAGTCACCGAAGCGTGGGGGAGTCACAGGGCTCTGCACCCCCATCCACAGCCAGACATGACTCAGCCAGCAAGCAGAATAGAAGGTTTATTAGTCTAGGGGGTCTCAGCATAGAACAGACTTGCTGTCAGTATAATCCATCTTGGGGAGAGGGGGCTCAGAGCTGCCTGACTCCTTTTCTGAACCCCAAGCCCTCCATACTGCCCCACTCCCCACAACCTGGTCCTAGCAAGGCTCCTCCCCCGGCCTTTATCTTGCTTCTCTGGGAAAACCTGACCAGGCAGCCAGGTTGCACCCCTTTCCAGGCTCAGGTTATGAATGACACCAGCCAGTGGGTACTTGGGGGAGGCTGTCACACCCGAAATTCCCATCACTGTCTAAGTATTGGTGAAGTGCCCAGGGAAACTAAGGCACACATGCGCACACACACGCAGGATCACTATAGGACACTAGCACTCACATGCAGCATCACAAGATGAATGAAATCCCACTTCATCGCACCCCCCCCTTGTTGGCCCACATAGTGGCTCCCATCTGTCCATGGGTACCCCATCTTCTCTTCACCCTCTGATACACCCAGTCAGCCTGCTTATCCCCCCGCCCTTGGGGTTCAACCTTGGATGTCATGCCTCCTGTAGGCCCTCTGGTGGAGATCCCTTTCGACTGATAAGCCTTGCCACGGCTGCTTCCCAGCTTGGCCAGGTCTCTCCACCCTCCATGGCAGTTGTTGGGTGTCTGCGCAGTGCTTGGCCCAGAGGGAGCCTTTAGCTAACCTGGCTCACTGCTCCTGGATGGAAGTGGGGCAAGTTCTTCAGATCTTGACACAAAATGCAAGGGCAGGGGGAGCCAACAGCACAGGTGGATTCTGCGCAAGGGAATCCACTCTCTGAGCAGAGAGTGTCTGCAGAGTTAATTATACCCATACTCCAACAGCTGGTTTGCCCATAACACAGATGTCTATGCATGCACCACCCCCTGCTTTTCTGTACGGGGTGGTGGGAGCTGCACTCAAGGAGTCTGGGGCATGGATACAAGGCGTTTTGAAAAACATGTGGCTAGTTTCCCTGCTCTGTGGCAGAAGGGGAACCTTTCACTCTCCCACATTTTGCCTAGTTAAGGGTGTAATGTCTTTGAGGCAAGGACTCTCTCTTGCCAGGAGCATGTGCAGCCCCTGATCTCGGTCTTGGGCAGGGTTTGCATGGTGCCTGGTACAAGGGGGCCTGATTTCTGTTGGGAGAAGAATCTGTTCAGCATCTGGCACAAGGGCATTCTGATGACCTCGGGCCCAGATCCTGCACCCCATCCCGGTTGCTGGCAGCCCTGTCACGCACACTGAACCCCTCATTTTTGTCCCCACCCCAAAGCCTAAGGGGGTCCATAAAATCCACTAACTCCAGAACCCCAGAAAAGTAAATCTGGCCTATAGGAAGCCCTGAACCTCAGTCCTCCCTGTCCCTTCCCCTCGCCCCGTGGGGCTGGAGCGCCAGAGGATTGAAGTGTCTCAGTGAGGGGCCACCTCAGTGAGGGTTGGAGTTTTTTAAAAGGAGTTTTTTTGCTTCTCACTTGTGTGGTCCCCAACTAATTTTTCTGTGGCTCAGCGACCCCCAACCCAAAAAAAGGTTCCCCACCCCTGCCACAAATAAAGAAAATATTGAAACTTTTGGTCTTGAACATACATGTTTTACTTTATTTAAAATGAAGTTTGAGGAACTAACACAAGAAAGTTAAAACACTTAATCTGTTTAATAATTTAAATTAAACCATTTTCCCAAGCTGGGAATGGTCCTAAGTTTGTGTCAGCTGTGGAGAATGATGCTGTAACTCGGTTAAACCCAGTTAGTGTCATGATAGAATCCCAGACATCTAACAAATCTGGCGCTGGTATTTTCATGTTACTACTGTGTTGTTGGAAAAGAGCATGACAGCTATGTCTGATCAGGGTGATATCCTAGCCTGGGCACAAGGAGAGTATGAGGGTGATTAAATTGTGGTGCCTACTGATAGTGTGGAAACTAGCAACAAGGAGGAAAAGATTCCTACCCTTGTGCGTGTTGAAACACACAACTTTCATTATATCAGTGTGGAAAGCTGCAAAGGGAAGAATGCCTCTAATCTTTTACTTAGTGAGTCTATGTGCCTAAAAGGGGATTGTATAAAAATCTGCCTGATGGGCCAGAAATGATTCTGGGTGTCAGGGAAACTCAGAAGGAATTGGAGGTGGCTCAGCTTTTATACAGTTGGATATAGTGAACTGCTGAAGAAGCTCCTAAGGTAGTGGTCACAACCAGTACATCGGGATCTACTGGTAGATCTTGGAGCCTCTGACAGGTGATCCTGACTGGTTTGGCCAAGAGGCTATCAATCACTGGCACTTCAGCTGCCCCTCCCCCCACTGCTGCGCATTTCCTGCCCTTTGCTTTAGAGCTGCCCCTCTCCCTTGGGAGCCTCCTGCTTTCTGTGCAGGGCTGGGGAGGGAGAAGAGGGATACTAATATTAAAGTGGCCCCTCTCACGCTGTATCCCTTCTCCAGAAAGCAGGGGGGGGGGCACAACAGGACTTGGGATGGAGTTTGCTGGATACTTTAGAGAGTGGGCCAAGGCAGGGGCAAGCCTGCCTTAGCCCCACTGCACCACCGATAAGGAGCCACCTGAGTTAAGCAGTGGCCAGCTGGAGCCCACATCCCAAACCCCTACCCCAGTCATGAACCCCCTCCTGCACCACAAGCCCCTGTCCTAGCCCCGAGCACCCCTGCATCCAAATGCCGTCCCAGAGCCTGCACCTAGAACCCCCTCTGGTACCCCAAATGCCTGCCCCAAGCTCAGCTCAGAGCCCCTCTCACTCCAGATCCCTTAGCCCAAGACCAGAGCCTGCACCCCAGCCCTCTGCCCCAGCCTAATGAAAGTGATTGATGATGGGCAAGAGAAGGAGGATGGAGTGAGCAGGGGCAGGGCCTTGGAAAAGGGGCGGGAAGGAGGCGGAGCAAGGGTATTTATATTTGAGGTAGATCTTGGATTGCACTTAAATTCAGAAAGTGATCTTGTGCTCAAAAAGGTTGGAGACCACTGTCCTAAGGAAAAGAATCCTCATGGTAGTTTTTGCAAGCAGTTTGCTGTGGCTGAAGGGAGTGGAAATGATTGGATTAAGGGAGATTAGGAAAAGGTGTGTCTGTAAAAGACACTTATTTCAGTTCCTAACAGCCAGAACGTTTCTACTGAAAAAGACTTACTAATTTTGGTTTAGAAAGATCCAGTGTGGACAGTTTTGAGTTTCCAGATGGGTTGAAAGTTGTTTTAGATGAAGTGGAAACTGCCAGAAAATTGGAACAACCCTGAGACGCCAAGCGACTGTGTTTAACCAGCATCCTGGTCAGTGTTGTTGGGACAGAAACGTTTCCATGCTCATCCTGCAAATGGACAGTGTGTGTCTGAGGTTCAGAGGAAAGTCTGGGTTGCAGTTAATCTCTCCAGAATGCGGCAGGTAAATTTTCATCTCTTGACACTGTGGACACTTGTAATCTCTCCGGGAACTTGACATCTGATTCCACGTGGAAACAGAGATTGGTGATGAAAGGACAAAAGAACTGTAAGTCTAACTTGCTAGTGAAAATGGATGGTATGTCATAGAATCTTAGGGGTGGAAGAGACCTCAGGAGGTCATTGAGTCCAACTCCCCGCTAAAAGCCGGGCCAATCCCAACTAAATCATCCCAGTCAAGGCTGTGTCAACTGGGACTTTAAAACTTCTAGGGCTGGAGATTCCACCACCTCCTAGGGAACCCATTCCACTGCTTTCCCACCCACCTAGGGAAATAGTTTTTCCTAATATCCAACCTAGACCTCCCCCACTGCAATTTGAGACCATTGCTCCTCGTTCTGCCATCTGTCACCACTGAGAACAGCCTCTCTCCATCCTCTTTAGAAACCCGCTTCAAGCAGTTGAAGGCTGCTCTCAAATCCCCCCCTCACTCTTCTCTTTTGAAGACTAAATAAGCCAAAAGCCTTCAGCCTCTCCTCATAAGTCATGTGTTCCAGACCCCTAATCATTTTGTTGCCCTTCACTGAACTGTTCCAATGCACCCACATCCTTTCTATAATGGGGGCCCCAGAATTGACGCAATACTCCCCAGGTGACCTCACCAGTGCCGAATAAAGGGGAATAATCGCATCCCTAGATCTGCAGGCAATGCTCCTACTAATGCACCCCAATATGCTGTTAGACTTCTTGGCTACAAGGGCGCAATGTTGACTCTCATCTAGCTTCCCATCCACTGCAGTCCCCAGATCCTCCTCCTGTCTTTAAGACAGAAACCAACCTCTTGAAGGCTAAGACCAAGTGTAGTGTCTGTTCTTATCAGTTTAATTGCTTAGAAATCAAGACATCTGAGAGTCTGAAAACTAATGATCAGCTGTGTTGATGCTAGTTGCCTGACTGACGGGGGTGGGGTGGGGAGACTCCATGGCCATTGTGAGTAGAGAGAATACACTCAGCCAGCCTACTGACTCTGTTATTCAAGGGACACCAGAATTTGAGCCCACAGAACAAGAGGGAAAGAGAATATTGTGGCAGATGCATTATCTACGGCAGGGGGCTCTTGGATGCACTCAGCGATGTTACGGTAATCCCTTCCTGCATTTATTTTACATGGGGGAGGTGACAGATTTCAATATGAACATATACCTCATTGTTGCACCCACACTTGTGTGCGCACCAAATTCTGTGCAAAGTGGGCCAAGTGAGGTGTCTATTGAAAGCTGATGCTTTGCTGAATCTGTTTACACGACCCATGTCATGTATGATTTTGGTCTTTAAAGTTGTCAGTAGTTGCTCTGAGCTGGCATTTCAAGTATTTGCTTCTGGGAGACAGCAACAAGCGTCGCCCACCTATTGTGAGTGAATAGCAGTACTTGAACAATGAATCCTAAAGGTTGCCAATACAACGCTGAGAGATTCTGTTGCAAACCTGCAATCAAACAGGTATCCCATGGCCATTTGCCTAAAAAGGACATGGACAGGTGACTTGCTCATGGGACAAACTCCATTTTGGGAAGGTAACTTCACACAGTAAGTATGAGAGTCCCTCCATATGGGCAAGATTAGAAAAAGGGCGCTAGAGGTTCCTCCATTTATCTTTACTGCAAATCATCACTTCAGAAGCAGCTTTGCTTTGAATAGGACCCAAAAGGACTGATGACACATCCTGACAAAGGACGTATTCCAGAGACTTAAGATAGCAGTTTATTTCATCGCTGCTACAAGCCTGCACCAGGAACTTTGTGATTGGTTTATGTAACAATCTCTTCAGCATTTCTACTCTCAATCTTTTTCCTTTCATTAATAAACCATTAGATTTTAGATTCTAAAGGATTGGCGCAGCGTGCTCATTTGGGGAAGATCTAAGGTATAAATTGACCTGGGATGTGGCTGGTCCTTTAGGATCAGAGGAACCTGTTCAGATCTGGCAAGAATGGTTTTCATAGCCTCTCATCTGAGTAAGATGCGGTACTGGTTGTGGCACAGAAAGAGCTGGAGGGTTTGAGGGAACTGACTGTGATTTCCTGCTGGCCAGTGTGGAAAACAGAAGTGCTCTTTGTGACAGGTTTGGTGCCTCACCAAAGAGAACCCCCAGTCTTGGGCTGTAAATAACCTTGGTTCTAAGAAATTCACCCTGATTTGATCCTCTCAGTAATGTCCCCAGAAACAGCTGTATCACACAGCACCCTGTTGTTCAGGACAGAAAGAAAAGCCAGGAAAAGAAATGTCTCTCACACACCCCCTTGCCGCCATTCAGGACAGGAAATGAGGCCAGGCAAAGGCATTTACCAACCCCTCCCCACACACCAGTTCAGGACAGGAAGCGAGGCCAGCCAAAGGGGATTTCAGGCAGGCGGACAGAGCCCAGATTTTAGAGTGCTAACATGTGGGAACCTGGGCAAAATGGCAGGGGAGGAGGATAACGATCACAGTAGCTCTAGACTCTTGATGGTCTTCCTTTTGGAAAGGCTGCCAATCCTGGACCCCCTGGCACTGCTCCTCACTGACAGAGACACTGCAGACCCCACTTCTCCTGTGCAGGCCCAGACCAGGGCCCTGACTCTTGTCAAACCAGCAGTGGACATTCATCGCCTTACTGGAAATCCAGCTGAGAGGCCTTTGCATGAACAGCTCTGGGCTGGAGACAGAAGTTACTGGAAGAGGGGATGGGGACAGACTGGCCCTACCAGCCTCACGTTCTGATAGTCTCTCCATGGGTTGTGCGGCTGGAGCCCAGGGCTATTCTTGGCACCTGATTCCCAGGTAGTGGGGTCTCTGCAGCATATCATGCCGCAGAGCTATTAATACCAGCACCAGGGCCTGAAGGGATGCAGGCCCCCCAGCGGCATAGCACGTGCCAAGTGCTAACCTATATTGGAAGGGGAGGGAGGAGTGCAGAAGAGCTGGGTGGCACTCCAAGCAAGAGGCAGCAGTGGGGGCTGAGCGATAACTTGACCATTATCCTCTGGGCATCTAATGCAAACCAGCCTTCAAAGAATACAGCCCAGCGCCCAGCTCTGAGGTGGGCATTTTAAGAGAGGGCAGAGAAGAGCTCCGGACACTGCAACGAGAAAGTAACACTGAAACAGAGTCCTTAGCAAATAGATCCAGCGGGGACTTGTCCGCGGTGTCTCAGTGCCCGCCCCAGTGACAGGGTGATGAGTCATTGGTCCCCTCTCTCTCCCTCCTTCCCGCCCCCTCCCCCCCAGCCTGGCTGGAAGATGCTTTAGTGTCTGGACTCGCTACAGAGCAGGGATCTTGGGGAAGAATCAGCGCCTGGATAGAACCAGCATCTCCAGAAGACAAACACAATGTGCCTCTTGCCGTGTGACTTGCTCCGCTTTTAATTGATATACTCATGCACCTCATTGATCTAATTTCTCACAAGGGCACAGGAAGGCAGCTGAAGGTTTCACAGGGACCAGGCAAGAGAGTCACCTAAAAAGGCACAAGCTGCAGGGAAGCTACTAGCCCAGGCAAGGGGCAGGAGCAGCTATGAGCAATCAGCTATCTGCTCTGGGTTTGTCCAGTGTCAGCATGATGGGCTGTGGGCCAGGACGGGGCGCAGGCATTACAGCCATTCACATGAGAAACACCCCCTCTATAGGTGGACGGGGAACGTTCCCTCAGGGATGACCACGTGGAGATCCCTGGGCCATTCTGGGGCAAGGCCTACAGAAGGTCAGCCAAGCAATGAGCATGGAGTGCCCTGCCTGCAGGCTCCCCAGGAGCTGCTAGAATAAGCAGCAGTCGCAGCTCCTTGGTGTTTTGCAAGTGTCAGGGCGGAGTGGGCTGTAACCCTAGAGATAGCAGGGCAGCCATATGGTTCAGACACAGGACTAGGAGCTCAGGACTCCTGAGTTCTGTTCCTGGCTCTGCCTCACACTTCCTGCCTGCCCTTGGAAGAGTACCTGGACCTGAAGGCCTGTAAAATGGGATGAATAATGCTTGCTTATGCTCTTGCTTATTTAGACAGTAAGACCCATAGGGTAGTACCTGGAGCAATGGCCCTCTCTCCCCCACAACATCTCAGCTGGGGGGCTCCGAGTGCTCCTGACAACAGCATCACTCCAATCTCAGCTGGGGGGCTGTGTATTCATGGCATCATGGGCTCCCTTTGATCTTGGCCAGAGAATACCACTAGGACACAGATCATCCCAGAAGAGGCTGCTTGCAAGGGGAGGCACAAAAGAAACAGCAGTAAAGTCTGAGGCAACAGATGCCAAGACCAGAGCAGCTTATTAGATCATCATTTGGCCAGCCCTCTTATCAACTGCTCCCAGAGGGAGGCCAGTCCCTTGGGCTACCGTAATGCAGCTTAGCTCCCAGAAAAGGTCCAGTCTCAGAAACAGAGATATCCTGCACCCTGACACTGGTCAAACCTGCTCCCTGGTGCAGTCTGGTCGGTTTCTGAATCCTAACTGGCCCAGTGCAGGGAGCTCAGGGGAACAGTCGCCCAATCTCAGTAGAGGAGACAGATCTGGGTTGGCTGAGAACAGCCCATCACAAGCTGAGAGGGGATGCAATTACTCCCTATGAATATGTGGAGGGGCAGAAGAGATCCCATGGAGGGAAGAGGAGATATTGAAGCTAAAGGACAATGCTTACACAAGAACAAGTGGGGTAAACTGGCCAGGACTAGCATGTAGGAGGTGGTTTCAAACCAGCAGAGAAGGTCCTGGGCCAGCCCCCGTGCAGGAGCTGTTGGGGCAGGGATGAAAGTGACTTAAATTTCTTACTGGTACTGTTGTGTCACCCCGCCGGGGTTCAATATAAGAGTACCCGTAAGAAATTTCAGTCTGGGGTGAAATGTGGAAGGCTCAGGGTAGGGGGTGCAGGTGTAGAAGGGTAGCAGGAGTAAGGGCTGGGAGCTTAGGGCTGGGTGTGTAAGGGTGCGTGCAGTGTGGGAGGGTAAGGGCACCATTTCAGGAGGGCGGGGGCTGCGTTCCTCTCCCTCCCGGCTGTCCAGGGGAAGGACAGAGGAGGAACGTAACAGGCTGGGCACTTTCCACTCGCTCCCTGATAGTCAGGGAAAGGGGAAGAAGAGCAGCAACAATCCAGTATGTGATGCTGCAGCTTGCATCTGGAGGAAGGGGCTCAGGGCTGGGGCAGTCCTGGACAGGGAGGGGTACGCCCCTAGTCAGCCCTTTAACCTGCCTGGCTGCCTGCTGCTTAGCACAGCAGCCTTCAGGAAGCCCTGGGAGCCGGGCTAGGTGCATACTGCCCCTCTCACTGCAGCAGAGTACCCTACTGGCCAGCTTCTTGTTGGAGTGCTGCACCGGGGTGCACCAGCTTGTTCTCATCTTTGCATGGGGGTCAAACAGCTAGCTGGTTTGAAGACTGAGCTAGATCAGTCTAAGAAAAACGTTTGCCTGGGATGGTCTTCACAAGCCTGGAGGGCCTCTAGAACTCCAGAGAGCTCTAGAGTCTCTGCCCCAGCTGCTGTGTGGGTATCGCTTTGCCCCCTTAAGCGATAACCAGGCCCGACGTTCCAGGGTGGAACGGGTCTACATCTGTGCAGTGTCAAGAGAGACATGGCCTCTGTGTGCTACAGAGTGCTGGCCAAAGTGCTCAGGATCCTGCCCAGCTTGCTGAGGTGACAGGCAGAAGGGATAGGACAAGTTAGCAGGTAGGCAAGTCTCTGAGCAGCCAAGGGGCAGAGATGACAGCTGCTGCCAAAGGAGATGTCAGACATCACCTCCTTCATTCCCACACTGCTACAGCAAGACGTGGCTAGGCTGTGAGCTCTTGGGCTGGGGGCTGCCTGTGTGCATGTCCGTGCAGCACCCTGCATGACTCCCACCTCAGTCAACAGGGGTCCATGCTGTGCTCAGCCCAGAGGTCTGGACAGCACCTGGCACAATGGGACCTATATACCAACTTTTCAGACACTCTCTCCCTGCTCTGTGTGAGCTACACTCAGCCCCTGCAGCACAGAAACAGCAATACGAGGGATGAACAAACAGCTTCACATGGCAGCAGCCAGCTAATGCACCAGAGACCAGGATGGACACAGGAGTCCTGGATTCCAGCTCCCCTGCTCTTACCCTTCACAACCCTCAATGCCCTCCCAGAACCAGGGAGAGAACCCAGGAGTCCTGGCACCCAATTCTACCCCACTCCACCCCAAATCTAGGGCTCACGAGAGTGGCTACACCAAGAATGTAGGCTTGGCCCTGTGGTTGGTGTGGCAGACCCAGCACAGCCCTCACATGGGATCCTATGAGTGCGCCTCAGGGTGGGCCTTGCTGCCCCATGTGTACATTGGGGTGCCAGTCATGCTCTGACCCCATTGGAGACAGGTCAGTAATCTGTAAGGACCCAACATTCACTGTTCCCTCCCAGCCCCCACACCACCCAAACAAGCTGGCAGCTGATTCCCCCACCCATCTCAGAGCTCTTGACTCCAGAGAGTGGTGCAAGGGGGAACACAAAGGGCTCTCTGAGCAGCTGAGCTCTGCCCCCAAGCCCCAGCACATAAAGGAATTACCAGAGAAGCCAGGCCGGGATCAGTCACAAGGGGCCTGGGACAAAAGCCAGCAACAAGGCTCTCTGGGCTGGACACCAGGGTCCCTGCTTGGAGCCCTGAGGAGACACGACCCCTGGCAACACCGTAGGGGCAGCTCACAGCAGTGTCAGTGGATGCAGGCCCCAATGTGGCTAATGCGCTCCGGGGCTTCTGGGCTAACAGCCCAGGCTACCCTCTGGGGAAGATGGCTGGCAGCCAGGATTCTCTGCCCAGCCTCTGGAAAAGCCCAAAGTTCCGGCAGGCTAGCTGCAATTCCTTGGGGAGGCACAGAGATAGCATGGCCTAGCAGGCAGGGCTGTGGGTCAGGGGCCACTGTTGTGCTGCTGGAAGACCTCAGGCAAGGCCCTTCCCTGCTTCATGCCCCTACTTCCTCTCTGTCTCTGCCTCTGTCTCTGTCTAGATTGTAAATTGGGGCAGGGACTGCCTCACACAGTGTCTGCACAGCACCCTGCATGGCAGGGACCATGCATCTCAGTTCAGAGTCTGGCCAGAGCCCAGCACATGTAGGAGCAACAGCGTTAGCAGACGGAATCCCACACGGGCCACCCTGGACAATTGGTGGCATAGGGTAGGACTCCATGCAGACAGCTGAGTTTTAGTGACTACAGCTAGTGGGGATGAGGAGTGTGGGGTGAGCCAGGCAGGAGGGAGAGCTGGGAATGCAAGGAAACAGTCCTCTGGGTCATATTTTGCTTGGAGAGTGGGATTGGAGCTGGGTTTTTTCCTGTTTCTTCAGGACTCACTGTTCCTTCCTTCCATGGCCCTTCTCCGCCCTGCCTGGCACTGCAGCCCAGGTTACACCTCCAGAATCAACAGGACTTTGTACTCTTGAGTTCTCACCAGATTCTCCACCCACCCTCACTCTCCCCTCAGAGAGCTGCCTGCATTACGAGAGCAAAGCTGGCAAGGGAAGGAATGAAAGTGCACTGACTCCCAGTGCCCCTCACTCCACTCCCAGAACACAGTCCCTACATCAAGCAAGGTGTGGCAGAGTCAGCCAGCCTCCAAAGGGGGCACTGGGCTGTCACAAAGCTGTAGCCAGGAGAAGGGGACACCACAGGGACCCTCTCCTGAGGCTGGGGGGGGAGGGGAAGGAAGTCCCCAGCTCAGACTGGATTACCTGGGGTTACCACTGCTCCCCCACCACAGAGAAGTCCCCTAATTCAGCTCAGTGACACCACCTACACAACCACTGTGCACAAACTGGATTAATTTCACATCCCAGCCAGCAAGATATAACCTGGGACCCGCAGGAGGCTGGTTCCAAGCATGAGATGGACAGTTAGCAGAGGGGCTCCTAACTATGAGCTGGGTCTGGGAGGCAGGATCTGGGTTTAAATCCTGGCTCTGCCATGGACACCTGGCACGCTCGGTTTCCTCGAGCTGTCTGTAGCCACCAGCTCCCCGTCCACACAACAGCGTAGCCAACGGCTCTAACACGTGTGTAAGCCCAACCGCCCATCGTCCAAACACAGAGTACCCAGCTGGTAAGGCATCTCCTTGTTTGGCGTTTGTACAGCGCCTAGCACCATGCAGCTCCCATCACAGAGTAATAGCACAGGTCTGAGGGAGGATGAAAACCTTCATGGCCAACTGGATTTGCTGACCGCTGTTGTTGTAACTCACTCAATCAATCTTAAACAAAACCCAGTACGAGATGGTGAAAGGACAAGGTTCATTCAGGCCAGCCAAAGGCCTGGCTGCTCTGAAAAGCCACCAACACTGGTCGAGGGCTGGAAAAATGGTTCTCTAACCGTGAGAAACCAGAGGCTGCTCTGGAGGTGGCTCGGCATGGTGCTCCAGTGCAGGAAATCCCAAGGCACAGCCAGCCTGACCAACGACTGGACGTTAAAACTAGACGTGTTCCCATGAGAACTACTGCAGGGCAGTCATCTTTTGACCAAGCTCCCCAGGGCAGTCCCTGTACACTGCTCTTGCTCTGAACTCTTCAGGGCTGGGAGTGTTTTGCGCTGGGCCTGTGCAGCGCTTGGCCCTGCAGAGGCCCTGACCAAGATCATGGGGTGCCTGTGTGGTACTTCGCACCATGGAGAGCCCCTCCTCCCCCCAATCTCAATTGCTGGGAAGGGGAGGGGGAGGTGAGCAGTGCCACCAGAACACAGAGAAAATAAAAGTTATAGGAACTTGCCTGGTGAGTCCCACCCTGGCTGTGCTCCCAACCCCTTCCCCCAGGCATGGCCTTCCCTGCTGAAATGGTCTCCAGGGCAGAAGGCTGGCCAGGTTTGCTGTAGATACACTATTTCCAAACTCCCATCACAGGAACCCGCACAGCCAACAGGGCCAAGACCAGCCCAGCTAGCCAGATCTAGCCCAACTATTGCCCTGCCCAACCCACAGCTGCGTCTGGCTGTTCACTCCTATACTCACAGGGCAAGCACAGCTGTTGTGTTTCACTGCAGCAAGACCACTTCCTATCTCTGTGCTTGGGAGGTCTATTGCTGGGAATGCTGAGAGCAGGGAAATGGGGAATGCCTGAGCTCTGTTCTCCTTCAAACTATAGCCTTGTGCCCTTTGGGCCAGGCCACCTAGGGGTGAGGCGTTGGAAACTGGCAGCTGACACAAAACAGACATGTTAAATGTCAGTTAATTGAATAGTCTACCTCATGAATTCTTGTCAGTTAGTTGACTATTCTATAGTCCCTGGGGCTGGGGCTCTGCTGTTGTATCAGAAGCAGCAGTGTGGGGTGCCAGGAAGGAGCCGGCCTGCAAGGGGAGCCAGCTTAAAAACCAGCTCCCCTTACAGCCTGCTATTCTGTGCTGCTGTCTCTGATAAAGAGGCAGCAGCCTGAGGTGGCACCAATCCCTGTCTGTGACACCTGTGTCTGTGACACCTGTGTCTGTGACACCTGTGTCTGTGACACCTGTGTCTGTGCTCCCGGACCTAGCGCAAGCCAGACCAGAGATGGGAGCCAGGCATGCAGGGAGCCTAATACACTTTAAATGCAGAGCAGCAGCAGCAGGGGTAGGTCCTGGATCCTGCTGGCTAGCCTGCTAAAAAATTTACTGGTGGGGGGAGAGGGAATGCATGTTGTCTATAGCATTAACCTATAAGCTTTTGCTTATTGATTAATCGACTACAATATTACAACCCTAACACAAAGTGGAATGGGCAAGCTTCTGTCCCAAGCAGGCATTTCCAAACTTCCCCCTACATTTCCATCTAGGAACCCACAGCTGCACCCTTCACTTTCCACATGGCAAACCAACCCTGAGGGAACTGCACAGAGAGCAAGTTTGTCGCACCTACCAATGCCAAGAAGTGGGGGATTTGTGAGCGTTAAGGGGGCTGCATGCAGTGGGGATGGCACTCAGTGTCCCTGGGTGTCACTGATTTAACACACTGAGCAGAGAGGCAATCTGCTGTTACAGGGACTAGCATGGAACCTGGGACCCCGGCCAGTGGCCTGAAGAATGGAGACCAGGAGACCCAGCTGAGATGGCACAGCTGGGTCTGGCCAGTGGGAGGACAATGGGCTGTCAAGAGAGGACCTGGTGATCTGTCCAGCTGGGGAACAAAGAACAGATGAAAATCAAGGCAGAGAAGATAGGGGCCCAGGTGACCCTGGTTACCTGGAGAGAAGACAAAGGACAGAGGAGGAGCTGCTGGGGAGGGATAATGGGCGGTCCCTTGAAGGAGGGAACTGTTGGTCTGGGCAGAGGGAGCCCACCTGGCTGCAGGGGAGACTCAGATGTGTGGAGCTGAAAGAGGCCAGGCCTACAGACTTGAGAGTTTCTATGCTGTGTTCATATGCTCAATAAACCCTCCTGGTTTATGCTGGCTGAGAGTCGCTCCGGTCTGGAGAACAGAGCTGCATTATTCCCTCTTGAAGTGGAAGCTCCGAGGGTCTGGAGTGAGTGGACTCCCTAAAGGGGCCCACAGCAGAGATAGGAATGCTGGAGGCTTAGAGAAGCATGGTCCCAAGAGGCGGAGGGGTTGACCCCTGAGAGAGTGGGCCATCCCAAGAAGGGCTGTCGCACTGAAGGAGATTCCCCCTGAGGACTGTACGGGCCAAGTGCAGGCACAATCTGAGTTGTTGACAGTAGGTTTCAGCTGGGAGTTATCTATCACGATAGCACCTTGGAGATCTCAACAGAGATCAGGAGCCCTGTTGTGTCAGCTGCCACCCAGAACCCTGCCCCTTCAGGACTACAACTGGGGTGCCCCATATGCTGGGAGAGGCACTGACACCACCAAGACCAAGATCAGAGTCTCCACCCCATGTCAGGTACTGTGCAGACAGCCCTGGGCTGAGTTGCGCTGGGCCAAATCTGCCACCAGACACAGAGGAGTGCAACACCCCAGTTCTTTTTGTGTGGGGGGTTTATTACAGTGTCCGATAGCCCCACAATCAAAACTGGAGGCAACTTTTGGACCAAGTGGCTCTCTGCACATACTCACTCCTGCCTGCCCATACTCCTGGTACAGAATAAGGATGTAATATTGCAGTCGATTAACTGATAAGCAAAAGCTTATAGGTTAATGCTAGAGACTACTTGCATTCCCCCTCCCCCCGCCAATACATTTTTTAGCAGGCTGGCCAACTGGCTCTGTCCTGGCTTGTGCTGGGTCCGGGAACTACCCCTGCTGCAGCTCTGCATTTAAAGTGTATTGGAAGCCAGGCACGCAGGAAGCCCACCTCAGGTCCGGCAGACAGACCCCCAGGGACAGGGGTTACTGCCACGCCACACTACTGCCTCTGGATCAGAGGCAACAGTGCGGGGCTACAGACAGCCAGTCTGTGACGGGGGCTGGTTTTTAAACCGGCTCCCCTCGTGACCAGCTCCCACCTGGCACCCCGTGCTGCTACCTCTGATACAGAGGCAGCAGTGCAGAGTGGCAAAGGGCTCCTCAGGAGAGGGGCCAGATTGCACTGGCTGCTGGCCCCATCCCCGGGACTATACAATAGTCGACTAACCGACAAGAATTCATGAGGTTAATTGACTATTCAATTAACCGATATTTAACATCTCTAATACAGAGGCAACAGCGTATGTGGGAAGGGGAAAAGCTGCATGTAACCATGCAGGTTAACCAACAAGCCCAGTCTATTACACAATTTTTAACATCCCTAGATCCAACACACGTGACACAGTAACTAACTGGCTATGGCCTGGATCCCCATATCATTGAGACGAGCAAAACTCCATCTCCCTATAACCCCCATGACACAGCGTCTGAGTGCCTCCCAGTTGTTAATACTCATTGGGATGCAGGGCAGCTAACTGAGGCGCAGAGGAGCTATGTGACTTGGCCAGGTGACATAGGAAGTCTGTGGCACAATTAGGAACTGGAAGCAGGCGTTGAAAGTCCCAGCTTTACCTATGAATACAGCCTCCTTTAGAGCAAGGTGTTTCCAGATGGGATCTCACACGGGGGATATCCAGCAGCCTTGGGCTGTTTAAGTCAAGGGTAACAAGCCAAAGGATTCCTCATTTCCCATGAATTCCTCCAGCAGTGTTCTCCTCACCCCAAGCCACACAGCCCTGCCAAAGACAGACAATACCTCATTTCCCACTCTCAGATCTCCCAGCTCTTTATGTTGGGAATTATTACAGTCATTGGACAGATGGGGAAACTGAGGCACGAGGCAGCAAAAAGACTCACCCAAGGTCGCTCAACAGCAGATCTGGGAATAGAAGCTGGGTCTCATATCCCAATCCTCCAGCACTCCTCTCCCATCACATTGCCCTCAGCACGCTACATGCTATCCACAGAAAGCCATCGGGACGTCGCTACCCACTGCTCCTTTCTGTCACCGACATTCCCAGCACCAGTCACAGGGAAATCGTCGTGTGAAGGCTGTCTTCCCTGCCTCCCTGTGAGCACCCATCACAGGGCAATTCTTTTTTCCGCACAGACGGCAACAAGGTCACCTTATTTCCAGCAGAGAAACATCACAGAAATACACGAGGTGTTGTGGGTTGTCTGCCTTTGCTACAGAGAGCTCCCTGCACCATAAAGAAAAAGAATGGAAACAGGCCCAGGGCAGAGCTTTAGAAAGCCTAATCCTGCTTTGAGGAGACTGTGAAGCTCCAGAATGATCAGGTTTCCCTTTAGTGCTCCAGCACCCATTAATTTCAGACTATAACAGGATTTAAAAAAAGCACTAGATCAGTGGTCTCCAACTTTTACATCCAAGATCACTTTTTAAATGTCAGAACAAGCCAAGATCTACCACCCCATCCTTCCCCCAAAACCTCACCCCCTCCTTGAAGCCCCGCCCTCTGTTCTCCTTCTCTCCATCATTTGCTATCCCCAGCCCTTATACACTCTCAGGGTAGGACTACACTGCCTTTTTTTCCCCCCCGATTCTGTCTAGACTGGGCCAAATGTCAGAAAAAACCCTTCTTTCGGAAGCCCCCTTATTCCTCATGGAATGAGGAATACAGGGGTTACCAAAAGAGCATGTTTGCTGTTCCGCTAAAAAAAAAGCGGAAGAACAAACGCATCCCTGGACAAAGAAGTCTAGCCATACCCTCACTGAGTTGAGACAGGATGTGTGGGCTCTGGGGTGGGAATGAGGGATTTGGGTGTGGGAAGGGGTGAAAGGTGCAAGGTCTGGGAGGGAATCTGGATGCAGGAGGAGGTGGAGAAGGGGATGCTGGCTTGGGGAGAGGGCTCCAGGATGGGGAGTGTTGGGGTTGGAGTACTGAGCAAGCCACATACTTGTAGATGCGAGGGTGCAGGAGTTTGGGTTGGAGTATGTGAGGGGCTCAGGGCAGGGAGGTCCGGAGTAAGATGGGCAGTGTGTGGGTGGTGCAGGAGTGTTGTGGCAGAAGACTGTGGATGTGGGGGTGCAGGAGTATGGTGATCTAGGGTCGAGAGAGAGAGAGAGAATGCTGCGGCCAGATGGGGGCTTGGCCCCAATTGGGGGTTTGTTGGCCAGGCTTCATTTTTAAATAAAATATGTCAAACAAAAAGTTTCAGCATTGTCTTTATTTATGAGAAGGGTGGGAAACCTGTTTTGAGTCGGGGTCACTGACCCACAGAAAAGTCAGTTGGGGCCACACAAGTAAGATGCAAAAAAATAACTCCCCCAACCCCCCCCCACCTCACTAATGTGGCCCCAACTGTGGTGGTGGGAGCAGAGGACATGGTACTGGGGAAGGGTGCTAGTGGGTGCTGGGGCAGGAGACAGGATGCCAGTGGGTTCTGCAGCAGGGGACAGGGTGCCAGTGGGGATAGGGAACAGGGTGCCAGTGGGTTCTGCTGCAGGGGACAGGGAATCCCCAGCACGCGCCTCCTCCAGGGAATCCTCCCCCGAGAGGAGAGAAGTCCAATCGCGTGCCTCTTCTCGGGACTTCTACCCCCCCCCACCCAC
Source organism: Rafetus swinhoei (assembly GCA_019425775.1). Lineage (NCBI taxonomy): Eukaryota > Metazoa > Chordata > Testudines > Trionychidae > Rafetus > Rafetus swinhoei. Next base: position 9,956,967 of record CM033448.1, on the reverse strand, counting down.
GCGGAAGAGGAAAGCCCCAGTGTGCGCCTCCTCTGGGGATTCCTCCCCCCTCCCTCCCTGTAGAGGAGGGAAGCCTGGGTGTGCGCCTCTTCACAGGACTTCTAAACCCCCCCCCCCCCGTGCGGAGAAGGGAAGCCCCAGCGCGCGCCTCCTCTGGGGACTCCTACCCTCCCCCGTGCAGAGAGTCCCCAGCGCACCACAGACCTGCTGTGTGATACAGCGCCGGCTGTTTGGGGGAGGGGGAGCAGCCTGAGCACTTCCTCAAACCCCGGAAGTGGCACACAGCTGCTGGACTTTCGTCCACCCCGCAGGAAGCCGGCACTACCTCCCTCGTTGCTGGAGGTAGGTAGTGGGGCTTCTTCGGGGTGGTGGGAAATGGGGGTGTCCCCGAACGCCTTGCGATCAACTGGTCGGGGCTTCCCGATTGACCAGTCGATCGCGATCGACAGGTTGGTGACCACGGCACTAGATCAACCAGGCAGGTTAGGGCCATCCATGGCTATTAGCCAGGATGGGCAGGAATGGTGTCCCTAGCCTGTGTTTGCCAGGAGCTGGGAGTGGGCGACAGGGGATGGATCACTTGATGCTTCCCTGTTCTGTTCATTCCCTCTGGGGCACCTGGCATTGGCCGCACTCAGCAGACAGGACACTGGGCTGGACTGACCTTGGGTCTGATCCAGTCTGGCCATTCTTATATCCAGTCAGATCCTCAGCGCTGCTCTCTCCCGCAGTACGCTACAGAGCAGGAAGTCAGCCTGACCCAAATGACAAGGCAGCTACACTGAACAAAAAGCAAGCCACTCATTTGCACTTCACGGCAGGTGGGAAACAAGGAATCGGGGTGGCGCTTGTGCTCAGTCAGACACCACACTGTTAATGGAGGCCTGGGATACCCCAGCCTATACGAAATCCAGCTTGGGCAGCATGCTTTGGGTGCAGATCTGTGGCCCAAGCTACGCAGGAGGCCAACCAAGATGATCATAATGGTCCCTGCAGACCCAGTTCTAGAAAACCCTGGAGGAGTTGTTGAAACTCCCAGCCTCAGAGCTTCCCTGTCTTTACAATGAGGATAAGATCTCTGCCCTGTCTGTTTAGACTAGAGTGGGGTGGGGGGGAGACACTACAGCCTGCAGGGCCATGTCCGGCTCATTGGACCCTTCAGTCCAGCCCCCTGCCTCTTGCCAGGGAGCAGGTTGGGACAGCCTTGCCAGGAGGAGCCAACCCAACTCCTGCTCAGTGCAGCAAAAAGGGACAGCTAGGCCCTGTCCCTTTTCCTGCAGCCTCAGCTCCCCCAGCACTGTGGCAGTGCAGCTGCAGCGCTGACAGTCCAGGGCAGGCCATGTCTGGTTGTTTCGTGAGGCTGTGTCTCACTAAACTGCTCCTACCCAGCCCTCCACATGATTTCCCTAATTGATGTGACCCTCAGGCCCCTGGTTTGGGCCATGATTCCCAGGGAGGAACTAGTGCTTAGTACAATGAGGGCTATCAGCTGGAAGGTGCTGCTGCACCTGGGGCAATCTCCACTAGGAGTCTGCGCAGACTCCACTGACGCATGGACCATTCCCCCGAATCTGCCTGCTGCCTCCAGACAAGCTGAATCAATTATCCCACAAACAGTCAGTCACAACCTGGGTTAGAAGGGCAAAAAAACCCCACAGGAGTTACCTTAAACTTAAAACACAACAAACAGCCTGGTAGCACTTTAAGACTAACAAAACATTAGATGGTATCATGAGCAGGTCATCTGAAGAAGCGGGCTATGCCCATGAAAGCTCATGATACCATCTACATGTTTTGTTAATCTTTCTAAAGCGCTACCAGACTATTTGTTGTTTTTTATGTTTACCCTGTACAGACTAACTCAGCTACCCCCTGAAGCTTTGGAACATGCAAGGATTTACCTTGCCAGCCATGGGCTAGGCCCCTAGCATGTGAGGCATTGTACAAACCCCATGCCCCTGGCCAGAAGCACCTTGATGGGAGCAGCTCATGCCACCCACCACCCCAAATCCAGAGCTAGGCAAGCTCCAAAGAGGGAGAGGTTGGAGCAGCTGAATCAGGGCAGGTCGGGACAGGCAAACAGAGGAGCGCCCCACCCATTCGCATCCAGAGAGGCGGGTGCGTTGGCTGGAAACTCTACTGCCCTTGTTTCACACAAGCTCATTCGACATGGGCTGTGAGACAGGCTCCCCACTGTGCACCCTCTGGCCCTCCACTGACCCCCAGTGCGCTCCCACTGCCAGCTCAGAGTCCTGGGCCCAAGCCATCAACTGCAGAATTGCCAGAGCACCATGATCCTAGCTCCTGATCAATCGGTGAGGCAGAAAGATCCAGGCACTAGGCTGGGATGTGGGAGTCCAGAGTGAAATTCCCAGCTCAGTCACAGACAGTGTCTCCGGGTGTACTGGTAGGGCCCCGGGCCCCGCTGCACGAGGTGCCTCACATTCAGGGTGTTACAGTAGTCTCCAGACCCCAGGCAGGGCCCCACTTTACGAGGCGCTACATATTAGGGATGTTAAGGCCATACCCAGGCACCCCAGCAGGGCCCAGGCTTCTGCTGTACCAGTTTGTGCACAGACACAGACACACAGAGAGCTAGGAACAGAACTAGATGTCTTGACCTCCGTGCTCTAGCTGGGGGAGCAGACTGCTTGTCTAGCAGCAGCATCTGCCACACCCACTGGGCTGGAATCACGCCTCTAGCAGTGAGGGGTGGGATGGAATCAGGCAGGGACCCCACCATTCCCTCCAGACCCTCAGCTCAGGATGCAGATGGCTTGCATTTGAACCTGTGACCTACAGGCAGAAGATGGTCTCAGTGCCAGCCCGCAGTGCCTGCTGGCAATTCCTGCCTCAGAAGCCTCATTTGAAGCAGTCTCTGTTTCCTGCACAAGGGTGCATTGCTGCTCTCCCGAGATTTATCTGAGGAAGACAATGGCACCAAGCTGTAGAGCTGGCTCTGCCACTGAATTGCTGGTGGACTTGAGCAAGTCCCCTGTCTACACAGCCATTTCCCTTCCCAGCTCACCTCCTCACATTATCTGCTGGTTGGTGCAGGGATGCCTCTTCCTATGGACCTGTGTAGTGCTTGGCACACCCGAGGAACTTTGATCTCAGTGGAGAGGTAGTGTTCCCCTGCTCCCAGTCAGGGCAGCACTCAGCACAGCTAAGGTTCCACCCCCCAAATCTCAGCCAAGACAAGGAGAACACAAAAGCTGTTTTTAAGCTGGACTTTTTGGCGTCTTTAAGAACATTCGCATTAGCAGGGAGTCAGTCATGTTTTATAGGGTGCCTGTCATTTTGACAGACATTAAAAGCCATTATTAGCCCAGGCTCTTATTTTACTTAGTGGCCACAAGATAGACAACGTGAGTTCAAGGCCAGAAGTAACCAGAGCACAAACATGTACAGCACACAAGATAACAGAACTAAATTCAAAGACACACGCTGCAGTCAACAAGTTCTACCTAGCAACCAGCACAATGCTGAATAGCTCAGGCTCGCAGCCTGGATTTGAGAGCTGATGCCGAGTGAAGGACGCGCTCGGAGTGACATGGAGCCAGCAGCTGCATCACACTGCCTTCGTGCCAGGCTCAGCAGCAGTTCATGCGGTTGCATCTGGTGAGAGGGGTCACTGCAGAATAGGAGGGCTGCAATCTTCAAATATCTGCTTTAGCTAGAAACTAAACTCTCCTACAAGGAACAGAGGGCTCGAGTGAAGCCCCTGAACATATCTAGATTGAGGGGAGATCTGCAGTCCAGTTGGCACAGTGTGCCCCAGACCCAAATGGGTTCCCCCAGCAGGCAGGCCTGTGACATAACATGTAGCACATATGGTATCAAACACACAGGATCTAGCATGTCTGCCCCACACTAGGTGTGAGTCTTCCTCCATTTCCAGCCACCAAGATGGAGCAGGAGGACAACCAAGAATGTCAACACCAGGGATCTGAGACTATTTTAACTGCAATAGCTCATTGCAGAGCACACCCCAAACAAGAGTCCCTTACCCCTCCCTTACCCCCAGCTATCCTGAGTGCCACAAAGACCTCCCTGGCCAAGTGTAGGGCTCCCCCATCAAGCCAGGTGCTGAGCAAACCTACCTCAACCAAGACACCCACTCACTGTCCTGTACACTGCACGGATGCTCTCCTTTTAAAGCAAAACTGGGACACCTCCCTCATCAAAGAGTCATCTGCCCACGGTTGTGCACAGCTCTGTACAGGCCCACAAAGAGAGACAGCCCATCTCCACAGGCTAAACAGACAAGAGAAGTCGCATATTACAGGCGGGCTAATGGCTGCATTGCTTCAGGCTTCAGATTCCCCAAGGCAGCCTGTGCCTGATACAAGAATTGAAGTCTCCCATGTACAGATCCAGGCCCTGCCCACAGAGCAGACCTGGCATGCCCACAACAGCTCTGCAGAGGACAGGCTAGCACAAGGCAGTCCGGACCATGACTGCAGATGAGAGCAAAGCCCTTCTGTCATGATCACAGGCTAGCAAGAGCATGGCACTGAAAAAGGAATTGGGGGTCATGGAGGATAGGTAGTTGAACCGGAGCACCTGACACCATGGTGGGGCACAGAGGCTATTGCCTCCTTTGAATGCCTACATGGGGGTATCTCAAATAAGAGCAGGTCTATAGATTGGGCACTTGTGCAATTGTTGCTGGAATCCTAGGTCCAGTTCAGGCATCTGTAGCTCAGGGAAAACCTGCCTTGTAATGAGAGACTCCAAGAGCTGCATTGAAGACCTAATCAAAGAGACAGCTAAGGGGTGACTTGACCACAGGACACAACTATTTAATAACTGGCCCTTTAGTCTAGCAGCAAATACTCGAATCCAGTCCAAGGGCTGGAAGTCAAACAAGACAAATTCAGACTGGAAATCAGGTGCAACAGGTTGATAGTTTGGGGCATTAGCTCCCAAGGCCTGTGGCAGATTCTCCATCACTGGTGATTTTTTCATCAAGAGAACCCTAAAAACAGCCACACTGGGTCAGACTAATGGTCCATCTAGCTCAGCAAAGCAGGGAGTGAAATGAACAGGGCGATGGTTGAGTGATCCATCCCCTATCAGCCAGCCCCAGCTTCTGGCTGTCAGAGCATGGGCTTGGGGTGGTGGGAAGTTTTTCTAAAAGACTTGCTCAGTTCACACCAGGATCCATTCAAGGCCTGTACTGTATGGGAAATCAGACTAGATCAGCCATGGGCAACCTAGGCTAGTGGGTGGGCCGCATGAATAGCCCTTCATTTCAGTACGCCACTAAATTGTTGTAACTGAGACAGTCTCTTGGGATAGGGTAGCTTTGCTAACTGCACTTGCATACCTAGAATTTGCAGGGTGTGCTGATCGAACTGTAGGAGCACTTTGACTGGATGTAGGAGGAGTGCATGGCTCTCACAATGTTATGTGCAATCAGCTTGAACCTCACTTCATGTGCCCTTGCTTTACACGCATATCACTTTTGTAATACCGGTAGGAAAAAAAACTGTGCGGACAGGAATCAGCAGCATATGGCAACCCTGCACACGGGCAATAGTAAACAAAATGTCTTGTGGGCCAAACATAGAAACCTGATGGGTCATACGTGGTCCATGGGCTGCAGGTTGCCCACCACAGGACTAGATGGACCCATCTCGCCTTGGAATCTATGACTCTAGCCCTGCTCAGAGAAGGCCTTTAGCACAATCCCCCCAGCACCGTGTCTGCACTAAGGCTCTAAACAGTGCCACCTCCCGCTTAGTAGTAACTATAGTAAAGATTTCCTGGTGCAGATGAAGTAGTCCTTCCAGTCAAGGCAGCCAGACAGCTCCCAAGCCAGATTGGGTCACAGGCATTAGCCTCACACACACACATACACATACACACACACACGACACACCCACCCCTCCTTCAATCCAAAGCACCAAAGCCCAGCAGAATGCCCTCACCCTGCATTGATATGGACAGACCCACCACATGGCAGTTTTGGGGTTAGTTTTCAACTCATATGGCCTTTTTGAACACTTGGTGCATTCCAGCCAAATGACCATTCCACTCAGACCAAGTAAGCCAAACAAAGACCTTCAACTGGCAGGGCTTAAGCGAGACCTTTTGGGAAAACCTGAGAAGGGAGCTGATGGCTATGATACTGTGTCCAGTGCTAGCATCCCTCCTTTAAAAAAAGATGATGAAACATGGGAGAGGGCTCAGAAAAGAACTACAAAAAAGATTCAAGGGCTGGCAAACACCTCACAAAGCAACTCAACGTATCCGTCTTAGCAAAGACATTAATCCTGGTCTGTAAATACCTGCATGGGGAGCAAACAGCTGAAAGCTAAAGCCTCGCCAATTCCCATTCGAAATCAGGCATATGCATCCCATAGCATGGGTGTTTAACCACTGAAACAAGCTCCAAAGGGCAAGGGTGGATTTTCCATCTCTTGCTGCCTTCCCATCCAGACTGGAGCCTCTCAAAGACACTTTAGCCCAGCTCAATTCTTGAGCTCAATGCAGGGGGAGGTGGGTGAAATTATCTTGCCTGTGAAGTACTAGATTATCTAATAGTTTCTTCTAGCCTTCATCTATGCATCTGGGCAAAAGTAAGGTTGACAATATTTCACGATTGTGGGACAAACAGATTCTGCGCTTAGGTTGCCAGTTAGCAAAGGCTGATGCATATCAGGGCTTTCCTTCAGAAATGCACCATGCCCAACCCCTGCGCTTCCAATCAGATAATGAATGTATCACTTCCTGTCCTAAACTACTATGCACAACTGCCAGACCAAGAGTCCATTCAGCCCAGAGGAGGTAAAACAAACCAAGAGTTTCACTCTCCCTTTGCTTTTTAACCCACACTATTACCCATCTCAAATGTCTGATTGTTTAAATCCCATTAAGTTCTTGGACTCTTGTGGCACAAAGTTCCACATGCTTTTTCAATGCAGTGCACAGCGTATCTCCTTTGGTTGCTTTTAAATGCGCTGACTTCCATTTTCATTCCCTAGCCTCTACAAGCAAGATGATTTCTGGTGCCTTTTGTTTGGCAGGGGCACAGCACCTAGCCCAGCCCCAGGTGTTAAGGCCTAAAGGATCCATCAGACCCCTAATTAACACCCAGAGAGCACAAGTCAGAGAATTCTACAAAGTTACCCCTTTGAGCCCAAAGCTTTGTGCTGGGCTAATGTGGTTTAACCAGATGCCATCAAGAGATGGAGACTAGACAATCTGGGCCAATGGTTAATCACTTGCACTGTACAAAACCTGCATGTGGCAGTGGGTTCTTGTGCTGCTCCTGATAGGTTAAAGAGCACACTTTGATACTGAATATCTTCTCTTCATGAAGATACACTGTGCTCAGTGGAGACCATCAATGCTAGCCACATATGAATAAATAATGCAAGGAGAGTTTGGGGAACCTTTGGGAAGAAGAGAAAGACTGAAGCCAGCTGAGAAGTTCTAGCCACCCACCAGCAATGACATCTGCACAGAGGCGGTGTTACAAAACCTCCCTGTGCTAGTTTGTCTGAGAGAGAGACAGCAGCTCAGTATGGTTTGAAACGAGATGTAATCACATTCTGGAGCTTGGCTCACGGTGCTGTTCTGCTGATGGAGGCGAGAATTCACAGCACAGGCCAACCTGCAGCAGACACTTCGGGTTTTTTCCTATTAAACGCAATTATAAACTGATTCCTGTAAAAAAAGAATGCTGTGCCAGGGACTTCAGGACAGCTGCTGATTTATATCAGCACAATGGTTATGGGAGAGGTCTAGTTAAACTGGTACAAAGGCAGTGTTGCCTTGGATAGAGCACTGGGAGACCTATTCCCAGCGCCAACACTCATCAGTTAGTGACCTTTGATAAGCCACATACTCACTCTGCCTCAGTTTCCCCACCTGTAAAATGAGGATGTGATACTGATCTACTTTGAGGTCAACTGATGACAAGCATTAGACATCACTGTGACAAGTGATAATACCGGTACAACTACAGCAACCTCCCACTTGGCACGCTACACCTGCACCACTGTAGTGCTTCTGCATGGACACTACCTATACTGATGGGAGGGGTTCTCCTGGTCAAGGGCATGAGTGTTCCATTTCAGAAACTCTGCTCTGTACATTACACAAAAATCCCTGGCATGCTGGGCTAATCTTTGTTCACCAGCTCGCCTCAACCAGGAGCAGAGCTTTGCACTGCCAAGCTTTTGTGGCAAGGACCTAAAGAACTCCCGCTCATTAGTGCTAACGGAGCCCAGGCGGGAGTGTTCTGAATCACACAGGAGCTGGCAGCATTGCAGGGCTTGTGAGGGGGTTACCACTAGCCCAGTGCTGCAGAGGTTAATACTCCAAGACGGGGCCAGTTACTGAACACTAGAGAATCAGATTTGTATTCTAGCAGATTAATGGGGGCCAGGACAGGGCATAATCCATGCCCAAGTGCCACCATGCATGCTCTGTTGCGAACCACTGCAACAACAGTTCCCTGCTTTGCCACCAGAGCCAGCTACCAACATGTTTACTGTCTGCACCGGCCCTCCCAGCCCCACCACTGTGACCCTGAGTAAGCAGGGGCTGAGCACCAAACAGGGGAGGAGAGAACAGGGTAATGCAGTAGTATGCATGGGGAAGAGCCAGTGAGATCATGGCAGAGATGGGGCAATGGGGTAAACCATGGTGACACCAGTGGGGAGGAAAGCAAAGGGGAAGAACATGAAGTCAAGGTAGCAGCGGCGATGCTGTGTGCGTGGATGAGGGGACAGAGTAAAGGCAGGACAGTGAATCAGGGTCACTGCAGTGGTGCTGGGGGAGCAGGGAATCAGGGTCACTGTAGCGATGGAGAAAAGCGAGAGAAATGGGGAATCAGGTTCATTGCAGTGAAGCTGGGGGGGGATGGACACAATAAGTGTGTGGGGGGGGAACAGTGAGCCAGAGTAAATGCAATGACAGTGAGAGGTGTGGAGAATGGCAAGTCCTGGCCACTGCAGTGATGCTAGGGTAGACAGCTGGGGGGGGGGAAGGGGGCAATGGTAACAACAGCAATACTGGGGCAGACAGCAGGGGGAACAGGGATAACAGCAGTGACACCGGGGTGGATAGTCAGGGGGAGGGGCAGAGAACGGAGAGCTGGGATAACAGCAGTGATGCCGGGACAGACAAATGTGGGGGAGACCTGGGGTAAGAGCAGCAACAGTGGGGCAGACAGCAAAGGAGGGAATGGAGAGTGGGGGTAACAGCAGCAAATCCAGAACAGACAAGGGGAGGAATGGGTAGCTGGGATAACAGTAGTGATATGTGTGTGTGTGTGTGGGTGGGGGTGGGGGTGACTGGAAGCCAAGGTAACAGCAGCCAGTGGGAGGGGATGATGGGGAGCTGGGGTAACAACAGCAAATGGGGTGGGGAAGGATATCGGGCAGAGGACAGGTGTGGATGAGGGGGCTGAGCAGCGCTGCTCTCCTCCCCTCCCCCAGAGGGGGAAGGGAAAGCAGCAGGAACAAAGTGAGGGCAGACACTGAACTGGGCTCCTGCAGCAGCCATGGGGAGTGTGGTTGGCATGCCCTAGAAGTGGCCCCCACACCTATCCCACGGGAAGTGCATGTGGATTCCCCTGGTTGGCATCTCCTCGCACGACAGCTCCTCTTGGGGGAATACAAGCCCCCCAGCCTAGGGACAACGAGGAGGGTACAGCACAGATGGCGGGGTCCTTGCAGCTCCTACAACAGGGCTCATTTACCCCTAACACCTTCCCCACGATACGGCCCAGAACAGGCAAGTTCCCCGTTAACCTCCGCGCAGCAGGGCACGGGGGTCTGTGCCCCAGCGCAGGGAGGCCTCTTTCCCCAAAGGAGCCTATCCGGGGGGCCCCTCCCCCACAGGAGGCGGGGACAGAGTCCCCTACCTGTAGCCCCCCACAAGTCACGCCCCTCTTGACCTTTGACTCCGTTGCCAGGGCCGCTGACCTTTGCCCTCTGCCACACACACCCCCCCCCCCCGCTTACCCTGAGAGCTGAGAGGTCGATGTCATCCAGGCTGCGAGCAGGAGCCGGGTCGGCCATGTCCGGGGCGGGCGGGGCCTGACCGGCGGCTCACTGCAGCCCCATGGATCCGGCGCTGGGATCCGCGCAGCCGCCTCGCACCAGCAGCCCCAGGAGCCGCACTGCGCATGCGCCAGCGCACGGGGTGGGCGTGCCTGCGGCCTGGGAACGTGAGGCGGAAGATGAAGATGGAACGCGCAGGCAGTGTGGGAAGAAGGCTCGGCGCATGCGCATTCCTGGGAGTGAGGCGGAAGAGCGCGTCTTTCCCTCCCCCTCAGCGCGCAGGCGCAATCTAGGAAAGAGGCAGGACCGCGGGTGCGCGAGGCATACGCCGGGCGGCAGGAGGGGTGGGGTGGTTGAGCGCGTGCAAGGAGGATGTTCCCGCCTTTCTCCGTGTTCGGCGAGGAAGGGGCCTCGGCCTACAGCAGGGAGGGTGAAATACATGGGCGGGGCCTGTTCCTGTGGGTGGCGGGCCAAGGAGCAAAGCAGGGAGGAGCTTGTTATTGGGGGAGGAGCCTGTTCCTTGTGTGGGTGGGGTCTATCTCAGAGCAGGGCGGGGCTGGCCCACCATCTCCTGGCTGCCACTAGTCCATGTCACTGCTCCCAACCCCCACTCAAGGCCCCCAACCTCGCTGGTCTCATAGCCTGGGGTAGGGGGCTCCGGAAGAGGTGCAGTGGAGGCAGAAGCGGGAAGGCTGGGAGTGGGAACATGATGTGGGGCAGAGGTGTAGCGAGGGTTGCGCACCCCCCCGCCACCATGTGGCATGGCCCCGAACCTGGTGCACAGCTGAGGGGAACTTGTACCGCATCTTCCCCCAACCCCTACAGTTTGGGGCCGGGCTCCGCATGCACTAACCCACCAGTGGAGATGGAAGAGGGTCGGGCTTGGAGCAGAGAGGCAGGGAGGAGGCTCCAACTGCCGGTAGCAGGTGGAGTAGGAGCACGTGCATTGAGGGATGATGGGGGGAGCAGAATGGGATTAAATGGGTGCCTCCCTAGCATGGTGCCCAGGGGCAACTGACCCCTACGGCCCCCCTCATTACGCCACTGCCCCCGCAGATCTATCATCTTCATGTGCAAGATCTGTGAGAGCCGTCCCATGAAACTGCAGTTAGTGTCTGTGGCGCCTGCTTCTGGGTCGTGTCTCAATGCTGCCACATTCACCTCCAAAGAGGGGGCTTCCCAAAGCAGGCCCTTGCTGCTGACCCCCCAAGGCATCCACAGGTCCAGTCTCCTTTCAATGGGCCCACTTCCCAGGGCTCATTGATCTTGGATCTGGTTTCCATCCCCTCTCCAATCTTTGCAACTGCCCAGAGGTGCTCACCTTCCGCCTTATACATTCCCACCTCATTCACCCCACAGGGACAGTCTCTGCCTCACTTGTCCTAGGGACTATTCTACCAAGACGTAACACAAAGTTTCCATGTAAAAGGACTCGATACAAAGCTAAAAACTTCAATGAGAGAACGATTAATACAGAGACGTGTTTACATCTGCTGCAGGGAGACACCTCTGCCTGCCTCCACCCCTCACCCCCAGAGTCTACAGCCCCATTGCAAAGCAGGGGAGGGGAAGGAAGGAGGCTAAGGCCCATCCAATGGGACTGAAGCAGTCATGAGCAAGCCATGCCAGGGAGCCATTCTCCTGTCCATTGCTGGTGCTGTGTTGCTTCAGGCATGCTGAAATGCAGTCACCTCTAGGGTGGGTTGGACAGCTATTTAACACCTGCACAAGGTTTCAGGTAGGGGGCAGTGCGGGCTGCCTTCCTGCAGAGCCCCCATCAGAACCATTGTGCCCTCCTGGTTTAGGAAAAGAATAAACAGGAGGATTGGAAATTAACTCACCCAGTCTCACGTCCCCTAGGCAGGGAATGAGCCATCTACATTAGGCCCCAGCTGGAGTACCGTGTCCAGTTCTGGGCACCACATTTCAGGAAACATGGAGAAACTGGAGAAAGTCCAGAGAAGATCAACACAAATGATGAAAGGTCTAGAGAACATGAGCTATGAGGCAAGGCTGAAGGAATTGGCCTTGTTTACCTTGGAAAAGAGAAGACCGAAAAGGGACATGAGAGCAGCTTTCAAGTATCTAAAAGAGTATCATAAGGAGGAGGAAGAAAAATTGTTCTCCTTGGCCTCTGAGGTTAGGATGAGAAGCAAGGGGCTTAAATTGCAGCATGGGAGGTTTAGGTTGGACATTAGGAAAAACTTCCTGCCTGTCAGGGTGGTTAAACACTGGAATAAATTGCCTAGGGAGATTGCAGAATCTCCATCACTGGAGATATTTAAGACCCCGTTAGACAGACACCTGTCAGGGATGAGCTAGGGCAACTCAACTTTGGAAGCCCCAGGGGCCACACTGATACTTACAGAACATGCTGAGGGCCGCAACTTAAGTGTGGTTGCATATGCACGCAAATATATACAAATAGCTTCTCTCACACTGACAGGCATGAATACAAAGATTGAGGCAAGACTACACAACACACAGGCCCCATTTAAGTCAGTTCTGCTGATATTAATAAAATGCAACATTTACCCGATTTCTACCCATGTGACAGCACTTTTCATGAGCAATGACAGTCCAAGAATTTAACTAGTAAAATGCATATCAGCAGAAGATCATTATACTGACTACTTTTTTGTTTTGGCTCCCACTTGCCAGCCACGTGTCGATCCCCACATAAACCCAAACTGCTCTGCGGGGTGCAAACAAACTGGCCATGGGCAGCATGCAGCCCACGGGCCATGTGTTGAGTAGCCCTGGGTGCTTGGTCCTGCTGTGAGGGCAGGGGACTGGACTTGATGACCTCTTGAAGTCCTTTCCAGCTCTAGTGTTCTGTGATTCTATACTGCCTGCATGGAGTTAGATGGGGGCTAGTGCCCCCTAGAAGGGACGGATCCCCAGAGCCCATCCAGACCTCCGTAAGCCAGCCTGTGCCCCCTGCCCTGGGACTGAACCGGAGCCAGCGCCCCCTAGAGATGCCCTGTAGCCTCCTGAGCACCAATGAGATTTTGGTGCTAGGGCCCTCCCTCAAGTGGATCCCTTGAACAGGGGGTCAGGTCAGGCCGTTTTCTCCCACACTGTGGGGTCCCAGGGGCCAGGCCCTGTGGTGCCTCTAGGCCGGTGTTGTGGCGCGAGGGGAGTGAATTGGCTAGGTCTGAAGCATTCCCCCTACAGGCCTTGGCAAGCCTGGGGGGCGGGGCTGAGTGGATGAGAGAAGCGGGGGCAGGGGGTGGCTGCCGGGTATCAGTCTCTGCCCTTCGCTGCCGTTAGTTGGGCTGCACCGTGGGCCGGCGGGCAGCTCCCAGGATTGTCTCCTTTGAGCAGGGGTGGCTTGATCGCAGCACGAGCTAGACAGGGCATGATTGCTGATGCCTCCCCACCCTGCGGTTGTTCCCCACATTAATCAGATTGCAGCGAGCTGGGTTATGCTGGTCTGTGCTGCAGTCACATCTTTGCTACCCGTGTAAACAGCCCCTGAACCACTGGAAACTGAGCTTCTAGTCGAGCCTGGTATGTGACCTCAGGCATGTCACAGCCCCCAATGTGCCTCAGTTTCCCCAGCTGTAAAATGGGAACAATGTTGGCCTCCTTGGGAAAGCCCCCTGAGTGTTACCAATGGGCAGAGCAAAGGCTGGCAAGGACAAGTCTTGCCTTGGTCACGCGGGCTTGGTACCATTCCAGTGGGCGAATGGTGCCATCAGTTGCTTGATAGTGCTTTGTGTCTGGATGAAATCAAGTGAGGCAGTCCAGTGACAGACAGGTGAGTGGCTGAAAGTCAGTGGGTAAGGAACCGGGTGCCAGGCGGCAGGTCACTGGCAAATTCAGCATACGGGTAAGGGGGCTCCCCAAGCCTCCGCTCCCAGCACTTGCAGGTGGAGTTCACAAATGACAAAGCTCTTCTCGCTTCCCCACCAGCCAAGCCATCATTTTACTCCGGGTCGTTAACACGTGCTGTCCCTTGCCTTGGCTGGGAACTGCCTCGGGGTGGACCCAGCTCTCCTAGCCCAGAATCACAGAAGCGTCCAAAACGTGGGGTTGGGGGGCACAAGCACCCAGACCCATGATCCCCCACCCTGCTGTTCCTGCCCCAAGGCCCCCCCACACACTGTCCCACCCCCCCCAAAATGCTCCTGAGCTACCTCTTCCTCCCAAGATCCACCCCCCACTTGTACTCTCCCCCGGCCATTGCCTGCCCTTACACGCCTCTGGCCCCCCAACCCCTGCTCCATGCCCCTTGGCCCTGGCCTGCCTGACCAGGGGCTGCCGCTGGAGACTGGCAGGTTTTCTACCAGCTGATGCCAGAGCCAGGCACCCCAGCACCTCCACAACCAAATCCCCCTCCCTCAGAGACAGGCAACCCCAGACCCCCAACCAAATCCCTTCCTTCAGAGACCGGCAACCCCAGAGTTCCCCAACCAAATCCTTCCTTCAGAGACCGGCAACCCCAGAGTCCCCATCCAAATCCCCTTCCTTCAGAGACAAGCAACCCCCAGAGCCTTCCACTAAATCTTCCTCCTTCAGAGCTAAGCAACCCAGTGCCCCCCCCACAACCAAATCCCCCTCCCACAGAGCCAGAGGAACCGGTCAGGCAAGTTAATCTTACTTTAAAAGAGGCTGCTCCTGCCGGCTGCCTCTGCTCAGTGTTCCGGGCGGCAGCATGGGGCCCAGCTGCCAGCTCACTGATCTAGTGTCAGGTGGGCCTACGCAGCATGCGCTCGCTCTCACCCCGGCCTGGCGCCCCCCTAGCATGGCACCCGGGGGCAACTACCCCCCCTTTGCTACGCCTCTGATGTGGGGTTGCCCTGGCTCTGCTTCCTCCTAGGGCTGGCCCTACCCAGGGCAGGGACTTGCTAGTTTAGGGAGGCAGAGAAAGGGGCAGGGGCCTGTCCCCTCTAGGGGGCACCAGCTCCCATCTAGCCCTGCGGGGGAAGGAATGTTTGGGTCAGGGGCAAGCAGGGAGATGGGAAATCCCCTTGGGCCTCTCCCCAAGGGGATACGGACTAACCCTGCCTTTCTGTAGGGGTAAGTCTAGACTACAAGCCTCTTTCGAAAGAGATGGTCTAGACATCCACAAGACTGTTGAAAAAGCGATCTGTTTTTTCAAAAGAGAGCACCCGGGCAATCTGGATGCTCTCTTTCGAAAAAGCCCTGTTTGCATTCAAGAGCTCTTTCGAAAGAGCTCTTTTGAAAAAAGGCGTTCTTCCTCATAAAATTAGGTTTACTGCTGTCGAAAAAAACACTGAGTTCTTTCTATTTAATTTCGAAAGTATGCGATGGCAGTCTAGACACAGTTAAGTTTTTTTCACAAAAAGGCTACATTTAAAAAAAAAAACTGTACTCTAGACATAGCCTAGGAGAGGGGTGGGGAACCTTATTTGGTTTGGAGGCCACTGTCCCACAGAAAAATCAGTTGGGGGCCGCACGAGTGAAAAGCAACCCCCCAACTCCTCACTGATACCTCCCACTGAGGAGAAAGATATTCTGAACATTTCCCTTGCACACCAGAGCCTTGGGAGGCCCAGTCTAGTAGATTTTGTGTGCTTCAACTGTGTGAGCACGGCAGGGGGCTGGAGCACCAGCACGGGCTCCCCAGTGCTGGGGGGAATCCCAAGCCTCAGGGGGCTGCATCTGGCTCCATGGGCCTTAGGTTCCCCACCCCTGCTGTAGGAGCTAGCACCATAACTCAATTCAGCTAGGCTGGGCCTGGCGGTGGGCAAACAGATGGGATAGCTGCCATCCAATGCCAGATGATGAGCCTGGGGTGGGAAATCCTGGCATTGTATGCACCTTAGCTGGCATGGGGAGACAAGGTTTATTGACCAAGAATATAGACATTTTTAAAGCTGATTAGGAAACACATTCTGGTGTGAAATCAGAGCAGGGCTTATGTGCAGGGAGAGCAGTGGAGGACTGCCCCGGCCTGCCCCCCTTAGCAGCTGCTTGCAGATGGTGAGAGGCCCTTCTGAGCCCCACTTCCCTGCATGAGTGGGGGGGTCTGTATCTTGCATATCTCATTGCAGCCAGCACTTGGATGTGACTCCTCTCTGGGCACATGACATCTCTGTAGTGCTGCACCCCCTGGTGCCATGCTGCAGTCAGTGCTGTGGCAGGAGAGCAACCCCTGCTAAGCCCTGCCCTGAAACTCAGCATCATGCTAGGGCAGGGATGGGCAAATACTGGCCTGTGGGCCAGTGCCACTATATTTACTTGCGCCTCCTCAGGTACAGACAATTACAGCTCCCGTTGGCTACAGATCACTGTTCCCAGCCAATGGGAGCTGTGGGAAGCGGTGTCCCATGCTGTACTGCTTCCCGCTACTCCCATTAGCTGGGAATGGTGAATTGCAGCCAACAGGCACTGCAAGCACCCATACCAGTGGAAGTGCAGGTAAATATAGTGATGGCAGGCTGCTAGGAGTTAACCCTGGCAAATCACCACCGTTTTATTGCCCAGCCCTACACTAGGGCCAAGGGGGCTGTGCTGACAGAGAATGGAAACTGTCCTTTACCAATCCCTTCCCACCCCCCACACCACTAGAGAGAACAGATGCATCCATGCTTGGTGGTGCGGAGCCAGCTTGGTGGTACTGAGTCAGCTTTGGTAGAGACATATGCCCAATGCCCACTGGAGGATTCACCCTGGCAGAGTTCTAGGGGTAGCATCTAGAAGCAGTGATGTGATAGGGATCTCCTTGTAACAGAGCCCTTTGTGCCAGGGACTGCACAGATCACCATAGCTGAGATCAAGCTGGATCGCCGCAGGTGCCAGCCTGACATGTAGTGCAGTAGAGAGGTTCCCCTTCCTAGAAAAGCTCACAGTCTAAAGAGATAACCCCAACACCTGCTGGCATGGTTCTTCTAGTGTTGGGACCCTGGGGATTAGAGAGGAGTATGGGGGCACTCCCCAAATCCTCCTGCCCCATAAATGAACTCTTGCCCCTAGGAAGCAAACCATCGTAGTGGCCCAGGAGTTGCAGGAGTGGTGGCACTGTGGATTCCCACAGATGAACAGGAATGGCTCCCTGTCCCGAGAATACTAGAACCGGAAGGGATCTCAAGAGATCAAGTCCAGTCCCCTGCCCTCAGGGCAGGACCAAGCACTGTGTAGATCAGGGCTACTCAACTTTGGAAGCCCTGGGGGCCACAATGATACTCACAGCACATGCAGAGGGCTGCAACTTAAGTGCGGTTGCACATACATGCAAATAAACATGCAAATAGCTTCTTTCACACTGATGGGCATGAATACAATTTAAGGCAAGACTATACAACATGTAAGTCAGTTCTGCTAATAATAAATGCAATATTTATCTGATTTCCACCCATATGACAGCACTTTTAATGAGCAATGACAGTCCAGGAATTTAACTACTAAAACGCATCTCAACAGAAGACCATTATATTGACTTGCTATTATGGAGCATGTTCCCAGTGGAGGCCATGTTCAAAGGATCCCACCTGCGGGCTGCGTGTTGAGCCCTGCATAAATCCATTGTACGCATTTACGCATAGCGGGCCACAAACAAACAGGCCACAGGCCACATGTGGCCTGTGGGCCACATGTTGAATAGTCCTGGTCTAGATCATCCCTGATAGATATTTGTCTAACCTGCTCTTAAATATCTCCAATGATGGAGATTTCACAATCTCCCTAGATAAATGTATTCCAGTGCCTAACCACCCTGACAGGAAGTTTTTCCTGATGTCCAACCTAAACCTCCCTTGCTGCAATTTAAGACCATTGTTTCTTGTCTTATCAGAGGTCAAGGAGAACAATTTATCTCTCTCCTCTTTATAACACTCTTTTAGGTACTTGAAAATTGCTATCTTGTCCCCTGTCAGTTTTCTCTTTCCAAACTAAACAAGCTCAATTCTTTCAGTCTTCCCTCATAGCTTATGTTTTCTAGACCTTTAATCAATTTGTTGCTCTTCTCTGGACCTTCTCCAATTTCTCCACATCTTTCTTGTAATGTGGTGCCCAGAACTGGACATAATATTCCAACTGAGGCCTAATCAGCTCAGAGTAGAGCAGAAGAATGACTTCTCGTGTCTTGCTCACAACACTCCTGTTATCGCATCCCAGAATGATGTTTGCTTTTTTTTGCAAGTGTCACATGGTTGACTCATATTTAGCTTGTGGTCCACTATGACCTCCAGATTCCTTTCTGCAGTACTCTTTCCTAGACAGTCACTTCCCATTCCATGTGTGACACGGATTCTTCCTTCCTAAGTGGACTACTTTGCATTTGTCCTTATTAAACTTCGTCCTATTTACCTCAGAGCATTTCTCTAGTTTGTCCAGATCATTTTGAATTCATCCTCCAAAGCACTGGCACCAGTTCCCAGCTTAGTATCATCTGCAAACTTAATAAGCATACTCTCTATGCCATCATTAAATCGTTGATGAAGATATTGAACAGAACTGGTCCCAAAACGAACCCCTGCAGAACCCCACTTGTTATGCCCTTCCAGCATGAGTGTACCATTAATAACTACTCTCTGAGAATGGTTATCCAGCCAGTTATGCACCCACCTTATAGTAGCCCCATCTAGGTTGCATTTCCCTAGTTTATTGATAAGAAGGTCATGTGAAACTGTATCAATTGCTTTACTGAAGTTTAGGTATACCATGTCCACTGCTTCTCCAAGACTTGTTACCCTATCAAAGAAAGCTATCAGATTGGTTTGACATGATTTGTTTTTTTACAAATCCATGCTGGCTGTTACCTATCACCCTGCCCTGGGCTTGCTAGCCAAATAGCATTTAGTGCCTCCAGCTGGGGATCTTTCTCTCACCTGCCAGCTGGAGGCAACAGCATTTCTTCCCCCACACTGCTCTGGGCATCCAGAAAACACACACGCCGGATCAGCTCGCTGCCTTAGGAGCCTGTTTTGGAGTGGAGTGAACAAACTGTCAAGTGGGCTGCCCTTTCCAGCCACACTGCTGCAGTGGATAGGAAGTTCATGTTGTCTGTCTCCTTTGCCTTGCCCAGCCTGGGCCCACTATTTCAGTGCGAGGCTGCATGCGGCACCTGGCCCACTGGGAGCCCCCCGAGACCGGCTGAAGCCTTTGGGCACTACCAGCATCCAAACAATGAATTTCGAGTTTATGCTTCTCTGAACCTTTTTGCCACCACTGCCAAAGCTGCCCTGCCCTTGCAGATGTGCTATTCAGAAATGGGAGCAACCCGCCTGGTGTATACACATATACACATGCATTTTGGGTGCACACACACATGAACACACACAGTGTGTGCGCACACACAAGTATGTACACACAGTGCAGGAATTGTACTTACTCACCCCCCTTCCTACACACCGCTCCTGTGGGCACGGGGCACTCCCTGCGAGACTCCTCCTGATGCTGCTGGCCTGCCCCGGTGCTTTGGGTGCTGTCATAGCACAGCCAGTCCTTGTATGTGCCTCTGCACACAGGCATTTATCCCAGGGGCAGGGCCCCCGGCCGGAGCCTGCCCAGACTGGCACATGGTCCCAGGCCCCTCCCAGAGCGCAGTAAGGAAAGAGGCAGGCCGCACTTTCCGAGCATTTACATAACAAACCCGATCAAGGAGGCAGGTTTGTGGCTGGGCACAGAGCTGGTCCAATTACAATGAGAGGGGAGGGTACAGCCAGGGGCAAACCCAAATGCAGGCTGTAGTTCAGCAGCTGCCTGGCTGCCACTTTTCTGGTGAAACCTTAGCCCTAGCAGCCTTCGAGGCTGGCATTCCAGCCCAGCTATGCTGGTGGGATCAGCCCCTGAGAGTGACGCTGGGGGGCGTGGAGGGGGTTTGGGACAGACTGATGGCTGGGTTTGTGGGAGGGACCCAGCAAACAGGAATGTTCAGTGGCTCTGGGTGGGGCAGGGCACAGCACCCGCCATATGGGACATGGAGTGTGCCAACAGGCTGAGGGGTGCTCCCTCAGCAGTTAGCAGCAGCAGGAAGGGGGTGTCTGGGCATGTGCCAAGCAAAGGTCAGGGGAAACTGAGGCACCCTGGGTCCCAGGCACCCCTCTTGCAGGAACTCGACTTGTGGAATGTAGTGATAGCCCGGGAGAGTAGTGGGGTGGTGGGTGCAGGGCGTCAGCCAAGGCAGGGCACAGACACTGTGACTGGGTGTTTGCAGGGCTGAGCTGCCAGGCGGTCCTGCCTCTGGAATGACCTATGCAAAGGGTTCAGGGCTGTGCAAACAAGCAAAGAGAGGGGGTGGGATGTGAAGTGTCAGTGTGGCTGGCACCCTAACCAGGCAGAGAATTGGTCCTGGCCCCCACGCTGGATGCAGAGGGTCTCTAGTGGCCACAGGGGAGCCCCGAGGAGGATGGGGGAGGCTGGGGGATGGAGTAGGCAGCCCCCCCATGTGTCTAAGTCCACACCTCCACGGGGATCATGCCTTCCTTGCTGTTGAGTGGGGGCAGGAGGTACTCTTCTGCCATGAACTCCAAGGGAAACTGCACCAGGTGGCCCTGCACCTGAGCTAGGTGTTGGCGGGCCAGCTCCGGGCTGACACAGGCCAGGTTCTGCACTGCTGCATACTCCCGCAGGGCCCGGAGAGACAGCACAGCGTTGGTGGGAAGGCAGCGGAAAACCTGCAGGATGAGGCCATGAGTCAGAGCCTGGCAGGGCTGGAATCCACCCATAGGCCCTGCTGGCCCTGCTCTGCCCCCAAAGCCTTGCCGGTACCCCTCATTCCCGACTGCAGCCCCTGCCAGCCCAGCCCTGTGCTCCCCCCCAGCTTTAATGATGCCTTGCTCCCTCCCAGCCTTGCTGGTGCCCCTCACTCCCAACCCACAAACCCTGCTAGCCCAGCCCTGTCAGTACCCCTCATTCCTGACCCATAGGCCCTGCCACTCCAGCCCCAGGCTCCCCACACACTTGCTCATAGATGTTGGAGTTGTTCAGGGCGGTGCCTTTCCAGGTCTCATGGAAAAAGTGGTCGCTGACAGGATCCTGGATGTCGATGCTGCAGCTGCCCGAGGTTCCCAGGAGCGCCCTGCGGAGAATGACCAAGCACTGGAATGAGCCGCCCACATTCAGGTAAGAGGCTGCGGCCGCTGCCCAGCCCTGAGACAGGGCTTTGTACCCATGTCTCCAGCCCATCTCCCCCAACCTCATGCACAGGGTGAGGGTGGGATGTGTGGCCTATACCCACCTGAAGCAGTCAAGTCGCAGGCTCAGGGCAAATTTCCCAGCCTGGTATGGCTCCCCATTCATGACAGATGGGACCAGCTCCGTGTCCTCCACCAGCACCGCCAGCTCGCTGTCCCGCTTCCCCAGCAGGCTGCGGTCATTGATGTTGGCAGAGCCTGGCAGGTCAAGGGTGGGATTAGAGCCCTGCCGGAGCGCTTCACTCCTGCTGCACCAGCTACCCTGCCCCCCAGCTCTGCTGGTACCCCTTTCTCTGACCTGCAGCCCTTGTCAGCTCAGCCCTGCCCCTGCCCAGCCTTGCTGGTGCCCCTCATTCTCGACCTACAGTCTCCCACTATCATCCCCTCTGCTGATGCCCTTCTGTCTTGTTCCAGCTGGGAACCAGGACTCCTGGGTTCTCTCCCCAATTGAGGGAGGCATGTGGGGTTCCGTGGGGGAGAGGCAGGGAGCCAGGACTCCTGGGTTCACACTGGAACGCACCAATAATGACCTGGCGGTCGTCAGCGATGAGCATCTTGCTGTGGATGTAGATCAGCTCGGTGATGAGGGAACCGGACAGCTCCCCATGGGTGCGCAGCCCACAGATGGAGATATAGTTCTTCCACTCGTCCCCAACTGCCAGAGGAGAATGAGGGGTTACTTCGGGCCTTCCCCCAGCACTCTGAGTACATCCTTCACGGTGGGGGTTGGTCCTTTCTGGGCCAGCCGGTTGACCTCTGACAGCCCTCACACTTGTATTCTCCCCCAGCTCTGGGAAGGGAGTGGGAGCAGGTGGGTTAGAGCAGGGGCGCAGGGAGTCAGCACTCCTGGGTTCTGTAAGGGACTTTAATCCCCCTGACATCTGCTGGGAGGCCAATACAGCAGTACACAGACAATCCAGGAAGTTTTTGGAGAATGTTGGGGATAACTTCCCAGTACAAGTGCTGAAGGAACCAACCAGGGGCCATGCTCAGCTTGTCCATCTGCTCACAAACAGGGAGGAATTGGTAGGGGAAGTAGGTGTGGGTGGCAACCTGGGCAGCAGTGATCATGAGATGGTCAAGTTCATGATCCTGAGAAAAGGAAGAAAGGGGAGTAGCAAAATACACACCCTAGACTTCAGAAAAGCAGACTGACTCCCTCAGAGAACTGATGAGCAGGATCCTCTGGGATGCTAACATGAAGGGGAAAGGAGCCCAGGAGAGCTGGCAGTATTTTGAAGAAGCCTTATTGAATGTGCAGGAACGAACCATCCTGATGCACAGTAAGAAAAGCAAATATGGTAGGCGACCAGCTTGGCTTAACAAAATCCTTGGCGAGCTTAAACACAGAGGAAGCTTGGACAGATGACTAGGGAAGAGTATAAATATATTGCTCAGCCATGCAGGGGTGTAATTCAGGAAAGTCAAGGCAGAACTGGAATTGAAGCTAGCAAGGGCTGTCAAGGGTACCAAGAAAGGTTTCTACAGCCATGTTAGCAATAAGAGGGTGGTAAGGAAAGGTGTGGGACCCTTACTGAATGAGGGAGGTAACCTAAAAAGCTGACTAGATTGTTGGGATCAACAGCTTGATGTCCAGTTGATGGTCAGTTTCAAGCAGAGTGCCCCAAGAGTTGGTTCTGGGGCTGGTTTTGTTCAACATCTTTATTAATGACCTGGTTGAGGGGATGGATTACACCCTCAGGAAGTTCTCAAATGACACTAAGCTAGGGGGAGAGGTAGATACGCTGGATGGTACGGATAGGGTCCAGAGTGACCTAGACAAATTGGAGTATTGGGCCAAAAGAAATCTGATGAAGTCTGACAAGGAGAAGTGCAGAATCCTGCACTTGGGACGGAAGAATCCCAAGCATTGTTACAGGCTGGGGACCAACTGGCTAAGCAGCAGTTCTGCAGAAAAGGACCTGGGGGTTACAGTGGATGAGAAGCTGGATATGAGTCAACAGTGTGCCCTTGTAGCCAAGAAGGCTAATGGCAGATGAGGGTGCATTAGTCGATCTAGGGAAGTGATTATTCCCCTTTATTCAGCACTGGTGAGGCCCCATCTGGAATAGTGTGTCCAGTTCTGGGCCCCCATTACAGAAAGGAGGTGGATGTATTGGAGAAAGTCCAACGGAGGCCAACAAAATGATGAGGGGGCTGGGGCACATGACTTATGAGGAGAGGCTGAGGGATTTGGGCTTATTTAGTCTGCAGAAGAGATGAGTGAGGGGGGGATTTGAGAGCAGCTTTCAATTACCTAAAGGGGGGTTCCAAAGTGGGATGGAGAGAGGCTGTTCTCAGTGGTGACAGATGGCAGAACAAGGAGCAATGGTCTCAAATTGCAGCAGGGGAGGTCTAGGTTGCATATTAGGAAAAACTATGTTGTGAGGAGGGTGGTAAAGCACTGGAATGGGTTCCCTAAGGAGGGGGTGAAATCTTCATCCCTAGAGGTTTTTAAGTCCTGGCTTGACAAAGCCCTGGCTGGGTTGATTTAGTTGGGATTGGCCCTGCTTTTAGCAGGGGGCTGGACTTGATGACCTCCTGAGGTCTCTCCTATGACTCTATGATTCTCCCTGGCTTTGGGAGGGGAGTGCAGGCGAGTGGGTTAGAGCAAGGGGGGCTGGAAGCCAGGACTTCTTGGATCTCTGCTTGGCTCTGGGAAGGGAGCGGAGGCTGCCAGGTTACAGCAGAGTCCCGCGCTGCCCCCTGACACTCACTGGCAGCTTTCAGGCGGCACAGGATGGAGGATTCGCCCCGGCAGAGAGTCCTGGGGAGAATCAGAGAGGGAGCTAATGAAATGGGCCCTTTTGCCCTCCCCCCAGTTCATCTTGTTCTGGGGCCTGGGTCCCCTTCCCACATGACACCAATTCTGGGCTCCCCTTCCCTCCACCCTGGGGCTCCCTGAAAATCCTCCAAATTGGCCCAGCTTGGGGCACCCCCTCCATACCCACAGACTGTTCCCTTCCCCCTTTACCGGTAGGTGAAGTGCAGGATGGCCTGGATGGAGTTTCCTCCCCCCTCAGCCATGTCCCCCTCAAAGCCGGGCAGCAGTGGCAGCAGCACAAAGACCCGAAACCGCGTCCCCTCGCTGCAGGGAGACAGGGATGGATTAGCTCCCTGCAGGAGTGTCCTCCTCACCCACAGCGTAAGCAGTGTGCTCTCCACTAGTCCCCAAGGACTAGTCCCTGGAGTCTGCCGCACCCCCAGGCTGGGACTCCCTTCCTCTGTGGTGTAACACAGGCCAGGACTTCCCCCACTTCCGGGGGTGTGACATAGTCTGGGACTCCCCCCACTTCCTGGGACTCCCCTCTCCAGAGTGTAACACAGACTGAGAAGCCCCCCTTCCTGGGGTGCGACACAGGCTGAGACCCCCCCCCCGCCATTCAATGACCTGTGGGCACGCAGGATGCGGCTGACTATGGCCTCTCCCACTGTGTTGAGCACTGAGCGCCCATCTGCACAGCTGATGAAGAACTGGTTCTGGAGGGGAAATGAGGGGGGTCAGAACCAGGATGGAGACACCCCCCCACCTGCACGCCCCCCCCACAGCACCTCCCCAGCCTAATCTCCACCACCACCTGCACAGCTGCTCCCCCGGCCCAGCACATCCTCAGCCTAGTCTCCACCACCACCTACCCAGCCGCCCCGCCCCACCCAGCAGCACCTGCCTAGCCTAGTCTCCACCACCACCTACACAGCCGCCCCACCCCGCTCCTCCCTAGCCTAGTCTCACCACCACCTACCCAGCCGCCCCGCCTCACCTCGCCCCCGCCCAGCACCTCCTAGCCTAGTCTCCACCACCACCTACCCAGCGCCCCACCTCACCCCGCCCCAGCCTAGTCTCCACCACCACCTGCACAGCCCATCTTCCAGCACACTGCCACAGCCTGGCCCCTCCAGGCCAGCCCCCAGCCTGGCCCCCTGCCCGCACCTCGATGTAGATGTAGTGCTGGCTGCTCTGGATGAGGCTGAGGTAGGCTCTGTAGATGGAACACTCATAGGTCCCAGCCGACCAGCGATCCACGGAGCGCAGCACCTGGAGACGGGAGGGGTGGGGGGGCCGGGCGTGAGGGGAACCGGAGCACCCTGCCGGCCCACCCCCTGCAGCCATCCTATAACCTCACCCTGCCCATCCTCACACCTCCCTCTGTACCCATCACCGGACCCCTGCTGGGAGCCCAGACCTCCATGCCCCTCCCCTTCACCAGATGCTTTATGCCCTGGGCCCATAGGGTGACCTACTCCCTGGACCCATAGGACGATTCGCCCCCCGGCCCCGTACACACCCTGAGCTCATAGGGTGACCTCCCCACACTGGGCCCATAGGGCAATACACTCACCCACACCCCCTGGGCCCATAGGGTGACCGCCCCCCCCTTGGGCCCACAGGCGGAGGCCCATTCTCCCTGTGCCCACCCAGCGGTGCACCTGCTGACCTGCACGTTGGTGAGCTGGGCGCTGGGGATGGTGACGGGTAGGCGGTGGGCTGTGCTGAATGACTTGGGCAGCAAGTACGGGTACTCTGGGCCCTTGTACTTGTTCTTCACTGTCTGCAACAGGACAGGAGGGGTCACACACACCTCTAGCCCAGAGAAGGCGCACAGGACCCCTCCCCTTTTTTCAGGCCCTGCTGGGAAGTAGACCGAGCCCTTGCCCCGCCCAGAGGCAGGCTCCCGGCAGCCCCAGACCTTCGTGAAGTTCCAGCGCTGGATGAAGTGGCGGGCGATGTCACGGGCAGCTCTGCTGTGCACTGCCACCCCCACGTCCCGCCAGGGCATCCGTGGAGTCCGGGACCTGTCAATGAAATCTGACACGGGGGTAGTCAGCAGGAGGGCGGGGTTGGCTGGATGACCCCAGAGTCAGTGTCCACCCTCCAGCCCCTGGAGCGATCCCTGGCCCCACTTGTTTGCCACCCTGAATTTAAGGGGCTTTTTGGGACAACTCTGGGCTGGGCCTGGGACACCTCAGCTGCAGGGCTGAGAGGGTCGGACCCAACTGGGGAAAGAGGGAGTTGTGCTGCTAAGGGGGGAGAGTCCACTTGAGCTCCCTTGATGGAAGAGCACAGTTAAGGGGGATGTGCTGCTCTCAAGGGCACTGTGAAGGGGCTGCAGCTCTCATACACACACCAGGGCAGAGGTAAGAGGATATAGCCCCATGTCAGCCTCTAGACACTTGCTGGCTGCCATGCACTCTCCTCAGGCTAGCCCATGGCTCGAAGGACCCACCCTTCCCTGGTCACCTTCAAAGGGCCGGTCGAGCTGCACCCAGTCCTTGCTGATGAGGTTGCTGTAGTCCTTGCCCAGCCAGAGTTGCTGGTTGGTGGCCAAGTCCACAGGTGGCTCTTCCCCAGGGGGGAACCCGCTCTGAGGGAAGACAGAACCCAGCGTGGGGAATGGGTCACTGTCAGGGGCAGGGTCCAGTAGAGGGAAGCAGAGATGGATTCAGGGTGTTCAAAGCAGCTCTCAACTGGGGTTCAATAGGACTCCAGTGGGGAATGGCCCCTTCTCCCCACAGCTGCCCCCAGGGCCAGGGCTTGGGGAGATACAGGGACAGAAGAGGGTTGGCTGGGGGGGAGACTTGGGCAGGTGCCTCCCCAGCACTGGAGAGGACTGAGTGGTGGGTTCTGACCTTGGCATGGGGGGACAGGTCAGTGAGCCGATAGTGGTGGTCATCCCAGCGCCCATAGGCCAGATCCAGCCCTCCTAGAAAGGCCACACTCTGGTCTACCACCACCAGCTTCTCATGGTGGGCCCACAGGAACACAACAGATGAGACGTGGTCAGGATGGCGCATCACCTGGTGGGGGGGGCAAGGACAGCTTAGAGACACCTCTGTGGCTGGGAGCTCCAGGGCCTAAGGTAATGGTCCTCTCCCCCTCCCTCGTGCTACTGTCCTGGGTCCTCTCCCCGTCCCTAGGGGTGAGCCCCTCGTGCTACTGTCCTGGGTCCTCTCCCCCTCCCTAGGGGTGAGCCCCCTCGTGCTACTGTCCTGGGTCCTCTCCCCCTCCCTAGGGGTGAGCCCCTCGTGCTACTGTCCTGGGTCCTCTCCCCCTCCCTAGGGGTGAGCCCCTCGTGCTACTGTCCTGGGTCCTCTCCCCCTCCCTAGGGGTGAGCCCCTCGTGCTACTGTCCTGGGTCCTCTCTCTCTTCCTAGGGGTGAGCACCCCGTGCTGCCATCCCAGATGCCTGAGTCCCCTACCTTGATGTTGGGGTGCAGCAGCATGAGTGCTCTCTTGCTGTAGTCGCTGTTGATGCCTAGGGCCAGCCCTACCTCCTTGAAGAGCAGGACACAGACCCGCACGCCCTCCTCCTGTGGGGACAGGCAGGGCGTTAAGGAGGTGGGGGGAGCACCCAGGGACTCACCCCCCAGCCACTCACCGCCTTGTGCTTCAGGAGGATGTCCAAGCGCCAGTCGTCTGTCTGCGCTGGGCGTTTCAGATGGATCTCGGGGCTCAGCCTGCGGGGGAGTGGAGAGGGGCCTGGATCCTCAGGGCTGCTCCCCTCTCACGCCCTGCCCCCCACCCACCTGGCCTTGCTCCAAGCCCTGTCCGGCTCCCTGCAGAGAGCTCGGGGCAGTGCTTTGCCCAGCTTGGGAGCTGGGGTCAGCTCTGGGTGCCCCACACACACTGGGGGAGCTGGGGACAAACCAGGGAGCAGAGGACACTCCAAGGGATCGAAACCTGCCCTAGGGCCCCTGGGTATGTTCAGAAAGAGGAGCTGTTCCGAGGGGGTTGGAATCTACTGTTCTCTGGGGCCCCGAAAGGCAGGGCAAGGGTAATATGGAGCAGGGCAGAGCTTGCTGGGTTTTCGGCTCTGGGAGGCCATGGGGTGCCTGTTGCCAGAGGGTTTTCCGAGCAGGTTGGACAAATGCCCTGAGGGGCTGGGCTGGCAGTATGGGACCTGACTCAGCATGGGTGGCTGGCCAGCATGGCCCCTTGAAATCCCATCCAGCTATGGTGTCCTCAACTGAGTTGGGACAGCCAGGATCTCCTGGAGGGAAAGGGCCCTGGGTGACCTTGGAGGGACTGGTGGAACCCATGGGCCCAGCCTGGCTGATCAGCAGGGGCCCAGCACACTCCCAGGAGGTTGGGTCCCAGGAGTGGGTTTAGAAGGGGACACTGGGAAAAGGTGGGGGGCAGGGCTGTAGGGTGGAGCGGGCAAAGAGCCCTGGGGGGACGGGCAGCACCTAGGGGGCAGAGGGTGTGTGTGAAGGCCAGGATCCAGGAGGTGGGGGGAGGCAGGGCCTGGGTGCTTGAGGCAGAGCGGGGTGGGGCAGGGCCTAGAGGGGTAGGACATGGAGAGGGAGTGAGGAGTGGAGCTTGGGAGACAGCAGGGGTCACTCACCACCAATCGGTAATAAAAATCTCCTCCTTTGCTTGCATCAGTGCATTGGCCAGAGCCGCAAAGTACCCAGCACCATTCACAAACCTGTGAGGGGGTGGGAACTTGGATGGTCGCTTCCCCCCAGAATGTCCTCCCCCTCCCGCAGAGCTCGTATCCCCCCGAATTCCCCACACTCTCTCACCCACCAGGTGCCTGGCAGCAAAAACTGCCAATGTCACTGTCCCCTCCTCCCATACAACCCACTTTCCTCTGTGCCCGCTTCAGGCATGGCCCTCCCCCCAGCAGGCGTCCCCCTCACCATCGGGCAGGGGTTCCCTCGCGGACAGGTGCAAAGGACTGGTGCCGATGCAAGTGCAGAAAGTCCCTGCCCTTCTGCTCAGCCAGGTCCGAAATCTCTTGCCCCCACCAGCGTGCCTGCCGGTAGCTGCTGCACTTCAGAATCAGTGTTCTGGGGTGGGGGAGAGAGGGGATTACAAACCGGTCCCCCCCGCTCCCCAGGGACAGAACCCAGGAGTCCTGGCTCCCAGCCCCCCTGCTCTAACCCACCAGCCC
Source organism: Rafetus swinhoei (assembly GCA_019425775.1). Lineage (NCBI taxonomy): Eukaryota > Metazoa > Chordata > Testudines > Trionychidae > Rafetus > Rafetus swinhoei. The sequence goes on along the minus strand of CM033448.1, from coordinate 9,927,946 downwards.
CCACACCTCTCCCAGAGCCAGGGAGAGAGCCCAGGTGTCCTGGCTCCCAGCCCTCCACCCCACTGTCAACTACCAGCTTGTCCCCTCCCCTATGTTGAGGGGAACCCAGGCATCCGGACCTGGCACTGTTCTCGACGCGGACCCCATACTTGCTGTCGGTGGATTTCTTCCCCACCAGGACACTGAAGCCCGGATCGAAGAGCAGAACGAAGGAGACAACCCCTGACTCCGGCTTGAGGTACAGCAGGAAGGAGTCCTTCACCACCAACCACCTGGGGGGGTGGGAGGGGAGAGGGCAGGGCCAGTGAGCAGGGAGGGGGCCATGTAGACCCCCCCCCCCAAATCTGCCCCCAACTCACCTCTTGGACCAGCGGTAGCAAATCTGGTGGTGGCCAAAGCAATTGAGTCCCTGGATGCGGTGTCCACCGGAGCGCTTCAGGATCATGCCCTCCCTGCAGCGGGAGCCAGGGTCAGTGGGGAGAGAACCCAGGGGTCTTGGCTCCACCCCGGCCTCCCTCTGACCCACCAGCCCCCAGTCGCCTCCCAGAGCCAGGGAGAGAACCCAGGACTCCTGGCTCCCAGTAGCCAATTCCTCCCACAACTCACTCCCCTCCCATGTGTGGGAACCCTCCCTGGCTGTGCCCCTAGCTCAGGGCCCCCACGATAAGTGGCTGCCCTGGTGGCCAGCAGGCTGCAAGGTGCCTGAGCAGAGAAAGCGAACTGCACTCACAGGCCCTTGGGTCCCAGGTCGGGGATGAAGGAGAGCTGGCTGACATCCAGGAACTCCGCCTGCAGGGGAGAGGTGCTCAGAGCCAGGCCAGGCGGGGTGGGGAAACTGAGGTGGCCAGAGGATGGAATCCAATAATTCTGACTCCCAGCCCCTATTCCCTTCCCAGAGCCAGGGAGAGAACCTAGGAGTCCTGACTACTCCCCACCGCGTTCTAATGTACCTGTGGAACCCAGGAGTCCGGGCAGGGGCGGACTGGAAATCAAAATAGGCCCAGGAAATGGGTTGAGAACAGTCCACTTTTTCACATCAAAGAATTTTTTTTAATTTACTCTTTGACCCCCCCCATTAGCCACACCCGACCCCTATTAACCACGCCCCTGACCCCCATTAGCCACACCACCTGACTCCCATTAGCCAGGCCTCTGGAGGTAATACTCTCAGGGCAAGATGGACACATGACCAGAAGTAAAAGGTGTCACGTGACCCCTCTCTAAGGATTTTTCCCACCATCCTCCTATCAATAGGGATTAGTTTGGCCCCCCACCAAACCCCCCTCATGCAACTATCCTGCAATTGCATTAACCCAATGTGTGTCACATTAACTCGGGAGCGGAGAGGCTGGGGGAAGTGTTCCCTCTTAGGGTATGTCTACACTAGCCCCCTAGTTCGAACTAGGGAGGCTAATGTAGGCATTCGAAGTTACAAATGAAGCCGGGATTTAAATATCCCGGGCTTTATTTACATGTTCCGTCGATCGCCATTTTAAATTCCACTAGTCGAAGTAACTGCCCGCTACAGCGTAGTGAAACGATTCGAACTAACCTTGGTTCGAATTGCGTTCACTACCGTGTAGTTACTTCGACTAGTGGAATTTAAAAATGGCGACATGAAAGCCCGGGATATTTAAATCGGCTTCATTTGCAACTTCGAATGCCTACATTAGCCTCCCTAGTTCGAACTAGGGGGCTAGTGTAGACATACCCTAAGAGTTTCCTCTCCATGAGCAGAATGAATTTTGTGTTGTGCACCAGTACTGAGTTCATGTGGCTTGTTTGGATGTGCCACTGTGGCACCCAAGTTATTAATAAATATCTTATAAACCTCTACCCTTTTTCTCTGCTGACATGTCTCCTCCCCTTGCTCCATCAGTTCCCCTGGTGCCTGCTGCCTCCCAACCCCTCACCCTCATCTGCTGTCCTGACTCGGACTCCTGCCCTTCTCACTGCCCTCAGCCCTCCTGAGACCTGCCCCCCTCCACCAGCCCTTCTCTTCCCCGTGCCCACTCCTCCAGTAGCCCCACTCTGATCATGTGAGCCACTCCTCATCCCCTCTCCTAACACCTTCCTCTGCACATCTGCCCTGCCTCTCTCCTCTGGTGCTGGTCCCTCCCCTGCAGGTGTCTGCCCTTCTGCTTTACCCCCAGAATCCCCTGGCACCTGCACCTTCCCTTACCCCTACCCGCTCCTGGTGCCCCCTTTCCCTCACTGCCCCTGCCCCCTTTTTCCCTGATGCCCACCCCTCACCTCTGCCCCTGTTCCTCTCATGCCCCTGTGCCTCACACATGACTTGCTCCATCCCTGCCTTCCTCATGCCCACCCCTTCTTTCAAGCCTTCTCCCAGCACCTTCCCCTCCCACCTCTAGCTCCGAATGCCCTTACCCTCTCCTCTCCCAGCATCACCCTGTCCCCCCTCCCACTGTCACCTCCCCTCCTGCCCTTTTCCTCATTGTCTCCACTTGGCCCCTGGCATTTGTCTCTCCTCCACCCTGCCCCTTGGTGCCTTCCCCTTTCTTCTCCTGACCTGCCCCCTCCCCTCAGCACAAGCCCCTTCTTCTCCCACCCCTTCCCCCTATTTTTCCCCCTTCCTCTCCCACCCCCACCTTCCAGTTTGCAGTGCTGGAGTCTGTGCTTGGGCCCAAGAAGTCCCCGCAGCCCTGGCCCCAGCTGCTTCCGGGGCTCCAGACCACTTGCTGGGCCTGGAGCTGGGCCGCATGGTTTTAAAGTCCCGGGCTGTGACGTCACACCACACCCGGGCGTCTCCCCTCAGCTGTTGCGTGGCGTTTGAGCACGCTGCGCATGCGCTCCCTCAGCCCCACCGTGCCCCGGAGATGGCCAGTGCCAGGGAATTTAAAGTGCGGGGCTGCGGGGCCCCGTCACAATCCCCCTCCTCCTCCAGCTGCCGCCAGCCGGCCCTTCGGCTGACCCACCGGGAAATTCCCGGTGTCCCACGGGCCAGTCCGCCCCTGAGTCTGGGACACTGACAGGGGAGCCAGGTCCCCTCCTTGTGAGCCACATGGGGTCAGTACATTACCATGGCATGGTAGTTGCGATAGAAGGACATCGCCAGCAAGGAATTCAGGTAGGACTCCAGGTACTTCTGTGGGGAGCAAGGGAAGGAGTGAGAGCCCCTCCTCACTGAAAGAGGGAATCTGGCCTGGGCCCTCCCCGCCATGCCACCCCGCACTGCTTCACATATACCCACAAGGGCTCCCCATATCCTCCTCCCTCCAAAGGGCTCCCTCTGGCCTAAGCCTCTGCTCCCCTCACCGGCTAAGGGCACAATTCCCCCCTGCTTTTCATAGAACCATAGAACACTAGAACTAGAAGGAGCCAAGAGAGGTCACTAAGTCCAGTCCTCTGCCCTCACGGCAGGACCAAACACCATCTAGAATGATCATCTCTGGCAGATGTTTGTCTAACCTGTTCCTAAAAAACTCCAATTATCCAGATTTCACAATCTCCCTAGGCAATTTATTCCAGTGTTTAACCATCCTGACAGGAAGTTTTTCCTAATGTCCAACCTAAACCTCCCTTGCTGCAGTTTAAGCCCATTGCTTCTTGTCCTATCATCAGAGGTCAAGGAGAACAATTTTTCTCCCTCCTCGTCACACCCTTTTAGGCATTTGAAAACCGCTATCTCAGTCTTCTCCTTTCCAAATTAAACAAACCCAATTCTTTCACTCTTCCCTCATAGGTCATGTCTTTAATTACTTTTGTTGCTCTTCTCTGGACCCTCTCCAGTTTCTCCACATCTTTCTTTAAATGTGGTGCCCAGAACTGGACACAATACTCCAATTGAGACCTAATCAGTGCAGAGTACAGCAGAAGAATGACTTCTTGTGTCTTGCTCACAACACTCCTGTTAATGCATCCCAGAATCATGTTTGCTTTTTTTGCAACAGTGTCACACTAAGAACATAAGAACGCCCACATTGAGTCAGACCATCTAGCCCAGTATCCTGCCTGCCGACAATGACCAATACAAACAATGCCCCAGAGGGAGGGAACACAACAGGTAATCCTCACGTGATCCCTCTCTTGTCGCCCATTTCCAGACAAACAGAGGCTAGGGACACCGTTGATGGACCTAACCTCCATGAATCGATCTAGCCCTTTTTTTGAACCCTGTTAAAGTCCAGCCTTCACCACATCCTCTGGCAAGGAGTTCCAGAGGTTGACTGTGCACTGAGTGAAGAAAAACTTTCTTATGTTTGTTTTAAACCTGCTGTCTATTAATTTCATTTGGTGATCCCTAGTTCTTATATTGTGAGTATAAGTAAATAACTTTTCCTTATTCACTTTTCCCCCCCAGTCATGATTTTACAGACCTCTGTCGTATCCCCTCTGTTGACTTATATTTAGCTTGTGGTCCACTATGACCCCTCAACCTCTTTCTGCAGTACTCCTTCCTAGACACTGATGGGGGAGCCAGGTCCCCTCCTCACCATTTTCAGTGGTGAAAGTAACTTAAAATTTCTTACAGGCACTGTCCTATTACAACCTGGGTCCCTGCCAGCTCTTTAAATAGCTCCCTGCTGGCTTTTGCCATAGCTCAGCTAGCTCTTGCCAGAGCTGCGCACCAGGGCGCACCTGCTTCCTTTCACCTCTGGTCACTTCCCATTCTGTATGTGTGAAACTGATTGTTCCTAAGTGGAAGAGTCTGGACAACCACATCTGCCATGTGAACAGGCCCCGGAAGGCAGAGTGGGCAAGAGCTGTGGGCCCAGGAGCAACCCTGCCTTCATCAGCCTTGCACAGGTACAGGGGGCTGGTTTCCCCTAGTCCCATGTAGTCCACTAGCTCAGTCCAGCCACTCTCAACAGAAGCACCTGGGAGGTGAAAAAGCTGAGACATTAGCTTTCCCCTTCCCAGAGACACACAAAAAAAAAAACAGGTGGATATCTCCTAGCTCTAAAATCCAACACAATCGATTCACTTCCTTAACTCCAGACCCTACTTTCCTGGGTCCCTCGCTCCCTTTTAAATTCAGAATATGCTGAAAAACTCAGGCGTTACATTACGCATGCAGTGTGTTCAAGTCTGGTTCATTTGACTAATTAAAAACCTCATTCAAATGCTTTTAATGGACAGGAATTTCATTACAAATCACAAGCAAAATGTGACTTAGTCACTCGGAAGGAACAAGTGGGGTGGGTACCACTGGTTAATGGGTGACAAGGCAAAATTGAAGAATTCCAGCAGAAAATTAAAACTCTTGAGAAGGGCAGGTGAGGGAGGTAACTGTGGAAGGAGTGTATGTAGCTGTAGTGTCTCCCGCTGGCTAGTTCCGACAGGCCCTGAGCAGTGCGGGAAGGCTGTGCTGAGGGCCAAACTGCAGCCACCGGAAAAGCCCAAATATGACATGCTGGTGATTTTGCTTGGGGCTGCTGATCATGGATTTCAATCTGGATTAAAATCATGGACTTAAAGCAGGCCTTGGAACTCCCAGAATCCACACAAGGGCTCCCCAGCCACCCCTCAAGTTCCCCCATGCTGGCCACAACCCTGCAGCTGTTGGAACAATCCCTCCAGCGTTCCCCCCACCCCAGCCCTGTACCTGTTTGCTGGAAGGGCGCCTCGAAGTGCCCTCACCCGCATGGGGCAGGGCGGGCATTTCCTGAGACGTGGCCTCTGCCCGGGAGCCCTGGATAGCAAACCTGGAAGTGTGTGGAATCAGAGACATGGTGACCTAGTGGGGAAAGACCCTGTGCCTCATGCCCTGTCCCCCTGAGCCAGCCAGTCATTGCTCTGGGGCTGAGGGGGAGCTGGTGCCTCCTACAGGGGACCAGCCCCTGCCCTGTTCTCCACCCCTAATGCCTGGCAGGAGTTACAATCCCAGACCTTTCTGGGCAGCTTTGGGCCACTGTAGAGGCTAGAGAAGAGCAGGTAGGTACAGTGGCTAAGGAGCAGCCCTGTGTTGGATCGGGGCCCTGAAGGTGCTGGGAGGGTGGGAGGTCCTAGGGCACAGGACACGCTGCTGGGGTTGGGGGGACAGACCTGGAGAGGGGAAGGAAGCTTATGAAGATTTTGTGTCTCATCAGGTCACGGTGCAGCTCCTGGAAATGCTTGAATTTCTTCTTCATGGTCCAGGTGAAATCTCCATGGGTCAGGCGCAGGGAATACAGAGTACTGGGTCGGATCTGCCAGGAGAGAACCCAGGAATCTTGGCTCATAGAGTCTAACCCACCAGCCCCTACTTCCCTCCTAGAGCTGGGGAGAGAACCCAAGAGTCTTAGCTCCCAGCCCCCCCTTCCTCTAAACCACCAGCCCCCACTTGCCTCCTAGAGCCGGGGAGAGAACCCAGGAGTCCTGGCTCCTGCCCACCTCCTTTATTCTAACCCACCAGCCTCCACTCCCCTCCCAGTGCTGGGGAGAGAACCCAGGAGTGCTGGCTCCCATCCCCTTGCTCTCTCACCTTGGAGCCGCTGGTGTAGCGCTCGGTTCCCTCGACCCGGGCTATGACAGGCACCCCCTTGGCAAACACAGGCCCCTGCGACTTGAGCGGCTTCAGGTCATAGACCACCAGGAAGGGGTAGAGTGGGCCCCCTATGGGTGGACAGACAAGTCAGGGAGGGTTGGATGCATGGACACTCCCCATCTCTGTCCCAGACACACAGAGGCAGCAGAGCCTGGTGTTGAGAGCCAGACATACAGATCTGGGCGATGAGGGACAGGCAGCAGCAACGCAGGCAATGCCCATATCAGGACACCTGGGTTCCTTCCTTAGCCAGGTGGGTTGGGCTGCCCCCCTCCAGGCCATGCCAGGAGCTAGAGCCACCCTCTCTGGCCCCCGGAGCCAGGCCCTGCCTCACTTACCTGACTCTTCGCCCTCCTGCAGCCCATCCACCTCGTCCCCATTCACTTGCAGGTCGGAGGCATCCAACAGGCTGTGCCTGGGAAAGGGCCCCACCGGGGCCTGCATGGTGCCAGCCTTAACAGGGAAAGGAGCAGAGATGGGGAAGGGGAGAGAACCCAGGAGTCATGGCTCCCAGCCCCCCTGCTCGAACCCACCCACCTCCACTCCTCTCCCAGAGCTGGGGAGAGAACCCAGATGTCCTGGCTCCCAGCCCCCCTGATTTAAGTCACCAACATCCCCACTAGCCCACCATGGGGACAGGGGGCAGCAGCAGGCATGGAAGTGCCCTGGCAGCTCTGTCTCACTGGTGAAGGGAAAGCCCTGAGGTGGACATAGGGGGTGGAGGGGGGAGTCGGGGCCAGCTGAGGGGGACCCAGGCATCTGAGAACTTGGAGTGGGGAATAGGGATGCTAGCTATCGGGTAATAGAATAGTCGAGTAACCGCATGAATTCCTATCAGTTAGTTGACTATTCAATAGTCCCTGGGGGGTGGAGCTGGAGCCCCCTGCCACCTAGTGATGCTGCCTCTCTGTCAGAGGTAGAAGGGCTAGATACCAGGCGGGAGCCGGTCTGCGAGAGGCAGCAGCACAGGGTAGCAGCAGCCCGGTCCCAGGTGTGTCTGAGTTCTCCACGGACACGGAGGCTGCTGCGCGGGGGGGGGGGGAAGGGGGGCCTGCGGCCCCCTGTCCACAGTGGCCTTGGACAGAGGCTGCATCACCGAAGCCTCCCCCGGCCCTCCCCCCTCTGTTGCCTCTACAGCCTCTTTTAAGCCAGCTCTCCACAGCACTGGCTCCTGCCCCCGCCCCATACAGTGTCGACTGCTAACAAAAGACAGGACTATGCAGCACTTTAAAGACTAACGAGATGGTTTATTAGGTGATGAGCTTTCGTGGGCCAGACCCACTTCCTCAGATCAAATTGTGGAAGAAAATTGGCGCGGCCATATATACCAAAGGGATACAATCAAAAAAATGTGAACACATATGAAATCGACAAATCAGATTTTAGAGCAGAGGGGAGGGTGTGAAGGGGAGGTTAGTGTCTATGAGATAATGATATTAGGGGTGATAATTGGGGAAGTGATAATCTGAGGAAGTGGGTCTGGCCCACGAAAGCTCCTCACCTAATAAACCATCTTGATAGTCTTTAAAGTGCTGCATAGTCCTGTCTTTTGCTTCAGCAAGACCAGACTAACAGGGCTACATCTCTATTACTAGACTGCTAACAAGTAATGGAACCAGGCCTCCAGCAGGGCAGCGCTGGGAGAGGGGGCCCTGGGCACACAGGACAGCAGCACACAGAGCTAACTCCTAGGCGAGGGGGCAGCCCAGAAAACCAAGGGAGGAGAGGTGGACAGGTGGGGGGAGGCAGCTGGGATTCTTGGGTCAAACTCTTGGTGATGCAGGTTTATTGGGACGGGAGATGCTGCTATAACAGGGTGAGGGAGGACACGACTAGCAGCTGGGGGCACCAGAGCGGGGCCTGAGCTTGCAGGTTTGGGCAGGCGGGGCTGGGGAGTTATACAACGTTCCTTTCCTCTAAGCCTGGGAAGGGTGGCGCCGGCAGAGAGCCAGCCCCAGCCCTGCCCCACAGCCCACGCCATAGCCCCCGGGCCTCGCGTCCCCAAAGCCCCTCACTCCCGACCCACAGCCCTGCCGGCACCCCTCGCTCCCGCCCCCGTCACAAAAGTGTTAGAAGTTCACGGAGATTTGGAGTCCGCTACGAGTCACGTGGGGGCAGCGAGATTTCGGGGGGAGGGGGGGAACGGACCGTCAGAGCTCTCCCGCCGCCTCCAACGTGGCTGCACGCAGGGAGGGTCCCTGTCTGGAAAGGGCAGGGGAGAACCGAGACCCCTCCCACGAACTAACTGGAGCCTGCCCTTGTTATGGGCGGAGAGCAGGTCCAGTCCCCCCACCGCGGGGTTCAGAAGGCCGGAGACCCCTGCAAGGCAGGGAAGGGAGTTTCCAGAGACTCCCCCCCCCACGGGGATCCCGGACACTTACCCGGGGTGTCCCCGCCCGGCCCCGATTCCCTGCGGCGCGCCGGGCTGGGCGGGAGGCGGCAGCGCTGCCCGGGAAAGGGAAGTGGGGGAAGGGGCTGGAGCCAGTCCCGGGACAGAACAGCCTCCGCCCTATCCCAGGCAGGGAGCACACTCCGCCCCACAGGCTGGGTCCCTATGGGATGGTGGGGGCATTGCTCGGGGAGACCCTACAGTAACAAATACTGCTGCTGTCCGGGGCGCTTCCCAGACTCCACTGGGGAGCAGGACAGAGCCATGGGCTGGGAGGCCAGGCCCAGCCTGGCTCTGGGGTGCGTCTCCCGGCAGCTCCGCACTCCCAACTCGCAGCCCCTGCCAGTCCAGCCCCGTACCTCTGGGCGGGGCTGCCGAGGGGAGGCTGGGAAGTTGCCAGCAGGCAGGGCCTGGCAGACAGGCCCCAGAGCCAGCTGCACCCAGCTCCATAGCTGAGAGCAGGGAAGGCCAGGAGGGACCCTGGCATCCAGAGACGTCCAGGTAAGGGAGGTGGTCAAGGGGCTGAGTGGCACGGATTGGGGGGAGGAGATAAGGAATTAAGATAAGTAGCTTTGGGGGACAGAGGTAAGGAAGGGCAGGGCAATTGAGGTGCCAGGTTCCCTGCCCAGGGATGGGGCACAGGGGAGCCATTGGGGTGATGCTGGGAGGGGGGCTGGGTCTGAGGGCCCCTGCACAGATTGTGGGGGTTCTGAGGGAAGGAGGTTGCAGCTGCAACCCCCATGAGTTGGGGGACACTGACCCCCCCCCCCACACACAGACCCTGCCCAAGCCCCTGCTCTGCCCCACAAGCCACTGGGCAGATGGGGTTGAGGCTCCTGCAGTGCTTCTCCTGGGCCAGGCACAGCAAAGGGGCCCTCAGCCCACAGGTGAGTGTCTCTCACATCCTCCCCCCACCCATTCATCCCTTACGCCAGAAGCCCCCTTCCCAGAGCCCCCCACCCTGCATCCCACTCCCATGCCCTCTTTCCCCTGAAGCCACAGTCCTGCTCCAAGACCCCCAACCTTTTCCCTTTACTGCTCTCCAGCAACCCCTGGCCACCCCATAGAGGGGGGACCTGCCCCCCAAGCCCATTCCACACCCCTCCACCTGCAGCAAGCTGGATGCCCTAGCCAGAACACGAGTCTCCTGCCACCAGCTGAGCTATGCCACCACAGCCATTGACTCCATGTGCTGATGAGGGCAGCCCCATGGCCCCAGCCTCCTGAGGCCATCAACTCTACATGCTAATGACTGAGGCAGCCCCACAGGGCCAGCCAGTCCCCTGGCTCCAGCTCCCCACGGCCAGAAAATCCACATGCTGACTGGGGTAGCCCCATGGCTCCAGGCCCCCATGGCCATTGACTTCATGTGCTGATGACTGGGGCAGCTCCAGCCATCATTGACTCCACATGCTGACTGGGGCAACCTCATGGCCAGGGATTCCAGCCGCTGGCATGGAAACAGGGACCCCCAGCACCAACCAGCCCTGCTGACAGCACAAAGACTGGGACTCACAGAAAGGCCTGGATTCCCCTGCCCTCTGGGCCGAACCCTCAGCCCTGCAAAGAGCTCTCACCCAAGAGGGCCCTTTATGGCTGGACATGGGGTGGGGGTTGTGGTGAGCAGTGGGAGGCAGGATATGTTAATTCCTCTCCCCATTTCCATTAAGAAGATTCAGAGCCAGGTGAGGTTTTGGTGTCAGAACCTGGGCTGGGGGGACACTGGCTCTGAGCCAGTGTCCCCCAAATGCCCACCCCATGCCACAGCCCAGCAACTGGAAACTTCTCCCACCAGTGTCACTCCTAGGCTGGCAAGGGCTGCAAGGCAGGAGTGAGGGGCAGCAGCACAGCTGGGGGAGCCCGTGACTGGGGTAGCAGGGGCTGTGTGTCAGCACTGAGGGGCACCAGATGTGCTCTATCAGGTCTCACGTGTAGGGGATGAGGCTGGTGGGCAAGACTGAGTGGTGCCAGTTGTAAACAGCCCCCACCCCAGCTTGGCCCCTTTGCACAACTTAGTCCCTGAAGGAGACCAGCCCCTGGATCTGCAGGGCAGAGAATAGGCACATCCTAACCCCCCAAGTGGCTGCATATCAGCACCAGGTTAATCCAAGTCCAGGCCCCCATGCCCCGCTCCCCTCCAGAGACAAGGAAAGAACCCAGGAGTCCTGGCTTACAGGCTCCCCTCCCCCAAGCTGGGCAGAGAACCCAGGCATCCTGTGGAATCATTGAGGCACGTCATGGGTTCCATAGTTTAATAGGTCAGTGGTGCAGAGTGTGTAGGGTGTCCCCCGTCAAGCAGCAGAGAAGCGTGGCAGCTGGTTTCCCAGGATGACTTGCCGTTCCACACCCAGTTCTGTGATGGCGGCTAGCCGGATCACCCCCCCACTCGAGCCATCCCGGTCCATGGCCAGTGCTAGGGCTGCAAGGGGAGAAGAGGAGAGCATACGGGGGGATAAGCACAGCATAGATGCCTTGGGCCAACCCCTCTGTAACAATATGGCTTTTCTGTAGCCATGTTGGAAGGCCTGTGGTAGGCCTGAACCAAAGCCACCTTCTGCAGCCAGACTGAAGAGCAGCAGCCATTAGCTGTAAGGTCTCAAGTCACATCCTCACATTCCATCTAAATTGTATTAAAATAGTGTCACACCAAGCTGTGAGGAGGGGATTTTGTCCTGATAGCTCCTCCACTGTTACCAGATAAAGAAACAGATCTCAAGATGGGTAAAGAAAACTTAAGTAACACCATTCTGTCTGTCAAGAAAATGTTTATCAATAGAGAATGTTGTGGAATCCCCATTCTATGATCATTGTCATTACACTTTCCTATTGTTTGACTGTGAGATCTCTGTCTGGTTTGTAACCGTTTCTGTCTGCTGTATAATTAATTTTGCTAGGTGTAAATTAATTAAGGTGGTGGGGTATGATTGGTTAGGTAATTTGTTATGATTGGTTAGTAAAATTATACAAAAGAAATTAGTTAAGGTATAGCTAAGCAGGACTCAGGTTTCATTATATAAACTGGGGTCCAAGAAGGAGACTGGAAGTAACAGAAGCAGAAGGAAAGAAGCAAAAGGCTGAAAGACCAAAGGGAAACAAGGAACACCAAGAAGGGGGAAGACCTGGAAGAAAAAATCACCTCCGAGACACAGCCTAAGACCAGACCGTGATGTGCAGCAGCTGAGATCCAGAGAGATCTTTCCCTTGCCTGGCCAACAGGGGAAGTCTGCCTGTACCAGGATTGGTGAGCGTGACACTGTGTGCTTAGCATGTGTATTCTGCTTGTTTGGGAATTGTCAATAAATAGAGGATAAGGAAATTACTGTGTGAGGCTCTTTCAGTGGCTAAAGATCCTGCCTAACCCGCAGGAAGATGTGCCCTGAGCCCTAGGAATTGGGTAAGGGTGGGTGTGTAACTTAATAGGGTTGCACCTTGAGCCCTAGGAACTGGGTAAAGGTGTGTATCCCTACAGTGTGGAAGGCATAGAGAAATTTGCACGGGTAACACCTCCTTCTATGGACATACAACCCACACTGCCATCCTGGATGCCTGGGTCCCAGCTGCCCAGGATAGAGAGGTAAAACCCCGTTTAATTATTTAACCAGTTAAACATTAAGGCAGGCAGGGGCTGCTCCTGGGCAACATGTAATGCTTACTGGGTAACTAGTTACCCATTCACATCCCTAGCTGTGAGAAGCTGAGGGTCCACTCACCATTGGCTGTGAAGTGCAGACACTCCTCCTGGCTCATGCCCGGCTTGTAGGAGGCATCAACGAAGCCATAGATGTAGGAGCTACCTGAGCCGCCCACTGAGAAAGGCTGGCGAACCATCATCCCACCCATGGGCACCGAGAACACCTTGGGACAGAGAGACCGAGAGATCATGGCTGGGACAGGGTGGCTGGTTACACAGGGCTCCCTCACCCGATGCTGAGAAGCCAGGTACACAGGGACTAGGGATGTTAAAATGCGTTTAATTAAACGAGTTACTGCTGAAAATTTAAATGGTTACATGGTTGTGTGGGGGGAAGGGGAGAACTGCTCCCCATGACCTGGTGTGCACCAGGTGCTGGCTTTTAAGACAGCTCCCCGCATGTGACCATATACACAGTCACACTTTCAAATCCCTAACAGGGACTCCTCGAGCAGTGCTGAGATGCGGCCACCTGTGGGGCGGGGCAGCTGGTTATAGAGACCCCTTGCACAGAGCTGAGATGCAGCTGCCTGTGGGGTGAGACGGCCGATTACCCAGGGATCCTTCATCCAGTGCTAAGTAGCAGTCACCTCTGAGGCCCCCAGTGAGCCTTTGCCCCACTCCCTGTCCCACAGTGCTCGTTAGAGATACCCTGACTCTGCGTGCCCCCAAGGACTATGCCCCTAACTCCACCTGCTGGGCTGAGCCCTAGGATGACACCGCTCACCTGTCCCCCCTTGCGCCTGTCCCAGCCAGCAACGATGATGCCGGCGGTGAGGTCCTCGCGGTAGCGGTAACACATCTCCTTGAACAGGCTGGCGGCTGTATGCACCAGGGGTGGCTCGTCCAGCTCGATGCTGCAGGGGGAGGGAACCACAGTCAGAGAGGAACCAGGGACTGACACCTAGGGGGTGCCAGCTCCTGCCCAGCAACTGGCTGGCTCAGATGGCAGGGAATGGAGAGCCTGCTCTGATGTGGCCCAGGGCAGGTACCTGTGAAAGCCCAGCTGATAGGCCACGGCATCGGCAATGGCCTGCGTGTCAGCAGCAGAGCCAGAACGGCAGCAGAAGATCCGATCGTGGATGGGCGTCAGTTTGTCCGTCACTCGATTAGCCACATAGGAGCTGTGGAAGGTGGAGTCAGGTGATCGGTGCCCTACAGAGCCCCACCCCCCGGACGCTCTACCATAACAAACTTGCCCATGAGACGCAGGTGCCGACGGAGATGACACATCCGGCCCCAGAGCTTATCAGCCCTCCATCACAGAGCCTATGATAACAAACTGGGTACCACTGCACCCAGGAAACCCTACAATAACACTGGGCCAGGGATGTGTCGTTTCCCCACTGCCCCATCGGTTAGACACCTCGTAACCACCAGCGTCCAGTAAGAATGTAAAAAGTTTTTTAAAATGTACCCGTGTAACTGCTAAAAATCTCAGTGATTACATGCTGCAGGCTCTGCAGTATGAAGCAATAGGCAATGAAGCCTCCCTGGACTGCCAGTCCAGCTTCCCGGGAGAAGGTTCTGCCACCGGTCCACTCCCAGGGAGCCAGTGTGCAACCTGCGAGGCAACAAGGCCAGGGGGTTCTCTGGCCAGCTGGCAGGAGCAGCCCCTACCTGCGGAGGGCCCCACAGGGTTGAAGCAGCTCCCATGGGGCTGGATCTGTGGGAAGGAAGCTGCTCCAGCCCCACAGGTTAACTGGAACCAGTAAGCTTCACTCATTAAGGGTGATGCTTACCAGTTAACCATTTACATCCCTAGCATCCAGGGCCTGCAAGGACTCTTGCATGGCCCCCTCTAATCAGTCCCCCCCACCGCCCAAGTCCCCCCGGGAGATCCTACCAAAACACAGCCACTGCCTTCCCCCAGGATGTAGCAAAAATGTATATTTTAGTATTGGTTACAAGACTAGGTACTATGTATAATTATTTGCAGGCTCGACGATTGCGGGCCAAAACCACTCGCCAGCCCTGCACTGCGCATGACCCGCACTGCGCATGCGCGAACTGCCAGTGAACTGGGTGCCCGGCTGAAATCTACTCGCCATGGGCAAGTAGATAAACGGATTTGTTGAGCCCTGATTATCTGATGTATAATGACTTGCTTATAAGTTCTATCTGCTTCTATTTCTTTCTGTCTCTCATGATTAGATAATGTTACTATAAGGCCTTGCTCCCTGTAAGCATTACAAATTAAGTTGTAACCCTTGTCTGCATCACAAACTAAGTTGTGTCTTTCAGTAATTATTGATCTTGTCTGAAACTGCACCTTTGTGTGGTGTGAGTAGAGGGTGTGTGAATGAAAGCCATCACAGATGCGCAGGTGATCAAGAAGAAGTGGAAACTTTGAAGATAATAAGGAAACCTGCATTGTGTCTTGAGGCTGAATTAAATTGGCAGCATGGACAACCTTGGAGACAGGTAGAGACCACACCAAGAGTGAGAGAGAACTATGGAAAGCCTGACAATCTCTATCAAAGGTCAAAGATTAACACCTCCTTTAAGGATGGGTGATTGCAGCATGACACTGCAAAACCCATAGGCTAGGTCTACACTGGCGGGTTATTGCGCAAGTATGGCCGTTCTTGCACAAGAATCCACAGAGCGACTACACTGCCCGCCCGCTCTTGCGCAAGGAAATTTACAGTACGGCATGGTAGAGACGGCTCCTTGCGCAAGAGCTATGCTCTTTTTTAACAGATGTAAGCCCTCTTGCGCAAGAGGGCAGTGTGGACACTCAGCAGGGATTTCTTGCACAAGAAAGCCCTATGGCTAACATGGCCACCAGAGCTTTCTTGCGCAAGAGAGCGTCCACACTGCCATGGGCGCTCTTGCGCGCAAAAGCACAGCTCGCACATGGCAGTGTGGATGTTTTCTTGCGCCAAGACTTCTTGCACAAGAGCCCTTGCGCAAGAAGCCGCCAGTGTAGACATAGCCATAGACTCCAATGGGAACTCACATGTATAAGAAGGGAAGGTCTTGGCATGAAACTCTGGGTTCGGTCCTTCAAGCCCAGCCACAGAGGAACCCTGACTGACTTATGCACCATTGGGTGGTGTGGTGTGTGTGTCTTTATAAAGCGTGCTAACTGCTTCTCTACTGTATTCTCAGTAAATGCTGTGTATTGCCTTTTCCCCTGAAAAAGATCCCTGTGCTGCTTACAAGCATAGTAAGGAGACCCTACCAAAACACAGCCACTGCCCCCCCCCAGGAGACCCTACCAAAACACAGCCACTGCCCCCCCCCCCAGGAGACCCTACCAAAACACAGCCACTGCCCCCCCCCCCAGGAGACCCTACCAAAACACAGCCGCCTGCTCACCCCGTGGTGGTCCTGGAGTCCGCGCCGATAACGACCCCCCCGTCGAACTCCACCGCCATGATGGTTGTCTGGGGGGGAAAAGAAGTGAGAGGAGCCGCCCGAATGGGCCCAACGGGGAGGGCTCAGCCCCCCCATCCCCTCGCCCGCCCCTAGAGTGCCCCGCTCCCCTATTGCCCCGCCTCCGAGACCCCCCAGCGCCCGCTCCCCTCACCCCGGTGCTCAGGGGCCGCCCGGCCCAGTCCGGGAACCGCTCCGCGGTCCCCGCAGTCGCCACCGCCATTGCCATAGTCACCCGGCACGCGCGACACTGTCGCAAACTATCCCGCTTTACGGCCCATGCTCAGGGGAGGGATGGCGCAGCTGTTTTACGACAACTTTCGTCCCGCCCCCCGCGCTGTTCCACTTTACGGCAGCAGGAGGAAGCTCTTCCGAGACGAACGATGCTTTATGGCAGCGTTAACCCTCGACTCTCTGCGCTTTAGCAGCTTGTGGTTTTACGGCAGTAAAAGCAGGGCGCTTTACGGCAGTGCGGTAAAATCGCGCTTAACAGGAATCATTTTTGCTTTACGGCGCCATGGCGATATTTTTATGACGGTCCTATCCGGCACCGCTTCACAGCGGCGAGATCTTTTGGCCTGGCGTAATTCAGCTGCTTTCACGTCATTCCGCACAACTGTGGCACTGTCACGCCCGTGACGTCACCGGGGAGCGGTGTGACATCACTCCCCGTAACTGGTATCACTGTGATTGTCAGCAGCTCGGTTGTGACGCAT
This sequence comes from Rafetus swinhoei, assembly GCA_019425775.1. Classification (NCBI taxonomy): domain Eukaryota; kingdom Metazoa; phylum Chordata; order Testudines; family Trionychidae; genus Rafetus; species Rafetus swinhoei. The sequence goes on along the minus strand of CM033448.1, from coordinate 9,911,282 downwards.
GCGCCGCCCCGCGCCCGCCCATGTGCCTTGAGCCAGCGCCCCCGCCGCGCAGGTTGGTCACGTCGGGCACTTCGCTTGTGAACTGGGCTACTGGCAGCCCCACCCTGGGGTCCCGTCTAAGGCTCCAAACCAGTTGCCCTAGGTGTCCTGCCCCGCCACCCACGCGTGAGAGACCGTGAAACCCACCTCACAAGTCCCAACAGCCAATCCCAGGTCAATTTATACCTCAGCTCCCCCTTCCCCAAAGGAGCACGCTGTGCCGACCCTTTGGAATCTAACAGCTATGGGTTTATTCATTAAAGGAAAGAAAGGGTGAGAGTTAACATTATTAAAGGAATCAAATTACACACGCTAATTGCTAACTCCTTGGTGCAGGCTTGTGGCAGAGATGGAAGAAACTGCTGGCTTAAGGCACATCTCTGGAGGACATCTACAGCTGGGATGGATCATTCAGTCCCTTGTTTAGAGCTTCAATTGGTAGCAAAGACCCTCTTCAAGGTGAGAAGCCATATTGAAGACAATATGGAGAGAGCCCAGGGCCCTTTACACCCTCAGCCAAGAGGAGGGAATCCCATAGCTCTCACTGTGGAAAAGTGCATCCCAAGATGGAGTTTGGAATCATGTGGGCAAGTCGGTTATTTGCAGATGGACGCCATAGTGCCCATGCTGGTCTGAACATTCACAGAAAAGCTCCTCAGATGTGGATTGGCACCTCCCAAGGCCCATTGTTAGTCAAGTTCTGCTATTCAACCCAAATATCCCTTCACAATAGGCTGGCCCAGCAAAACAAGCACGTCGCCAATACTCATAACTTCCAATACAACAACGATACATGCATACGAATGGCACAGTCATAGCCAGTGAAATACTTTTCACAGATGCTTCTCTTGGTCCACGTGGTACCAGATGTGCTGTAAACATTTGCACAATGGTTGTAAAAATGATTTCTGTGGTTATACTTCAATTAAATGTTACAACGGTCCTCTCTCACTCCCCCAGTGGCAGCTCACGGCAGCTCCAAGAGGCCACGGGAGGCATAGACCTGCTGGGTGAGGTTATAGACCCTGCTGAGGGTGCTGGCGGTCGTCAGGAGCATGGCCTGGGCTTCCCACTCCCCCTGTGCGCAGACGAGGTTGAGCAGCTCCGGGCGTGAAGGCAAGGCCAAGAATGCCAACCCAGCCGCCTGACGCACCCACCAGCTGTGGTACCGAGCCAGGGCTACCTGGTAGGCTTCGGCACACAGCTCGGAGGGGTCAGTCCCCTTCCTGCTGTGGCCTAGCTTGTCCAGGAATAGCTGCAGCCATTTGAGGGCACGATGGAGGCGCAGCAGGGTTCGGCAGCCCGAGTGGGGCTGGTCCGGGGGCAGCACTTGGAGTCCCACCAACCTGTGCTGCAGCTCAAAGGCCACCATGCCCTGGAGGGTGCCGTAGTGTGGGGCATGTGGCCCCAAGCAGTGCCCCTGCATGATCATCACCTTTGTCTGCGTCTCCCGTGCAAGGAGGCCAAATGCGGATCCCAGAGCGTCGATCAACCTGGGGGGAGAGAGAGAGGACCACTGAGCCCTTGCCCAGTGCTGAGATGCAGCCACTTGTGGGGAGGAGATTGTTTACCCACTTGATCAGTTCTTTCCAGCCGGCCAGATACTCTTGCAGGAGGATTTCCCCATTTTGGTTCACGCAGGCCCTGAAGGCCCCCAACAGGCGGCTGATCTGGAAGTCCTGTCCCGGGCAGCGGGGGGCTGGGGTCAGACGGGGAGTCTTATACCTGGGAAGGGGCAGCTGGGAGCTGCTTGTCCAGGAGAGATGGGGCAGCTGCAGAGGGGACACAAAGCAAATTGGTTCTCTGTGGGGCAGGGAGGGTAAACAGGAGAGGGGGTCAGGAAGAGAGTGGGGCAGATTTGGGACAGGAATGGAGGGGAGGTTTGGGATCAGGAGGGGCAGGGTAGGGGCAGAGGTTCTCACCTTCCCGCCCTGTCCAACAGGGGCTGTTTCCCTTCTGTCCCCGAACCAGCCACAGGGACGCCCCCCTTGAACACAAGCTGAGAGCTGAAGCTCTGCTATGTCAGGGGAGGGAAGAACACAGCTCAGCAACGCAGACAGATGGACAATTTCCCCCATCCCCAATGGTTTCACAGGGTGCACACACTAACAACATGCATGATGCTCACGGATCAGTCCCTGCACCATACCTGCAGGCTTCATGCTTTGCTCATGGTAAGAACATAAAAACACGAGGCCAGTGCTATAGGCACCAATGCATGGCACATGCAAGTTACATGTTAAGAACATGCGTGGCACATACATGCACAAAGACAGTGTCTCGGGTTTGCAAGTCTTGTAACGTGCAGGCACAGGGGTACACATGCAGCCAATATGGCCCAGGTGCAGACCAATGATGTGTGTTACATGGGGACATGCAAGCACCCGCACACACACACTAACAACATGTATGGCACATACAGAGCTACGATTCCTGCTTTGTGCAAGCACAGGCACACAGAGTCAGGCAGAGGCAAGCAACATGTGTGACGTGCAAATACACCCTCATGCATATGTGAAAACACACTCATATCAACCTATCAGTAACATTCCGGTGTGCACACATCCTCCCCTCCCCTCCCCCCGCTTGTATAGTCGCCCATGCAGCCCAGAGCACGGAAGCAGGCGTGCACACACACATCCACCATCCCATGGGCACACACAATCAATCCCCCCATCCACTCAGCCAGAGCCCAGTGTGAGGGGGGGCCAGTGTGAAGCGTGGGTGGGTAAGTGGCAGGGAGTCACGCAGGGCCAGTGATGGGTGTGAGAGCGGGGGGTGTATGGGACATATGGAGGGATTGGGGCAGTGTGTCAGCCCCACTGGCAGAGCTGGTGGCTGGTGGGGTGAAGGGAGTCAGGCACTCGGGGATGGGATGGGGGGCAGGGAGCTGGGGCTCAGTGGGGGACATGGGTTGAGGGCGCAGTAGGGAGGTCGTGGGGGTGGAGGGCATGGGGGGGCGGGTCACTCACGGAGCCGGAGGCCGGAGAGGAAGAGGAGGCCGAGGAAGGCTGTGGCCGGCAGCAGGATGCGCAGCAGCCGCTGGGGGCCCATCCCCACATATCCCAACCCCACAGCGCCTGGCCCCATGGCCCTGACCCCTGCCCAAGCCCGGCCCAGCCACTCACCGCAGATAAGGGCCTGTTATCTGGGGCCGGGCAGAGGTGATGCTCCCATCCTCCTCCCAGGAGGGGTCCCCATAGCTACCCGCAACAGCCCCTCCCCCTGCCCACCTCCAAGGGAATATGTCCCATGTCCTCTTCCCTGGCACAAGCACTGCTGGGTCAGAGGTGTGTGGCTCTCCCCCCTCGCCCACGTCCCCAGCCTCATGTCTCAGATGCCAGATTGCTGGGCGGGATGTGGAGTCGGTCAGGTTAAAATTTAACTGCTATGGGGACTTTGCCCCAGGGAGGGAAATGCTGGGGGGGAATTCTGGGGGCAGGGGCAGACTGGAGTTTGGGGGCTCCCAGACCCCTTGCTCTAACCAACCAGCCCCCACTCCCCTCCCAGACAGAACCCAGGAGTCCTGACTCCCAGCCCCTGCTCTAACCCACCAGCTCACACTCCCTTCCCAGGCCTGAGGAGAGAACCCCAGGAGTTCCAGTTGAACAGACTCAGCAGGGGCAGGGAGGTCCCAGGGGGCACCATTGCACAGACTCCGTCTCATTGCAATTGGTTTCTTGAAGATTTTATTGAGTGATACACAAGCTGGATGAAGTGGTGGGGGTTAGAGATTGGGGGGGACCAAGAGATACCAGGACAAAGCAGATGGGGCTGAAGGATCAGAGCTGGGGGGTCAGTGCAGGGAGGTTCTGGCTTCCCAGGCAGGGACTTGGGGGTTCCAGGTTCCCAGGTGGGGGAATTTGGAGGTCCCATGTTCCCAGGTAGGGGGAGTTTGAAGGTTCCAGGTTCCCAGGCTGGAGGATTTTGGGGTTCCATGTTCCCAGGCAGGGAGTGGAGGGTTCCAGGTTCCCAGGCTGGAGGTTTGGGGTTACATATTCCCAGGTGAGGAATTTGGGGGTCCCATGTTCCCAGGTAGGGGGAGTTTGGGGGTTCCAGGTTCCCAGGCTGGAGGATTTTGGGTTCCATGTTCCCAGGCAGGGGGTGGAGGGTTCCAGGTTCCCAGGCAAGGGGTTTGGGGATTCCAGGTTCTCGGGTAGGGGAGTTTGGGAGTTCCAGGTTCCCTGACAGGGAGTTGCAGGTTCCAGGTTCCCATGTGGGGGAATCTGAGGATTCCAGGTTCCTAGGCAGGGGAATATGATTCCCAGGTGGGGATTTGGGGTTCCAGGTTCCCAGGCTGGGGGTTCCAGGTTCCCAGGCGGGGAAGTTGGAGGTTCCAGATTCCCAGGCTGCGGGTTTGGTGATTCCAGGTTCTCAGGTGGGGATTTGGGGGTTCCAGGTTCCCAGGTGGGAAATGTGGGGGTTCCTGGTTCCCAGGCTGGGCGTTTGGGGTTCCAGGTTCCCAGGTAGGGGAATTTGGGGATTCCAGATTCCCAGGTGGGAAATGTGGGGGTTCCTGGTTCCCAGGCAGGGAGTTTGGGGGTTCCAGGTTCTCAGCGGAGGTGGGAGAAGTGAAGGGGGACTGAGGTCTCATTCCAAGCAGCGGTCCTTGATAGTTCTCCTCTGGGGCACTCTCTTCTGGGCTTCTTGGGGGCATGGGGCTGCCACCGAACTCCGGGGTCCTTGATTCCTCCTGCACCCCTGCAGCCCCATGAGGAGGGAGAGTCCCAGGCTGTAGAGGCAGCTGGCAGCCAACAACCCCAGGTAGCAGCGCCAGGCTGTCAGGAGGATCCGGCCCAGGCTCGGGGCTCCTGTGTGGGAGAGGGGACAGTTAGAAGGGCAGTGCTGTGGTCCCAAAGGGACCCCAGGTTAGCTCCCCTTGCGTTGGAGGTGCCATACCAGTGCTCTGGGGGGCGGTGCTCCCTGTTGTGCCGTTGCTGAAAGGGTCAGGCAGCAGGAGGGAGTCTCCGGCAGCTACTGAGCAACCTGGAGGGGGAGAGACAAAGTGGGTGAAATAGTGTAAGGACGGGGGAAGGAGAAAGGTTGGAGGTCCATGGGGGACTCTCACCTTGGCGTCCAGCCCCCTTGATCTCACTGCTGCTCTGCTGGACCTGGGTCTCGTGTTCCACCCGGCAGGTTACTTGGGCTCCAGCCAACCAGGCCTGTGCAGGGAGGCTGAGCAGGCTGGCAGTGCTGGCCCCATCCTGGCTCTTCATTGGCAGGGATGCCTCCCCAGAGCCCGGATCCTGCCCATCCACCTGCCAGCGCATCCGGACTGGCTCTGGGGAGAACCCCCAGGCCAGGCACAGGAAGGCTGGGCGCGCCACCCGCACTGGGCCCAGCAGTGCCACTTCTGGCGCACGCTTCTTCCTAGTGTCACCTAGAAGCAGACAGGGAGACAGGTTGGTAGGTGCCATCATGTGGGAAAGGGGGTTCACTTCTAGATGGGTCCTGGGCAAGTTCTGGTCTGGTTCTAGATGGGTTCCAGGCCAATTCATGGACTGCTCTAGATCAGATCTAGATAGGTGCTGGATCAGTTCAGTCTCTGAACTGGACCCAGATGACTTGGAAATTGGCATTGTGTGGGTTCTAGATTGGGCTGGATCTGTAGGTATCTATGGATCTGGTCCAGAATGCCTAGCCTCCTGGTCTAGATTGCCTCAGTATGGGTTCTACATCTGCCCAGACAGGCCAGAATAGCTCTGCTTGTTCTCTAGATTGATTCAGAGAGGGTTCTAGTGCAACACCATGTCTTTTTGCCAGGCAAAGCCTGAACTACTCTCCAGATCAAGAATGCTTCTGCGGCTATAACCGGGGTATGTTCTAGATTGGTTAAGGATGGGTTCTAGGTTGATTCAGTGTGAGTTTTAGATGGATGTTAGGTCATTTTCCAGGCATGATCCCTGTTACCCATGTGCCTGCTCCAAAATATCTCTGATCTGGAAGGGTTCTGGGCACATTCTAAATTGAATCAGGGCAGGTTCTAGATCGGTTCACCCTTTTTCTTCCAGCCCAGACAGATATTGGCCAGCTCTACCACCAGCTTGAGCGCTCTGCTCCAGAACACACCAGTTGGGATCTAGTTGTGCTCTAGGCCGGTTCCAGCTCCACCTGCCTAGTGTCTCACCTCCCAGGATGAGGCGGGTGCCCTCTCCAAAGAGGTACTGGTTGGCGTACCAGACGGCGCAGTAATAGGTGCCGGCGTCAGTGGGGTTCACGTTGCCGATGGTGAGGCTGAAGGTGTTGGTGTCCCGCTCCAAGTCGGCAATGAAGCGCTCTGACACTCCGGTCCCATATGTGGGCTTGCTTTCCCCCGCTCGGTGGCTCAGCAGGAAGGTGGGGCCCTGCCCAGGGGCCTGGTGGTACCAGGATAGCACGTGGGTGGCAATGTCACTCTCTGACATCTGGCACCGGAGCCGCGGGATCTTCTCATCCACCACGTGTGACGGGGCCACCTGGGTTAGCCGTGGCTGCCCGGCCAGGGCTCCTGTGCAGAGGAAAGAGGGGTGAGGGTCATAGCGGGCCCTGGGGGCAGCATGGAGCTGGGGGGGGCTCATGCCTACACAACCCCAACACTAGCACACATTGCCACACACTCGTGGCTGGGGGAGTGAGAGCCAGGACTCCTGGGTTCTCTTCCAGGCTCTGGGAGGTGAATGGGGGCTGGTGGGTTGAGGGGGGGTGAGAGCCAGGACTCCTGGGTTCTCTCCTAGGCACTGAAGAGAACTGTGGGAAATGCAGTGACACCAGTTCAGGCCAGCCGAGGGGGGGTCTCTTTAGGGCAGGGGTGGGGAACCTAAGGCTCGTGGGCCAGACGCGGCCCCCAGCTTGCCTGCATCCAGCCCCTGAGGCTCGGGGCTCCCTCCAGATTCCTCCCTCCCGCGGGGCTGGAGCACGCAAAATCTGCCAGCCTGGGCCTCACTCTGGTGTGCACGGGGAATGTCAGTATGTGTGGCGAGTGTCAGGCAGGGTTTGTGGGGTTTTTGCTTCTCACTTGTGTGCAGCCCTCCCACTGATTTCTCTGTGAGTCAGCCACCCCCGATCCAAAAAAGGCTCCCCCAGCCCTGCTTTAGGGCTGTTTACTGTCAATCCAGCCCTCCCCGCTGGGGCCCGCAGAGCCCTTACACGGGGCTTCGGGTGGGTGAGCTCACCACCCACTCACTTGATCCGCCCCACCCCTGAGCCTGCGCCTGCTGAGCCAGCGTCCTGGGCAAAGCTGCTCAGATCGCGGTAATGCAGGGGAGGGGCCTGGCTTGTGCGGCAAAGGGCCCGGCTGCCATGGCCCCTCTACGCACCACAGAGGTGGGCAGTGATAGCAGCTGTTGTGCAGCTATCTGACACAGGGCGCCTGCTCCCCACCCCACCACCAACCCCACGCAGCCCCCTGTCCCTCTACCCCACAACCCTCCATCCCCTCACACCTCCATCCCTCCCCCTCACACCCTCCATCCCTCCTGCCCCCACACCCTCCATCCCCTCATACCCTCCATCCCTCCCGCCCCTCACACCTCCATCCCTCCTGCCCCTCACACCTCCATCCCCTCATACCTCCATCCCTCCCGCCCCTCACACCTCCATCCCTCCCGCCTCACACCCTCCATCCCCTCACACCCTCCATCCCTCCTGCCCCCACACCTCCATCCCCTCATACCCTCCATCCCTCCTGCCCCACACCTCCATCCCCTCATACCCTCCATCCCTCCCGCCCCTCACACCCTCCATCCCTCCCGCCCCTCACACCTCCATCCCCTCACACCTCCATCCCTCCGCCCCTCACACCCTCCATCCTCCTGCCCCTCACACCTCCATCCCTCCCGCCTCACACCCTCCATCCCCTCACACCTCCATCCCTCCCGCCTCACACCCTCCATCCTCCCGCCCCTCACACCTCCATCCCTCCTGCCCCTCACACCTCCATCCTCACACCTCCATCCCTCCTGCCCCTCACACCCTCCATCCCCTCACACCCTCCATCCCTCCCGCCCCTCACACCCTCCATCCCCTCACACCTCCATCCCTCCTGCCCCCACACCCTCCATCCCCTCATACTCTCCATCCCTCCCGCCTCCACCCTCCATCTCCTCACACCCTCCATCCCTCCCGCCCCTCACACCTCCATCCCTCCTGCCCCCACACCTCCATCCCCTCATACCCTCCATCCCTCCCGCCCCTTACACCCTCCATCCCTCGTGCCCCCACACCCTCCATCCCCTCACACCCTCCATCCCCTCACACCTCCATCCTCCTGCCCCTCACCCTCCATCCCTCCTGCCCCCACACCTCCATCCCCTCATACCCTCCATCCCTCCTGCCCCTCACACCCTTCATCCCTCCCGCCCCTCACACCCTCCATCCCCTCACACCTCCATCCTCCCTGCCCCTTACACCTCCATCCCTCACACCCTCCATCCCTCCTGCCCCTCACACCCTCCATCCCCTCACACCTCCATCCCCTCACACCCTCCATCCTCCCGCCTCACACCCTCCATCCCCTCACACCTCCATCCCTCCCGCCCCTCACACCTCCATCCCCTCATACCCTCCATCCCTCCCGCCCCTCACACCCTCCATCCCTCCTGCCCCTCACACCCTCCATCCCTCCCGCCTCACACTCTCCATCTCTCCTGCCCCTTACACCTCCATCCCCTCACACCTCCATCCCTCCTGCCCCTCACACCCTCCATCCCTCCTGCCCCTTACACCTCCATCCCCTCACACCCTCCATCCCTCCTGCCCCTCACACCCTCCATCCTTCCCGCCCCTCACACCCTCCATCCCCTCACACCGTCCATTCCTCCCGCCCTGTGCACCCTCGTTCTACCCAACACCTCTCCTACCATCTGGCCCCATTCATCCCATCTCATCCCATAGATCCACCTCTGTATGTCCCTTCCCACCCACTTGCCAGCCACCCTCCCAGTGCCTCTGTGCATCTATGGCTCTGCATTGCCATCCCGTGCCAGTCACATTCATCCCCTGGGCATCTCCTGCGCCACCGCCAGCCTGCCTGGCTCCTTCCACTCACCCACAAAGCAGAGCCCAAGGAGGGAAAGTCTGGCGGGGAGTTCCATGGCGCCTGGGTCCCAGGCAGCTCTGCTCTGTGATGGCGCTGTGCGCTGGGATCCGCTTCCTGACCCCCACCAAGTGGGTGTGGTTGACGTCAGAGGCGCTAGCGGGGTGCCCATCCCCCACCTCCAGGCACCACATACACCAACTCACCACTCCCTCCCAGGCCTTCTGCCGCCTCCATCACCCCGGCTTATGGGCTGCACAGTCCTGGGTGGGACCCTGGGGACTGAAAACTGAGGCCCAGAAGGCTTCTGGAATTGACACAAGATCAGCTGGGAACAGAAGCGAGTATCCTGCATCCCCAAGTGGTGACAGATCACAGCTGGGTGTGGGGATGGCACAGACGAAGGTCCTCCAGCACCCACACAGATGGCTACACCTCACTCTTCAATCGGCTGTGGCTGCTGGACAGGGCTGTCATCTTGTTAAGAGAGACAAAATTCCTTTGTTCACTCACTTGCAATCACACATACCTATGAAAGCCAATTAACACCCCAGCGTGAACACATGCATATGCCAGTAAATTCACACCCCACGTGCAAGTTCACACTTGTGCAAGCAGATTCACATGCACATGCAAACTTACACTTGTGCAAGCAGATTCACACCCATGTACAAACACATGCAGACTTGTGCAAGCCAATTCACACACTTGCAAGCAGCTTCACAGACTTGTGCAAACACACACTTGTGTAAGCAGATTCACACACACAGAGCCACCCATTACACCAGCACTCACATGCTCAGCTTCTCCTCACCCTCTCTCCCCTCAGACTGGCTGGTGTCTGTTGCACTTCCAAGAGGGGACCCAGGTGTGGTCAGAGAGACCCAACCTCTCCCTCCCCTCCCCCAGCCTGGGAGGGCATAGCCCCACCCTGCCTTCTGGGACCACAGCTCCCCCAGCCCTCTCCTCCCTGGGGCTGATCGGGGGAGGGGAGGCAGTTACTGTGCTGGCTGCGGCTGTGAGTCTGGTCCAGGGGAGATGAGGAGTGAGAAGTTGCCTTTGTCCTCTCTACAGCCATCCAGGCAAAGCTCCTAGCCACAACGGGGCACCAGATACCCCCCTGTACCCACATGCTCTGGCCCTTCCCTAGCACTGCTGTTTGGTGGCTGCCCCAGCAGCCCATCGCCTACCAGAGAAAGGCCGGGGCCGAGGCCAACCTGAACGGCAGCCTCCTCACCATGATTACTCCCTAGGGGTATGTCTACACTACAGCACTAATTCGAACTAACTTAATTGGAATTAGTTAATTGGAACTAAGCTAATTCGAACTAGTGCATCTAGACCTAAAAACTAATTCGAATTAGCGTTTTGCTAATTCGAACTAGCATGTCCACATCGAGTGGACCCTGAACCGAAGTTAAGGCTGGCCGGAACTAGTGCCAGCAGGTTAGGACTTAGAGTGTGGAGCTGCTGCCTCAGGCTAGCCGAGGGCTGTGCTTAAAGGGACCCGACCCCCACCCCGGACAGACAGTTTTCAGGGTTCCCCGCTTGCTTGTCTACCTCGATGAGGGACAGCAAAGCAGTCCTGTCTTGGAGTGCCCTGAGTGCCCACACTCGGCTCATCACAGCACTCGGCCATCAGCCCGGCTGCACTTGCCACAGACTGCCATCCGGAGGGGTCAATCGGGGGGCTGTCAGGATCCAGGAGGCCCTGCAGGAGAGCTTCCACCCTGAGGAGCCCACAGAGCCACCCCAGTCCTCCCCATCGGGGGCTCGTGCCCCATTCCTCCCTCACCTCCTTCCACTTACCCTTCCCTAGCCCCCCTTCCTGATGTAAAAAATAAAGGACACGTGTTCAAAAATAGAAACCCTCTTTATTTAACAAAACTGGGGGTGGGGGGATTAACCTCTGGGGAGACTGGGAAAAGGAGGTGGGAGAGGGGAAGAGAGAGGGTGGGAGAGGGGAGGTGGAAACCTGGGAGGAGGGAACTGGAAGGGGAAGCCAGGGAAGAAGGAGGAGGGAAGTATAAAACTATGGTACGCCATATCTTCAGTATTGTGTAGAGATGTGGTCTCCTCACCTCAAAAAGATATTTTGGCCTTGGAAAGGGTTCAGAAAAGGGCAACTAAAATGATTAGGGGTTTGGAACAGGTCCCATATGAAGAGAGGCTAAAGAGACTGGGACTTTTCAGCTTAGAAAAGAGGAGACTGAGGGGGGATATGATAGAGGTCTATAAAAGCATGAGTGGTGTGGTGAGGGTGCATAAAGAAAAGTTCTTCATTAGTTCCCATAATATAAGGACTAGAGGACACCAAATGAAATGAATGGGTAGCAGGCTTCAAACTAATAAAAAAAAGTTCTTCTTCACAAAGCAAATAGTCAACCTGTGGAACTCCTTGCCACAGGAGGCTGTGAAGGCTAGAACTATAACAGAGTTTAAAGAGAAGTTAGATAAAGTCATGGAGGTTGGGTCCATGGAGTGCTATTAGCCAGGGGGTAGGAACGGTGTCCCTGGCCTCTGTTTGTGGAAGGCTGGAGATGGATGGCACAAGACAAATGGCTTGGTCACTGTCTTCGGTCCATCCCCTCTGGGGTACCTGGTGTTGGCCGCTGTCGGCAGACAGGCTACTGGGCCAGATGCACCTTTGGTCTGACCCAGTACGGCTGTTCTTATGTTCTTATGTTCTAAGCTCAGGGCTCAGGGTCGGGGGTCTCACTGGACCGACTTGATTTTCATGCAAACCTGCTCCTGGGTTCGCATGTGGCCTTTGTTGGCCAGGCTGGCAGCTATCCTGCCCTAAACGGCCACTTTCCTGTGCCTAGTGCGGAGATCGTGGACGTTGGAGGCCTCCCCCCAAACCTGGATAAGGTCCACGATCTCCGCACTAGACCAGGCGGGCGCCCGCCTCTTGCGGCCCCGGGCAGGCTCCTGGGAGCCGCCAGCCTGGTCCTGGGAAGAGGCGGAGGGTTGGGTGGCAGCGGGTGGCTGGCTCATGCCGTGCCAGGTGCAGGATCTGCTGGCTGGGTGCTGGCAGGCTTGCACCTGGCACGGGCACCAGACAGACCGTGGCCCTTTAAGGGCTCCGGGGCCGGGAGGGGGCAGAAGAGTTTCCTAGCTTGGCCCAGAGTGGCCACCAGGGCAACCTGGGAAGGGCTAGCCTCAACTAGTTCGAATTAAGTGGCTACACAGCCCTTAATTCGAACTACTTAATTCGAACTAGGCATTAGTCCTCGTAGAATGAGGTTTACCTAGTTCGAATTAAGCGCTCCGCTAGTTCGAATTAAGTTTGAACTAGCAGTTTGCATGTGTAGCGCCTATGAAAGTTAATTTGAACTAACGGCTGTTAGTTCGAATTAACTTTGTAGTGTAGACATACCCTTGGTGTGTGATGGGGGCTCATCTGCTCCTGGTCCCCACCCTTTACTCTGCCAATTACCCAGAGCCGTCTGGGGGAGGAGGGACCTGAGCGTGTCCATACCGGGCAGTACGCGCTCCAAAAGGTGAGGCACAAAGGCAGGAAAATGCATATGCCCTGCTGGCCCCAAACCCAAACCAGCACCAGTTCTGCCTCTTTCATTTGGCCCAGAGCGTCTCAGGAGAAATACTCCCACCAGCCAAGGAGGCAAATACAGCGGCTGCTCTGGTGAAGGATGCAGTGTCGTGGGAAGCAGGGAGGCCATGGAAAGGTTACAGGCCCGGGCAGCCCTGCTACTGGTGCCCCAGTGCATCAGTTACATGGGGAGATGATCCCAGAGCCCCGGGGGCGACGGCCACTTGGAAGAGCTCCTGGCCTCTTTCAGCCATCAGTTCCTGGCCCCGAGGGGAGCTGCAGCTGCAGCTCTGGGAGGGGCAATGGGGTCAGATATGGCGGAGCAGTGCTAGTGCACCAGTTGCCACCCGTCTGCATCGCTGTGGTTTCCTCCTGGCCAGGTCTCTGCTCTGCGCTCAGCAGGGACGAGGGAGCGGGCGGGGAAGGCGTGTGTGGGGGGAAGTGGTTCATGGCTGGGGCCTATTTATCGCACCATCTCATTATCAGGAAATGAGCAGAGATCATATTATCTCTGAATAAACAGAGATAACAAGACCCAGACGTGCCCCCCCCATCTCTGTTCCTGTGTGTCAGCCTCCAGGCCCCCTCCCCTGCCCTTTTTCCCCTCCAAGACCCCATGCAAATGGCTCAAAACTGATGCCCCCCCATGCCTCATCCTCCACTCCCCGTGTAACTCATCCATCCCCCCACATGCTGCACGCCCCAACTCCACCCCCATAGCCCTCGGCCTTCAACTTGGCCTCTCCCTGCCTTGGTACCCCACCCTAACTCACTTCACTCCCCTTTGAACAGGGATCTCAGCTGTTAATATCCGTTAGGCAAACAGGCTTCCTCTCTGGGTGCCTAACCCCCCTGTGCACCTCCCCGTTCCTCAGCCAGCATCCCCCCAGCATGGTAACAACAGCTGGTGCAGCTCATATTAGACCGTCAACCTTTTGTTTAACCTACAGGCTCACTGGGGGAGGGGCAGGGTTGGGGGAGCCCAGAGCCAGGCTGGCAGGGGCTGTGGGTCGTGAGCGAGAGGCACCAACAGGGTTGTGGGAACTCAGGGCCAGGCTGGCAGGGGCTGTGGGTCGTGAGCGAGAGGCACCAACAGGACTGTGGGAACTCAGGGCCAGGCTGGCAGGGGCTGTGGGTCGGGAGTGAGGGGCACCGGCAGGGCTGGGGGAACTCAGGGCCGGGGTGGCAAGGGCTGTGTGTCGGGAGCGAGGGGCACCGGCAGGGCTGGGGGAACTCAGGGCCGGGCTGGCAGAGGCTGTGGGTCGGGAGTGAGGGACACCCCTGCAGTAGTGACACTGGGTCTATAGTGCAGGGAGAGGGGCACAGGCCAACCAGGGTTGCGGTGACCCAGGACCGGGGTGATAAAGCCCCTGTGTGCATTGGCATTGGCCCAGGGACGAGCCTCCCCCCAGTGCCCAGCCCACAGGCTCAGAGTCCAGACCCAGCCACCATGCAGCTCCTGCCGGGTGTCCTGCTCTGCCTGCTGCTGGTCCCAAGAGCCATGCTGGGGGGCCAGGAGAAGGCACCCACCTCTCGGCCCTACAACCAGGTCATCATGATGCCCAACTGGGGCTCGCGCGAGGTCTGGGGGCCCGTGGAGATGTGCCCCAAGCACACCTATGCCAACAGCTTCGCCCTAAAGGTAGCCGCCCCTCCCCCTAATGATGCACACCCTTTCCATCCCTTCCTGCTGCCCCCAGCATCCTCCTTATCTCCCACCCCCAACATCCCCTCACCGACCCCTCAGCCCATCTCTGCCCCCGCAGGTGCCCCCCTACCAGGGCGATGCCCTGGAGGAGGAGGACACGGGGCTGAACGGGATCCGCCTGCACTGCTCTGACAGCACCAGCCTCCACTCCAGCATGGCAGAGTGAGTCCCAGACACCAGGGTCCTGCTGCCCCACTGCACGGAGCCCTTCCCCCACCTGCACTGGGCCCCCACCCTGTGTCCCTTTCTGAGACAGTCCCCTCCCCATGGGTTGGGGCCCAGAAACAGCTGAGAGAAGCTGGAGGGGGTGGGGACGAGCATGGGGGGAGGAAGGGAGGGCGAGGTGTGGGGAGGGAGGAATGTGTAGATGCAAGGACTGGGGATAGGTGGTCCTAGGAACTGGGCTGGGGGGCAGAGAAGAGGAGTGACTGGAGAGAGAGAGGGTGGGTGGATGGAGGGATGTTGAGGGAGGGAACAGATGAATACATGGACAGGTGGGTAGGCGAGTGGGGAGGGATGGGTGGGTGGGTAGGGAGGAGGGATGGGTGGGCAGGTGATGGATGGGTAAGTGGGTGGAGGGATGGGTGAGTAGGTGGGTGGGTAAGTGGGTGGGTGGAGGATGGGTGGGTAGGTGGGTGGAAGGATGAGTAGATGGATGGGTGGGCAGAAGGATGGGTGGGGGGAGGTAGGCGGGGAGGGATGGGTGGGGAGGTAGGTGGGTGGAAAGATGAGTAGATGGATGGGTGGGCAGAAGGATGGGTGGGTAGGTGGGTGGAAGGATGAGTAGTAGATGGATGGGTGGGCAGAGGGATGGGTGGGTAGGTGGCTGGGAAGGTGATGGATGGGTACAGGGGTGGGTGGGTTGAAGAGTGGGTAGGTGGGTGATGAATGTATGGACAGGTGGGTAGAGGAATAAGCAGGTAGTAGACAGGTGTATAGGCAGATGGGTACAGAGGTAGGTGGGCAGATGTACATGTGATATGGGATGGGTAGAGGGCATGTGAATGGATGGGCAGATGGGTACAGAGGTGGGTGTATGGATGGGTGGACGAACGGATGGGTACAGAGGTGAGTGGGTAGATGGTCTCCTCATCTCAAAAAATATATACTGGCATTAGAAAAGGTTCAGAGAAGGGCAACTGAAATGATGAGCGGTTTGGAACGGGTCCTATATGAGAAGAGATTAAAGAGACTAGGACTTTTCAGCTTAGAAAAGAGGAGACTAAGGGGGGATATGATCGAGGTCTATAAAAGCATGAGTGGTGTGGAGAAAGTCACTAAGGAAAAATTATTTACTTGTTCCCATAACATAAGAACTAGGGGCCACCAAATGCAATTAATGGGCAGCAGGTTTAAAACAAATAAAAGGAAGACCTTTGGTCTGACCCAGTATGGCCATTCTTATGTTCTTATGGGCGAATGAGTACAGGCAGTGCTTTTTTTGTGATGGTACTGCCTGGTATGCAGTACCGGCACTTCCAGCTGCAGTACTGGCACTTCCAGTCAGAGCTCAACAGCTTTCCCCTGGAGTACTGGCACCTTTTTTTTTTTTTTTACAAAAAAAACACTGGGTACAGGGGCGGGTAGGTGGATGGGCACATGGACAGATGGAGGGTAGGTAGATGGACGGATGGGTACAGGGGTGGGTGGATGGATGGGAAGATGGCGGCCAGGTGGATGGATGGATGAATAGACAGATGGGTACAGAGATGGGTGGGTGAATGGGCGGATCGTGGGTGGATGGGCAGATGGACAGATGGAGGGTAGGTGAATGGATGGATGGGTACAGGGGTGGGTGGTGGAAGAGTGGGTGGATGGGCAGATGGACAGATGGTGGCCAGGTGGATGGATGGATGGATGTGTACAGAGGTGGGTGGGTGGATGGGCAGACGGATGGATGGTGGGCAGGTGGATGGATGGATGGATGGGTACAGAGGTGGGTGGGTGGATGGGCAGATGGACGGATGGCAGGCAGGTGGATGGATGGGTACAGAGGTGGGTGGGTGGATGGGCAGATGGATGGATGGCAGGCAGGTGGATGGATGGATGGATGGATGGATGGGTACAGAGGTGGGTGGGTGGATGGGCAGACAGACAGATGGCAGGCAGGTGGATGGATGGATGGATGGATGGGTACAGAGGTGGGTGGGTGGATGGGCAGACAGACGGATGGCAGGCAGGTGGATGGATGGATGGATGGGTACAGAGGTGGGTGGGTGGATGGGCAGACGGACGGATGGCAGGCAGGTGGATGGATGGATGGATGGGTACAGAGGTGGGTGGGTGGATGGGGAGACGGACGGATGGCGGCAGGTGGATGGATGGATGGATGGGTACAGAGGTGGGTGGGTGGATGGGCAGACGGACGGATGGCAGGCAGGTGGATGGATGGATGGATGGGTACAGGGGTGGGTGGGTGGATGGGCAGACGGACGGATGGCAGGCAGGTGGATGGATGGATGGATGGATGGGTACAGAGGTGGGTGGGTGGATGGGCAGATGGACGGATGGCGGGCAGATGGATGGATGGATGGATGGGTACAGAGGTGGGTGGGTGGATGGGCAGATGGACAGATGGCAGGGCAGGTGGATGGATGGATGGATGGGTACAGAGGTGGGTGGGTGGATGGGCAGACGGACGGATGGCAGGCAGGTGGATGGATGGATGGATGGGTACAGAGGTGGGTGGGTGGATGGGCAGACGGACGGATGGCAGGCAGGTGGATGGATGGATGGATGGGTACAGAGGTGGGTGGGTGGATGGGCAGACGGATGGATGGCAGGCAGGTGGATGGATGGATGGATGGGTACAGAGGTGGGTGGGTGGATGGGCAGACGGACGGATGGCAGGCAGGTGGATGGATGGATGGATGGATACAGGGGTGGGTGGGTGGATGGGCGGACGGACGGATGGCGGGTAGGTGGATGGATGGATGGATGGATGGGTACAGAGGTGGGTGGGTGGATGGGCAGAGGGACGGATGGCGGGCAGGTGGATGGATGGATGGATGGATGGATGGATGGGTACAGAGGTGGGTGGGTGGATGGCCAGACAGACGGATGGCGGGCAGGTGGATGGATGGATGGATGGATGGGTACAGAGGTGGATGGACAGATGGACGTATGGCGGGCAGGTGGATGGCTGGCTGGCTGGATGGGCACAGAGGTGGGTGGGTGGATGGGCAAACGGACAGATGAATGGACACATGGGTACATGGGCGGGTAGGTGGATGGACAGATGGATCTAACCGCTCCTTTCCCCCTCTCGGCTCAGCTGGGGCAGGTGGCTGCGCACCCGTCACTGCCCCCGGGGCTACTGGCGGGCCTTCTCGCTGCAGGTGGGGCCGCACCTCCACAATGGGGACGATGTGGCTGCCACCAGCCTGAGCATGGCCTGCTCTGACGGGGAGCTTCTGGCTGCGGATGGATGGACCAGGGGCCAAGAGGGGCCTTGGAGTGACGCCTGCCTCTCCGGCTCCATCTGCGGTCTCCAGACATGCATGGAGGGGCCTCATGGGAAACAGGGGGACAACACGGCCTTCAGCAATGTCCGCTTCTTCTGCTGCCCGCCCTAGGGCCCCAGGGCCCCCCCCCAC
Organism: Rafetus swinhoei; assembly: GCA_019425775.1. Lineage (NCBI taxonomy): Eukaryota > Metazoa > Chordata > Testudines > Trionychidae > Rafetus > Rafetus swinhoei. Next base: position 9,893,373 of record CM033448.1, on the reverse strand, counting down.
CCATTAAAACTGCCTCACAGCCTCATCCCAGCAGCCTTGTGTTTTACTGTCTGGGCTCAGGGATTGTGGGGGAGCTGACCTGAGGGACTGGGGGAACTGAGGGAGGCCCAGCCCACCATGGGGGATTGTGGGTGGATCTTGAGGTTCACAGGGGGCTTCCCAGACCAGTGCCCCCCAGGAGGGAGGGATTTGGGGTTAGTAGAAGGGGAGCCAGATGGGGGGACACACCTGGCCCCTCCGCCATCCCAGCCCCATCATTCTCCCCACTGCCCTGCTGGGCCCAAATATGGCTCCCGAGGCTGACACACAACAGGGCTGCATGCCTCAGTTTTCCTTCTTCTGCACCCCTAGGAACTCCATAGCAGCTCCCTTGCGGGGGTGGGCATGGGGTGGGAGGGGGCAGGGTGCCCACAGATGGTTTGTTACCAAGCCAGAGGGCAAAATAATCTGGAACTGCCCCCCACAATGCAGCCTGAACCCTCCCCTCACCATTGTGTCTCCTCCTGGGCGGCTTCCTGTGTCTCCTCTCTGGCCCACCAGGTCTGTGGCCATGGCCCTTTTTTCAGCCCTGCTGGGGGGCCAGGCCACGAGGGTGTGAGCATCTCCCCATCCCCCACCCACAGCCCCATCTTCCCATGCTGGCTGCACGGGGCTGCCGGTTTGTGTCTCAGTCTGATATGGGCCCCCCGCCAAGGACCTCAAGCCAACTTGTGCTCAGTCCAGATGGGGGTGGGAGGGCATGAACCAAACTGGGAGTCATTCGACCATGATGACCCCAACATACAACAGTCCCCTCCCAAAATAGCCCCCAAAGTAAACAGTCTCAATATTCACCTGTTCTGGCACCCCTGGGGTTTTCTTCTCTGCTGCTGGTATGGAGAGGGCTGCAGGTTGGGAGAGAGGGGCACCGGCAGGGCTAGGGGAGCTGGAAATGTCTGGGGGGGGAGGGCTTGTGAGGGTTGAGGGAGGAGAAGGTGTCACACACTCACAAGTCATGCCCACACGTCGCCCATGAGGCCCCTGGGCGGAACCTGCGACAGCTCCTTCTTAGGGGGCCACTCTCTCCTGGGGTCTGCCCCTCTGCCTCCTGGGACCACTCCTTTCTGAGTCCCTAGGGGATTCCACTTGCCCTGGGCCCCCGGGGCCTCCACTCGCAGGGGGGCTAGTGCAGCCCTGTTCTCAGACCGGAGCGACTCTCTGCCAGCATCACACAGGAGGGTTCATTGAGCACTGAACCCAGCACAGGAACTCTCAGGCCTGTAGGCCTGGCCCCCCTCAGCCCAGCACATCTGAGTCTCCCCTGCAGCCAGGTGGGCTCTGCCTGCTTCCCCACCCAGTCCAGCAGCCCCCTCCTTCCAGCCCAGCCCCCCAAATTCCTCCCCAGCAGGCCCTCCCCTCGCCTCTGTCTGTGGAAACCTGGACAGATGACTAGAGAGGAATATAAATATATTGCTCGAGAATGCAGGGGAGTTATCAGGAAGGCGAAAGCACAATTGGAATTGAAGCTACCAAGGGATGTGAAGGGTAACAAGAAAGGTTTCTACAGGCATCTTAGCAATAAGAGGGTGATCAGAGAGGGTGTGGGGCTCTTACTGGATGAGGGAGGTAACATAGTGACAGAGGATGTGGGAAAAGCTGAAGTACTCAATGCTTTCTTTGCCTCTGTCTTCACGAACAAGGTCAGTTCCCAGACTAATGCACTATGCAATGCAGTATGGGAAGGAGGTGGACAGCCCTTGGTGGGGAAAGAACAAGTTAGGAACTATTTAGAAAAGCTAAACATACACAAATCCATGGGCCCGGATTTAATGCGTCCGAGGTTAATGAGAGAGTTGGCAAATGTCATTGCAGAGCCTTTGGCCATTATATTTGAAAACTCGTGGAGATCGGGAGAGATCCTGGATGACTGGAAAAAGGCAAATGTAGTGCCCATCTTTAAAAAAGAGAAGAAGGACAATCCAGGGAACTACAGACTGGTCAGCTTTACCTCAGTCCCCGGAAAAATAATGGAGGGGATCCTCAAGGAATCCATTTTGAAACACTTGGAAGAAGAGAAAGTGATCAGGAATAGTCAACATGGATTCACAAAGGGCAAGTTAAGCCTGACCAATCTGATTAGCTTCTATGATGAGGTAACTGGCTCTGTAGACATGGGAAAGTCAGTGGATGTGATATACCTTGACTTTAGCAAAGCTTTTCATATGGTCTCCCACAATATTCTTGCCAGCAAGTTAAGGGAGTATGGATTGGATAAATGGACTGTAAGATGGATAGAAAGCTGGCTAGACTGTCGGGCCCAACAGGTAGTGATCAACTTCTCAGGTTGGCGGTTGGTTTCTAGCGGAGTGCCCCAAGGATTGGTTCTAGGACAGGTTTTGTTCAACATCTTTATTAATGACCTGGATGAGGGGATGGATTGCACCCTCAGCAAGTTTGCAGGTGACACTAAGCTAGGGGGAGTGGTAGATATGTTGGAGGGCAGGAATAGGGTCCAGAGTGACCTAGACAAATTGAATCATAGAATCATAGAACCATGGAGCTGGAAGAGACCTCAGAAGGTCATCAAGTCCAGCCCCCTGCTCTAGGCAGGACCAATCCCAACTAAATCAACCCGGCCAGGGCCTTGTCAAGCCGAGACTTAAACACCTCTAGGGATGGAGACTCTACTACTTCCCTAGGTAACCCATTCCAGTGCTTCACCACCCTCCTAGTGAAATAGTTTTTCCTAATATCCAACCTGGACCTCTCCCACCACAACTTGAGACCATTGCTCCTTGTTCTGCCATCTGTCACTACTGAGAACAGCCTCTCTCCATCCTCTTTGGAACCTCCCTTCAGGAAGTTGAAGGCTGCTATCAAATCCTGCCTCACTCTTCGCTTCTGCAGACTGAACAGACCCAACTCCCTCAGCCTCTCCTCATAGGTCATATGCTGCAGCCCCCTAATCATTTTGGCTGCCCTCCGCTGGACCCTCTTCAATGTGTCCACATCCTTTTTGTAGTGGGGCGCCCAGAACTGGACACAATACTCCAGATGTGGCCTCACCAGAGCCGAATAAAGGGGAATAATGACATCTCTGGATCTGCTGGCAATGCTCCTCCTAATGCAGCCTAATATGCCATTAGCCTTCTTGGCTACAAGGGCACACTGTTGACTCATATCCAGCTTCTCATCCACTGTAACCCCAGGTCCTTTTCTGCAGAACTACTACTTAGCTGGTTGGTCCCCAGTCTATAACAATGCTTGGGATTCTTCCATCCCAAGTGCAGGACTCCACTTGTCCTTGTTAAACCTCATCAGATTTCTTGTGCCCAATCCTCCAATTTGTCTAAGTCACTCTGGACCCTATCTCTGCCCTCAGGCGTATCTACCTCTCCCTCTAGCTTAGTATCATCCGCAAACTTGCTGAGGGTGCAATCAATCCCCTCATCCAGATCATTAATAAAGATATTGAACAAAACCGGTCCTAGAACCGAACCTTGGGGTACTCCGCTAGAAACCGACCGCCATCCTGACATTGAGCCGTTGATCACTACCCGCTGGGCCCGGCCTTCTAACCAGCTTTCTATCCATCTTACCGTCCATTTATCCAATCCACATTCCCTTAACTTGCTGGCAAGAATATTGTGGGAGACCGTATCAAAAGCCTTGCTAAAGTCAAGGTATATCACATCCACTGACTTTCCCACGTCCACAGAGCCAGTTACCTCATCATAGAAGCTAATCAGATTGGTCAGGCACGACTTGCCCTTTGTGAATCCATGCTGACTATTCCTAATCACTTTCCTCTCTTCCAAGTGCCTCAAAATGGATTCCTTAAGATCCCTTCCATGATTTTTCCAGGAATCGAGGTAAGACTGACCGCCTATAGTTCCTGGATCGTCCTTCTTCCCTTTTTTGAAGATGGGCACTACATTTGCCCTTTTCCAATCATCCGGGATTTCTCCCGATCTCCACGACTTTTCAAAGATAATGGCCAAAGGCTCCTCAATGACATTTGCCAACTCCCTCAGTACCCTTGGATGCATTAAGTCTGGACCCATGGATTTGTGTATGTTTAGCTTTTCTAAATAGTTCCTAACCTGTTCTTTACCCACCAAGGGCTGTCTATCTTCATCCCATCTTGCGTCACTTAGCCCATTAGTCCGGGAGCCCACCTTGTCCTCACATACAGAGGCAAAGAAAGCATTGAGTACTTCAGCTTTGCCCACATCATCTGTCACTAGGTTACCTCCTTCATCCAGTGGGGGCCGCACACCCTCTCTGATCACCTTCTTCTTGTTAACATGCCTGTAGAAACCTTTCTTGTTATCCTTCACATCCTTAGCCAGTCGCAATTCCATCTGTGCTTTCGCCTTCCTGATAACCCCCCCCGGCATTCTCGAGCTATACATTAAACCCCTCCCTGGTCATTTGTCCAAGTTTCTACTTTTTGTAAGCTTCTTTTTTTGTGCTTAAGTTCACCAAGGATTTCCCCTGTAAGCCAGTCCGGTCTCTTACCATGTTTGCCTCTCTTGCTACGCATCGGGATGGTTTCTTTCTGTGCCTTCAATAAGGCTTCTTTAAAATACTGCCAGCTGTCCTGGACTCCTTTCCCTTCATGTTAGCATCCCAGGGATTCTGCCCATCAGATCTCTGAGGGAGTCAAAATCTGCTTTTTGAAGTCCAAGGTGTGTATTTTACTACTCTCTTTTCTTCCTTTGGTCAGGATCCTGAAATCTACCATCTCATGATCACTGCTTCCCAGGTTGTCACCCACCTCTACTTCCCTATTAGTTCCTCCCTGTTTGTGAGCAGAAGGTCAAGCTGCGCACGGCCCCTGGTCGGATCCTTCAGCACTTGTGTCAAGAAGTTATCCTCAACATTCTCCAAAAACTTCCTGGATTGCCTGTGTACTGCCGTATTGGTTTCCCAACAGATGTCAGGGTGATTAAAGTCCCCCACGAGAACCAGGGCCTGCGATCTGGAAGCTTCTCTCAGTTGTACGAAGAAAGCCTCACCTACCTCATCCACCTGATTCGGTGGCCTGTAGCAGACACCCACCACAACATCACAGCTGTTGTTTGCTCCTTTAAACTTAACCCATAGACTCTCGACAGGTTTTTCTCCCTCTTTATACTGGAGTTCAGAGCAATCATAGTGCTCTCTTGCATATAGTGCAACTCCTCCTCCTTTTCTCCCCTGCCTGTTCTTCCTGAACAGTCTATACCCTTCCATGCAAGCGCTCCAGTCATGCAAGTCATCCCACCAAGTCTCTGTTATTTGGGATAACATTAAATCATATTTCTTGGACTGGGCCAGGGCCTCCAGTTCTTCCTGTTTGTTGCCCAGGCTTCTCGCATTAGTGTACAAACACCTCAGGTAACCAGTTGATCACCCTATCTTCTCCATTCGAAACAGGGGTCCTCCTTTCTTGCTCGTTCCTCTCTGCATTTCTTCCCGGTATCTGACTTTCCCACTCCCTCAGGTTTTGGTCACCGTCCCAGACGAACCTAGTTTAAAGCCCTCCTCACTAGGTTTGCAAGCCTGCCCGAAAAGATGCTCCTTCCTCTCTTCATTAGGTGGATCCCATCTCTTCCTAACAATCCTCGTGCCCGGAACAGAGTCCCACTGTTGAAGAAACCAAAGCCCTTTCTGCGACACCACCTGCGCAACCATGCATTTATGTCCTCAGTTCGACAATCCCTGCCCAGTCCTTTCCCTTCAACAGGGAGGATGGACGAGAACACCACTTGCGCTCCGAGTTCTTGGATCCTTCTTCCCAGCGCTACATAATCCACAGTAACCTGCTCAAGGTCATTCTTGGCCGTATTGTTAGTTCCCACATGGAGAAGCAGGAAGGGGTAGCGATCTGAAGGTTTGATCAGTTTGGTAAGCCTCTCAGTCACATCCTGAATGCGAGCTCCTGGTAAGCAGCACACCCTCTCGAGATTCCAGGTCCGGACGGCAGAGGGATGGCTCAGTCCTCTTAGGAGGGAGTCCCGACCACCACCACCCGTCGTTTTCTTTTGGGGCGGTGGCCGTGGAACCCCATCCCTAGGACTACGATCCCATGCCTTCCAGTAGATGGTGTTCCTTCCGGTTTCTTCCTTGTGAGGTCCCTTCCAAAGCATTCAGCACTGCAGAGCCTGTGGAGAGAGCCTGAAAGCGATTACTTACCTCTATAGCATTGGGGATTCCCATGCTGGCCTTTTTCCCCTTCTAGAAGTTACATGCTGCCAGTTCTCTTCCTGGTCACGTACTGCCCTCTCTGGCTCTTCCGCCTGCCGTGCTTGCAGGATTAAACGCTGCCTTCCATCGAGGAAGTCTTCATCCTCTCTGATCGAGCGTAGGGTCGACACTTGGGCCTCCAGTCCTCTAATTTTTTCTTCCAAAATGGCGACCAGCTTGCACTTAGTGCAGATGAAATCCGTTCTTTGTTCTGGGAGGAAGACAAACATGGCACACTCCATGCAGGTAACAACAGCAGACCTATTACCATCCATCGTTGCTGTCCTGGAGAAGGGATTTAAAAAGAAGGCAAGAGAACCTCGCCCCCTTCCCAACTCCCTCTCTAAATTCTCTGTTAGCACTCACCTGTTCACAAGCTCCCTGGTCGCTTGCCCACTGCCTTATAAAGCCCTGGATTGCCTGAAAGTCCCTTCCCCTACCAAGGCTCAGCCAATCAGCAGAGGCTTCTAGAATTCAAACTTTAATTAGAAGCCAACCGTTTCCACCTGCCAATCACAGCACACACTCCATGAAGGGGAGAGGGAGGGGCAAAGGGGAAGTGAGAAAAAAAAAGCCTCACTCACAAACACAGGGGAACAAACAAACAAAAACAAAAACAAAAACACACACCAACCCTCACTCACAAACACAAGCTCAGCACACAGCAAGAAAGCCCCAAAGACAACACACACTTCCCTCAAGAGTCCTGTATCTGTTTCTCCTCTACCTGGAGAACTCCCACTCTAAAGCCTCACTCACAAACACAGAAAGAGAGAAAAAAAAATTGGAGGATTGGGCCAAAAGAAATCTGATGAGGTTCAGCAAGGACAAGTGTAGAGTCCTGCACTTGGGACGGAAGAATCCCAAGCATTGTTACAGGCTGGGGACCAACTGGCTAAGCAGCTGTTCAGCAGAAAAGGACCTGGGGGTTACAGTGGATGAAAAGCTGGATATGAGTCAACAGTGTGCCCTTGTAGCCAAGAAGGCTAATGGCATATTAGGCTGCATTAGGAACAACGTTGTCTGCAGATCTAAGGAAGTGATTATTCCCCTTTATTCGGCTCTGGTGAGGCCACATCTGGAGTATTGTGTCCAGTTCTGGGCCCCCACTATAGAAAGGATGCGGACGCATTGGAGAGGGTCCAGTGGAGGGTGACAAAAATGATAAGGGGGCTGGAGGAGAGTCTGAGGGATTTGGGTTTGTTTAGTCTGCAGAAGAAAAGAGTGAGGGGGATTTGATAGCAGCCTTCAACTTCCTGAAGGGAGGTTCCAAAGAGGATGGAGAGAGGCTGTTCTCAGTCGTGAGGGATGGCAGAACAAGGAGCAATGGTCTCAAGTTGCAGTGGGGGAGGTCTAGATTGGATATTAGGAAAAACTATTTCACTAGGTGGGTGGTGAAGCACTGGAATGGGTTACCTAGGGAGATGGTGGAATTTCCCTCCCTGGAGGTTTTTAAGTCTCGGCTTGACAAAGTCCTGGCTGGGTTGATTTTGTTGGGATTGGTCCTGCCTTGGGCAGGGGCCTGGACTTGATGACTCCTGAGGTCTCTTCCAGCGCTATGATTCTGCCCAAGTAACCAGGGTCGCCTGGGCCCCCCCTTCTCTCTACTTCCCCACTCCTATGTCCTTTGTCCCCCTCGGCTGGGACCAGATGGGCAGGTCACTGGGGTCCTCTTCCCGCAGGCCATTGGCCTCTCACTGGCCAGACCCGGCTGTGCCATCCCAGCTGGGTCTCCCCGGTCACTGATCACTGGGATCTCCAGTTCTGTGCTGGTCCCGTAACAACAAACTCCCTCCCTGTTCCCTTGTTAAACCAGTAACAACCAGGGACACTGAGTGTCCCCCCTGTGGGTAACCCCTTCGAACCCCCACAAGCCCCCCATTTCCTCACATCTCTCTCCTGTTCAAGCATGGGCGGTCAGTGAAAGGAGGTCTGGGGGAGGCAAGCCGCAGCCCCACCTCCAGCTCCGCCCCTTCTGCTTGTCCCTCACCCCTTTCCCACCCCCAGGAGGTGGGGCGGTGTGCCACGTGCATGGTCCCCCTTCCAACCATGGGGAGGTCAGGGAAGGGAAGGAGAGTGAGCATGTGTGTGCGCTCGCTGTAGCCTCCCTGTGCCCAGTGGAATGCACACCGTGGGCCGAGCCCAACCAGGTCTCTCAACTGGAGAACCGGGAGGGCTAGCACTGGGGGCAGCAACACTTCACCCCCAGAACACCTGCAGCAGATGTTCTGGGGGCGGAATGTGGGCAGAGCCTTCCCCCGCTTTACATACCCAATGCCCAGGCCTTCCGGTCTGAACTGAGCAGGGTCACTTGGCCAGTGGCCTGGGGAAGTGCAGGGCCCCGCCCCGGGGTAAAGCATCGGCTGTGACGTTAGCGCTCCCCTTCACATGGACCCACCTCCATGTCGTAATCCTGCAGGAGCAGGCCCCACCTCGGCAGCTCGGCGTTGGCTCCTTTCACCTGGTGCAGCCAGGAAAGGGGGCCGGGTCAGTGCACACAGGGAATCTCTGCCCAAATAGATAGGGCTGCAGCATTGGAAGGGCACGGCCCGGGGCCAGGCCTTGCTTCTCTGGCCGCGGAGCGCTGCTCCCAGGGCAGCAGCATCTTGTCAAGTGCACAGTGGGGCACTTCTCTCCATTAGGGCCAGTTTGCATCAGCACCGCGCCCAGCCCGGGCTCTGGGGCTGGGTGAACTCCAGGAAGGGTTTGCTAAAATCCGGGTTGACCGGCTGTGGGCCTTGGACTAGTGCCCCCTTCAGCGCACAGAGAGCCCCCTGGCACTGCTCGGTCCAGCCACCCTGTCCGGCTGGCCCGTCCTACCCAGCTCCGTCAGGGGAGCTGCCAGGGTGCTAAAGGGGCACAAACCTCCGGTAGTGCCCGCCATCCCAGTGAAAGCCTGGACCTGGCTTTAGTCTGGGGACTGGCCAAGCCCTGAAGGCCTCCACTTTAGCCGGCTCCGGCTTCAGACGGCCGCGCCGACCTTGTGGCCCAGATTGGACACCTCTGCCATCCCCGCCTTGCACTCCCAGCTTTCCTGGTCAGTCCGGCATCCTGCAGGCGACCCAGCACGCTCTTCACCTGCGACACATGGTGCCCTAGGTCTGGCTAGAGACAGAGATACCATCAATATGAGCCAGAGCCAAGCTGTCCACCCCCTCAGCAACTGCTCCACCAGGTGCTAGAAAGTGGCAGGCGCCCCCCCGTGGCCAAAAGGCAGGACCAGGCACTGGAAGGGCCCTATTGGGTGGTGAAGGCCGACTGCGCCCTGGCCTCTGGGTCCGAAGGCACCTGCCAGTAGCCTTGGAGAGATCCACAGCAGTGAGGTCCTGGGCCCCCCCAACTTGTCTAGAGTCTCGTCAGGCCTGGGCATGGGGGAGGCATCGGACACGGTGATGGCACTGAGCTTCGGACAGTCCACACAGACCCGGACTGTCCTGTCCTTCTTGGGAACCAACACCAGGGGTGAGGCCCAGGGCTGGAGAAAGGGGGGATCACCCCTAAAGCCGGCCTGTCGCCGACCCCTCTCTCCGGGTCCTGGGCTGCTTTCCCAGTGACCTAGGATGGGGTATGCCTGAGGGGGGATGGGCTCCTGTCTCCACTGGTGAACAGCCAGGTTAGTGAGCCCAGGCCAGACGGAAACAGCTGCTGGTGGGAGCACAGCAGCTCTCTGATCTCTGTGTGCCGGGCAGGAGTTAGCTGGTCTGAAAGGGGAAGTGATTCCAGTGAGGTGCCAGGCTTGGCCTTTGGGAGGAGACCCACCAGGGGATCCCTCCCCACTGTCCCCCCACTGCCCACACACAGCCAGCACCAACTTCTCCCTGTTCCCGTGCGGCTCATCATGCTGACATGGTGACCCGGTGGCTATGTGCCCAGTTGGACGGTTCCACTTAGGGTTGCCAGATGGTTTAACCAAAAATACTGAAACTCCTCCCCCCCCCCAAAAAAACACTTGGAAAAAAATTCTGTTGAGAAAAAAAAGGGAGAGACCAAAGTTGTTGAGCAAAAAAACCCAAAAAACAAAACAGGACACGACAGCAGTTATTAAGCAAAAATACTAAAAAATTAAAAATCAGCATGGCCCCTTTAAGAAGAGGCTTTTTTTTGCCGGTGGCCATTTTGTTTTTCTGTTCCAGCCACAAGACAAGCCCCTATGGAACCAGGTAAACGGGGGGAGCATCTAGGGGCGGCCTGACGGAAGTCCAGAGTCTGGACCCAGTTGCTGAGTGTGTCGTAGGGTTGCCAGGTGTCCGGTATTTTTGCCTCCTGGTAGGGAGAAAAAACAGAAAATACCAGACATTTTAGGTGTCCAATATTCTCTGAATTTTTTACCGGACAGGAGGTGAAAATACCGGACACCTGGCAACCCTAGTTCCACCACATAGTTCTCCTCATTTACCTGTCTGATGACCCTGAAGGGGCTGTCCCAGGCCGCTTGCAGCTTGTTCATCCTCATGGGGATGAGAAGCATCACCTGGCCCCAGTGGTGTAGGAACGGGCATGTGCAGAGTGGTTGTACCAGACTTTCTGCCCCTTCTGCGCCCTGGCCAGGACCTCCTTGGGGAACCCTACCCTGCTGAAAATGGCCAGCAGCGCATTGGCTGCAGTGTCTGCCTCGAAAGAGGATGGAGCCAGGGCCTGGGGGTAGCGAATAGCGAAATCCACCACCCCTAGAATGTATTTCTTCCCAGATCAGGTTGCCTGGCTGAGGGGCCCCACTGTATCCAGGGCCACCCTCTGGAAAGCCTCCTCTGTGATGGGCAGGGCCCTCAAAGCTGCTTTAGTCTTATTCTGGGCCACACCCTCCTCCCAGTCCAGTATTGTTGGGCCAAGTCAAGGCTATTCCCCACTCTGGCATGATGAATGCAGAAGTGGGGGGCCCGCTGAAGCAACCCTAAACCTGACCTCTACAGGCTTTGGTACAAAAACTCCCCCCAAAATCCTAATACCCAGATTTTGGGAAATCCGTTGCCACCATCAAGTGCTTTTGAACCCACAAACAGGGGTGGACACTTGAAACAAACCCCAGGTCACCCCAAGCTCTTTTCTTGAAAGAGGTTGAAAAGAAAAGAGAAAATACAAGCTGCAGTCAGTTGCTACGTCTACATTGGCAAGATTTTGCACAAAAGCGACCGCTTTTGCGCAAAATCTTGCCGCCTGTCTACACTGGCCGGAGTATTTGCACAAGAACACTGACTTTGTAATGTACAAAATCAGTGGTTCTTGCGCAAATACTCTGACGCTCCCGCTCAGGGATAAGCCCTCTTGCGCAAGTATTCTTGCGCAAGAAGGCCAGTGTAGACAGCAACATTAATTTCTGTCTACACTGGCACGGATGCTTTTCACAAAAGCAAATCTTTTGCGCAAAGGCACGTGCCAGTATAGACGCTCTCTTGCGCAAATACTTTTAACGGAAAAACTCTTCCGTTAAAAGTATTTGCGTGAAATCATGCTAGTCTAGACACAGCCTGAGGGTGTGTCTGGACTACAGGGTTTTTTCGAAAAAACTTCCCCTGCATCTAGACTGCTGCCGCGTTCTTTCGAAAGTAAATCGAAATGGAGTAAATCAAGCTGATGGCTCAGCTTGTGGAGAATGACCTTCCAGATCCCAATGGGGCTCCCGCACGGCCCAGGGAGCCGGGGGCAACCATGGGGGCAGACAGGGTAGCAACCAGGAGTCCATCAGACCTGACTCCTGGGTCAGCAGGAAGGCCCCCCGATCCGGGTTCTCCCTGGAGGAGCTGCGGAGACAGGCTGGAGCTGAAAGCGAAGGAGCTGGTGCTAGGGGAGCGGAGGCTGGTGGACAGAGAGCGACAGGACCCTGCTGCATGAGCTGGGGTTGGGGGAGAGGCGGCCAAGGGGGTAAGTGGGGGAAGGGTGCTGGGGCCACTCTGCAGAGGACGTGTGACCTGGTGGGGGTGGAGCAGCTGTAGGAGATTTGCCCTCCAGCCCTAGGGGTGTGGCCGGCCAATTGGCAGCCCAAAGATCTGTGCAGTGCGGGGACACTGGCCGATGGGCTTGCACCAGCAGATCGGGGCGGCGTGGGGGGAGACCCACATCGGGGATTCAGAGGTGGAGTCACCCAGAGACCCCTCAAAGGTGGGACTCTGAGAAGCCCAGCCCAGGGTGGCCTGAACGCTGGGGCAGGCTGCCCCCCTCCCCACCCCACGGGACTTGAGGGACTTGAAACGCAATTACTGGGGCCAAAAGGGAGAGATGGTGGTGCAGGGCTGGGGGATGAAGGAAATGGCAGCCAGGCGGAGCCTCTGAGTCCCTGCTGGGTGGGAGCCCAGGGTGGGAGCCCACCTGGAGGAGGCACCACCTGCCTGGGGGGGCGGGTGCAGTTGACTGGGGGCTGTGCCAAGGGGAGGGGGCCCCCACGCCAGGCCAGGCAAGCTGGGGAAGTTGGGGAACCAGCCCCAGAGCACCCGTACTCAATCCAAGTGTGGGACGGGCCCCGGGAACAATCACCACATCATCCCCACTGAGGTGGGGGGAAGAGTGTCCAGGGGTTCTGGGACATGGGTGTGGAGGTGACACTGGCACAGCCCCAGGTCGTGGGCCCAACCAGCTAGTGCCCTGCACATACCTGACCCTGAGGGAGTGTTCAGGCCACGCCACGGTTCCTGTAGTGAGGATTCACCTGAAATGGGGTCTAAGGAGAAGCACAAAGAGGTTGGGGGGCATGATCAGCTACCCACAGAGGAGCTAATGGGTAACGACTGTAGGACTGGCCGGAGGACACTCAGAACACCCTGGTCCTCACCTGGAGCCAGTCAGCAAGGGATGCAAGACCTCCCAAAGCGGGGAGTGAAACATGGAGGGCAGGACTAGACAGGGTGTGACGGACCGGGCCGGGTCTGGGCACAGCTGAGGGCGTCCACTTAGGGCGAATTGCTCAAACTCGGGGCTCCTTACAGCCCCAGACTGCAGACCTTCCCAAATAGGCCACAAACCAGTCACACCAAGCACTTCAGCTTCCAATCTGGCCAACCAGAAGCCTCATGAGCAAAACCCCTCTGACACCCCAGCTCTCCCTGTGCCCCAATCAGCCCTGGGCCTAACACACAGGTGAGGGGTTATAGAACCCAATCTCACCTTCCCCAAACGGGTTCTTCCGGTCCCAAAAAACCAGGCACAGATCCCAATTAATTTACACTCTGGATCTTACCCACATGATCATGCTGGGCCAATCCTTTAGAATCTAAAATCTAAAGGTTTATTACTAAAAGAAAGAAAAGCATGAGAGTAAGGTTGTTAAAGGAGAATACATTACATGCATTGAATCATCCAGTTCTCGATACAGGCTCTTAGCAGAGATGTTATAAACTGCTATCTTAAAAGTCTCTGGTGTACATCCTATGTCAGGATGGGTCCACGGTTCTTCCCAGCTTGTTGTTCCCTGCAAGGCTGCATCTGGGATCAGGAGCTGAACTCAAGACCAGATGGAAGGTGTCACATTGCACTTATATACCTCCCCTGGCATCTTCTTGGCCAGAACAGGTCACTGCAGGTCACATGGTCCAACGACCTATCCCTGTGTCCCATGCTGGCAGCCCTTCGGCCATGGCTGGTTTGCAGGTATCAGTCACATTCCTGAGGTGTGTATTGGCACCTAGAGCTTCATCGTCTCCTCCCTAATTAGCATAGCCACTGGCTGAACATTCTTTGCCCATTGCTCTGCCTCTGACAGAGAACCTTCCAGCGTCCATAAAGAGTACATGTTTATAACTCCTCATACAGACATTTTACAAGTACATGAATAGCATATACAGAATCAGTAGAACAGAAGCTTTCATGTGACACCTCACATGGCCCCCTTTGTACAGACTTTTGGGGCAACTCCCCCCCCATGGGTGCAACAGTGATCCTAAGATTCCAATAACGTGACACAGAAGTAGGCCAGAACCTCTGGCCCAGGGTAGGGGAAACTGAGGCATGATCCTCCAGGGCCATACCCTCAACCCCAGCAGTGGAATTCCCAATATGGCTGCACAGGGATCCTTCCTCAGAGAAGCTGAGAGCCCTGGCTGGCCACAGGGGTGCAGGATCCCAGGGGGTAGACCACAGGGAGAGGTTCCTGTGGGATCCAGGATTCCTGTGCCGAGAATGGATTGGCCCTGAGCAAACTGAACCTTGGAAAGTCGGAGGCAGTTGGGGGTTCCCCAGAGGTACCGCCACAAGCTGTTGTACCTAGCCCATGATATCCCCTTTCTGGGGCATCAGGGAGTCCGGTGCACTGGGCAGAGGCTGCTGCAGAAGCCTCTTTGACATAGCCTGTCATGGCCATGAGGGATGGCCAGCCGCCTGGGGACTAAGGGGTTAACTATGTCCCTATACCTAGCCAGGTAGGGGTCAGCCAATAAGAATGCAGATAGGGATTTCAAACTGAGACAAAGGAATTTTGGGGTTTCCCCTCCTTTGTCTCTGAGCCAGTTTTGCTCTCTAGAATGATACTGAGGGAGACAGAAGACTTGTCTCTCTCCAAGAAAAAGACTCTTCATTATGTGTAAGTAGGGTAAAGTCTAGATAAATCCATCAGGTTTTATCATTTTCTGGTTTGGGAATTTGGATCTGATGTCTGTGCTGTTAGAAATGGGTTTTCCTCTCTTTTGCAATTAAGTTTTGGCCCATGGGGGAATCCTCCATGGCTGTGTCTAGACTGGCCAGTTTTTCCGGAAAATCAGCCGCTTTTCCAGAAAAACTTGCCAGCTGTCTACACTGGCCGCTTGAATTTCCATAAGAACACTGACGATCTCATGTAAGATTGTCAGTGTTCTTCTTGGAAATCTATGCTGCTCCTGTTCGGCAAAAAGCCCTCTTGCGCAAATGCTTTTTGCGCAAGAGGGTCAGTGTAGAACGGTATTGTTTTGCGCAAAAAGCCCGATCGCGAAAATGGTGATCAGGGCTTTCTTGCGCAAAACCGTGTCTAGATTGGCACGGACGCTTTTCTGCAAAAGCACTTTTTGTGGAAAAGCGTCTGTGCCAATCTAGATGCTCTTTTCCGCAAATGCTTTTAACGGAAAAGTTTTCCGTTAAAAGCATGTGTGGAAAATCATGCCAGTGTAGACGTAGCCCATGAGTATATTATTTGGTGGGTCTTACCATCTAGCCATTCCAACTATGCTTGTAACTGGGGTATTGTTTTTAATAATAAAAGTTCTTTCTTTTTTTTAATTAACCTGGTATTGGTTCATTTCTGTGTCCTGGAAAATCTGTCTGTGGGATCTGCATACCTCTGACGAGGGGACAGCAATAACAGGCTAAGTCTAGACTTCAAGCCTCTTTCAAAAAAGAGTGTCTAGACTACAACCAGTACTTTCGAAAAAGCAAGCTGCTTTTTCAAAAGAGAGCACTCAGGCAGTCTGGATGCTCTCTTTTGAAAAAGCAGTTTGCAAGCATTACATAGCGCCTTTTTTCCAAAGAGCACGTTCCAAAAAAGGCGTTATTCCTCGTAAAACGAAACTGGGCCAACGGCCACCAAGTGCAGAGTGGTGCGGCACCATCGTCCACTAAGCCACTGTGGGGAGACTCGAGCACTGGAGCAGGAATACCCCCAGAGCTTTCTCAGAAGAGCTTTCCCTCCTGGCAAACAGTCCCCAATATGGCTATAGAAAACAATTTGGGTTTTCTGTAGCCATATTGGGAGACCTAATGCCTTCTCCTGCAGCCACACTGGAGAGCAGCAGAGGCGTAGCGACGGGGGCAATTGGCCCCAGGCGCCACGCTAGGGGGGTGCCGGGCCGGAGTGGGAGCGATCGCACGCTGCGCAGGCCCACCTGACGCTAGATCAGTGATCCGGCAGCTGGGCCACGTGCTGCCGCCCGGAACACACTGAGCAGAGGCAGCCAGCAGGAGCAGCCTCTTTTAAAAGTAAGATTAACTTGCCTGACCGGTTCCTCTGTCTCTGAAGGAGGGGGATTTGGTTTGGGGGTGGGGTCTGGGGTTGCCTGTCTCTGAAGGAGGGGGATTTGGTTGTGGGAGGTGCTGGGGGTGCCTGGCTCTGGCATCAGCTGTTAGAAAACCTGCCAGTCTCCAGCAGCAGCCCCTGGTCAGGCAGGCCAGGGCCAAAGGGCATGGAGCAGGGGGTTGGGGGCCAGAGGCGTGTAAGGGCAGGCAATGGCAGGGGGAGAGTACAAGTGGGGGGTGGATCTTGGGAGGAAGAGGTAGCTCAGGAGCATTTTGGGGGAGTGGGACAGTGTGTGGGGGGCCTTGGGGCAAGAACAGCAGGGTGGGGGATCACAGGTCTGGGTGCTTGTGCCCCCCAACCCCACGTTTTGGGCACTTCTATGATTCTGGGCTAGGAGAGCCGGGCCCGCCCCGGAGCAGTGCCCAGCCAAGGCAAGGGACAGCACGTGTTAAAGACCCGAAGTAAAGTGATGGC
This sequence comes from Rafetus swinhoei, assembly GCA_019425775.1. Lineage (NCBI taxonomy): Eukaryota > Metazoa > Chordata > Testudines > Trionychidae > Rafetus > Rafetus swinhoei. The sequence goes on along the minus strand of CM033448.1, from coordinate 9,876,782 downwards.
TTGGCTGGTGGGGAAAAGAGCTTTCTCATTTGTGAACTCTGCCCACAAGTGCTGGGAGCGGAGGCGTGGGGAGCCCCCTTCCCCGTATGCTGAATTTGCTAGTGACCTGCCGCCTGGCACCCGGTTCCCTACCCACTGACTTTCAGCCACTCACCTGTCTGTCACTGGACTGCCTCACTTGATTTCATCTGGACACAAAGCGCTATCAAGCAACTGATGGCACCATCCACCCACTGGAATGGTACCAAGCCCGCGTGACCAAGGCAAGTCTTGTCCTTGCCAGCCCTTGCTCCGCCCATTGGTAGCACTCAGAGGGTTTTCCCAAGGAGGCCAACATTGTTCCCCTTTTACAGCTGGGGAAACTGAGGCACATTGGGGGCTGTGACATGCCTGAGGTCACACACCAGGCTGGACTAGAAGCTCAGTTTCCAGTGGTTCAGGGGCTGTCTACACAGGTAGCAAAGATGTGACTGCAGCACAGACCAGCATAACCCGGCTCGCTGCAATCCGATTAATGTGGGGAACAACCGCAGGGTGGGGAGGCATCAGCAATCATGCCCTGTCTAGCTCGTGCTGCAATCAAGCCACCCCGCTCAAAGGAGACAATCCTGGGAGCTGCCCACCGGCCCACGGTGCAGCCCAACTAACAGCAACGAAGGGCAGAGACTGATACCCGGCAGCCACCCCCTGCCCCCGCTTCTCCCATCCACTGAGCCCCATCCCCAGGCTTGCTGAGGCCAATGGGGGGAATGCTTCAGACCTAGCCAATTCACTCCCCTCGCGCCACAACACCGGCCTAGAGGCACCACAGGGCCTGGCCCCTGGGACCCCACAGTGTGGGAGAAAACAGGGCCTGACCTGACCCCCAGTTCAAGGGATCCACTTGAGGAGGGCCCTAGCACCAAAATCTCACTGGTGCTCAGGAGGCTACAGGCCTCTCTAGGGGCGCTGGCTCCTGTTCAGTCCCAGGGCAGGGGGCACAGGCTGGCTCACGGAGGTATGGATGGGCTCTGGGGATCCGTCCCTTCTAGGGGGCACCAGCCCCCATCTTACCCCATGCGGGCAGTATAGAATCACAGAACACGAGAGCTGGAAGGGACCTCAAGAGGTCATCAAGTCCAGTCCCCTGCCCTCACAGCAGGACCAAGCAAACAGGGCTACTCAACACATGGTCTGTGGGCTGCACGCTGCCCACGGCCAGTTTGTTTGCGCCCCGCGGAGCAGTTTGGGTTTATGTGGGGATCAACATGTGGCCGGTGAGTGGGAGCCAAAACAAAAAAGTAGTCAGTGTAATGATCTTCTGTTGATATGTGTGTTAGTAGTTAAATTCTTGGACTGTCATTGCTCATGAAAAGTGCTGTCACATGGGTAGAAATCGGGTAAATGTTGCATTTTATTAATATCAGCAGAACTGACTTAAATGGGGCCTGTGTGTTGTGCAGTCTTGCCTTAATCTTTGTATTCATGCCCAGGGCTTGCCGAACCGCGGCAAGCCCTGCTCGCCAGCTGCGCTGTCCGGCCATCTGTGCATGCGCAGATCGTTCTGCGCATGCGCAAATCGCCTGAACCCGGCTCTTCTGGGTTGCAATCTATTCGCCACGGGCGAGTAGATTGCATTATTTGTCGAGCCCTGTTCATGCCTGTCAGTGTGAGAGAAGCTATTTGTATATATTTGCTTGCATAAGCAACCACACTTGAGTTGAGGCCCTCAGCATGTTCTGTAAATATCAATGTGGCCCCCAGGGCTTCCAAAGTTGAGTTGCTCTAGCTCATCCCTGACAGGTGTCTGTCTAACCTGGTCTTAAATATCTCCAGTGATGAAGATTCCACAACCTCCCTAGGCAATTTATTCCAGTGTTTAACCACCCTGACAGGCAGGAAGTTTTTCCTAATGTCCAACCTAAACATGCCTTGCTGCAATTTAAGCCCGTTGCTTCTCATCCTAATCTCAGAGGCCAAGGAGAACAATTTTTTCTTTCTCCTCCTTATGACACTCTTTTAGATACTTGAAAGCTGCTCTCATGTCCCTTTTCAGTCTTCTCTTTTCCAAGGTAAACAAGGCCAATTCCTTCAGCCTTGCCTCATAGCTCATGTTCTCTAGACCTTTCATCATTTGTGTTGGAAGTCCAGTTCTCTGGACTTTCTCCAGTTTCTCCACGTTTCCTGAAATGTGGTTCCCAGAACTGGACACGATACTCCAGCTGGGGCCTAATGTAGATGGCTCATTCCCTGCCTAGGGGAGGGTGAGACTGGGCAGGTTAATTTCCAATCCTCCTGTTTATTCTTTTCCTAAGCCAGGAGGGCACAGTGGTTCTGATGGGGGCTCTGCAGGAAGGCAGCCCGCACTGCCCCCTGCCTGAAACCTTGTGCAGGTGTTAAACAGCTGTCCAGCCCACCCTAGAGGTGACTGCATTTCAGCATGCTTGAAGCAACACAGCACCAACAATGGACAGGAGAATGGCTCCCGGGCATGGCTTGCTCATGGCTGCTTCAGTCCTGTTGGATGGGCCTCAGCCTCTTTCCTTCCCCTCCCCCGTGTTGCAATGGGGCTGTAGACTCTGGGGGAGAGGGGTGGAGGCAGGCAGAGGTGTCTCCCTGCAGCAGATGTAGACAGGTCTCTGTATTAATCATTTTCTCATTGAAGTTTTTAGCTTTGTATTGAGTCCTTTTACATGGAAACTCTGTATTATGTCTTGGTAGAATAGTCCCTAGGACAAGTGAGGCAGAGACTGTCCCTGTGGGGTGAATGAGGTGGGAATGTATAAGGCGGAAGGTGAGCACCTCTGGGCAGTTGCAAAGGTTGGAGAGGGGATGGAAGCCAGATCCAAGATCAATGAGCCCTGGGAAGTGGGCCCATTGAAAGGAGACTGGACCTGTGGATGCCTTGGGGTCAGCAGCAAGGGCCTGCTTTGGGAAGCCCCTCTTTGGAGGTGAATGTGGCAGCATTGAGACACCACCCAGAAGCAGGCGCCACAGACACTAACTGCAGTTTCATGGGACGGCTCTCACAGATCTTGCACATGCATAAGATGATAGATCTGCGGGGGGGGGGCAGTGGCGTAGCGAGAGGGTCGGAGGGGTCAGTTGCCCCTGGGCATTATGCTAGGGAGGCACCAATTTAATCCCATTCTGCTCCCCCCATCATCCCTCAGCTCACGTGCTCCCACTCCGCCTCCTCCCTGCTTCTCTGCTCCAAGCCCGACCCTCCTCCATCTCCACCGGCGGGTTAGTGCATGCGGGAGCCCAGTCCCAAACTGTAGGGGGTTGGGGAAGATGTGGTACAGCTGTGTACCAGGTTTGGGGCTGTGTCACATGGCGGGGGGGGAAGGGCACAAATTTGTCCTTTGCCCCCGGGCGCATAACACCCTCGCTACGCCTCTGGAGAGCAGCAGCCATTAGCTGCAAAGCCTGGACTAGTCACACCCTCACATTCCATCTCAATTGCATTACAATAGAGTCACACCTGGCTGTGAGAAGATGGGTAGAGAAAACTTAGTTAACAGCATTTCCAGATGGGTAGAGAAAACTTAGTTAACAGCATTTCATTGGCAAGAAACTGTTTCCCAGGCTATGGAATCCGCATTTTATGATTATTGTCCTCACTTTCCTATTGTTCATCTGTGTGATCCCTGTCTGGTTTGCAGCTGTTTCTGGCTGCTGTTTAATTCATTTTGCTAGGTGTAAAACAACAAAGGTTGTGGGGTCTGATTGGTTAATTCTGTTACTGTAGGTTACGACTGGTTAGTAAAATTATACTAAAATAAATTGGTTAAGGTAGAGCCAAGCAGGACTCAGGTTTCATTATATAAACTGGGGCCCACAAGGAAATTCTTTGGGAAGCAACCTCAGGACACATCTCCAAGGTCAGAGCTGCCAGACCTCAGCCCTGTGCAGAGACTGGCGTCCCCCAGAGGGACCTGACCCTGACTGGTCAGCAAGGCAAGTCCGTCTGTCTCATTGGCAGCGGTGAGCACTGTGCGCCTGTTTTGGTGATTGTTAATAACTAGAGATGAAGCTGGATATTGCAGTGTGAGGCTCTTTCACTGGCAAAAGACCCCACAGCCCCGCACAGTGTAAGGTTAGGCCTGAGCCCTAACCTTAGGGGGTGGAAGCCTATACTGGAAAGGTCACACCTGAGCCCTTGAAACAGGTAAGGGTGGGTGCCTATATTGAGAGGGTTACACCTGAGCCCTAGGAACGGGTAAGGTGCCCCTAGGGGGGTAGCACCCTAGCACAACCTGTGTCCAGCGCGTGATGGGGTGGGGAGAGTCCTGGGAAATCACAGAGCAATGGTGCGGCCTGGTGGTGAGAGCAGTTCCCGAGTCTCAGCAACCCAATCTAGTTCCAGCTCTGCTGCATGACCTCGGCCATGTTGCTGTGCCTCAGTTTCCCCTCCTTGGCAAAGTGCTTTGAGGTGAGGTGGGCGCATCAGCCCTGCTTTGGAAGGCTCTGATGACCCGTAGCAGCGTGAGGGCGAGCAGGGCCACGTGCATGGGGAGACACAGCGGAGGAAGCCTGCTTGTGAGGACACATGGACCCAACGTCTTTGTGACCAGAGCCAGTTTGAGTTGGCACAACCCAGATAAATTAAAGATCAAAATCAAGCCCTGATCCAAGGGCACCAAAGCCAGTTACCAAAGTGACGGTGGCGTAACCAAGAGACAGCAAAGGCACAACTTGATCACCACCGACCTGGGAGACAAAGATTTCACCCTGGTCTCATCAGCCCAGCCCTGGCTGGCAAACTCGCATGGGAAATAAGAGTTTGATGCGTAATGGAGCCAGGGACTGACCATGGGAAAAACAGACCCAGGGCCGCTGCAGTGGCAGTGCTGGAGTGTTGAGTGTTTTGCTAATGGCTCTACACTGGGAATGACTTGGCAGCCAGTCTCCGGCCTGGGGACACAGGAGGGTCAGATGAAGGGGTTGCGATGCTCCTGTCTTGCCATGGAACTGATGGCTCTGTAAGGTAGATGCTCATGTAACCTTAACTCTGCCCTCTCAACACACAGGGTACGTCCAGACTACATGGCTCCGTCGATGGAGCCATGTAGTCTAGACGTCCCCACAGGGACTGGCTGGCTCAGGGGGGCAGAGAATGGGACACTCACTCTTACCTGGCCCAAAGGCAGGGATTGACTGGCTCAGAGGGGTTGGGGAATGGGCAGGGGTCTGAGATAGCTGCCTGATGTGCCCATCCTTTGTGATCTCTGCAAGGGGCCCCCTAGTAGCTGTTGGGCCCTCCGCCATCCCTCTCTGTGGGTGGCTCCCATGTTCTCCCCCTAGTCTGGTTGCTGGCTCCTGCCCTCACTGGGTGACCCCAGGCAGCTCCTGGTTTTGTCCAGCAGTGGCACCAACCCTGCCCCCTCCCCGTGGAAGCCCAGCTGGCTTCAGAACGTGTCTGGCTGCCCAGGGACTCTGAAGAGCCCAGCACAGCTCCCGGAGGTTCTTGGACAGTGCCGGACTGGCCAGGGCAGGGCTGGCTCTCCGCAGCCTCTCCTGCTTCATCAGCCAGCACCTGGAACCTAGTTGGACTGGCCCTGGCTCTTGCACCAAGCCTGCAACTTCCCCAGGCAAGTTCCCTGCTGCGTTAATTAGCCGAGCGACTCCAGTTCCATTTTACTCTGGGCCAAGCGGAGGGGAGAGGATCTTCACCAGTAGCCTCTAATGCTGCCTGCTGTGGCGGCTGGCTCCAGCTGTCATGTGCATTCCAGGCTGCCCTGGAGTCTTCCCAGTCATGTGAGACGCATCTACAATCCTTCCTGGCATTTGTCACAGCCTCCAGTCCAGCCTCAGCCCTGCTCCCGCCTCTCCCCGCTGGCCCGGCCCTGAATACACGTTAGCTGATCTCTGAAACCCCTTCCATGTCTGTGCCCCACCCCGCACAACAGTCGCCTCCCTCCCAGTGTGCCTCAACTTACCGTCTGTTCAGGAAGGCTTTCAAGGCTGAAGGAGAGTGGTTGCCTCTCTGCACCCAGCCCTGTGGGATTTTAGCCCTGACATAGGGGGCACTTCTGGGCCCAGAGCACCAGTTTCAAAGCCACACAGCATAATGGTAGGAATGACGAAGGAGAAGTCTGCTGCCAGTGTCAGTGTGGCATCAACCAGACTGTTCCTCTGGGAAGTTCCTTGCGTGCAAGCAAGTGCTCAGTCTTGGGAGAAATGCTGTGAGGGAGTTTTCTGAGTTTTTGCCACCTTTTGGAGGAAGCTGTGGCACTGAAGAGACCAGATTTCTCCTCAACTAGGTGCTGGGGACTGAGTCGCTTCTTGGGAAGTAGGCACTGGTGTCTTGGTGGGATTTCTGATGAAGGGGATTGGCCTTAGGTGCTGTTCCAGGGCCAGGATCTAGAGCATAAAATAGACCAGTTTCTGGATGAACCCTACATAGCTTTGACAAAGTGGGGGATTTGTGGGAATTGCACAGCTGGGTCTGGCCAGTGGGAGGCCAATGGGAAAGGACCCCGGGGACCTGCCCAGCAGGTCCCAGCCAGGGGGAACAAAGGAGGGAGGAGAGGGGAGGCGGAGAAAGTGGGGGCCCAGGTGACCCTGGTTACCTGGACAGGAGACAGAGGCCAGGGGAGGGGCTGTTGGGGAAGGATTTGGGGGGCTGGGCTGGAAGGAGGGGGCTACTGGATTGGGCAGGGGAGCAGGCAGAGCCCACCGGGCTGCCAGGAGGGGGAGGGGCCCGAGAGTGGCCCCTGAGAAAGGGCTGTCACAGTGGAAGGGGCTTCCTCGGGGACTATATGGGCCAAGCATGGGCACCAGCTGGGAGTCTGGGACCTTCTCTTTGTTAGCTCAGGGTCCTGGTGCAGGGGTGGGCGAGATGCAGCCCGGGGGCCGGATCCGGCCCCATCTAACACTTTGATCTGGCCTATGGGCTGCATCTGGCCACTTTCTATTCATGTACCACTGCCCGTGCCACTGAGTTTCCAGGCAGTGGCTCAGGCATCAGGATCCTATTTAAATGGCTCCTGGCTGCAGGGGCCAGAGCCGGAGCCTTTTAAATAGCCGCAGCAACCCTGGGTGGTTGCCAGGCAAGGCAGTAGCGGTGGGGCTGGGATCCGTGAGCCCTTTGCTGTGTTTTACTTCAAAGCCGCTGGCCCCAGACAACTCTGGGGGAGGCTAGACCCCAACCCCACCCTTTCGACTCTAGGCCCCGCCCCTTCTGGGGGTGGCGCTGGCTCACAACCACATAGCAAAATTCATTTAGTGGCCCCCATGCAAAAATAATTGCCCACCCCTGTCCTGGCGTCTCTTGGCATATGGCAGATTTTGTGATCCTTTAACCAGACACCAAAAACTGTCTCCACTCCTACATGAGATTCCCATTTATGCAGACTAAGGTGACATTAGCTGTTTTGGCCACAGTGTTGCATCTGGCTGATTATTCACCGGGCCCGTCCAGATCTATTTCAAAGTCGCTGCATCCCAGGGGAGATCTCCTTGTCCTATATGTATGGTCGCTGACTTCATTCCTAGTCTACATTGGCATCTAGCCACCTTCAAAACATAGTATGGATTTGCTGTGAGCAAATGCCTCACCCTTTTCGCTATTTCCCGCTCCCCCAAGTTTCTGGGTCATTTGCAAAATTTCTCAGGGGTGATTTATGTTTCCTCCCAGCTCATCTCTTTGATAACCGAACCCCACTGGAAACAGACTGGCTTGGTGTTTTTTCCGTTTTCAGGGTCATTTGGAGATCTATCAGTTAGCAAGTTTGTAAATCCGTTTGATGCGCCCTGGTTTTGTTTAAGATCAGTCTCATTTTTCAACCCAAAGCTGTGTGGTACCAAGCCAGACACCTCACCGGCCTCTGGGTCTTTGCCCACAAAAGCTTGTGCCCAGATAAATTGGTTAGTCTTTAAGGTGCCACAGGATTGCTCGCTGGTTTTACGATTATTACAGCAGCCCTTCTTTCCTGGATCACGCAAGTTAGTAATCACACCAAAGCAGTGTGATGGGCCTTCTGCCCACAGAGCAGCATGCACTGCATTGCACTCCTTCCATTCTTTGCTAATTGAGTCCCTGTGTCACTCGCGCCTGTACCTCACCCAGGATCTCTGTCAGCCTGACAGCCTGTAATTACTGTGAGTGACTCTGGGAGCTGCGTGTTCTGGGCGTTTCTGGGGAATGGAAAGGTGGGGCAGCTGTCATGCAACAGGGGGAATTGTATATTAGGTGTGGAGAAGGCAGGAATTGCTGCAATCTTAGTGTGAACTGGCGGTGTGACTCAGTTTCACTGATGCATTAAGTCTCACCACCCGGTGGGTGCCAGGGGGAACGTTTCCCAGGGGAGGGAGACATTAGTGGAGATCACCTCTTAGCAGCTGCCTAGCTGCCGGGAATGCCCACAGAGGTCCAAGGCAATTAGCTGACAATGAGCGGGCCAGGTGTGAGCAGACAGGTCCAGGTCCTGCTGGTATCCTGGGCACAGCCATATGGGGGGAGGGAGAGCCAAAGATGGGTCTTCTGGAGACCACGAAAAAATGCAACTTTGCTTCTGCCAGGAGAGCCAGTGTGAGTCGTCCCGGCTGCACTGCTAGCCCTGTGACCTCACCACCCTTCCCTAGCTCTGACAAGCCCCTGGCCCAACACCAGCCCCAAAGCAATTCCCAGACCAGAGCTGTTAGGACCCCAGCCTGCCTTCCCCGGAACGTCGTCTGAGCCAGAGACTCTGACACGACCCTGCATCGTTGGTTCCACTCGAAGGCCAGGTATCTAACCTCTTGTCCCTCTCCAATGCCAGAGCAGCGGGTGCCAGAACTGGGCCCAATCCAGCAGTAAAATCATCGCTCTGCCCCGATGCAAGGTTCCTGCTCATGCAGCCCAGGATCGCACGAGCCCCTTGGGTTCCAGTGTCATGCCGGGAGCTCCGGTTCGGCCGATCAGCTACCCTGCCCCTCAGATGTGTTTCAGAGCTGCTGCTCCCCAGGAGAGTCCACTGTGCCCTACGTATGCCCGATGCACCGAATATACGCTGGCATTTAGCCACCTTCAAACCTAGTATTGGCTTGTGATGCACATGGCTCTGAACCGGCTCCTTACCCCTCCCCCCCCCCCCGTATTTCCCACTCCCCCAAGGTTTGGGTCATCTGCAAATTTATCAGGGTGAGTTTGTTTTCTTGCAGGTGACTGATGAAGCAGCTAACTTATGCAGGGCCCAGCCCCAAACCCTGCAGAAACCCACTGCACTCCCACTCACTGACGATTCCCCATGGACAGGCCCATTGGGACACCAATCAGTAAGCCAATTTATAATCCAGTGAATGTGGGCTGCATTAAGGGACAATCTCACAAAGGGGTTGAATAAAGGGTTGAACCCCCCCATGTGACAGGCAATAGGGGTGTCCTGGTGCCAGAAGGGACAGATGGGGTATGGTGGGAAGTTGATATCATGATGGCAGCAGTGGGAGGCTATGTCCAAAGCAGTATCAGGGGGGCTAGCAGAGGGCTTCTGGTAGCAGAGCTGGGATACTGCAACTGATGTGGTAGCAGTGGAGTCATTGATGGGATCCTGTCATCATAACAGCATAGCGGTGTCAGGAGTGGGATACTGCATCCAAAGCAGTAAGAGTGAGTTCAGCAATGGGATCCTAGCACCGTAACAGCGTAGTGGTGTTAGCAGTGAGATACTATGTCTGAAGCCATAACAATGGAGTCAGAAATGGGATCCTGGGGCGTAAGGGCATAGGGATGTCAAAAGCTGGATACCATGACCAAAGTGGGAACAGTGGGATCCTGGTACCATAAAGGCACTGCGGGTGCCAGAGGGGACAGTTGCATTGTTTGGCATGAGGCCGGAGGTGCTGTCACATGACATGTTTGCTCTGGGTGTTTCCGAGAGTCAGGCCGATGAGGTAGCAGAGCCCTGGGTGGGTGGCAGCAGGAACCTTGCGCCATGTGCCCTGGGGCTGTGGGGGCATGATTAACCTAATTATAGCCCTGGACTTGAACCAACAGACAAAGAGACCAGCCCCTTTGCACTGCCCACACAGGGCAGAACTCAGCTCAGCCTGCCCTCCCCGGTACAAAACACCCCATCCCATGCCAGGAGCTGCACATACACAGCTGGCTCCCTCTGCTCACCCACCCAGCCATGGACATCTCCCTGCATGCCACACTTGTGCTTGTGCTCTGTTGCTGCCTGCAGGGCTCATGGGGCCAGACCAAGATCACCGTCAGCAATGGAGGGAACTGGGGGACGTGGGGCCAAGAACAGTCCTGCCCCAAAGGCAGCTTTGCCGATGGGTTCGCCATTAAGGTAAAGATTCCTGGCTCCCCCTGCCCCATTCCTTGACTTCTTCCCCCTGCCCTGCTCCCTAACTCAGATCCCCTGACCCACAGCTCAGAGTTCCTCTGCTTTTTTCCCTCTTCACACCCATCTGCCCCCATCTCCTTGTACTGAAGTGACAGGGGAACAATCTCTAATGCCCATTCTCACTGCCCCCCAACCCCCTGCAGGTACAGACACCCCAGCTTGCTGGGGATGACACGGCACTGAATGGGATCCGGCTGTCCTGCTCCGATGGCAGCACCATCCAGTCCAACGTGGGGCCGTGAGTACTGCAGGGACGGGTCCATAAGAAGGTGTGGGCAGGTGGCTGAATGGACAGTGGGCTCCACGCACACTACTGGAATGTGGCTGTCACAAACAGGGCAAGGATTGGCAGGAGATGGGAGGATGCTATTGACGGGGGTGTCAGTGGTGGGATTGTGGTATTGACAGTGGGCTAGTAGTGGCAGCGGTGGGATTGTAATGTCAGGAGTGGAATTGTGATATTGCCAATGGGTTAGAGGTGTCAGTCATGAGATCATGGTTTCAGCAATGGGACTGTGGTATTTATAGTGGGTTAATAGTGGCAGGGGTGGCATTGTGGTGTCAGCAGTGGTTTTGTTGTCTTGATATTGGGTTAGCAGTGGTAGCAGTGGGATTGTGGGATTGATAGTGGGATCCTGGTGGCAAAAGTAGGATATTAAGGCAGCAGGCCCCCAAGTCAGAGAGGCAGAAGGTGGGAGGGAAGGCCGTGTTCCCTGTGGGCCATGCCCAGCTGACCTGTTCTCTCTTCCCAGTTGGGGCCACTGGAGTCGGATGAAGAAATGCCCCCCGGGGAAGCGGCTGACTCAGTTCCGCCTGCGGGTGGAGAGATGCCAGGGTCTCAAGGATGACACAGCAGCCAACAACATCAAGTTTTACTGCACGGATGGGACGGAGCTGAAGGGGGCCGGGCGGTGCTGGGGAACGTGGGGTCCCCAGAGCAGCTCCTGTGGCCAGAATGGCATCTGCTCCATGGCCAGTAGGGTAGAGGCCCCCCAGGAGAAAAGTGATGACACGGCACTGAATGATGTCTACTTCAGATGCTGCAGCGAGACCTCTACTTTCCAGTCCACCCAGGGCACCACTCCCAGCTCCACCACCACAGCTACCACAGCTATACCAACATAGCTGGGCTCATTGGGCCAAACCAGCCCTGTGTGTGTGGCCCCCTCCGCCCCCCCATAAAGCATTTGCTTTGAGTCTGAGCTGAGTGGTGTCTGTGTCCCATTGGGTGGCTGCATCCCTGGCAATGTTGGAGAGGATAGCAGGGAGTAGGATGGTTGTTCTCCCCCAGCTAAGGGAGGACAGAAGGTGGGAATTGAAGGGGCGGGGTTGGAGTCTCCAATACCCTGACCTCCCCCCAGACAGACTAGCTGGCTCAGGGGGGCAGGGAATGGAGCCTGGGGCCTGTCCCCTGTGGGGGGTGCCAGCTCCCACCTGGCCCCAGAGCAGGGACTGGCTGGCTGGGGGGCGAGTGAGAATCTAGGGCCAGGGGCAGGGGCACGGGAGGCTATGATACACCCACTCAAGGACACAGTGGAAAGAATGGCTCCACCACTAAGTCCCCAGCTTTACCCGATCCTTCCAGTTCTAACCCCTTCCCCTGCCCTCCCACCCTCTTCCACAAAGTTTGTCCCCCTTAGAATGGCTCCTGCCATCCCCCACCCCACATCCCCATCTGCCTCCCGCCAAGACCTGGGGGTGAAGGTCACACAGACCTCTAGCAGTTTGAACCCCTCGCTGCCCCTCTTCCTAACTGCCCTCTTGCTGAATCGGGTCTCCCTCCCCACATTGTGCTCCCAATGAAACCCACAAGCGCCAGGTGGGAGCCAGGTGGCGTCTTTACTCCATTGCGGGGGAGGAATAAGCTGGGGGATCTACGAAGGGTCCTGAGATCTTCAGACTAGGATAGTGCAGGCTGAGGGCCCCTGCCGGAGCCCCCCAATAGGTGTCCAATTGGCCTGCAGTCACTGAGCCCCAGAGAGCTTCACCCTCCCCCGAAGCTCTCTGGGATGGACAAACAGGGAGGGCAGAGTGATGGCACGGCGAGAAGGAACTCCCTGGGAAGGGAGAAGAGGCCCCTTCAATGCATTCGGGGTGTCAGTGACTCAGAGGCCTTCGCCCTGTAGGAGGAGAACAGGAGACATAGCCAGTTAATGAGTGGGTATTTACCCAGCTCCCTGCGTGCCCTGACCGGGTGTTTACCCAGCTCTCTGCATGCCCTGGCTGGGTATTTACCAGCTCTCTGCGTGCCTGACCAGGTATTTACCTAGGTCTCCGCGTGCCCTGACTGGGTATTTACCCAGATCCCCATGTGACCTGACTGGTATTTACCCACTGCCTGCATGCCCTGGTCAGGTATTTACCCAACTCCCAGCATGCCCTCACGGAGTACTAACCCAGCTCCCCACGTGCCCTATCTGGGTATTTACGCAGCTCCCTGTGTGCCCTGTCTGGGTATTTACCCAGCTGCCCGTGTGCCCTGGCTGGGTATTTACCCAGCTCCCTGCATTTCCTGACCGGGTATTTACCTAGCTCCCCGCGTGCCCTGGCCAGGTATTTACCCAACTGCCTGCGTGCCCTGGCCGGGTATTTACCCAACTGCCTGCATGCCCTGGCCGGGTATTTACCCAACTGCCTGCGTGCTCTGGCCGGGTATTTACTCAACTGCCTGCGTGCCCTGGCTGGGTATTTACCCAGCACTCTTTATGCTCTGGCCGGGTGTTTACTCAGCTTGCCTGCGCCTCTCACCTGGCGCTCGGCTGGCTTGCGGCAATCCCCGCAGAGGGTTCCCAGCAGCCCGTTGACCACCTGCACGGCACACAACACCAGCTCCAGTGCCCCCAGCCCCAGGGTGATGGAGAAGAGCACCACATGCCACAGGACCACCTGTGGGGGCTTCACGCAGAGCTCCCAGAGCGTTCGGTTCGCCAAGTAGTTCTCGCTGCCGTCAGGAGGGCACGGTCAGGGTGATCATGGCTTGGGGATCGGGGGGGGGCTAGTTTGGGGGGACCAGGGAAGTGAGGGAGCATGATCCCTGGGAGGGCAGGATCAGGGAGGGGACAGGGAGCATGGGAGTTTGGGTATTAGCTTTACATCCCCACGCCTGCTCAGTTTCCCCAGGGGTCTCCTCTGGAGTCAGGGGGAGACACCCACCAGTTGAGCTTCCCCTTCTCTGCAGAGTTCCACCAGGGTCTGAGGGTGCAATGGGGTGTGTGGGTAGGGCCTGGATTGGGGGGCAGAGCTGTAGAAGGGAGAGGTTAAGAGGTGGGACTAGGGGGTCAGGATTTGGGGGGCTGGGTGAAACAGGGTCAGGGTTGTGGTGGGCTTGGAGGGGGCTCTGGCTGGGGGACTCCCCAGGTTATAATGGGGGCGGGGCATACCTGCTGTCCTCGAAGTGTGACTTCCACATACCCTCAGCGTTCTGACAGCTCGGCCCCTTGGCCAAGCCAGTTGCGGACACAACCAGGCAGTAAAATGCTCCTAGGGCACCCCAAAGCGAGCAGAACACAGAGCGCAGCATCTGGGGGGGAAAAAGGGTGGGGTGAGATCAGGGCACAGATGCCTGCCCCCCAACTGCCCTCCTCACCCCACTGCCCCTCCCACCCCTCATGCTGCCTTCCCAGCTGCCCTCCTGCTGTTTCCCCAGTTTTCCTACCCCTACCCCTAGGAAGGAGGGTTGGGGTGGGGTCCATACCCGGCACCGGTTCCCGCAGCATCCAACTCCACAGCAGCCTTTCCCCCCAGCGCGGATGGCTGAGAGCCCGGGGCAGAGAACCTGAAGTGGGGAGTATACACGTCAAAACCAACAGCCCACAACTCTCCCGCATTCAGTCCTATCCAGTGTCAGGCAGTTCCCCAGGCCCCTCCCAGGGAACTGCATAACCATCCTCCCCAGCTGGCTGATAAGGCCCCATATCAGCACAGGCCCCCTGATAACAGCAGCTCCAGCTCAAAGGTCAATGGGGTGCGCTTAATTGAAAAGGAAAGCTAATGGGGGGAGGCCCTGGCATGGGATCTCTGCCCCCCCACCCCGCACCCATTGCTGCCCCTCCTACTGTTCCTCCCGCCCTCGTCAATGTCATTCCTTGTGGGGAAAGGACCAATGTGAGGAGGCTGGGAATGTGGAGACATTGGTACGTCTGCCTCCGATTCCCTCTGGGCTTTGCCTTGCTGTGTCCTGAGTGTCCAGTGGGATGTGGAGGAGCTGCAAGAAATTAGGGGCGACCACCCCACCAAGCCACCCGCTGCCAAGAGATCAGGGTTAAGAGGTGAGATCCCTGGGACTGCCTATGTGGTATTCCAAGCCTTGGCATCCACTCCGGTTTGAGATCCAGGAGCCCGCCTCCTCCCTGCTTCTGTCCACACACAAAAATCTGTCTGATGCGGGGTGGTGAATCACAGGTCATTCTGCAGTGGGCCCCGGTACAGGGGACTCGTGGGGCAGAGCATGCAGAGGGCTGGGAGCCGGAGGCTCAGGCATGGAGGCAGTGAGGCTGGAGGACTGATCCTGAAGGAAGAGCAAGACCCAGCTGGAGACCAGGAGAACAGCAGCTGCTTGGTGGAGACGTGGAGCCAAGGACCCCAGGCTGGCACCTGTACCCTGGCCTCCCCTTCCTAACTGTGTGGGGCTGAACTTTGCAAAGCCAGCCAGCGTTAATCAAGGAGGGGTTTTGCAGGCCCTGGAAAATGAGTTAGGAGAAGCAGCTGGCAGTTGAGGCCCCAACAGGAAGCTCTGAGGAAGCAAAAGGGCAGCGCTGGTGAGCCAGAGGCAATGGTGTGGAGCGAGGGCATGCCTGGGACAAGGCATGGTGGGATGCAGTTGGTGTGAGCAGTGGGATACCGGCCTGCAGTGGAAACCAACCAAAAGTTCCATGTGAGGTGGCTAGGGGCAGGGCATATCTTTGGCATATCCACCAGCGAATCATCCCCCCCCCTCCCCCCCCAGGATCTGTGCCGCACATGCCCATGGAAAGGAGGCCAATGGAGGAAATATTCAGTCCTCAAAGTGCCTATGGGCACCCTGGGAGGTAAACCAACTCCTTTGCCCCCACGGGTCACAACAGGTGGAGACAGACCAGGCAGACTAAGCTGTGACCTTCTCGGATTAAAATATGACCATATAGATCACTGTTGCAACCACTGTTCTGTTTGCAACAAATCTCATCCAAAGTGGCCCAAGTGAGGTGTCCATGGAAAGCGTATGGTTCGCTGGCTATGACTGTGCCATTCGGATGCATGGAGTGTTGTATTGGAAGTTATGAGTATTGGCGATGTGCTTGTATTGCTGGGCCAGCCTATTGTGAAGGGATATTTGGGTTGAATAGCAGAACTTGACTAACAATGGGCCTTGGGAGGTGCCAATCCACATCTGAGGAGCTTTTCTGTGAACTTTCAGACCAGCATGGGAGCCTGCAAATAACTGAGTTATGCATGGACACGACTTGCCCACATGATTCCAAACTCCATCTTGGGATGTACTTTTCCACAGCGAGAGCTATGGGATTCCCTCCACTTGGCTGAGGACATAAAGGGCCCTGGGCTCCCTCTATATTGTCTTCAATCTGGCTTCTCACCTTGAGAGGGTCTTTGCTACAAACTGAAGCTCTAAACAAGGGACTCAATGACCCATTGGTAATAAAGGAGATTTCTGGGGGCACTGCTGAGAGGGTCAAATCAAGGAGAATTGCTTAGTGATGGGGCTACCCCAAGACTCCAGGTCCTCTACTCTAAGGCACCCCAAAACAGTTATCAAAGAGCACTTCTGTTCATCCCACTGGTTAAGAAGAGGTCACGAGCAATTCCCTTAGACACTCCAAATTCTCCTGACCACTCCTTATACAGACTAGAGGGTATGACATTACTCTGTTATATGTTTGCACCAAATCTACACAAAGGGGCAAAGTGAGCTGAAAGCTGATGATTTACTGATTCAGTTTATACTGCTCATGTTCAGTCACCGAGGTGTGGGGGAGTCCCCAGGCCCTGCAATCCCATCCGCAGCCAGATGTGACTCTCAGCTGGCAGGTAGAAGAGAAGGTTTATTAGGCAGCAGGGACACAGCGTGGAGCAGACTTGTCAGCACAGGAACCAGAAGCGGCCAGCACCATCCATCCTGGGAGGGAGAGGGGGATCAAAGCCCCCTCCCTACAGTCCAAGCCAGCTGAGACTCACTCACACACTCAGCAGCCCATCCCAGCCCTGCAGCCAGCCCTGCCTCTGGCTTTTGTCCTATTTCCTGGGCAAAAGGTGTCATTTGGTCACACACCCCAGGTTGCAGAAAGCATCAGGCATTGTGTACATGGGGGAGGCTGTCACACCGAAATTCCCATCCCCATCTAGGTACTGGTGCAGTGCCCAGGGAAACTGAGGCACACCCATGGGGTTACTACAGGACAGCAACATAACAAAGGGCATGAAATCCCCCCAACACCACTTCATCACATCTCTCCCCCCTTCAAGACCAAACTGAGCTGAATCACTTTAGCCAGTGACCTGGGGAAGTTCAGACTCCTCTCTCTGCAGCAGGGCATCAGATGTAGCTTGGCATTCTTGTGAGCTGGTGCCTCTGGGATTCCGGACCAGCTGTCTGTAAACTCATCCACCAGCTGCCCTGTGCTGGGCAGATCCTCTGGCTTCTTGTCTACCAGCCACATCCTCAGATGAGATGGGTTTTCATAACCTCTGATCTGAGTAAGGAGCGGTGCTGGCTGTGGCACAGGAGAAGCTGGATGTCTACGGGGGTTGCTTGTGTGACTTTTTGCTGGCCAGTGTGGCAGACAGAAGTGCCCTGTGTGACTGGTTTGGTGCCATAGAGTGGAGGACTCCCAGTCTTGGGCTATAAGTAGCCCTGTCTTTAAGCAAGTTACCCTGATTTAACCCTCTCAGTGGTGCCCCCAGAAACCTCCTACATGACAGAGGTTATGAAAAACAAATCAAACTCACCAAATGAAAAAGATCCCAAAGGACCAGCCAGAGTCCCAGGTCAATTTATATCTCAGATCTTACCCAAAGAGCAAGCTGTGCCAAACCATTAGAATCTAAAATCTACAGGTTTGTGAAAGAAAGAAAGAAAGAAAGAAAGAAAAAGAAAATTGAAATTATTAAAGGGATAAAATACACACACCAATTGCACAGTTCTTGGTGCAGGCTTGTAGCAGAGAAAGAAGAAACTGCTGTCTTAAAACAGGTCTCAGACATTTGCAATACAAGCACATTGCCAAATCCTTTCAGGCTTCAGTGCATAGCAAAGATCCTTCATAGATGATTAGCTCAATACCCTTGCCCATGTGCATGGACTCCCATTGTTCATGCTGCATGAAAGTATGCTGCAAGATGGAGTTTGTCACACGAGCCGGTCACTGTCCGTGCCTGCATGCAGCCATCGCTCACAAGCTGGTCTGAATATTCACAAAGGAGTTCATCAGCTGTAGGCCCATTGATAACCAAATACTTCACTGAACTAGTAGCCCTTTCACAATAGGCTGGTCCAGCTTCACGCTGGTGTCTCCCAGAAGCAAACATTTGCAATATGCGTACAGAGCCAAGACTCACAGGTTCAAATACAGCAATGACATGCCTACAAATAGTATAAACAGATTCAGTGACAGCTTTCAACAGACGCCCACTTGGTACAAGGTTTGGTGCAAACATAGAACAGTGGCTGCAACAATGATTTGTATGTTCATCTCACAATCCACTATCTTCACACCATTCAAGCTGCAGATGTGCTCCAGAGACTTGAGAGAAGCCAACATTTATCATCTCTGCTGCAAACCTGCACCAAGAACTGTGCAATTGGTGTGTGGATTTGATCCCTTTAACAACTTTCTCTCTCACCCTTAGTTTCTGGTTATGAATAAACCTTTAGCGGTTAGATTCCAAAGGATCAACGCAGCCTGCTCCTTTGGGGGGAGCTGACGTATAAATTGACCCAGGATGTGGCTGGTCCATTGGGATTGGAAGAACCTGTTTGGAGCTGGTGAGATGGGTTTTCAGAATCTCTCACCTGTGTGAGGAGCAGTGCTGGCTGTGGCACAGGAGAACGGAAGTATTTGGGGGAATTGCTTATGTGGCTCCTTGCTGGCCAGTGTGCTGAACAGAAGTGCTCTGTGTGACTAGTTTGGTGCCTTAGATTGGGGGATCCCCAGTTTTGGGTTGCAAGTAACCCAATGTCTAAGCAATTCAGTCTGATTTGACCCTCTCAGCAATGCCCCCAGGTTCCCCCCTTGTTACACAAGGCTACTGGCCAGGGATGTGTCCTTGTGAGTCCAGCAGCATGCAGGGCGGCTAAGCAACCCTCCCCCCGAGAGCCACCCCCCTGATCACCCCATCATCCCTCTCCTCCCTCCCCACATGCCCACAGGAGCCAGGGAAGGGGGCAGAGAGATGGGGGAGGTGGGGAGGGATGGAGGGACGGGCAGATGGAGAGAGGGGATCACGTTACAGAGGGACAGACAGGAGATGTGGCAGAAAGGGATGGACAGATGGGGGGACATGACATGAAAGGCCAGGCAGACGGGGTGACATGACATGGAAGGACAGACAGATGGGTGACGTGCAGAGAGAGACACAGCACAGAGGGAAGCACAGGGGATGTGGCACAAAGGGAAGGACAGACGGGGTTGCTCTGGCTCAGGAGTCTCCCCCCACACTGCCCCACTCACCATGAGTCCCCCGCCGCAGAGGCCGCCCATCAGCCAGACCTGCAGGGTGATGTGGTCAGTCCATCCGGTTTCCCCATTGGGAAACATGAGAAGCACATTGGCCACGATGCAGGCCAGGGCCATGGGCACTAGCGACAGCCCCACCAGCCGTGAGCAGCACCCCGTGCACATCGTGCAGACAGGAAGGCCTGGAGCTGCTACCCAGAGACTGGGTGGAGCTGCTGCCTGGAGCCAGAGGGATCTTGGGGGAGTTGCTACCTAGAGCCGGAGGGATCTGGGGGGAGCCGCTACCTGGAGCTGAGGGGAGCTGCTACCTAGAGCAGGGAGTAGCTGGGGGGAGCTGCTGCCTGGAATTGGGTTTCCAGCTGTATCTGCTTGGCCCAGGATGTTTGCTCTGTGATAAGCTGGGCAAAGGGCTGGTGTGGATGCGATGTCTCCGCCTATCTCCGGTGCCAGGTAGAGAGTCCTGGCTTGGCCTTGGGGGCGTGGCACTGGGCCCAGCAGGGGCGGGTGATGTCAGTGCCAGCCTAGCTGGGGGGACCGGATGCGGAGGCTGGATGGGAGCATCTGCAGGGGGACCCTGAGTTTGCACAGTAATGAGGCACAGTCTCCATTGGCTGGGGCAGGTTTATTATTTGCGCCGGCGGCCGACGCGATTCTGCCGTTTCTCCTTCCGATGGGCACGAGCTGGGCTGGGTTCTGGCCCCTGGGAGGCGAGGCTGGGGGCTGGGGGAGGGGCTGGCCCTGGGGGCTGCCGTGCACCCCCAGCCCCTCTCTTGTACAGCAGGTGGAAGATGAAGGCGTTGGAGTACCTGGGGAGGGATCAGAGGTCATGGAAATGGGGCAAAGATGGGCAGCAGGGGTCATGGCTACGGGATGTCGGGGGATAGGTAGTCTGAGCTCAAAGGTCATCAGAGCAGAGATGAGGTCGGGGTCATCAGAAACAATATATCTGGGGCTAGAGCTTATTGGGCTAAGAGGCAAGAGGCCATTTACAGTACCTAGGCAAAGGGTCAGCGGTCATTTGACTTAATGTCAATTGACTTAATGTCACAGGTCATAGGGGTTAACAGGTCAGAGGTCATTAGTGTCAATAGGTCCTATCTCATCCTGGGAACAAATAAAAGAAGGGTTACAGGATCAAAAGATGTTGCAATGTGATGGGGGTCGTGGGTCATTGCAGTGGGGTCCATGCTACAGGGGTCAATGGTCAAAGGCATTGGCAGGCACCATGGCTCAGGGGTCAGAGAGGGTAAAAATAAAGTGATGGGGGTCAATAGGTGAAAGGTCATAAAGGAGGGCAGCAGGCCATTGCAACAGGGTAGAAACACAAGGGGTCAGAGGTCACACCGATGGGGGTCAAAGGTCATTCTGGCCAGACAAAGGAAAGGGTCAAATATGGGGTGAGAGGTCACTGTAGTGAGAACGGGTGAGCAGTCACCCAACATGCAATGGGGTCAAAGGTCATGCTAACACATAAGAGGGGCGCTCTTCCCGAGGTCAGAAGCCACCCAAATACAAGGGGCAGTGCGGGTCAGAAATCACCAGCTAGCACGAGGCTGCGTCAGCCCAGAGGTCACGCTAAGGAGCCAGTCAGAGGTCAAATTCACGCCCAGCTCGCCCTGCCTAGACTCCTCCTGCCTAGACCGTCATGCTCAGCATGCCCACCTCCAGTTCACAGCCCTCCCGGGCCCTGCAGCCCTGTGCCCAGCCCCCCCAACTCAACCTCACAAGCCCGGTCCCCCTGTCCCAGCCCCCTCTTCAGCCCCTGCCCAGCGCCAGCTCCCACCAGGGCATGGCATTGTCGATGCCGGCCTGGCGGAAGGGTGAGCGGAAGGGGTTGATGTGGGCTGGGCTGGCACCGCCCCCCGTCGCCATGGAGACTGTGGCCTCGTCCACTGCGCAGCTGTACTCGCTGCACTCCGTGAAGTAGGCCGGGACCCGGAGGGCCTGCGGGAGAGAACGGAGAGATGGGGACTTAGGTGTCTGGACCCAGAGCCACTAGGGACCCAGGTGTCCAGGCCCTGAGCTGCTGGGGATCCAGGCATTTGGGCCAAGAGCTGCCTGGAAGACAGGTGTTTCACAGAGGGGTAGAGGCACACATGCGAGGGACCCAGAGGTCTGGGGGGCAGCAGAAGGGAATTTGGGGGTGCAGAGGGGGGAGGGAGTTTGGAGTACAGCAAGAAGGGAGACGTTTGGGGCAGCAGGGGGCAGTTTAGGGGTTCAGGGTAGGGCGCTGCAGGCAGAGGCCAGGTTCTGGGGAACATGGGCACCCACCTGCAGGCGGGGAAGGACGCTGAGCCAGGTGTCCTTCAGGGCAAAGCCAGAGTTGAACCCTGAGAAATAAAAGGGGGCTGGGTTCAGCCACAAACAGGGACACCCTCCACTGTTCCCCTGGGGCACCCCCTCCTCCCTCGGGGAGCCCCTTCCCACAATGACAGCCCTCCCCTGCCCTGGACCCCAGCTCCAGACTGCCACCCCATGCAGTGGGGATCCCCTCATGTCTCCCCTTAGACTGCCCCATTTCCTTTCCAGGCAGCCCTCAGCATCCTCCCTGGACAGGGCCCCTCCCCCCATGTAGCCCTCCAGGATGCCCCTTTGCCTGAGTCCCTTGCCCCCAGGCAGCTCCCCACTGCTCTCCTAGGCCTGGGCCCTTTCCCCTAGACCGGGGTAGGGAACCTTTTTTGGGTCGGGAGCCACTGACCTACAGAAAAATCAGTCAGGGGCTGTACACAAGTGAGAAACAAACCCTGCCCCCCCCCCCCCTTCACCAGCATGAGTCCCGAGCCTCATGGGCCAGATCCAGGCAAGCTGGGGACAGCATCTGGACCCCAGGCCTAAGGTTCTCTACAACCACCCTAGACAGTCCTCTGGGACCCCGCCAACCTGTGCCCCTCCCCCCAAGGAGCTCCTAGCTCCCTCAGCCAGCCTCCCCAGACAAGACCCAGGGCCTCTGTGGGTTTATGCCCCTCCCCCCTGCCAGCCCCCTAGGATTCCCCTGGCAGCACCCAGGCCCCCCTGGCCAGCCTCCCAGGGTCCCCTTGGCAGTCCCCAAGTTCCCCGGGGACTCACCGATAACCAGGTCAGGCTTCGGGCTCTGTAGCAGAGGGCTGGGTTGGACACAGAATTTCAGCTGCAGCCCCCCACGCCCGCCCTTGGCCTTGGGGGCTGGGCCGGGCCAGACGCGCACCTCCTGCATCTCCTGCAGACAGGAGATGGGGGATCAGCTGAGGGGGGAGGCTTGGGGCTCCCTTCCTCCCACACCCTCGCCCCCCTCACCGTTCTCTGTAGCAGCACCTGCTGGCCGTCGGCCTCGGGGGGCAGCACGCCCCCTATGAACAGCAGCTCCAGTGCCACATGGGGCAGCAGCACCGACAGCTCCTGGGGGCACAATGGGCAGGGAGTCATGAAGTGGGGCCTGACCCCAAGCTGCCCGCCTCACATACACATGGTGCCTGGGCACCTCCCCAACCAGACCCACGTGTGCCTCAGAGCAGCCATTCCTGCCTCATGGTTACTACCCCTGTCCGCATCCTCCAGCCATCGCAGACCCCACCTCCCACATCTGTCGGCGCCCTGCCCCCCAGACCCTGCGCACCCAGAAGAGCAGGGCCATGTGGAACTCCTTGCCCGTCTCCACGATGTGAATCTTCAGCGACTGTTTGTTCAGGATGTTCAGCTCCGGGACTGGGGGGGCAGAGCAGTGAGGGATCAGATGGAGGAGGGGACTCCCAGTTCCAAGACCCCCAGGACTGGGGCTCCCCAACCCCAACCAGTGACCCCAGCTTAGTAGCCCCCCCGATGCCCAGCCCCACCCTCCCCTGCAAAGAGGATTCCCGCCCCTCCAGACTCCATACTCACAGTGCCGGGGGGCCAGCTGGGTGACGATGTAATAGACACTCAGGGGGTAGGTGAGCAGTACAGCCAAGGGGGAACCCAGAGGGAGACCCCGCCATGTGTAGTATTCCTGCCATGAGCCTGGGGGAGTACAGGGATCAGTGCCAGGGGAGTGGCCCCCTGAGATGGGGCCACCCCTGCCACTGTCTGAAACCAGCCCCTGCCACTGCTCTCACGGTTCCTCCCCCTGTCTGGAACTGGCCCCTCCCCCTGCTCTCACTGTCCCTCTCCCTGTCTGGAACCGGCCCCTTCCCCTGCTCTCACTGTCCCTCCCCCGTCTGGAACAGGCCCTCCCCTGCTCTCACTGTCCCTCTGTCTGGAACCGGCCCCTCCCCTGCTCTCACTGTCCCTCCCCGTCTGGAACAGGCCCTCCCCTGCTCTCACTGTCCCTCCCCGTCTGGAACCGGCCCCTCCCCTGCTCTCACTGTCCCTCCTCCATCTGGAACAGGCCCCTCCCCCTGCTCTCACTGTCTCTCTCCCTGTCTGGAACCGGTCCCTCCCCCTGCTCTCACTGTCTCTCCCCCTGTCTGGAACCGGCCCCTTCCCCTGCTCTCACTGTCCCTCTCCCTGTCTGGAACCGGTCCCTTCCCCTGCTCTCACTGTCCCTCTCCCTGTCTGGAACCGGTCCCTTCCCCTGCTCTCACTGTCCCTCTCCCTGTCTGGAACCGGCCCCTCCCCCTGCTCTCACTGTCCCTCTCCCTGTCTGGAACCGGTCCCTCCCCCTGCTCTCACTGTCCCTGCCCCATCCCCCACTTGTCTGATACCAGCCCCTCCCCCAGCTCTCCCCAGTCCCTCCAAGAGCCGGGACTGCTCCCTGCTCAGCTCTTCCTGGTTGCCACCCCCCTTTCCTGGCTGGAATTAGCTCCTCTCCCTACCCCTGCTGTCACCAGTCCCTCCCCGGTTGCCAGTGGCTCCACCCTCCCAGTTGTGACGGTCCCTCCCCCATCTCACTGAAATAGGTCCTGGGTGCAGGGGGCTCTGGGGTGGTGGGGGACAGAGCAGCTCCCCCCTCTGGCCTCAGCGCTTCGAAGGGGTTACCTGGGAGGAGAAGGAAATGGGGTTTCAGAGTGGAGCTGGGAGCCAGAACTCCCCCATTCCCCGGCCCCTGTGGCAGCTGGTCCCTGCCCTGGGACTGCGTGGGAGCTGGAACTCCTTGAAGTGCCCCCCATGCTCACCGCTCTGAATGGGGATGGGTCTCCAGTCCTTTCTGCCCCCCAGCCCCACGCCGTAATCAGGGGCCCGGACCAGCATGCTCTCGTGGGCCCAGTATCCCCGGGTCAGTCCCCGCGAGGCCAGGAACCCCTCCTTGTTGAACCCATCACTTGTCACCTCTGCAAATGACAGGGAGGCCAGAAGCCCCGATAAACCCCAGCTCTGTGCAGCCCACCCCTTTGCACCTCCAGCCCCGACTACAGAGCCCCATGCCCAGGACCCCCTTCCTGTGCCACCCCACAGAGAGCCCCATGCCCACTACCCAACTCCCAGCACTGCCCCACAGAGATCCCCATGCCTGGTATCCCCCTCCCAATAGTGCCCCACAGAGAGCTCCATGTCCACTACCCCCCTCTCAGCACTGCCCCACAGAGAGCTGCATGTCTGGTGCCCCTGTTCCCCCTTTCCCAGTGGCCTCTCTCTGCCCAGGAACCCCTCCACATCTGGTGAACCCGCAACCAAAACTTTCCCTTCCCTGAAGGCCTCCAGCTCCTGCCAGCTTCATGCCCTCCCACATAAATACACCATGATCCTGTCCCACAGGGGATTTCTCTCCCCACACCTGCGGTGAAGGTGAAGGGCAGATCGGCCAGCTGGCGGGCGTGGGACATGTACCCAGCCATGCGCTGGCACCAGGAGCAGTGAGATGCGTCCTCGGGGCTGCGGGTCCAGTCAGCTGTGCGGCACCGCTCAGAGCAGTACAGCACGGCCCGGCACTGCTGGCTGGAGAGAGAAAAGAGGGATTGAAAATCAGCTTGCCCTGAGGCACGGCCACAAGGGATGTGAGCAGGCATGAGGCACCAGTACTAGACATGACACAGGTGTGAGCTGGCATTGTGTGGGCATGAACCAGTACGAGGCACCAGTTCTGGGCACACAGGTGAGCCAGTATAGAGTGCCAGCTGAGGACACAGAGTGGGTGTAAGGTGGAATGGGGGTGCCTGCAGTGGGCGTAATGTGGGTGTGAGGTGGCATGGGGCACCAGACACAGGTACAGAGCAGGTGTGAGCCAGCAGTGGGCACCAGCAGTGGGCATGGAGCAGGTGGAAGCAGGCACAGGGCACCAGCAGTGCGCACAGAGCGAGCATGAGCCTGCACAATGAACCAGCAGTGGGCATGGAGTGTGTGACCTGGCATGGCAGAGTGTGCACAGAGTGGGTGTGAGCTGGCCTGGCAGTAGTGTGCAAGGAATGGGTATGAGCCGGCCTGACAGTAGCGTGCAAGGAATGGGTGTGAGCCGGCCTGGCAGTAGCATGCACAGAGTGAGTGTGAACTGGCATGGCATTAGCGTGCACAAAGTGGGTGTGAACTGGCATGGCATTAGCGTGCACAGAGTGGGTGTGAGGTGGCCTGGCAGTAGTGTGCATGGAGTGGGTGTGAGCTGGCTTGGTAGTAGTGTACCTGGAGTGGATGTGAATCATAGAATCCTAGAATCCTAGGGCTAGAAAAGAGGTAATTGAATCCAGCCGCCTGCCCAAAGCAGGACCAATCCCAACAAAATCATCCCAACCAGTAGCGCACACAGAGTGTGTGTGAACCTGCATGGCAGTAGAGTGTATGGAGCAGATGTGAACCAGCATGACACTAGTGTGCACAAAGTGGGTGTGAACTGGCATGGCAGTAGTGTGCACAGAGTGGGTGTGAATCAGCCTGGCAGTAGTGTGCATGGAGCAGATGTAAGTCGGCAAGACACAGGCTGAGTGCGAGCTGGCATGGCAGAGAGTGCAGGGAGCGGGTGTGAGCCGGCATGACAGTAGTGGGCACGGAGAGGGTGTGAACTGGCCTGCCAGTAGTGGGCACGGAGCGGGCACCCGCTGTGTTTCCCTTCCTGGCTGGCATTTGCAGCCTCCATAGGGCATCTGGGAATGTGCCTAAGGGTGCAGTGGAAGGGTCACCGTGCCCTGCACCCCCACTCACCATGGCACCAGCCGCCCCTGGAAGCTGTGCCGCTTGCAGACGTGGCAGGCCCGCACTCGCATGGAGGGGAAGGTGAAGGTTGGTTTTGGCCCCCAGCCCCGCATAGGCCCCGGGCTGAGTCGCACCCCAAGCCGGGGCAGCAGTGGCTCCAGTGATCTACGGAGAGAGTGGGGGGTCAGTGGGGCGGGGGAAAGGCACAGAGTCCCCATTCTCTACCCGGTCACACTCACTTGTGCAAGGCGGGGTTCCCCACAGCCAGCAGCCGGGGCCGGCGGGGCTCCCCGGCACCCAGCGGGCAGGCCATGCTGTGGCACAGCAGGCTGAGGGCCAGCTGCTCCAGTGGGGTGGGTGCTGTGGCCGGTGGCGGGGCCCCCAGCTGGAAATCCAGGCCCATCACTGTGCCATGCTCATCCGTCACCAGCAGGAGGTGCTCCATGTACAGCAGGGCCTGGCCTGGGGGCAGGGGACAAGATGAGACCAGTGGGGGTTGGAGATGAGCAGGGGAGGGACCCTGCAGAGTTGGGGGGACAGGTGCCTGCAGGGGAGGAAGGAGGAGGCATGCTCAGTGAGAGGTGGGGGGCAGATAGAGGAAGGAGGAGATGGGGGGACTCTGGATTGGGAGAGGAGGGCAGACAGGATTTGCCCTGTGGGGAAAGGGGGAATGTCAATGTGTGTGGGAGAGGGGCAGATGGGGTGCCCAGTAGGGTCAGGGGGCTGTCAGTGGGTGTGGGGGAAGGGCAAACAAAGTGCCCTGTGGGTGAGGGGGAGGGACAGACAGGAGATGCCCTGCAGGGAAGGGGGAATGTCAGTGGGTGTGGGGGAGGGGCAGACAGGGGTGCCCTGTGGGGCATTGGGGGCTCTCAGTGGGTGTGGGGGAGGGGAAGACAGGGCTGCCCTGTGGGGAATGGGGAGGCTCTCAGTGAGTCTGGGGAGTACCTGTCTCCGGCCCCTCATCTTCCTCATCCAGGTGAAGAAAGGTGACTGCCCGCTGCAGGTCATGCAGTTGCAGGGGATCCTCCCCGCAGAGCCGCCCCCGGGGCTCCACTGACCCCCCTTGGCGTCCTCCTGGCAGGGCCAGTCCTAGGGCCAGCCGAGGGTTGGGCAGCAGGTGCAGGAGCCAAAGGGCAGGGTCGGGGGGCAGGCGCCGGACGTGCCCCTCCTGCCGGCGTTGGCGCTGCCCATCCCGGGGCCCCCCTGCCTGGCGCCGGTGCCAGCCCAGCAGCAGCTCAGCCAGGTCCAGAACCTCGGCCCGGTACCCAGTGACGAACTCCATCTGGGAGCCAGTCGAGGGTTAGAGCCATCAACTACCTGACATCCAGCCTGCACCCTCAAACTTCCACTCTGCCCCAAACCTGCACCCTGTACCCCTATGCACCTTGCACCCTCAAACTTCCACCCTGCCCCCAAATCTTCACCTTGTGCCCCCATACCTGCACCCTGAACCCCCAAACCTGGATCCCCAAACCTGCATCCTACATCCCCTAAAGCCACTCTGCACCTTAAACCTCTACCCTGTCCCCCAAAGCATTTCCCTGCCCCCAAATCTGCATCATGCGCTTGCAACATCCACCCTGAGCCACCAAATCTCCCAAACCTCCACCCTGCACCCCCAAACCTGCCCCCATCCCCAATCCTGCACCTTGCACCCCTAATGTGCACCCTGTGCCCCAAAACTTCTACCCTGCACTCCAAATCTGCATCCCCAGACCGCCACCCTGCACCCTTCTATGTCCACCTTGCACCACCAAACCTCCACCCTGCATTCACAGCCTGGTACTGAGTCCTGCATTCATTCCTGGGGGGCTGAGACAGCCCCTTGGCTCCTCAACCCCGCATCCAACCTCCTGCATCCTTATCTCGCTGTCTTTGACCCCCTTCCTAGCACCTCTGAGCTGAGACTTCCCTGATTCCTGGATTCCAAGGGTGTCCCCTGGACCTGCCCTTCCACCCTCTGATTCCCCCGGCCCCCAAAACCTCCAATCCAGAACCATCCGAGCACCCCGCCCCCAACATAACCCCACTCCAGCCCCACCCCCCTCTCCCAGCTCCCTGGCACCTACTCCTTCAGGCTGCTTTGAAGGTAAATACCTGGGTGCCCCGAGATTCCACTGTGACATCATCAGGTTCCAGCTCTCTGGGGAGCCCCTCCCCCTGCCTTGCCCCAGCTCCCATCACCCCAAGACCCCCTCCCACTTCTCCAGGCTCCCTTGGGTAAGCACCCCATGCTGCTGTCCCAGACTCCTGGGACCCATTTCTCTTCCCCAGATACTTTGGAGATGTGGGACGAATTCTCCACATTTCTTTGGGGCCCCCTAAAGGTAAGTGTCCTTTACCCACCATCCTGGAGGCTTGGGTCCCACCCCATGTTCCCAGATAACAGTCACTCTTCATTTCACAATGTAATATTTAATGATCCTTCACCCTCCTTCTCCTCCCTCCCGAAGCACCAGCCAATTGGAGCTGTCAACGTTGCCATCTCTTCCCAGAATCCTTTGTGTGGCTGCAGCAGCGGCCTTTTACTTCTTCCCGGAATCCCTTACAGCAGTGTTCAAGTCCTCCCTCTTCCTAGCATGCCTTGCGTCTTGCTCAGCCCAGCCACCTCCCCAGAGCCAGGGCTACAGCAAGGCCAAGGGGCTGCCCCAGGCACAGGCGGTGCCCCGCACCTCCGGTGACCTCTGACTCAATATTCTGGGCAACAGAGCCCTGCACAGTGGGTTTGGCTTTTGGGGGCCTTAGTGGTCTCCCTGCAGCAGCAGTGGTTTCATCCATCCAGGAGCGGTAGTTGGCCACTCGGGTGTAAACACCTGGCCGCTGGCGACTCCCGCAGCCCCGGCCCCAGCTCACGATGCCTACCTGATACCAGCGGGAGCCCTGGGGGGCCTGGCACTGCAGAGGCCCCCCACTGTCACCCTGAAACAGAAGAGGGGAGAAGAAAATGAGATAAAGAGTCAATGATCAAAGGAGAAAACCAAGAAACTGAGAAGATGGATGAATGAAAAATGGAGGAAAAAAAAAAAACAAAACAAGGAAAGGAATCCAAAAAAGTGAGAAAAACTGCCCATGAGGAGCAAACGAACAAGAGAAAAAATGAACAAGAAAACGGGGAAACAAACCAATGAGGCAATTATCAAAGGAGAAAAGCAATGATGGCGAAGACCAGACAATTACACTAATGAGAAGAAAATGAGAAACTGAGTGAAAATGAGAGAACGTTGTGAAGGAGGCCAGGAGGGAAGGAAGCAACACAAGAAAGACACAAAGTAGGGTGTGAGGTAAGAAAGCAAAAGAGCAAAGATGTAAAGGAGGCTGCTAGGGAAGGCTGTGAAGGAGGAAAGACGTGTAGGAATACATGAGAGAAGGCTGTGAAGGAGGAAAGACATGTAGGAACCAATGAGGGAAGGCTGGGAAGGAGGAAAGACATTAATAGGAATCTGTGAGGGAAGGCTGTGAAGGAGGAAAGACGTGTAGGAACCAATGAGGGAAGGCTGGGAAGGAAGAAAGACGTGTAGGAACCAATGAGGGAAGGCTGGGAAGGAGGAAAGACGTGTAGGAACCAATGAGGGAAGGGTGGGAAGGAGGAAAGACATTAATAGGAATCCGTGAGGGAAGGCTGGGAAGGAGGAAAGACGTGAAGGTATCCATGAGGGAAGGCTGTGAAGGAGGAAAGATGTGAAGGAATCCATGAGGGGGGAGGCAGTGAAGGAGGAAAGATGTGAAGGAATCCGTGAGGGAAGGCTGGGAAGGAGGAAAGACGTGAAGGATGTTGCGAGGGCAGGATGTGAGAAGGAGAAATGCATAAGAGGCAGGGGCGCCATTTCAGATGGGGGGGGGTGATTGAGGACAGAGGCTTTAGCAGTGTTACTGAGCATGCTCAGTATAAGCCAAACAGCAAATTGTGGGGGACTGATCCCATCTGCCCTCCCACACTAACATGACCTCTATCTAGGGGCTACTAAGGCAATGGAATAGTCTAATTCTTTTGGCAGGCAACTTAGCAGTTAGCTGGCAGGAGCACTGTATCTAATTCCTATATAAAATAAAGAACATTAAATAAATATTAGACCTACTCAGCTCTAACACTAATATAGTCTGACATCTTGTGGCAAGTCACTTAAGGGACACTGGTTAGCCTTAAAATGTTAATGTATAATCTTACTTTGTTACTAATTCTGTGGAGAGGGAAAGACCCCCATCAGGACTCCAGGCTTTACCTCAGCTCTGGAAGGGGAGTGGAGTCTAGTGGGTTATAGCAGGGGGAAGATACATTTCTGCTCTACAATAAGAACATCAGAATGGCCACCCTGGCTCAGACCAAAGGTCCTTCTAGCCCTGTATCCTGTCTTCCAACAGTGGCAAAGGCCAGGTGCTTCAGAAGGTATAAACAGAAGAGGCAATCCTCATGATCCATCCCATTCCCAGCTTCTGGCAAACAGAGGCTAGGGATACTATCCCTGCCTATCCTGGCTAGTAGCCATTGATTAACCTAACCTCTTTGAACTTATTTTATTTTATTGGAACCCTGTTATGGTTTGAGCCTTTCCACCATCTCCTGGCAAAGAGTTCCACAAACTGACTGTGAAAAAATAATTTTGTTTGTTTTAAATCTGCTGCCTATACATTTAGTTGGGTCAGCTTCTTGTGCTAGGTTAGTGAAGGAATGAAGAACATTTCCTGATTCTATTTTTCCACACCATTCATGATTTTCTAGACCTTTCACATATCCCCTCACCTTTTAGTCATTTATTTTGCAAGCAAAAAAGTCCCAGTCTTATTAATCTCTCCTCATATGGAAGCTGTTCCTTACCCCTAATCATTTCTGGTTCCTTTCTGTACCTTTTCCAAATCCCACAGATCTTTTTTTAGATGGGGTGAACAGATCTGCATACAGTATTCAAAATATGGGCATACCATGATTTTATATAGAGGCAATCTGATATTTTGTCTTATTATCTATTCCTTTCTTAATGATCCCCAATATTCTGTTAGCTTTTTATTTTTTAGACTGCCACTGCACATTGAAGAGATGTTTTCAGGGAACTATCCACAAGGATTCCAAGATCTCTTTCTTGAGTGGTAACAGCTATTTTAGACTCCATCATTTTTGTGCATACAGTTAGGATTATATTTTTCCATTGTGCATTACTTTGCACTTATCAACACTGAATTCCATCTGCCCATGTATTACCCAATCACCTGGTTTTGTGAGATCCCTTTGTAACTCCTTGCAGTCAGCTTTGGATTAGTCCCTGTTCACCCCTTTTTCAAGAACATTTATGAGAAGTTTAACAGCAGTGATCCAAATGCAGATCCCAGCAGCTCAACACTCATTCTTACTCCCACCCCCCATCTGTTAAGTGGAGGACCCAGCAATGTTTTCATGATGATCTAACCATCCTTCAGTTACTGGACTGCCCAGCCCTTTGTTACTCTTAATCACCTACCTCCCTCTGTTTATAACAAACTCCCTGCCCCAAAGGCAAAGCTGCAAGCAGCTCAAACTGTTGTTTAAGAGCTGCCTCTGGAGTCAGGGTGTGGGCTTTAAGCAGACCTCAAGTATGAAATCCAGGGGTTCCAACTTCAGGGAGGGCTACTGCTCCCCAGCCCCTCATAAATGGCACCCTTGATCGGAGGCTTTGTGGAAGAGAAGTGAAAGTGGGAAGACATGAAGGAGGCCATGAGGGAAGGCTGAGATGGAGGAAATACAGAAATAGGATGCAAGGGAAAGATGTGAGGTGAAACACACAGAAGGTTGTGAGGGAAGGACGCAAAGGAGCAAAAACATGAAGGAGGCTGAAAAACAAGAAGGTGGCCATGAGGGAAGGCTGAGAAGGAGGACAGATGTGAAGGAGGCCACCAGAGAAGGCCACAAAGAAGGAAAGAAACAAAGGGGGCCATGAGAGAAGAAAGTGAAGGAGTAACAATATGAAAGAGGCTATGAGGGAAGGAAGCAAAGGAAGAAAGATATGAGGGAAGGAAACAAAGGAGCAAAATGAAGGAGGCTGTGAGGGAAGGATGTGAAGGAGGAAATATGCAAAGCAGACCACAACTGAAGGGTATGAAGCAGGCTGGTCCTGCTTTGGGCAGGGGGCTGGACTTGAGGACCTCCTGAAGTCTCTTCCAGCACCATGATTCTATGATTCTGAAAGGAAAGGCTGTAAAGTAGGAAAGACAGAAAGGAGGCCAAGAGGGAAGACCATGAAAAAGAAAAGACATGAAGAAGGCTGAAAGTGAATGGTGGAAATACGTGAGGAAGGACGTGAGAGAAGGCTGCAAAGGAGGAAACATGCGAAGCAGGCCATGAGGGAAGAAGGATGTGAGGGGGAGAAATGCATAGGAGGCCAGGAGGGAATGCCACAAAGGAGGAAAGACTCAAAGGAGGCCACAAGGGAAGGCTGAAAAGAATGAGACATGAAGGAGGCCATGAAGGAAGGACATGAGGAGGAGAAAAGCATAGGAGGGCATGATAAAAGGCGATGAAGGGGGAAAGACTAGAAGGAAGCTAGGACAGAAGGCTGTAAAAAAGATGCAAAGGAGGCTGCAAGGGAAGAACATGAGGAGGAGAAACTCATAAGATGCCTTGAGCGAGGGAAGTGAAGGAGGAAAGACATGAAGGAGGTTGCGAGGGAAGGCTGAGAAGGAGGAAAAATATGAAGGACGCCTGAAGAGAAGCACATGAGAAAGAGAAACAAGTAAGAGGCCATGTGGGAAGTCTGTGAAGCAGGAAAGACACAAAGATGGCCAGGACAATGAAGAGAAGCTTCCAGATCACAGGCCCTGGTTCTCATGGGGGACTTCAATCACCCTGATATCCACTGGGACATCAATACAAGAGTGCACAGACAATCCAGGACATTTTTGGAGAATGCTGGGGACAACTTCCCAGTACAAGTGCTGAAGGAACCAACCAGAGGCCATGGTCAGCTCAACCTGCTGCTCACAACCACGGAGGAATTGGTAGGGGAAGTAGGTGTGGGTGGAAACCTGGGCAGCAGTGATCATGAGATGGTCGAGTTCAGGATCCTGACAAAAGGAAGAAAGGAGAGCAGTAAAATACAAACCTGGGACTGCAGAAAAGCAGATGTTGACTCCCTCAGGGAACTGCTGGGCAGGATCCCCTGGGATGCTAACATGAAGGAGAAAGGAACCCAGGAGAGCTGGCAGTATTTTTAAAAAGCCTTATTGAAGGCACAGGCACAAACCATCCCAATGTGCAGTAAGAAAAGCAAATATGGCAGGCGACCAGCTTGACTTACCAGGGAAATCCTTGGTGAGCTTAAACACAAAAAGGAAGCTGACAAGAAGTGGAAACGTGGACAGATGACTAGGGAGGAGTATAAATATTTTGCTCGAAAATGCAGGGGAGTAATCAGGAAGGCCAAAGCGCAACTGGAATTGCAGCTAGCAAGCGATGTGAAGGGTAACAAGAAAGGTTTCTACAGGCATGTTAGCAACACAAGGATGGTCAGGGAAGGTGTGGGCTCTTACTGGATGAGGGAGGTAATCTAGTGACACATGATGTGGAAAAAGCTGAAGTACTCAATGCTTTTTTTGCCTCTGCTTAACAGACAAGGTCCGCTCCCAGACTGCTGCACTAGGCAACGCAGTATGGGTAGGAGGTGGGCAGCCCATGATGGAGAAAGAACAAGTTAAGAACTATTTAGAAAAGCTAGACATCACAAATCCCTGGGGTCGGATCTAAGGCATTCCAGGGTGCTGAGGGAGTTGGCTGATGTGATTGCAGAGCCTTTGGCCATTATCTTTGAAATCTCGTGGTGATTGGGAGAGATCCTGGATGACTGGAAAAAGGCAAATGTAGTGCCCATCTTTAAAAAAGGGAAGAAAGACAATCCAGGGAACTACAGACCAGTCTGCCTTATCTCAGTCCCTGGAAAATCATGGAGGGGATCAGTGCTTGGAAGAGAGGAAAGTGATCAGGAATGGTCAACATGGATTCTACAAGAGCAAGTCATGCCTGACCAACCTGATTAGCTTCTATGATAAGGTAACTGGCTCTGTGGACATGAGAAAGTCAGTGGATGTGATATACCTTGACTTTAGCAAAGCTTTTGATACAGTCTCCCACAGTATTCTTGCCAGCAAGTTAAGGAAGTATGGATTGGATAAATGGACTCTAAGGTGGATAGAAAGCTGGCTAGATTGTTGGGCTCAATGGGAAGTGATCAATGGCTCGATGTCAGGTTGGCGGTCAGTTTCAAGTGGAGTGCCCCAAGGATCGGTTCTAGGGCCGGTTTTGTTCAACATCTTTATTAATGACCTGAATGACGGCATGGATTGCACCCTCAGCAAGTTTGCTGATGACACTAAGCTAGGGGGAGAGGTAGATACGTTGGAGGGCAGGGATAGGGTCCAGAGTGACCTAGACAAATTGGAGTATTGGGCCAAAAGAAATCTGATGAAGTTCAACAAGGACAAGTGCAGAGTCCTGCACTTGGGACGGAAAAATCCCAAGAGCTGTTGCAGGTTGGGGACTGACTGGCTAAGAAGCAGTTCAGCAGAAAAGGACCTGGGGATTACAGTGGATGAGAAGCTGGATATGAGTCAACAGGGTGCCCTTATAGCCAAGAAGGCTAATGGCATATTAGGGTGCATTAAGAACAGCGTTGCCAGCAGATCTAGTGATTATTCCCCTTTATTCAGCACTGGTGAGGCCAAAGCTCCACAATTCTGGGCCCCGGCTACAGAAAGGATGTGGACCCATTGGAGAAAGTCTAGCGGAGGGCAACCAAAATGATTAGGGGGCTGGAACACATGACCTACGAGGAAAGGCTGAGGGATTTGGGCTTGTTTAGTCTACAGAAGAGAAGAGTGAGGGGGGATTTGATAGCAGACTTTAACTTCCTGAAGGGGCATTCCAAAGAGGATGGAGAAAGGCTGTTCTCAGTGGTGACAGATCGGGGAACAAGAAGCAATGGTCTCAAGTTACAGTGGGGGAGGTCTAGGTTGGATATTAAGAAAAACTATTTCCCTAGGTGGGTGGTGAAGCACTGGAAAGAGTTCCCTAGGGAAGGGGTGGAATTTCCATCTCTAGAGGTTTGTGAGTTCCAACTTGACAAAGCCCTGTCTAGGATCATTTAGTTGGGGTTGGTCCTGCTTTGGGCAAGTGGTTGGACTTGATGACCTCCTGAGGTCTCTTCCAGCCCTACAATACTATGAGAGAAGGCTGCGAAGGTGGAAAGACACAAGGGAGAGCCATGAGGGAAGAATGCAAGGAGGAGAAACACATAAGACACCTTGAGGGAGGGAAGCAAAACAGGAAAGACATGAAGGAGGCCATGAGGGAAGGGTGCAAATAGATAGACCTGAAAGAGACCACAAGAAGACCATGAAGAAGGAAAGATGCGATCAAGGCTCAAAGTAACGAGAAAGGAGAAAGAGTAATAAGAGGAGAAACACATAAGACACCATGTGGGTAGGAAGCAAAGGAGGAAAGACATAAAGGAGGCCTCAGGTGAAGGCAAAGAAGGAGGGAACACACAAAAGAGGTTGCAAGGGAGCAACACAAGAAAGAGAAATGAATGGGGGGCTGTGTGGGAAGTCTGTGACGCAGGAAAGACACAAAGATGGCCAAGAGGGAAGGCCTTAAAGGTGGAAAGACGTGAGGAAGGGCCATGAGGGAAGGATGCAAGGAGGAGAAATACATAGGATGCCATGAAGGAGGGAAGTGACAGAGGAAAGACATGAAGGAGGCCATGAGGAAAGGCCATGAAGGATGAAAGATGTCATCAAGGCTGCAATGGAACAACGAGAAGGGAAAATGCATAAAAGGAGTCCGTGAGGGAAGAGGAGGAAAGTTGTGTAGAAGACCACAAGGGAAAGCTGCAAAAGAGGAAGGATGCATAAGAAGTCATGAGGGTAGGAAGTGAAGGAGGATAGATATGAAGGAGGATGCTATGGAAGGCTACAAACCACAAAAGACATGAAGGAGGCTTCCAGGAAAGGCTGCAAAGGAGGAAAGATATGAAGGAGGCCATGAGGGAAGGACATGAAGGAGGAAAGGTGAGAAGCAGGCTGTGAGGGAAGGTTGAAAATGAATAGACCCAAAGAAGGCCATGGGGGGGATGCAAAGGATGCAAGACATGAAGGAGGCCACGAGGGAAGGATGTGGTGGAGTAAAGATGCTTGGAAGACCGCAAAGGAAGGAAGGAAATAAAGAAAAAATACATGAGGGAGGCTGTGAGGAAAGGTTGCAAGGTAGGAAAGACGGGAAGGAAGTGGCAAGGGAAGACTATGATGTAGGAAACATGTGAAGCAGGGGGCAAGGGAAGGATGCAAAGAAGGAAAGGCACAAAGGAGGCTGTGAGGGAAAGCAACAAAGGAGGAAATTTGTGAAGGAAGCTGTTATGGAAATATGCAAAGGCTGAAAGATGCAAAGGAGGCCAGGAGGGAAGGCCATGAAAGAGGCAAATGAGATTGCAAGGGAAGGATGCAAAGAAGAGAAAGGCATAGGCCCTGAGGGAGGAAAGCAAAGGAGGAAAGACATGAAGGGAGCCTCGAGTGAAGGCCACGAAGGAGGAAAGATGAAAAGAGGCCACAAGAGAAGGACATGAGAAAGAGGAATGAATGGGGGGCTGTGTGGGAAGTCTGTGACACAGGAAAGACACAAAGATGGCCAAGAGGGAAGACCTCAATGGTGGAAAGACATGAAGAAGGGCCAGGAGGGAAGGATGCGAGGAGGAGAAACACATAGGATGCCATGAGGTAGGGAAGTGAAGGAGGAAAGACATGAAGGAGGCCATGAGGGAAATCTGCAAATGGATAAACCTGAAGGAGGCCACAAGGGAGGCCATGAAGGAAGAAAGATGAGACGGAGGCTGCAATGGAACAACAAGAAGGGAAAATGCATTATAGGAGGCCATGAGAGAAGAAAATGAAAGAAGAAAGATGTGTAGAAGGCCACAAGGGAAAGCTGCAAAGGAGGAAAGACACAAAAGAAGCTGTGAGGGAAGGCTTCAAAGGATGAAAGAAATGAAGGAGGCTGCGAGGGAAGGTTGCAAAGAAGGAAAGACACTAAGGAGACCATGAGATAAGGCTGCGAAGGAGGAACAATGCTAAGGAGACTGCGAGGTAAGGATGTGAGGAGGTGAAATGAATAGACCTCAGGGGAAGGAAGAGTAGGAGAAAATATGTGAAGGAGGCTGTGAAGAAAGATTGCAAAGGAGGGAAGATACAAAGGAGGCTGCAGGGAAAGGCTGCAGAGGAAAGACATGAAGGTGGCCAGGAAGGAAAGCCACGAAGGAGGAAAGATGCAGGAGAGTGTGCAAGAGAAGGTGCAAGAAGAAATGCATAAGAGGCCCTGAGAGGGAGGATGGATGTGAAGGAGGCCAGGAAGGAAGGATGCAAAAGAAGAAATACAGTAAGGAGGCTGAGAGGGAAGGCCAGGATGGTGGAAATATGGTAAGGAGGTCAAGAGGGAAGGCCACAAAGGAGGAAAGATACAAAGGAGATGTGGTGTAGTGTAAGTTCCTTGCTGGTTGCTATGCTTGAGCTGTGGGCTGTGGGTGACCCCCACTGGCCGCAGGGGTGCTCAACCAGTTGGAGGATCTGCAGCTGGGTGATTACGAACGGGTCAAAGAGGCCCTGCTGCATAAGTTCGGGCTAACCCCGGAAACGTACAGGAAGAAGTTCCGGGGGGGTGCAGAAGGGGCCACGGGATACCGATGTAGATTTGGCCTCCCGCCTGGTGCAATACTGCCGCAAGTGGGTGTCTGGGGTCGGAGCCCAGACCGCAGAGGACCTGCTTAAGCTGATGATGCTGGAGCAGTTCTATGAAGCATGCACACCCAGCCTGAGGCTGTGGCTCAAAGACCGAAGACCAGAGAACCCCCAGGAAGCCGGGAGGCTGGCGGATGAGTTCACAGAGAGCTGGTCTGGGTGTGAACGGGAGTCCCGGAGAGAGAGGGAATCACGCAGGTGAGGGCATAGGGGGTCCAGCGGCAGCTGGTAATCCCCCAAAAGTATCACCACGAGCTGCTGTATCTGGCCCACAATGTCCCATTCGAGGGCCACCGGGGTATTCGGCACACCCAGCTGAGGCTGCTCCAACACTTCTACTGGCCAGAGATATTCGTGGCCGTGCTGCGATATTGCCGGTCCTGCGACTCCTGCCAGAGGGTGGGGAAGACCCAAGATGGGAGGAAAGCGGGAGGAAAGCTGCTTGGAGGCTCCTACCCGTATAGAGGAGCGGTTCCGGAAGGCAGCATTAGAGATAGTGGGGCCTGTCGGCCAGGTGACCTGGACGGGGAACAAATACGTCCTGGTAGCCGTGGATACGGCTACCAACTGCCCCGAGGCCGTGGCTCTGCCCTCTATCGAGGCAGACCCAGTAGCAGACGCACTGCTGGCCATTTTCAGCAGGGTGGGGTTCCCCCAGGAGATCCTCACGGACCAGGGACCCCACTTCATGTCAGCCCTGCTCCGGTGCTTATGGGAGAAGCATGGGGCCCGGCTCACCTGGACCCCAGTGTATGGCACCCGGTCCAGTGGGCTGGTGGGGAGGTTCCAGGGGACCCTGAAGCAGATGCTGGAGGCCTTTATGCACCGGCACCCACAGGACTGGGACAAGTACCTGCCCCACCTGCTGTCTGCAAATGGAGAGGCACCCCGGGGGTCTGCCAGGCTCTCCCGGACTGAGCCGGGGTGCAGAGGGGGAAAGAAGCCCCTGGGCTTGCTAAGAGAGTTATGGGAGGGGAAGACCTCCCTGGATGGAGCGTCAGGGGTGGAAGACGTCCTGGCTTTCCGGGAAAGGCTCGCTGAGCTCATGGCCCCGGACAGAGAGACCCTGGCCAGAGCTCAAGGGCAGTTGAAGGGCTGGTATGGCCACAGAAGACAGGCCCGTGCCGGTCCCCCCAGAGCTGTGCAGCAACCGGACAGGGGGGAGCCGGCTCCTGCAGAGCATCGCCGCGGCTGGCCCAAGCCAAGGGGAGCGCCAATGTCCCTGCGGCGGCTTTCCTGGGCAGGGGACCCGAACTTCCCTAGGTCACAAGAGGAGTGACCCTGCTCAGTTCGCTCTCGGAGGGGGGAGAGATGTGGTGTAGTGTAAGTTCCTTGCTGGTTGCTATGCTTGGGCTGTGGGTGACCCCCACTGGCAGCTGTCTGTAAGCATGGCCCAGCAGGGGGTGCCTTACTGACCCAGGGCAGTGGCTAAAACCAGTTCTATAAGTTAAGGGAAGACGATGAACAAAGGATCTGGGGGGGTTGGGGGAAGAGTCTGTCTTGGGCTGGAATCATGGAGGAACCAGTCTAAGGATGGGGCTGGAATCCAGGGGCCCGGGACCCCATCTCAAGGGGTCTGAGGTATCCTGGCCCAGACTCCTGTAAACACATCACGTCTATGCTGTGCTATATCCTGGAGAAGCAATAAAACCCCTCTATTCTACTGGCTGGTGGAGTCTGTTCTTGCTGCTATGAGGGTGCAGGAATGGGGGAACCCTCATAAAGAGAGAGAGAGAATCAGGAAAGTAACTTGAGGTTTCGTGGGCACAACCTACTTCTTCAGATGAGTGGAGCAAAAGGTAGAGAACCCCCAAATTTAAAGAAGAAAAGAAGGGAGAGGGGAAGGAAAAAAAAACAGTCAATTATAGTGCCCATGCTAAATGAGGCTAATAGAGTGGGCTGTAAGTGTCCCATACTTAGCTTTTGATGTAATTTGGGTGTTGAATGTAACAGCCCATCAAGTTCATGTCTTTGTTCAATCCCTGGGACATTGTGTCAAATTTGCATAGGAAGGCCAGTTCCTCAGTCATGTGGGCCGTGAGGGAAGGCCTCAAAGAAGGAAAGATATGAATGAGCCTCAGAGGGAATGATGCAAGGTAGAAAAATGCATTGGATGCCACAAGGGAAGGCTGCCAAGGGGGAAAGACAGGAAGGAGACCAGGAGGGAAGGCTGTGAAGGGGGAGAGCAACAAAGGAGGTTGCGAGGGTGTGACGGTGCGTCAGGGTTCCCCCCGATCCTGCACCCCTGTAGCAGCCAGAACAGACTCCACCAGCCAATAGAATAGAGAGGGTTTATTGCTTCTCCAGAATACAGCACAGCACAGACGTGATGTGGCTACAGAAGTCAGGGACAGGAATGCCTCAGACCCCTTGGGATGGGGTGCTTAGGCCCCTAAATTCCCAACCCTCTGCTTAGTCTGTCCCCTTCATGGTTTCCCCCAGATGAAACTGACCCTTCCCCCGAACACTCACTTCCTTTGTTCCGTCCCTGCCCTCTACAGGTAGGACAGGTTGGGTCTTTGTCTACGTGATCTCAGGCAGCTCCCCCTGCTGGGCAGTGCTTACAGACACAGGCCAGTAGGGGTCACCCACAGCCCAAACACAGCAACCAGTGAATGCCTGCCCAAACAGAGCACCCACTACATCACATAGGGAAGGATGAGGGGAGCAGAAATGCATAGGAGACCTTGAGGGAGGGAAGCGAAGTAGAAAATATGTGAAGATGACCACAGGGGAAGACTGTGAAGAAGGAAAGATGCTAAGGAGGTGCGAGGGAAGGAAGCAAAGGAGGAAGTACATGAAGGAAGCCTCAGTGGAAGGCAATGAAGGAGGAATGACATGAAGGAGGCCGTGACAGAAGGCGACTAACGAGGAAAGAAGCAAAGAGGGCTGAGAGGGAAGAAAGTGAGGGAGAGAAATGCATAGGAGGACATGAGGGAAGGCCAGGAAGGAGGAAAGACATGAAGCAGGGCAGGGGGAAGGCCCTGAAGAAAGAAAGATGTGAAGGAGATGGTGAGGGAAGGATGCAAGGAGGAGAAATGCATAGCAGACCATGACTGCAGGAAGTGAAGGTGGAAAGATATGATGAAGGAGGCTGCAAGGGAAGGCCAAGAAAGAGGAAAGATGTAAAAAAGGTTGTGAAGAAAGAACATGGAGTAAAGATGCGTGGCTGGCCATAAGGGAAGGATGTGGAAGAGGAAAGTAGGAGGCCACGATGAAAGGAAGTGAAGGAAGAAATACATGAAGGAGGCCATAAGGGAAGGTGGCATTGGAGGTCGCGAGGGAAGGATGCGAAGGAGGAAAGAGGCATTCGAGGCCACGAGGGAAGGATGAAAAAGAGGAAAGAGGCATTGGAGGCCGCGAGGGAAGGATGCGAAGAAGGAAAGGGGCATTGGAGGTCGCGAAGGAAGGATGTGAAGTTGGAAAGAGGCACTGGAGGTCACAAAGGAAGGATGCGAAGGAGGAAGGAAGCATTGGAGGCCGTTAGGGAACAATGGCAAAGGAGGAAGGAGAAATTGGAGGTCACGAGGGAAGGATGCAAAGGAGGAAGGAGACATTGGAGGTCATGAGGGAAGGATGTGAAGGAGGAAGGAGGAAGGAAGCATTGGAGGCCGTTAGGGAAGGAGGCATTGGAGGCCGCAAGGGAAGGATGCAAAGGAGGAAGGAGGCACTGGAGGCTGCGAGGGAAGGATGTGAAGGAGGAAGGAGACATTGGAGGTCACGAGGGGAAGGATGCGAAGGAGGAAGGAGACATTGGAGATTGCGAGGGAAGGATGTGAAGGAGGCCATGAGCCAGCAATACTGGGAGAAAAGAGCCAGATGCAGGAAGGAAAGACAAGAGGAGAACCAAAGAGCAATCTGGGGGCGAAAGGACAGGGACAAAAAGGAAGGTAGCCGAGGGGGAGAGGGGTATGACCTGTCCAGCGTGTGTGGGTGGGGGAGGTTTGGGGATTTATGGGGATCTGCATATGGGGGCCCTGGTCCTCCCTGGGGTGGTTGGGGCAGTTGTCGAGACCCATCCTAGAGGGGAGAGGTTTGGGCAAAGGGGAGGGCTTTTGGTTTATGGGGCCTTGGTTAGAGGAGGGGTTGCAGGAAATGGGGTACCAAGTCAGAGGAGTGAGTGGAGATTCTGGGGGCCAGTGTGAAGGGCTGGGGGTCCCAGAGGGCAGGGAAGGGCTGGGAGCACCAGGGTGGGTAGGGAAGGGCCTGGGGGTCCCAGAGGGCAGGAGGGGAGCTCAGATTCCCCACCTGGCAGGCATCCCGGCCACCCTCCTCATGTCCGGCACAGATCATGTTCTGGGTCAGAGCTCCCATCCACCACATGCAGCGCAGCCAGTCCACGACCTGCACCCCGACCTCCAGCAGCGCCCTCGACACCCGCTCCTGCCCTGCGAGAGATGTGGCTGCAGCCCCGGCCACACGCCCCCGGCCCGGCGTCCTCTGCCGTCCCCGCCAGGACCCGCCCCAATCTGCCCCCAGCCAACCCTGCCCCCTGTGGAACCCTCCCCCTGCCAGGACCCACCCCCAGCCAACTCTGCCCACCCCCGTGGGACCCTCTCCCCACCAGGACCACCCCCTGATCTGCCCCCAGCCAGCCCTGCCTCCTGTGGGACCCTCCCCCTGCCACCCCTGCTAGGACCCGCTCCCAGCCAGCCCTGCCCCCTGTGGGACCCTCCCCCTGCCACCCCTGCTAGGACCCGCTCCCAGCCAGCCCTGCCCTCTGTGGGACCCTCCCCCTTCCACCCCTGCTAGGACCCGCTCCCAGCCAGCCCTGCCCCCTTCCCCTGTCATCCACTTGGCTGAACCTATGCCTGATACCTCCTGGGCATGGCTCCCCTGAAGCCACAGTACCCCCACTGCCCTCCTGGTTGACCCTGCCCCGTCACACTCCATGCGGGGGAACCCCTGAACCCTTGTTTGGACAAGCTCCAGACCAACCTTCCAGCCAGACCTGCCCCTGACACCCACCCAGGGGCGTAGTGAGGGTGTTATGCACGTGGGGGCAAAGGCAAAATTTGTGCCCACTGCCGCACAGCTGAGCCCAACCCTGGGGGGGCTTGTACCATGTCTTTCCTCGCCCCCTCCAGTTTGGGGCCTGGCCCCTGCACGCACTAACCTGCCGGTGGAGATGGAGGAGAGTCAGGCTGGGGGCAGAGAGGTGTGGAAGTGGCTCCAGCCGACAGTGGCGGGTGGAGGAGGAGCTGGCCAGCCAAGGGATGACAGGGGGAGTGGAAGAGGACTAAATTGGCGCCTCCCCCCCAGCATGCTGCCCGGGGGCAACTCCCTGCTGGCTCCCCCTCGCTAAGCCACTGCACCCACCTCCCCAGCCAGCAACACCACCTACCCCAGCCAGCCACCACCCGGCTGCGCCCCAGGCCAAACCAGACCAGACCCACCCCAGCTAGACAAGCTGCCCGGCTTTGGGGCCCTCGCTCACCGTACTTCGTGGTGCCCCACCCGGCCACGTAGCAGCTGCCCCACTGGCTGTCATCCTCATCGTCTGGCTCCCCAGGCAGGCACACGAAACCCAGCTCCCGGCCAGGGGGAAGGGGCCGGCTTAGCAGCAGCAGGGCCAGGTCTGAGTCGTAGGTTTTGCGGCTGTAGCTGGGGTGGCGCAGGATCTGCCGAACACGCCGGGTGACACCGCCCATGCCCAGGGTCACAGTGCCAGCTGCCACCAGCACGTCCTGTGGCCTGGCATGGACAAAGTCACAGAGCCCCTCACTCCCAACCCGCAGCCCCTGCCAGCC
Organism: Rafetus swinhoei; assembly: GCA_019425775.1. NCBI lineage: Eukaryota > Metazoa > Chordata > Testudines > Trionychidae > Rafetus > Rafetus swinhoei. The sequence continues at coordinate 9,833,294 of CM033448.1, read as the reverse complement.
TTGCCCTGCACTCCCCCAGACCTGCTGGTGCCCCTCACTCCCGACCCACAGCCCCTGCCAGCCGAGCCTTGGCCTCCTCCAGCTCCGCCAGTGCCCCTCACTCCTAACCTGCAGCCCCCTGACAAGCCAGCCCTGGACTTCTCCAGCCCGGCCAGTGCCTTTCACTCCCAACACGCAGCCCTGCCAGCCTAGCCCTGGGCTCCTCCAGCCCTGCCGGTGCCCCTCACTCCTGACACGCAGCCCCTGCCAGCCCCCAGCCCTGCCAGTGTGACAAAATGGGGATTGTATTTGCTCTGTTCTCTTTGTTATATTTCATGTGATTTCTACTGTGCTATAGCAACCCCATGTGTATGCCTCAGTTTCCCTGGGTACTGACCACTACCTAGATGGGGATGGGAATTTCGGTGACAGCCTTCCCCACGTACACCAATGACTGATGCTTTCTGCAACCTGAGCCTGAGACAGGCTGTGTGACCAGGTTACACCCTTCCCCTGCCCCAAGCTGGACAAAAGCTAGAGGCAGGGCAGGCTGCAGGGCTGATACAGGCTGCTGGGGGTGTGAGTGAGTCTCGCTGGCTTGGGGTGCTAGGAGGAGAATGGGGGCCCATGGCTCTGAGCCCCTCTCCCCAAGATGGACGATGCTGGCTGCTTCTGGTTCCTGTGCTGACAAGTCTGTTCTACGCTGTGTCCCTGTTGCCTGATAAACCTTCTCTTCTACCTGCCAGCTGAGAGTCATGTCTGGCTGCAGATGGGGGTGCAGGGCCTGGTGATTTCCTGCACCATGGGGACAGCCAGTGCCCCCCACTCTAGACCCACCACTCCTGCCAGCCCAGCCCTGCCCTCGCTCACTCCTGACCTGCAGCCCCTCTTACCGGGTGTCGTGGAAGCAGTGGGCTGCGCTCAGCACCCACCAATAGTGTATGATACTCCCCCCACAGAAGTGCTGCCCTTGGATCTGGAGACTCACAATCCAAGGCCATTCCCCAGGGTGGCTTTTGTGACCCCCAATGATGCGGGATGCAGAGGAGGGGCCAGTGCTGTCGTATCCCGGCCGGAAGCCACAGCCTGGGTGACAAGAACCCAGATTAGAAACATTTGCTCCTCTTCTACCCACCAACCCCCACATGCCTCCCAGACCCAGGGAGAGAACCCAGGAGTCCTGGCTCCCAGCCCTTCCCATCTGCAGCTTCTATAGGTGGCCCATTTAACGCCTGTGTGAGGTCCCTCCACCACCATTAACTGGATGACATCACAGCCCCTGTGTGTGACATCAGAGCCTGCTGTGACATCACATGCAGGGACAGCACCAGACCCGGGGTGGGGTCACCCTGGCCAATCAATGGGAGGGATGACTTGGCCCCCTTCTTTGGGGGAGCAGGGCATGACTGGGGAAGGGGCAGCTGCTCCCTGGCACGCACCTGACGCCCAGGTCCCCGTGGCCCCGAGGAGGAGGAGCTGCAGCAGCTGCCACGCTGCCATCGGCTGCCCCCAGCCACGGGAGGCCTAGGTGGGTGCAGGGGGAGGGTCTGCCTGCCATGATGTCACAGTAGAGCAGGCAATGACATCACAGTGACCTTTAAAGGGGCACACACAAGCAGCCCAGCTCTCCATACCCAGATGTCCCTTTGTCCTGACATGTGACTCCCCTCGTCCCTGCACTCTCATCCTGGTCCCTCGCAATGCAAAGGGCGCCAGTCCCTCACACTTCCCCAGCCGGTCACACCCCCACCCCCACCGGATGACCACAGCCCCCCCTTTTAGGCCTTTGAAATTGACAAGTTTCTATCGTGGGCTGTGGCTGGGCCCCTTTGAGCCGCGGAAGCCATGTTTAATCTTTGTGCATATGTGTGTGTGTTTGCGGGGGAGGGGGGTTGTTCCTTCCTCTTTTCATCTCTTTTTGGACAAAAGGGGCCTGTGATGCAGCTATGAGGGGCAGTTTCCTTTGTGGCTCGAAGGAACACTGTCTGTCTGCCTGAGTTTCCCCAGCTGCAGCATGTGTGACAAGGCAGTTTGTCATTGCTGAGGGTCAGCTGTGAACTCACCCTGCAGCCTGGACCTCAGAAAAGAGACAGAAGAAGGGGGTGTAACCCACACACCCACACACAGTGGGTCACTGACCCATGGAGTTACACTTAGACCACTTGCAGCAAGAGAGCTGAACAAGGGAGCTCCACAGCCTAAGCTGAGACTCAGCTGGCTTTATAGCTCAATCTATAGAATCTCCTACACAAAACTCCAAAGGTCCCATATTCAACTCTGCCAGGTAGTGATTACAGGGGGACCAAGTCTGAGAACCAGGAGGCACCTTGCCTGGTGGGAAGTTGGTTCAGGACAAGAGGGGGCAAAGGGCTGGGGAGAGGAGGAGGAGAACGGAGGCTGAAAGAGAGGAGTTTAGGGGAGCTGTTGGCAGAGGAGAGGCAGAAGGGATATGGGGGCTGGGCAGTGGCTGTGGCTGTGGCTGTGGAAGCACACCTGCTGGGTGGGCTGAGCCTGGTCAGGCTGAGGTCAGCTGGGCATCAACCCACCTGGCAGGTTGGTATTCTGGGAGCATCACTCCCTCTGGGGTTGGGTGCTACCAGGATGGGCCCAACAAAGAACCAGGCTCGGGGTGTGGTTCTAGGCTGGGAGAGCAAGGCCTGAGATAGGCTATTATACTGCAGGGGGGCTGTATGGAGCCAAGAGAGCTGGGAGGGAAGAGAAGGGGGGTGTTAAGTAACATTTGTACATATTGCAATGAGGAAACTTGCTGGAAATCATGGCCCAGGGATGGAGTGGGGGTGGGGGGTTGTCAGACAGTCACTGGACTCCCAGTTTGCTCCCCGTCATGAACTTCCAGGTCATGCCCACGCTTAGCCCATACAGTCCCTGGGGGGAGCCCCCTCCAGCGTGACCGCCCTTTCCTGTGGTTCCACTCACTTTCTCAGGGGTTGAGCCCTTCTGACTCCTGGGACCACCCCTCTCTAAGCTCCCAGGGCACCTGGCTCTGCCCTGGGCCCCCGGGGCCTACACTCGCAGGGGGACTAGTGCAGCCCTGTTCTCAGACCGGAGCGACTCTCCGCCAGCGTCACACAGGAGGGTTCATTGAGCACTGAACCCAGCACAGGAACTGTCAGGCCTGTAGGTCTGGCCCCCCTCAGCCCAGCACGTCTGAGTCTCCCCTGCAGCCAGGTGGGCTCTGCCTGCTCCCCCTGCCCAGTCCAGCAGCCCCCTCCTTCCAGCCCAGCCCTCATATCCCTCCCCAGCAGCCCCTCCCCTGGCCTCTGTCTTCTGCCCAGGTAACCAGGGTCGCTAGGGCCCCTCTCTTCTCTGCCTCCCCTCTCCTCCGCCCTTTTTCCCCCCTGGCTGGGACCAGCTGGGCATGTCACCAGGGTCCTCTCCCTGCAGCCCATTGGCCTCCCACTGGCCAGACCCAGCTGTGCCATACGAGCTGGGTCTCCAGGTCACCAGTTGCTGGGGGCTCCAGTTCTGTGCTGGTCCCTGGAACAATAAACTCCCTTCCCCTCCCATCATTAAACCAGTAACAGCTGGGGACACTGCAGGCAAACCCTTCAATTCCCCCACAAATCCTCCACTTCATCACATTCCCCTCCCAGGCCCTCCAGTTCCCTTTGCCCTGGGTTTCTGGGTGCAAAGGGTTGGTAGGAAAAACTATTTCCCTAGGAGGGTGGTGAAGCACTGGGATGGGTTCCCTAGAGAGGTGGTAGAATCTCCATCCCTAGAGGTTTTTAAGTCTCGGCTTGACAAAGCCCTGGCTGGGTTGATTTAGTTGGGATCGGTCCTGTCTTGGGCAGGGGGCTGGACTTGATGACCTCCTGAGGTCTCTTCCAGCCCTATGATTCTATGATTCTATGGCCAGCCGGCCACTCTCCCTCATGGCTCCCAGACAATTTTGTGTCTCTGGGGACAGTTCACAGTGATGTTCCCAAATTTCCACGTTCGCCACCTCGACTTCTAGCCTTGGCCTCCCAATCCGGGGTGTGTGTGTGCTCTGTCAAAGCCTCATGTGAGTCCCCTTGTTATGCCATGAGTCTGGCTGGTTGGCATGAGGACTGTGTGTGCCTCAGTTTCCCTAGGTACTGCACTAGTGCCGAGGTAGTGGGAAAAAGGGGGGTGACTCTTGCTGCCCTTTGTCACCTGCATCCCAAGAGGGGATGCGGCAAGATGACGCTGCTAGGGAAGCCAGGCAAAGACCAGGGGAAGGCAGCAGTAGGCGTGTGGCAGGCCAGGCAGCGGGGGCCAGTCAGTCTCACATGTGGGACTCAGAGAGGGGACTGAAGGACACTAGGCTCTGCATCCCCCATGGGAGGGACTTTGCTGAAAGCCCCTTTTCTGGCAGCTCCACAGTGCCATGCTGCGATGACATGTCAGGGGACAGACTTTCAAAGGAATGTAAAGCCCCTAAACAATGCAGCATGGCCCCTCAGGAATTTCCAGAGCTCTTTAGCCCTGTGACCGGAAACCACCAGCTTCCTTTCCTTGCTGCTGCTCTTGGTATGAAACGCAGCCTGGGATTGGGCAAACTCATTCCCCGCCCCCACTCGCAGCACAACACCAGCCTCGGTCCCCCTGTACCTGTCTGTGTGCTACCCCAGAACTGCACCCTCCTCTCTGACTCAGGAGCTGTTGGGGATACAGGGAGGGCCAAGGGAAGGTGAGAGATAAAAAATTTGAGGATCACTGTAGTAACTATTAAATGTGCACATGTAGAGCACACAGGAGACCTTCATTGGGGGATGGGGGGGGGCGCTTTCCTGTGCCTCAGTTTCCCCATCTAGGAAGGGGACATAAACACACCCACCTGCTTTGGAAAGTGCTTTGAGATCTCTGGATCTCCAGATCTCCAGCTGTATCCAAGCAGGAAGATCTAACCTCACCCAAACCTGTTAGTCTGAATCCAATAAACCTACAGCCACAATAATCATGTGATCGAGCCGGGCAGAGCCAAGTATAGCGTGGAAAGGCCGCAGCCGGTCACAGCCCACCACTGCGTGGGCCCAGCTCCCGGGCAGGGCAAAAAGCTCTCTCTAGGGCAGGCAAAGAAGGAAAAATGCAAACGCACCTGTGACGTTATCTGATTGGAATGTTAGATACCCATAGCACCCTGCACCGACTGCCTGGGGTGACTGGGGGGTGGCAGCCAGTGGCTGGGGACTTTAAGGTCACTGCATGGTTTGGGCTCTGATTGACCAATAAGGTAACAAAGAAGCTGGTCTGTGCTGGCTTGGTGACTAAATATTAGAACAACCATCAGCTTTGGGGATTGGCCGTCCCATTTCTTGCAGTGCTCCCCGAGGGCACGTCTACACTGGGGAGTCATTTCGAAATAACAAGGCGAGTGTCCACACAACCAAGCGTGTTATGTTGAAATAATAACTCCTGCTTGTGAAAAGGAACAAGCTTATTTCGAAAGAGTTATTTTTGGAGTTATCCTTTCAAATTAACTTATTTTGAAATAACCTGGTAGTGTAGACAGAGCCTCCGTGACCTCAGCTGGCTCTCCTGGGACTAGGGACGTAAAATCCCGATTAATCCGTTAACTGGTTAAGCGTTAACATTGAACTGGTTAACCCAGTAGCAGGATCCTGGGCGGGGGTCCACTCCAGCCCCACAGAGCTCCAGCTCCCAGCCCCATGAAAAGCTGCCGGCTCCCAGCCCCAGCCGCCAGCAGGGCCTCCCCGCCAGCCGCGTGGGACTGGTTCCTGGCCTAGCCACCAGCCTGAGGCAGGCAGGTGGCCCTGTGGGGGGCTGCTCCCGGGGAACTGGTTACTTGTGTGTATTCCTACCCAGGACCCAGGGGCGGCCTGTCCATATAGGCGAACTAGGCGGTCGCTTAGGGCGCCAAGTTAAATGGGGCACCAAATGGTGATGCAATATCATTGAGGGGTTTAGAGGTGGGGGCGCCAATTGCATGGTTTGCCTAGGGCGCCAGTTGCTGGCAGCTAGTCTAGGGCCACCCGTGCTGGGACCCCACCTTTATCACAGTGCCGAACATTGAGTTTTTGAATTGGGGGCTTGCAGCGCCCTGGAAGCTCACACAGCACATAACTAAGCAATCAGTCTGCAGACATGCTAGAGATAAGGTGCTAAGTGGCAGTCAGGATGGATTTGTCAAGAACAAATCTGGTCAAAGCAAAAAACCTAATAGTTTTCTGTGACAGGGTAAGGCCCTGTGGATAAGGGAGACAGTAGATGTGGTATTGTGATGAAAGTGGATTTTCCCTTCTTATTCTGTATGTGAGTGGAGGTGAGTCTGATTGTTTTGCAAGAATACTGGGTGTGCCTCAGTTTCCCTGTGTTGCACCACTCCGTGGGGTGACTAGGTGACTCCTGGCCAAGTGAGACAAAGACTGGGGGAGTAATGGGCCAGTCAGGGGCCAGGCACCTGGAAGCAGGTCAGTGTGGGCTGGATGGGGGTATGATGGGAGGGCCCTGGCTCTGGGCTCACTGTCCCTCAAGATGGACTTGATTGAATGCTCCTGTTTTCAGTGCCAACAAACTCTGTTCTACACGGCATCCCTGCCAGCAAGTAACCCACCCATTGTACACACCAGCTGAGTCACTGCTGGTTGCAGAGTTGGGGTGCAGAGTGGCTTCACTGCGGGGAACACAATGGGTGGATGGGGATGCTGACTGCTTGGAGGTCAGACCCAGGGAGGGTGAAGCTGTGGGACCTCCTTCTCCTGGTGACAGTTCAGAGAGAAAAGGCTGCCCCAGATCCCTGCCTGGCTTCCTACAGAGCAGTTCCAGTGCATTGCTACCATACCTCTGGGGCAGTTGGTGTGAGAAGTGGGATCAACTGCACCATCCAGTGAGTGAGTGAGCAGTAAACGAAGGGGGATTAGTGAAAGCCAGGCATGCTGAAGGCTCAGAGAGGTGCAGTTCCAGGAAGTAGAGGAGCCTATGGCTTAAGAGAGACTGTGACCCCCTAGGACTGGTTCCCCCGAGGGGACCACCGAGATCACAGGCCTGTGAATCTGTGACAACCTGGGAGCAGCACAGAAATGGGGCTAGAACTGTCTCTTTGAGAAGCATGTTGTCGAGCTGTGAAAGCGAGAGATCTAAGCTGGTTCCAACTGGGGCTCCAAGACAGGCTGGGGGCAGACAGGTCTCCCCAAGACCTTGACGAGTGTGGGGGTCTCCACCGGGTTCCCTGTGGTGGATGTGAGATGGATGGGATTGGAGCTGAGACTGAAGGAGTCAGAGGACCATGAGGGGCAGGGAAGGTGTGAAGAACCAGGCTGGCCCTGCGAAAAGGTCTGGTAGCTAGCTCCCTTTCTGGGTCCCAAGGCGGAGACCTGCTTAGCCAGATGGGCAGGGGGCAGACTGGCCCCCACTCCCAGCCCGGCATGGACACCTGCACAAGCTCTTCTGGCTCAGGCCCCTCGCACCCCCAGAGGAAGTGGAAGGTCCATGGGGAGACGTTCCTGGGGTGACAAGATCTTGGGACAGAGACCCCTTGTCAGGCTCCAGCTGGTGCAGCCTCTCTGATGATCCTGATCCCTGGGCAGATGGAAGAGGGGCTGGCTGGTGGTTGAGGTTCTCCAGGAGGCCAGCGTGCTCTGTGCTGGGGGGTGCCTGTGTCAATGTGGGACAGGAGTCCTGCTCTTGGAACGGCCAAGAGTTCAAATCTGAATCCAGGGAACCAATTGGCTGAGTGAGCCTGAAGTGGTAGGTGTAAATGTAAATGCCCTGGCTGGCAGGGAGGAACTGCTGAACTCAAGGGCTCTGTCTATCTGTAACCAGAACACACCCAGCCAGGCAGGGCAGCTACTATTCAGGGCTGCCTGGTTGGGAATATGAGAGGCCCCAGGGAGGGAGGAGCAGCTAAAAGGGCACAGCTGGCAGCAGAAATGCCTGGTCAGGGCATGGCCAAGTCCAGACGAGGGATCCTCCCCAAGGCAGCCAGAGTCCCAGCACTGTCTGGAGGGCCATGACTACAGGCAGGGAGCAGGAACTGATTTCACTTCCCCCCAGCCACTGACTTCCAGGCTGAGCTGTGGCATGACCCTCCTTGCAAAAGCTGAGGGAACTTGCTGACCCCAGCGTGGTGCAAGGCTGTGGGAGAAGAGATTCCTGTACCAGGAATGGATCCCCACAGGGAGTGGAGTTATAGCGGGGCCTGAAGGTGGCTGTTGGCCCCCCAGAAGTACCACCACAGGTCGCTGTACCTGACCCACGACGTCCTGCTCGAGACACAAGGGCTACGTCTACACTGCAGGCTTTTTGTGCAAGAACGGCTGTTATTGGGCAAAAACTTGTGGAGCATCTACACTGCACACACGTTCTTGCGCAAGTAAATTTACAGTAAGGCGCTGGAACAGAGGGCTTCTTGTACAAGAGTTATTCCTCTCCCTACGAGGAATAAGCCCTCTTGCACAAGAGGGCAGTGTGGACGGGCAACAGGGGTTTCTTGTGCAAGAAACCCCTATGGCTAAAATGGCCATCAGAGCTTTCTTGCGCAAGAGAGCGTCCACACTGCCATGGACGCTCTTGCGCAAAAGCACGTGGCAGTGTGGATGTGCTCTTGCGTAAAACCTTTTGTGCAAGAACTCTTGCGCAAAACACCTCTTGTGCAAGAAACCTGCAGTGTAGACATAGCCAAGGGGATCCAGCACACCGGGCAGTGGCTGTCTTGCTCCCCAGGCTAGGAGTCACCTGGTCACATCCCCCTCCTGAGGCTGTTGTTACCAAGAGCTGGCTGTGGTATACGTGCAGGCAACTGGGGTAGTCCCCACAAAAATCTTTACCACCTCGTGCAACACACAGGGAAACTGAGGCACGCCTAGTAGTCGTGCAAACTAGTCAGATTCTGTGATGAAGTGGGGATTGTGGGGGATGTTATTCCCCTTGTTACATTGTGTGTGAGTTCCACTGTCTTGTAGTAACCCCGTGTGTGCCTCAGTTTCCCAGGGCTCAGCTCCAATACCTGTCCTAGATGGTGACCTCCTCCACGTACACAATGGCTGATGCTTTCCACAATCTAAGCGGTGGAGGGAGGTGACCTGGTGACTCCTTTTGGCCCAGAAGCAGGACAAAGACTGGAGGAGGGGCTGGCTGCAGGGTTGGGATGGGCTAGTGAGTATGCGTTAGTCTCTGAGGGCTTGGGGTGCAGGGAGGAGGTCAGGGCCCTTGGCTGAGCCCCCGCCCTCTCCAGGATGGATGGTGCTGGCTGCTTCTGGTTCCTGAGCTGACAAGGCTGCTCCACACGGTGTCCCTGTCTCCTGATAAACCTTCTCTTCTACTTGCCATCTGAGAGTCACAACTGGCTGCAGATGGGGGTGCAGGGTTCAGTGACTCCCCCACACCTCGGGGGCAGACTCCCATACTAATTAAGAAGGGTAAATCCTCACTTTGTCACAGGGGGGCATGACTGTTTTCAAGCACAAAAGGAGGAGGGAGGTGAATGATTCTCCTTCCTCTCTGAGGATAGGACCAGAAGCAATGGGCTTAAACTGCAGCAAAGGAGGTTCAGGCTGGGCATTAGGAAAAACTTCCAGCCTGTCAGGGTGGCTAAGCCCTGGAACAAATTGCCTTTGTGGAATCTCCATCAAAGGATGATTAGAGCTGGTAGGAGGGGCTGGATAGTGCTTGGTCCTGCTAGGAGCAGGCCACAAGACTAGGTGGGCTATTGAGGTCTCTTTCAGTCCTGTGCCATGATCAAAATGGCAGGTTTCAATCACTTTACTGCAACTCACCCTGCTGGCTGGGCTGTCTGCGAGGCAGCCATGGGGCACCGCAGGGGGCAGGGGGCTGCCTTAGATTTATGACCCCACATGCTGGCTGGGGCCCCCCCAGCTCCACAGCCAGCTGGGTCTGTGGCTGTTCACCAGGGCTCAGAAAAGCCATCAGAAACCAAATGACGGACCCAATGGGAGACTGTTCTGAACAAGACACAAAGACCAATGGCCAAGTTCTGAACAGACACCCACAGGGGAGGGGCAGCAGGGCTGTTTGGGGTCACGGGAAATTGAAGGGCAGACCCCCAGGTCGGGGGAGCAGTTCCCTGGGGCCAGGAGGGGAGCTGGCAGGAGTGGGGGTTGGAGCCCTGGGGGACCCAAAGGAGTGGGAGGGAGTTGGAGCCCTGGGGGACCCCAGGAAATGGGGGTGTCTGGAGCCCCAGGGGAGATCCCAAGGGATGGGGGGGATGTTGGAGTCCAGCGGGGACCCCAGGAGGCGAGGGGGGGTTGGAGTACAGGGTGGACCCCAGGGGACAGAGGTGGATGGAGTCCCAGGGGGATGCCAGGCGATGGGGGTTGGAGACCCGGGGGGACCCCAGGGGACAGAGGGGAGTGGAATCCCGGGGGACCCCAGGGAGCGGGGGAAGGGAGGTTGGAGCCCCGGGGGCACCCCAAGGAACGGAGGTCCGCAGGCAGGGGAGCCTGCGCTCCGCCCCCGCCCGGCCGTTCTGCTTCTGCTCACTCCGGAAAGTCCCGGCGGGTGCAAAACTTCCCGTGACTGGCGGCGGCGGCGGCTGCTTCGGTCTGTGACTGTCCGAACCCATGGCGGCCGCGCCCTGCCTGGCCCTGGCCCTGCTGCTGCTCCCGCCGGGTAAGCGCCCCCGCCCCGATCTGACCCTGCGGTTCGCGGGGGGGCAGCCCGCTGGGGGTTCTGCGCTTAGCACCCCGCTACCGCCAGCATCGCTCGGGCTGTGACCCCCTGGGGCGAGCCCCCATCTGCTGAGCCTTCCTCCCTTGGGACCACCAGCCCCTTCCCCTGGGGCTGGGCCCCCCATTCCCCTTCCCCCTGGGGGTGGGTGCCCTCACTGACCCTCCCCAGGCTGACCCCCCCTCCCCTTCCCCCTGGGGCTGGGCCCCCCCCCTCACTGACCCTCTCCCTGGGGCTAGGCCCCTCCATTGACCCTCCCCCTGGGGCTGGGCCCCCCATTCCCCTTCCCCCTAGGGCTGGGTCACCCTCACTGCCCCTAGGAGCTGGGCTGGGACCTCCCCTGCTCCCTCCTTGGGATGCTGGGCGTATCTGGGCTCAGCTCCCCCACATCCTGTTCCTAACTCCCCCCATGGCTGACCCCTAACCCAGGTGTCTCCCCCACGCAGTCTGGGCCAACGAGGGGGGTGCGATCGGGGACTGCAGGTGCCACAAGCAGATGAATGTCCCTGGGAACAGCCTGCTGGACCTCGCTGCCAAGGTGGTGAGGTACCAGCCCTGCCGTGGGCACCTCATTCGGTACGTGCCCTCTGACAGCTCCTGCTCCCCCTCTGGCCACTGTGCTCCTCGCCAGTGTACCCCCTGCCAGCCCCTAATACTCTCACTTCATCCGGTACGTGCCCCTCCCCGCCAGCTACTGAACCCCTGCTGCTCCCATTCTCCTCCAGCCAGCCAGTCCCCACAAACACCCGCCCAGCCACCCCCCTCAGATCCCTCGCCAGCCAGCCAGCCCCTACCAGAGCCCCCCAGGATCCCACTAGCCAGCCAACCTTCCCGAACACCCCAGCCATTCCCCCCAGAACTCCTCAGCCAGCCAGCTCCTCCCCGATTGCCTCCAGCCAACCAGCCCCCCTGGATCCACCCCAAGTCAGGCCCCAGATCTCCCTCCAGCCAGACCCCCCAGATCTTCCCGAACCTTTCACCAGTCAGCCAGCCACCCCATCCTCTTGTGCCCTATTTCCTGCCCCCTAAACCAGCCCATCCCCCCAGATTTCCTCCTAATGAGCCAGTCTCCCCCCACCCTGAGTCCCAGGCCCCATTCCCTGGCCCCCGGCCAGCCATTTCCTGCCTTGGGCCAGTCAGACCTGTCCTGCTCCCCCCAGGTTCCAGCTGCCCCGCATTCAGATCTGCGGGCTGGAGGACTCCGACTGGGTGATCCGACTCTCCGAGCTCTTGAAACGCAAAGGTGGGTCCGACCCCCTCCCCAGCTGCTGCCTCCTCAATGGAGCAGTGCCGGGGCCCCACAGAGGGAGAGGGAGAGGGCCTGGGGTGAGTGGGGCAGAGGAGTCTGTGAGGTGCTGGGGGGCAGATGGGTGGAGAGCAAGGGGTTTGCTGGGGGATGAAGCTGACACAGTTGTGAGGATGGGGAGAGGGTCTGCCCAACCCAGCCTGCTCACTAACTCAGAGTGCCCTGCAGAAACCAGCTGGATTGATGCCAGCCAGGAGGGCAGGGGGCCAGCCCCAAACTCCCCCAATGCTCCGCAGCTCCCCAACACCCATGCCCAGATGCCAAGCATGGCCCAACCTATAGAACCATATGGAGCCACGGCCCGACCCACAGAGCTGCACAGACCCACAGCCCGACCCACGGAGCTGCATGGACCCACAGCCAGACCCACGGGCTGCACGGACCCACGGCCCAACCCACGGAGCTGCACGGACCCACGGCCCGACCCACGACCCGGCCCATGAAGTTGCACAGACCCCAGTGCTGCGAGGACCTCGGCCCAAGCCACAGAGGAGCCCTGCCCACCGGTGAGCTCTCAGTGGGGATTTTCCTCCCTGTGGGTGGGGTATCCCTGGTGTGTGGGGATACCTGCACCCCAGGTTAACACTCCTTTTGTCTTGCAGACCCCATTGGGGCCCAGCCTGGCGCCCAGCAGGGGAAGGAGTTGAAATGGGCCCCGTGCAATTTGGTCCAGTCCCACGGCCGTGCTGGCACTGCTGGGCATCACCCTGGCCCTGGTGGGGGTTGTGACTTACCTGCTGTGCCAGAGGAACCGGGGGCCCCACCAGGTACTTGGCATCCCACACAGAAGCCCCGGTAAGTAGGGCAGCGGGGTTGGGGAGACCTGGCTTTCCTGGGGGGCCTTAGCTATTTACCCATAGCTCATGGCTAGTCCATCACCTATCTGTACCCCTGTGTAATAAACCCCCACTCCTGAGCTGTGACCCCCCTGCTCTCCATGACCCCCCCCAGTGCCTCATCTCTGCCCAGTCACTGCCCCCCAACAAAGCCCCTGACCCCAGTGCATGTGGGTTGTTTCCTGAGGTAGGGGGCTCCTCTCCCCCTTGGGCTGGGCAGCTTCCCAGACCTGGCCCTGGCCATGCTGAGTGGGGGGGGGGGGGAAGTCTCATCAGTTTGCTTTTAACCCCCTCTGTTTTGTCCCCCCTAGGTAATGGGCTGCTGTACTACCCCTGCGAGCTGGGATGAGATGGCTATGCTCACAAATGGTGCCCCCTCAATCTGCAGCTGAGCCCCACTGGGATTTCAGGGGGTGTGGTATGGAGGGGGGAGAGTTTGTAGTGGGGAGATGTGATGCCCAGCCTTCCATTGGACTAGTCCCCCTGGCTCCAGAGGGGATTCCCCCAAAGCTGCCCCCCCACTAAACTAACCTCTAGTCATTGGCAAGGTACCCAGACCCTGACTAATCTATTCCTGGGGGGCTGTGCGTCCATCCCCTCCTTGTATGGTGTGTCGGTGCTTTAATACAGACGTTTGCATAGGCTGCAGCTGGTTATTAATGGGGGGTTGGTTTGGAGGGTTCTTCCTCCCTGCAGCCCCCAGATCCCCGCCTTTGTGCCAGGGGGCACCTGGAACCAGCCTGAAACCCCAGTATGCAGGGGGGATTGTCCCTTGGCCCCAGAGACTGATGGGGGGGGGGCAAGAGCAGAAGAAACCACCCTTAGCTACCAGACACTTTCACTTCCTCTGCGTGGAGGCGGGAGCAGGGCTGTGATCACCCTGCTCCATGCAGGGGGAGGCACAGAAAGGTGGAAGAGCGAGTAGACGCTGCTGCCCAGACCCACCCCCGAAATTCTTGGTCGCCCTGGGATCCCCACACACCTGAATGGGGGGGCATTTGTTGATGGTGGGGAACCAGAGGGCAGGGAATTTACCCTAGGGGGACACTGATATACCTGCCCCCCCCCCTTCCCTCCAGTCTGAGATCTGCCCATACTCAGGGCTCCTCCTTCATGCCCCTGACCACTGAGGCCATGTTGGAGCGACCCACCACAGACAGGCTGGCTGGAGCAGCCCCTGCCTGCTGTGGGTGGGGAGCTGCTCCAGCCCCTACTGATTAACTGGTAAGCCTCCCACACATTAAGGTGAGGTTAACTGGTTAACCATTCTCCACCCTACCCCCCACACCACCTGACAAAGGTTCTCAGTTTGTGGCCATCTGAGGTTTTTCCCTTGTATTTAACACAGGCAGCAGAAAAAGAGACCCCCTCCTGGTGCCCCTGCCCCAGCTTCTGTCCCCTCCTGCCCCACCAGGGTGCTAAGCCGCAGGGGTGGGGAGAGCCAGGCACTGCTGGCCATGCAGGTTGCAGCGTGTTCCTGGCACACAGAGACTGGAACATGTGTCAGAGAGTGTTGATCCCATGTCACGCAGGTCTGGGGTCCTGTGTCCTCCCATGGCTTGCCTGATCCCTAGCAGAGAGGCTGGCACACTCTGGGGCGTGTCCTGTGTTAGCATGTGTCCAGTGGGGCGCCTGGCTCCCCGGCAGAGTGTGTCCAGTCTGAAACATAGAGCCTACGGCCAGCCCAGGCATGACATGGCACGTCCTGTCTAGTGTGCACAGGATACGTACCCCTTGCTCTCTGCATGTTCCTGCATCTTGCCATGTGCCCTGTGTGGCACCCAGTGCCGGCAATATCCAGGGGGCTGCGGGGTATGGGCGCCCCCTACTGCTCCAGCATGTGCTCGCAGGTGCGAGCCAGTTCCCCCAGCTTGAGGCGGGCGTAGTCAACACGATTCAGTGCCATCTGGCAGCCCTTGCGGGCCGAGTAGCTGGACCCCTCGTGTGGCTGCCCTGTTGCCACCTGTGGGGAGGGGAGGCATAAAAAGAAGGTGAACCCGGATGCCCCAATCCCTGCTCCTGGCCCTGCCCCCCGACCGTGCCTACTTGCCTGGGTGAGGTAGCGGATCTGGCCTGACAGCTCTGACTCCACCTTCTGCATGGAGGCACTGAACTGGGTGGCCTGACGCTCCAGCAGCCGCTCATTGGGCTTCTCCTTTGACAGCTCTAGGATCACGCTCCCTGGGAGGGAAAGGGCAGTCAGGGGGTTGCTCAAGTAACCCCCCTCCCCCGGAGCGCCACCTCCAGGTCTGGCTTTCTCCCTGGATCCACCCCTGGCACCCCTCCTCCCAGGGGATCCCCAGTGTTGCACCCACCATGCTTTATGAAGATTGGTCTGAGTATGAGAATGCATTACTCAGGCACTTTATGCAAAACAGATTACATGACATGCCATTTGAATGTTACAATCTGCTGAACGTGTACTTCCTATTTGTGTGCACGTGTCATTCTTGTGTGTGAGGTTAGACGTGTGAAGTGTGGAGCTGGTCTTAATTCTAAATGTGCTAATGAGGGCCATTACTGGCTAGGGAAACATAAGGACTCAGTACTTCAAGAACCTGTGAATAGCCTTGTTTGTCCTGAGAGCCCAGACTGTGGTTGGTCCTAGGAAGACATGTGGCCAGGCCAGCTAATGCCAAAACCCACTTTGGATCTGATACTTAACCACCTTAGGTGAGAAAAGTTTGAACTGAACACAGAAAATTCCCACGTTGGGCAAAAGGGGGAACCAAACAATTGGGGCAGTTGCCAGATGCCAGGAGACACCCCCGACACACACACTTACCACCTCAAATGCCTCCTGGAAACATCTAAAACTGGACAAGGGAAGGGTTGGGGTTGAGCTGGGGGGCTGCTTAGCTTGTGAAAGAGAGAATTAGAACAGCTGTTTAGGGTGAGAATTTGCATGTAACTGACATGTTTTGTTCATTTTCAATTAGTAATTTACTTTGAGGTGTCTGTTTTCATTCACAACTACTCAAATCCTACTTTTTATACTTAATAAAAACACTTTTGCTTATTATCAAAACCAGTGTAACTAATTTTTTTCGGCGGGGAGGACCACTGTACAGCTCTCTTTCATTGATAAAGGGAGTTGGCCTTACTAGCTTTTACAGAGGCTATGGTTATGGTGACCATACTTTCTGAGTCAAAATTAGGGACATTAGCCCCACCTCTGACTCTCATTAGCCATGCCCCCTGCAACAAGAAGTCCCAACCTTGGAGGTAGTACTCGGGGTCAAGATGGACACATAACCATAAGTAAAGGGTGTTATGTGACCCCTCTAAGAAATCCTCCCACCTTCCTCCTACCAATAGGGATGAGTTTGACCCCCACAGGACCCCCCCCCATGCAACTATCCTGCAATTGCATTAACTTAACGTGCATTGCATTAACTTGGGGGGAGGGAGGGAGACCAGGGGCAGGTTCCCGCTAAGATTTTCCTCCCATGAGCAGAGTGAATTTCGTCTTGTGCACCAGTACTGAGTTCATGTGGCTTGCTTGGATGTGTGCCACTGTGGCACCCAAGTTATTAATAAATATCATACACCTCTCCCTTTTCCTTCTGCTGCCATGTCTCTTCCCCTCCCCTCCCCCCATCTGCTCCCCTGGTGCCTGCTGCTGCCCCCATATCCCTCTTCCTCCTCTGCTGTCCTGGTTCTTGCCGTTTTCACTCCACTCAGCCCTTTGGGGACCTGCCCCCCCCGCCCTGCACCAACCCTTCTCTTCCCCGTGTCCACTCTTCCTCTAGCCCCACTGATCATCTGTAGCTACCCCTCCCCATCCCCTCTCCTAACACCTCCCTCTACCTACCTACCCTGCCTCTCTCCTCTGGTGCCTGTCCCTCCCCTCCACATGTCTGCCCTTCTGCTTGACCCCCAGAATCCCCTGGCACCTGCCCATTCCTTTACCCATGAACCCTCCTGATGTCTCCCCCTTCCCTCCTTGCCCTCATTCTCCCTGGTGCCCACCCCCTCACCATCCTCTGCCCCAATTCCCCTCATGCCCCTCTGTGCCCTCACACATGACTTGCTCCATCCCCTGCCTTCCTCATGCCCACTCCTCCTTTCAACCCCTCTTCTCCTGGCACCCACTCCTCCCCTCTCCTCTCCTCTTCCTTCCTCTTACCCCCACTGTCCCTCCCCTTTCCTCACCCAGCATCATCCTGTTCCCTCCCTTCTCCCGCCCTAACTGATATTTCCCTCCTAACTGATATAACCCTCCTGCCCTTTTCCTCATTGCCTCCTCTTGGGCCCCTGGCATTTGTCTATCCTCCACCCTGCCCCTTGGTGCCTTCTCCTTTCTTCTCCTGCCCTGCCTGCCCTCCCCTCAGCACAAGCCCCTTTCTCTCCTCACCTCTCTTTCCCCTTAGGTCTCCCCCACCCCTTCCCTCACCTTCTGTCTTCAATGCAGTTTGCGGGGGCTGGAGCTGGGACCATGGTGCTATTTTTAGTACTGCAGTCCCGGTCCCGGTCCCAGCTGATTCCGGGATGGTACCATATGCCGGGATGGGAGCAGAGGATGCCCGCGATGCTATTTTTAGTACCGCGGTCCCAGTCTCCGCGGGTGGCCTAGAGTAAAGCAGCAGCTGCATGAGGCCTGTTCCAATGAGGCTGCCCCGGCTGGAATGCACCTTGTGTGGCTGCCATTTGACTCCAGCTGGAGCCGGGCAACTTGCAGGGACCCAGACCACCGTAGGAAAAATAGCATCACGGGCAGCCTCTGATGCAGTCCCGGCATCTGCTGAACCTGAGCACGCCTCGCCCTGCAGTGCCCGAGCCGGGCTCTGTGCGACTCCTGCTGGGGCTCCACGGCATGGAGGTCTGGGAGTGGCTCCACTGGGTTTTGCCTTGGACCTGCCTGCCCCCCCAGCAGCGGTGGCGGCCGCTGTACTAACAAGTGGCCTGGAAGAGGAGGAAGCGGTGTCACTGGACTGGGACCCAGCGTGGAAGAGACGGTCCTGCGGGGAGAGGGAGGGGCTGCACACCACTGGAAACTGGCCCAGGTGCCCACCAGCAAAGCTCCAATGGAGCTGCCTACATACCTTGCTAAGGGCGCGCGGGGGAGAGGCTGCTGTGCTGCGTGAGGAACAATGACACGGAGCCATTTCTTCCTCTCTTCTTCCCACAAGCCAATGTCCTCATCAAGTAGTGAAATGTCCGGTGGAGCTTTCCGGGACATTTCACTACTTGATGCGGCACTGGGACAGAGCATTTAAATGTGGGACTGTCCGAGAAAAATTGGACCGCGTGGTCAGCGTAGCCATGGTGGATGTTTGGGGTCTGAGTCCCTTTTGGGGGCTGGTTTCCTGGGCGCTGAGCCCTCCTGGAGCGGGGTGGTTCAGCGTCTGTGCTGCTCTGCAGGGGGCTGTGTCTGGGGGCGGCAGAGGATCTGGCCCAGCAGGGCACGTGGCGGGGAGCCCCAGGGCGCAGAAAGAGGTGTCAGTGGCATTGGCAGCAGAGGGGAAACCCCTGTGAGCTAAGTGGCTCCCATCCGCCCCAGGGATTCCCATCTCCCCCCTACAGCCCCCCACCCCCCGCCTGGGGACACCCCTCACCCGGGACCCAAAACAGGAAATGGGGGCGGGTCCTTCCTCAACCCCGCCCAGACTGACCACGCCCACTGACAGCGCCCCAGCTATTACCACTCTCCAGACCGCTTGGCCATTAGTCCTGCCCCAGGCCCCGCCCCTACCCGCGCTCTGCAGCGAGGTGCCGATCTCGCGCTCCAGATCCTCTAGCACACGGAGCCGCTCGTTGGCAACGCTGTAAGTCGCCATGGCCCCGCGCGACCGCTGTTAGCGCCTCCGCCCCGCCGCGCATGCGCCGCCCGGCCCCGCCCCCGCCCGGCACTACATCTCCCGGCGCCCCTCACCACGCACGTGACGCTCAAGCGATGGAGGGGGCGGGACCCGGCCCGGCCTGGAGGCGCCATGTGCGGCAGGAACTAGAGCGGCGCGAGAGAGAAACGCGGCGGCTGCGGGGATTGGTGCAGAGCCGTGAGTAGGGCGGGGCTTAAGCGGGGGGCGGGGCCTGGCACAGAGCTGCCAGTGTGGGCCGAGGTTTACCGGGATGGGTGGGGCCTGATCAGGCGGCACGGCTTGGAGCAGAACCATGAGTGGGGGCGTGGCCTGAGCTCCCCCTCAGCCCCGCCCCTCCCGAGCCGCCAGGCAGCCAGTGCCCCGCCGCGGCTTTGTCCCGGTGTGTAGGGACCCCCGAGCCGCACATCACAAAATGCATGCTGGGGCTTCGGGCTCTGGGAATCAGGGCAGGAGGGGGCACGAGTTAGGGTGCAGAGGGGGCTTACAGTTGGGATGTGGGATCTAGGAAGGAGCAAAGACACTGGATGGACGCTGGGGTGAGAGAGGCTGTTCTCAGTGATAGCTGCAGAACAAGGAGCAATGGTCTCAAGTTGCAGTGGGGGAAGTCTAGGTTGGATATTAGGAAAAACTATTTCACTAGGTGGGTGGGGAAGCACTGGAATGGGGTCCCCAGGGAGGGGATGGAATTGCCATCTCTAGAGGTTTTTCCTTCTGGGCCTAACAAAGCCCTGGCTGGGATGATTTAGTTGGAGTTGGTCCTGCTTTGGGCAGGGGCTGGACTCCTGAGGTCTCTTCCAGCCCTATGATTCTATGACTTGGGGTGCAGCTCCCATTTGGTGGTGGTGGAGCACAGCTGGTCCATCTTGTCTGTGCTCACCTGCAGGCACCACTTCCCCCAGCTCCCATTGGCTGTGATTCCTGGCTAATGGGAGCTGGGGGGACCAGAACTTTTGGTGTTCCATGACCAGGCTCCAGCTGGGGCTGGGGGGAGAGACAACAGTGCACAGAACTGCTTCCTTCACTAGGAAGGTCTGGGCTTCACAAGCTGCTGCCTCTAAAGCCCCTTTCTTAATCTGGCCTTGGTGCTAGGGTCGGAGAAGCATGTCTCTTCCCTAGCCACTGCAGATCCCTAAGCAGGATTAATTTGTCAGGTGAACTTTGGAAAGAACTCAGAAGTTCTGGATTCCAGTCCCCTCTCCCCCCACTCAACCACACCAGCCCTCACACTCCTCCCAGAGCCAGGGAGATAAACCTGGAGTCCTGGTTCCCAGCCCCCTTTCCCTCCTTGATTTACAGATGAAAAGCTTTCAGAGCGCAGGGACCTGGAGCAGTTACTGGCCGCCAATCTGCAGCTGGAGGCTGGAACCCAGGAATTCAGGTAGAGATGAGACCCCCAATGCTCTGCCCTAAAGAAAGGGTGCTGCAGGTTGTGAGGGGCACTGACAGGGCTGGGGGAGTGCTGGGCTAGCAGGGGCTGCAGATTGGGAGTGAGGGGCACTGGCAGAACTCACCTAGCCCTCCCCCGTTTTCCCCAGCACCAGCCTGGAGATAGCGTGTCTTCGGCTGCAGCATGCAGTGGAGCTGGCTGAGCTGCGGGGGGCTCAGGACACGGTAAGTTGGGGGTGGAATAGTGGAGCAGGGAGCTGCATCCATGCCATTAACCCCCCTCATCCCATGTCTCCCCTGTAGCTAGCCCAGCGTGTGGCCCACCTGAGTGATGCCTTGAACCGCAGTGAGGCCGAATGCAAGGAGCAATGGGCCAGGTGAGTCTCCAACCTCACAGGTGCCCAATGGTTGTCTCCCTGACTCCCCTTGGAGTCCTGTCAGCATGCCTGACCCCGCCTGGTACCCCATAGCCTCATGACCCTCCGGGGACTTCCTGGGCTGCCCCCATTTCTCCTCTTGTTCTTGTGTTGCTGCCTTGTCAGTGGCTGGCACCCCAGGGGATTATAAGGAACTGATATGCTCCTGTATGTCTGGTGCAGGGCAGGGTGCTGTGCCCGGGAGCTGGCAGGCCTGGCTGGGCATTGTGAGGAGCTGCATGCCCAGCTGTGGGAGCGGGCGCAGGAGGTTGAGGGGTTGCGGGCGGCACTGGGAGCGGCACTGCAGGCACGGGACCAGTTGGAGGCCCGGTGGGTGCAGGAGAAGCAACTGGAGGCCCAGCGGGTCAATGAGGCCAACGTCCGGGAAGAAAGGTGAGGCTGATGCCCTCCCATAATTCCCCCATTGGTCATAGCCCCCCACATGGGACAGTCTCCCCACAAGCCCTTCCTGCCTTGAGCACTGGCAGCCCCTTCTCCAGTTGCCCCCTGTAACCACCCCAACCTGCATGTCTGCGCCCCCTATAGGTACCAGAATCAGGTGTTTCGACTGCACCAGAAGCTGGAGATAATGCGGCTGGGAGCAATGGCTGGGTAATGGTCCCGTCCCCACCCCTGAACATCACACATCACCTCCATCCTACCATGGTCCCCTAGCCATAGCCTGGCCCCTATCTTGCCCCTGTATGCCACACCTCTCTATAAGCCAGAGGTGGGCAATAATTTTTGACTGGGGGCCACTTCAGAAATTTTTGAAGTGGCCACAAGTGGGGCCGGGCCCCAGGCAGAAGGGGCAGGGCCCAGACACTTCTGTGCTTCTCCACCCACAGATCCTGATTGGTCTGGGGGTTGGGGAGCATGCAAAGTCTCTCCTCTCCCCCCTCCCTCCAACCACCTGCTGTTCTGAACAGCTGGCAGTTCCCTCTAGGTACCTGTGCCCCTGGCAGTGGGAGGAAACTTTGAGTGCTCCCCGCTGCTGCCCCCTGGTCATTAAGGGCCTGGGGAGGGGGAGCATGTGAAGTCTCTTGCTCCCTGACCCTGCCCTGCAAGGGAGTGCCATAATGAGTCAACTGTCAGCAGAGCAGCAGTGTGTGTGCTGAGCCCCTTGCAGGGTGGGAGGAGACTTCATGCACCACCCCCACCAGCAGGCTCAGGCTGTGGGGAAGGGCTGAGTGCACACCCCCAAATTAATACCCATCCTCCACACAGATCCCCTGGAGCTGAGCTGGTGACCAGTGAAAGCAGATGTAACACGTCCTGCGAGGAAGCTGGTGAGACGGGAAGGGGGCTTAGTGATTAGATCTGGAGTAGGGGCAAGGCTGGGGGCCAGGACTCTTGGGCTCTCTCCTCAGTTCTGGGATTGAGCGGGGGGGCCTGGGTGCCAGGAGGCCTGGGTTTGGTCCCCAGTGAGAGGAGAATGGGGTTTCATGGTTTGTCTTCCATCTCCCCCCCCCCAACAGGCAGCGGAGGGACTGGGCCTCAGGGGCAGCTCATCCCCTGGTAGAGGAGAGGAGATGCCTGGTGAGAGACCAGGTAAGACAGGGGAGGGAGATCAGCATCCCTGCACCGCCTGCCCTCCTTTGGCTGCCTTGCTCCCTAAGCACGCAGCCGGCTGTTTCCCCCTAACAACCTCTCCCTTTGTCATTCCAGAGCCAGTGCTCCCACCCACTGCTGGAGCTCCTTAAGTGGCTGTGCCTGGGACCCCTATTGCTGGGGAAGTCTGGCTCCACCTGTTCCCTGCTGGGGCCCAGCCACTGACCAGCCTGAGCTGTCAAAGCAGGGGAAGGAAAACTGGCCATTCTATGCAAAGACAGGTTGTGCTGATCTGTATATTTGAATGTACATGGATGATCTGCATAAATAGAGTGCTGGAATGTGCTTTTGGAGTTGCCCCAGCCATGACCAGGTGCCACTATCTCCTGGAGCTCTCTGCATGCTGGGTGATACTCTAGTACCTGGTAGAGATTGCTCTGTGGCTGGGGAAGCTATGCTCTAGCCATGCTATGGGCAGAGGCCCAGTGTGGTCTTCCAGGACTCTGGTCACAGAGAGGCAGGCTAGAGAACCTCCCTGAGTTGCATAGCCATGGTTTTAAAGCTACAGTCTTAAGGTGGCCTTGCTGGTGTCAACCCTTGCGGAGTCCTTCCAGAGGTACCACCATAGAGTCCGTGCACACGGCCCTTACCATAGAGATTCATGGGCAGAGCACTCCAGGTAGGGTCTCTCTGACTAGGCCTGAAGCTGGCATTGCTCTAGCTCTGAGTACTGTATGGTTCTAGCTCAGCTCCCTATGCTAGCAGAGTGGGCAGGGAGGGGGTGGCTCACTAGAGCACACAGTGGACTAGGGACACTTAAGGCAGGTGGCTGTTAGTCCTCTAGGACACAAATGAGCCTAGAGCACCCTCCCTCCCAGCCATTCTCTAGGTCTGGGGAGTCCTCCAAAACCAGTGCATCAAAGGGGAGGCTCTTCACTGACAGAGCAGCTCCCCCCCGGATGGGGAACCACTTCCCCCACCTCATTTCTCCCCCAGCAGTGTTGGGGGAGACACTGGTTCCTGCAGCAGCCCCCTCTGGGGCAGGGAGGCTGGTTACACAGGGCCCCCTTGCCTGGCGCTGAGATGCAGCCACCTCTGGGGCAGGTTCAGTGTCAGGCAGGTAGAACAACTCTACCCCTCCCAGGAAATCACTCACACCAGACACTGGTTGATATTTTCTTTACTTGTGCCCATTGCTCAGCCTTAGGCCCCCCCCACCCCATGTCACACATGGCTATAGCATGAGAGCCACAACCCCCTCCCCTGCAATCCCAACACACTGCACACTCAGCTGCAGCTCCCAGGCAGGACCACCTTGGGCCTGTTTGGGATCCCAGCAGCCTCAGGGCTTGTGGAGCAGAGGAGGGGCAGGACCCCACAGATTAAAACAGTTTTAAAAAACCGTGTACATGAGAAGATGGCAGGCGTTCAAGCAGCAGTAATGCCCGGGGTGGGGGGGGGTCCAGTGCTTTTTATGGGAGGTAGGGCTGCTCAGGGTCCCCCCTGAGCAGTTGTGGGGGGGGAGAAGTTGCCCCTGCCCCAGGAGTGGAGGGGCAACCCCTTACAGAGCTTAGCAAGGTTAAAAATCTCCTGGGGGAGGGGAGATGGGGACCTCCCCAAGCGAGACCCCAGTTTGGGTTAGGGCCTTACAGCAGTGAGATGGGGGGAGGGGAGGTGAGGGAGCCCCCTCATTGCAGGGGCTAGCATTAAAAAGCCCAGGCAGACACCGTTAAAATCCACCCCCTAGCACAGGCCAGGCCCCTGGGGGGGCAGCAGTGCAGCCCCTACCCCCCATCAGAAATGGTCGTCGTCCTTGTCATCCTTGACTCCCTTGAGCCGTAGGCGGGCGAAATCCTCGAAGACTATGTCATCGTCTTGGCCATAGCTGGGGGGATGGAGGGATGCAGGATGAGGGGGGCTGCTCCCAGCCAGCTTGGGAGTAATAGACTCCAGCCTGCCCACAGCCCCAGAACCCACAAGGGGGTAGGCTTTGCCCAGTGTAAGCACCCCTCCCCTTTTTGTCCCCAGCACAAAATGTCCTGAGGGGCCCAATTAGGGTTTCAAACATAAACAAGCCCCCTCCCCAAGTATGTATATTGGGGTGTCTGGGAGCCCCTCTGCCATTACCAACACTCAGGGTGGAGTCAGAAGGTAAAACCCCTCCCCCAACCCAGCAGGGCCATAACAGGAAACACCTACATCTCCACCCCTCTGACAGTCTGGTATCCCACTCAACTGCTGGCTCACGCATACAGCTGCTCAAATGCCTCCCTGGGGCCCCCTGCACGCCACCTCCTGCTGGTGGACCTGATGCCCTGGGCTGGGGTGGGTAATTTGGGGGGAGGACTCTTACTTGGTTTCAAATTCGATGAGGTTCGTGTCAACAGGTGTGTCTGTCTCTGGGACAACTGCGAGGAGAGGTGAAAAGAGGGTTATTTTCCCCCAGGCAACCTAGTGTCCCTCATCCAGCTCCAAGATGCAGCCACCTCTGGGGCGTGGTGGCTGGTTTAAAGGGGCTCGATTTAACCCCTACCTGACTGGGGCCGTGACAATGCAAACTGCTCGAGGGCTTTGGGTGCATCAGCACGAAGGGCAGCTCCACAGACACATCCCTGCAAGGGTAGAAGAGCCAAGAGGAGAGTCAGCAAGGGGCCAGGATCAGGGTTGTTGGAGGGTAACAGAGCCACATACTTACCCTCCCCGGGACACAACCAGCTTCACTTTAACACGGTAGGAGACCAAGATCCCCAGAACCTCCTTGTTCGCCCCCTCCTTGACTCTGAAACAGAGCATGAGGTCAGAATGCACCTAACTCAGGCAGGGCAGCCAGTTACACAGGGACCCCTCGCCCAGCACTGAGGATCAGCGGGGGCTATGGGGATGTGGACATGAGCCCCTCACCCCACTCACATGGTGCTGGAGGCCAGGTTGGTGTCCTCGTGCTTGAGTTTCCCATCGAGGGCCAGGCCCCGCTTCTCCCGGTTCTGGCTCAGCAGTGGTGTGAGCGTGTACACCTTGCAGAATGTGGAGCTGGGTGACACCTGGTCACTGGGCACAGAGTGGGCAGGGGGTGAGCAGTTGAGTCCTAAACCCCATCAGGGACCCCTGTGAACACCCAGTACCTCTCTGCAGCCCAGCCATGGATGCCCCTGCTAGTTATACCCCTCTGATCAGGACTCCCTACACCCCACCACAGCCCTCCATGTATCCCTCCCTACAGGCCCTGTCTGCCCCCACTGATGTGAGAGTTCAGGACCTCTCCACCCCCACTCTACTCCAAGGACTCGGGTGGGGGGAGGGGAGCTGAGGCAGCAGGTGGGGGAAAAGGAGCACTCACTCTTGCTCGGTCTGAGCCACTGGACACTTGTATTGGGCGGTGCTGAAGAGGCAGATGTCTGCGTATTGCCGCACTGCAAAGGGAGGGGTGTGTCAGCCATGTCGGGGGCATAAGCAGCCCCCCAACACCTTCCCATGCTGCCCTCTGCCCAGGGGCACCCCCCTGCACTGGTGAGCTATTTCCCACTGGGCATGCACAGTCAAAACTCCGCAGCAAGTGCACCCCCTCAACTCCCCCTCCCACCCTGTGACGCACCTGAGACTTTGATTTTCTTGACGCTTTTGCTGGAGTTGTTGGTGACATGCACATTCACGCTGATGGGCTCCCCGTGGTAATAGAGCTGTGGAGGACACGAGGGGGTAAGCAAGGAGTTCCCCCAGCTCTACTGGTGCCACCTCCCGCCCCCATCTGACCCTGCTCCCTTGCCCCACCGTTCTCCTGGGATCTACAGTTCTCCCCTCCCCAGATCCATGCCCTGGCCAGCCCCCACCTCCTTGTCCAGTGAAGCCTCGAGGTGGAGGGACCGGTCGGACATCAGGAAGTGCCGGGTGGTCTCTGCCATGGGCTGGGGGCCCGGCTTCTCCGGAGCGTACTGCACCTTTCGAATCACCAGGCGCACTGAGTTCCTGTGGGGAAGGGAAGTCACAGCCTGCCCAAATACCTGGGTCTTCTGCCCAGGTGGGGGCTGGTGGGTTATAATGGGGACAGATGGACCGGGAACCAGGACTCCTGGGATCTCTCCCAGGTTCTGGTAGGATAGGGGATCTTCCTGCACATTTGTAGCTTCTACCCTACACGGGGGACTTTAGTACCTTTTATGAATCTTTTCTTCTAGGGATTTGGCACAAAAAGCTCGGATCTCATAATCAACCCCACAGGCCTGAGAGTGGGAGAAAAATCCTGTTAGCCTGGTGCCCCTCACTTTTGACCCATAGCCTCACCAGCCCAGCCCTGGGCTCTCCCAGCCCTGCCGGTGCCCTTCACTTCCGACCCACAGCCTCTCCAAACCAGCCCTGGGCTCTCCCAGCCCTGCCGGTGCCCTTCACTTCCGACCCACAGCCTCTCCAGCCCAGCCCTGGGCTCTCCCAGCCCTGCCGGTGCCCTTCACTTCTGACCCGCTGCCCCTGCCAGCCCTGCCCTAAGCTCCCCCAGTGTTGCTGGTGCCCCTCACGCCCGACTCTCAGCCCCGCAGTCCATACCTTGCCTGTGTCCTCTGGGCCAGGCTGCAGCGTGACTGAGCAGGGCAGATTCTGCGGGATCTGAGACACAGGGAAGGTTAAGCAGGGCTCTGACCCCTCACAGGGCACTAGGGGTTGGGTGTGTCACAGGGCCCTGCACCCCCATGTGCCATCAGATGTGACTCCCAGCCGGCAGGAAAAACAGAAGGTTTAGTAGGTGACAGGGATACAGTGTAGAACAGACTTGTCAACACAGAAACCAGCAGCAGCCAGTACAATCCATCTGGGGAGAGGGGGGACCAGAGTCAGGGTAGTCCCAGCCAGGCCCCTCCTCCAGCCTTTGTGGTGCTTCCCGGGGTAAAGATGTCACCTAGTCACGCGCCCCTCCCAGGCTCAACTTACAGAAAGTATCAGCCACTGTGTATGTGGCTGTCACACCGAAATGCCCAGCCCTGTCTAGGCATTGGTACAGTGCCCAGGGAAATGAAGGCAACACATGGCATGACAGCAGAACTAACATGCAACATAAAGGGCATAAAATCCCCATTTTGCCACATGGGGGGACGCTCTGAGGGCTTACTGTGAAGGCAAAAAAGGGCATGGGGGGAGTAGGTAGGGATGTTAAAAATGGTGTATTTTAGAAATCATGTAGTGTCAGCAATGCTTAGTGGTTACAGGCCAGCCTTGCTATAAATCCAAGATATGTTTAAAAAAACCTGGACTTATAGTGAAACAACTGAAACCAGGACATTTTTTCCCACGGCTGACTTCCATTTGTTCAAATTGGGTTTTTTTGTTTTGTTTTTTGCATGACTGAAGAGCAGGGAATGGGAGGATTTATAACGCATCAGTTCCTACAAGTGTCAACGACTTCAGTGTGGAACAGATGTATAACGGGGTGACAGAGTGGGGACGCCCTGTACACGGTTACTAAAATGCTCCCCCTGAGGGTGGGCCTGGCAGCCAGTGAGCTCCTGTCCCACTCCTGGGGAGCCCCCTGCCACTCCGTGCTGGTGCCAGCAGCTCCTGTCTAAGGCTCCAGAGCAGCCTCTGTGTTTGAGGAGCTCAGGCTGATTCAGAGGCATTAGCGCAGGTGGAAGATTGGAGCCGGTTTTTAAACCAGCCGCTGGCAAGGATCAACTCCCACCTGCTGCCCCGCAGGCTCTGAGCTGTTTCAAAGGCAGTAGCATGGCGTGGTAGGGGGCTCCCATGTTCTCTTCATTTAAAACTTGGACCCATGGGCTGGGACTGAGCAAACCTGCTGGTCCGAGTTTTAAATGCAGAGCACGTGGGGTGGTGGGGTGTGTGTTGCGGTTAACTGGGACTGCTAACTGATAAGCAATCGCGTATTGGTTAAACAATTAGGCAACTAGCCACTAACATCCCTAGGATTAGGGGGTGCTGGGGGCTCAGCATGAAGGTGAAAGAGGGCACTGGAAGGTTGAGGGTCCCTGGAGAGTCCCCGGGGCGCTCACCGTGAAGGAGAAGGGGTGGGCATGGGCTCCCAGCTTGCGCAGCAGCCGCTCCTGCAGGCGGGTGGGGGGGCACTGCTCCTCAGGCAGGGGGGGCACAGCCTGGCAGGTGGCGGCGAAAAGGTCTTTGCGGAACGATAGGCCCAGCACATCCAGGTCCTCACGCCCATAGCGGAAAGCGCAGGTCAGAGTCACAAACACTGCGGAAGGGAGGTGGGGAAGAGGGCAGCAAGACAGGGTCAGGGCCTCAGCCAGCTCTACTCAAACTTCCCCAAGCTGTTCCCCACCCTCCTTTTCCCCAAGATGCCACCCCTACCCAAGAACAGACATGCCAGGGGTGGAGCCTGATCACTCAGCCCCGGCCCCAGCCAGTCTGGGTCAAAGGGGCAGTGGTGGAGCCTGGAATCTCACCCCTCTTCAGAGCAGGGCCCCGCCCCCAGCCCCTCTCACCTTTCCGATCCTTCAGGTACTCGGGGTCCACCAGCACCACTCCGTCTGCATGGGAATCGGGGCCGGGGTGAGACTGGGGGAGGATCCCCTGATCCCCACTAGCCCTGTGCACCCCAGCCACCCCCAGAGCCAACCAGTCCCTGGACCCCCAGACTCCCCCCAGCCACCTCAGCATTCTGACCCCCAGTCTCTGACCAGCCCTCTAACTCCCCACTCCATGTCTCCTAACCCTGAACCCTCACCCCCGTAACCACCACCCCACTCCAATAGCCAACCAGTCCCTGGACTCCCAGCACCCCAAACACCTCCAGCCCCTCAAGCCCCAGCACCCCACTACCCCTCAGCCATCCCTGACCCTCAACCTCCAGCACTCCTAGAGCCAACCAGCCCCCTGAACCCCAGGCTCCCACTGACCTTCCTCCATGCCTGACCCCCTAACTGCCAGCTCCCCAATATCCCCAATTCCCAGCCTCCACCAATCCTTTAAGGCCCCTACCCTCCCCACTCCCTAACCCCCTAACTCACCCACAGGGTCCACCCGGTCCAGGTGATCCACAAAGTCACGCTTGCCAAGATAGACAGTGAGCTGTGGGAACAGACAGACATGGGGAAGGAGGGACAGACAGATCCCCACGCCCACGTAGGGAAATAGCCCCTTTGCAGCACCCAGTGGGTGGGGGGAACTCTCCCAGATCAGGACTGCTCTGATGCAAGCTGTCAGTCCTCAATTAGCACCCCCTTACCTGGGTTCCCAGCTGTTTTCTGAAGACCCGGAGGCTCCCAGACACCTCGCATCGAATCCTGTCCAGCTCCAGGGGCTCCATCCCCACCCTGAGATGCCCTCCCTGCCCCAGCCACGCCTGCCACCCCCCCCCCCACCCGCTGCTCCTTCCAGAGCCTGTTTATCTGCAGCTCTGCCGCCCCCTGGGACTTTGTGGGGGCCCCAGGGAGGGGGACAGCCAATCAGGAAAGGGGGCAGGTGTGTGGAAACCCAATGTAAACAAACTGGGGAAGGAGGGAGAAGAAGTGGGTGGTGGTTAACCCTTCACTGCCTGGAGCTCAAGGCCTCCTCCCCCTCCCCCCCAGGAACCTGGGATGACTCTTCCCTAGCTCAGAGCCCTCCTTACACTGCACCTTCTCCCCGACAATACAGGGCCCCACTCCCATCCCAACCTTAGTCCCCCCACCTCTCTATGCACAAGCCTCAGGCCACGTTCTGCGTGGACTGGCACTCAGTAGTGTGTGCAAAGGCCTGTGGGGGGAGGGGAGAGAGACATGGCAGGATCCCCATGTCAGTGCACAAGGGAGGAAGCCAGGCGGGGGGAAGAACCGCAAGAGGAAACCATTGAGGTTGGGGGGAGAGAGACCATAACACCCAGAACTAGGGATGTAAAATCCCATTTAGTTAGTTAACTGGTTAAACATTAAGTTTAACTGGTTAACCTATTAAATGCACTTGGGCAGGGTGGGCCACTCCCCGTGGCCAGGCTGGAGCCCCCACCCCGTTGCCAGGCTGGAGCAACCCCTTCTTTGGCTGGGCTGGACCCACAGCAAACAAAAACAAGAGCTGCTCAGGCCAGGCTGGAGCACCCCGCCCTCCCCGCCCACTGCGGAAGCAGCCCCACACCCACAACGGGTGGATGGCTGTTCCAGTTAACATTCTTACCCAAAACCCAAGGCCAGGCTGGCCAGGGACTGCAGGTTGGGATTGAGGAGGACCGGGAGGGGCTGGGCTGTCTGGGGGGGCTGCGGGTCAGGAGTGAGGGGCACCAGATGAGGCTGGGCTGGCCGGGGGCTGCGGATCAGGAGTGAGGGGCACTGGGCAGGGCCAGGCAGGCCAGGGGCTGTGGGTTGGGATTGAGGGGCACTGGGTGGGGCCGGGCTGGCTAGGGGTTGGCAGTGAGGGGCACCAGGCAGGGAAAGGCTGGCCAGGAGCTGTGGGTCGGCAGTGAGGGACACCGGGCGGGGCCAGAGTCTACACGTCAGATGGGAAAGGGGGGGGCTGTGGGTCAGGAGTGAGGGGCACCGGGTGGGGCCAAGGGCTGTGGGTTTGGGATGTGAAAGACTATTCGATTATCCGATAAGCAAATGCTTATCGGATAGTCGATAGGATAGTTGACTAGTTGCTCCTCCCCTCTTGCTGGCTCTATCAGAAAGAGGCAGCAAGGGGAGTGACGAGGGGGGTACTTCAAAGCGGCAGCGCTGCATGGAGCCTGGGGTCAGCTGCTCCGCGTGGCGCTGCCTCTTTGAATGCTGTGGGGAGCCCAGGATCAGCTGGGGACTCCCCAGCTGACCCTGGGCTCTGTGCAGCGCTGCTGCTTTGAAATGCCTTGAAATGCCGTTTCAAAGCAGCAATGCTGCATGGAGCCTGGAGTCAGTGGGGGAGTCCCCAGTTGACCCTAGGGCTTTGGTGCTTTCACCTTTGAAGTGTAGCAACAGCCGTCAAGCTGTTGCTACACTTCAAAGGCAGAGGCGCCCTATCGACTAGTCAATTACCCGATACTTAACATCCCTACTGCGGGTCAGGAGTGAGGGCACCGGGCAGGGCCGGGCTGGCTGGGAGCTGCAGGTTGGGAGTGAGAGGCACTGGGTGGGGCTGGGTTGGCTGGGGGTCAGGTGGGGCACGTGGAGCTGCGAGTTGGGAGTGAGGGGAACCAGGCTGTCACTCACCTTGCAGTTGGGACTTGATTTCTTGAAGACCCTGGGGAGGAAAAGGGGTGGGGGAAGGGGCATAGGTCAGAACTGACTGACATGGGCCTCCCCAACTTCAGCCCCCCCCCCCAATCTCAGGGGTCCACCAGGCTGACCTTTGACCTCTGCCCTCCGAGCAGTGGTTCAGCTGGGGGAGGATCCACCTGTCTGCCTCAGGTTTAGCTGGTTGCCACAGAAACAGAATCCAGGCTGGTTGTCCCAGTGTAACCATAGTGACAGGAGCAGCAGGGGGGTGGGGAGGAGTGAATTCAGGGACCACCCAGAGGTGAAGGGGGGACAACCCAGCTGATTCAGGATGAGGGGGGCAGGATCTGAGGGGAAGGGCCCTCCACAGCTCTCCATAGAACTCTCCCCAATTTTCCAGAAAGGGGAAAGAACCAACTTCTGCCCCACCAGGCTTGCCCAGCCCCCTCTAAGAGCCCCCCTCTAAGAGCATCTCCCCAAACATTTCATACAGTTTGGGGGGGAGGATTCAGTGCTGGATTCCCCCCACATACTCAGGTTGCTATGGAAACTGCTAGTCCCATGTCTCATGCACTGGGGAAGATCCAGGCTGATTTTTGACCCCACTGGCTCTCGGCCCCCTTCCTCAGAACAGCCAGGCTGAGGAGGAGGAGTTAGGGAGCAGCCCCACCTGGAAGTACAGACATATGAGGTGCCAGGATGTAAACAGGGAACCCAGCACATGGGAACAGAAACAGCAGTAGGGAGCTTTGGTAACAGGGGCTACAGGTCGGGAGTGAGGGGCACTGGCAGAGCTGGGAGGAGTCGAGGGCTGGGCTGCCAGGGTCTGTGAGTCGGGAATGGGGGGCACTGGCAGAGCTGAGGGGAGCCCAGGACTGGGCTGGCAGGGGCTGCTGTTTGGGAGTGAGGGGCACTGGCATGGGGCAGGGCTGGCACAAGGTGAGGACACGTGTCTCTGACAGGACGTGGCGTTTCCTGTTTTGTTTCCTAGACAGGATGTTGTGAGGAAGTCCTAGGGAGGCACTTGGGTGACAGTTGGGGGGAGGTCACCGTGCACCCCTGCAGTTCAGCACTCAGCCAGTTAGCCCTAATCCTGAGCCCTCTCCATGGCCTCAGGATGGGGCAGCACTGCCCCCAAGGGGATGGGACAGGGTTGGGCCCCCCTCCCTCCCCAGACATAGGTTTCTGTACAACTTCTCCCCTCCCCCAAGAGGCGGCTGCATCTCTGCACCAGCGACCGAATGCAGAGTGTGGGACTACCTGGGGCTGGGACTGAAAGTGTTTGTAAAGAAAAACTTAGGGCCGGGATCCCTTTGCCCCCCCAATCCCAGCCCTCCCCCCACATCTGCTGTATTCCTCAGAGCAGCTTCTGCAGTCTGCCTGCCGAGCTGTGCAGCTTCCAGTTCCTCTTTCTGACCCACCCCCCACACCAGGAGAGACCCACGATCCCAAATAGCCTCAGAGCCAAGGGGCTGCGGGTTGGGAGTGAGGGGCACTGGCAGGAGTGGTGAAGCCAGGCAGCCCTTGGCCCCCTCTCTTCTAGCCTGCTGCCCTTATCTCTGGGGCAATAAACTCCAGAACGCTCTGACCAAACATGCCTGACAGCTGCTGCCAGGTTCCAGCCTACCCCTGGCACCCAAGGCAGAGACAGGGCAGGGGGAGAATATCATACCATGGGCCAGGTCCCTGCACCTGTCTGGAGGGAGCCCCTCCCAAAGGCCTCAAAGGACCGAGACATCTGGGTGTTAAATGACAGCTTCCCAAGGTG
This sequence comes from Rafetus swinhoei, assembly GCA_019425775.1. Classification (NCBI taxonomy): domain Eukaryota; kingdom Metazoa; phylum Chordata; order Testudines; family Trionychidae; genus Rafetus; species Rafetus swinhoei. The sequence continues at coordinate 9,800,491 of CM033448.1, read as the reverse complement.
TCCTGCGGAACCCTGGCGTCGGAGGCAGGGCTGGCACCAGGGTCCGATATCTCCGTAATCTGGTTCCACCCTCAGTGCCTGGCAATGCTGCTGCCTCACTACCGGATTACCTGCCCCCCCCCCAGCCATGACCTACATCCTTGCACCAGGATCAGGCCTTTCCCACTCATGTACAGGGGAACCCAGGACTCTTGGGTTCTCTCCCCAGCTCTGGGAGGCAAGAGGGGGCTGATGAGTCAGAGTGGGGCGAAGGGAGCTGGGAACCAGGACTCTTGGGTTCCCTCCCCAGCGCTGGGGAGGAGTGGGGGCTGGTGAGTCAGAGCGGGGGGGGGGGCCTGGGAGCCAGGACTCCTGGGTTCGCTCCTTGGCTGTTGGAGGGGAGTGGGGGCTGGTGGTTAGAGCGGGGGCGGGAGCCAGGACGCCTGGGTTCCCTCTCCTGCTGGGATGCAAGCTCCCCCTCCCCACCCCGCGCCCTGTAGCCCGCCGGTCCAGCCCCCACCTGGTGCCCGCCTTCTCCCCCATGCCGGCTCCGGGTGCAGGCGCCGCGCTAGACTCGGGGTTCACGTCCCGGCTCCGGGTGGTAGCGGGATGGAGCGGACTCGAGTGAAGCCATGGCCAGCGCCAGGCCCGGGTCACGTGGCGTGGAGGCGCAGCCAATCAGAGGGTGCGCCGGGGAGGAGCCGTCAGGGGCGGGGGATGTTGCTGCAACCTTGTGGCGAGCGAGGGAAATGACCCCCCCTTCAGCCCAGACAGCCCCTTGCCCGCGGCTCTGCACGTACCATTCAACAGCACGAAGACGTAGCTAGCCCCTCCTGCATGTGCCCTGAATGCATCCTGCGGCACCCCCGGCCCTGGGCCATGCAGTGACCCCAGTACCCTGCATAGACCCTGCCATCCCCCCTCTCTGTTGTGCCCCTGGGCCCTGCTCAAGGCTGCTCCCCCTTGCCCTGCCCCATGCAGCACCCCTATGCCCTGCATGCACCCTGCTATGCCCCCCCCCGTCTGTCCCCCTCCCCCATGCTCTACATGAGCCCTGCCCCATGCCTGGAAATGGGACAGCTGTGGTTTGTGCTGGCGGAAGTTACCCAACCAACTGTGAAAGCAGAAGTGAGAGAAGGGTGGAGACTGCAGAGATGGACTTTTATTCAGGGGTTACTTAGGTCTGTCCCCATACTTCACAGGTGTCTCCCTTTCTCTGGGGCATGGGGCAGGCACAGGCAGGGGATGGGAGAAAGCAAATGTCTCTCTGGCATTATGCCTTTGACTGAGACCTGTTTGAGGTCCCTAGCTGGTACAGCTCACCATCCCAGAGTAGGGTGGCTCAGCTTCACCCCACCCCCCCAAGCTACTCCCAGCTCAGGTCCATGGCTGCCCTACATCTAGGGGACACTCACTGTTCCTCACTAGACAGCTCCAGCACCCAAACTTCTCTCCCCACTCCAGGTCAGTAAATGGTTTCCAAGCCCCTCATCCCCCAATCAGGAAAGACTGGACCCCAAACTCTGCTACCCTTGCATCACAACAGCCAGCTCCCAGGTGTGCATAGCTGTTTCAAGTCCCACCCCACAGGCAAGCACAGTGGTTTATAGGACCCTCTGATGGAGACATGTGCTAGGTGGTATTCTGGTGACCCACCTCAGTGAGGCATGCACTGGGTGGTATCCAGGGCCTACTCCTCTACTGAGGCAGAGGCTCTGGGTAATCTCTATGGCCATGTCTACATTGGTACGATCTTGCGCCAAAGCGGCCGCTTTTGCGCAAAAAGATGCTGCCTGTCTACACTGGCGGGGAGTTCTTGCACAAGAACACTGATGTTCTAATGTGTGAAATCAGTGCTTCTTGCGCAAGAACTATGATGCTCCCGCTCAGGAATAAGCCCTCTTGTGCAACTGTTCTTGCGCAAGAGGCCAGTGTAGACAGGCAACATGAATTTCTTGTGCAAGAAAGCCCAATGGCTAAAATGGCATTCGGAGCTTTATTGCGCAAGAGAGCGTCTACACTGGCACGGATGCTCTTGCGCAAAAGCACATCTCTTGCGCAAAGGCACATGCCAGTGTAGAAGCTCTCTTGCACAAATACTTTAACGCAAGAACTCTTGCGTTAAAGAGTATTTGCTCAAGATCATGCCAATGTAGACATAGCCTATGTGGGACAACCGAGATGGTCACATATGGTGGTTTCCATCCCCCCTCACAATTGGGAACAGTGAGGTCTAGATGCCACTGGGAATTGGCACAAATGGGCTATGTCTACAGTCACAGCTTCTTGCCCCAGAAATATGCAAATGAAGCTAAGCATGGAATATCGACGAGCCTCATCTGCATACCTAATGAGCCACCATTTTTGCAAAAGAGGCTCTTGCACCAGAAGGAGCGGTCTACACTGCCTCTTCTTGCGCAACAAAAACCCTCTTGCGCAATGCCGTTACGCCGATTACTCTTCAGGAAGAATGGCATTGCGCAAGAGGGTTTTTGTTGTGCAAGAAGGGGCAGTGTAGACAGCTCCTTCTGGCGCAAGAGCCTCTTTTGCAAAAATGGCAGCTCATTAGGTATGCAAATGAGTCTTGGCAATATTCCATGCTTAGCCTCATTTGCATATTTCTGGCACAAGAAGTGCGAGTGTAGACATAGCCATGGTGTCTTGCAACACCATTGGGAACCACTCACAGTGGTTTCCAGCCTTCCCTCAATTGGGAAAGGTCACACAAGGCAGTTTCCAGCCCCCTTCCATTGGGATTTATTACAAATGGCAGTTTCCAGTCCCCCTCCACTGGGGAAAGGCCACACATGGCGGTTTCCAGGCCCCCCCACTGGGATCGGGTGCACATGGCGGTTTCTATCCGCACCCACGACCCAGACAGTTTCTCTTGGCGGGTGCCAAGCCCCACCTTCCGTCGCATTGCAATTACATCACGGCCGCGCACGGGCGGTTTCCAGGGCCGCTAGGCGCCAGGCAGTGACGTCAGGCGGCGCGCTGGCATGGCGGCGGTGGGAGTCGCGGGCTGCCCGGGGCGGCTGGTGCTGGAGGCGCTGGGTGGGGTCCGGCCGCCCTGTCCCCGCGCGCTACCCGGCCTCGTGCGCGGCCTGCGGGATAGCGGAGCCGGCGGGCAGGTGAGAGCCCCCGGCCCCTCTGCCCGGAACTCTGGCTCCGGCTCCGGCTCCGGCCCCGGCCCCGCCCCCGCCCCCGCCCCCTCTGCTGGGAACCTACCCGGCATCCCGCTCTCTCCTTAAAGCCTTTTAGGGCCCCGCCTTCCTAGAGCCCCGCCCAGGCCCACTTCCTCCTGCCAGGCCCCGCCCCTGCCCCGCCTTGGAACCCGCCCCTGTCACCAGGCTCCGCCCCTTCTGCCCTGGGCCCGCTGCACTGCCAGGGCCCAGCCGTTCTCCAAGGCTCCCTTCCTAGTCCCCTCGTCTCCCATGCTCGCTAGGCCAGTGGTCTCCGAGCAGTAGATGGGGATCGATCCTCACTGGTTTGGCCAAGCGATTATCAAGCGCAGCACTTCAGCTGCCCCTCCCCCCACTGCTGTGGGTCTGCTGCCCCTGCGGTACAGAGCAGGGATGGGAGAGGAGGGGCACTGACGTCAGGGTGCCCCCTCTCCCACCCTGTATTCTATCTCCACAGAACGGAGGGGGGCACAACAGGGCTTGGGATGGAGGGAATTTGCGGGCTGCTTTTGGGAGTGGTGCAGGGCCAGGGCAGGGGTGAGCCTGCCTTAGCCCCACTGCACCACCACCCAGGAGCCACATGAGGTAAGCAGTGTCCATCTGGAGCCAGCTCTGAAACCCTGCCCCAGTCATGAATTCCCTCTTGCATCCCAAGCCCCTTCCCTAGCCCTGAGCTCCCTGTACCCAAACTTTTACAGAGCCTGTACCCTGAACCCTTCCTGTACCCCAACTCCCTGCCCCAGGCTCATCACAGAGCCCCTCCCATACTCCAAATCCCTTAGCCCAAGACCAGAGCCTGTGCCCCAACCCTCTGCCCCTAACTGATGAAAGGGAGGAAGAATGAGGGAGGGAGGTCCAAGTGAACAGAGGCAGGGCCTTGCTGAAGGGGCACGAAGGAGGTGGGGCAAAGATATTTGGGTTTGAGGTAGATCCTGGATTGCATTTAAATTAAAAAAGTGATCCTGTGCTTAAAAAGGTTGGAGATCACCGCTCTAGGCTCTGCCCTACCCAGCCCCCAGTCTCTGCCCTGCAGCCCAGCCCTCTCATCAGCACCCTACTCCTTAGAGCAGGGGTGGGCAAAAGCCTCTCAGCAGCCCTCCTAGGGCTTTGATCTAGCCCCCGAGGCAATTCCAGGCCCTGCCCCCTAACAGGCATGCCCAACATGTTGGGGGAAGGAGCTCAACCCTGCCCTTTCTTCCCCCACACAGCTGATGGAGGAGGCAGCGCTGAGGCTCCTCAACATCACCTCGGCCACGCGGCATGGGGCCAACCCTGGAGGTGCCACCACCGTGGCCACGCAGTCCAGGGCTGGCCCTGGAGGCTGGAGGCACATGGCGCCTCTGGGGCCGGCGCCAAGCTGCCTGGCTGTGGTAGCAGTGCCTCCAGGGTAGCCTGGGGACATGTGGCTGCGGTGCCTTTGGTGCAGGTTGCATGGCCGCGGCAGCGGTGCCTCTAGCCTCCGGGGCTGGCCCTGGGCTGTGGCGCCTCGGGACGGCCCTGGATTGCGAGGCTGTGGCAGTGGCGTCTCCGGCCTCCGGGGATGGCCCGGGGTTGGCCCGTGGCTGTGACAGCAGCATCTCCAGCCTTTGGGGCCGGCCTGGGGCTGCGTGGCCATAGCAGCAGTGCCTCTGAGGCCGGCCCCGGGCCTGATGGCCATGGCAGCGATGCTTCCAGCCCACCTCTGGCCTCCGGGCTGATCTGCAGCTATGTGGCTGTGGCAGCGGTGCCTCCAGCCTCTGTGGCCTGGTGCCTCCAGTCTCCGCTCATTCTGCCCCCAGTCTGACACCCCTGGGCCTGGTGCAGGGCAGAGTAGGAGTCCATGGGGCAGAAGAGCCTGGAGGGTAAGTGGGAGGGTTCTGAGGGGTTTCCCTCTGTCCGTGGGGTCTGCTGGCGCCAGGATGTTGTGCTGGCTACTTTACTTGTAGGGTTAGGGGGAAGCCTGTGCTTTTCAAGGCACCTCACTGACCGCCCTACTCCTTCATTTTGTGTTTGCAGAACCTGCCGGCCCTGGGGGGCCTGATTGGGGTCACCAATGCCCGGCTGGGCACCGTCAAGACACGGTGAGCTCCCTCCCACACATGCATCCTGCTCTGGAGGCCAAGGGAGCCCAGAGCTAGTTCCACTGGATAGCTGGGAGCCCCCATCTAGGGTCCCCAGGAACCACCCCTGGCTTCCCTTATAGTAGATCCTGGGGTCCCCCCAGAAACCCTTCTTGGTTCCCTTTATAGGAGGATATCTGAGTCTCACAGCCCCCAGTATAGAGCCCCCTTGGGAAGCTCTGCCCCCACTGGCTTCCCTTATAGCGGATATTGGCGCCTACCGGTAACCCTCCCTGATTCCCTTTATAGGAGGACATTGGAATGCCCCATCCTCTCCTATTGAGCCTCCCAGGAACCACTCTCCAGCTTCCCTTGTAGGGGATACCAGAGACTCCCTATTCCTCTGGGAACTCCCTCCCCAATATTCCTAGCAGGAGCTGCCTCCACCCATCTCCCTCATTGCCCCTCCTAGGTCCCCTCCACAAGCCTCCTGTCCTTGCTTCCACCATGTGCTTACTCTGCCCCTTCCCCCCCAGGTTTGAGGGCCTGTGCCTGCTCTCCCTGCTTGTGAGTGAGACTCCCACAGAGGCCTTCCAGCTGCACTGCCTGAGTTGGCTGCGCAGCCTGCAGCACTTGCTCCAGGTGAGGAGGGGAATTAGGGGGGTTGGGAGCTGAGCTGGGAGCATGGGAGAGGGATACGCAGTGGGGCAGGCTGGGGCTGTGAGTGAGTTGGGTGGCTTATTAGGAGAAGGGAGTTTCAGGGGAAGGGGGAAAAGTGTGGGACAGGGAGTGGGGAGCAAAGAGGTTGGGGAAGGGGGCAGAGCAGGAGGTATGGGCAGGATGGAGCGAGGGGTGTGGCCTGACACCTGCCCCCACCCCTCAGTCCCAGGACCCGGCCTCTACCATGGCTCTGGGGGTGGCTGTGCTGCGTGACCTGCTACACTACTCCAGCCAGCTGCCTGAGCTGGCCCGGGACATTGGCACCAACCACATCCCTGGGCTCCTCACATCTTTGCTGGCCCTCAAACCCGAGGTGAGTGTGGCCCGCACCCCTCTTGCAGCTTAATCCCTCTAGGACCAGGTGGAAGCGAGGCCCTAGAGGGGACAGGCCCCTGCTCCATTCCCCACCCCTGTGAGCCAGCCAGTCCCTACCCTGGGGCCAGGTGGAAGCTGGCACCCCAAAGAGGGCAGTGTCTGACTGCATCTCTGCTCTCTCCCCAGTGCCAGGTCTCAGCTTTGGAAGGCATCAAGGCCTGCATGACCTTTTACCCACGGGCCTGCGGCTCTCTCCGGGTAGGTCTGTCTCCCTGCTGTGGCGGGGACTTCTTTGTTGGGGCCCCCAGGTGTTGTGGAGTGTTGGCTACCTGGGGCTTGGAGGCTGGCTGCTCACCCGTTTTCTCTCCTCACCCTCAGGGCAAACTAGCTGCCTATTTCCTGTCCCATGTGGACTCGGATTCGCCTCAACTGCAGCAGGTACTGTGCGGGGCTGGGCTGGGTAGCACTCTATGTGCTGGCCCAAGGCATGCTGGGAAGAACCCCCCCCCCTTCCTCATCTGGGCCTGCGGGGATCCGCAGGGACTGGGGGGGGGGTCCTCCCCTGGCTGGGAAGGGTGGCACTTTGGGGAGAGTGGGGGGAGAGTTGCTCCCTCATGATATATGGGGAGAGTGTGTGGGGATAGTGCATGGGGGAGCAGATGGGGGAGGTGCTGGGTGGGGCAGCATGGTTGGTTGGCCCTGGGATGCAGAGGGGCTGGGGGCTTTGTTACAGCTGCATTAGGGGCGGGGATCACCTATCCTGTGGCTGTGGTTGGCTGGCAGGGGCTACCCTGAGTATGAGAGGAGGGGATCCAGTGGGGGGCCCGTGCCAGGTGTCTGGGACTTCCCCCTGACTGGGTGCTGCTGACGCTGTCTTCCCCCTCAGCTGGCATGTGAATGCTATGCCCTGCTGCCCTCACTGGGTGCTGGCTTCACTCAGGGGCTGAAGCATAGGGAGTGCTGGGAGCAGGAGCTGCACGCCCTGCTGGCCACGCTGCACAGCCTGCTGGGAAACCTCTATGAGACTGCCGAGACCGGTAAGGTGACAGGGCAACCACTTGGGAGGAGGGGATGAACCCAGGTGGTGTCTGGTGGATTGGTGCCCCAACGGCGGGGGAGTGAATGTAGGCATCCTGTGAATTGGTGTCCCCTCTGGGGTTGCCTCAGCATTCCCCGGGGGCAAAAGCCAGTGTGAGGGTAGGGGAGCAGTGAACCCAGCCATCCTGCAAGGCAGGACTCCCTTACCCTAAGACTCTCTGGTCTATGGGGAGGTATAAAAGCTGCAGGGAGGGAGGTTTGGAACTCTGGCGTCTGGCCCAGTGCTGTGGAGGGGTAGGTGCGCCAGCCACTGACAGTTTTGGCTCTCCTCCAGAGCCCCTGCCTTACGAGGGCCCAGGTGTGGAGTTGCTGCTGCCGCCGGCACCACCCGATGGGGAGACCAGTTTTGTCCTGAACCTCTGCAACCGCTTCTCTGGCCTGGCCAAGTGCCTGCAACTTATGCTCAGGTACTCACCTGGCCCCCCAGCTGGCCCCCAACAGCACAGTGGTCTCAGCCCTCCTGTGGTGCACGGCTCGGGATGGGATGGGATGCTTCTGGGGTTCCCTGAATCATTAGACTCCACATTCCCGCTCCCTGGCTGGTGAGGATCAGTGATCCTGGGGCTCGGAGTTGCCAAGATAAGCATGCAGCTCTTGCATCCCTCCCTGAACGTCAGCAAAACGCTTAGTTGGTTGGCTGAGTGGGGCTTGGCTGCCCTCCGGAGCCTCACGGGGCTCTGGGAAAGCGCAGTCGATGCATGGCACGTTAGGAATGTAACCCCAATGGGCAGGTGTGACTACTCACTCCCCATCTGCCCCTGTGCTTGTACTGGGGGATAGGTGATACCTTCCAGGATCCCCCTTAGATCCAGGGCATCGAGGGGTCAGGCTGGCTCGGCTTTACAGAGCCTCATGCCGATGGGCACTGGGGCCTGTCAGCTCCCCAGTGGCAGCAAGAGCGCCCCCTGCTGAACCTCTGACCCTAGTATCCCTCTGCAGCCAGCCCTGGCTGCCAGGGAAAGCGAGCCCTGCTGAGCCCTGCCCCTGGTGTCGTGCTGGGGCCAGTTCTGACTCCCTCTTAGGCTGCTGGGAACCGAGTTGGGACTAACTACAGTCACCCTCAGCACGCCTCCCCCAAACTGTGTCTCTCTCCCAGGCAAACTGGTCTCCTGGGCTCTGATCTCCAGCAGCTCCAGCTGGGTCCATGCATGGGACGGGCCCGGCTGGTCTCTGTGTGCCATTCGCCCCTCGCAGCCACACCTGCCTCGTCTCTGCGCCCATCCCCCACCTCGAGACATGAATAACACATGGGACACTGAGGCACGTACACAGTAGTCAGAGACAGTCTTAAAGAACTTGTCACGTGGTCACTGCCCCCAGCTGGATTCCCTGCAGGAGGGCGCTCCCTAGTGCTGTAGCAGGGGGGTCTGTGCTGACTCAAAGGGGGGAGGCCCCCAGCTAACCCCTCCCCCATTGTGTCCTATTTCAGCAGTGAATTTGTGGCCCCCGTGACGGTTCCAGTCCAGGATGTTCTGGATCTTGTGTGCCGGGCTCTGAACATCTCCGTCAAGAACATGGTGAGTAGGAGAGGGGGTGTGTGACTGGGAGGACAACCTCTGGGGGGCGGGGATCCCGGGGATCCTCTCAGTGTCGGAAGGACTGTCCAGCGTGGGTGCTTGGCCCTGTAAGCAGTGGCGCTTTGGGGCCCTCTGTCAGGATCTCGTAGAGCAGCGTGGTGCCCCCCAGGACTGGAGTGTGGGGCTGGGGTTGTCCCCTTCTCCCCAGGCTACTTGCTGACTTCCCTGCAGGAGGGCATATACTTGAGCTCCCCGAGCACCAAGAGGGGCTGGATTCTGGCTGATGCCCCTCTGCTTCCCTCCCCAGAGCTGGTTTGGCGACGGCCCCCTGAAGATGTTGCTGTTGCCTTCTGTCCACCTGGAGGTCCTAGATGTGCTGGCCGCCCTGATCTTGGCGTGAGTCTGTGGGGGTACCTGCCTGGTGCCATGCGGACCCCTCCCCCTGGTGTGGTGGGTGGCTGATGGGCTGTGAGGGTAGGGGCATTCCCTAGCTCACCGTACTGACCCCTCCCTCCCAGGTGTGGGGCACGGCTGGCGCGCTGGGGCAGTGTTCTGGGCCGGCTCTTCCCCCAAGTGCTGGGCACGTGGAGTGGCTGCAGGGAGGCGGTACCACCGGGCCAGGAGAAGCCCTACAGGTTAGTCCTGGGCTGGGAGCGGGGCCCACTCCCCAGACCAGGGTTCCCTCTAAGTCACGTGTGGACTGACGTGTTATGCACAGCATTAGGGGTGTTGTGTTGCACAACAAGTCGTTGTGCAAACAAGCAGGGTGAGGTGGGGGTTGGGGTGAAGAGGGGACTCAGGGCTGGGGCAGTGGGCTGGAGTGCAGGGCCAGTGAGGGCTTAGGGCTGGGGCAGAGGGTTTGGGAGGTGCAGGGTGAGGGCTCTGGCTGGGGGTGCAGGCCCTGGGGTGGGCCTGAGGATGAAGGGTTTGGAATGCAGACTGCCTTGGGGGGAGAGGGCAGTCCCCAGCAGCTTAGGGCCAGGTGAGTGGGCACAGCTGGGGTGGGTGGGAACCAGGGAATGGGTGCCGGTCCCCTGACCGCACTGGCTCTGGAGTTTGCGGACAGGCATTTCTCCCCGCTGCAGCCCTGAGCCCCTGCATGGGATTTACTTGGTGGCCATGTGGCTTTGAGGGGACGTAGGCCCTGACCTCCCGCCCCCTCTGCAGCGCCGTGCGCACCCGGCTGTACCAGGTGCTGGAGTTGTGGGTGCAGGTGGGCGGGGCTGGTGCGGGGGTGCTGCAGGGCCCCCCCCATCACAGCGAGGCGCTTCTGGCCCACCTGCTCGGTGACATCGCACCTCCCACGGACAGCATCAAGGTAAGCCTCCCCCATCTCCTGTGCCGTGGCACCCGCTAGACAGACCCTGTGCAAGACTCGAACCAGTCCTGCCTGCCAGGAGAGAGCGCCCCCTGTTGAGCCCCCACCCCACTCCCTGCCCCACAGCGCCCCTAACACCATCCTGAGGCCGGCCTTGCCTACCTGGGGAGAGAGCCCACTGCTGAGCTCCTATCAGTCTTCCTGCCCCACAGCGCCCCTAACGCTGCCTAGGGCCAGCCTTGCCTGCCTGTGGAGAGCGCCCCGGCTGAGCCCGCTGTCCTGCGCCATACCAACCCCTCCTGTTCTCCCCAGCTGAAAGTGGGGCGGCCAGGCTCGGAGGGGAAGCCCAGTGCACCCAAGAAGCCAAAGCTCTCTGAGGGAGGTGAGGCCCCATCCCTCCACCGCAAGCAGGACTCCATGGCCAATAGCGATGTGTGCAGAGCTGCCTTGCAAGGTAACAGGGCGCTGGGGAGGGGGAGCCTGGCACTCATCTCTCCCACGAGGAGGGGGCATGGAGGGCTTGGATGGTTGTGTGGGAGGGTGTCACAGACTCATCAATCATGCTCACATTTGGGCTGTATGGTCCCTTGGGGGAACCCCCACTATTATGACAGCCCCTTTTCAGGGAGTCACTCCTTTCTAGAGGTTCAGTGCCTCACCTCTGGGCCCACACTTCTCAGGCTTCAAGCACACTTGTCTGCCGTGGGCCCCCTAGGGAAGTTCACTTGCTCTGGATCCCTGGGGACTCCACTCTCAGGGGGACTAGTGCAGCCCTGTTCTCAGACCGGAGCAACTCTCCACCAGCGTCACACAGGAGGGTTCACTGAGCACTGAACCCAGCACAGGAACTCTCAGGCCTGTAGGCCTGGCCTCCCTCAGCCCAGCACATCTGGGACTCCCCTGCAGCCAGGTGGGCTTTGCTTGAGTTCCCTCTACCCAATCCAGAAAAAAACCCTTCCAACTGAGCCTCCAGCATCCCCCTGCAGCAGCTTCTCCCCTGGCCTCTGTCTTTTGTCCAGAAAACCAGGGTCACCTGGGCCCTTCTCTGCCTCCCGTCTCCTCCTCCCTGTGTTCCCCCCCGGCTGGGACCAGCTGGTTAAATCACCGGAGTCCACTCTCTGCAGCCTATTAGCCTCCCACTGACCAGACCGGCTGTGCCATCCAGGCTGGGTCTCCCGGTTAACAGTTGCCCGGGTCTCCAGTTCTTTGCTGGACCCTGGAACAACAAACTCCCTCCCCCTCCCCTTGTTAAACCAGTAAGAGCCAGGGACACTGAGTGCCCTCCCGTGCATCCCCTTTGAACTCCCACAAATCCCCCACTTTGTCACAACTTTCCCCTTCCAGTCTGAACTGAGCAGGGTCACTCGGCCGGTGGCCTGGGGAAGTGCAGGGCCCCGCCCTGGGGTAAAGCATTGGCTGTGACATTAGTGTTCCCCTTCACATGGACCCACCTCCATGTCGTAATCCTGCAGGACTAGGCCCCAGCTCGGCATTGGCCCCTTTCAGCTGGTGCAACCAGGTCAGGGGGCGGGGTCAGTGCACACTGGGAATCTCTGCCCAAATAGATACAGCTGCAGCATTGGAAGGGCCCAGCCCGGGGCCAAGCGTTGCTTCTCTGGCCTCGGAGCGCTGTTCCCGGGGCAGCAGCGTCTTGTCAAGTGCACAGTGGGGCGCTTCTCCCCATTAGGGCCAGTTTGCATCAGCACCGCACCCAGCCCAGGCTCTGGGGCTGGGTGAACGCCAGGAAGGGTTTGCTAAAATCCGGGTTGACTGGCAGCGGGCCTTGGACTAGTGCCCCCTTCAGCGCACAGAGAGCCCCCTGGCACTGCTCGGTCCAGCCACCCTGTCCAGCTGGCCTGTCCTACCCAGCTCCGTCAGGGGAGCTGCCAGGGTGCTAAAGGGGCACAAGCCTCCAGTAGTGCCCGCCATCCCAGTGAAAGCCTGGACCAGCCTCTTAGTCTGGGGACTGGCCAAGCCCTGAAGGCTCCACTTTAGCCAGCTCCGGCTTCAGACTGCTATGCCCGATATTGTGGCCCAGATCGGACACCTCTGCCGTCCCTGCCTTGCACTCCCTGCTGACATGAAGTTGGCCCCATTCTCTGTAAGGATCTCCTTGGGGAGCCCCACTCTGCTGAAAATAGTCAGCAGCGCATCTGCCACAGTATCTTTCTGGATAGAGGATAGGGCCATGGCCTCAGGGTAGCAAGCAGCGAAATCCACCACCCCCAGGATGTATTTCTTCCCAGATTGGGTTGCCTTGCTGAGAGGCCCCCCTGTATCAATGGTCAGCTTCTAGACTTTCCAAGGTTCAATTTGCTCCGGGCCAATCCATTCCAAGCATAGGAATCCCTGCTCCCACAGGAACCTCTCCCTGTGGTCCACCCCCTGGGATCCTGCACCCCCTGTGGCCAGCCAAGGCCCTCAGCTTCCCTAAGGGATCCCCATGCAGCTTCATCTGGAATTCCGCTGCTGGGGTTGAGGGTACGGCCCTGGAGGGTTGTGCCTCAGTTGCCCTACCTTGGGCTGGAGGTTCTAGCTTACCCCTGTCTAGCCCTGCTCTCCGTGTTTCACTCCCCCCTTGGGAGGTCTTGTATCCCTCGCTGACTGGCTCCAGGAGAGGACCAGGGTGCTCTGAGTGCCCTCCCAATTGTTACCCATTAGCTCCTCTGTGGGTAGCTGGTCACACACCCCAACCTCTTTGGGCCCCTGCTTAGACCCTCAGGGTGAGGTATGTGCTGGGCACTAGCTGGTTGGGCCCACGACCTGGGGCCGTGCCAGTGTCACCTCCACGCCCACGTCCCAGAACTCCTGGACGCTCCTTCCCCCCATCTCAGTGGGGATGTTGTGACAATTGTTCCCCAGAGCCCATCCCATGCTCACCTGGTGGATTGAGTACGGGTGCTCTGGGGCTGGTCCCCCACCTTCCCCAACTGTCCTGACCTAATGGTCCCCTCCCCTTGGTACAGTCCAGTTAACTGCTCCCCCCTGGGCAGGTGGTGCCTCATCCAGGTGGGTTCTCACCCTGGGCTCCCACACAGCAGGCACTCGGAGGCTCTGCCTGGCTGCCATTTCCTTCATCCCCCGGCCCTGTGCCACCGTCTGTCCTTTTTGGCCCCAGTAATTGCGTTTCAGGTCCCTTAAGTCCTGTGGGGAGGGAGGCAGCCTGCCCCAGCATTCAGGCCACCCTGGGCTGGGCTTCTCAGAGTCCCACCTTCGAGGGGTCTCTGGGTGACTCCACCTCTTGCGTCCCCAATGTGGGTCTCCACCCCGGCCCGATCGGCTGGCGCAAGCCCATTGGCCAGTGTCCCCGCACTGCGCACATCTTTGGGCTGCCAGTTGGCCGGCCACACCCCTAGGGCTGGAGGGCAAATCTCCTACAGCTGCTCCACCCCCACCAGGTGACACGTCCGCTGCAGGAGAGGTCCCAGCATCGTTCCCCCAGCAGGTTGGCAAGCTCCTTATTGGTGACACCTGGGGTCTTGCGCACACCCCAGGACTGTGCCCTGTCTGTCTCGGGGGTCAGCTCATGCTTCAGAAGCAAGGCCTGTTTGATCAGCTCATAATCCCTGGCTGAATCCCAGCCATTTGGCCGAATGCAGCGATGGTTTTGGGGACAGCAGGGCTCAGACAGTCTGGTGCAGATCGCAAGTCCCCTTCAAGGCTGTGAAGTTGGCATCAATATTGTCCAGTTTCCCATCAGCACTGACATCTTGGGGCCTTTCCCCATTTACTCCTGGGCAGGCCCTCTTGGCCGTCTCTCCTCCAACTCCAGTTCCTGCTTCCACTGTTCTGCATGGGCCTCTCGCTCTCTGTGTCCACCAGCCTCTGCTCCTCCAGCTCCTTCACTTTCAGCTCCAGCTTCAGTCTCCACAGCTCCCCCAGGGAGAGCCCAGGCTGGGCCTCCAATGCTGACTGGGGGAGTCGGCTCTGATAACTCCTGGCTACTGCTCTGACTGTTCCCCTAGCTATTCCCTGGCTCTCTGGGCATCTCCACTGCCATCTGGAGCCTGTTAGCTCTGACTGGTCATTCTCTACAAGCCGAGACAGCCACGCTCAGCCCCCTCCCCTTGCACAGACGTGCCAGGTCGCTCTTACAAATGTGGCATTTCCTAGCTGGTTTTTTCAATACCCTCATTTCTCACTGGCAGCCACTCATGACAAAGAGTCTGTGTGCACAGCCAAAGGTCTACAGCAGGGGTGGGGAACCTTAGACCCCTGGCTTGCTGCATCTCCTAGCATTGGGGAGCCCCCACTGGTGTTGCAGCTCCCCTGCTGCCCTCTTTGGGGCTGGAGCACACAAAATCTTCTATGCTGGGCCCCCCTAGGCTCTGGTATGTGAGGGGAATGTGGGGAGTGTCTTTCTACTTCTCAGTCACGGGCCACAGTGAGAGTTTTTTACTTCTGTGTGGCCCCTGATTGATTTTTCTGTGAGTCAGTGGCCCCTGACCAAAAAAAGGTTCCCCACCTATGATCTACAGGGTGAACCCGCAAACTGTCCCCTGTTGCCACCTCATCACAGGCTCACCAGTTGTGCCTGCTATTGGACTGTATGGTCCCTGGGGGGAATCCCCAGCAGTGCAACAGCCCCTTCTCGGGGAGTCTGTTCTGTCGTGGAGGTTCAGACCCTCCACTTTCGGGAGTGCACCTCCCTGGCCTTTAGCACACTTGTCTCTGCTGTGGGCCCCTCGAGGAGTCCACTCGCTCTGGGGCCTCCACTCGCAGGGGGGCTAGTGCAGCCCTGTTCTCAGACTGGAGCGACTCTCCGCCAGCATCACACAGGAGGGTTCATTGAGCACTGAAGCCAGCACAGGAACTCTCAGGCCTGTAGGCCTGGCCCCCCCTCAGCCCAGCACGTCTGAGTCTCCCCTGCAGCCAGGTGGGCTCTGCCTGCTCCTCCTGCTCAGTCCCGCAGCCCCCTCCTTCCAGCCGAGCCCCCCAAATCCCTCCTCAGCAGCCCCTGCCCTGGCCTCGGTCTTCTGCCCTGGTAACCAGGGTCGCCTGGGCCCTTCTCTTCTCCACCTCCCCTCTCCTCCATCCTTTTTCCCCCCTGGCTGGGACCAGCTGGGCAGGTCACCGCGGGGTCCTCTCCCCACAGCCCATTGGCCTCCCACTGGCCAGACCCGGCCATGCCATCCCAGCTGGGTCTCCCGGTCACTAGTCACTGGGGGCTCCAGTTTGCGCTGGTCCCTGGAACAACAAACTCCCTCCCCGTCCCCTCGTTAAACCAGTAACAGCCGGGGACACAGAGTGCCATCTCTTCTGCATACAAGTCCCCCCCATACGTCAGAAGGGTTCCAGCTCGGCAGGATGGGAGCCCCCAAGGTTTGCATGGTCCACCCATCTTTTGGGGGCTACCCTGTTTGGGGACCGAGAGGCATAGAACTACATCTCCCCCCTGAACCCCTCCCATCTCCCCACAGTGTTGAGCCGGGCCATCTTGCTGGGAGGCAGCCTGGTAAAGGAGGAGACCCACAAGGTGAGTAAGGGGTGGCGTGGAGTGGAGGTGGGACAGGCATGAGGACGGGGATTTGGGGGCACAGGGCGAGTGGGGGGAGGGGCTGTATGTGCTTTAATTTATGCTGTCTCTGACCCCCAAATCTGTCCCTCCAGAAGCTGCAAGAGCTGGTGGTGCCACTGTTACTCCGTCTGGCACAGGGTGATGTGTCCCCAGTAGGCCCCTACACCAGCCCAGCCTGTCGCCACCAGCTCTACCGCCTGCTCTTGGCGCTGCTGCTGGCACCTGCGCCTGCCTGCCCCCCGCCTCTGCAGTGCGCCTTGCGGGCCTTTGCCCTGGGCCAGCGGGATCCCAGTCTGCAGGTGAGACCCCGCTGGAATCCCATAACTCCCCTGCTGTTCTCGCTTCCTGTCCCCACCTCCTGTGCCCACCCTCCTGTCCCGCTGTTCTCCTACCAGTTCCAGCAACCTCCCTGCTGTTCCCCTCACGTGGCTTCAGTGCCTCCCTGCCATTACCCCTTCTCCCAGCTCCAGTGCCCCTGCTCCCTGGCTCCAGCATTCCCCATTATTCTGTCTCCCTTTCCTGACTCCAACGCCTCCCTCTTTCTCATCCCTGCAGGTGTCGTCCTTCTGCGCCGAAGCTCTGGTGACCTGCAGCGCCCTGGCGCGCCCCCGTGTACCCTCTCTGCAACTACCCCTGCAAGGTCCCGCCCCCTCTGCTGGCCCTGCCCCCTCTGAGCTGGCTGCTTCCCCCTTCCACCAGGCCCCGCCCTTCCCTGCTCCAATTCCTGCCCGCCCCCCACCTGCCACCAACCACCTGGGTCTAGCTCCGTCTCGGTTGCCCCCCCCGGCCATGCCTGGCCTGGCCTTGTCGGAGGAGTGCGGGGAGGCAGGCGAGGTCCGGCTGCCGGCCCCACCCTCTCCTGGGGGAACAGAGGAAGGGGGGGCAGTGGGGTCAGGGGGCAAACCCCGGCGCCCTGTCTATGTGCACTACGAGAAGGAGGAGGAGTCAGATGTGGAGATCTCCCTGGAAAGCGACTCAGACGACAGTGTTGTTATTGTCCCCAAAGGGCTGCTGCCCAAGCTCCCCCACCGCCTCCTCCGCCGCCTCCTGCCCCTCCTCCCCACCCCCGCCCAGTCCCCTGAGGAGGTGCCTGCGCCGCCACTCCCACTCCCCAGCACTGAGGCACCCCCCAGCCTGGGGGAGGAGAATCCAGCTGTGATCAACATCAACAGCAGTGAGGAGGAGGAGGAGGAATTCCCTGAGGAGGAGGAGGAGGAGGAGGAGGAGGAAGAGGAGGAGGAAGAAGAGTATTTTGATGAGGAGGACGAGGACTTTGAGGAAGAGGAGGAGGAGGAGTTTGAGGAGGAGGAAGAGCTGGAAGAAGAGGAGGAGTACGAGGAGGAGGAGGAGGAGGAAGGCCTGTCGGAAGATGAAGAGGAGGAGGAGGGGGCCCTATCGGAGGAGGAGCAGCCGCCCCCTGCTGCCCAGGAGCTGCCGGAGGCCCCCAGGGAACCAGATGACCTTATCATGGAGGTGGAGGAGAGCCAGGCAGCTGAGCTGCCACCTCCTGAGGAGGAGGAGGAGGAGGAAGAGGAGGAGGTGATGGTGATGAAGGCTAGCTCCCCACCAGCCTCCCAGCTGCAGCAGGAGGAGGGGAAGGAACTGCCACTTGCCCCACCTACTCCACCCCCAAGGGCCAGCCCCCTCCCGGCCCCTCCTCCTGGCCAGGAGGAAATGGGGGAGGAGCCGCCACTGCTGGATGACCCGCCCCCTGTTCTGGAGGCAGAGCAGCTCACAAGAGAAGAAGGAGTGCCCCCTGCCATGGAGCAAGAAGATGGTGCTGGCGAGGGGCTGGAGGGTGGCCAGGAGGCCCAGCCCAGCCTGGAGCAGGAGCAGCTGGCTGCAGCTGGGAAGGAAGAGGTGAGGCTGGCGGGAGGAGGTTAAGGTTTGAGGCCCTGGGGGGGTGGAGGGCAAGGTGTGGGGAGCGGCTAAGGTGCAGAGATCCTGGTGTGGAGTGGAAAGATATGGGTAGTAGGGATGTAAGCAACTAATCAACTGGTCACTTCCCCACCCCTTGCTGCATCTATCAGAAAGAGGCGGGAGGGGGGAGCTGGTTTAAAAGCCAGTCCCCCCTGCTCCAGCTCCACTGGGGCTCTTGTACATCAAAGTGGAAGCGCAGCATGGAGCCTGGGACCAGCATGGAGCCTGGGACCAGCAGGGAGTCTCCCACTGGCCCCAGGCTCCATGGCGCTTCCACTGTGAAATGTACAAGAGCCGCAGCAGGGACCGGGGGCCAGCGGGGAGTCCCCTGCTGACTCTGGGCTCCATGCGGCGCGTCCACTTTGAAACGTATAAGAGCCCCAGCATTTCAAAGATTGAAATGCAGCGTGAAGCCCAGGGCCAGCGGGCAGCTCTTGCTACATTTCAAAGCAGAAGCGCCCTTATCGACTAATTGAATAGTCCATGGAAATCCCATTGACTGTTTGATTAGTTGGTTAATCTAATTTTAACATCCCTAATGGGTAGAGACTTGTAGGGGGGAGGTGGGGCTGACCCTAGGGTAAGGGCTCCTAAATGATCCTCCCCGCTCTCCCAACAGGCAGAAGTGGATGAGACGGCGACCATGCTGGCTGACTTCATCGACTGCCCCCCCGATGATGAGAAAGGGCCCTCTGAACCCAGCCCCTAGGGAGCCCCTGACCTGCCTGCCCAACCCAGCAGTCTTGGGAGCCCCCTGAACCAGCC
The DNA here is from genome assembly GCA_019425775.1 of Rafetus swinhoei. Lineage (NCBI taxonomy): Eukaryota > Metazoa > Chordata > Testudines > Trionychidae > Rafetus > Rafetus swinhoei. The sequence goes on along the minus strand of CM033448.1, from coordinate 9,782,120 downwards.
CCCCCCCCAGTTTGTTAGATGATTCAATAAATAACTTGAGCCTCCAGGCTGTGCAGTCCATGTGAGGGGTTATGAGGTTGGAGGGTTACTGGGGGGGAGGGGGCACAGTTCAGGGCAGTTCCAGCAAGGCCCCCTTCTCATGCCCTCATTCTCAGCCTTTTTTTATGCGGAGCTATCACTGGCAATCACAGATGGGCTCTGTACTCCCCCCCACCCCCTGGCAGGTTCTCCAGGACTCTGCTCTCCACCCCCGCAACCCTCGGTTGTGCCCCACAGCCCTAGAGCTCTCCACAGGCTATTGACTTCATCCTGCTGCCCCAGCTTCCGCAGGGTTGCAGTTAATTCTGCTCCCCGCGACTCCCATCCCACTGCCCCTCCCCATCTGACAGCCCTCATTTGGAATCATACCCACCCCACAGAGTGCCTCTTGGCCTCATCTTGCCCCAGAACCCTACCAGCTGTCCAGAGTGGGGACACATGACTGTCCACAGACACTGCACTCTGTGAGAGGGCTGGGACATCTGTCCCCACTGCACTTCCAGGGGACGGGTAACCCCCACTACCTGTCTGACCCAGCCTCCCCCTGCCAACAGCCCAGAATGGCCATCCCCTCCCCCCAGTATCAAACCTCCAACTCCAGTGCCCCCAAAAGGGGTGTGTGGGCTGACTGTATATTGGGGTAGCAGAGGGATCCTGGCGGGCATCTGTCTAGTCCCGAGGGAGGCAACAGAGATGCCTGCCAGGGCTGGGCCATGGGCATGGGGCCACGTGAGTCTGTGTCCCTCAGCAGCTGTGGGGCACAAGGACCTGCCTTCGTGGGTGCCACGCCCAGGCCAGGACCTTCATGACCCAGCTGAGCAGGGGTTTGCTAGGTCATCCCCTGAGGGGCTACTGGGTCTGGGTCTCTTAAGGATCACCTCTGAGCCAATAATGGGATGATTTCATCTTCTCTGAAGCCACACCTGGACTCTCCATTCACCCCAGCCCTCCCACCAGACCCTTCTCTGCCAGCCTGGCTCTTTCAGAATACCCTGAGGCTCCTGGGAACAATGGGCCCCAAATGCAGGCTCAGGGCTCAGAACCGCTCCAGAGGAAGGCAGGCGGGGTTTGGGGGCAGCACCTGTAACCAGGCAAGGAGCCTGCTCAGCTTTGGCACGTTCTGGATCTTAGCTCAAGGCATCCCGCTCACCCCATGAGACTCCCACAGTGAGGGCTTCTGGGGAAGCCTCATTCCCCCACAGGGCCCCACCTGCAACCATCAGCAATTCCCAGTCAGTGGGTGACAGGTTATTAGGCAGGGATATGCACAGCTTGTTAGCATAGGGAGCAGGAACCTGCAGGATAAAGTCCCAAACCAGGAGACCGACTCAAATCAGGTGCTCAGCTTCTGTCTTGCCCCTGCGCCCCCTTTGTATCTCTTCTAGGCAAACTGGTCCCCTGGGTTCTCCGTTCTCCAGCTTGGTGCAGGATAGGGTGCCTGGGTACAGTGTGTTGGTTGGTTTCTGTGCTCAGGTGCAGTCAAGGCCTCTGGGGCATCTCTGTGCCCATCACGTACCCATATCATCCCACCTGGATGCTTGAGTAAAGTAGGGAAACCGAGGCACCCAGAGTATTTAGAGGAGACAAAATTTAAGAACATTCCCACTTCATCACAACCAGAATCTAGAGTGTAGAATAACTGACCAATGTATACAGTCACAGATTTTCTGCTCATTTCTTAATGCGTGCACAAGTCTTTGTGAAAGTGCTCCAGCCTGAGTGAAAAGGCCGTTCCTGAGATGTTGTCCGGTCTTTGACAAAGGGACACTCGTTAGAAGAGTTCACAGAAACTATGGGAGTAATTTATTAACACGGTTAAGCTATTCAAAGAACATTGTACAAAGAAGTTGGGTCATCTCCTGTTTTCCAAGCCTTCCCAAACGTAGAAGACATGGCTGAGGATTTTGAAGGTGTCAAGTCCAAGTGGAAAGCAAAAACGTCAAGAATTGGGGAAAAATGAAAACAATTCAGGTTCTACCAAACTTTTCATGTCCCCTGGCAAGCCATGGGTCAGTCTGCATGATGAGATTAGAAAAATAGTTGGAAGAGAACAACAGAAAAAGCCAACATGCAGGTTGCTTCAGTTCCCAAGCTGCTGAGTGCAGTTTGAGAATGAAGTTGCTAGCAGCAGCCAGGCAGAGAAAAATATAAGTAGTAGCCACTAAGGGAAGCTTGGGGCACACTGTCTGCAAAATATTACTTGTGCTAATTGAGCTTTGGCCTCCATTTGATGAATGGTGATGATTGTGTATGCAGTGTGGTTTGATGTGAAATACATTCGAGACCAAATACCCTGCATCAGGGTTATAAATACAGTACAGGAAACATGTTCTGTCTGGGACCAATTTCCAGGAAGCTAGCCTGTGCTGTGGATTACATTTCTATGCAGACCATGTGCTCCCCTTCCTCCCGTGACACATTTCAGCTGTGGGAGGTTGATCCCACGCATTCACGAGGGACATATCACTACATCCATCCCTGTCCGGCATTAGGGGCAGGGCTGGAGTGGCTTCCCAGCACAAAGATATGGAAGGGATCTAGCTTGATTTCAAACTGTTTCCTAATGGCCTGGGTCAGATGCTGAATTCTTCACTGAATGCCAAGGCTGGCAGCCAGCAGGGTGTGGGACTAGGCTGGTTTGGTTATCCTACTGGCCCAGGATTGCAGCTTTGCAGTGTGGGTGCTCAGTGTATAGGAATGGTGAGGGGAAGTGCAGGGAAAACTGCTGTGGGGGAGCTGGGTGTGTGTCACTGGCACAGGGACTCTTCCTCCAGGCACCTGGCTCTACCACCACACCTCCATATGACCTTGTACTTGCTCTGTCATGTGACCCAGCCCTAGTCCTGCGACCCCGACCTTGCCTTGAGTCACGTGACCCTGCTCTTCTCCAGTCATGTGGCCTAGTCGTACGTGACTGCCCTTCCTGTTTGTATGACCCAGCCATTACTCAGTCACGTGACACTGTCCTTGCCTAGCGTAAGGCCCTATCGTGATAGCTCCGCCCTACCCATCCAGCTCTTTGGACAGTACCATTTGTGCTAGGGGATAGGTTGTTTCTCAAGACCCCTCCCCAGCCTACGGGGTTTTTACACTCTCCACTCCTGAAGGGTTTGGGGGCGCGAGCAGAACCGCGTCTATAAGTAGCCAGGCTCCCACCCCTTCCAGGGGAGAGGATGGAACTGACCGGGGCGTCTCGACCAATCAAAAGGCGCAGTTAGGAGCGGGCGGCCGCCTCTATTGCACAAAAAGGGGGGGTGGCTCTATGCCACCCTTAGTCCTTGCCGAGTGGTTCATTCTAGTCACATGCCCTCTCCCTCCTGGGAGCCGTAGTCTCATTCTGCTGCGTCGGCTCAGCTAGCGGGAGGCTAGGTCGGGAGCTGTACGCGCCCGCTCTCCGCTCCGCTCCGCCCCTCCCTTCGGTCCGGCCATGGTCTCCCTGCTCTGCTGTGGGCCCAAGCTGGCCGCCTGCGGTATCGTGCTCAGTGCATGGGGCGTTATTATGCTGGTGAGCGGGGGGAGGGGTGGGCTGCGGAGTTGCTTGGGGATGTGGGGCTGGGGGAGCTGTAGGTGCTTGCGGGGTAGGGATGGTCTGTGGTGCCGGAGTTGGGTGTGTGTGCGTGCGGGAGTAGGGAAAGGTGGGGCTGGAGCTTCTGTGTGTTGTGGGGGGATGCATGGGAGTGGGGGTTGAGGCGCCTGACGGGTTGGGGGATATGGGGTCCAGAGAGGTGTACAGGGCTGGACGGTTCAGCTGCATGCCGGGTGTGGGGAGGCTTGGGGTGCGGAATATGGGGTATTTGGCTGGTTGGGGAAGGGAAGATTTGGGGTACGCTACTGCAATGGGAGGTCTGTGCAGGGCTGGAGGGGAGCTGAAACTGATGTTGGGTTGGAGATGGGGACCTGGATATGCCTGGGGGGATGTGGGACCCAAGTGGGGGTGAGAGACAGGGGGTGGGGAAGTGCTGGGAACTTGTCAGGGTGAAGGAGGCAGAGGGAGCTCTAGATTGGCAGTGAAGGGGGTAGGAGGCAGAAGGCCGAAGAGAGGCCTGGCCTTGGGCAGTCTGGATGGGTTACATGGGGAGGGCTCTGTGTGTGTGGGGGGGGTGCCCACAGTGGTTGGATCCAGTGGAGGCTGTGGCTCAGGGAGGGGACACCTCAGCCCCCATGCACACTTCCTCATCCATTCTGACTTCCTCCACTAGCTGGAAAAGGTGACAGGGTGGCTCAGGCATGGGCTCTGTCACTATGGGTGCTTCTGGAGGTGGAGTGCCCTGTGCAGTTACCCTCCCTTTCCTGGATCCTGGGACCGTGCCTGGCTCCCCAGAGCTAACAGTGTGGGGTACAAGGATTATAGTACAAGGATAGAAAATATGTTGAGACAGAAAATATCCTAGTGCCCCTACATAAATCCTTGGTGCACCCAGCCTGTGTATGTTGCGTGGAAATATAGTCATCCTAGTTCAGAAAATCTCTGTTGGAATCAGCAGAGGGTCAGAAAAGGGCAACAAATGGGTCTGGAATGGCTGTGTTGTGAAGGGTTTTTTTTTTTATTAAGACTGGATCTTTTCCACTTGGAAAAGATGACTTGGGAGATGACTGGTGTGGAGAAAGTGAATAAAGAAGCCTTTCCGTAATGTAAGAACTAGTGTCACTCAATGAAATTCATAGATAGCAGGTTTAAAACAAACAATACTACTTCACTCAATGCACAGTCAACCTGTGGAACTTCTTGCTAGAGGATGTTGTAAAGACCAGGTCTTTAACAGGGTTTGAAAAAGCACTAAATTCATGGAGGATAGGTCCATCAATGGCTATTAGCTGGGATGGTGTCCCTTGCTTTTGTTTGTTAGAAGCTGAGAAAAGGTGACAAAGGGATCACTTGATGTTTCTGTTCATTCCTTCTGGGGTACCTGGCAGTAGCCATGGTGGGTAGACAGGGTACTGCGCTGCATGGACCTTGACTCTGACCCAGTCAGGCTGTCCTTTCATTTCTCTGATCTGTTCCTGGGAAGGTCATGCTTTCCCTCCTTGGCTGGTTCCCTCCGACCCATGGCCGGTTCTGCTGAGAGCCAGCAGGGCATGGCAGGGATACCTGAGATGTCTGGTGTTGTGTAAACAGGCTCTGGGCTAGATCTTGATTCCCAGAGGGGAGGGGATGCCCTGCCAGGTCCCTCTGGCTTGCAGCTGCTCTCCCCTACATTGGGCCTAAGCAGCTGCCCTATGGGATGTAGATTCTAGTGGGGGAAGGGGCACTGGGCTGAGGAAGTTGTACACCTTCCTGTACAAGGGGCTGTACCCTGTTCATGGAGAGCTGCCCCACCTGCTCACTCCCAGTCTCTGGTCTGTCCCCATAGATTCTCCTGGGAATCTTTTTCAATGTGCACTCAGCCGTTCTCATCGAAGATGTTCCCTTCACAGAGGAAGATTTCAAAGAGTAAGTGCTTCCAGGGGCACTGGATCCCACTGTCCCCCAGGAGGGGACTGGCTGGCTCATTGCTGTGTGGAATGAAGCAGGGGCCTGTCCCCTTTAGGGGGTGCTGGCTTCTATCCAGCCTAGGGCAAGGACTGGCTAGCTCAGAGGGGTGGGAAATGAAGTGCCAGCTTTGGGACTGACCCTCTCTCTTCTCTCCCCCCTCCCCCCCCAGCGGCCCAGAGAGGATCTACCGTCTCTACGAGCAAGTCAGCTATAACTGCTTCATCGCAGCTGGACTCTACGTGCTGCTTGGGGGTTTCTCTTTCTGCCAGGTCCGGCTGAACAAGCGCAAGGAGTACATGGTGCGCTAGGACCTGCCTGAGCAGCTGCCCCCACCTGGACCTGCCCTATTTATTATAGCCCCAACCCCCTTTTGCTTTGGAGTTGCCCTGCTGGGGGCATAGGTGGGGCTCTGCCTAGGCCACACCCATATGGGAGCCCCTTCTTTGCCTGGGCTGTGCCAGGAGGCACCAAATCCTTCTCCTGGTGCTGACCCTTCCCTGAAATGGTGATAAGGGTTGTTTCTGGATGTGGGGATGTCAGTCAGCATGTGTGTGGGGGAGGTGGGGCATGTGGGTTGTTGCCTGCTGGACTGCAACTTCTCTGTGTCTGTCAGATAACAGGATGAGGGAGTGTCATATGTTGTGCTCCCCAGTAGAGTTGTCTATTTTTCTCCTTTACAAATCCTGTCCCTCTTCTCTCTCTCTCTCCCCCCCCAATTGCCCCTGTGTACCTGCACTCCTGGGGGAAGGAGGTTTTGTGAGATGCTCAACTTGGTCTGATTGGCTCCTGGAATGGGCTCCTGTGCAATAAACTGGCTGGGTACAGTGCTGGCTGCTGGACCTTCTCTGGTGTGTGTGCATGGGTCAGTATGGTGGGGGTGGGGGTGTCTGTAGGGGAGGGGGGGGGCTTAGCAGGGCGGCTGGAGTCAAGCACCTCCTGCTTATCCCTAGGGCGGAATGGGGGAGATGCTGGGGGTGAGGGGGGGTGGCCATGAGGAAGGGGCGGGGCTACAGGCCCGCCGGGTGGAGAATATTGAGCGGAGTTAAGGCGGGGGCGGGATCACGGCGAAGAGGGCGGGGTCAAGGGGCTGGATTCCAGCGAAGTCCCCAGAAGTCACTGCGCGCCGGGGCCGGAAGTGGCTGCTGTCGTCGCGCGCGCTAAATCCCCGACCGTCGCCGCCTTCCCAGGATCCCCCGCGGCGCAGAGTGAGCCCCGGGCGGCCCGGGGGAGGGGCTGCAATGACGTCAGCGTCCACTAAGGTGCCCGGGGGAAGGGCTGGGTTTCGGGACCCCTGGGGGTGGGGGAAGGGGCAGGGTCCCATAAGGCCGGGGGGCCCGGCCCGCGGGGGGAAGGGCGTGGTGGCTGGGTTGGGGGTCCACGGAGGAGGCGCGGTGGCCGGCATGGGGTGGGGTTCCAAGGGATGGGGACCCCGCGGGTGGGAGGGGCGCGGTGGCCGGGATGGGGGGGGAACCCGCGGGGGGGTCTCACCATTTTCCCTCTCCCGCAGGTCGGCGAGATTTTCTCCGCGGCAGGCGCCGCCTTCACCAAGTTGGGGGAGCTGACGATGCAGCTGCACCCCGTGGCTGACTCGTCCCCTGCCGGGTAGGGGGGGGAGTTTTGGGGTCTTCGGGCGGGGGAGCGGGGCGATTCGGCCCCGCCCGGGGGAGCAGGTGCAGGAAGGGGCCCGAGTGCGGGGGAGGGTGGCCTGACCCGTGTCCCCCCCCAGGGCCAAGTGGACAGAGACGGAGATCGAGATGCTGCGGGCGGCTGTGACGCGCTTCGGCGATGACCTGAACCGGATCAGCGCCATCATCAAGGACCGGACGGTGTAAGGGGGGGCACGGGGAAGGGGGGGACCCAGGGGCAGTGCAGTGCAGTGATTCCCTCTCCGTTTTCTCTCCATCCCAGGGCACAGATCAAAGCCACGGCCAAGCGTAAGGCCTATGAGGATAGTGGGGTGCCCCTGTCTGCTGACTCCCCCAAGAAGGGCCCCAGAAAGGGGCATGCGCTGGGTGGAGCGGTGGCAGGGGGAGCACCCACCCTGCCCCCTCCTAACCAGGCACCAGTGCCTGCTGGGCTGCAGGACACACCCACCCTGCCCACGAAAAAGCAGAAGGCATCAGGTAAGAGACACCTCTCAGGCTTCCCTCCAATAGGCTGGGGAAGGGGCCTGTCCTGGGGTGGGGATCTATAGGGGGTGCCCTGGGATGGGGGGGGGCAGTCTGTCAGCTGATGTGGAGCAGTCTGTGGGGTGGGGATGGGGCTCTGTGGATGGAGGTGCCAAGGGGTGGGGGTTGAACCCTGGGGGCACCCTGTGCTCACAGCTGACCTGTCCCAGCCTCACACACACCCCTCCCCTGGCAGACGTGACGCTCAGCGCCCTGAATGACTCAGATGCCAACAGTGACCTGGTCGACATCGAGGGGCTGGGCGATGCTCCCCCCGCCAAGAAACTCAACTTCGACCAGGGTATGGGCTGGGGGGGTTGCACTGGGGGGGACGGGAGCTGGGGGTTGCGGAGGTATGGGCAGAGGGACAGGTTCACCCAAGAGGCTGTGTGTGCTGGGAAAGAGGGGTATTTGGGTGCACTCCCCAGGGTATGGGGATCAGGTATGGTCTCTGTGAGCTGGGGGATGGCTCTGCCCTTTCCTTCTCCCTGCTGCATTCCATTGGGAAACACACCCAGCTCTACTTCCACCCTGGTGGGAGATAAGTTCACTCTTACCCTTCCCTGGAGACCTGGGTGTGTCTGCCCATCTCCCAAAGCCAAAGGGATAGACACACCGTGAGATTTTCCGTCAGAACCCGGGGTGTCCGCACCTTGAATCCTGCCTACGGACATGGTCAACACCACTTGAAACTAGCCTACTGGCTAAGGATCAGGGAAGGGCAGCCTGGCTGATGGAGGGGGCAGGCTGGCTCCTGTACAAGGAGTTCATCAGACTGGGACTTCTCAGCTTGGGAAAGAGACATCTCGGGGAATGTGAGAGAGGCCTGTAAAGCCATGAGGGATGTGCAGAAGGTAGATAAGGAAGTGTCATTTACACCTTCCCATAACACAAGGACCAGGGGTCACCCCATTAAATCAATAGGCAGCAGGATTAAAGCAAACCAAAGGCAGTAGTTCTGCACACCACACACAGTCAACCAGTGGAACTCCCTGCCAGAGGATGTTGTGAAGGCCAAGACTAGAACAGGGTTAAAAAAACAGCTAGATGAATCTATGGAGGGTAGGTCCGTCAATGGCTACTAGCCAGAATGGGCAGGAATAGCATCCTAGCCTCCGTTTGCTTGAAGCTGAGAATGGGCGACGGGATGGATCGCTCTGTTCTGTTCATTTTCTCTGGGGCCCCTGGAATTGGCCCTTCCCCTTGGGCGCAAGCTGCGTCTCCCTCAGTCTTTCTCTGTACTCTCTCTCCCTCTCTCAGACAGTCTGACCCTGGACTCCGGGCTGCTGATGACACCCGGTGACCTGCCCCTGCTGTCCCGCTGAGACATCCCTCTGCTAACGGACGGACTGTCTAGGCCCCCGACTTGGGGAGGCAGGGACTCCCTGTGAGTGGGAGAGGAGTCCCGCCCCTTTGGGGAGAAGTCACATTTCTCTCCTCTTTCTCCCCCCGTCATGCCCCTGTATGTTGGGACTGTGGGGGAAGGGCTGCTGGGAGGTGTCACTGGTGTCCTTTGTGCTCCCCCCAATCCTGGGCTGACCCCTCTCAAGTGACTCCCCCTTCCCACTTTTTCCCCTTCCTTGTGTTTGTTTTCTACTTTAAATAAAAGTGATTAACCCTTCCCGGGTGTGTCTTGTGAGTTGTTGGGGAAGCGCTTGGGGGTGCTGCACTCAAGGGAGTGGGGTGGAGGCTCAGTGGGGGTTGCTGTGGGCATAATGGGGTGGGGGCTGGGTAGTGATCAGGGGCTCAGCCGGAAACTCCATGCCGAGGGGAGTAAGGGCCCCTGCCCTGGGGAGATATCATGTGACATCAGATCTTCCCTGCCCCCTCCCCCGGACATGGCAGCAATTCCCCCAGAGGGAGTCATTCTCTCTGATGGAGGGTTTGGCAGGTCTGCACAGGGGCTGGGCTCTTCAGGGGGTACTGGAAGTTAGGGATTAATAGGGTTGCCAGGTGTCCAGTTTTGAATCAGACAGTCCAGTATTTGAGTTTTCTGTTCGGGAAACAAATTGAGAAAAATAGAACTGTCTGGTATTTTCTAAATAAGATGTCATGTAGAGTGTGATGTAATGTCAAGTGTGTCCGGTATTTTTGTTGAAACCATCTGGCAACCCTAGGGATTGAGGAGAAGTCAGGCCTTGGGCCATGCCCAAAGCCACTCCCAGCCAGAAGCCAGATCTCCAAGTGGGATGTGGTCTCGGAGCCCCAGGTTGGGGGCTGCACCCAATTTGCAAACCACTCCCCTCTCCAGCCACACACTTCCTCCAGGCCTGAGCTGGGGTCCACGGGCCAGGGACACCACATCTGGCCCTGACCACCCCCGCCTCCAGCACCATTTCTGGGAGCTTCCCCCAGTCATACTTCAGCCTCAGGTCTGCTGGCAGGTCTCCCCGAGCCCCTTTTATCATCTGCACCACCACCCGCTTGTCTGTGTGAGAGACGCGGGCCCAGCCCGTGGCTCCCGTCCTGCACGACTCCCAGGGGTGACCGAGAGAAGCTGAGGCAGCGGGCGGCATGGTATGAACCCTGCTGGCTTTGTCACTGGGCCAGGCTGGGGCGCCTAGAGGGAGCACAAGGCCCACCTAAATATCAGGGTGCAATCCAGGCTGGAGCCAGCTGAGAGCCGCATGATTGGGCAGAGGGGAAAGCAAAGGTACAGCCTGGCTGAGCCCCCCATTTACCTCCAGCAGGGCATGATGGGTCAACTACCCGGGTTGCCCCAGCCTGACAGGATGCTGGACAGGTGGAGCAAGAGCCCAGGGGCCAATGGGGACACCCAACCCCATGAAGCAGAGGGGTCAGGCCTCTGCACACTCTAAAAGGGTAAACTGAGGCAGGGAAGGCCCTGTGGGGCTGGGTGAGGGGTCGGACAAAGCAACTTCCTGCCCTGGAAGGAGCCCATAGGGGTGGGGGTACAGCTACGCCTTGGATCTGGCTCTGTGATCAAGGTGCTGCTGGTAGAACCCCATAAAACCAGGCCAGGGGTGTCCCTGGCAGGAAGTGTGGGCTACCTGCATCTCAGTGCTGGGCAAGGGGTCCCTGTGTAACCAACCACCCTGCCCTAGAGGTGGCCGCATCTCAGCGCCGGGCGAGGGGTCCCTGTGTAACCAGCCGCCCTGCCCCAGAGGTGGCTACATCTCAGCTCTGGGCGAGGGGTCCCTGTGTAACCAGCCGCCCTGCCCCAGAGGTGGCTGCATCTCAGCGCCGGGCGAGGGGTCCCTGTGTAACTAGCCGCCCTGCCCCAGAGGTGGCTGCATCTCAGCTCCGGGCGAGGGGTCCCTGGGTAACCAGCCACCCTGGGCTGCATTGCAGGCCCCAGCAGACACAAGCACATGCAGATTCCTGGTTTTTTAACCCTTTATTGTTTTGCTGTTGCCCCCAATCAGCCCCCCCAGTTGCAGGCAGCTGGGTCCAGTGGCGCGTGGCCCGGCCCCGCTGGAGCAGCACAAGGAAATACTGGCAGGCAGGCATGCCCAGGACGCTGCCAATATTTATGTGCTGCTGGAGCGGGACAGGCATGGGGGTCCGACGCTGGGCTGGATGGGCTGGTGGCGTGTGTGTATGTGTGTCACTCCATGGCCACAATCCTGGCCCGCGCGGTAACATCACAAAATGGTTTGTGCGTTCAGAGCTCCAGACAAACCATGATGTGCTGCTGGGGCGAAGGCCGGTGGGAGTGGTGTCCAGGCCCCACCAGATTGGGGTGGAGGGACTGCATCTGCAGCAAAACAAGCACAGCCTGCTTGGGGGGCGGCAGGTGGGCTGGAATCCGGGGTCAGACCGGATTTATTTTTCGGGGGGGTGTTCTTCCACCACATAAGGGGAGGTGGGGGGACTAGGTGGGGGTCCATTGCTGGAGGGGTGAACGGGCAACTCTGCACGTGGGGGAGTCACCACAGTGTTCGCCCCCCCACACCCATTCCCACCCAATTCAAAATGGAGTCAGGTCCTAGTGAGAAAATGGAGAGTTTTCCCAGCAGTCTCTGGGGCCACTTCTTGACATCAGCCCCCACTTTAAGACGTGGCCCTTTTCCCCACCCAGGTAAAAAAGCTCTGTTCGGAAGGGTTAATTTTATCACCCTTCTCTCCATAAAACCGGAGCCCAATGCAAGCCCCCTCCATCCTGCATGACGAGGGTCCCCCTCCAGCAAACACAGCAAATCCCCCTGCATCCAGGGAGGTGTGCGTGCAGGAGGGGTAAACAGTTGAAAATGAGGGTGGGAGGGTAGAACCTCACAATGGCTCCCTCCCAAGCACCCACCACCCATAGGTCATTTTGTCTCTGTCTTTGTCAGGGTGTGACAGAGCAGACCCCTCCCAGTGCCCACCTCTTCCCAGCTGGGGTAAAATCAAGGGCCCAAATCTCCCCACTCCAACTCCCCCCCCTTCCCCGTGAGTGGCTTACGGCCTGGCCTGCTTGCCTGGGGTACATGACCCGGGGCAGCAGTTCACACCAATACACGGCACCCAGCCCCCCCGAACGTGAGCCCCTCCCAGCTATGCTCCCCAAACCACAGTGCATGCACCAAGCCATGCAGGACAGGAAGCCAGACTGATGCTCCCCCCATGTATCCCCATTTGTTCCCCGTTTGTCCCCATGCAAAAATATACCCCCCTCCCCACACCTTGTGCCTGGCTCATTCGCCCCCTGGCCCAGAGCCCCAAAGCCATGACAGGATTTCAGGGGGGCAGCCAGGCCGATGCCAGTGGAGCAGTGCTGTCTTGTGTAAATCTGGGGAGATTTAAGCAGTCCCCTCCCCCGCAATATGCCTGGGCCCGAGTGGAGCCAGCTGCCGCACCCTGGAGCAAATTGGGGGGTGACACAGGCAGAAATGGCGCCTGTATCCCCAAACGTGGGGACAAAGCCCCTCCCCCCATGCCCAGGCAAATACTGAGTTTTTCTTCTAAAAAAAAATCCGGGGGGGGGGGCACGGGCTTTTGGAGGCAATCACTTCTGATCCGCCTCAAGCTATTTGGGGTGAGCTGGGCTTTTTTGGGGGGTGGTATCTCTCATTTAACTTGCTGCCAAAATCTAGGGGCCAGCCCTGCACAGCGGCGGGGGGAGGGGTGCAGTTTACACGTATTGCTGCCACATTGGGGTGAGCCCCCTGGGGGAGTCATTGAAGGAGTCATTCTAAATGGTGGTAGAATTGTGCCCCCCCACCCCAGCTACTGCAGGCCCCCTCAGTGGGTTTTTTGGAAGCTGTTGCCCTGGCCTGTCTGCAAGAAACCCCAGGACATGAAGGCCTATCAGGTCTTGGGCCGATTCGGGGCTGCTGGCGCTGGTGGGTTTTTCTGGAAAAACGATGATTTTCTGGTTGTGATTCGGGGTGAGGCCAAATCTGGGGCCCCTCAGGCCAATGTCTGTCCTCTTTCAAGGGCGGTGGTCCCTTGATTCTAAAGGATTTGGGGGCCCAGCGCCAGGAGGTTTTCGCAGGCACGATTCTGGGTTTTCGCCGTCATTTTGGGGGGCCGATCCTCCGTCTTTTCCATCTGTTCACTTTTCGACGCCTCCGCCCCCCCTCCGGTGCTTTGTTCGGCTCCTGCTTGCCCCCCACACAAAAAAAACACTGGGGGTGTTTCGCTGCCGGCAGGTTTCCCCACCGCTGGGTGGTTTGTTGTTTTTTTTCCTCCCCTTGCACATAAAAAAAAAAAACCACCAACCCAAATCCCGAGCAAGCGACACAGCGGCATCCTCACTTGCACACGCCCTGCAAGCAGAGCAGGAGGCTCCCCTGGTTTGGTCTGCGCCAGGTGGGGACCCGTGGCCCCCCGCCACCCCCTGCGCACCCACTTACCTGCTGCCAGGCCGGGGGCCGAGTTTTGCATCAGCTCCTTTCTTAGCCCTGACAGATACTCGGGGAGTTGGGTGGGGTGCCACCGGGCGCCCCGGGACAAACAAATCCAAAGCCTCTGGCAAAAAATAAAATAAAAATCAGTATCCATCTGGGGAGGGTTGGGAAAAAGCCCTCTATGTTCTGTCCCAGTCTGGGCACAATGGGGCAGGTCCCCTTTCCAAAGCCACCCTCCGGCAGCTGTGCACTCCTGCTTGGTCGGGGGGGGTGCATAGAAAGGGGGATCCCCTCCCGGGTGCCCCCCCCCGAGCTGCAAGCCCTTTTGGTGCAATTGTGCAGAGGGAGGGGAAAAAAAACCTAGCCCGGGTGAGCGGCAGAGGTTCGGTCTTTTTCCCCCCACGCAACTTTCTACACTTGAATAAACCCCCTTGGATGGGCAGGAAAAATCCGCAAAAAATTCTCAGTGCAGCCCTGGGGCCCCCCTGAAAGTGTGTGAAGTTTGGGGGCGATTGGCCCAGTGGGGCGCTGAGGAAAAATTCCCCTTTGCACGGCTCCGGCCCGCGCCAACACGAACGTCCCCAGCTGACTTTGTCACGGTGCCAACTCTGAGCGACTTGGCAGGCTCCGGCACTTTGCAAACGGCTGCTTTGTCTTCGTGCCCCTTGTGCCCCCGCAGCCCCCCGCCCTGCAGGGACCCCCCCACACACCCTCCAGCCTCCCCTCCTCTGCCCTGGGGGGCACCCCCTTCCCCTTTCCCCCTGGGAGCCCTGTAGGTCTGGGGGGGAGGGTCTGATTTGTACTGTGCACACTCCAACTCAGCCGCTGCGGCTCCACACACTCGAATCTGCTGGCGCCAACCCACAGCTGGGTTTACCCAAGGCCTGCGCCCCCAGCAATGGGCACAGGGACCTTCCAGCTGTGCCGAGAGGAAATTGGGGAGAGGGGCAGCTTGAGGCTTGTAGTGCCTCACTCCTGCCCAACTGGGGGGAAGGGGGCTCCGACCATTCCCACTTCTCCCACTGAACTCAGCTATGGCGGGGGATGTGCACATGGGGAGGGGCAGCTAAGGGCCCCCCCCATAAAATCACAGACCAACCCCTCCCTCCAACAGAGCTCAGCAATACAATTTGTATGCCCCCCCCCAAACTCCCCAATATTAGTGGAACAGGCCTGGGGATCTGGGAGCAATTATGGGGATGCATATGGCAAATGGGTCTTGTGAGATAAAGGGAAGCAGGTCCTTAGTCCGGTGGGAACAACACAGTCCTGGCTCCCAACCCCACTGCTCCGACCTACAGCCTCCCCTGCCCCCAGGGTAAATATTGGGCTGTCAATCAATTATCTGGACTGACCCAATCAGCAAAGGGCAAAGGGCAAATGTAATCCAACCCCTCAACAACTTGAGCTGGGAGCCTCTCACTCCGGACACACTGCCCCTCCCAGCCCAGCCCTCGGCTCCCCCCAGCCCTGCCAGTGCCCCTCACTCCTGACTCACAGCCCCTCCCAGTCCAGCCCTGGGCTCCCACCAGCCCCATGACCCTCACTCCTGACCCACAACCCTCCCAGCCCAGCCCTGGGCTCCCCCCAGCCCCATGACCCTCACTCCCGACCCACAGCCCCTCTCAGCCCAGCCCTGGGCTCCCCCCAGCCCTGCCAGTGCCCCTCACTCCCGACTCACAGCCCCTCCCAGTCCAGCCCTGGGCTCCCCCCAGCCCCATGACCCTCACTCCCGACCCACAGCCCCTCTCAGCCCAGCCCTGGGCTCCCCCCAGCCCTGCCAGTGCCCCTCACTTCCAACCCGCCGCCCCTGCCAGCCCAGCTCCGGGCCTGCTTCTGTCTGAGTTAATCTTCCCATGCTCGGGGTTCGCGGGGTGACATTCAGTGACATGAATTTGGAGGGAAGGGGGCTGTGTGGGTCTCATTTGGGACCCCTGAGCATTGGGGCTGCCCCCTTCCGACAGAAGGACAAGATTTGGTGAGTCAGTTCCTGCTTTATTAACTCTTTAAAAACAGATGCTTCCTAGCTGGAGGAGGAAGGGACAAGAGGGGCTCCCTAGGTAAGGAAACAGACACGTATAGCTCTGTACAGTGCACCATAGTACACCAGGACCTGGCAGAGACCAGCCCCCCCAGGGCAGTGTCCACACATCCAAAGCAACACGGGCAGTGGCCAGGGTGAGGGAATGGGGGTGACACCGGGGACTTGGCCTGGTTCAGAGATCCCCGTTGCCCCTGCCTGGATCCTCTCCCATCTGCACAGAGTTGGGTGTATCCCAAAGTAGGGTCCCTGATTCTTAGCGGCACTCCAATTTCTGCTGTGTCCTCAGGGTCTCTGGTCCAGCCATGGAGGCATCTAGATCAGAGGATGGGGGGGAAGGGGGCTGCCACACATAGCCCCATTGGAGGACTGAGCCTGGGGGAGAAGAGGCAAGAGTTAGAGTGGGTCTGCACCCGCAAACTGACCACACTATGCCCCCTGGAACAGATTCCCCAGACAAAACCCCTGGACACCAAACTGCCTCCTCAGTGAACCCCCAAGAGTCCCTGACCCCCAAACTGCCTCCCTAGTGCCCCCGGGTTCCATCCTCCCTGTTACCTCAGGGGCAGGGGGTGCCGAAGGGGCCTGGGACTCCAGCTACAAACAGATTTTTGGGCCTCCTGCCAAGTGGGGCAGGTCAGGGGTGTAAGGTCAGCACAGCCCCCCTCCCCCCCAGCATCTTTCCCAGAGGGAAGGGGGGTATTTCCCTTTCCTTCTCAGCGCCCCCATGAGAGGCCAGCCAGGAGCGATGCCTGCCCAGCAGGAGAGAGACGGACGGACGGACCTGGCTGTGGTTAAAAGTCGGTTTGGGGGGGGAGACACAGAACTGGGGACCGACCTCCCCACCCGGAACCTGAGAACCTGCTCCACCCCCACTTACCTGGGAATGTGCTGGGCCCGGGAAGCCCAGGGACTGCAGCAGGAGCAGTCAGCCACTTCCTGCCCCCCCCCCCATCCTCCCTGCCCCCAAAGCCCCTGCCCTCCTTCTCCCCACAGCTCTCTACTCATCCCCAGTCCCCACTCCAGTCCCACCTCCCCAGCCCCCTTCTACATGGTTCCCCACATCTCCCTGCCCTCTAATGGCCCCCAGCTCCAGCCCTCTGTCCTCTCCAGGGGCCTCCAGCTGATGGCTGCCCTGCCCCACAGCTGGGGGCACCCGGGAAGAGAAATGGGAGCAGCTGTGGCCCAGAGACCAGATCCCAGTGACCCCCCCAACACCCCACCCTCACCCCAGTTATGCCATGTGGGGCAGATTCTCAGCCGAGGGGCTCTACTGTTTCCCTCTAGTGGCCACAGATGGGATAGACAGGGGAGGTAAGAGCCTGGAAAACAGGGTGTGTGTGAGTGCGGGGGGAAACTGAGCTGTTGGGGAGAATCGAGGCAGCTCAGACAGGAAAAGGTGAGGAAAAAGAGATAGTAACACCCAAGAAAGAGTGTCAGGAGGGAAGGGCACCAGCAGCATTGGAGGCGGTCAGGCGTGAGGGGCACTGGCAGAGGCTGTGGGTTGGGAGTTATGGGAAGGGCTAGGGGAGCCCAGAGCTGGGCTGGCAGAGGTTGGGGGTCGGGAGTGAGGGACAGGGGTGGGGGAGCCCAGAGCTGGGCTGGCAGGGGCTGTGGGTTGGGGGTGAGCAGAAGGGCTGGGGGAGCCCAGAGCTGGGCTGGCAGGGGCTGTGGGTTGGGGGTGAGCAGAAGGGCTGGGGGAGCCCAGAGCTGGGCTGGCAGGGGCTGGGGGTCTGAAGTCAAGGGCAATGGCAAAGCAGGGAGACTGCAGGGGTGTGTGTGTGTGTCACACTCCAGCACAGGGCAGCTGATGTGGGGGTCACTGGGGGAGAAACATTAGAACCGATTATCTGGGAGCCCCCCATTGTCCCCCTGTCCTCACAAGACTCTGACCTTCCCTCTCTTGTGGGAGCCCCTCACCTGCACCAGTCCCCTCTTTTCCCCCCAGCAGAGCTTCATTGGGGCCCAGGCTCCCCCCCAAATCCCGGGGTTCCCCTGTACCTAAGCCTCTTCAGCATGGGGATGCTGCTGGCCCTGCACACCAGGACTCCCCGGCCTCCCGCTGGGCCTGGGCTCTGCCTCCATCCACTCTGTGACCTGGGTCATGTGTGTCACAGTCCCATGTGGGGTGGCCTGTGCATTGCAGGGGAGGGGGCAGGAGTTGCCTCCTCCTGCTCCAGCTGCTCCCAGCTGCTCCCTCTTCCCACCCCACCCCAACTGGGAGCTGGGGAGCCCCTAGTGGCTATGTGGGGAAGTGCAGCCAACCCCAGGAGTCCACCCCTGTGGTGCCCCTTACTTCTGATCTGCAACCTTTGCCAGGCCCAGCTGTCACCGAGGTGTGGGGGCGCCACCGGGCCTTGCACCCCCATCCGCAGCCAGACGTGACTCTCAGCCAGCAGGTAGAAGAGAAGGTTTATTAGGCAGCAGGGACACAGCTAGAACAGACTTGTCAGCACAGGAACCAGGGACAAGTCAGGACAATCAGTCTTGGGCAGAGGGGCTCAGAGCCAATATGTTTGACCGGTTAACCAGTTAAATAGGATTTTACATCCCTAGCCTGGACCTGCTTCTTCATTTGGGGAGCCAGCCAATCTCTAATGGCCTCCACCTTGGCTGGCTCTGGCTTCAAGCAGCTGCTCCCCATGTGATGGCCCAAGTAAGACACCTCTACCACCCCCACCCTGCATTTCCCAGCTGTTACAATCATCCCGGCCCCCTGCAGCTGATCCAGCACTTGGCTGACCTGGGACATACGGGCCTCCCAGGTCTGGCTAAAGACGCAAATATCCTCGATTACAAACAACAAATAGTCCTGTGGCACCTTGAAGACTAACACAAATATATGGACGGTATCATGCGTGCTCGTGGGGAAAGGTCATGATTCTCTATATTGTTTAGTCTCTAAGGTGCCACAAAACTACTCATTGTTTTTCACGTTACAGACTAACATGGCTCCCCCTCTGAGATCATATATATAGTAGCCCAATGTCTGTGAGTCTGTAACGCTAAAATGCTGGCTGTTCCCTCTGGGCTGCCCGTGCTGCATTGGGAGTGTGGGGCCTAAACGGCTGCTTGCGCCGCTTGCTCCCCCGTGGCGGCCCGGCTGAGCGGTGCAGAAGTCAGCTGAGCGCCACGGCGGGAGGGGAAGGCGGGCGGGGCCTGGCCATGTACGTCACCACCCCGCCCCCCTTTGCCTCCCGCCATGGCGCTTGACTGACTTCTGTGCTGCTCAGCCAGGCTGCCATGGGGGAGCCCAAACGGCTGTTTGGTCCCCCGCAGTGACCCAGCTGAGCAGCGCAGAAGTCAGCCGAGTGCCACGGCGGGAGGCAAAGGGGGGCGGGGCAGTGACGTGCGGCGTGACAGTGGCTCCAGACCCCGCCTCCTGGCCGTGAATGTCACCGCCCCGCCACCTTCGCCTCCCGCCGTGGTGCTCAGCTGACTTCTGCACCGCTCAGCCGGGCCGCTGCGTGGGAGCAAGTGGCACAAGCGACCGTTTGGGCTCCGCGCTCCCCATGCAGCACGGGGAGTGCAGAGCCCATGCGGCTGTTTGGGCTCCACGGTCCCCCAAGTGAGAGGCAGGAGGGGGAGGAGAAGAGAAAGAGAGAGACAGAGAGAGAAGCAGGAGGCGGAGGAGAGCTGAGAGGGGGAGGCAGTAGGAGGAGGAGAGAGAGAGAGGGAGCGAGAGACCGGAGGCTCAGGAGAGAAGACCGACATGGAGGAGAGACCTGAAAATCCTGTCTTATGACGGGCTAACTGGCTAGTTTTTAAATATGGTCAATGTTAGCCAGGGCAAAGCCTGTCCTCAGGCGCTGGAAGGTGACAGGCGCCCCCTTGAGGCCGAAAGGCAGGACCAGGAACTAATAGAGCCCCACTGGGGTGATAAACGCCGATTTCAGCCTGGCATCGGGGTCCAGCAGCACCTGCCAATAGCCCTTGGCGAAGTCCATGGTGGTGAGGTAGCGAACTCCCCCCAGCTTGTCTAGGGGTTTGTCAGGCCTAGGCATGGGGGAGGCATCGGACATGGTGGTGGTGTTGAGCTTCCAATAGTCCACACAGAACTGGATCGACCTGTCCTTCTTGGGGACCAGCACCACCGGAGAGGCCCAGAGGCTGGAGGACGGGTGGTTCAGCCCTAGGCCCAGCATGTCCTGCACCTCTCTTGCCAGGTCCTGGGCTGTCTTCCACATGGCTCTGGCCAGGGAGCAGCGCACAGGGATGCTCATCTATCTGGTGGACAGCCAGGTTAGTGAGAACAGTGTTAGTGTTGGAGAATAGTTGCTGGTGTGTTACCAGATTTGCTCATTATTCTGAGAACTGCTCATTTATTAGGGTTACTCTTCCGGGGCGGGGGGGGGGATTGATAATTCTATCTGTGTGCTGCTTGTGTACTTCCCCCTTCTGCCTCCTGATGGGCTGTCCTACAGGGTCTAAGTTCCCCAGGGCTGAGTTCTTCCCCCCCCCAGAATCAGATGAGCACACAAACACACAGAGACATACACACATACAGACAGATAGACAAACACAGACACAGAGAGAGAGACACACACACACACAGCATGTCTGAGAGGAGGCTGAATCAGCTCTTACAAGCTGACCCCTTACACACCCCTGGACTCACTGGGCTGGGTTAAACAGCACTATAACCTGCCACCCTCATATGTCTCCCCTCTTCCCCCAGGCTCAGCACCTCCCTGTCCCCACTGTCACACCACAACCATTCTGCTAGTCATCCACATAATGAGCAAACCCCACAGATCTACAGGCCTTGGGGGATCTTTGGCTCTGGCACAAGGAGCGTGGTTGCAGAGTGAATGGGGCAGCCAAAACAACACGGTGTGTGTGTGTGTGTGTGTGTGTGTGGGGGGGGAATTAGCTTAACAATGACAGTTAATTATTTCTAGGCAGCAACCACAAGACCACAGCTACAAACAGTCCGTTAGGGCTAGCAAACCAGAACTGATCACCTGAGGTAGGGTCAGGAGACTGTACCTGGAGGGGAGGGGAGGGGAGAGAGATCTCACCACTCCATGAAGCTTGACCTGAGCAGGGTTCCCAGGGGGTGATGGTAGCTGGGGGTCCAGGGTGTGGCAGGCAGAGCAGAGCAGAGCCCCCAGCACGATCCGCCAGGAGCAGATGAAGTCCCAGTGGAGCTGATGCAGAATTTAGATCCAGGCATCAGAGCACAGCACTTGAGCAGGGGTAGGAGTTTTTGTAGGAAGGGGACACACCAATGGTTCAAGGGGGACACCAAATTCAAGGAAGTTGTTCTGTTCAGGCTGGGCCAGGGGTGGGCATCTCAGGCCCCAGGAGCTGGATGTGGTCCCTGGCTTGCCTGGATCTGGCCCTGAGGCTCAGAGTCTCTCCCACACTGGGGAGCCTGCGCTGGCACTGCGGCCCTCTGCTGCCCCAACGTGAGGCTGGAGCACACAGAATCTACTAGCCTGGGCCCCTGCTAGGCTCTGGTGTGTGAGGGGAATGTGGGGAGCGTCTTTCTCCTGGTCAGTCAGGGACCACAGCAATGAAGTTGTAGTTTTGCTTCTCATTCCTGTGCGGCTCTGGACCAAAAAAGGCTCCCCACCCTGGGCTAGACAATGGAAACAGCCATGCCAGGCTCTGGGTGGTGTCCCTTGAGAGAGCTCCGAATGCAATTAGCAGTTCCACTCTTCGGGCTGATAATTACTGATCTGGGTGTGGGCAGGCCTGGGTCTGTTAGCATCCAGAGCAGAGATGTCCCACCAGGCCATGCTTTCCTGCTGCCGGTATCCCACAGTTCAGTGCGATTCTTGCTTTGGAAGTGTTGGTCTCTATGTTGGATACTGATGGGTCTGTCTGTTCTATCTTCCATGCGGATGAGCTAGGGGTGTTTCCTTAACCCTGTCCCCCTTCTCGGGAGGGGTTTAGGTGTCTTCCCCTGCCTTTACGTTGCCTTGGCTTTGGCTCAAGTAGAGGCTGGGAAGGGGGGTGTTTTCCATGAGCATCATTCCCTGGCTCCCCAAGAACACAGAGCTGGCAGGTAACAGGTGGGAGCGCTGCAGCTCTCTGATCTCTGCCTGCTAGGCAGGGGTGAACTGGTCTGAGAGGGGAATAGATTCCAGCAAGGGGTCAGCTCCGGTCTCAGCGAACAGATTCACCAGGGATCCCTGCCCCTCCCTGCCCCTCCCAGTGCCTGCACACAGCCAGCACCAATTCTCCCTGCCCCTGTATGGCTTCATCATTTATCATCAATAACTTTTTATTTCAAAAGGTTGAGAAAGCTACTGGGGGGAAGCTGTTCTAGATTTGATTTTAACAAATAGGGAGGAACTGGTTGAAAATTGACAGTGGAAGACAGCTTGGGTGAAAGTGATCATGAAATCATAGAGATCATGGTTCTAAGGAATGGTAGAAGGGAGAACGGCAAAATAGAGACAATGGATTTCAGGAAGGCAGATTTTTGGTAAGCTCAGAGAATTGGTAGGTAAGATCCCATAGGAAGCAAGACTCAGAGGAAAAACAACTGAAGAGTGTTGGCAGTTTTTTAAAGGGACTTTATTAAGGGCCCAAAAGCAAACTATTTCACTGCATAGGAAAGATAGAAAGTCTGGCAGGAGACCATCTTGGATCAATCGGGAGATCTTATATGATCTAAAAATAAAAAAGGAGTCGTATAAAAAGGAAGCTAGGTCAAATTACAAAGGATGAATATAAGCAAACAACACAGGTATGCAGGGGCAAGATTAGAAAGACAAAGGCACAAAAAGAGCAAAATCTGCTAGAGGTATAAAGGGTAACAAGAAGATGTTTTACAAGTATATTAGGAGCAAGAGGAAGACCAAGGACAGGGTAGGCCCATTGCTCAGTGAAGAGGGAGAAACAACAGGAAACTTGGAAATGGCAGAGGTGCTTAACAACTTCTTTGTTTCGGTTTTTGTCAAGAAGATGGATGGTGACGGGACGCCTAACATAGTGGATGCTAGTGGAAATGGGGTAGGTTTAGAAGTTAAAATAAAAGAACAAGTTAAAAATCACTTAGACAAATTAGTTGTCTGCAAGTCACCAGGGCCTGATGAAATGCACCCTAGAAAACTCAAGGAGGTGATAGAGGATGTATCTGAGCCTTTAGCTATCAGCTTTGAAAAGTCATGGAAGTTGGGAGAGATTCTAGATGAGACTGAAAAAGGGCAAATCTATAAAAAGGGAAATCAGAACAACCCAGGAAACTTCAGACCAGTCAGTTTAACTTCTGTGCCAGGGAAGATAATGGTGCAAATAAATAAGGAATTCATCTGCAAACATCTGGTAGATAATAAGATGATAGGTAACAGCCAGCATGGATTTGTAAAGAAAAAATCATGTCAAACCAATCTGATAGCTTTCTTTGATTGAATAACAAGGTGATCATGGTAGACCTAGATTTTAGTAAGGCATTTGACACGGTCTCGCATGATCTTCTTATCAATAAACTAGGGAAATACAACCTAGATGGGGCCACTATAAGAAGGGTGCATAACTTGCTGGATAACCGTTCTCTGTGGCTTTGTCTACACTGCAGGGTTTTTGTGCAAGAAGCCTTTTGCGAAAGAGTTCTTGCGCAAAAACTTAGAATCATACAATACTAGGACTGGAAGGGACCTCGAGTCCAGTCCTCTGCCCTCATGGCAGGACCAAATACTGTCTAGACCATCCCTGATAGACATTTATCTAACCTACTCTCCAGAGATGGGGATTCCAGCAATTTATTCCAGTGTTTGACTGCCCTGACAGTTAGGAACTTTTTCCTAATGTCCAACCTAAACCTCCCTTGCTGCAGTTTAAGGCCATTGCTTTTTGTTCTATCCTCAGAGGCCAAGATGAACAAGTTTTCTCCCTCCTCCTTATGACACCCTTTTAGATACCTGAAAACGGCTATCATGTCCCCCCTCAGTCTTCTGTTTTCTAAACTAAACAAACCCAGTTCTTTCAGCCTTCCTTCATAGGTCATGTTGTCTAGACCTTTAATTATTCTTGTTGCTCTTCTCTGGACCCTCTCCAATTTCTCCACATCTTTCTTGAAATGCGGTGTGCAGAACTGGACACAATACTCCAACTGAGGCCTAACCAGCGCAGAGTAGAGCGGAAGAATGACTTCTCGTGTCTTGCTCACAACACACCTGTTAATGCATCCCAGAATCATGTTTGCTTTTTTTGCAACAGCAACACACTGCTGACTCATATTCAGCTTGTGGTCCTCTATAAACCCTAGATCCCTTTCTGCCGTACTCCTTCCTAGACAGTCGCTTCCCAGTCTGTATGTGTGAAACTGATTGTTCCTTCCTAAGTGGAGCACTTTACATTTGTCTTTATTAAACTTCATCCTGTTTACCCCAGACCATTTCTCCAATTTGTCCAGATCATTTTGAATTATGACCCTATCCTCCAGAGCAGTCGCAACCCCTCCCAGCTTGGTATCATCTGCAAACTTAATAAGCGTACTTTCTATGCCAATATCTAAATCGTTGATGAAGATATTGAACACAGCCGGTCCCAAAACAGACCCCTGCGGAACCCCACTAGTTATACCTTTCCAGCAGGATTGTGAACCATTAATAACTACTCTCTGTAGTTATTGCACAAAACTTATTGTGCAAAAGTGTGTCCAGATCTCAAAGCATATTGCAAAAGCGATGTGCTTTTGCACAAGAGAGCGTCCACACTTCATGGACACTCTTGCATAAGAAAGCTCTGATGGCCATTCACAGAATGGCCATCAGAGCACCTGTGCTTTTTCTGATAGGGGTTTCTTGTGCAAAACCCCCTCTGGAGCGTCCACACATGCCTTTTTGCACAAGAGCTGTAGCACAAAAAGGAGTTATTCCTCGTGGGGAGAGGAATAACTCTACCGGCAAAAGCCGTCTGTCTGTCAATTTTCTTGCGCAAAAACACGCTTGAGGTATGGATGCTCCGCCAATTTTTGCGCAAGCAAAAATCTCATAGTGTAAACATAGCCAGAGAGTAATTATTAACGGTCCACAGTCATGCTGGAAGGGCATAACAAGTGGGGTTCCGCAGGGGTCTGTTTTGGGACTGGTTCTGTTCAATATCTTCATGCACGATTTAGATATCGGCAGAGAGAGGGCGCTTATTAAGTTTGCAGAGGATCCCAAGCTGGGAGGGGTTGCCAGTGCTTCAGAGGATGGGGTCAGAATTCAAAGTGATCTGGACAAACCAGAGAAATGGTCTGAGGTAAACAGGACGAAGTTCAATAGGGACAATTGCAAAGTGCTCCACTTAGGAAGGAACAATCTGTTTCACACATTGAGCCTCTCCAGCAGCCTAGGTGTGCCATCCACAAGCACTGGAGCAGGGCAGACATGAAGTTGGATCCCTGGCCTGTGAGGACCTCCTTGGGGAAGTCCCCCCTCCCCCCCCCCGCTGAAAATGTTCAGCAGCGTCTGCCTTGATGGGGGACAGAGACACGGCCTAGGGGTAGTGAGTAGTGAAATCCACCCCCCCAGGATGTATTTCTTCCCAGGCTGGGTTGCTTGGCTGGGGGGCCCCACTGTATCCAGGGCCACCTTCTGGAAAGGCTCCTCTGTGATGGGCCTTCAAGATGGCCCCTCAAGATGGCTTTCTTCTTGTCCCAGGCCTTCCCCCCGCTCTGGTAGGTGTCGCAGGACTGGCAGGACCGTTGGACAGCCTCAAAGACTCCTGGCTGAGAGCCCTTCGCTGGCTCTGGCTACAGGTAACAACCAGGGCACTGTGGGATCCTTTTGGCCAGTCCTCTAGGTCACCACCATCAGCATCCCACCAGGCAGGTGCTGGTGCACCCTCACTTCCTTGGGCCCTCCTTAGCCCCCCATTTCAGCTGCACTCTAGCCATGGGCACCTTGAATGGTGTACCGTCTATGTCCATCAGGGTCAGTTGGGTGTTGGGCACCATGTGGTCTGGTGCCACGAACTCCGGCTGGGCCAGCATCACCTCTGCGCCTGCATCCCAGCCCCTGTGACCTTCCTCCCATCCACCTCCAGGGGCACAAGGCACTCGCTCCGCAGGGCAGCCCTGCCCCCACCCTGTACACTGAGAAACCTGCCTCCGGAGCATCAGGCCCCACAGAGGAGTAGGATGTGAAGGACTAGTCGACTATCCAATAAGTAAATGTTTATGGGATAGTGGACAGGACAGTCGACTAGTTGCTTCCCCCCTTTGCTGCCTCCATCAGCTAGACGCAGCAAGCTGGGGGGGAAGCGGAGGGGGTACTTCAAAGCGGCAGCGCTGCTTGAAGCCTGGGGCCAGACCCTGGGCTCCATGTGGTGCTGCTGCTTTAAAACGCTGCGTGCAGCCCGGCGCCAGCTGGGGTGTCCCCAGGCTGCACGTGGTGTTTCAAAGAGGCAGTGCCGCGTGGACCCTGGGATCAGCTGGGGACTCTCCCGCTGACCCTGGGCTTTGTGCCGCGCTGCCACTTTGACATGCTGCGGGAAGTCCGGCATCAGGTTCCTCGCGGCGTTTCAAAGCGGCAGCGCTGTACGGAGCCTGGGGTCCATGAGGGAGTCTCCAGGTGATCCCGGGCTCCATGCAGCGCTTTCGCCTTTGAAGTGTAGCAACAGCCGTTGTTGCTACACTTCAAAGGCAGAGGCGCCCTATAGACTAATCAATACAAAATGCATCAACTATTCGATTAGTCAATACTTAACATCCTTACAGAGGAGCTGGCCTGAGGGGCCTCTCCCAGCTGAGCGGAGGGCAGCCTGCCAGCCCCTCCCGCCTGGGCAGCCTGCCCCTCTTCCAGCCCTAGCCAGTTAACCCTTGGTTTGCTCAGCTTGTCCTGGAGCTTGGGGCACTGGACCCACCTGAGGTCCCTTTGGTTCCCTCAGGCCGGTTGGTCTACCCGGGTATTGGCTGCCCGCATCGGGAGGAGTTTACCTGAGTCCCCCTTCCTGGTAAACTATGGGCGCCTCTCCCCGCTGCACAGCTGAGAGCTGGTACCTTTGGGGCTCTCCTCCACGCCTGGAGCAGCTGTCTGTAAACTCCTCAACCATCTGCCCTGCAGGTCCTCCAGCCTCTTGTCCCCCAGCCACAGTCTCAGGTCGGGGGGCAGTGTTCATACAGCTGCTCCAGCATCATCAGCTCAGCAAGGTCCTCCATGGTCCGGGCCCTGCCCCACCTGCCCATTTGCGGGCGTATGGCCCCACGTGGAGGGCCAGGTAGATCTCCCCTGGGGCCTTCTGCGAACTTCAGAGCCTTTTCCTGTTCATCTCGAGAGTCAGCCCACCCCTGTGCAGCAGGGCCTGTCTGAACAGCTCAGAGTGCCCTGCCTCCACCCCATCCCACTGGCTGAGTGTCCCTATGGCCTGGGATCCCGTAAGGGGATGAGATGCGGGAGCCTGTCTGCCGGGTCGGCCTGGTGCAGGTTGCAGGCTCTCTCAAAGGCAGTAAGGAGGGATCTATGCCCCCCCTCCCTTACACTGGGGCAGCGCGTCCACATCCTAGTTCCATGCAGTCCTGGGCCCCCTGGGCCCCTTCCCACTCACCGCAGCAGGGGTCTCTCTGCCTCTCGGCTCCGCCAAGGGATGTAATAATGTAGTCGATTAACTGATAAGCAAAAGCTTATAGGTTAATGCAATAGACTGCATGCATTTCCCTCCCACCCCCACCAGTGAATTTTTTAGCAGACTGGCCAGCAGCCCGGCTCAGTCCTGGCTCGCACCAGGTCCGGGACTTACCTCTGCTGTAGCTCTGCATTTAAAGTGTATTAGGAGCCAGATAGGCAGGCAGCCCAGCTCAGTTCCAGCTCGTGTTGGGTCCGGGAGCTCAGACCCGCCCCTAGACAGGGGCTGCTGCTACCCCGCACTGTTGCAAACCAGCTTCCACCTGGCACCCCACGCTGCTGCCTCTGATACAGCGGCTGCTGGCCCCGCCCTAGGGACTATAGACTAGTTGACTAACCAATAAGAATTCATGAGGTTACTCAACTATTCAATTAACCGATATTTAACTTCCCTAGCTCTGCCATGGCCTGTCCATGCTGCTGCTCCCTCTCCCGGTCCTGCTGCTCCTTCTCCTGGCCCTGCTGCTGTCTCTCCTGGCCGTGCCGATATCTCTCCTGGCCCTGCTGCTGTCTCTCCGGGTATGTCTAGACTGCATCCCTCTGTTGGCAGAGGGATGCAGATTAGGCAGGTCGACATTGCAAATAAGGCAGGGATTTAAATATCCCGTGCCTAATTTGCATAAAAATGGCCACCGCATTTTGCCGACTCAGGACTTTGTTGGCAAAAAGCAGCAGTCTAGAGGGGGATCTGTCGAGAAAGAAGCCTTTTTTGACAGATCCTGTAAACCTCCTTGCAGGAGGCATAAGGGATCTGTCGAAAAAGGCTTTCTTTCTTGACAGATCCCCCTCTAGATTGCCACTTTTTGCCGACAAAGTGCTGAGTCGGCAAAACGCGGTGGCCATTTTATGCAAATTAGGCGCGGGATATTTAAATCCCTGCCTTATTTGCAATGTCGACCTGCCTAATCTGCATCCCTCTGTCGGCAGAGGGATGCAGTATAGATATACCCTCCCAGTCCAGCTGCTGCCACTCCCACTCATGAATCATAGAATCATAGAGCTGGAAGAGACCTCAGGAGGTCATCAAGTCCAGCCCCCTGCCCAAGGCAGGACCAATCCCAACTAAATCAATCCAGCCAGGACTTTATCAAGCTGAGACTTAAAAACCTCTAGGACGGTCCTGCTGCTCCCTCTCCTGGTTCTGCCACTGCTTCTCAGGTTCCTTCTAAAGGCCCTGCAGCTCCTCTGTCTTAGCTGGGCTCCAGCAAGGGGGAATCCAGCTGTGATAAACCACTAGCCGAGTGGGTCCTAGTGTCCAGGGTTCACCTGCGTGCCTCCAGCCCCTTCCCCATCCTCAGCTGGGTGGGAGCCCAAAGTGCCCTCAGGGGCTGTCTGGTCAGGACAGGGACCAGCTCTGTGAAGGATCATTCTCTTCTAGCTGGGGAATTAGCTGGGCTTTGGGGAACTTCCAATTTGCAGCCCTCTCTCCTTGCGCAGCTCAGCACCTGGCTGACAGTTCTAGGCCAGCCCCCGCTGTTCCCCAGGGGTCTCAGACTCACAGGCCCGTTCTTGCAGCACCCTGTGAATCCCAGGAAGAACCCTTCAGTGTGCCAGTCACCCTGAGGGTCACAGCCCCTCCTGGGGCCAAGGCCGCATGCCCTGCTGACTCCTGGGACCAATTCCCATACCCCCAGAGGGAACCCCTCCTTGGGACCACACTCTCTGGGGTTCAACTCCTTTGTCTCCTGGAACAACACCTCACTGGCCTTCAGTGTGCCCGGCTCTTGCTAGTTCCCCTTCTTCCTACTATGCCCTGGTCACTTGCTGCTGGATGCTCCATTGCTCCATCCACAGGGTGCCATGCATCCCACTGCTACCACCAGTGTCTCTGAGGTGTGCGGGAGTCACCAGGCCCTGCACCCCCAGCCGCAGCCAGACGTGATTCTCAGCTGGCAGCTAGAAGAGAAGGTTTATTAGGCAGCAGGGACAAAGCATAGAACAGACTTGTCAGCACAGGAACCAGAAGCAGGAACCATCCACCTGGGGGAGAGGGGTCCCAGAGCCAATCCCCTGATCCCTTTGTTGTAGCCTAGGCCAGCTGAGACTAACCCATGTGCCTGGTTGCCTGGTCCTAGCCCCCTAGTCAACCCCTCCCCTGGTCTTTGTTCTCCTTCCTGGGCGCAAAAGGTGTCATATGGCTGCACCCTCTCTTGGGGTCAAGTTACAAAGGGGATTGTCCATTGTGTGCCTGCTGGTGCTAGGGTTACCGCCCTCAGTGGGAGCCACACCTGAGATCACCATCTAGGTGTTGGTGCAGTGCCCAGGGGAAACTGAGGCACATACATGGGATTACCACAGGACAGTAGAAATCATATGCAATATAACAAAGGCACTAAAATCCCCACTTTGTCACATCCTACATGGGCTCCCCCAGCCCTGCTGGTGGCCCTCACTTCTGACGCGCAGCCCGTGCCCCTCACTCCTGACGCGCAGCCCGTGCCTTGGGTTTCCCCAGCCCTGCCAGTGCCCCTCACTCCTGACCCGCAGTTCCATATCCACAGGAAGAGTCTGTGTCTTTAATTCCTTTATTGACTGGGTCACACACAGGTTGGGCCCGGGGCGCTACGCATCGGCCATGCACATTGAGGGTGGGTGGGTCTGGGCTGCCCTCCACTCATTGGGGCAGTTTCCTGCTCAGACTTTGGGGAAGGGGGTTTGTGGGCTGCTAGAGGGGCACTGACATGGGGCTAGGTGGGTTGGAGTGGGGCTGGGAGAATTTGGGGGACAGGAGGAGCAGAGATGAGGAGGGCGGGGGCTGCAGGAGGGAGCAATGAGGGAGTGAAGGGCAGGCAGGGAGCTGGGCACAGGTGGGGGGAGGCTGCTAGTGGCTGGGAATAGCACAGGTGCGTTGCGGGAGGGGTGGGACGTAGGCAGGTGGGCAGGGGCTAGGGTGTAGTTGGCGAGCTGGGGGCAGATGGACAGGCTAGCTCAGGAGGGTTTGAGGCCAGGTGAAGGGCAGGGGCTGGGGGCAGGTGGGGTGGGGCTGGAGGCAGAGCGAGGCTCACGGGCCGTGACTCAGGATTGCTACCTTATATAATATAGATATTTATTTCTGACAAATCCCTTAAATAACCATTATATACAGATACGGGGCTGGGGGGCTCCTGTCACACGGGGGTGGCCACATACACACCTTAGACTGGGGGGGTCTGAGATTGCACAGTTCAGTTTAAGCCCCCCATCCCCCATAGCTGGGGGGGCCAGTGGGGAGAAGGGATGGGGCTGAGGTGCATTGGGGAGGGAGAATAAGGGGGCTGCCTCTCACAGCTGGAGCAGCGGTGGGAGGTTGGGGGGAGGGGGGTTGGCAGGACTCCTCTCACAGCTCGGAGCAGTGGTGGAGGTTGGGGTGTGGGGAGGGGGTGGCAGGACTCCCTCTCACAGCTCGGAGCAGTGGTGGGAGGTTGGGGTGTGGGGGAGGGGGGTGGCAGGACTCCCTCTCACAGCTCGGAGCAGCGGTGGGAGGTTGGGGTGCGGGGGAAGGGGGTTGGCAGGACTCCCTCTCACAGCTCGGAGCAGTGGTGGGAGGTTGGGGTGCGGGGGAGGGGGGTTGGCAGGACTCCCTCTCACAGCTCGGAGCAGTGGTGGGAGGTTGGGGTGCGGGGGAGGGGGCTGGCAGGGCTCCCTCTCACAGCTCGGAGCAGCGGTCCTGCCGGCTGTAGTGGTCGAACTGGCTCTTCCAGTGGCCCATGTAGGCGCTCCAGCGGTGAAACTCCAGCCGCCACTGCCGCTCTGCCTCCTCAATGTTATCTGGGGAGGAGATGGGAGAGGGGGGGTTAGTGACCCTCCAAGATGGGCCTAGCGCCCCCTTCCCAGAATGGCGCCTTCTCCCTGTCCCCGAACTGCTCACCAGCCCATTGGCTAGGCCGTGTCTCCGACCCGCAAGCCTCTGTCCTCTCACCCCTCCACCCATGGTGCACCCCGCACCCTCCGCTGGAGCCCGTCCCCTCTGGGCGCTGGATCCCTGGGAGCCCTCCCCCATCCTGGAGGCTGAAAACGTGGCCCGGCATCCAGCTAGCGTGGTAGCGTTTGTGGCCTCTTCAGCTCAGGTTCCCTTGGCCTGGCTGGAGCTCGGATCCTGGCTAGACTCATCCTGAGCTGTTCCGTCCTGGGGGCGCACTTGACCCTGTGCTCGCGTTTTCTTGGCCCTCGGTGTTGCTCCACCTTGTGGGCCCGTCAAGTGGGGCACGTCAGGGGCTTCCTAGCGCCGTGGCCTGCTCTGACCTTGGATTCATTCCTTCGACGGCTTGGGACAACCAGCACTGGCGGCCTGCCCTCCAAATTGGCACTGACCAGAACCGGTCTCCGTCTGAGTGCTCCCCAACTTGGGTTCTGCTCTCCAGAGCCCAGCACTGTCAAGGTCTCCCTGGCGACCAGCTGCCAAAACATCCGTTTCATGCCCATGCCGCACTTTATGCTTCCGGCTGGACAAGCTGCCTCTCCTGGGCTCCTACGGCCTGTGTCTCTACTCAGCTCCCACGGCCGATGCCCCTCCTCAGCTCCCACGGCCGGTGCCTCTCCTCAGTTCCCACGGCCGATGCCCCTCCTCAGCTCCCACGGCCGGTGCCCCTCCTGCGCTCCCACGGCCGTTGCCCCTCCTGCGCTCCCACGGCCGGTGCCTCTCCTGCGCTCCCATGGCCGTTGCCCCTCCTGCGCTCCCACGGCCGGTGCCTCTCCTGCGCTCCCACGGCCGGTACCCCTCCCGCGTTCCCACGGCCGGTGCCTCTCCTGCGCTCCCACGGCCGGTACCCCTCCCGCGCTCCCACGGCCGGTGCCCCTCCCGCATGTTCCCACGGCCGGTGCCCCTCCCGCGTTCCCACGGCCGGTGCCTCTCCCGCGCTCCCACGGCCGGTGCCTCTCCTCAGCTCCCACGGCCGGTGCCTCTCCTGCGCTCCCACGGCCGGTGCCCCTCCTGCGCTCCCACGGCCGGAGCCTCTCCTGCGCTCCCACGGCCGGTGCCCCTCCTGCGCTCCCACGGCCGGTGCCCGCAGACTGCAAGACCCGGCCTAAATCCTCGCTCCTGGTCCAGCGCGTTTGGCCATGATGGCACTTCCTGCTGCTAGGAGTCAGGTTTTCCAGTGGTGGCTGCTCTCGGCCCTGCTTGGATCCCTGTGGCTGGGACTGGATCGGGCACTTTGGATCTGTTGGCCCGATCTCCAGCCTGTCTCAGATAGCTTGCTGCTCGCCCAATCCGCCCGGGGGCTCTGCGGAGTTTTGGGCTGGGCAGGGAACTTGCTATGTTGTAACCTGCCTGCCTATGGGATGGAAAGCAGGTGTCGGGTCACACTGGAGCCTGCAGGCGCTCGGCAGGGTCCCCCCCAGTGTGAGGCGAGCATGGTGCTGGGGCTCGGTGGAGCAATGTGGAATCTAACCGCTTGGGGGCGAGGGGCATGTTGAGGAGACGCGTGCACCTCTGGCCAGTGGGGCTGAGCCAGGCTCCCATCAGCTATTTGACACTCAGCGCCACCCAGTGGCCGAACAGTGCCATGCAGTTTAGCGTCTATTACTGAGCCAGGACTCCTGGGCTCTCGCCCAGCTCTAAGAAGGGAGTGGGGGGCTGGTAGGTTAGAGCAGGGGGCTGGGAGCCAGGACTCCTGGGCTTTCTCTCTCTGGGAGGGGTGTGGGGGCTGGAGGGTCAGAGCTGGGGGGCTCAGGCTCCTTTTCTAGGGTGGAAGGGCTCAGAGCCAAACGACCCCTCCCTTCATCCTGAATCTGCAAAGTGGTGTCACCCTAGGGACCTACTCCCCTCTCATGCATCTTGTCTCCCCACCTGAACCTTGTCCTGCTTCTAGTGGGGAAGGGCCCCCATCTCTACCCCAGGACCCCTCCCCCTGTGCCTCTCATCCCCCACCCCAACCTTGTGTGTACCTCCTCACTCCAGCCCCCATCTTAGCCCCTCCAACACATTCCCCACAATCCCCTGCTCCCTCCCCACAATCACTTGATAGCGGCTGTGTGTGCATGTGCTGAATCATCAAAGATGCGGACACGACATGCAAAGGGAAACACAGAAAAGTCTTTTATAAATAGCCAGAAACCCCCCAGGCAGAGCCACCGGCCGGGCACAGGCAGGTTGGTGGGTGACAGCATCTCCCACCTGGGTGTAGGGGTGTCTGGGTCCCAGGGATCAGGAAAGCCAGTGTGAGTTTGGTGTCCCCCCCTTCCTCTGCGTGGCTTGAGTCAGCCCCATGCCTCATGCAGAGCTCGGAGCCAGCATGATACAGCAGTCCCCACCTAGAGCCCTCGTGTGCTCACACATGCACTGTGTGTGTGCACAATGTTGGCATCACATGTGTGTGCGCAGGTACTGTTACTGTGCAGGCATGCACAGTGTGGCTTCGAGCAGTGCTTGTGACTAATGTCAGTGCATGTGTACACAGTGCTTGTACCATGCATGTCTGTGCACAGGTGCAGTGCATGCAGGGATGCACAGTGTGGCTTTGTGCAGTGAGTGTGCACTATCATGGGCAGTGAAGGTGCAGTGGTGTGTAAGCATAGGGTTTGTGTCTGGCATACAGTGAGTGTGTAGCATGTGCAGTGTGTATGTCCATGCTCATGCCAGTGTGCAATAGTGTCATGTCTTTAGACGCAGTGTAGTAAACACGTGCAGTGCACATGAGCACAGTGGTTATACAATGGCTCCGTGTACAGTGTTCATGCACTGAGGAGGCTGTGCACATGTGTCAGTGTGCAGCAGCCACATATAGTGTATCTGTGTGCAGGGGCTGTGAATAATGTGCAGTGTTCCCAGTGTAGGTGTGAATTGAATGGGCAGGCAGAGCGTGTCAGTGTGCAGTGTGAACTGCATTTAAGAGAAGTGCATGCGTGCTGCGTGTGTATTCAGTTGTTGGGCCATGTGTCTAGGTGTGCAGTGGGTAGGCACACAGCAGTTCTGATTGCAGGGCACATGTGTTGTGATTGCATGTGCACATGTTCAGTAGTTGTGCACATGCATGGCAGTGTGCAGTGTGCATGCAGTGGATAGGTGGGTGCATGGTGGGTGTGTCTGCAGAGTGTGCACATTGTGTCTGTGTGCACAGGAGTTCAGATGCATAGTGGTTTTGCAGTGTGCAGTGTGTGTCAGCGTGCAGTGTGTGCGTGTGCAGTGTACACGCATGGGAGGTGTGACTGCAGAGCACACGTGTTGTGTCTGCATGCACACAGGGGTGCAGACGTGCCTCAGTTGTGTAGCATGCAACATGGCTTCTGCCACCCGACCCCCAGCTCCAGTTTTCCTGCCGATGGCCCCGGGGGCCTAGCAGCAGCAGCAGCGCAGAAGAAGCTGCCAGTCACAGCCAGAGCGTTAAAATCCTGGCCAGGAAATGGCCGGCCCTGGGGCAGGGTGCTGTCCCCATGGCAACAGTTGGGTGCCTTCTTGTGGCCAGGAGTTCCACAGGCCCCAACTGAGTGCCCCAGTGTCTTTTTCAGTGAGCTCTGGCTGGGTGCCCTCTAGTGGCCCCCAACTCCCCCAGGCTGAGGCCAGCTCTGCCCTGAGCCAACCCCGGCCCTGGCCAGCCATCTGCACGCAGGATCCGCTCTCAGGGCCGGGGCTGCAGGGCGAGGAGGGGAAGGAGGACAAGGAGGGGCAGAGGGGTTGTGGGGAGTCCCTGTCCCCTGTCAGCGGCAGCGCATGACTCTAGAGGGGAGAAAGAAAAGAGGATGGGGAGTTACACCATGACCCAGACCCTGCAGGGCAGGATACCGGACTGGCCAGGGCCATGATTGGGGGAAGGGAGGTATATTTGGCTTGGCTTGCCTCAGTTTCCCTCTGTGAGCTCCCTGACCACCCCACTCCCATGTCCCCCACCCATCTATCCTTTACCCCACCAGCCAAGGGCTCCCCCATGATGACCCCCCCATCCCCCAATGCAAGGTCCCCCCCATCAGTGCCTCCCCCCAATGTAGCGTGCCCCTCCCCAGCATCTCACCAGTGATGTTGAGTAGCTTGGGCAGGAAGCGGTTCCAGAAGGCGCAGACCTGGGCCCGGAGCCCCTGCCCTACAGCCAGGGGGCGCGGGTTCAGCTGCACGTACTGCTGCTGCTGGGACGTGTAGGGGGGCCAGCGGGCCCCCCGCTCCGATGCTTCATTGGGGTCCCTGCCCAGGAAGAGGACAGAGGGTCACACTTGGCTGGGGCCTCCCAACCCACCCACCTACCTCCCAGTGCAGGCAACCCCCTCTTGGGATCCCCAAACCCACCCACCTACACCCAATGCAGGGACCTCCATCCCCAGACTCCGCTCTCCAGGCCCCCCAACCCCTGGCTGGGGCCCCAGCTGGTGCCCGGTACCCGGTGCGGGCGAGGTTGGCCCAGTAGTGCATGATGCGGCGGCTCAGGGCAGCCTCCTCGGCTGTATAGTTGAGGGTGGGCTCAAGGGGCAGGCCGAAGACGAACTCGATCTCGTAGCCATGGGGGACACCCATCCAGGGGGGCCAGAGCATGTTGGAGGCGCGGTGGTCAAAGAGGTAGGCGTAGACCTGGGCGCCCTGCTCGGCCAGGCGCAGGGCGAAGTGGGTGACGGGGCAGATGACGTTGTGATCCCCCACGATGTCGTCCATGGCCTCCCGGTTCTTCACCGGGTTGTCCTGGTCCAGCCAGTCAGTGTAGTGCAGCACCACGGCCTCGGCCGCTAGCTCATTGGCCTGTGGCACCCCCATGCGCACCCCACCCAGGAAATCCTCCCGGCTGATCAGGCTCTCGTTGTCCTTGCTGAAGCCGGGTGCCCCGTAGATCAGGAAGTAGGTGCCCTCGTCCCGCACCACACCCAGCAGCACCTGGGTATCCCTGGTGGGGCCGGTGCCTGGCAGGGCCTCGGCAGAGAAGTCCCCGTCTGCCACGGGCACGAAGGAGAAGCGGAAGACGCTTTGGTGCGGCAGTACCTGCCACTCCTGGTCGATCAGCTCCTGGGGCGGTTTGCCCCTCAGGCAGGCCACCAGCTCTGAGTCATTGCCTGGCGGGCAGCCCACCAGCTTGGCTAGCAGCGCAGCCCGGCGCCGGCCCTCTGCCAGTGGCACGGTGGCCCAGGGGGCATTGGGCACACCGCTCTGCAGGATGGCGCGGCGGAAGAGCGGGCGGCTGGCGGGCGACAGCAGGTGCATGCCCACTGAGGCTGCCCCGGCGCTCTCCCCAAAGAGCGTCACCGCCTTGGGGTTGCCCCCAAAGAAGTGAATGTTGGTCTGGACCCACTGGAGCGCCAGCCGCTGGTCCAGCAGCCCCATGTTGCCCGGCGCCTCCGGGTTGCCTGAAAGGGCCAGGAACCCGAAGGCTCCCACCCGGTAGTTCATGGAGACCAGCACCAGCTGCTCTGTGTAGGCCAGGTACCGCCCGTCGTAGACGTCCAGTGAGGCAGCCCCGCTGTAGAAGCCCCCGCCGTAGATCCACACCAGCACGGTGGCGTTCTTGGGGCGCGGGGAGGGTGCCCACACGTTGAGGTAGAGGCAGTCCTCGCTCATCTCCCGGTTGGGGTTCCACATCTCCGTGCCTGGGAAGCCAGGGTACAGGGTGTCCACGTACTGGTAGCAGGCATGGCGGTAGGCGCTAGTATCCAGCACCCCACTCCAGGCCTTCTTGGACTCCGGGCGCCGGAAGCGCAGCTTGCCCACGGGCGGCTCGGCATAGGGGATGCCCAGGAAGGCGGAGACGTGGCCGGTGAGCACAGGCACCCGCAGGCCCCGCACCCGCCCTGCCCGGGTGTTGGTGACGAGCTCGTCGGCCCCGGCACAGAGCACCAGGGCGGTGCAGAGTAGGAGGGTGGGCGCGGCTCCGGCCATGGCGCGTCTGCGGGGCGAGCAGAGAGACAGATTTAGGGGGAAGCAGGAGATGCTCCCCCCCGCCTCCTTACCCAGCAGCAGCCCCTCACCCGCACCCGTGCACAACCCAGTCAGGATGGCCCCCAGCCGCCTGCCCTGATAAGAGACCCACCAGGGGCCTGACCCCACCCACCAGCCCCAGGCAGCTTATCAACTGCATGCAGGGACTGGCGCCCCAGGAGGGCCATGAGGGCTAGTGGTTAAAGCGGGCTGGGAGCCAGGACTCCCAGTTCTCCCCCTGGCTCTGGGAGGGGAGTGCTTAGAGCAGGAACCCAGGTATCCAGGAGCAGTTCCTGGAGTGGGGGGGCCCCTGGTGTGGGGTTGAAGCTGCGGTATCTATGGGGCATAACCAGGTGCCCTGCCCTTAACACAACCCCCGCCCCACCCTGGCCCATGGTATCGCTGTCCCTGTCCCTCCCAGCCCGCAACGGCTGATGTGTCCAAGCTGCCTCCTTGGGCCCCAGGAGATCCCTAGCCCAGCCCCCCACAGTCCTGGGACACACATGCCACCCGGAGAATCCAGCCTGGGCCCCCTGGACCGCACATGATGGCCTCCTCCGCATGCAACGCATGGCCTCCGCCACCGCACACGGCTGTGACACACCCTACCGCCCGGCCCCAAAGTGCCACACACAACTCATCCACCAACAGAGCCACCCCCAAACACAGCACAGCGGGCAGCACACCAGGGTACACACACAACCACCCAGCAAACAACACACCTCTCACCGCATGCACACAAACACACATCCCACCACACACACACAAAACCACCCAGCAAACTGGGGTACAGACACAACCACCCCACAAACAACATACCTCTCGCCACACGTACACAAAACCACCCAGCACATGCACACCACACACACACACACAAACAAAACCGCCCAGCACACTGGGGCATAGACACAACCACCCCACAAACAACACACCTCTCACTGCACGCACACAAAAGCACCCAGCACATGCACACCTCACCACACACACACACACACACACACACACAAAACCGCCCAGCACACACACACCCCTCACCACACCAACAAAACCACCCAGAACACTGGGGTACACACATAACCACCCAGCAAACAACACACCTTTCACCACATGCACAAAACCACCCAGCACACTGGCAACCCCATACAACCACCCAGCAGTCCAACACATACACACACAGCTACCCAATAGATTGGCACCCCCCTCACCTCTCACTGCACCCCCCCCAACTGCCTAGCAAACACACACCTCAACACACACACACACACACAACCTGACACAACCTGCTCCAGAGAGCAACACGCTAGCCCACCCATTGCACACTCACATCACACCTGTGCACAATCCCCCCCTTCCCAGCCAGCGACCCTGGACCCCTGCACACACGCTACCACCTGCCTGGCTCTGAATGCACTTGGGCTTGGACTCTACAGGGCTGGGAAGGGGCAGCTGGAGCCAGTGAGAAACAGGACCTTGATCACAGTGCAGACAGGGTGGCACCAAAATCCTGAAGCTTTGGCAGCATCTCCTGGGGAAACCGGCTTGTCTGGGTGGCAGGGGCCAAATACAGACACCGAGCCCTGCCCGTGCCCCTCTCCCGACCCGCAGCCCCTGCCAGCCCAGCCCTGCCCGTGCCCCTCTCCCGACCCGCAGCCCCTGCCAGCCCAGCCCTGCCCGTGCCCCTCTCCTGACCCGCAGCCCCTGCCAGCCCTGCCCTGGGCTCCCCCAGCCCTGATGGTGCTCCCCTGGCATCTGAGGCAGGGATGTGAAAGGTTACCAGTTAAGGTTAACCTTAATGGGTGATGCTTACTGGTTCTGGTTAAGCTGTAGGGGCTGAAGCAGCTCCCAGCCTGCCCCCCATTTAACTGGTTAACCAATTAAAAGGGATTTTACATCCCTAACCCTAGGCCTGACTAGGTCAGAGAGAGGGTATGTCTAGACTACATCCCCCTGTCGGCAGAGGGATGCAGATTAGGCAGGTCGACATTGCAAATGAGTCAAGGATTTAAATATCCCGTGCCTACTTTGCATAAAAATGGCCACTGCGTTTTGCCGACTCAGCACTTTGTCGTCAAAACGTGGCAGTCTAGAGGGGGATCTGTCGAGAAAGAAAGCCTTTTTCAACAGATCCCTTATGCCTCCTGCAAGGAGGTTTACAGGATCTGTTGAAAAAGGCTTTCTTTCTCGACAGATCCCCCTCTAGACTGCCGCTTTTTGCTGACAAAGTACTGAGTCGGCAAAACGCGGTGGCCATTTTTATGCAAATTAGGCACGGGATATAAATCCCTGCCTCATTTGCAATGTGGACCTGCCTAATCTGCATCCCTCTGCCGACAGAGGGATGCAGTCTAGACATACCCTAATAGTCCATCTAGCCCAAAATCCCATCTGCTGCCAGGGCCAGGTGCCCCAGGAGGAATGAACACAGCACAGGGCAACAATCATGTGATCCATCCCCTGCTGCCCATGCCCAGCTCCTGCTGGTCAGGGATTTAGGGACACTTCGCATATGGGCTGCATCTCTGGTCATCTTGGCTAGCAGCCATTGCAGGACCTAGCTTCATTGAACTCAGCGAATTGTCTCTGCCCGTGTCCCTCTCCTGACCTGCAGCCCCTGCCAGCCTTTTCAGACCCTGTTAGACTTTTAACCTCAACATCCCGTGGCAAGGAGTTCCACAAGTGAACGGGATGCTATGTGACAAAGCACTTCCTCATCATTTCAAATCTGCAGCCACCTAATTGCGCTCATTTTTGTGTAGGCAGGGTTTGAGACATGGGCAACCAATGCATTTGTTCAGAGGCAATACAATATTTTCTGTCATGTTACCTGTCCCTTTCCTAACCATGCCCATGTCTGTTCACCTTTTCAGCTGCTGCTGCACACTGAGTGGATGTTTTCAGAGAATTATCCACAATGACGCCAAGATCTCTCTCTTTTGAGGCATAACAGCTAATTTAGTCCCCATAATTTTGTATGTATAGTTGGGTTTATGTTTTCCAATGTGCACTGCTTTACATTTATCAACATTAAATTTCATTAGCCATTTTGTTCCCCAGTCGCTTAGTTGTGTGAGATTCTTTTGAAGCTCTTCACGGTCTGCTTCGGTCTTAACTATCCTGAGCAGTTTAGTATCAGCTGCAAATTTTGTTTATCCCTTTCTCCAGGTCATTTATGAATATGTTGAACAGGCTTGGTCCTAGTACAGACTCCTGCAGGACACCACTTGTTACCTCTCTCCATTCTGAAAATAACCATTTATTCCTGCCCTGTTTCCCTGTCTTTTAAGCAGTTATCAATCTATGGGAGGCCCTTCCCTCTTATCCCATGACAAGTCACTTTGCTTAAGAGCCTTTGGTGAGGGACCTTGGCAAAGGCTTTCTGGAAAGCTAAGTACTTTATAGCCACTGGATCCCCCTTGTCCACATGCTTGTTGACCCCCTCAAAGTACTCTAGTAGATTGGTGAGGCCTGATTTCCCTTTACAGAATCCACATTGACGTTTTCCCAACTAACCGGGTCCCTCTCTGTGTCAGACAATTCTGTTCTTTGCTGGCGTTTCTGCCAGTTTGCTCGGTACTGAAGCCAGACATACTGGCTTGGAATTGCCAGGATCACCTCTAAAGCCCTTTGAAAAAAATCGGCATCTCATCTACTAACCCCCAGGGTCTACACAGCAGTGTTATTTCAGAATAACAGAGTCTGCATCTACACAACAAGCAGTTATTTTGCCATCCCAAAATACTGTCAAGCTGGAGGACTTCTTACTCTGATTCCTGTGACCCTCATTGCACGAGGAGTGAGGGAAGTCAGAGGAAGAGTGCTCTATCCCAGACTTCCTGCCCCTAGTTGTCTGGCCCAGAGGGTGTTAGCTGGTAAGTTACAGGACGTAGCTCTGTAATTTCCTGAGCTGTTTCATCCCAGCTGGGCGAGGTGACGTATCAAGTCTTCTGCTGACACCAGTTCTCTGTGGATCAGCCCGGGATGGGGCAATCTGCACAGACTGGTGCAAAGACATTCATTTAGCTTTGCTGCCACGGCCTTGTTTTCCCGGAGTGCTCCCTCTGCCAGCCCTGACGGCTGCCCATGGACCCACAGCTGCTTTGCTGCCGTTCGCCAGCTGTGCCTCCCACTCTTCCCACCTGGCCTCCTTGCCCGGCTCAGAGCCGTGACCCGGGTCTGGCATGGTTTGAGTACCCATTTGTGGCACTGAGCCACAGGGGGCGGTGTGCAGGTGCAGCCTGGCTTGGGGCCTTGTAGGGGTTCCCCCACTGCTCACAGGCACAGCACTAACCCGTCCATCCTCCAAAGTGCTGCTGGGGGGTGGGGGGAAGGGGC
This sequence comes from Rafetus swinhoei, assembly GCA_019425775.1. Taxonomy (NCBI): domain Eukaryota; kingdom Metazoa; phylum Chordata; order Testudines; family Trionychidae; genus Rafetus; species Rafetus swinhoei. Next base: position 9,740,906 of record CM033448.1, on the reverse strand, counting down.
AGAGCCGACCTCAGGCAAAGGAACCATCTTGCCTCACCAGGTCTGTCCCCATCAGCGGTAACCACCTGCTCCCACCTTCGAGGGCGAGGACTGGCCAATCCCAGAAATGAAGGGAAATGATTGGGCAGGAGCCCAGGCTGTGAGGGGCTCCCAGCAGGGGGCACCATGGGGCAGGAGCCCAGGCTGTGAGGGGCTCCCAGCAGGGGGCACCATGGGGCAGGAGCCCAGGCTGCGAGGGGCTCCCAGCAGGGAGCACCATGAGGCAGGAGCCCCCATGGGGCAGGAGCCCAGGCTGCGAGGGGCTCCCAGCAGGGATGCTGTGGTAGCTCTCAGCAGGATGGCCACGGGGCAACAAGCCCAACAATGGGGGTTCCCAGCAGGGGTGCTATGGGGCAGGACACTGGCTGTGGGGGGCTCCCATCAGGGGGCACTGTGGGGCAGGAGCCTTGGCTCTGGGGGCAGGGCTGCCAGCAGAGGGTGCTGTGGGGGAGCTGGTATTTTGCTAGACTGGGCCCCACGTGTTGCTGGGGGTGTTGACGGGGGCCCTGCAGCCAGGTTTGAAGGGGAGATGAAGGAGAGGGTGGGGGATGGGTGCTACCCACCCGGAAGGGACCTGAGCCAGCCCCCCCTCCCCACTGTGGGGGAGCAGCTGCGCTTAAGACAGGCGCCAACCCAGCTGTTAGTGCCCAAAATACTCCGGACGGAAATTCCCAGGCACTCACTTGGAGGCTGACGTGTGTATGTGTGGGGGAGGGTATCGTGCTAGGGCATGGACCTGAGAACCCCCCTGCTCCATATCTAAAGGGAAAGGGGAGCCTGGGAGGGGATGTGGGGGCCCCCAATGTCTCTGCACAGGCCTGTGTGAGGTGGGGAAGGGGGGTTTGGGGAGGGAGTGCTGGAGATCCTGTGGCACCCCCCGGCCCAGACACAGAGGGACAATCTGGGGTTCGGGGCATTGGGCTCCCTTTTCAGAGGCAGGATGGGGTCATCGTCAGCCCCCCTCCTGCCTCATCTGCTTTGTCCATTGCCCAGCCGGGGAGCCGTGGGGCCGGAACTGACGCCTGCTGCGGGAGCACTGGAAACCCAACCCCCGGCCCCCGACTTGGCAGGCAGTGGCTTCCGAGTGCCGGAGCTGCCCCCTGGCTCCTGTAACCAGACTCCCCCAACAACCTCCTCTTGGTCCGGGTAACCAGACCCTCCCAGGCCTTCCCCCCGGCCCTGGCCCCTGTAACCAGAGCCCCCAACCCAGCTGGGGTGATCAGAGACAGGCCATGAATTCAGGGACCAACAGCCAGGCAGGGACCCCCGCCCCCGCCACTTGCTCCCATCCCCCAATGGAGGCTGGGGCCAAAAACCTCCAATAGCCCCTGGGGGCAGCTCAGGAGAGAAGTGGTCTCGTGGAACATGAGATCCCATCATGAGCAACGCACATGTATGGACCCCCTGTACGGAACACACACATGCATGGTCATGCACACGTAACGGGCACATGTGCACAAACATACCAGGCATGGAATGCAAGTATGCAGCACACACACCAGGCATAGGCATACATATGTGCAAACACATGGTGTAGAACACACATGACACACACAAGAGGTGTGGAATACATAACAGGTGTGGAACACACATATGCAACACCTCCCAAGCATGGAACACCTCCCCATGCATGGCACATATTCAAATGTATGGGCACACACCCATGTGCACTCCTACTGTGCATGGATCACAGTGCGAGCACACGCACGCACATGCTCTCTCTGCCCGAGGAGGCTCTTGGGGGTCTCTAGGATAGCCAGCCCCACGCCCCAGTCTCATGGCGGGAGAATCCCAGCCCCATCCCCTGCTCCCATGTGTTCATGGCTGTTAATAAACACAGCCCGTGTCTCCACAGGCACCAACTTGGGGGGCACGGGCCTCCGGATGCAGATTCCCCCCATGTGCTTCTCCTGCCCTTCCTGTGCCCTCACCTCCCTGACTCCCTCCCTCAACCCTGTCTGGCCAGCACTCCACAGTCTGGGCCCTGCCTCAGTGTCTCTCTTGGCTCCAGCCCCCGTCTCGCTTATTTCCCTGTGTGCATGCATGGGTGTGTGCATGTGTGGGAGGGGGCATGGTGTGTGTGGGGGTCTCACCCCAATGGTGGGGCAATTTGCCAGCTACTCCCCTGCCCCTTCCTCTGCCCTCCCCTCCTGTGCCCTCAGCCCCCCAGTCTTGTACCCCACCATTTCTCTCCCCCTTCTGCCACATAGCCCCGTGCACTCTGGCTCCCTCTGCACCATTCTCTGCCCTCACCCCTCAGCCCTGTACCCACCTTCTGAGTCACACCCCTTCTGCCCCCCAGCACTGTGTCTCTCCCCTAACCAATCATCTGCCCCCAAACTCCCAGCCTTCTTTTCTCCCCGATGCACCCAGTCCTGTGACTGCTGGCTTCCCTCTTCCTGGCTCCACCCCTCTTCTGCATGCAGCCCATCAAGATCCGGGTGCTGCCGGATCTTGCAGCACCCGGATCTCAGAGCTCCCCGCACGTCCGTAAGGGATCCCCCTGAGCCAGACAACCCCTCCCCACAGAACCCTACAACGCTGCAGGCCCTTTCCTGTCACCTGCCTCACCTTTGCTGGAACGGCCCACCTGCCAGTGCCCAGATCCCAGCCTCATACAGGGAGCCCATGCCATGGCTCCAGCCCAGAAAGGGAGAAAATCTGGCACCCAGACATACTGCAATGGGCAGGGCCCAAGCCAGGGAACCCCCTGCTAACACTGTACCCTGCCTGGAGAGCTCAGCCCTGGGGCATGGGAGGAAAGGGGGGGAAGTGTGATGTGACTGGCAAGATGGAGAAACACAGAGGGTGTGTGTGGGGATCGATAGATAGAGGGGGTGTGTGGGGAATGGATGGGTGACTAGTTGGGTGTGCACAGGGATGGATGGATAAGTGGAAAACAGGGTTACAGAGGGGTGTGCAGAGGAATGGACAGGTGGCAGAAGACAGGGTGTCAAAGGAGTGTACACAGGGATGAACAGGCAGTAGACAGGGCTACAGATGGGTGCACAGGGATGGACGGGTGGCAGAAGACAGCATGAAAGGAGGGTGTGTACAGGGATGGACAGGCAGCGGCAGATAGAATGACAGAGGGGGTGTGCAAAGGGCTGGACATGCAGCAGACAGGATGATAGAGGGGTGTGCACAGAGATGGACACGTGGTAGACAGGGTGACAGGGATTTGTGCACAGGGATGGATGGGTGTAGAGAGGGTGACAGAGGGGTGTGCACAGGGATGGACACATGGCAGACAGGGTGACAGGGATTTGTGCACAGGGATGGACAGGTGCAGAGAGGATGACAGAGGGGTGTGCACAGGGATGGATGGCCGCAGACAGAGTGACAGAGGTGTGCAAAGGGATGGACGGGCAGCAGACAGTGACAGAGGAGCGTGTACAGAGATGTACAGGCAGCGGCAGACAGGTTGATGGTAGGATGTGCACAAGAATGGCAGGGCAGCAGACAGGATTACAGAGGGATGGTTCACAGAAATGGATGGGCAGTGGCAGACAGGGTGACAGAGGGTTGTGCCCAGGGATGGATGGGTGCAGACAGGGATGAATAGGTGGCAGACAGGGTGACAGGGGTGTGCAAAGGGATGGATGGGCAGCAGACAGAGTGACAGAGAGATGTGTACAGAGACGGACAGGCAGCAGCACACAGGGTGACAGAGAGGTTTATACATGGATGGATGGGCGGCAGCAGACAGTTTGATGGTGGGGTGTGCACAGAGATGGACAGGCAGCAGCCAGTGTGACAGAGGGGCGTGCACAGGGATGGTCGGGTGGCCGACAAGGTGCAGAGGGGTGTGCACAGGGATGGACAGGTGACAGACAGGGTGGCAGAGGGGTGTGCACAGGGATGGACAGGTGGCGGCAGACAGGGTGACAGAGGGGCGTGCCCAATTTGTCTGGCTGGAGGATGGGGCAGCTGGACTTGATTAGATTAGAAGCTAGATGACTGAGGTTCTGTATGGGGGGCTGTGGGTGGGTCAAGGAGTTTGTACAGGGGTTGGCTGCAGAACTGGATAGGGGAGTACTGGTCTGGGGGGCTGGTGTGGAGTGTACAGGGCTGGCTGGTAGGCTGGCTGGGGGTGTTTGGGATACAGGGGGGAATTCAGGATGTACAAGGTGTAGATGTGCAGGTTTTGCATCTCTCTCTCTAGCCGAGCATGGAAAACTCCAGAGCGGGAGGGGTTAATTCACACAGGGGCACCTTTTGGGGGGGTGGAGTTGGTTGAGGGGGATAGTGGGGCATGTACTAGGCTGGCAGTGGGGTGTGCAGGGCTGGCTAGGGTTGTGCAAGGCTGGATGAGACTGGGGGTGCGAGGGCTGGGGGGTTTTCTGGGGGTTTGCAGGGCTGGCTGGGGTCATGCAGAGCTGAGCAGGGCTTGGCGGGGCTGTTTGGGGGCGTGCAGGGCTGGGCGGGGATGTGCAGAGCTGAGCAGAGCTGGGCAGGGCTGTCCAGGGGGCGTGCAGGGCTGGGTGGGACTGTCCGGGGGTGTGCAGAGCTGTGCAGGGCTGAGTGGGGCTGTCTGGAGGTGTGCAGGGCTGGCTGGGGGTGTGTAGGGCTGGGCGGGGCTGTCCGGGGGCGTGCATGGCTGTGCAGGACTGTCCGGGGGTGTGCAGGGCTGAGCAGGGCTGGGAGGGGCTGTCTGGGGGCGTGCAGGGCTGTCTGGGGGTGTGCAGGGCTGTCTGGGGGCGTGCAGGGCTGGGCGGGGCTGTCTGGGGGTGTGCAGGGCTGGGAGGGGCTGTCTGGGGGTGTGCAGGGCTGTCCGGGGCGTGCATGGCTGTGCGGGACTGTCCGGGGGTGTGCAGGGCTGAGCAGGGCTGTCCGGGGGAGTGCAGGGCTGGGCATGGGTGTGCAGAGCTGAGCAGGGCTGTCCGGGGGCATGCATGGCCATGCGGGACTGTCCGGGGGTGTGCAGGGCTGAGCAGGGCTGGGCGGGGCTGTCCGGGGATATGCAGGGCTGTCTGGGGGCGTGCAGGGCTGGGCGGGACTGTATGGGGGCATGCAGGGCTGGGAGGGGCTGTCTGGGGGTGTGCAGGGCTGTCTGGGGTGTGCAGGGCTGTCCGGGGTGTGAAGGGCTGGGTGGGGCTGTCTGGGGTGTGCAGGGCTGTCCGGGGGTGTGCACGGCTGGGCGGGGCTGTCTGGATGTGTGCAGGGCTGGGCGGGGCTGTCTGGGGGCATGCAGGGCTGGGCAGGTCTGTCTGGGGGCGTGCAGGGCTGGGCGGAGCTGTCTGGGGGTGTGCAGGGTTGGGTGGGCGTGTGCAGGCTGGAGGGGGAATGTGCAGGAGAGGAGGCAGGTTTGCATCTCTCTGTAGTAGGGTGTGGAAAATGGGAGGGGGTAATGTAGGGGTGGGGAGGTGTCTTTGAGGGGGAGAGTTAGTTGTGGGGATGATGGGGTATGTTGTAGAGTTGGGTGGGGGCTACAGCAGGAGGTATCCAGGGCTGGCAGAGAGGGATGTACAAGGCTGGCTGGGGGCAGGGGGCACAGAGTTGGCGATGGGGCTGGCTGTGGGAGAGGGGTTTACAGGGCTGGATGGGGAGGTACAGGGCTAGCTGCAGGGCTGGCAGGGGTAAACAGGGCTGGCTGGGGGGACACAGGGCTGGCTGGGGAGACACAGGGCTGGCTGGGGGCATGTACAGGGCTGCTGGATGGGGACTATGCAGGATTGGCAAGGGGGTAGGGGTGTTAAGGGCTGGTGGAGGGGCTGGCTGGGGGTGTACAGGGGTTCCTGGGGATGCAAGCGGGAGGTGTGCAGGGTAGGGCTGGCGGGGGTGGAAGCAGGGGTTTGTGCATGGTTGGTGGGGGCTGTTGAAGGTTAGCGGGGATTGAGGGCTGGCAGGGAGTTGTTTAGGGCAGGTTGTTGAGGATGGGGGATTGAGGACAGGCTGGGGATTTGAGGACTGGGGGCGGTTGTTGAGGTTGGTGGGGAGTTGTTGAGGGCAGGGGTTGAAGGCTGGCAGGGGATTGTTGAGGGCTGGTGAGGGCTGAGAACTGGGGGTTGAGGCTGGAGGGGGTTGTTGAGGGTTGGTGGGGAGGGGTTGAGGTTTGGTGGGGTTGAGGTTTGGCGGGGGTTAAGGGCTGGCGGGGGTTGAGGTTTGGCGGGGGTTAAGGGCAGGCGGGGTTGAGGTTTGGCGGGTTGAGGTTTGGCGGGGTTAAGGGCAGGCGGGGGTTGAGGGCTGGCGGGGAGCAAGCGGGGTGTGCGCAGGACTGGGGGATGTTTGGAGATTTGCATCTCTCTCTCTCTCTCTGGCGGCGGTGGAAAGCCCCAGGCCGGGAGGGGTTAATTCACGGGGAGGTCACGTGGTCCCGAGCCCTCCTCCCCTCCCCATCGGGGCCCCCCCACAGCCTGGCTATACGCAGAAGCCTGGCGCTGCCCCCGCCCCCCCCTTCCGCGGTGCCCGGCTCCATCCCTGGGTACTGCGGCCCCCGCCCTGGGAAAGGGGGTGCAAAGGGAGCCGGCTGCCCTGCGGGCAGGGGGCACGGGGGGGGGCGTAGCGGGGAGGGAGCTGGGTACCAGCCCACAACCGCCCCCCATTGCATAACCCGCCCCTCCCCCCCCCGCAGGTGGGTCCAGATGCTGCTGCTGCGCGCATCTGGCTGCTGTTGCGGACGCGCCGCGGGGGGATGCAGGCGGGGGGTGGCGCAGGGGGAAGGGTGGGGCTCACCTGGGGGGTGCGGGCGGGGGCAGCCCCGAGTCCCTGGGTCCGGACAGGCGGGAGCCGCCGGCTGCGGCTGCAGGCTCCGGGCTCTGGGCTGGAATAGGCGCCCCCGCCCTGGCTCCCCCGCCCCCAGCCTCCGCAGCCACATCTCGCGAGCCTGCCCGGGCTCTTGCCGCCCGTGCGAGACACAGGCGGGGGCAGGGTGGGGACGGGGCTGGGTGGGGCCTGGTTGGGGATGCTGGGGAGCATGTTGGGGGGTAGGCTGTTGGTCTGTGTAGGGAGGGAGGGGAAGGGTGGAGCGGGTTGGAGAGAGAGTCTGGGGAGGAAGAAGGGGAGGTGGGGCAGGAGGCAGGGCTGGCAGGAGGGGTCTGGGAGGGGAACTGGGGCAGAGTGGAACAGGCTGGGGAGCTGGCGGGGTCTGGGGAGGGAGGGGTTAGGGGAGCAGGATAGAGCTGTGGGGAGCTGGTGGGGGTTGAGGGAAGGGAGGGGGAGATGGAGCAGGGTAGAGTGGGCGGGGAGCTGGAGGGGTCTGAGGAGGGGAAGGAGAGGAGGTGGGAAGGGTAGAGCAGATTGGGAGAGCTGGTGGGGATCTGGGGAGGGAAGGAAGAGGGAGATGGGGCAGGGTAGAGTGGGCTGGGAGGTGATGGGGGCCTGGGGAGGGGAAGGAGCTGGGGGCTGGCAGGGGGTTGGAAAGGCAAGGGAGGTGGGTCAGGGTGGAAGGGCTGGGGGGCTTGACAAGGGGTGCTGGGCAGGAGGGAGAGGTGAGGTGGGCTGGGGGGCAGCATGGACTCAGTAGGTTCACATAGGCCTGGGGACAGAGGCAGGAAAGCAGCAGCAGCAGCAGCAGCAGCAGCAGCAGCCAGATGATGGGGTGTAGATGGGGGGTTGGGCTTTTCCCTTCCAGCCTCTCCTCCCAGGTCAGGTGCTGTGGGGCAGTGTAGTGCTGGAGGCTGCAGTGCAAGGGTGGGTGGGAGAGGGGCTGTGAGCAGGGAGCTGCGGGATGTCATGGGGCATGGACCGTGGGGCAGTGTAGTGCTGGAGGGGTGCAGAGGGGTGGGGTCTGTGAGCAGGGGGCTGTGGGATGCCATGGGGCAGGGGCCATGGGGTTGGCTCTACAGGGCTAGAACCCTGCTCAAAGCCACAGCACATAGGCCTGGGCAGCCTCCCATCCCTATGCCTGGCTCAGGCTTGATACAGACCCCATGACAGGGCCCGTGTGGGGGCAGGAAAGGCCTGGGTTCAGGCTGCGGCTCTGGGGGGGCACAAGGAGGGCGGGGGTTTCAGAGGACAGCATGGCTCAGGTTTGGCTGGGACAAGCAGGACTTTGCAGGTGCAGGGTTAAAGGTTAAAGGTCGGGGTAAGGATTTTGCTGGGGGGGGCAGGGTTGAGGTAGGGATAAGTGGAGTGAAAAGTTAATCGTGTGTGTGTGTGTGTGTGTGTGTGTGTACCCACAGGTCGGTGTTGGTGAAGACGTGTCAGTGTGAGTGTGTTGCCGTATGGCAGGATGTGTGCGTATATGTCAGTGTGCGTTGGCGTATGTCTGACTATCTGTTCATCAGTGTGTCTCAGCAAGTGCCCCTGTACAGCTGTGTGTGTATCAGGGTATGATTGTGTGTGTGTGTTGAGGAGTGTGCGTCACTCCCTCTCTCTGCTTGTTTGTGTCTCCCTGGCTCATCATGGGAACAGCCGGGAGAATTAGCCAGGACATTAATTACATTAATGCTGGGAGCAGAGACAGCGCAGAGCCCTGCTGCGCTGTGTGTGGGCCTGTGTGATACGTCTGGGCGCACATCTGTGTGTGTGTGTGTCTGCACATGTGTGACTTCATATGTGTGTCTCTGTGTGTTTGTGGATGTGCCTGCGCATGACTGTGTGTGCATGTGTGTCTGTTTTGTTGTTTTGCATGTGTGTGTGTATCTGCACGTCTGGCATGTATGTCTGCGTGTGCATCAATGTGTCTGCATGTGTGTCTGTGCTTGCATATGTATTTGTGGGTGGGCACTGTGCTGAGGGCAGTGGGATGTTGGGGGCTAGCAAGGACATGGTGGGAGCAGGGGGATGCAGTGACTCCTCTGTAAAGGACACAGCCCTCTGCTTCCCTTCGCATGGACAGGGGCCTGGCCCTGCCACCCCTGGCCTCTGAGTGGGGGCCGGAAACAGAGCCAAATGCCAGGGGATATTTTGGGCTGGGAGATCTGAGGAATCTGCAGAGGAGACTCCATGGGGGTCCAGTTACAGATAGGGTGAGAGGCAGGGGTGTGCGCTCACACATGCACACAGCCACACCCCTGTCACTTTCTCTCACATACACAACCAGACAAAACCAGGCCTGTATCACACACAACCATACACACGCACAGAGCCAGGCCTTTCTGTCTCTCTCACTCAGCCTCTCTCTCATACAGAGCCAGGTCTCTCTCTCTCTCTTTCTCTCTCTCTCTCATACATCCCCCCAGGTCTGTCTGTCTGGCACATACCCAGGTCTGTCTGTCTCTCTAACACGCACAAACACACACACACAGCCAGGTCTGTCTGTCTGACACATACACAAAGCCAGGTCTGTCTGTCTGTCTCTCACACACACAGAACCAGGTTCTCTCTCTTTCTCTCTCTCTCTCACACACACAGAGCCTGCTCTCTCCCTCTCTCTCTCTTTCTCGCTCTCCTGGCCACACCCAGCAGGGGGCAGCAGTTCCCTACAGAAGCTTCACTGCAGCATGAGATGTATGGGGGCCCCAGGCCTTAAACCTGGGTTGGGGGGAAGGTTGGCTTCACCCCAGGGGAGGCCCCACTGTTCCTCTGCCCCATTCCCCACCCCTACTCCCACACATGCCACTGATCAAATCCAAAACCACCCCAAAAAGTTTGCTCCAACTCCAGGGCTCACTCCATCAGAGTGCTCGTGTGTGTGCACGCGTGTGTGGCGTGGTGTGTATGTGTGTGAGAGAGGGGGTATCCATGGAGGAAGGGGGACAGCAGTTTATGGCACATGGGCCATCTGCGGGAGCTGTGGTGGGGACGGGCTACCCGTGAACGGACAGGGCCTGGGGCAGAGATGGGGGGGTTACCTGTGGGAGGCAGGGCAGGGAGTGCAAGGGGAGGAGGAGACCCTGGAATTAAAGCTGCACGGTACCAAGGGGGTCGGGAAGGGGAGCAGTGGCCCCATAGAGGTTGGGTCTGTGGGGAGCAGGATAGTTGAAGTGGGCAGGAGCTGGGGGCTCAGGTATAAAGCCCTCCCTTGTACAGGTGACCCCCTAGCTCAGGTGTCCAGCTTCCCTGTACTCTACCCCCTTCACAGATGAGCCCTGGCTACAGTTCTCCTGGGCCACAGAGGTGAGCCCCTGGCTCAGGCATACAGCTCCCCGGAGCTCCACCCCATCCACAGGTGGGTGGCTCTGGGGCATCCCACTCCCCATGCCTGAGTCTGGCAGAGGCTGTTACCTGGAGCCTCTTGTGTTCCTGCTGCCTGGTGATGGGGGCTGGGCCTGGTTCCTGGAAGAGGCTGTTCCAGCCCCTAACACAGGCACAGGGAGCTGTTTGCCCGTCCTGTCCCTGTCAGCTGGGTACCCCCTGCCTGGCCCTGTTTGATTTTCTCCCCAGTATTTATCTCTGAGCAAATATTGGCACCTTGGCATCAGCTGGGTGGGTTGGGTGAGGTGTTAGCTCCGTTGGGCTCCTCTCCCTTTGGCTCCAGTGCCACTGTGGGGCTGCGGGTTGGGATGGGGGAAGGGTGCTTAGCCTCCCCCTTGTTCCTAAATCCTCCCCCCTGCTCCTGTTGCTTATTTGAGCCCTCCCTTATCGATGGACCTGCCATTGCTGGCTAGTTGCTCAGGGTCGCTGGCACAGCCTCTGCTCAGGGCGTTCTGAAACCTCCGCCTGCCCGGAGATATGATGGGCCTGCCCCCCACCCTGAAGCACCTGGCACTGGGGCCTGTCAGGTCACATGAGGGGGTGGATCTGACTCAGCCTCGCTGGTGTTCTGCTTGTAAGCCCCTATCCCTGACCCCTGACTCGCAACAGAGCCTGTCCCCTAAGCCAAGACTTGGCTCAAGCCCTGACCCCTAAATGCGTCCCTCCCACACTGGCCCTGTCCCAAACCTGTTCGTGACTTTGACCCTAAACCACAACCCAAATCACAGCCCTAAACCCCCAACTCGGACCTTCATTCCTGCTCCCACCCTGGAAATGAACCTAGATGGCAAATGGAAACTGGACCCCCTGCCTGAAAGCCAACCTGCTTCCCTGCCACTGCAAACCCTGGCTCTGCACCTCCACCCCTCACCCACCCGCCATTGGATTATTCCGCCCTTCGCTGAACCCTCGCCCCCATCATGGAGCCATTTCCTTTGTGCAATGCCGCTGGCCGGCACGTTGCACTCACTGGTGATTTCACTCTCGTGCTGCCCTGGGGGCAGAGGGGCAGTGCCAGCCCCAGGGCTGTGCACACATATTTTATACTCATTACCGAGGGCAAAACTGGGCAAGGCCCAGGAGAGAGAAGGGAAAAGTATCAGTGACTCAGCAACCCGGCCAGCCCCCCTGCTCTAACCACAAGCCCCCACTCCCTTCCCAGAGCCAGGCAGAGAACCCAGAAGTCCTGGCTCCCAGCCCCCTCCCTGTCCCCAAAGTGTCACCTGCTGGGTGAGGCCTCAGTTCAGACGCACAAGTTACCCCCACCGCCCGGGCTGAGAGTGTTTCTCAGGTACTGGGTGACCTTTGGTTATTTATTCTGCGGAATCTCGGCTGTTATTTATAGCCCCAGAGAATGAGTGTGGGGCTGGGAGCTGGGTGGAGATTTCTCCTGCGCAATGGCTGGGGCTGTGCCACTGGGAACCCATCACCCCTTCCTTATAGCACCAGGGGCTGGGCACCACGTTCCCATTGAGTCTTGGGGCCTGGGCGGGGGGCAGAGTGGGTGAGAGATAAATTCACCCAGGGCCCCAGCCCGAAAACCTGGAGCCTCGCGAGTTGTGGCATCACGGCTGTGTGAGACAGTCCTGTGCACTGGGTGATTCCCTGTATTGGCCCCGCGGTCCTGTTCTGTGCATCCCCTGCCTGGTTCTGTGCATCCCCCCCACCTGGTTCAGTGCACCCCCACCACCCAGTTCTGTGCATTCCCCCCTGCCTGGTTCTGTGCACCCTCCCCCCCGGGTTCTGTGCATCCCTTCCTGCCCGGTTTTGTGCATCCCCTCAGTTCTGTGCATCTCTCCCTGCCTGGTTCTGTGCATCCCCACCCGGTTCTGTGTATTCCCCCTTCTTGGTTCTGTGCATCCCCTGCCCGGTTCTGTGCATCCTCCCGCCCGGTTCTGTGCATCCACCCCTGCTTGGTTCTGTGCATCCCCCCGCCCAGTTCTGTGCATCCCCTCCTGCCCAGTCCTATGCATCACCCCCCCCACCCGGTTCTGTGCATCACCCGTCCCCACGCCCTGGTTCTGCCACGGCAACACCACCCAGTTCCTCACATTGCCATGGCCATGTGGCTCATGGCAGGCTATGCCCTGGCTCTATTCTGTCCCATCTGCCTTCCCCCAGGCTGGGTTTGCTGCTGGCTGCCCCCCTGCCACCTCCAGGGACTGCAGGTTTGCTCAGGGCTTGGCCAGAAGGGGTGTGTAGATCCAGCTGATGGGATCACTGAGTCTCCATGAATCTCACAGCTCATGTGCCAGGATCTAGGCTGGGGACGGGCCCAACACCACCCCCCCCCTCCAGCAGGCTGGTTCTCCCCCTTTACAGGGCTCAGCCCTGGGCCGGCCACCCCATTCGCTCCCCAGAGCCAGCGGGGCTGGGGCAGGGCTGCCGGGCAGGGGCTCTCCAGGCACAGGGGCCCGTTGGGCTTTGGGAGAAGGCTCAGGGCAGGCGAGCTTGTAGCCCAAAGGGGCTGGGGGCCATGAAAGGAGACATTGGGGAGGCAGGGCCATGCCTGGACCCCGAAGGCTTCCAGGTAACCCCAAAGATCGCTTCTCCCACCCCTGGAACTGGTAACAAACCTAAGCGAGATTAGGGGCATTTTCTGCATCCTTGTCCCCCCCACCAGCCTGTCACTCTGCTGCACCGCAGGTCCCACTTCTTGGTGCAGAACTGCCACTCAGAGTGGCAGGCTAAGCCACAGCTCTGCAGAAAACAACCTGGGACTGCAGTGGATGAGAAGCTGGATATGAGTCAATGGGGTGTTCTTGTAGCCAAGAAGGCTAATGGCCTATTGGGCTGCATTAGGAGGAGCATTGCCAGCAGATCTAGAGAAGTGATTATTCCCCTTTATTTGGCACTGGTGAGGCCACAGCTGGACTATTGTGTCCTGGACTTATTTAGTCTGCAGAAGAGAAGAGTGAGGGGGGATTTGAGAGCAGCCTTCAGCTCCCTGAAGGGGGGTTCCACAGAGGATGGAGAGAGGCTGTTCTCAGTGGTGGCAGATGGCAGAACAAGGAGCAATGGTCTCAAGTTACAGTAGGGGAGGTCTAGTTGGATATTAGGAACAACTCTTTCCCTAGGAGGGTGGGGAAGCACTGGGATGGGTTCCCTAGGGTGGGGGTGGAATCTTCATCCCTAGAGGTTTTTAAGTCCCAGCTTGACAAAGCCCTGCCTGGGATGGTTTAGTTGGGGTTGGTCCTGCTTTGAGCAGCAGCTGGACTAGATGCTTTCTGAGGTCTCTTCAGGCATGTCTACGCCAGGGAATTATTTCAAAATAACTAAATTCAAAATAATAACTCCTGAAATAACAAAACAGAAGTAGCACGTTCCCACGACGGGGGAGCCTCGCAATGATTCGGAGGCAGGCTCCCTTAAGGTGGACACGCTACCTCGACTCAGAACCCCTGGAAGCACTGGGGAGTAAGTACTTCAAATGTTTCTGGGGAGCAGTTATTTCGAAATAGCAGCAATGGAGCGTCCACACTACCCCATTTCAAAATACAGCCGGTCCCCGAGTTGCGAACAGTCGACTTACGACCGTTCGCAGTTACGACCAAAGCTGTCGTAAATGGCGGACCCCGAGTTACAAACATGATCCGCGCTTACGAACAGCGCGGTCACATGTAACTCAATGGGGTCTGACTTACGAACGAACAGAATTATGACCAATTGCTTGGTCCGTAACTGGTTCGTAAGTCAGGAAGAGGCTGTAACTATTTCAAGCGCAGTGTTATTCCCCGAGGAGCACAGATTTCGGAATAAAGGGCTTGGCAGCGTGGACGCGCCACTTGTTATTTCGAAATAGCTCCCTAGTGTAGAGCAGGGGCTTCCATCTCTCATCTTCTGTGATTCTCTGTCTGGCAGCTACTGGTCCCCCGTCTCCATGAAAGGAGCAAGCCAGGTCCTGGCAGGGCAGATTGTCTCTAATTTTTTCCATCCATGTGCAGAATGAATTGTTCTGTGCACTAAGGGGAGTGTGGATGTGCACCACCAAAAGAAACACGCTGGCAGATGTGGGCTTTCTTCTGATCAGCTGGGGGGCACCTGGGTCTTTCCTGGGTGGCCACCCAAGAGCCCAGCTTGCAGGGACAGGAAACACTGGTCTCCCGCCCTATGGGTGCCAGCCCCACACAGAAAGCAAAGTGTCCATGTGTTTATGTAATGAGCTTGAGGTCAGGTTGGCAAGGATACGACATTGAAACGGGCCAGTCCCGCCCGACGAGGACAGGAGGAAATGAAACAGTGGCAAAGTGGAGCAGGCAGGTAAATCCCCTGGCATGTACCACATGACCTTCCTGCCACCAGCACAGTGGGTGAAAGTATCACCACAAATGCCTGAGGCTCATGCCACACAGGGCTGGAGGGAGGGGAAGTTGGCCCAGGTGGGAAGTGACTCTCACACAGGGACTCAGTGGCAGAGAACCCAGGAGTCCTGGCTCCCAACCCCCCTGCTCTAACCCATCAGTCCCCACCTCCCACCCCTTCAGGGCCGAGAAGAGAACCCAAGAATCCTGTTAGGAAAGGGGCCAATAAAAAGATAGAAAATATCATATTGCTTGTATACGAATCCCAGGTGTGCCCTCATGTTGTCTGCTGTGTGCAGATGTGATTGCCCCAGCTCAAAAATGATCTAGTGCAATTGGCAAAGGTTCGGAAATGGGCAACAAAAATGTCGAGGGGTCTGGTATGAGGAGAGATTAATGAACCTGGGATTTCTCAACTTGGGAAAGAGATGACTCAGGGGAGATATGATTGAGGTCGGTAAAACCATGATGGGTGTGGAGAAAGTCAATAAGGGAGTGCTCTTTACTCTGCATAAAGCAAGGACTAGGGGTCACCCAATGAAATTAATAGGCAGAAGGTTTAAAACAAACCCAAGGCAGTATTTCTGCACCTCCAACCTGTGGAACTCCCTGCCAAGAGATGTTGTGAATGCCAAGACTATAAAAGGATTCCACACAGAGCTAGAAAAATCCATGAGTGGCTATTAGCCAGGCGGGGCAGGGAGGGTGTCTCTAGCCTCTGTTTGCCAGAGGCTGGGAATGCACTACAGGGGAGGGATCACTTGGTGATTCCCTGGTCTGTCCATTCCTTCTGGGGCACCTGGCCCTGGCCACTGTTGGCAGACAGGACACTGGACTAGATGGACCATAGGCCATTCTTATGGCTCACAATCCCCCCACTGTATCCACTAGCCCCCACTTCCCTCCCAGAGCCAGGGAGAGAGCCCAGGAGTGCTGGCTCCCAGTGGACCCAAGAGACCCGCTTGGGTGGGTGAATAGAGAGGTGAGGTGTGGACAGGTACGTTCTACCTTGAAGTGCTATTTATAGCTGGGTTATGTTTACCGTGGTGATAAAGGAACTCCAAGGGCATGAGTGTTGGTAACAAACATTCTTTGAAGACTGATTAACCACCCTGCTCCTTAAGGAGGGAAACACCCTCTTTATAAAAGGGAAATTAGTTACCGCGGCCTGACGTCAATACAGCATTATCGGGAACCCAGTGGAGAACGGGCCCTGTGCAAACAGCCTGTCACGTGTGCACACAGGGTTCCACGCGCCGCAGTGTCTCCTGTATGCCTGGTGATAGGCGTGCGCACACGCACACACGCACACATGCACAGCCCACACGGAGCCACATGAGCGAGCTACCTGCTTGCATGCAGTGGTATGCTGTCTCACACACACATCCCACCTCTCACACGCAGCCGCAGTGTCACTCACATACGTGCCACTTGCTCTCACACGGCCATGTGCTGTCATCCGCCCACATCCCACCTGCTCACCCACAGCCGTGTGCCGTCCCTCACACATGTCCCAGTCACACACATCCCACCTGCTCACCCACAGCCATGTGCCGTCCCTCACACACGTCCCAGTCACACACATCCCACCTGCTCACCCACAGCCATGTGCCGTCCCTCACACACGTCCCAGTCACACACACCCCACCTGCTCACCCACAGCCGTGTGCCGTCCCTCACACACGTCCCACAGTTGCACACATCCCACCTGCTCACCCACAGCCGTGTGCCATCCCTCACACATGTCCCACAGTCACACACATCCCACCTGCTCACCCACAGCCATGTGCCGTCCCTCACACACCTCCCACAGTCACACACATCCCACTTGCTCACATGCCACCGTGCATTGTCACTGATGTCACATCCGGTCCCCCACAGCCATGTACTGTCACCCACCTCTCGCTTGCATGCAGCCTTGAATTGTCACACGTTTCACTTGCTCATATGCTGTCACAGACATCTCACCTGTTCTCATGTGGCCACACACTGTCACTCGCACGTGGCCAGGCGCTGTCACTCACACACGTCCCACCTGCTCGCACGTGGCCAGGCGCTGTCACTCACACTTATCCCACCTGCTTGCACGTGGCCAGGCGCTGTCACTCACAACCACATGCAACTGCAGCATACCCCATGTGTCCTGATCCTCCAGGGTTGCAAGGCACCCAGAGATGTGGCTGCAAGATGCACCCATGCCCAAAGGCCGGGTATAGTAAACCAGAGCAGCTCAGGTTAATCTGTACAGCCAGGGGAAGGGTGGAAAGACTGGGGTTTAAGCCCCTTAGGCTGAGTCATTGAGGGACCATTGTCCTGTTGCGGCAAGTCCCAGCACTATGGGGCTAAATGCAGCAGGGTCACAGGGCCTCAGTGCTGCCCTGGCCCGGGGGGCGGGTGTTTCTTGTTTTGCAGTGTAACCCTAGTGCCACGGCCCGTCAGTGCCCTGTGGCATTCTGCCTTGCTTGCTGGGGGTGCATGGAGATGCCCCCGAGATGCCTGGAGCATCCCAGCAGAGAGCAAGAAATCCCCGCTGCAGTGCCCGGCCCGGCCCTTTCATGCTCCGGGGCCAGAGAGGCTCAGTCACAGCAACAGGCTTCCTCCAAATATTTGCCCAGTGATTGAAACAGTTGACACTGGCAGCTCATTGCCCCGGGCTCGGCAACCACCGGGCTGGCGGCCCCTTCTCCCGGCCCTGGTGGGCAGCATCCCCCTACTCAGCCCCCCAGGGCCCTGGGGTGCAGGTTGCTGGCCCCGCTGGGGTGGGGTGTGGGCTCTGTGCCCTTATCAGCTGGAAAAACGCTGTGGTTTGGGCCGATGCCTGGGGGCCCCTCCCACCTGTTCTCCTCCCTCTCTGAAATCCAACATCCTCCGGGCGGCACTTCACCTGCCAGCAGGATCCTGGAGGCCACCTGGCCACATCCTCCTCACCAGAGCCCAGCACCGGCTCCCTGCGACCCTCCTGCCCATGAGGCCCCATGACAGGAACATGGGGATGAAACAACTGGCTCTCTGCCTCTGGGCAGCCCTGGCCTGTGTGGCAGGTGAGTACCCGAGGGACCACGGAGGGGGGAGATGTGCGGGGCGGGGGGAAGGCTGCTGAGCCCCTGGGTCCCTCCATCCACTGCAGCCTCCCCAGGACTCAGGATACATCAGCTGCCCCCCAGGCTGCCTGGACGCCCCCAGCCCCTGTCCCTGGCACCCAGTTGCCCAGTACACCGAGGACACTTCCCCCAGCTACTTATGTCTGTCTGTGCACACTGCCCAAATCCCCAGCACCCCTGCCCCCTGCAGTCCCAGGATATGTACCAAGCCCCTCCCCACCAGCCCCTGGCTTGCATAGGGGCATGAATGGGTGGATGTCGGGGGGATGGTTGGGGGAATGTAGGAGGATAGATGGACAGAGGACATGTGTGGGGGACAGAGAGACGGAGGAGGGGTGTGGGGGGACAGAGGAGGGGTGTGGGATGACAGAGGGATGGAGGATGGGTGTGGAGGGACAGAGGGATGGAGGAGGTGTGGGGACAGAGGATGGAGGATGAGTGTGGGGACAGAGGGATGGAGGAACGGTGTGGGGTGACAGGGATGGAGGATGGGTGTGGGGACAGAGGGATGGAGGAGGTGTGGGGGACAGAGGAGGTGTGGAGGGACGGAGGGATGGAGGAACGGTGTGGGGGGACACAGAGGGACGGAGGAGGGCTGTGGGGGAACAAAGGAACAGAGGAAGTGTGGGGCGACAGAGGGATGGAGGAACGGTGTGGGGGGACAGAGGGATGGAGGAAGGGTGTGGGGGGACAGAGGGATGGAGGAATGGTGTGGGAAGACAGAGGGACAGCGGATGGGTGTGGGGGGACAGAAGAATGGAGGAATGGTGTGGGGGGACAGAGGGATGGAGGAACGGTGTGGGGACAGAGGGACAGAGGATGGGTGTGTGGGGACAGAGGGATGGAGGAACGGTGTGGGGAGACAGAGGGATGGAGGAGGAGTGTGGAGGGACAAAGGGATGGAGGAGGGCTGTGGGGATAGAGGACAGAGGAATTGTGGGGACAGAGGGACAGAGGAGGTATGGGGACAGAGAGGACAGAGCAGGGGCATGGGGATAGAGGGACAGCGGAGTTGTGGGGCCACTGAGGACAGGAGGTGAGGGGGACAGAGGACAGAGGAGGTGTGGGGATGGTGGCAGCATTGGGCTGCAGGGATGGAGTGGTGGGGATGTGGGGTGGAGGGTGCGTGTGGGGACGTAGAGGAGGGAGGACAGTAGGGGATGGGGATGGGGCTGGTGCGTGGAGGAAGGGGTGCAAAGGAGGCGTAGGAGATGACGGAATGGGGTGGGAGTCAGTGCAGGGGATGGATGGAGGAGGGAGATGGGGTATGGAGGGTGCATGTGGTGATATGGGGGCGGGCGTGGGGGGGGAAGGGGGTATCCCAGAATGCCAGGGCACTGTCTGTGCCCCACTCTGTCACCGGTCCCTTGGGCATGATCCCTGAACATGCCAGGCCCCAGGACCCCCCTCAGCTCCCCCTGCCCCTGGGGTTCCCTGCTGACCCATCTGCTTCAGGGCATCCTGCCCTGCCCCAAGGTGCCGCAGCTCTGCAGGCCAGACGGATCCCTGAGCAGCATGAAGGGACAGGGCCAAACCGGGCTGAACTGCACTGTCCCGGCTCCGGCGCCTCCCGTTGGCTCTTGTGCCAGAGGCTGCTTCTCCCCACGGGCCACCCCCTCTGGCTGGGGGCAACTCCCATGCAAGGCACAGGCATGGGAGGGAGCCAGCAGGAGTCCCCCCTTTCCCCTGCCTGGCCCCAGGGGCTCTGAGCTGAGGCTGCTGCAGGATCCCATGCACCACCCTTGGCAGCGCTGTGCCCCCCATCACTCTGGTCCCAGGTGGTGTTAACCCTCAGTGTGCCAGGTCACCAGGCACAGCATGGAGGGAAATTGAGCAGGCATAGACACGTCACAGAAAATTCCCACTCCCCCATGACTCCCACGACCTCCCATAGCATGATCCCTCCTCTTCATCCTGTGGGTCTGTGGGTCTGGTTCCTGCTGCCCCCAATTCTCCCCACAGCCCGACCCCTGCTCCCCATCCTGTGGGTCTGGGCCCATCCTTCCCACAGCCCGATCCCTGCTCCCTGTCCTGTGGGGCTGGGCCCTGCTGCCCGCCATCCTCCTCACAACCCGATCCCTGCTCCCCCTGCTGCGGGGAGGAGCTAGGGTTGCCAGATGGTTTCAACAAAAATACTGGACACACTTGACATTCCATCACAATCTACATGACATCTTATTTAGAAAATACCAGACTGTTCTATTTTCTCAATTTGTTTCCCGAACAGAAAGCTCAAATACTGGACTGTCTGGTTCAAAACCGGACACCTGGCAACCCTCGGAGGGGCTGGGGCTGTCGGGTTGGGGTGGGGAGCCAGGTGCTCCTGCAGATGAGGAGGCTTTGCAGCAGGGACTGAGCTGGCTGTTTTGTTCATTCTCTCCTGCCCCAAGAGGCCCAGGGTGATGCCAAGCTCCTGGGGACAGAGCAGCAGTGAGTTGTTCACCCCACGGGCATCTTGGGGAACTGAGGGGCCTTTCAGCGGTTCCAGGCACAGCTGACTGATATAGGGCAGGCTCAACAGCCAGGCCCCTGGGCTCTCGCCTGGCTCTGGGAGGGGAGTGGGGGCTGGTGATTAGAGCAGGGGCTGGGAGCTAGGATTCCTGGGTTCCCAGCTCTGCAACAGAAGTTGGCCCTTGTCAGGGTCGGATAAGAGAAGCTGTTAGCGAAAGCCCCCAGAGCACTTGGTTATCCGTGGGGAGGGCCCCATGACTCACCAGCAGGCAGCTGCTGGAAAGGGGAGGAGAATGTGGGACAGCAAGAGAAGGGGCGGGGCTTTCAAGGTGCGATTTCTGCAGGCACCAAAGAAACATGGTGCCCACATGAGCTGTGGGTGAAGCTGCTGCTTGGGGCAGCAAGCTCCGCAGCCTGTGGCCCCGTCCACACTCCCCTCTGCTCTGCCCAGGCCCCGCCCCTCCCCACTGTCTCCCTCTTCTCTCTGCCCCCCCTTCCAGCCAAATCCCTGAACCCAAATGTCAGAAACGGCATTTGGGAATAAACACTCTTGTAAAACTTCTTTGTAATGAAAAAGGAGCCTGTTCCACATGGCGTGGCAGACCGTGAAGACTGGACATGAAGATGGTGCCTAATTAAAAGTGCCAAATTTGGCAATAAAAAATGTCAGTCATTGGTTTTTTTTATATCCCCTGATTTATTTGCAAAAACGTTGCAGTAAGGGCAAGTCATTTGTCCTGCTGAATACAACAGTAAATATTATGGAATACCAGTCGTCCTGTAGCACCATAGGGTATGTCTACACTAGCTCGTTAATTTGAGCTAGGTAGACAAATGAGGCGACTGGAGTTGCAAATGAAGCCCAGGATTTAAATATCCCGGGCTTTATTTGCATGTTCCCGTCCGGTTGCCATTTTGAAATTTCACTAGCCCGAACTCACTGCCGCGCGGCTACACACGGCAGTGAAACGTTAATTCGAACTAAGTCCTTAGTTCGAATTAACTGTTACTCCTCGTGGAATGAGGGCTAGTGAAATTTCAAAATGGCGACGACGGGAACATGCAAATAAAGCCCGGGATATTTAAATCCCGGGCTTCATTTGCAACTCCGGTCGCCTCATTTGCCTACCTAGCTCGAATTAACGAGCTAGTGTAGACATACCCATAGAAACTAACGAAAATATATAATGTCTTGGGCTTTCATGGGCAAAACCCACTTCCTCAGATGATGAGCTGGAGAAGAAATAACAGACACCAAGTTATTTATAACAGGGAAAAAAAAGGGTACCTGTCAATTGTAGGACCGATGGCTTTTCCCCCTGTTATAAATAACTCGCGTACTCCAGCTCATCATCTGAGGAAGTGGGTTTTGCTCATGAACGGCCATGATATTTTTATTAGTCTCTAAGGTGCCACAGGACTACTCCTTGTTTTCAAAGTTACAGACTAAGGGTATGTCTACACTGCAAGGTTCTTTTGGAATAAGCTTTTCTGGACAATATCTTTTGAAATAAGAAAAACTTATTTCAAAATAGAGTGTCCACACTACAGGGAGCCACAAAATGAGTTCGAGGCAGGCTCCCCTAATGTGGACGTGCTATCTCGATGTAGAGCCCCAGGAGGCACTGGGGAGGAATAACTTAGAATGGTCCTGGGGAGGAGCTATTTCGACATAGCAGCAGTGGAGCATCCACGCACACCCTCTTCTGAAATAGCTTTCTCAGAAGAGGCGTTATTCCTCGTGGAATGAGGTTTGACAGCATGAGAAAAAAACCTCCATTATTTTGATTTTCTTTTGAAATCACGCAATTGCAGTGTGGACGCTAGTATTGTTTTTCCAGAATAATGGCTGTTATTCCAGAAAAATGGTGCAGTGTAGACGCACCCTAACACAGCTCCCCCTCTGAGACTTTTTATTCTGAAATAGGTGATGTAGCCCTTCTCTGTTTTACATTTTCTGCATCAATATTTCAAAGCTGATTTTAAATATACTCTGAAGCCTTCATCAAGGAATAATTTCAGATTACTACATATATAAAATAACTGAAACATAGACATTATTTTAAATTAATCAATCAAAGTGGTTTAGTGTGTTCATAACAAAGTTCTTTGCTTTTAGAAAAAGGGAACCCTAATTTATTTGGTGTGATTTTCATAACTAGACGTGCATGAAATTTCACCAGATGTTTATGTTAAAAATATGTTTCCAAATGTTTTAGGCAGAACAAAGGATTTTATATCTTAGTAAGGTATTGATTTTGATGGGGGGGTCTCTTAAAACTTTGTTAATCAACAAGTCAGAAGTAAAAGGAAAACTAATTTGTCCAGCTGTCTGGAAGAAAAGGAACGTTGTCCCTTTAAGGGCTCCCTTCAACAGGAGTGGGCAAGCTGGAAGGCTTTTCACTTTTAAGTCAACAGAGCCTCTTTGGAGAAGAGTCATCTGTCCCCAACAGCTTGCTGTGGGAACTTGCAAGAATGATCCAGACAGGGAAAGGCAGAGGGACAGGTTTAGCACTAAGACACAGAGGAGGCGTTGCCTCCCTTTGCCTCTTATACCCGGTGCCCATGGGTGCCTGGATCCCAATGGAAGGGATCATATATATATAGTAGCCCAATGTCTGTGACTCTGTAATGCTGAAACACTGGCTGTTCCCTCTGGGCAGTGCTGTTGCCTCCCGCCGTGGCGCTCGGCTGACTTCTGCTCTGCTCACCCGGGCCGCCGCGCAGGAGCAAGCGGCACAAGCAGCTGTTTGGGCCCCACGCACCCCATGCAGCATCTGTGTGCTGCATGGGGAGCGCGGACCCCAAACAGCGCTTGCGCCCGCTTGCTCCCACGCGGCGGCCCGGCTGGCAGTGCAGAAGTCAGCCAGCGCCACGGCGGAGGCAAGCTGGTGCGCCGCCGAACAACAGCCAGGGGGCAGTGTGCGTCTCTGACGTCAGGAAAGGGCGCTGGATTCAAAAGGAGGAAAGCAGAGAAGACACAGAGGACGCGGAGGAGACAGAGAGGAGAACGGAGGAGGCGGAGGACAGCGAGAGAGAGAGTGAGAGAGACGGAGGAGGAGAAGAGAAACAAAGAGTGAGAAGCGGAAAGGGGAGAAGAGAAAGAGAGAGAGAGGGAGAGAGAGGCAGGAGGTGGACGAGAGATGAGAGAGGGTGAGGCAGTAGGAGGAGAAGAGAAGCGGCCGTTTGTGCTGCTTGCTTCTGTGCAGTGGCCCGGCTGAGCGGTGCAGAAATCAGCCGAGTGCCATGGCGGGAGACGAAGGGGGTGGGGCAGTGATGTACACGCCCAGGGGGCCGGGCCTGGATGAGCGTGCATCCCCGACAGAGACAGAGGAGAGCGGAGAGAGAGTGGGAGGTAGGAGGGGGAGGAGAAGAGAAAGAGAGAGACAGAGAGAGAGGCAGAAGGCGGAGGAGAGCTGAGAGAGGGAGGGGGAGGCAGGAGGAGGAGGAAAGAGAGAGAGAGAGAGAGAGAGAGACGGAGCGAGAGACGGAGCGAGAGACCGGAGGGTCAGGAGAGAAGACCGATGAGGAGGAGAGACCTGAAAATCCCATCTTATGACCGGCTAATTGGCTAGTTTATGATAAATAACAAACAAGGCCCTTAATGCCAGCTAAAAAAGGTAACACACATGATGAAAGTACTGAACAGAATTTAATTGTGCACAGGGACAGCGAGCACAGAAAACACCTCCACGGTGACCTTCTCCACATCCAGCACTCTCACCCCATCCTCCACGGCCCAGACCAGCACCCTCACCAACACGATCTCCAAAACCAGCCATTCCAGCCCTGGATCCAAGACTCAGTCCAGCACTGTCAATGTGGATAACTCCACGACGACCGTGTTTAGTCTGAACTCCACTGCCCAGCACAACAGCTCCGAAGACATCTCCATACCCAGCACGTCCAGTCCCACCTCAAGAGCTGAGCAGAGCACCTTCTCCGAAGCCATCTCCACACTTAGTGCGTCCACCCTGATCTCCAGTGCCCAACCCAGCAATGTCTCTGAAGCAGTCTACACACTCAGCACTTCTGTCCGGACTTCCTCGTCCCAGCCCAGCACAGTTTCTGAGACCGTCTCTGTGTCCAGCCCGTCTAGCCCATCCTCCCTGGCCTCGCCCAGCACCATCTCAGAGTCCGTCTCCACAACCAGTATTTCCAGCTCGACCTCCACAGCTGAGTTAAGTACCATCTCTGAGGCCATGTCCGTGCCTAGCGCGTCCACCCTGATCTCCAGTGCCCTGCCCAGAACCGTCTCTGAAGCAGTCTCCACACTCAGCACTTCTATCCCGAATTCCTCGCACCAGTCCAGCACAGTTTTTGAGACCGTCTCTGTATCCAGCCAATCCAGCCCATCTTCCACAGTCTCGCCCAGCACCATCTCTGAGGGCGTTTCCCTAACCAGCGCTTCCAGTTCTACTTCTGCAGCTGAGTCGAGTACCATCTCTAGGGCCATCTCCACGCCTAGCGCGTCCACCCTGACCTCCAGGGCCCTGCCCACCACCGTCTCTGAATCAGTCTCCACACTCAGCACTTCTGTCCGGACTTCCTCGTCCCAGCCCAGCACAGTTTCTGAGACCGTCTCTGTGTCCAGCCCGTCTAGCCCATCCTCCCTGGCCTCGCCCAGCACCATCTCGGAGTCCGTCTCTCCAACCAGTACTTCCAGGTCGACCTCTACAGCTGAGTCGAGTACCATCTCTGAGGTTATCTCCAAGCCTAGCGCATCCATCCTGATCTCCAATTCATTGCCCACCACAATATCTGAAGCAGTCTCCACCCTCAGCACTTCTATCGTGATGTCTTCGCCCCAGCCCAGCACAGTTTCTGAGACCGTCTCTGTGTCCAGCCCGTCCAGCCCATCCTCCACGGCCTCGCCCAGCACCATCTCCGAGGGCATCTCCCCAACCAGTGCTTCCAGTTCTACTTCCGCAGCTGTGTCGAGTACAATCTCTGAGGCCATCTCCACGCCTAGCACGTCCACCCTGACCTCCAGTTCTACAGATCTTCAGCCCAGCACCGTCTCTGAAGCAGTCTCCACACTCCGCACTTCTATCCTGACTTCCTCCCCCGAGGCCAGCACAGTTTCTGAGGCCGTCTCTGTCTCCAACCCATCCAGCCCATCCTCCACGGTCTCGCCCAGCACAATCTCTGAGGGCGTTTCCCTAACTAGCGCTTCCAATTCTACCTCCACTGCTGAGTCGCGTACCATCTCCAGGGACATCTCCACGCGTAGCGCGTCCACCCCGACCTCCTTTGCCCAGCCCACCACCGTCTCTGAAGTAGTCTCCACACTCAGCACTTCTATCGTGATGTCTTCGCCCCAGCCCACCCCAGTCTCTGAGACCGTCTCTGTGTCCAGCCCGTCCAGCCCATCCTCCCTGGCCTCGCCCAGCACCATCTCAGAGTCTGTCTCCCCAACCAGTACTTCCAGGTCGACCTCTACAGATGAGCCCCGAGTACCATCTCTGAGGCCATCTCCGTGCCTAGCGCGTCCACCCTGATCTCCAGTGCCCAGCCCAGCACCCTCTCTGAAGCAGTCTCCACACTTAGCACTTCTATCCCGAGTTCCTCGCACCAGCCCAGCACAGTTTCTGAGACCGTCTCTGTGTCCAGCCTGTCCAGCCCATCCTCCACGGCCTCGCCCAGCACCATCTCTGAGGGCGTCCCCGCAAACAGTATTTCCAGCTCGACCTCCACAGCTGAGTCGAGTACCATCTCTGAGGCCATCTCCGTGCCTAGCGAGTCCACGCTGATCTCCAGTGCCCAGCCCACCACCCTCTCTGAAGCAGTCTCCACATTCAGCACTTCTATGCGGACTTCCTCATCCCAGCACAGCCCAGTCACTGAGACTGTCTCTGTGTCCATCCTGTCCAGCCCATCCTCCGCGGCCTCGCCCAGCACCATCTCCGAGGGCATCTCCCCAACTAGTGCTTCCAGTTCTACTTCCGCAGCTGAGTCGAGTACAATCTCTGAGGCCATCTCCACGCCTAGCGCGTCCACCCTGATCTCCAGTGCCCTGCCAAGCACCGTCTCTGAAGCAGTCTCCACACTCAGCACTTCTTTGCGTACTTCCTCGCCCCAGCCCAGCCCAGCGACTGAGACCGTCTCCGTGTCCAGCCAATCCAGCCCATCCTCCGTTGCCTCGCCTAGCACTATCTCCGAGGGCGTCTCCCCAACCAGTGCTTCCAGCTCGACCTCCACAGCTGAGTCGAGTACATCTCTGAGGCCATCTCCGTGCCTAGCGCATCCACCCTGACCTCCAGTTCTACAGATCTTCAGCCCAGCACCATCTCTGAAGCAGTCTCCACACTCCGCACTTCTATCCCGACTTCCTCCCCCAAGGCCAGCAGAGTTTCTGAGACCGTCTCTGTGTCCAGCCCATCCAGCCCATCCTCCACGGTCTCGCCCAGCACCATCTCTGAGGGTGTTTCCCTAACCAGCGCTTCCAGTTCTACTTCCGCAGCTGAGTCGAGTACCATCTCTAGGGCCATCTCCACGCCTAGTGCATCCACCCTGACCTCCAGTGCCCTGCCCAGCACCGTCTCTGAAGCAGTCTCCACAGTCAGCACTTCTATGCGGACTTCCTCGCCCGAGCCCAGCCCAGTCTCTGAGACCGTCTCTGTGTCCAGCCCTTCCAGCCCATCCTCCGTGGCCTCGCCCAGCACCATCTCGGAGTCCGTCTCCCCAACCAGTACTTCCAGGTCGACCTCTACAGATGAGTCGAGTACCATCTCTGAGGTTATCTCCAAGCCTAGCGCATCCATCCTGATCTCCAATTCATTGCCCACCACAATATCTGAAGCAGTCTCCACCCTCAGCACTTCTATCGTGATGTCTTTGCCCCAGCCCAGCACAGTTTCTGAGACCGTCTCTGTGTCCAGCCCATCCAGCCCATCCTCCACGGCCTCGCCCAGCACCATCTCCGAGGGCATCTCCCCAACCACTGCTTCCAGTTCTACTTCCGCAGCTGAGTCGAGTACAATCTCTGAGGCCATCTCCACGCCTAGCACGTCAACCCTGACCTCCAGTTCTACAGATCTTCAGCCCAGCACCGTCTCTGAAGCAGTCTCCACACTCCGCACTTCTATCCTGACTTCCTTCCCCGAGGCCAGCACAGTTTCTGAGACCGTCTCTGTGTCCAGCCCATCCAGCCCATCCTCCACGGTCTCGCCCAGCACCATCTCTGAGGGCGTTTCCCTAACTAGCGCTTCCAATTCTACCTCCACTGCTGAGTCGCGTACCATCTCCAGGGACATCTCCACGCGTAGCGCGTCCACCCCGACCTCCTTTGCCCAGCCCACCACCGTCTCTGAAGTAGTCTCCACACTCAGCACTTCTATGCGGACTTCCTCGCCCCAGCCCACCCCAGTCTCTGAGACCGTCTCTGTGTCCAGCCCGTTCAGCCCATCCTCCCTGGCCTCGCCCAGCACCATCTCAGAGTCTGTCTCCCCAACCAGTACTTCCAGTTCGACCTCTACAGATGAGTCGAGTACCATCTCTGAGGCCATCTCCGTGCCTAGCGCGTCCACCCTGATCTCCAGTGCCCAGCCCAGCACCCTCTCTGAAGCAGTCTCCACACTTAGCACTTCTATCCCGAATTCCTCGCACCAGCCCAGCACAGTTTCTGAGACTGTCTCTGTGTCCAGCCTGTCCAGCCCATCCTCCACGGCCTCGCCCAGCATCATCTCTGAGGGCGTCCCCGCAAACAGTATTTCCAGCTCGACCTCCACAGGTGAGTCGAGTACCATCTCTGAGGCCATCTCCGTGCCTAGCGCATCCACCCTGACCTCCAGTTCTACAGATCTTCAGCCCAGCACCATCTCTGAAGCAGTCTCTATACTCCGCACTTCTATCCTGACTTCCTCCCCCAAGGCCAGCACAGTTTCTGAGACCATCTCAGTGTCCGATCCATCCAGCCCATCCTCCACGGTCTCGCCCAGCACCATCCCTGAGGGCGATTCCCTAACCAGCGCTTCCAGTTCTACTTCCGCAGCTGAGTCGAGTACCATCTCTAGGGCCATCTCCACGCCTAGTGCATCCACCCTGACCTCCAGTGCCCTGCCCAGCACCGTCTCTGAAGCAGTCTCCACAGTCAGCACTTCTATGCGGACTTCCTCGCCCGAGCCCAGCCCAGTCTCTGAGACCGTCTCTGTGTCCAGCCCTTCCAGCCCATCCTCCGTGGCCTCGCCCAGCACCATCTCGGAGTCCGTCTCCCTAACCAGTACTTCCAGGTCGACCTCCACAGCTGAGTCGAGTACCATCTCCACGCCTAGCGCATCCACCCTGATCTCCAAATTCCTTGCCCACCACAATCTCTGAAGCAGTCTCCACCCTCAGCACGTCTATCGTAATGTCTTCGCCCCAGCCCAGCACAGTTTCTGAGACCGTCTCTGTGTCCAGCCCGTCCAGCCCATCCTCCACAGCCTCGCCCAACACCATCTCTGAGGGCATCCCCCGCAAACAATATTTCCAGCTCGACCTCCACAGCTGAGTCGAGTACCATCTCTGAGGCCATCTCCGTGCCTAGCGAGTCCACGCTGATCTTCAGTGCTCAGCCCACCACCCTCTCTGAAGCAGTCTCCACACTCAGTACTTCTATGCGGACTTCCTCGTCCCAGCCCAGCCCAGTCACTGAGACTGTCTCTGTGTCCATCCTGTCCAGCCCATCCTCCAGGGCCTCGCCCAGCACCATCTCCGAGGGCATCTCCCCAACCAGTGCTTCCAGTTCTACTTCCGCAGCTGAGTCGAGTACAATCTCTGAGGCCATCTCCACGCCTAGCACGTCCACCCTGACCTCCAGTTCTACAGATCTTCAGCCCAGCACGGTCTCTGAAGCAGTCTCCACACTCCGCACTTCTATCCTGACTTCCTCCCCCCAGGCTAGCAGAGTTTCTGAGACCGTCTCTGTGTCCAGCCCATCCAGCCCATCCTCCACGGTCTCACCCAGCACCATCTCTGAGGGTGTTTCCCTAACCAGCGCTTCCAGTTCTACCTCCACTGCTGAGTCGCGTACCATCTCCAGGGACATCTCCACGCCTAGCGCGTCCACCCCGACCTCCTTTGCCCAGCCCACCATTGTCTCTGAAGCAGTCTCCATACTCAGCACTTCTATGCCGACTTCCTTGCCCCAGTCCAGCACAGCCTCTGAGACCGTCTCTGAGTCCCACCCTTCCAGCCCATCCTTGGTGGCCTCGCCCAGCACCATCTCTGAGGGTGTCCCTCCAAACAGTATTTCCAGCTCGACCTCCACAGCTGAGTCGAGTACCATCTTTGAGGCCATCTCCGTGCCTAGCGCGTCCACCCTGATCTCCAGTGCCCAGCCCAGCACCCTCTCTGAAGCAGTCTCCACACTTAGCACTTCTATCCCGAATTCCTCGCACCTGCCCAGCACAATTTCTGAGACCGTCTCCGTGTCCAACCCATCCAGCCTATCCTCCGTGGCCTCGCCCAGCACCATCTCCGAGGGCGTCTCCCCAACCAGTGCTTCCAGCTCGACCTCCACAGCTGAGTCGAGTACAATCTCTGAGGCCATCTCCGTGCCTAGCGCATCCACCCTGACCTCCAGTTCTACAGATCTTCAGCCCAGCACCATCTCTGAAGCAGTCTCTACACTCCGCACTTCTATCCCGACTTCCTCCCCCAAGGCCAGCAGAGTTTCTGAGACCGTCTCTGTGTCCAGCCCATCCAGCCCATCCTCCACGGTCTCGCCCAGCACCATCTCTGAGGGCGTTTTCCTAACCAGCGCTTCCAGTTCTACTTCCGCAGCTGAGTCGAGTACCATCTCTAGGGCCATCTCCACGCCTAGTGCATCCACCCTGACCTCCAGTGCCCTGCCCAGCACCGTGTCTGAAGCAGTCTCCACAGTCAGCACTTCTATGCGGACTTCCTCGCCCGAGTCCAGCCCAGTCTCTGAGACCGTCTCCGTGTCCAGCCCTTCCAGCCCATCCTACGTGGCCTCGCCCAGCACCATCTCGGAGTCCGTCTCCCCAACCAGTACTTCCAGGTCGACCTCTACAGCTGAGTCGAGTACCATCTCTGAGGTTATCTCCAAGCCTAGCGCATCCATCCTGATCTCCAATTCATTGCCCACCACAATATCTGAAGCAGTCTCCACCCTCAGCACTTCTATCGTGATGTCTTCGCCCCAGCCCAGCACAGTTTCTGAGACCGTCTCTGTGTCCAGCCCGTCCAGCCCATCCTCCACGGCCTCGCCCAGCATCATCTCCGAGGGCATCTCCCCAACCAGTGCTTCCAGTTCTACTTCCGCAGCTGAGTCGAGTACAATCTCTGAGGCCATCTCGACGCCTAGCACGTCCATCCTGACCTCCAGTGCCCTGCCAAGTACCGTCTCCCGAAGCAGTCTCCAGACTCAGCACTTCTTTGCGGACTTCCTCGTCCCAGCCCAGCACAGTTACTGAGACCGTCCCTCTGTCCAGCCTGTCCAGCCCATCCTCCACGGCCTCGCCCAGCACCATCTCCGAGGGCATCTCCCCAACCAGTGCTTCCAGTTCTACTTCCGCAGCTGTGTCGAGTACAATCTCTGAGGCCATCTCCACGCCTAGCATGTCAACCCTGACCTCCAGTTCTACAGATCTTCAGCCCAGCACCGTCTCTGAAGCAGTCTCCACACTCCGCACTTCTATCCTGACTTCCTCCCCCGAGGCCAGCCCAGTCTCTGAGACCGTCTCTGTGTCCAGCCCGTCCAGCCCATCCTCCCTGGCCTCGCCCAGCACCATCTCAGAGTCTGTCTCCCTAACCAGTACTTCCAGGTCGACCTCTACAGATGAGTCGAGTACCATCTCTGAGGCCATCTCCGTGCCTAGCGCGTCCACCCTGATCTCCAGTGCCCAGCCCAGCAACCTCTCTGAAGCAGTCTCCACACTTAGCACTTCTATCCCGAGTTCCTCGTCCCAGCCCAGCACAGTTTCTGAGACTGTCTCTGTGTCTAGCCTGTCCAGCCCATCCTCCACGGCCTCGCCCAGCATCATCTCTGAGGGTGTCCCCGCAAACAGTATTTCCAGCTCGACCTCCACAGGTGAGTCGAGTACAATCTCTGAGGCCATCTCCGTGCCTAGCGCATCCACCCTGACCTCCAGTTCTACAGATCTTCAGCCCAGCACCGTCTCTGAAGCAGTCTCTACACTCCGCACTTCTATCCTGACTTCCTCCCCCAAGGCCAGCACAGTTTCTGAGACGGTCTCAGTGTCCGATCCATCCAACCCATCCTCCACGGTCTCGCCCAGCACCATCCCTGAGGGCGATTCCCTAACCAGCGCTTCCAGTTCTACTTCCGCAGCTGAGTCGAGTACCATCTCTAGGGCCATCTCCACGCCTAGTGCATCCACCCTGACCTCCAGTGCCCTGCCCAGCACCATCTCTGAAGCAGTCTCCACAGTCAGCACTTCTATGCGGACTTCCTCGCCCGAGCCCAGCCCAGTCTCTGAGACCGTCTCTGTGTCCAGCCCTTCCAGCCCATCCTTGGTGGCCTCGCCCAGCACCATCTCGGAGTCCGTCTCCCTAACCAGTACTTCCAGGTCGACCTCCACAGCTGAGTCGAGTACCATCTCTACGCCTAGCTCATCCACCCTGATCTCCAATTCCTTGCCCACCACAATCTCTGAAGCAGTCTCCACCCTCAGCACGTCTATCGTAATGTCTTCGCCCCAGCCCAGCACAGTTTCTGAGACCGTCTCTGTGTCCCACCCTTCCAGCCCATCCTCCACAGCCTCGCCCAACACCATCTCTGAGGGCGTCCCCGCAAGCAGTATTTCCAGCTCGACCTCCACAGCTGAGTCGAGTACCATCTCTGAGGCCATCTCCGTGCCTAGCGAGTCCACGCTGATCTCCAGTGCCCAGCCCACCACCCTCTCTGAAGCAGTCTCCACACTCAGTACTTCTATGTGGACTTCCTCGTCCCAGCCCAGCCCAGTCACTGAGACCGTCTCTGTGTCCAGCCTGTCCAGCCCATCCTCCAGGGCCTCGCCCAGCACAATCTCCGAGGGCATCTCCCCAACCAGTGCTTCCAGTTCTACTTCCGCAGCTGAGTCGAGTACAATCTCTGAGGCCATCTCCACGCCTAGCACGGTCACCCTGACCTCCAGTTCTACAGATCTTCAGCCCAGGACAGTCTCTGAAGCAGTCTCCACACTCCGCACTTCTATCCTGACTTCCTCCCCCCAGGCCAGCAGAGTTTCTGAGACCGTCTCTGTGTCCAGCCCATCCAGCGCATCCTCCACGGTCTCGCCCAGCACCATCTCTGAGGGCGTTTCCCTAACCAGCGCTTCCAGTTCTACCTCCACTGCTGAGTCGCGTACCATCTCCAGGGACATCTCCATGCCTAGCGCGTCCAACCCGACCTCCTTTGCCCAGCCCACCATTGTCTCTGAAGCAGTCTCCATACTCAACACTTCTATGCCGACGTCCTCACCCCGGTCCAGCACAGCCTCTGAGACCGTCTCTGAGTCCCACCCTTCCAGCCCATTCTCCACGGCCTTGCCCAGCACCATCTCTGAGGGTGTCCCTCCAAACAGTATTTCCAGCTCGACCTCCACAGCTGAGTCGAGTACCATCTCTGAGGCCATCTCCGTGCCTAGCGCGTCCACCCTGATCTCCAGTGCCCAGCCCAGCACCCTCTCTGAAGCAGTCTCCACACTTAGCACTTCTATCCCGAAATCCTCGCACCTGCCCAGCACAGTTTCTGAGACCGTCTCCGTGTCCAACTCATCCAGCCCATCCTCCGTGGCCTCGCCCAGCACCATCTCCGAGGGCGTCTCCCCAACCAGTGCTTCCAGCTCGACTTCCACAGCTGAGTCGAGTACAATCTCTGAGGTTATCTCCAAGCCTAGCGCATCCACCCTGATCTCCAATTCATTGCCCACCACAGTATCTGAAGCAGTCTCCACCCTCAGCACTTCTATCGTGATGTCTTCGCCCCAGCTCAGCACAGTTTCTGAGACCCTCTGTGTCCAGCCCGTCCAGCCCATCCTCCACGGCCTCGCCCAGCACCATCTCCGAGGGCATCTCCCCAACCAGTGCTTCCAGTTCTACTCCGCAGCTGTGTCGAGTACAATCTCTGAGGCCATCTCCACGCCTAGCACGTCCACCCTGACCTCCATTTCTACAGATCTGCAGCCCAGCACCGTCTCTGAAGCAGTCTCCACACTCCGCACTTCTATCCTGACTTCCTCCCCCGAGGCCAGCACAGTTTCTGAGACCGTCTCTGTGTCCAGCCCATCCAGCCCATCCTCCACGGTCTCGCCCAGCACCATCTCTGAGGGCGTTTCCCTAACTAGCGCTTCCAATTCTACCTCCACTGCTGAATCGCGTACCATCTCCAGGGACATCTCCACGCGTAGCGCGTCCACCCCGACCTCCTTTGCCCAGCCCACCACCGTCTCTGAAGTAGTCTCCACACTCAGCACTTCTATCGTGATGTCTTCGCCCCAGCCCGCCCCAGTCTCTGAGACCGTCTCTGTGCCTAGCCCGTCCAGCCCATCCTCCCCTGGCCTCGCCCAGCACCATCTCAGAGTCTGTCTCCCCAACCAGTACTTCCAGGTCGACCTCTACAGATGAGCCGAGTACCATCTCTGAGGACATCTCTGTGCCTAGCGTCCCACCCTGATCCTCCAGTGCCCAGCCCAGCACCCTCTCTGAAGCAGTCTCCACACTTAGCACTTCTATCCCGAGTTCCTCGCACCAGCCCAGCACAGTTTCTGAGACCGTCTCTGTGTCCAGCGTGTCCAGCCCATCCTCCACGGCCTCGCCCAACACCATCTCTGAGGGCGTTTCCCTAACCAGCGCTTCCAGTTCTACCTCCACTGCTGAGTCGAGTACCATCTCTAGGGCTATCTCCACGCCTAGCGCATCCACCCTGATCTCCAATTCCTTGCCCACCACAATCTCTGAAGCAGTCTCCACCCTCAGGACGTCTATCGTAATGTCTTCGCCCCAGCCCAGCACAATTTCTGAGACCGTCTCTGTGTCCAGCCCGTCCAGCCCATCCTCCACGGTCTCGCCCAGCACCATCTCTGAGGGCGTTTCCCTAACCAGCGCTTCCAGTTCTACCTCCACTGCTGAGTCGTACCATCTCTGAGGACATCTCCACGCCTAGCGCATCCACCCCGACCTCCTTTGCCCAGCCCACCACCGTCTCTGAAGTAGTCTCCACACTCAGCACTTCTATGCCGACTTCCTTGCCCCAGTCCAGCACAGCCTCTGAGACCATCTCTGAGTCCCACCCTTCCAGCCCATTCTCCACGGCCTTGCCCAGCACCATCTCTGAGGGTGTCCCCTCCAAACAGTATTTCCAGCTCAACCTCCACAGCTGAGTCGAGTACCATCTCTGAGGCCATCTCCGTGCCTAGCGCATCCACCCTGACCTCCAGTTCTACAGATCTTCAGCCCAGCACCATCTCTGAAGCAGTCTCTACCCTCCGCACTTCTATCCTGACTTCCTCCCCCCGAGGCCAGCACAGTTTCTGAGACCGTCTCTGTGTCCAGCCCATCCAGCCCATCCTCCACGGTCTCGCCCAGCACCATCTCTGAGGGCGTTTCCCTAACCAGCACATCCAGTTCTACTTCCAGAGTTGAGTCGAGTATAATCTCTGAGGCCATCTCCACGCCTAGCATGTCCACCCTGTCCTCCAGTTCTACAGATCTTCAGCCCAGCAGCGTCTCTGAAGCAGTCTCCACAGTCAGCACTTCTATGCGGACTTCCTCGCCCGAGCCCAGCCCAGTCTCTGAGACCGTCTCTGTGCCCAGCCCGTCCAGCCCATCCTCCCTGGCCTCGCCCAGCACCATCTCAGAGTCTGTCTCCCCAACCAGTACTTCCAGGTCGACCTCCACAGCTGAGTCGAGTACCATCTCTAGGGCTATCTCCACGCCTAGCGCATCCACCCTGATCTCCAATTCCTTGCCCACCACAATCTCTGAAGCAGTCTCCACCCTCAGGACGTCTATCGTAATGTCTTCGCCCCAGCCCAGCACAATTTCTGAGACCGTCTCTGTGTCCCACCCTTCCAGCCCATCCTCCACAGCCTCGCCCAACACCATCTCTGAGGGCGTCCCTGCAAACAGTATTTCCAGCTCGACCTCCACAGCTGAGTCGAGTACCATCTCTGAGGCCATCTCCGTGCCTAGCGAGTCCACGCTGATCTCCAATGCCCAGCCCACCACCCTCTCTGAAGCAGTCTCCACACTCAGTACTTCTATGCGGACTTCCTCGTCCGAGCCCAGCCCAGTCACTGAGACCGTCTCTGTGTCCATCCTGTCCAGCCCATCCTCCAGGGCCTCGCCCAGCACCATCTCCGAGGGCATCTCCCCAACCAGTGCTTCCAGTTCTACTTCCGCAGCTGAGTCGAGTACAATCTCTGAGGCCATCTTTATGCCTAGCACGTCCACTCTGACCTCCAGTTCTACAGATCTTCAGCCCAGCACGGTCTCTGAAGCAGTCTCTACACTCCGCACTTCTATCCTGACTTCCTCCCCCCAGGCCAGCAGAGTTTCTGAGACCGTCTCTGTGTCCAGCCCATCCAGCGCATCCTCCACGGTCTCGCTCAGCACCATCTCTGAGGGCGTTTCCCTAACCAGCGCTTCCAGTTCTACCTCCACTGCTGAGTCGCGGACCATCTCCAGGGACATCTCCACGCCTAGCGCGTCCACCCCGACCTCCTTTGCCCAGCCCACCATTGTCTCTGAAGCAGTCTCCATACTCAGCACTTCTATGCTGACTTCCTTGCCCCAGTCCAGCACAGCCTCTGAGACCGTCTCTGAGTCCCACCCTTCCAGCCCATTCTCCACGGCCTTGCCCAGCACCATCTCTGAGGGTGTCCCTCCAAACAGTATTTCCAGCTCGACCTCCACAGCTGAGTCGAGTACCATCTCTGAGGCCATCTCCGTGCCTAGCGCATCCACCCTGACCTCCAGTTCTACACATCTTCAGCCCAGCACCATCTCTGAAGCAGTCTCTACACTCCGCACTTCTATCCTGACTTCCTCCCCCAAGGCCAGCACAGTTTCTGAGACCGTCTCTGTGTCCAGCCCATCCAGTCCATCCTCCACGGTCTCGCCCAGCACCATCTCTGAGGGCGTTTCCCTAACCAGCGCTTCCAGTTCTACTTCCAGAGCTGAGTCGAGTATAATCTCTGAGGCCATCTCCACGCCTAGCATGTCCACCCTGTCCTCCAGTTCTACAGATCTTCAGCCCAGCAGCGTCTCTGAAGCAGTCTCCACACTCAGCACTTCTATGCGGACTTCCTCGCCCGAGCCCAGCCCAGTCTCTGAGACCGTCTCCGTGTCCAGCCCATCCAGCCTATCCTCGTTGGCCTCGCCCAGCACCATCTCCGAGTCCGTCTCCCCAACCAGTACTTCCAGGTCTACCTCTACAGCTGAGTCGAGTACAATCTCTGAGGCCATCTCCATTCCTAGCGTCCACCCTGATCTCCAATTCCCTGCCCAGCACCGTCTCTGAAGCAGTCTCCACCCTCAGGAGTTCTATACTTACGTCTTCGCCCGAGCCCAGCACAGTTTCTAAGACAGTCTCTGTGTCCCACCCTTCCAGCCCATCCTCCACGGCCTCGCCCAGCACCATCTCTGATGGCGTCCCCGCAAACAGTACTTCCAGCTTGACCTCCACACCTGAGTTGAGTACCATCTTTGAGGCCATCTCCTTGCCTAGCGCGTCCACCCTGATCTCCAGTGCCCAGCCCAGCAGCGTGTCTGAAGCAGTGTCCAGACTCAGTACTTCTATGTGGACTTCCTCTCCCCGGCCCAGCACAGTTACTGAGACAGTCTCTGTGTCCAGCCCGTCCATCCCATCCTCCAGGGCCTCGCCCAGCACCATCTCCGAGGGTATCTCCCCAGCCAGTGCTTCTAGTTCTACTTCTGCAGCTGAGTCGAGTATAATCTCTGAGGCCATCTCCACGCCTAGTACGTCCACCCTGACCTCCAGTTCTACAGATCTTCAGCCCAGCACCGTCTCTGAAGCAGTCTCCACACTCAGCACTTCTATGCGGACTTCCTCGCCCCAGCCCAGCCCAGTCTCTGAGACCGTCTCCGTGTCCAGCCCGTCCAGCCCATCCTCCCTGGCCTCGCCCAGCACCATCTCGGAGTCCGTCTCCCCAGCCAGTAGTTCCAGGTCGACCTCTACAGCTGAGTTGAGTACCATCTCTGAGGCTATCTCCATGCCTAGCGCGTCCACCTTGATCTCTAATTCCCTGCCCAGCACCATCTCTGAAGTAGTCTCCACCCTCAGCACTTCTATCCTGACGTCTTCGCCCCAGCCCAGCACAGTTACTGAGACCGTCTCTATGTCCCACCCTTCCCGCCCATCCTCCACGGCCTCGCCCAGCACCATCTCTGAGGGCGTCCCTGCAAACAGTACTTCCAGTTCTACCTCCACAGCTGAGTCGAGTACCATCTCTGAGGCCATCTCCCTGCCTAGCGCGTCCACCCTGATCTCCAGTGCCCAGCCCAGCACCGTCTCTGAAGCAGTCTCCACAGTCAGCACTTCTATGCGGACTTCCTCACCCCAGCCCAGCCCAGTCTCTGACACTGTCTCTGTGTCCAGCCGTTCCAGCCCATCCTCCGTGGCCTTACCCAGCACTATCTCGGAGTCCGTTTCCCCAAGCAGTACTTCCAGGTTGACCTCTACAGCTGAGTCGAGTACCATCTCTGAGGTCATCTCCGTGCCTAGCGCATCCACCCTGCTCTCCAATTCCTTGCCCAGCACAATCTCTGAAGGAATCTCCTCCCTCAGCACTTCTATCCCGACTTCCTCACACCAGTCCAGCACAGTTTCTGAGACCGTCTCTGTGTCCAGTCCTTCCAGAACATCCTCCACGGCCTCGGCCAGCACCATTTCCGAGTCCCTCTCCCCAACCAGCGCTTTTACCAATGCCTTCACAGTTGAACTGAGAAGCATCTCCACGGCCATGTCCACGCCTGGCGCTTCCAGCCCAACCGCTACAGATCACCCCAGCACTGTCACTATGAGGAAAAGTGCCCAGCACTGGACCATTTCCAAAGCTTTCTCTATGCCCATTTCTTCCAGTCTTACACCCATGGCTGAGCTGAGCACCACCTCCGAGACCTTTGGCAATCTCAGCACCTTCATTCCGACCTCCAAATCGGAGGGCACCACCAGCACCTCCAGTGCACAGCCCAGCACCATCTCTGAAACCTTCTCCTTGTCGAGCACTTTCATGCCAACCTTCATGCCCCAGCTCAGCACTGTGTCCGAGGCCATCTCTATGCCCATCATTTCCAGTACGACTTCCACGGCTGAGTCCAGCACTGTCTCTGAGACTGTCTATGTGCCAAGTGTTTCAAGGCCATCCTCCATGTCTCTGTCCAGCACTATCTCGAGAGTCATTTCCTCTTCAAGCCCTTCCAGCCTGACTTCCCCAGCTGAGCCCAGTACCATCTCCGAGTCCATCTCCACGCCTAGTGTTTCTACTCTCATTTCCAGTTCCCAGCCCAGCACCATCTCTGAAGCAGTCTCCATGAGCAGTGCTTCTAGGCAGACCTCTATGGCTGAGCCCAGCACCGCGTCTGAGGCCATTTCTACATCCAATGTTTTCATTGTCACCTCCCCTGCTGAGTCAGGTACGTTCTCTGAGGCCGTCTCCACACCCAGCACAGTCATCCCAAGGTCCGTGGCTCTGGCCAGCACTGTCTCTGAGGCCGTCTCTTCGCCTCTCACCGACAGTGAAACCAGGAACAGTGAGACAACTTCAGCCTCATTCTCTGCACCTCCCTTGCTGACCTCTGCCACTCAGAGAGCCTTCTTCACATCTGCTACTCACTCAACAGCCTCTGAAACCACCACCAAGCCAGCGACCTCAGCAACCACCGTTTCTGGTCCAGTCTCAGCAGAGCTCAGCCACAGTGAGGTAACGCTGTCAACCATGGTCTCTGCCCCCGATACAGCTGAAACATCTGCTAGTGTGAGAGCGTCGACAGGAGCTACACACTCTCCAGGTATATTGACATCCTCCCGTGAGACTGCAATAACAAGGAGTGTGTCTCTCCCTACTGTACCTGAAACAGTCCTCAGTGAGACAACAACTACAACTTCTCTTCCCTCAACTCACTCAAGAAGAGAGACCAACATGTCAACCTTTCTCCCTACCCAGAGCACAGCTGAAATTTCCACAAAGGAGGAACATCTGACGACTACTTTCCAGTCAACTGTGACAGCACCATCCAGTGAAAGACCTCTCAGTACGACTGTCACACATGCAATGGTGTCTGAATTGACCACCAGTGGGACAGTGACACTGGCTCCTCCCCTCACAGCCGGTACTGAGCTGACAAGTATCAAGACTACCCTAGCAACCACTCCTTCTGTTCCAGTGTCAAAGGCATCCACACATCCCATGGTAACACTTATGCACACCACAACTGTAATGAGCAACAGCAAGACAATTTCAGCACCCCCTCTACCACTCACAGTGACCACCTCTGCCTCACACAGCACCTTCATGACATCTGCCTTGCACACAACCATTTCTGAAACCACCCGCAGTGAGGAAACATCTGCTACTCATGCTGTGCCCATTACTAGTAAAACATCCTCTAGTGAGGCAGCCCTGACTACAGCAACTCGCCCTCCGATTGTATCAACATCTTCTGCCAAGAGTGCCGTAACAACAATCATGTTACGCACAACAGTTCCTGCATTTATTAGCAGTGCATCACCACTGACAACAACTTCTCCCCAAGTGACTTTCACAGAGTTCACAGGCAGTGAGACTACCAAGGCAATTAGTTTTCCTACACAAACTACAGCAAAATCTCCCCATAGAGAGACCACAATATCAACAACTCTCACTATACCTGCTACACATGAATTCTCCACCTTTCAGGCAAACTCTAAAATGGCCACCTCCCAACCAGCTCTGACCTCCCCTTTCACTATGACTCTGCCAGTGACAACTTCCACCAAATCCACAACCCACAAGAAAACGTTGGCAACGACTGTTTCTTTGCCTCCCACCGCAGTGTCCACCTCCAGGATCTCTAGCACAATAGTGACTTCAAAGCCAGCAACAAATCAAGAGTCTTCTACAAGGTCCATGGCGCCTCTTCTCTCCGTCTCAACACGTTCCTCAGTTCCCACAAGGAAACCCACTACTGGAGCCACTCAAGTGTCTCGGCCTCAGTCTAGCAGCACGAATGCCCCAATTGTTGTGCCAACCAAAATCCCAGTGATGAGTGGTTACTCCAAAACCACCACTGGCACCACCACCGCCATGGGTGAGTTGGAAGGTACCAATGGGGGGGCAGGGTTCAGGGCATGGGGCACCGCACATAGAGCTTGGGAGCTCTAGATTCTTTTCCTGGCTCAGCCACTGATGAGCGCAATGGGGTCCCTGATCTCAGTTGGGGCAGGTGTTTAACTGGAATGTGAAGAAAAATTCTTGGATAGAAACACTTGGCAATCAATTACTATTTCCCTCACGTACTTCAGAGCTGGCTGTACCTCAGCACCGGGCGAGGGGTCCCTGTGTAACCAGCCCTCCCTGCCTGAGAGGTGGCTGCACTTCAGTGCTGGGTGAGGGGTCCCTGGGTAACTGGCTGCCCTGCCCCAGAAGTGGCTGCATCTCAGTGCTGGGTGAGGGGTCCCTGGGTAACTGGCCTCCTGCCCCAGAGGTAGCTGCAGCTCAGTGCTGGGGGAGGGGTCTCTGTCAGGTTTCTACCCTCAGGCAGCCCCATTTCTCTCTTTGCTCCCCTGAAGTTCCAGCCACCACGAGGAAGCCCCTGCAGTGCCAGAACGGGGGGACGTTCCTTGCAAACGTGTGTCACTGCCCATCCGGTTTCACAGGGGAGCGGTGCGAAACGGTGATGAACAACGTCAACGTTGGTGAGCTGCTCCCACCTCCCCATTGCTCTGGGGCTCCCCTGTCAGGCTAGCGCTTTCCTGGGCTCGCGTCCCAAAGCAGCCTGCTGGCTGTCTCGGCGACCCTGGTGACTGTTCCAGGGGGGTGTTGCTTTATCTCTCAGCATCGCATTGGAGGTGCAAAAAAGGCTAAATCACCCTGGCGGAGTGAACGAGGTTGGGGGGGTTGCTTGTGAGAGGTGGGAGGGGGTTGTCCTGCTCTTTTGGGGCTGGTCCAAGGGGGCAGGGACCAGTTGTTCTCTAGGCCCCCCTCAAAAGGCACCTCAAGGAGCAAGGGAGTTAATCTGGAGCTGGGCAGAGCTCTTGGGGAACTCAGTTCCAAAGCAGGTGCCGTGGCAGGCCAGGGTGCCCGTTGCTGGAGGGGTTTGGACAAACACCCACTGGGGCTGAGCTGGGGGTACTGGTCCCAGTCCGGTGTGGGCGGCTGGACTGGGGGTCCCTTCCAGCCTGCTTGGGGCTGCCAACACCACCTTGTCTGTCCTGCCTACAGACGTTGTTGTGGCTGAGATCAACATCACTGTGGAGGTGACGACCATGGTCTTCACCCAAAACATGACAAATCGCTCCTCCCAAGCCTTCAGAGAATTCGTGGAAATCTTCATCACCCAGGTGAGGGAGGGAGATGGGGCTGCAGAGCTGCCAGGGGCGTCAGGATGGGCGGGGGGCACCGATGGAGCTACGGGTGAATAGGGAACTGCCATAGTGGGGTGGAGATGGGGGAGGGGGTGATTGTAGGTCTATGGAGGCAGTGTCCTTTTGCATAGGTCTCCTGGGGGCTTGGGCCTGGTGCAATGCATTATGGGAGGGTTGGGGCTTTGGCTCATGGGGGAGGGGAAGGCCCAGCTGCACCAGATCCCAGGTCCTTGGGCTGTGGGAGGACCAAGTCTACCAATGGGGCAGGAGCATCT
Source organism: Rafetus swinhoei (assembly GCA_019425775.1). NCBI lineage: Eukaryota > Metazoa > Chordata > Testudines > Trionychidae > Rafetus > Rafetus swinhoei. Next base: position 9,699,127 of record CM033448.1, on the reverse strand, counting down.
TGCTGGGTTGGGGGAGCAGGGTCTCTGCAGGGCAGGGGTCAGCGGGGGGCTGTGAAGGGGACTGGGACACCTTGCTGAGCCCAGCGTCTTGCAGATGGCGCCAATGTACAAGCGGACGGTGCCCGGGTTCCTGCGCATCGAGGTGATCCAGCTGAGGTGAGGTGTGAGGCCCAGGCCTGCCGGGGGCGGGGGGGTCATGCAGCAGCCTCCTGACTCCTCTTCTCTCCTTCTCCGCCCGCAGCAACGGCAGCGTGGTGGTAGAGCACCGGGTGCTCCTGGACGTGCCCTACGCCAGCTACGCCAGCGACTACCCCCAGGCCATGGCCAACATCAGTGCCTGGCTCGATGTCACCACCTGCGTCAACGACTCGGACACTACCACCCAGGGTCTGTGCTGTGCCCTGCCTGGCCAGCTGGCCTCCCTTTCATAGCCAGTTGGTTCTCTGGGTCGCTGTGAGGTGTCAGCCGCCCCGCAGAGCCTGTGTCTGGTCCCTTCCTCACACAGCCCCTCGCGCCCTCCCTGCCACGTTTCCTGCATCGGCCCTGGCACCCTGGGGCCTCCAACCAGCCGTGGAGATCACCATGGACACAGTACCTGTCCCCTCACCGGCCCTGCAGAACTTCTAGGCTGCGTCTAGACTGGCAAGGTCAAAAACTTGCCAGCTGTCTACACTGGCCGCTTGAATTTGCGCAAGAGCACGGGCTTTGTAATGTACAAAATCAGTGCTTCTTGCGCAAATACTTTGACGCTTCCGTTCGGGCAAAAGCCCTCTTGCGCAAATGTATTTGCGCCAGAGGGCCAGTGTAGACAGCTAAAAAGTGTTTTGCACAAAAAAGCCCCGATGGCGAAAATGGCGATCGGGCTTTCTTCATAAAACGCGTCTAGATTGGCACGGACGCTTTTCCGCAAAAAGTGCTTTTGCTCAAAAGCGTCTGTGCCAATCTAGACGCTCTTTTCCGCAAATGCTTTTAACCGAAAAACTTTTCCGTTAAAAGCATTTGCGGAAAATCATGCCAGTCTAGACGCAGCTCTAGAGTCTCCCAGGCCTTTGGGTCCCACCAGTCTACAGTTCCTGCTCCCTGCTCGACCTCTGGCACATATGGCCCCCCCAGGACCACAGCCCCCACTTGCTTCCTGGGCCCCAACCTCATAGCTACTCGCACAGCCCTGGGGTCTTTGCCCCACACCTGCAGGTGTAAAGCGGCCGTGGTCCGTGCCGAGGGCACAACTCACCACCTGGCTCTTCTCTTCCAGCTCTGCCTCAAGGCTTGTGCTTCAAACCCAACGCAACACGTGTCAACGCCCTGGCCCTGCAGACCACTGGTGAGAGGCAGCTTCAGGGAGCCTGGGCAGGAGGGTGGGGGCCCATCTGGTCTGATCCCAGAGACCTGCTCCTGGCGTAATTCCTGTTAGAAAAGCCTCCCGCTGCAGCTGTGCCATTGGTGGAGACTGCCGTGGCCCGGGGGAAATTCATTCCATCACTGGCCAAAGCGCCTGCCTGAGCCCCGGGCACAGAGGAGCAAAACTGGTTTGCAGCGCTTAGAAAGGAAGGTCCCGGTGGGCAGGCTCTCTCCCGACCTCTGCCAGCTCTGGCTCCTGGGCTTATAGATTCCAACACCCAGTGCACTCCAGGCCTGGACTACGGGGCTCCCAACCATGCTGACGCAGACTGCTGGGCGGGACAAAAGCAGCCTGATGGCACTTGTCCTAAAGAGAACAGATGGGTGCAGACATCTGTGATGGGTGGCCAGCTGCAGTGTCTCATCAGAAGCAGACCAGGGAGCATCTGATAATGTGGACATAGGCAGCAAGCTTCAAACGGCTAGGAGGGGAAAGTGCCAGATTAGCCGGTGGAACTCACTGCCACAAGGTCTGCCTGACACCAAGGAGCACTGGCTGGCAAATGGGAACCCTGTCCCATACAAAATGTCACATTGCTTGGGGCGAAGGACATTTGCTGCATGGGGAGGAAAGGCGGAGGGTGACATTTTACACAGGGAGGACGTGGACACTGGTGTGCAGGAGACTGGGAATGTAACGATTCGCCTGTCTCTGGCATCCTGGGAAGGCCTGTAGCCCTCCTGCCAGCTCCTGGAGGTGGCAGTGGGGAGCAGAGTGGCTGGGTCCAGCTGCTCATGAAAACCCAGCAAGGGCAGAACAGGAGCCCCATGTGTTTTCCTGGAGCCTCCTTGGGGGTGAGGCTGGCCCAGCCAGAGCTGGGGGATACCCCTGTTGACCTGCTCTGGGCCTGCCTCCCAGGTGTGTGCCAGAACAACTCGAACATCAGCCTGTCCTACGAGAACTACTTCCTGCCCGTCAACATCTCAGGCCAGCTCATGTGTGTCTCCAACTGCAGCGTCTACCACCCTAACCCCTACACCTGCAGCGGTCGGGGGTACTGCTACATCCAGCTGGGGGGCCCCACCTGCTAGTGAGTGTTAACACCCAGGGACACGGGGGGAACCCGGCTGCGGCTGGGGATGGGGACTGAGCCTGGTTCTCACACCGGGGCGCAGGGAGCCATGGCTGGTCTGAATGCCACCGGCTGGAGGGCCAAAGTGGGATCACTGGGGGGAGTGCTGGTCACCCCTGTCTTCGGCATTTGCTCCTGGGAAGCACTGGGCCTGAGACTTGGTGCCAAGGCTGGACCCATCCCCTGCTGACCCATCCCCATGAGCCTCACTTCAGAACTTTCAACAACCCTCTAGACATCCCCCCCCCAAGCCAGGGAGAGAACCCAGGTGTCCTGGCTCCCAGCCCCCTCCCCTTCCAGAGCTGGGCAGAGAACCCAGACCTCTGGGCTGCCTCGCGCTGCTGACAACCTCCCCATCTCTCGGCAGCTGCCAGAACTCGGACTGGGAGTGGTACGTGGGCAGTCACTGTGAGCAGGCCGTGAGCAAGGTGGGCGTGGCGGTGGGAGTGGCGCTTGGCCTGGCTGTGCTGCTGCTGGTGATTCTCATCCTGGCCATCTGTCTGTGCTGGCGTCGGCACGGGAGTGGCAAGCACAGGTACGGGGTGGGCGGGGACTGGGGCACAAAGGGGTGGGATTTCCACCCTTCTGGGCAGGGGGCAGTCTGACCTGCTCTGACAATCCTCCACGGACGTCAATTTCCCCCCCCCGGGCAACTCATCCCAGTGTTACCACCCTGGCAGGACATTTTCCTAATGTCCAACCTAAAGTGCCCCTGCTGCTGTTTAAGCCCCTTGCTTCTCGTGCCCTCCTGAGATATGAGGGAGAACAACGTACCTCCCTCACTGGCCATAGCTCTGGGGTCGCTCACTCCGGCGAGTTTCTGCCCTGGCTCTCCTCTGAGCTCTCTCAGTTTAAGAACTGAGGGTGCCAGGACAGGATGTGGGATCCCGCCGTGGGCACAGCCGCGCCAGGCACCGAGGGGAAAGCACCACTTGGCTGCTCTTCAGTGGACGCCTCAGAAAAGTCCCTGAACTGAAAATTCCCCTCCCGCAATTTGTAAAACTCATCCCCCCCAACAGGAGCACGGGAAAGGACTGAAGGTCAGGGAGTGGTCTGGTGTTTCAAGTGGTAATAGAATATTTTTCTGGGGGCACCAGTGAGAGGGTCAAATCAGGGCAAATTGCTTAGAGACAGGGCGACGAGCCCATGGCTGGGGGGGGGTCTCCCCATAAGGCACCAAACCAGCCACCCAGAGCACTTCTGTTCACCACACTGGCCAGCAAGGAGCCACACAAGCAACCCCCTTAGACACCCAGCTTCTGTGCCACCAGCAGCACCGCGCCTTCCCCAGGCTGCGAAACCCATCACACCAAAGCCCAACAGGATCCGAAGGCACCAGCCACATCCCAGGTCCATTTATAGCTCAGCTCTCACCCAAAGAGCAGGCTGCACTGATCCTCTGGAATCTGACAGCTAAAGGCTTATTCATAGAAAGGCAGAAAGAAAAGGTTGAAAGTAAAATTGTTAAAGGGCTCGAGTTACATTCGCCGCTTGCACAGTTCTTGGTGCAGGTTTTAGCAGAGATGGAATCATCTGCTGTTTTACAAGAAGTCTCTGGGATACATTCCCTGTTAGGATGGATAAACAGTCCTTTCCTGCGTCAGCTCCCAGCAGGGATCCTGTGAAGGTGATTAGCTGCAGTGAGTCATGTGACCCGTCACTGTCCATGCCTGATTCAGGCCTTAGCAGCCATCGCTCACGGGCTGGTGTGACAGACTGGGCCGGGTCTGGGCACCGCTGAGGGAGTCCACTCAGGGCAAATTGCTCAAATTCGGGGCTCCTTACAGCCCCCAGACTGGAGACCTTCCCAAATAGGCCACAAACCAGTCCCACGGAGCGCTTCAGCTAGCTGCCTGCCTGGCCAGCCAGAAGCCCCACAAGCAAAACCCCTCTGACAACCCAGCAATATCCGTGCCCCAGATGGCCCCGGGCCTGCCCACAAGTGAGGGGTCTTAGAGCCCAATCTCACCTACCCCGAACAAGTTCTGTCCGGTTCCAAGAAACCAGCCACAGATCCCAGATCAATGTACCCTCTGGATCTTACTCACAAGATCACGCTGAGCCAATCCTTTAGAATCTAACATCTAAAGGTTTATTACTACCAGAAAGAAAAGTGCGAGGCTGAGGTTGTTAAAGTATCATACATTACATGCATCGAATCTCCCAGTTCTCGATGCAGGCTTGCAGCAGAGATGTTATACCTGCTGGCTTAAAAGTCCTTGGTGTACATCCTACATCAGGATGGGTTCACAGTTCTTTCCGGCTCCTCGATCCCTGCACTCTTGCCTCTGGGATGAAGAGCTGAGCTGAGCACCCTGATGGAGTCGGCCACATGGCCTACTTATACTCCTCCCTGGCTTCTTCCAAGCTGGAGGGAATCACATGGTCACAGGCCAGGCATCCAGGTTCTCTCTTAGGTGGGTCTCTGGTACTTAAGAGACCTATTGTCATTCGCATGTCCATAGGCTGAGCTGCCTTGCCCATTGCTCAAACACATACAGAGAAACTCTCAGTATCCACACAGAGTACACGCTTATAACTTCACACACAGACATTATACAATTACACAAATACAATTAAACTGATATATAGAATCAGTATAAGATAAGCTTTCATTAGGCACCTCGCATGGCCCCCTTTGTACCAACTTTTGGGGCAAACATCCCCCCATGGGTGCAGCAGTGATCTGGCTGCTCCCCTTAAAATCCCGTAATGTGACAACTTCACAGAGAAGTTCATCAGCCAAGACCTATTGCCCGTGAAATGCTGCTAGTCACTTGACTAACAGTCTTCTCACAATAGGCTGGCCCAGCCCCCTGCAGATATCTCCTGGAAGCAAACCTTTGCAATACACGCAGAGCTGATATTCAGAACTTCACATGCAAATATGATTCCTGCATATGCATAGAGTCAGTAGACACCTCATTGGCCCACTCTCTTCCAGGGTTGGTGCAAACATAGAATGATGCTTTGTATGTTCACATCAGACTCCAGTAAGGTCACACAGGTGAGCCCGGGACATCCACTGCCTTGAGAGCCAGGGAGGCAGGTGTGTCAAGACGTCACCCTGATCTCTCACATCTAGGGCAGAGAATCTAGGGCAGAGAATGAACTTTTCCCGCCAGGCCAGGGATAGCCGGCCGGGGGGGAGTGGGGGGCGAAGTGTTTAGAGTGATGTCACTGAGAATTCCTGCATCTATCACACCCAGGGGCCAGGCACGGGTCCAACCCCAGCCTCCCGCCCTGGGCAGCCAGGCCTGAGAGAGGTGAACTCAAGTCCAGTGCCCTCCAGGGCAGCCCCGCAGCCCCATGCTTATCCCAGTGGGTGAGATTGGCTGGCCTGGGCTAGACAGATATGCAGACGCATGAATTTTAATCTCTCCCCCTCCCCTTCCTCTACCACGGTCAGGTAGGGAAGGGTGTCACAGAAGGGGAAACTGAGGCACATGGGGGGAGGAGGGATTTACCTGGAGCCAGGCAGCTGCCTGAGGCTCAGGACTCCTGGGTTCTCTCCTCAGTTCTGGTGCTGACCCCGTGGGGTGGGTCTGGAGGCCGGATCCTTTCCATGTCCCAGGCCAGGTGAGGGCAGCAGCAAGCCCAGCATGGGCCGGGCTGCAGCAGGTTTGGGCGCTGGAGAATATGGGGCATGGGGGGAGATGGCAGCAGGCAGGCGACATGTGACGGGCAGCCTGGCTGCTCTCTCTGCAGCATGGCAGACCTGGAGGAGAGACAGGAGAAGTGGTTTGAGAACACGGAGTGGGAGTGGACCGCGCCCCCCCAGGGCACTGCCACCGGGACAGGTAAGGGGGTGGGGAGCCATCTCCCCGGCTCTGGGCCTGAGCTCAGCCGCCCTGGCCTGCCCTGGGGTCCTGCCTGGACACAGGCGGGTTGGCTGCCAGCTCTGGGGCATAAGGGGATGGAGCTCTGGGCTGGGCTGGAGCCCAGGACACTGGCCAGCAGGTGCCTGGCCAGAGAGGTGCTGGGGCTGACACTGCTACAGAGGCCCCATCAAAGGCATCAAGGGGTGGGGCTGGGGAAGAGAGGCAGGAGGGGAGCATGCAGTGTAGGTACAGGGAGGCCAGTGGGGGCAGAGGAAAGGGGGTGCAGTGGGGTGGGGTGCACAGGGTGTGGGACAGGGGAGGTGAGGCAGAGGGGCGGTGCAGTGGGAGTGGGGATGCACAGAGTGTGGGGATGGGGGTGCAGTGGGGTGGGGTGCATAGGGTGAGGACAGGGGAGGGGAGTGGGGGCAGAGGGGGTGTAGTGGAGGTGGGGGTGCACATGATGGGGACGGGAGGAGAGTGGGGCAGAGGGGTGCAGTAGGGATGGGGTGCACAGGGTGGGGACAGGGAAGGGGGCAGGGACAGAGGGGTGCAGTGGGGGTGGGGTGCACAGGGTAGGGACAGGGGAGGAGAGTGGGGGCAGAGGGGTGCAGTAGGGATGGGGTGCACAGGGTGGGGACAGGAGGGGTGGGGACAGAGGGGTGCAGTGGGGGTGCACAGGGTGTGGGGACAGGGGAGGAGTGGGGAAAGAGGGGTGCAGTGGGGGTGCACAGGGTGTGGGGACAGGGGAGGAGGGTGGGGGCAGAGGAGGGTGCAGGTGGGAGTGGGGTGCACAGGGTGTGGGGACAGGGGAGGGGTTAGGCAGAGGCGGTGCAGTGGGGTGGGGATGCACAGAGTGTGGGGACAGGGGTGCAATGGGGATGGGGGTGCACAGGGTATGGGGACAGGGAGGGGGAGGGGCAGAGGGGTGCAGTGGGGTGGGGGTGCACAGGGTGTGGGGACGGGAGGTGGGTGGGGGCAGAAGTGGTGGGACAGGCAGGTGCAGGGTCACAAGGCCAAGTGCTGCCTTCCACTTGATAGCGGAGGAAACTCGCCCCTGGATGGCAGCTGCTCACCCACTCGGGCATCTCTTGCAGGGAGTGAAGGCGCCAGCAGCAGCCAAAGATCCTCCTCCTTCTTCCGGCCTTCCCTGGACAAAGTGGACACTTCCCTTCAGGTACCTGGCCAGTGGCAGGGCTGGGGGAGCCCAGGGCTGGGCTGGCAGGGGCTGAAGGTGGGGAGTGAGGGGCACCGGCAGGGCTGGGGGAGCTCAGGGCTGGGCTGCCAGGGGCTGCAGGTGGGGAGTGAGGGGCACCGGCAGGGCTGGGGGAGCCCAGGGCTGGGCTGCCAGGGGCTGTGGGTCGGGAGTGAGGGGCACTGGCAGGGCTGGGGGAGTGAGGGGCTGGGCTGCCAGGGGTTGCAGGTGGGGAGTGAGGGGCACCGGCAGGGCTGGGGGAGCCCAGGGCTGGGCTGCCAGGGGCTGTGGGTCAGGAGTGAGGGGCACCAGCAGTGCTGGGGGAGCAGGGGCTGTGTGGCAGGGGGGAGGGACGTTGCCTGACCCCCGCTGGCTGTTCCCAGATGCGAATCGCCCGGCCCCAGGTGACCCGGATCTGAGTCCCAGCAGTTGGTCTGGCTGATCACATCTGGCACTGACCCAGCCGCCGCAGCTGTTGGATGAGGCGGCTCCCCGGGACCCTGCGCCCGCCAGTGACACTCAGCCCCCCAAGGGGTGGGGATGCGGCCGACCCCGGACTGGCTGCTGCTGAGCTCTTGGGGACTGGCTGGCATGAAGCCAGTGGTGGTGGCTTTGGGCACTGTGGGGCAGTAGCGGGCAGCAACCCCGCCCCCAAGCTGTGCCTGCATCTGGGGTCCCTTCCTCTTTGGCAACCCCGCACAGGGCGATGTTCCGGGCTGGGGCAGGCCAGGCTCGAGCAGGTCAGCAGTCGGAGAGGAAGAATGGGCCAGCTGGGGAGGCATGGGTTGGTCCTGGGCCCCTCCGCCGGCGATTTGGGGGGCTGTTTAGTTCCAATTGTTTCCTTCGCCCTGAGCAAACAGCAGCGGGATGGGGGCAGGAGAAAGGGGGCTGCGTTCCCAGGGGGCCACAGGAAGGATGTGGGACTCAGGCCTGGGGTGGGGAGAGGGACCGCAGATGTCATGCTGGAGCAAGGCAAAAGGCATTGGCTAGGGCCATTGCTCAGCAGGGGGGCCCTTAGATCAGTTTCTCCCCCCCCCCACGGGGGATATCTCTCCTTGTGACCTCGCCTCCAGAATTTAGCTCCCCGCCAGCCCCTGGGGCTGAAATAATGTAAGTGTAAGAAATTAAACTCTGCTGTTGTGATTTGGGGGGGAATAAAGTGAGAAAAGGCCAAGCGGGAGCTGTTTCCGTGCACAGGGGATGAGGGTCTAGTCGGAATGTGGGCGCTTGTTGCTTACGGTGCCCCAGCGAGGAGCTGTGTCTCCAGCCACGCCCCCCGATGTCTGGCATACTTGCGGGGGTGACAGCTCCAGACGCAGGGGTCTGTCTGGTCTTTGGCAGTGTAACCCTTCCGCCCAAACTGGCTCGTCCCAGCATGTTGTGCGGCTCCTGTACCCAGACCTGGCTGCTGGCACTGCCACGGGGGCATCTCTCTCCCAGGACCTGGGTGGGGACGGGTTGGCCCAATCTGCCCAGGCTGGCTTGTGCCCAGGCTGGCCCAGTGATGGCCAAGCACCTGTCACGGGGACACATGTCTCTGCCATTGTGGCACGTGACGGCAGCCAGACAGAGGCAGGGCAGATAGCAGGGCCCGAGTCACATGGAGAAAAACAAGCATGTGGAGAGAGCAAGAAGGGGGGCAGGGGCGCGGGAGGTGGGTGCGGCGTGAAGGCAAACACCGAGTGAATCACCGCCATGACCCTGACGTGCTACCTTGGCATGGTCCCACCATCTGCCCCGTCCTCTGCACCCAGCTGCAGTGGGTTCCCAGACTCTGCCTGCCCGGGAATATCAATATTTAACAAGGCCAATATTGGCGTCATGCCAATATTTAACAAAGGCCGACGGCTGATCAGCCAAACATGAAAGGCAGAGGATGTCATCCCGGCCAGTCGAGGCGGGGGCCGTGAAAGTGGAGCCTGGCACGCTAGCCCGCTCTGTTTCCGAAGGGACACCTGTGGATTGCATTGCCGTAAGTGGGGCACCCAGCCCTTCTGGGAGATGCTGAACCCAGAACAAGGGCAGGGCATGAGGCCCTGGTGTGGTCCGGGGCCTGCTGGGCGAATTCTCCAGCCGGGGCCCAAACCATGAATGAGCTAATTCCCGGCTTGAGCTGCTCTCTGACTCAGAGACCAGAGTGAGACCCGATTTTCCTGCCTGCTGGAAGCACCTGGGTGTTGCAGGGGCCGTGTCCAGGGGTCCAGCAGCCTGTGTCCTGGGTGGCGAAGGGGCGGGTCCAGGCAGTGTGCAATGACCAGGGCAGTCCGGCTGCTCTGACACCACTGGGTTTGACCAGGCCCTCCCAAAGCGGGAGTGTGGTTGCTACCAGCAGTAGTAGGGCTGTTATCCCTCACGCATGCCTGGTGCTAAAGAGGAACGTCTGTCGTGCGTCTCACAGGGCTGGGATGATAACAAGCAGCAGTAGCAGGGCTGGTCCCTCCTGCGTCACAGTCAGCGTCCCAGCAGTCATGTCCCCAGGGGCTGGACTTTGAGCCTGGGTGGGGTGCAGAGCAGCCAAAGATGGCTGCGAAGATGCTCCTGACCCAGCCCGCCCTCCCGGACGCAAGCTGCTCGTGCAGCAGACCTTGGCCTGCTTTACGATCGGGTCCGCTGATAACCCGGCTGCCGGTGAGGGCCTGGCTAACTAGGCGTGAAGGATCCAGCAACTCCACAGCACCTGAAGGGTTCCCCACCCTCCCCACTGCCATGGCAACAGGCCACAAACAGACACAAAGCACATCCTACGTCAACAGCACCCATCGCAGTCCAAAGATCCCCCCAAAAGCCCGGCCAGGGTGTGGAGCAGCAGCCGGTGGCCCCAGATGTTCTGTGCCTGGTCCCCTGTCACTGTGGGGCCCTGACCCCAGCTGGGTCTGGCCAGTGCTCGGCCCCATGGGGCCCTGATTGCAGCTGGACTGGAAGGGCCCTTGTGGGGTTTTTCTCTTCTGAGCACCTCCTGCCCTGGCACTGAGCCAGGATCTGTACTCACGCCCAACCCTGATGGGTATTCATCCAGCCTGCTGTAGAACCAACGGGCGCCCCGAGCCTCCCAGGGCTCCTGCCCTGAAAGCAAGATGGTGTTTCTTGAAACCCAAGCTCTGCCATGTGGCGGAGTGACCCCCCTGCTCTTTGTGCCACCGACAGAAGCCCCAGAGCCACTGATCCCCGCTCCCTTGGACCAGCCCGTCCCTGATCTGCAGCCCGGGCACCTGTCCCGCTCTGCCCTGCTGAAAGTGCCTGGCTGGGACCTTTCTACCTGGGGCAGGTTTCTAGCCCTTGGGGTGTCCTTTGGCCGCTCCCCGGTTTGTCTCCCGCTCTCCTAAAGATCCAGCTGAGGCCTCCCCTGTGCTGAGCAGAGCAGTGCGCTCGGTGCCCGGCCGCCCATTCTCTGGGCAATGCCCCCACAAAGAGAGTCGCCTTTTAGCTGGCATGTGTCACCTTGTTAACCAAGCTCCATTTGTGCCCCCAGCAAACTGCACCCGCCTGGCCCAGGAGCCCTGGCCTGCAGCCACACCGGGTCTCTCTGAATTCCATTGGCTTCATTTCACACCAGTTCTCCAATTCATCTGCATACATGGAAATGAACAAATAAACCCCCGAGCTAACAAATCCTCAGGCACCCACCCAACCACCCACCCACCCATCCATCCCTTCCTCCCCTCCTCCATCCATCCATTCATCCATCCCTCCCTCCCTCCCTCTCTCCATCCATCCCTATACACATCTATCTATCTATCTATCTATCTATCTATCTATCTATCTATCTATCTATCTATCTATCCCCAACACACCCTGTTTCTCTCGCTGTCTGTGCGTTCCATCTGCTGCACCTCCTTCCTGGGCGTTCTCCAGCTGCATTCCCCCTACAATATTCACCTTGCCCTTTGGTTGGGTGCACCTGTCGATGGTCCTGACCCTGTGTCTGGAATATCATGAGGGCGGTCACAAACTCCAGTCAGAGGGACAAAGTTCTGGGTTGGGCTGCTGATATTCTCGGAGTCTTGCTGTCTCCATTCAGTTACCGTGCGGCTGTGAACGGGCGAGGGCTGTTCTGCTCTGCACTGGCACTCGTCCCGCCCGCACCATCTTCTCACTGTGTGCCCCAGGCAGGAGCTAGGGGTCCCCGCAGCCAGGCCTGAGCCCAGCTGCGTTGCTTTCGGGGACCACACCAAAGACTGCTGCAGGGAAGGATGAAGAAATGTACTGCCCTTCTGCTCCTCTTCCACTTTGCCTGCTCGGGCATTGCCCTAGGTGAGTCGTGGGGCTGGGCTCTGCTGTGCCGACTGAATGTGCTTTGGCTGCCAGTTTCAGGATGGGGACCCCATGGGGTTGGGGTGCTGTGGGGGGAGGTCCCCTCAGAGTTGCATGGCCCCCTCAGAGGATGCCCCTGCCTTTCCTGGATTTGGGCGTGACCTCGGGCTAGTCCCAGATCTCAGTCCCTCACAGGGTCTCCCCATCCTCTGCTGGCCCAGATGTTGTCCCCGGTATGGGTTCGCCCCGCTGCCTGTTGGGCTCCGTCCACCAGTCCCCTCCCTGCCATCAGTGCTTTCCTAGGCTCCCAGCTCCCGAGACCGGACGGGGTCACTGTGACTGTGTAGTGTGACCTGCCCCTGAGCCATTCTCGGAGCAGAGCTGCTAGAGAAACAGCCAGCACTGGATTTAACAAGTGTTCTGGGTGGAGAACAGACCTTGAGCCCCGGCCACTGTTCAAACCAAATACCTTTTCAGGCTGCAGGATATTCCCAGCTTCACCTCCCACCCCAGGGCCAGGTTAGACCTGCCTGAGCCAAACCGCAGAGTCCCTTGTGAAAGGTGTGTCTCCCACCCCCCGGGTTTGATGTCACCCCTCACTTTCTCTGTGCCAAGCTACCTCCATGGGCCTCCTTGCATCTCTGGCTGCTCGGCTAGCTTTCTAGTCTTGCTCATGCTCTTCAGTTCTCTGCTCCCTCCGCTTTAATCCTGACCCTGCTGGAACCAGAGCAGATCCCCACCGCAGGGCAAATGCAGAGACAAAAGCACCTCTCTGCTTCTAGGGGCAGTTCCTCGTTAAACAGACAGGACCTCATTAGCCTTTTTGGCTGCAGCATCGTGCGGGGAGCTCACGGTTACCCAAGATCTTTCCTAGCAGAGCCCCTGCTCATCTTCTGTATTTTGCCAAGTTGTTTGTCCCTGGGTAGCTACATTTACATTTCTCCCAGTTAAAGTGCATTGGGTTGGCTTGTGCCAGCTTTATGAGGTGGCCAAGAGTGCTTTGGATCAGTACTCTTTATCAGTTCCCGCCACCTCAAGTTTCAGGTCATCTGCCAGTTTTCTCAGTGGGGATTTTAGGGTTTCTTCCAGGTCATCGAATTATAGAATCATAGAATTCTAGAACTGGAAGGGACCAAGACAGTTTCCTGTCCCCAAAGCAAGATCACGCACCATCTAGATCATCCCTGCTAGATGTCTGTCCAACCTGCTCTTAAATATCTCCAGAGATATTGCTGGTCATCCACTTCTTAATGACTCAGTTCTGTAACCAAGGACTTGTGGATGGTCATGTTTGTCCTGTAAGGCCAAACTGTGGTTGGGCCTAGAGAGACATGTGACTGTGCCACCTGATACTGGAATCCATCTTGATCCTGGTATTTTTCCATGAGGCTGGGCAGTGCTGAACAAAGGGCTCCTGCCCTTGGGAAAAGTCTATTTAAGCAATAGGAAGCCATCAGCCTTTGTCTTCAGCTGATCTTGGAAACCATAGAACACTAGAACTGGAAGGGACCATGAGCGGTCATCGAGCCCAGTCCCCTGCCTTCACGGAAGGACCAAGCACCATCTAGACCATCCCTGATAGATGTCTAAGGGTATGTCTACACTAGCCCCCTAGTCAGGGGCGGCCCTAGACTAGCTGCCAGCAACTGGCGCCCTAGGTGAACCATGCAATCGGCGCCCCCCCTCCCAACCCCAAGGGCAGATATCGACTGAGGGTTTTGGTTCTGTGCTGGGGAGAGGGGGGCTGGGGATGGAGTTCTGTGGCTGGGGCTGGGGGCCAGGGGCCAGGGGCTGGGGATGGAGTTCTGTGGCAGGGGTTGGAGCCAGGGGTTGGGGATGGAGTTGGAGTTCTGGGGCTGGGGGCCAGAGGCCAGGGGCTGGGGATGGAGTTCTGGGGCTGGTGGCCGAGGGGCTGGGGATGGAGTTCTGTGGCTGGGGTTGGGGGCCAGGGATGGAGTTCTATTGGCTGGGGGCCAGGGGTTGGGGGCTGGGAGCCAGGGGTTGGGGATAGAGTTGGAGTTCTGGGGCTGGGGAGCCAAGGGCTGGTGGCTGGGGGCCTGGAGGCTGGGGATGGAGTTCTGTGGCTGGGGCTGGGGCCAGGATGGAGTTCTGTGGCTGGGGCCAGGGGTTGGGGCTGGGAGCCAGGGGTTGGGGATGGAGTTGGAGTTCTTGGGCTGGGGCCGGGGGCCAGGGGGCTGGGGATGGAGTTCTGGGGCTGGGGCCAAGGGGGCTGGTGGCTGGGGGCCTGGAGGCTGGGGATGGAGTTCTGTGGCTGGGGCCAGGGGTTGGGGATGGAGTTGGAGTTATGGGGCTGGGGGCTGGGGCTGGGGACCAGGGGCTGGGGCTGGAGTTATGGGGCTGGTGGCCAAGGGGCTGTTGGCTGGGGCCTGGGGCCTGGGGATGGAGTTCTGTGGCTGGTGACCGAGGGGCTGGGGTGGAGTTCTGGGGCTGGGGTCAGGGGTTGGGAGGTTGGGCCCAGGGGTTGGGGATAGAGTTTGGGGCTGGGGTCCGGGGCCTGGGATGGAGTTCGGGGCTGGGGCTGGGGAGAGGAACAGGGTGCCAGTCGGGGAGAGATTCCCCTGCACCCGCCTCCTCCCAAGATCCCACCCCAGAGAGAAGCCGGCATGCGCCTCTCCCGGGGCGCCCCTCCCTCCCGCAGAGCAGGGGAAACCCACCCGCGCGCTGCCTCTCCCAGGACTTACCCCCCTCCTGGCCGCAGGGAAGCCATTCTCCAGGTAAGGCATGGGAAATGGAAGGGGCAGGGTTTGGAATTCGGCACCCCATGCAACTTGGCGCCCTAGGCGGCTGCCTTGTTGGCCTATAGGCACGGGCCGCCCCTGCCCCTAGTTCGAACTAGGGAGGCTAATGTAGGCATTCAAAGTTGCAAATCAAGCCCGGGATTTAAATATCCCGTGCTTGATTTGCATCTTCCCAGGTCGCCATTTTTGAAATTTACAAGTTCGGACTAACTGCCCGCGCACACGCTGTAGGGACTGTATTTCGAATTAAAGCCTAAATCGAACTACCTGTTATTCCTCCTGCAAGGAAGTTTAACAGGTAGTTCGATTTAGGGCTTTAATTGAAATACCGGGTCCCGCCGCGTAGACGCCGGGCAGTTAGTCCGACTTGTAAATTTCAAAAATGGTGGTGCTCGAAGATGCAATGAAGCCCGGATATTTAAATCCCGGCTTGATTTGTAACTCGAATGCCTACATTAGCCTCCCTAGTTCGAACTAGGGGGCTAGTGTAGACATACCCTAACCAACCTGCTCTTAAATATCTCCAGAGATGGAGATTCCACAGCCTCCCTAAGCAATTTATTCCAGTGTTTAACCACCCTGACAGGCAGGGATTTTTTCCTAATGTCCAACCTAAACCTCCCTTGCTGCAATTTAAGCCCATTGCTTCTTGTCCTAACCTCAGAGGCCAAGGAGAATAATTTTTCTCCCGCCTCCTCGTCACACCCTTTTAGGTATTTGAAAACTGCTATCATGTCCCCTCTAAGTCTTCTCTTTTCCAAACTACACAAACCCAATTTTTTCAGTCTTCCCTCATAGGTCATTTTTTCAAGACCTTTCATCATTCTTGTTGCTCTTCTCTGGACCCTCTCCAGTTTCTCCACATCTTCCTTGAAATGTGGTGCCCAGAACTGGACACACTACTCCAACTGAGGCCTAATCAGAGCAGAGTAGAACGCAAGAATTACTTCTTATGTCTTGCTCACAACACTCCTGTTAATGCAGCCCAGAATCATGTTTGCTTGTTTCAGAGCAGTGTCACACCGTTGACTCATATTTAACTTGTGGTCCCCTAGATATCTTTCTGCAGTACTCCTTCCTACACAGTTGCTTCCCAGTCTGTATGTGTGAAACTGATTGTTGCTTCCTCAGTGGAACACTTTGCATTTGTCCTTCCTAAACTTCATCCTATTTACCTTAGACCATTTCTCCAGTTTATCCAGATCATTTTGAATTTTGACCCTATCCTCCAAAGCACTTGCAACCCTTCCCACCTTGGTATCATCTGCAAACTTAATAAGCGTACTCTCTATACCAGGCATGTCAAACTCAAAGCCGACTGAGGGTCACACAAACGAAAACTAATAGCTTTCAGAACCACCTAGGGTTCCCAGATAGTTTGTGAAGAAAAAAAAAAAAAAGGAATCATTTTAGGTGCCAGGCAGAAGGCACCAATACCAGACACCTGGCAACCCTAGGACCACCTAGGGGTGTGTCTAAACAACATGGCTCCGTCAACAGAGCCATGTAGATGAGGCAGGATGACAAAGGGAAATGAAGTGGCGATTTAAATAATTGCCGCTTCATTTAAATCAAAATGGCCACCGCGCTGTGCTGATCAGCTGTTTGTCGGCACAGCGCGGCAGTCTAGATGGGGATCTGCCGACCCCAGAACCCTTCGACAGCAGATCCTTTATGCCTTGTGAGGGGCACAGCACTCAGCTGAGTGCCACGGCGGGAGGGGAAGGGGGGGCGGGGCAGTGATGTACACGGCCCTGCCCCCTGGCCGTGTACGTCACCGCCCCGGCCCCTTCCCCTCCCTCTGTGGTGGCTCGTCTGAGTGCTGCGCCGCTCAGCCGGGCCGTGGCGGGGGAGGGGAAGGGGGCAGGGCGCTGACATACATGGCCAGGGGCGGGGCCGTGTACGTCAGCGTTACAGACTCACAGACATTGGGCTACTATATATATGATTTTAAATTAATTTTACATATTTTTTAATTTAAATATACATTTAAGGTACATTTACATTTTGTATGTGTTACATAACTTGTTTTGTTGAAATAAAAACAAGTATAGACCATGGTTAATCAAATAGAACAGGCTTTTGTGAAAATTTTAGATACTTTGTAAGTTTGAGATTTTGCATAAAGATACAATTATTCATGCAATTGCAAAAAATTGACATATTTATTGATATAAAATTAATATACATTTTGTGATTTTATTTGGGAATAAATTAATACAAAACAAAATATTAACAAAATAACCCCATCCTTTTCCCCAGAGCCAGGCACTTCCATACTCCCATTCTAATTCAGTTCCTGTCTACTCCCTGAGAGCCAGGCACCCTCCATCTAATGCCTCTCCCTCTCCCCCAGAGCCAAGCACTCTCAGCCACCCAACCTAATGCCTCTACCCTCCCCCATAACCAGGTACTCCCCCCCCCCCCCCAACATAATACCTGGGTCCTGGAGTTGATGTTGCCGTCTGAGGCACTGGGGTGGCGTCAGCACAGTGGTCAGCTATGAGCGCCTGTTGAAGAGCCCAGAGCAGAGCGCCCAGTCGGCCATGAGCGTGTGCGCAGAGCAGCCTGGCCGGCTGAGTGGCCAGCAGGCCGCACTTCATTCTTTTATAAAAATGTTCTGGTGGGCCGCAAAAAATTTTGATCGGGTCACATGCAGCCCCCCAAACGCCAGTTTGACATGCCATGCCTGCTCTATGCCATCATCTAAATTGTTGATGAAGATATTGAACAGAATCAGTCCCACAACTGCCCCTGCGGCACCCCACTTGTTATGCCCTTCCGGCGTGACTGTGAACCATTAATAACTACTCTCTGAGAATGGTTATCCAGCCAGTTATGCAACATATCCTTATGTTCTTATGTTCACCTTATAGTAGCCCCATCTGGGTTGCATTTCCCTAGTTTATTGATAAGAAGATCACGTGAAACTGTATCAAACGCATTGTTAAAGTCTAGGTATACCACATCCACCTCTTCTCCCCTATTCACAAGACTCGTTATCCTATCAAAGAAAGCTATCAGATTGGTTTGACATGATTTGTTCTTTACAAATCCATGCTGGCTGTTCCCTATCACCTTATTATCTTCCAGACGTATTCCTTAATTATTTGTTCCATTATCTTTCCTGGCACAGATGTTAAGCTAACTGGTCTGTAGTTTCCTGGGTTGTTCTTATTTCCCTTTGTATAAATGGGCACTAGATTTGCCCTTTTCCAGTCTCTTCTGGAATCTCTCCCGACTTCCATGACTTTTCAAAGCTGATAGCTAAAGGCTCAGATACCTTCTCTATCAGCTCCTTGAGTATTCTAGGATGCATTTCATCAGGCCCTGGTGACTTGCAGACATCTGACTTCTCTGGGTAATTGACTTTTAAATCTACCCCATTTCTACTAGCATTCACTGTGTTAGGCATCCAGTCACTACCCGCCTTGTTGGTGAAAACCAAGAAGTTGTTGAGGAAGATGTTAAAGAGAGTAGGGCCTGTGACTGCGGTAGAAACACACCTGTTTGCTGACCATTCCCAGTTCCATTTGGAGACCAATCAGTTCAGTGGTACAGAAACATTTTTAATAGTGGGGGTGCTGAAATTCAGCCCTTTTACTTCTGTCCACCCCCACCACCATCATCCGAAGCCAGGAGCAGCCGGGACCAGCATTCCCTGTAAGCTGGGCGCTTGTTTAGCGCTCAGGAGAGAGTCAAATGCCACCCAGCTGATTAGCAGAGTACCCACAGCTAGGTTTGTGTTTCTCCCGGTGGTGCACATTCACATATGCCTCAGTGTACATAAAAAATTATTTTACATAAGAACGTAAGAATGGCCATACTGGGTCAGACCAAAGGTCCATCTAGCCCAGTAGCCTGTCTGCCAACAGTGGCCAGCACCAGGTGCCCTGGAGAGGGTGGACCGAAGACAATGATCAAGCGATTTGTCTTGTGTCATCCTTCTCCAGCCTCTGACAAACAGAGGCCAGGGACGCCATTCCTACCCCCTGGCTAATAGCCTTTTATGGACCTAACCTCCATGAATTTATCTAGCTTCTCTTTAAACTCTGTTCTAGTCCTAGCCTTCACAGCCTCCTCTGGCAAGGAGTTCCACAGGTTGACTATGTGCTGTGTGAAGAAGAACTTTCGCTTATTAGTTTTAAACCTGCTACCCATTAATTTCATTTGGTGTCCTCTAGTCCTTATATTATGGCAACTAATGAATAACTTTTCTTTATTCACCCTCTCCACACCACTCTTGATTTTATATACCTTTATCATATCCCCCCTCAGTCTCCTGTTTTCCAAACTGAAAAGACCCAGTCGCTTTAGCCTCTCCTCATATGGAACCTGTTCCAAACCCCTGATCATTTTAGTTGCCCTTTTCTGAACCCTTTCCAAGGCCAAAATATCTTTTTTGAGGTGAGGAGACCAAATCTGTACACAGTACTCAACATGTGGGTGTACCATAGTTTTATTCAGGGGCAATAAGATATTCTGTGTCTTATTTTCTATCCCTTAATAATTCCTAACATTCTATTTGCCTTTTTGACCGCTGCAGCACACTGTGTGAACGTTTTCAGAGAACTATCCACGATAACTCCAAGATCTCTTTCCTGATTTGTCGTAGCCAAATTAGCCCCCATTATATTATATGTATAGTTGAGGTTATTTTTTCCAATGTGCATTACTTTACACTTATCCACATTAAACTTCATTTGCCATTTTGTTGCCCAATCACTCAGTTTTGTGAGATCTTTTTGAAGTTCTTTACAGTCTGCTTCTGTCTTGACTATCTTAAACAGTTTAGTATCATCTGCAAATTTTACTACCTCACTGCTTGCCCGTTTCTCTAGATCATTTATGAATAAGTTGAATAGGATTGGTCCTAGGAGTGACCCTTGGGGGACACCACTAGTTACCCCTCTCCATTCTGAAAATTTACCTTTTTTTTTTTTGCACATGGATGGAAAAAATCCGCACATGGATGGAAAAGTTTAGAGGGAACATTGGCTGGGACCTTGGGTGCAGGGCTGACAGCAGAGCCCCTGATGTACAGGGCACCAGCTGGGACTCCAGGCACTAGCCGTCCCCACATGTATAATCAGTTAGCCAGTTCTGGGTCCATCCCATGTGTGCCTTGTTCATTTTATATTGTTCTGGCATTTGCACCAAAAAGTCGTGCAGTACCCAGTCAAATGCCTCACTGAGGCTTTAGTCCACTGGTCAACACAACCTCCTTTGCTACCCAACTTGTGGTCTCATCAAATAAAGAAATCAGGTTAGTCAGACAGGCCTTGTGTGCCATAAACCCACTGGCCTCCTAGCAATGCAGGGCTGGAGGAGAGGCAGGGTGGCCTCCTAGCCATGTCTCATTGTAAATGGGACAGTCCCTTTTTTAAGACTTGTTCTGTCCATCCTACCTTTTTGGAAAAAGTGGGCATCTGTCCTATTTGCTGTTCTCCCAGAAACAAGGCAAATGCCCAGTTTTGTCAAAAAATTGTGGTGCAGAGGAACATGTGTGGGGGGGAGGCGTGAATGACTATCAGAAGTGCCAATTAAAGGGTCTACTCACCCTAGCCCAGACAGCTCTTACCTGCAACACAACCTGAGTGTGACTGGGATGGATTTGGAAGCTAAATGCAGCAGGGCCTTTGCAACAGGGAGTTAGTAGACAGAGGCCTGGGGGACAGGAGAATGGGATTAAGATAGCAAATGGCTTGTCATTAAATTGAACTAAGGATCATTAGCTAATCCAGAAAGCATTGTCAGGCACTCCAGTGAAAAGATAGGAATCAAAGTGTAGACATAACTGGAGAGAATGGAAGAAGCGACTAGCCATGTCCCCCAGGGATCATGCAGAGACCAGCACTGTTCAATGCATTCACCAGCGCTCTGGGAAAAGAGATAAACACTGACCTGGCAGGAGTTCACTTGCTCTGGGCCCCCAGGGGCCTTCACTCGCACTGCGGCCGGCTGGCTACATCTACACTGCAGGTATTTGTCAGCAGAGAGTATGCCAATGAAGCGCTCATTAGCATTTGTCACACTGTCATTTGCATATTCTCTGCCAATGCTTTTTGCACAAGAGGTTTTTGCGCAAAAACAAGCAGTGTGGATGGGTCCATTTTGTGCAAAAAGCCCCTTTTGCGCAAGATCCTGTAAACCTCCTTTTTTGAGGCATAAGGGATCTTGTACATTGCCCAAGAGCTACAGTAATTTGTCAGCAGTCCCCATCCCATCTCCTCCTCTCCCATCTCCAGCATCTTTTGCCCACCAGCAACCCCACCGATCAGGGCCTCCTCTTCCTTCAAGAGGCTCTGCAGGGGAGGAAAGGAGCAAGGGCGCAATAACTTGGAGGAGGAAGTGGAGCCAGCAGTTGAGCACTGGAAATTTGGCACCTGTAGCTGCAGCCCAGGAGTAGGTGCCTGAGCAAGCATATTAACTTCAGGAGAGCCACAGGTGTCTCTAGATTGGCCACCCCTTATCTTGCATAATGCACCATGGTTTCTCTTCTGGAATATCTACTGCTGTGCATCATGGGAGATGTAGTGTAGACAGGCATCCTGGACTGTAGAAGGAAGGTGGGAACATGAGACATCTGAACTAAAACTTCCCATAAACCAGTGCGATGGCATTTTCCAAGTGAAATGGTTGGTGGTTTGATCTGTCATAAAAAAATTCCACAATCAGTTTTCTCAAAAATTTCCATAGAACCTCATCCTACCGTAACACAAACAAATACTGAGTGTCTGAGGTCAGCTGTGATTTGTGCATCCCCTATGCACCAAACCACCCGGCCAGAGACAAGGGAATTTGGAAACGCTGTTTTAGTTTGGGACAGGGCTGCACTTGGGCTTGTTTGAATTACCCCTAACCCTACCCTGTGACTCCATGAGCATTTCAAGAATTTCAAAAGTAAACATCAGGATCCTAGAGCGCTTAGAAGAGTCAACACTTCACAGAGCAGGGTTCTACACTTACACTGTAGCAGAGCTGTCGCTCCATGATTATGTATCCATGCCCTCTCTCTCCTTATGAATCTCCCCAGACACCCCATTGATCTACCCTTACACAACCTTAAACCCACCACTCTGGAGCTAATTGTAAGAAATATATTCTAACCAAAACCTCTGCATACCTGCCCACAGCTAGCACAACCGTGACAACACCTACCAGCTCAACAGAAACCAGCACAAGACCATCAGAAACCAGTATGACCTCAGATCACAGCACTAGTTCCTCAACAGAAAACACCAAAACCACGGATGTTACCACCTCAGCAGAAACTGCAACTTCAGGTGACATCACCACGTCAGCTGGCACCACCATCACCCCTAATGTCACCCCCACAATCTCAGTGGAAACCACCATTACCCCGGATGTCACCACGTCAGTGGAAACTGCCAGAACATCTGATGTAACAACCACCATGTCAGTGGAATCAACTATGATCACAGATCACACCACCATTACCTCGAGAGAAACCACCCTGTCCTCACATGTCACCACCTCAGCAGAAACTGTAACTTCAGGTGACGTCACTACGTCAGCGGGCACCACCATGACCCCTAATGTCACCCCACAATCTCAGTGGAAACCACCATTACCCCGGATGTCACCACGTCAGCGGAAACTGCCATAACATCTGATGTAACAACCACCACATCAGGGAATCAACTATGATCACAGATCACACCACCATTACCTCGAGAGAAACCACCCTGTCCTCACATGTCACCACCTCAGCAGAAACTGCAACTTCAGGTCACATCACCACATCAGCGGCACCACCATGACCCCTAATGTCACCCCCACAATCTCAGTGGAAACCACCATTACCCCGGATGTCACCACGTCAGCGGAAACTGCCATAACATCTGATGTAACAACCACCACATCAGGGGAATCAACTATGATCACAGATTACACCAGCATTACCTCAAGAGAAACCACCCTGTCCTCACATGTCACCACCTCAGCAGAAACTGCAACTTCAGGTGACATCACCACGTCAGCGGGCACCACCATGACCCCTAATGTCACCCCCACAATCTCAGTGGAAACCACCATTACCCCGGATGTCACCACGTCAGCGAAACTGCCATAACATCTGATGTAACAACCACCACATCAGGGGAATCAACTATGATCACAGATCACACCACCATTACCTCGAGAGAAACCACCCTGTCCTCACATGTCACCACCTCAGCAGAAACTGCAACTTCAGGTGACATCACCACATCAGCGGGCACCACCATGACCCCTAATGTCACCCCCACAATCTCAGTGGAAACCACCATTACCCCGGATGTCACCACGTCAGCGAAAACTGCCATAACATCTGATGTAACAACCACCACATCAGGGGAATCAACTATGAACACAGATCACACCACCATTACCTCGAGAGAAACCACCCTGTCCTCACATGTCACCACCTCAGCAGAAACTGCAACTTCAGGTGACATCACCACATCAGCGGGCACCACCATGACCCCTAATGTCACCCCCACAATCTCAGTGGAAACCACCATTACCCCGGATGTCACCACGTCAGCGAAAACTGCCATAACATCTGATGTAACAACCACCACATCAGGGAATCAACTATGATCACAGATCACACCACCATTACCTCGAGAGAAACCACCCTGTCCTCACATGTCACCACCTCAGCAGAAACTGCAACTTCAGGTGACATCACCACATCAGCGGGCACCACCATGACCCCTAATGTCACCCCCACAATCTCAGTGGAAACCACCATTACCCCGGATGTCACCACGTCAGCGAAAACTGCCATAACATCTGATGTAACAACCACCACATCAGGGGAATCAACTATGATCACAGATTACACCACCATTACCTCGAGAGAAACCACCCTGTCCTCACATGTCACCACCTCAGCAGAAACTGCAACTTCAGGTGACATCACCACGTCAGCGGGCACCACCATGACCCCAATGTTACCCCCCCACAATCTCAGTGGAAACCACCATTACCCCGGATGTCACCACGTCAGCGGAAACTGCCATAACATCTGATGTAACAACCACCACATCAGGGGAATCAACTATGATCACAGATTACACCACCATTACCTCGAGAGAAACCACCCTGTCCTCACATGTCACCACCTCAGCAGAAACTGCAACTTCAGGTGACATCACCACGTCAGCGGCACCACCATGACCCCAATGTCACCCCACAATCTCAGTGGAAACCACCATTACCCCGGATGTCACCACGTCAGCGAAAACTGCCATAACATCTGATGTAACAACCACCACATCAGGGGAATCAACTATGATCACAGATCACACCACCATTACCTCGAGAGAAACCACCCTGTCCTCACATGTCACCACCTCAGGAGAAACTGCAACTTCAGGTGACATCACCACGTCAGCGGGCACCACCATGACCCCTAATGTCACCCCCACAATCTCAGTGGAAACCACCATTACCCCGGATGTCACCACGTCAGCGGAAACTGCCATAACATCTGATGTAACAACCACCACATCAGGGGAATCAACTATGAACACAGATCACACCACCATTACCTCGAGAGAAACCACCCTGTCCTCACATGTCACCACCTCAGCAGAAACTGCAACTTCAGGTGACATCACCACGTCAGCGGGCACCACCATGACCCCTAATGTCACCCCCACAATCTCAGTGGAAACCACCATTACCCCGGATGTCACCACGTCAGCGAAAACTGCCATAACATCTGATGTAACAACCACCACATCAGGGGAATCAACTATGATTACAGATTACACCACCATTACCTCGAGAGAAACCACCCTGTCCTCACATGTCACCACCTCAGCAGAAACTGCAACTTCAGGTGACATCACCACATCAGCGGGCACCACCATGACCCCTAATGTCACCCCCACAATCTCAGTGGAAACCACCATTACCCCGGATGTCACCACGTCAGCGGAAACTGCCATAACATCCGATGTAACAACCACCACATCAGGGGAATCAACTATGAACACAGATCACACCACCATTCCCACGAGAGAAACCACCCTGTCCTCACATGTCACCACCTCAGCAGAAACTGCAACTTCAGGTGACATCACCACATCAGCGGGCACCACCATGACCGCTAATGTCACTCCCCACAATCTCAGTGGAAACCACCATTACCCCGGATGTCACCACGTCAGCGAAACTGCCATAACATCCGATGTAACAACCACCACATCAGGGGAATCAACTATGAACACAGATCACACCACCATTCCCACGAGAGAAACCACCCTGTCCTCACATGTCACCACCTCAGCAGAAACTGCAACTTCAGGTGACATCACCACATCAGCGGGCACCACCATGACCCCTAATGTCACCCCCACAATCTCAGTGGAAACCACCATTACCCTGGATGTCACCACGTCAGCGAAAACTGCCATAACATCTGATGTAACAACCACCACATCAGGGGAATCAACTATGAACACAGATCACACCACCATTCCTCGAGAGAAACCACCCTGTCTTCACATGTCACCACCTCAGCAGAAACTGCAACTTCAGGTGACATCACCACATCAGCGGGCACCACCATGACCCCTAATGTCACCCCACAATCTCAGTGGAAACCACCATTACCCTGGATGTCACCACGTCAGCGAAACTGCCATAACATCTGATGTAACAACCACCACATCAGGGAATCAACTATGAACACAGATCACACCACCATTACCTCGAGAGAAACCACCCTGTCCTTCACATGTCACCACCTCAGCAGAAACTGTAACTTCAGGTGACATCACCACATCAGCGGGCACCACCATGACCCCTAATGTCACCCCCACAATCTCAGTGGAAACCACCATTATCCCGGATGTCACCACGTCAGCGAAACTGCCATAACATCTGATGTAACAACCACCACATCAGGGGAATCAACTATGATCACAGATCACACCACCATTACCTCGAGAGAAACCACCCTGTCCTCACATGTCACCACCTCAGCAGAAACTGCAACTTCAGGTGACATCACCACATCAGCGGGCACCACCATGACCCCTAATGTTACCCCCACAATCTCAGTGGAAACCACCATTACCCCGGATGTCACCACGTCAGCGAAAACTGCCATAACATCTGATGTAACAACCACCACATCAGGGGAATCAACTATGATCACAGATTACACCACCATTACCTCGAGAGAAACCACCCTGTCCTCACATGTCACCACCTCAGCAGAAACTGCAACTTCAGGTGACATCACCACATCAGCGGGCACCACCATGACCCCTAATGTCACCCCCACAATCTCAGTGGAAACCACCATTACCCCGGATGTCACCACGTCAGCGGAAACTGCCATAACATCCGATGTAACAACCACCACATCAGGGGAATCAACTATGATCACAGATCACACCACCATTACCTCGAGAGAAACCACCCTGTCCTCACATGTCACCACCTCAGCAGAAACTGCAACTTCAGGTGACATCACCACATCAGCGGGCACCACCATGACCCCTAATGTCACCCCCACAATCTCAGTGGAAACCACCATTACCCTGGATGTCACCACGTCAGCGAAAACTGCCATAACATCTGATGTAACAACCACCACATCAGGGGAATCAACTATGAACACAGATCACACCACCATTACCTCGAGAGAAACCACCCTGTCTCACATGTCACCACCTCAGGAGAAACTGCAACTTCAGGTGACATCACCACTCAGCGGGCACCACCATGACCCCTAATGTCACCCCCACAATCTCAGTGGAAACCACCATTACCCCGGATGTCACCACGTCAGCGAAACTGCCATAACATCTGATGTAACAACCACCACATCAGGGGAATCAACTATGAACACAGATCACACCACCATTACCTCGAGAGAAACCACCCTGTCCTCACATGTCACCACCTCAGCAGAAACTGTAACTTCAGGTGACATCACCACATCAGCGGGCACCACCATGACCCCTAATGTCACCCCCACAATCTCAGTGGAAACCACCATTATCCCGGATGTCACCACGTCAGCGGAAACTGCCATAACATCTGATGTAACAACCACCACATCAGGGGAATCAACTATGATCACAGATTACACCACCATTACCTCGAGACAAACCACCCTGTCCTCACATGTCACCACCTCAGCAGAAACTGCAACTTCAGGTGACATCACCACGTCAGCGGGCACCACCATGACCCCTAATGTTACCCCCACAATCTCAGTGGAAACCACCATTACCCCGGATGTCACCACGTCAGCTGAAACTGCCATAACATCTGATGTAACAACCACCACATCAGGGGAATCAACTATGATCACAGATCACACCACCATTACCTCGAGAGAAACCACCCTGTCCTCACATGTCACCACCTCAGCAGAAACTGCAACTTCAGGTGACATCACCACGTCAGCGGGCACCACCATGACCCCTAATGTCACCCCCACAATCTCAGTGGAAACCACCATTACCCCGGATGTCACCACGTCAGCGAAAACTGCCATAACATCTGATGTAACAGCCACCACATCAGGGGAATCAACTATGAACACAGATCACACCACCATTACCTCGAGAGAAACCACCCTGTCCTCACATATCACCACCTCAGGAGAAACTGCAACTTCAGGTGACATCACCACGTCAGCGGGCACCACCATGACCGCTAATGTCACCCCCACAATCTCAGTGGAAACCACCATTACCCCGGATGTCACCACGTCAGCGGAAACTGCCATAACATCTGATGTAACAACCACCACATCAGGGAATCAACTATGATTACACAGATTACACCACCATTACCTCGAGAGAAACCACCCTGTCCTCACATGTCACCACCTCAGCAGAAACTGCAACTTCAGGTGACATCACCACATCAGCGGGCACCACGATGACCCCTAATGTCACCCCCACAATCTCAGTGGAAACCACCATTACCCCGGATGTCACCACGTCAGCGGAAACTGCCATAACATCCGATGTAACAACCACCACATCAGGGGAATCAACTATGAACACAGATCACACCACCATTCCCACGAGAGAAACCACCCTGTCCTCACATGTCACCACCTCAGCAGAAACTGCAACTTCAGGTGACATCACCACATCAGCGGGCACCACCATGACCCCTAATGTTACCCCCACAATCTCAGTGGAAACCACCATTACCCCGGATGTCACCACGTCAGCGGAAACTGCCATAACATCTGATGTAACAACCACCACATCAGGGGAATCAACTATGATCACAGATCACACCACCATTCCCTCGAGAGAAACCACCCTGTCCTCACATGTCACCACCTCAGCAGAAACTGCAACTTCAGGTGATGTCAGCACGTCAGCAGGCACCACCATGACCCCTAATGTCACCCCCACAATCTCAGTGGAAACCACCATTACCCCGGATGTCACCACGTCAGCAGAAACTGCCAATGCATCTGATGCAACAACCACTATATCAGTGGAATCAACTATGATCACAGATCACACCACCATTACCTCGAGAGAAACCACCCTGTCCTCACATGTCACCACCTCAGGAGAAACTGCAACTTCAGGTGACGTCACCACGTCAGCGGGCACCATCATGACCCCTAATGTCACCCCCACAATCTCAGTGGAAACCACCGTTAGCCCGGATATCACCACATCAGCGGAAACTGCCATAACATCTGATGTAACAACCACCACATCAAAGGAATCAACTATGAACACAGATCACACCACCATTACCTCAGGAGAAACCACCCTGTCCTCACATGTCACCACCTCAGCAGAAACTGTAACTTCAGGTGATGTCACCACATCAGCGGGCACCACCATGACCCCTAATGTCACTCCCACAATCTCAGTGGAAACCACCCTTAGCCCAGATGTCACCATGTCAGCGGAAACTGCCATAACATCTGATGTAACAACCACTACATCAGGGGAATCAACTATGATCACAGATCACACCACCATTACCTCGAGAGAAACCACCCTGTCCTCACATGTCACCACCTCAGGAGAAACTGCAACTTCAGGTGACTTCACCACATCAGCGGGCACTGCTATGACCCCTAATGTCACCCCCACAATCTCAGTGGAAAGCACCATTACCCCGGATGTCACCACATCAGCGGAAACTGCCATAACATCTGATGTAACAACCACCACGTCAGTGGAATCAACTATGATCACAGATCACACCACCATTACCTCGAGAGAAACCACTCTGTCCTCACATGTCACCACTTCAGGAGAAACTGCAACTTCAGGTGACATCACCACATCAGCGGGCACCATCATGACCCCTAATGTCACTCCCACAATCTCAGTGGAAACCACCGTTAGCCCAGATGTCACCACTTCAGCGGAAACTGCCATAACATCTGATGTAACAACCACCACATCAGGGGAATCAACTATGATCACAGATCACACCACCATTACCTCGAGAGAAACCACCCTGTCCTCACATGTCACCACCTCAGGAGAAACTGCAACTTCAGGTGACTTCACCACATCAACGGGCACCACGATGACCCCTAATGTCACCCCCACAATCTCAGTGGAAACCACGATTACCCCGGATGTCACCACGTCAGCGGAAACTGCCATGACATCTGATGTATCAACCACCACATCAGTGGAATCAACTATGATCACAGATCACACCACCATTACCTCGAGAGAAACCACCCTGTCCTCACATGTCACCACCTCAGCAGAAACTGTAACTTCAGGTGACATCACCACATCAGCGGGCACCACGATGACCCCTAATGTCACCCCCACAATCTCAGTGGAAACCACCATTACCCCGGATGTCACCACGTCAGCGGAAACTGCCAGAACATCTGATGTAACAACCACCACGTCAGGGGAATCAACTATGAACACAGATCACACCACCATTACCTCGAGAGAAACCACCCTGTCCTCACATGTCACCACCTCAGCAGAAACTGTAACTTCAGGTGACTTCACCACATCAGCGGGCACCACCATCACCCCTAATGTCACCCCCACAATCTCAGTGGAAACCACCATTACCCCGGATGTCACCACGTCAGCGGAAACTGCCATAACATCTGATGTAACAACCACCGCATCAGGGGAATCAACTATGATCACAGATCACACCACCATGACCCCAGAGAGAACATCCATGTCTCCAACTGCCACTTCCTCATCCCTGGACACCACTAGCACCCCCCGGGCATCCACTGCCACCACCCTGGTCACCACCTCTCTGCCCCTGACATCGACAGTCACAAGCCATGCTACCTCCAGAGAGAGCATCTCCTCAACCGTGACTTCTACACCTCTCACCTCTACACCTAAGCCTCCAGGTGAGTCACCCAACTTTGTGAGACTCACTTCCCAGTACCCAGCAGCAGAGCTCACCATGGTTACATCATTTTGGGGGGTGTATGTACTGTGCCAAAAGGGTAACATGACCTTTGCTGTTTGTTCCTCCTATCAAAATAGCATGTCTATCCTTGGGGCACGTCTGCTATGTCACTTGTGATGTTGTGCCCATCAGAACCCCAACGGAGACAGATTGGAGCTTTGAAGTGGGGTTGGGACCAGACCTTCCTATAATGGTGGGGGTTAAGATCAGTGGATGGATGGTTGGATAGACAGAAGGGTGGGCAGGTGGCTGGCTGGATAGAAATATGAATGGATGGGTGTGTGGTCGGATGGATGGTTGGATGTGTCTGGCAATAGATGGATGGGTGGACGAGTGGGTTCTCTGGCAATAGATGGATGGGTGGGTGAGTGGGTGTCTCTGTAGATGGATGGGTGGGTGAATGGATGTCTCTGTAGATGGATGGAGTGTCTGTGTGCCTGGGGATGGATGGGTGGATGTGACTGGGGATGGAGGGAGGGCTGTGTGTTTGTGTCAGGAGATGGATGGAAGGGCTGATGTACAGGTGCGTGCGTCTGGAAATGGATGGGTGGATGTGTCTGGGGATTTTGTGTATGTGTGTGTTTGTGTTTGGGGATGGGTGGATTGGTAGGTATGTGTGTGTATCTGGGAATGGATGGAATGGTGCATCTGGGGATGGAAGTGTGGGTGGATGTGTCTGGTAATGAATGGACAAATGGGTACATGTATGGGTATGTTTGGGAAGGAGCAGGTGGATGCGTGGGTGGGTGTATCTGAGGACTGATGGGCAGATGGATGGGTGTGTCTGCTGATACATGGATGGATGCGTGGGTGTGTCTGGGGAGGGATGTTTGGGTGGGAGTATCTGGGGATGGATGGGTGGATAGGTGGGTGTATCTGTGGTTGGGCAGACAGGTGGGTGGGTGGATGTGTCTAGGAGGGTGGGTGGATGGGTGTTTCTGGGGATGGAGGGGTGTATAGGTGGATGGATGTGTGTGTCTGGGGATGGGTGGGTGTATGGGTGTGTGTGTGTCTGGTCGGGTGGTTGGATGGGTGTGTGTGTCTGAGGGTGGGTGGGTGTTTCTGGGGATGGGTGAGTGTCTGGGTGGGTGGTGTGTCTGGGGATGGGTGTGTGTCTGGTTGGGTGGGTTGATCAATGGGAGTTGCAGGAGTGGTGTCTGTGTGTGTGTGTGTGTGTGCGTCTGGGTGTGTGTGTGTCTGGGGATGGGTGTGTTTGTGTGTCTGGAGATGGGTGTGTGTCTGGGTGGGTAGGTGTGTCTGGGGATGGGTGTGTGTCTGGGTGGGTGGGTGTGTCTGGGGAATGTGTGTGTCTGGATGGGTGGGTGTCTCGGTGGGTGAGTGTGTCTGGGTATGGGTGGGTATCTGGGTGGGTATATGGGTGGGTGTGTCTGGGGATGGGTGGGTATATGGATGGGTAGGTGTCTGGGTGGGTGTGCCTGGGTGGGTGTGTCTGGAGATGGGTGGGTGTCTTGGTGGGTGTCTAGTGGGTGGGTGTGCCTGGGGATGGATGCGTCTGGGATGGAATCCTTTGGCTCGGCACCAGTGTCCCTGTTGGCCATGGTGACTCTGATCAGTGCCATCTGCCTGAATATCTAGTTCCAGTGGCGGGTGGGTGCAAATCCCCCACCTCTGTCACAGGTGGGTGCAGATTTTTTGTGTGGGGGACTCATCCTTGGAGGGGGATTCTGAGCCCTGCCTCATGCTGAGGGATCTCTTCCAGTCCTTTGCCAGAACGGGGGAAGCTACAATGGGAAGGAATGCATCTGCAAGCCTGAATTCTACGGGACGCTCTGCGAGCTCGCTAAAGACGTTATCTCCACCAATGTCAGTAAGTGCAGCCTTTCCCTTCCTGGGGAGGTGTCCTCCAGTGACCTGGCTCCAGTTGGGGCTCTTCAAAGGAAGGTTGCTCCTGTTAGGCCCATGCCACAGACAGGGAAATCAAGGAGCAGGAAACCACGCACTGGCATGAGACGAGGAGTGAGCCTTCCCCTGTCCTCTGTGCTGATTAGGCCCAGCTGGAGCACTGTGTCCAGTTCTGGGTGCCTCATTCCAGGAAAGATGTGGAGAAATTGGAGACGAGCCATCGAAGAGCAACAAGGATGAGTCAAGAATTCGGTTAGTTCAGTTTGGAAAAGAGAAGACTGAGACTAAGTCTATACAGTGGAGCTATTTCAGGACCCCTCCGGTATCCCGAAATAGCTATTCCTCATCTTAAGAGGAAGCCTATTATAGTGAAATGTAACGGGTTCGCTATTCCAATCTCCCTGTAAACTTCATTGCACTTGGGTTAAGGGACATTTTGGAATAGTGCCTTATTTTGAAATAACATCGAAATAAGCTATGCAATTGCTTAAAACAAACTGCATAGCTTATTTCGAGGTAAGGGTGCTGTGTAGATGCACCTGAGAGGGGACATGATAACAGCCTTCAAGTACCTCAAAGGGTGTTACAAGGAGAAAGGAGAAAAATTGTTCTCCTTGGCCTCTGATGATAGGACAAGAAGCAAAGGGCTTAAATTGCAGCAAGGAAGATTTAGGTTGGACATTAGGAAAAACTTCCTGCCTGTCAGGGTGGTTAAACACTGGAATAAGTTGCCCAAGGAGGTTGTGGAATCTTTGTCATAGGAGATGTGTAAGAGCAGGTTAGACAGACATCTGTCATGGATGATCAAGACGGTGCTTGGTCCTGCCACGAGGGCAGGGGACTGGACTCGATGGTCTTTCGAAGTCCCTTCTGGTTCTAGGATGCTCTGAGTCTGTGAAAGGGACAATGTGTAGCAGCACCTCTTGGCTATGTCCTGCTCAGTGCACTCGCTGCTGGGCCCTCGGGCAAGCCCAGGGTCAGGGCAGCCATGGGTGGGCTGGCTTTTTCTCAGGCTGCGACGTGGAGCCAGAAGAAAGTGCCGGTGCTGCTGGAGGCGGGTTGTGGGCTAGACCATAAGTGTTTCCCTGGCTCTTTTAGGCACATTCCAGGCTGAGGTGGATGTTCAAGTGAAGATCACCAACAGGATCTACAAAGAGGAGCTGAACAATAAATCCTCTAAAGCTTATACGGAATTTGAGACTGAATTCAAAATGCAGGTGAGGGCCGGGACCAGGACTTTTTATACTGCCCCTTTCCCAATGCGGCTGGTTCCTCTTGCCCGTGTCATGCAGGAAGGCTGGGGGTTTTCTTTGCCTTGCAGATGCACGTGGTCTACCAGAAAGTGACTGGGTACAAAGGTGTTGAAATCCTTGGCTTGAGGTGAGTGACTGCCCCGAAACAAAGCTGCCCTGCTGCCTGCCGGGAGCTGCCTGACCAGCTGGATCAGTGTCATCCTTTTTTATTTTTATTACGTCCATGGGCCTCAAAAGCTGGAAGTGCCTGGGCCTCTCTGGACCTCGGTGAGGGCCTGCCCACACATGGCTAACCTCTCGCTCCCCACTTTGTCCCATGGGTGCCAAGGCACCACACTCAGAGCCAAGAATCACAGAGCCAGGGAGAGAACCCGGGAGTCTTGGCTCCTTGCTCTAGTCCGCCAGCCCCCATTCCTCTCCCAGGGCCAGGCAGAGAACCCAGGAGTCTTGGCTCCCAGCCCCCTCTGACCACCAGCTCCTGGCTTTGCCCCCAGGAATGGCAGTATTGTGGTCGAACACACCGTGATCGTTGACACCCAACTGAGCTCGGACCTGAAGGCCACGCTGGCATCTGTCACCCAGCAGGTGGTACAGCAGCTGGAGGTCGCCAACACCACGGAGCGGAACTGCACCAGTAGGTGGTGGGCTCTGGCCCCTCTCCCACGTGGGGCGAGAGAGGCAACAGTGAGCAGCTCCCCCAGCCGTCGCTGGCTCCAGTGCAGCTGGGGGGCTGCAGCACAGGGTTCTGTGTGGGGCTCCCAGGAGGTAATGGGACGGGAGGGGCAGACAGGTGTCCCCTGCAGGGCTGTATTCAGACTGTTGCAGGCCCTCTCCCTGTCATCCCATTGCACGGCCAGGACCCCACATGGGGAGGCCTCCCTCCAAGATCTTCACCCTCCCTTCCCACACAATGAAGTAGGGTGGCACCTTGGCCCCCCAATACTTACCCCGCCTGCTAGGATCTCTTTGCCGGGGTCAGGGGCCCCAAGCTGTCTGGAGAGGGGGTGCAGCGCTCGGTGCAGCGGGGCCGTGATCTCAGTCTGGGGGGCGACGGGGAGGACAGTGCCTGGTGCAACAGGACCCTGATTTCAGTCTGTGGGGGAGGGAGCAGCAAGTGGCCCAGCGGAGCCCTGATCTTGGCTGGCCCCCCATGTGCTGCGGCACTCTAGAGCCTTACTAATGACTAGCTGGTGATGGCTAGCGATTGACCATCACCCGGTTGCCTCCATCTGCAGGTGACCTCTGCTTCAGGTCTCTGCCCGAGCCAGTCCTCAGGAACGCCACCACGAATTTTTCGATGGAGGGTGAGTGACCCGAAGTGCCAGCAGTGGGTGGGCACCTCACTAATGCCCAGCTTGCCATGGCCCATGGCTCTGGGGTGGGCTGACCCCTCCCAGCCTCTCACTGACCCTTCTCTGCCCCCATCAGCGTTCTGCCATGCAGTTGCCCCTCCGGAGCTCGCCAACTACTACCACCCGCATGTCACCACAACGGGCACCCTCAGCTGCCTCACCAGGTGCTCCCCGGACCTGCCTGACTCCCTGAACTGCAACTACGGGCAGTGCCAGCTGAAGATCTCTGGGCTCGAGTGCGCGTGAGTGTGCCCAGCTGGCCAGGGGAGCTACCTCACGGCCTGCGCTAGATGGGCTGTCCTGCCTTCACCTAGGGCGCCTTCATCTGCCCTCATTGTCCGACTGCCCATACCCCAACCCCCATGTGAACACTAAGTGTAATCAGAACTTTCTCCCTAATCCCCACCCTAACCCTAATCCCTTCCCCCTAATCCCCACCCTAACCTGAACCCCGTCACCCTAATCCCCATCTTAATCTGAACCCTTCCCCAATCCCCATCCTAACCCGAACCCCTTCCCCTAATCCCCACCCTTTCCTGACCTCTTCCCCAATCCCAACCCTAACCCAAACCTCTTCCCCTAATCCCCACCCTAATCCCCACTCTAACCCAAACCCTTCCCCTAAAACCCACCCTAACCCTCACCCTAACCTTTTCCCTCTAATCCCCACCCTCACCCTCACTCTGTCACCCTAATCCCCACCCTAACCCTAATCCCTTCCCCTAATCCCCACCCTAATCTGAACCCTTCCCCAATCCGCACTCCTAACCCTAACCCTTTGCCCCTAATCCCCACCCTAACCCTAACCCTTCACCCTAATCCCCACCCTAAACTGAACCCCTACCCTCTAATCCCCACTCTAACCCTTCACTGTAATGGTCACCCTATCCTCCTTCACCCTAATTCCCACCCTAAACCTAACCCTTCACCCTAACCCCTTCCCTTTAATCCCCACCCTCATCCTAACCCCTCCACCCTAATGCCAAACACCTTCACCTTAATCCTCCCTAACACAAGCCCCTTCACCCTAATCCCCACCCTAACCCCTTCATCCTAATCCTCACCCTAACCCTTTACCCGTAATACTAACCCTAACCCAAAACTTAACCTCAACCCTCATCCTAACCCTAAACCTACCTCTAAATCTAAACCCTAACCCAAACCCTCAATCTAAGACTAACCTTAATTCTCACCCTAAACCTAATCCCTAATATTAACCATAAACTCAACCCTCCCCCAATGCTAACCCCTTCACCCTATTCCTCACTCTAACCTTAACCCCTTCATCCTGATCCTCATCCTAACCCTACCTCTAACTCAAACTCGAAACCCTAAACCCAAACCCTCACTCTAAAACTAACCTTAATTCTCACTCGAACCCTAATCCCTAATCTTAACCATAAACTTAACCCTCACCTTAACTCTAATCCTAACCCTACCCTTAATTCTTAACTAACCCTCACCTTAATCCTAATTTTAACCTTAATCAAATCCCTACACCAAAGGTGGGGAACCTTAGGCTTGGGGGCAGGATGTGGCCCCTGGCTTCCTCGGATCCAGCCCTTGAGCCCTGCCCCAGCATTGGGGATCCTGTACTGGTGCTCCAGCCCCCACTCTGCTGCACCATGGAACTGGAGGACACTAAATTTACAAGCCTAGGATCCCCTAATCTCTGGTGTGAGAAGGGAATATGAGGAGAGTCTTTCTGCTTCTCAGTTGGGGGGGCCACATCAGTGAGAGGCTTTTGGGGTTTTATTGCTTCTCACTCGTGTGTGGCCCATGAATGATTTTTCTGTGAGTCAGTGGTCCCCAGCTCAAACAAGGTTCCCCACCCCTGCCCTAAAGAAAACCCTAACCCTAACACCAAACCTAACCCTAACCCTAACCCTAACCCTAACCCTAACCCTGCCCTAAAGAAAACCCTAACCCTAACCCTAACACCAAACCTAACCCTAACCCTGCCCTAAACCAAACCCTAACCTTAACCCCAACCCCAACCCTAACCCTGACCTAAACCAAACCCTAACCCTAACGCAAAACCTACCCTAAACCAAACCCTAACCCTGCCCTAAACCAAACCCTAACCCTAACCGAAAACCTACCCTAAACCAAACCCAAAACCTACCCTAAACCTAACCCTGATCTTAA
Source organism: Rafetus swinhoei (assembly GCA_019425775.1). Classification (NCBI taxonomy): domain Eukaryota; kingdom Metazoa; phylum Chordata; order Testudines; family Trionychidae; genus Rafetus; species Rafetus swinhoei. Next base: position 9,662,582 of record CM033448.1, on the reverse strand, counting down.
CTACAACCCTTACTGTAACTCTGCCCTAAACCAAACCCTAACCTTTCCCAAAACTTTAATCCTAACCCTGTGCTAAACCAAACCCTAAATTTAACCCCAACCCTAATGCTGCTCTAAACCAAATCCTGACTTTAACCCCAATCCTAACCCTAACCCTGCCCTAAACCAAACCCTAACCTTAACCCTAACCCTGCTACTAGGCCTAACCCTAGCCCTGTCCCCAACCCTCATCATTGACCTTAGTTCTCACTCTCAGCCATGAACCTAACCCTGAGCCTGGAGAGGGAGGGGATCAGTGGGGAAGGGCTGGCAAGGGGGACAGGGATACCCAAGGGAGGGAACCTGGGGAAGGTGGAAGGAGGAGCTAAGGGAAGGCAGCTGGGGTGAGGGGGAAGCCTAGAGAGGGGCTGGTTTGGAGGGATGGGAGCCCCAGGGAAGGGCCAGTGCGGGGTGGGTGTATGCTCACTCCCGTGTCTCCCCCGCAGCTGCGACAACAGGGACACGTTCTGGTACCCGGGCGATCGCTGCCAAACGCGAGTCAATAAGGTGGGCGTGGCCATGGCTGTTCCCCTGGTCGTGCTGTTCATCGCTGGCCTCGTCCTCGCCATCTTCCTGGTCAGATCCAGGAGCAGGTGGAGCAAGGACAGGTAAATGGGCCAGGTGCACCCCTTGGGGCTGGTGGGTAGATCAGGGGGGCTGGGCTCCTGGGTTCTCTCCCTGGCTGTGGGAGGGCAGTGGGCGCTGGTGGAGTAGAGCGGGGGGCAGGCAGACTGGGAGCCAGGAGGGGCTGGAGTGGGGCAGGGAAGGACCCTCTCACTTTCTGTGAGGGTGTCTCTGGAGGGTGGGTGCCGGCATGTCTGCTCCCCAGGATGCTCATAGGCTGGGCTGGTGTTTTCCCCTCACAGACGAGACATCTCCATGGAGCAGCCAGAGGACTATGAGGAGGAAATGAGCATCTCAGGGGGTGTCATCATCAGGAACGAAGGTGCCTCGTTTAACGGTAAAGCCCAGCTGTCCTGGCCCAGCCGCTCAGACCCTCTGGAGTGCGCCTCTAAATTTTGCCACCCCTGAGTGGAATGAGTTTTCTTATGTGCACCAATGTGGAGGTGATGGATGACACGGAGTGGACGTGCAACACAGAGGACATGTGACACGGAGGGAATGGGTGACACGGAGGGGACGTGCAACACAGGGGATGTGTGACACAGAGGGGGTGTGCGACACGGAGAGGATGGGTGACATGGAGGGGGCGTGCGACATGGAGGGGATGGGTGACACATCACTTCCATATTAATGCACATAACAAAATGAAGGGGGGCAGCAAGGGGTTCTGAGTGTTCGAAGAGACTCAGGATTAGGGCAGAGAACTGGGGTGCAAGAGGTGAACTGAAAGTTTGGGGGGACTCTAGGCTGGGGGTTGGGGTGCAGGAGGGGTTCAGGCTCTGGGCTGGGAGTTGGGGTGCAGGATGGGTACAGGCTCTGGACTTGAGGTTGGGGTGCAGGAGCGGTACAAACTCTGGGATGGGGGTTGGGGTTCAGGAGAGCTACAGGCTCTTGGCTGGGAGTTGGGGTGCAGGAGGGGTTCAGGCTCTGGGCTGGAGGTTGGGGTGCAGCAGGGGGTACAGGCTTTGATCTGGGGGTTGGGGTGCTAGAGCGATACAGGCTCCGGTCTGGGCCTTGAAGGGCAGGTGGGGAAGGAGTGGGGGCTTTGGCTGGGGTGGGGCATCAGGTCTTGGAGGTGCAGGGGGTGCTTAGGGCTGGGGGAGGCACAAGATGGAGCAGCGGGTTGGGGCTTGGGCTTGTCCGGTGGCTCCCTGGTGCGGTAGTGAGGGGGGGGCCCCCTTTCCCTGGCCACCACAACTCCATCCTGGGGTTGTGGGGAAAAGCCCCTCTTCCTTCCACAGCAGCTTTGGGATTTGGGAGAGACGCTGCCCCCCGCTGCAGCCCTGAGCCCCTGTGCAGCCCCACAGCTGACAGGGAGCTTCTCCCTCTGGCCACACACAGCACCCAGGGAGGCTGGCGAGGCCTGGAGTGGTGCTGAGACTAGGGCATTCTTGGGAGGTGTGGGGTGACCATGCTGAGACCGGTGGCACTCATGGCAGGTGGGGGGTGACCACGCTGAGACTGGTGGCACTCGTGGCAGGTGTGGGGACCATGCTGAGACTGCTGGCACTCGTGGCAGGTGTGGGGGTGACTACGCTGAGACCGATGCCATGCGTGGTGGGGGGGGTGATGCTGGGGCAGCCCCCTAAATAGCCTGTTTCTCACTCTGCTTCCCTTCTGGCTCTGCAGGGAGTGGCAGTGGAAGGACCTTCTCCCCTCAGCTCGCGGCCGTGGACCCTGCCATCCCGGTAGGTGCCTCCTATGCTGGCCCAGGCCGCTCCCCATCCCCGCTCTGCCCCGGGAGGTGAGGGGGGCGATGCTGCTTTCAAACAGCCACTGGGTGGTGCTGCTGCTCCCCAACTTGGCTCCTTGGGAGAGTGGGTGCTGGGGGAAGGGGTAGGAAGCCAGGGGAGAGGAGGTGCCCAATGTGGGGGAGAAGTATGGGGCTGAGGGGAGAACAGGTACCTGGTGCAGGGGAGGGGGCACAGAGCTGACGGCAGGGTGGATGGGGGGCTGAGGGCTGGGGATGGGAGGTGCCCAGTAGGGGATACAGGAGTCCCCTCAGGGGCTAGCGTCTGACCTCACATCTCCTTTCCTCTGCCCAGATGCAGATCCGGAGGCCAAAGCTTGTGAGCAGGCCCTGACCCAGTCACGGCCCCCCCCGGCTGGCACGAGGGGGGCTCGTTTGGGCTGCTGTGAAGAGGCCAGATACCATCCAACTGCCACATGGGACCACCCAGCTGCTAGGCACCCCCAAAGCAAAAGGGGCAGAATCACTTGGTAGAGCAGCTGCTAGAGACAGAGCAGGAAAGGACCTGTACATACCTTGGGCCTGATTCCCCCCTCGCTGACCCTGGTGTAAATCAGGAGTAACCCATCGTGCACCTTGGGGGCAGGTCGGACCCCACCCCGCTCCACTGAATGCAATAGGATATTTGCGAGCAGTTGGCCCATGCAGTGCTGGGTGCACCAACTTGCAAAGCACTTTAACCCAAACCCCAACCTGCCCAGACATTGTTCTGCTCCTGACCTGCCTGGGAGCCCCCTCCCCTCCTCTTTCCTTTCTGCGGCTTTATTATATCGTCCAATAAATTATTGCTTTTCTTAGTGGTGGTTGTTTACTATGTAGCAGTAGCCGTGGGCTGCAGAAACTGGGGAGCATCAAGTGGATGCAGAGAGGTGATTTTATCTCTGTTACTGGCTGGGGTGTGACCATGGCTGGGATCACATGTCCAGTTTTGGCATCCCCAGTTCGAATTGGACAGGGGCCAGAGAAGAGCCCTGAGGAGGATTAGAAACCCTGCTTTGGAGTGAGGGACACCAGAATTCGCTGGGTGGGGACGGCGTGAGCTCGGCCTAGCAGTGCCAACACGGGGAGCAGATATTTAACAGCTGGCCCTTCTGCCAAGCAGAGGCAGGTCAACCTGGTCTGAGGGCCAGATGCTGAAGTTGGACAAGGAGTAATATTTTCATGGTGCATTAACCACTGCAACCATGTATCTAAGGTGGTGGGGGATGAAGCCCACAGGGCTGGAGCAGGTGCTCTCTGTAAGGCCCTTCCCAGCTGCCCCTGCGACACTGCTGAGGGCCAATACTGATGCTCCAGGCACAAAATGGCTTGATTTCCAAGGTAACGGTCTGTGCATGGTTTGGTTTGCCCTTGAGCCCAAACTGTGGCTGGCCCTAGAACGACATGTGACCATGCCACCTTGTACTGGAATCCACCTTGAACCTGGGGCTTTTCCATGGGGATGGGGAGCTGAAACAAAGGGCTCCTGCCCTGGGGAAAATCCGTTTAAGGCATGGGAAGCAATCAAGCTTCTGTCTTCCACTGGCCTTTGAAACTGCCTGCCCCCTGTGAGAGGTTACGCAGGAAGAAACCTGAATACAAGGGACACTGAAGAGTTCTGAAAAGCTGTAAAGCCAGGCCAGGAAGAACAACTCTGTCCTGAACCAAAGACAAGGGGTGAGGAACCTGGAAACATTTTCTCTCAGTGTACTACGTTTAACTGGCGTGTTCTGTGTATTTTGGCTTTTTGGGTTACTTCAGTCTGTCTGTTTTCACTTGCAGTCACTTACATCCTTCTGATACTTAAAAAAACCACTTTTGTTTATTGTTGAGCCCAGTGTAAACTGTGGTTACCTGCGGGGAGCCACAGCTGTGCATCTCTCACTTTCATTGATAAAGGAGCTTTCTCCATGTAAAACTTTTCTACAGAGTAAGATGCATTTGTCTGGGGTTTTGGTCCCTTTTGGGGGTTGACTCCCTGGGTGCTGTCTGCAGCCCTATAGCTGAGCCCTCTCAGAGCTGAGCTGGTTCAGCCTTGGTGTTCTCTCCTGGGGGGCAGTTATCCCAACTCTGTGACTTGTCTGGGGAGCATCTGGCCTTGCAGTACTGTGTGTGTGTGTGTGTGGGGAGCTCAGAGTGCAGCTAGGTGGGCCCAGTAGCATGATCAGCACTCTGGGTGACAGCCCCAAGGGGATCTCTGTGATCAAACCCATCATAATATGTTTATATTTTGCCATTTTAAAAGCCACATTCACGTTTTGTTACAACGCCGTGAAACTGAAGATTTATGGAAAGGAAACCATGACGTTTATGACAATGGACCGTACATTTGGTAGAGCCCTAGTGTGGGGATTTCCTGCACAGTCCCCCTTAGACACAATTGGAGTTATTTGATTTTTCTCCCACAATTCCCCCCTTTAATACTCCTATTGGAGTATTACTCAAAGTTTATTCTGGACATTCTTAGGTATTCTTCTTCTGCTAGGATGCTTAGCCCATCCCCATCTTCCAAATTTTTCATCCTTAATACCTCATTGGTTCTGTTGTGAATGGCCCACTGCCCATTGCCTGGATTTAACCATACTCTACGATAGCAGGTATTTTCTGGGATCCAACCCAGATCTTTACCAGTGCCAATTTTTCTTTCAAAGCACAATGGAAACACAGTTCCTGATGGATGTAATGCTTGAGTTAGGGGAATCCCTGAGGCAATTAGATTTTTACGCCAAATCTGCCTGTCCTCCCCAAGAGTATGTACTCCTGGTACAGTGTTTTCATTCTGGGCATCTACCCACTCCCGCTCTCCTGTAGAATACTGACTACCAGTAACTCTGAATTTTAGGGGTCTGGCCCACAGGGAGGCAGGAGTTGGGATAAACTGTAATGGTAAAAGGCCTTCAGAGCCTTTAATGAGCTGTTTACATATCCAACAGTCACTTGCATTGGTGAGGGACACAATCTTCTGCAGGGCTTCCCGATAAGGCTGGGGAAAGTTATATACTAAGGCTACTCTGACTACTAAAAGAAGGAAAACAATCCTTATCCTACTATAGTATCTTAAACCTCTAAAGTAGAAAGGATAATAATAATACAGTAATTAGCTATCAACTAGCAAAGCAGTCTCTTTAACTAAGCTTAGTCAGTTAGTATTGTTTGGCTTGCCTCTGCAGGCACTCTTCGAGATTTCGTAGTCTCTTAGTTCACTTAATACTGGAAAGGATTCCCCTTTGTGAGAGCTACAGGGTGCCAGGCTCACCTGTAGGTTTTTACTGGCACAGTCCCACCTCTCAGGTTGTACCTTGAAGCTCCTGGTGGAGGCCCGTTTGGTAACAGTCTGGTTTGAGAGTTTGCCGCCTCTGTCCGCTGAACCTTGTCCTCAGGTGGTTCCTCCGGGGAGGGGTCCTGGGTGACGGGGTCAATCAGCTCTGTTGGATCTGCAGTTCAGCGTACATGACTTGCGTGGATCCACAAGGGGCGCTCCTTTACCTTTACTGCTGTGTGGGTGCCGAGCAGCACTTGGAACTGCCAGGCAGTTCTTTCTGCGATGTTCCTTCATGAACATGTAGTCGCCTGGTTGGACGTTGTGGCACGGTACATCAGTAGGTACTGGGAGGGCTTCCTTCACCTGGAGGTGCAAGCTTTCCTAACCGTCGTTTTATGTCTAGGTTTCTTCTTTCTGTGTGGCCGCTAGCCTGTGGGTCTCCTCCTGCAACATTAAACTGCTTACAAATCACACATGAATTAGATATCCTTGCAGCTTCTAGGTGCACGCCTGGGGTGTACCATTGTTTTAGGATCTGTGAGGCCACCCCCCTTTTGCTTATGTGTGTCATTTGATGAGACACCTGAGCAAGCTGTCCTGTGAGAGATCTTGGGGCAACTGGGTGGCCATCAGGCACAACCATTATCCCAGCTGGGGCTAAGGAGCAGCCTGCTTTCTCCCAAAGGTTTCTCTCTGTTGGTTGAGCAGCCTGCTGTAGTTCTATCAGGTCCTGCAAAGAAACAGGGAGAGAAAGAAAGACCAGAATCTGAAAGGGAGCAGGAGGTCCATGTGCTGCTGCATGTCTGCTGCTGCATCAGCACTCCCATTACCCAGAGAAACAGGATCGGTGGCACCTGTGTGGGCCGGGCAATGGGTAATAGAGAGGGATGTGGGTAGCTGAATGGCATCAATAAGTTGGGAGATAAGGGGACCATGAGAGATAGCGGAGCCAGAAGAGGTAAGGAAACCTCATTGTTTTTAAATTTGTCCTGTGGCATGACAGACAGAGAAAGCGTACTTTGAGTCAGTATAAATAGCAGCAGACTGTCCGGAAGCTAAAAGGCAAGCACGAGTTAAAGGGATAAGCTTGTGACCCTTTCCAGCAAGACATTTTAACACATGCAAGGTATCAGTTTTACACCCTTTCTCAGTTTTGCTAGCAATTAACACATTATCAACATACTGAACCAACACAGAGCTGCAGGGAAGAGGGATAGAATTAAGGTCAGCTTTTAAAAACTGAGAAAACAGAGTAGGGCTTTCACAATAACCTTGGGGAAGACGTGTCCAGGTTAATTGACGACCCTGAAAGGAAAAGGCAAAGAGAAATTGGGAATTCTTATGCACTGGAATAGAAAAGAAGGCAGAACATAAATCTATTACAGAGAACCATTTAGAAGTGGGTGGAATAGAGGAAAGAATAGTAGCAGGGTTAGGTACTACTGGAAATCTAGGGATTACAAACTTGTTGATGGCTCTTAGGTCTTGTACAAATCTATAGATTTGCTTACCCTGGCTGTCAAATTTTTCCTCCTTTTTCACAGGTAGTATAGGTGTATTACATGGTGAAGTTGTATAAACCAGTATCCCTTGTTCAAGGAGGGAAGAGATTACAGGCTTAATGCCCTCTTCTGCCTCCCTAGACAATGGATACTGGGGTACCCTTGGGAAAGGCTTGTTGTGTTTGTATGTTATTTGCACTGGTGTTACAGAGGCTAGCAACCCCACTTTATTCGCGTGGGCTGCCCACAATGTCTCTGGGACATCTGAGAGGTCCAGGAGGGGTGTATGTCTGGAGGCCTCATCAGATTCCTCTGAGAGTAGTAATGCCATCAAATTTGGAGCCTGTTGGGGGGAAGGTCAACAAATATCCCTTCCTCTCTATAGAGAAGGTTTGCACCCAATTTACACAACAAGTCACGTCCCATAAGGTTTACAGGAGAACAGGGAGATAACAGGAAAGAATGTTCAGCTGACAAGGGTCCAAAGGAGCGTGGGGGTGCAGATGGCACATCTGGGGAATCAAGCTGTTTCTTTAGAGTAGCCAATTGTTGCTGCAGCTTTTTAATAGAATCTTTTTGGCTAGCCATTATGCTCTGATTTTTTTTTTTTACTGCCACATCCTCCCAGAGGCACCAATATTCCATCTGGTTAGGATGTGTTTCCTCGAGGAAACCTCTAAGATAAGCAAGCTTTTCTAAGTCAAAACTACCCTCTAGTGGCCACTGCTTCTGGGAATTCCCCCCCTGAGTATAGCCATTCCAAATGCTTATTAATTTCTTAAGTCTCCTTAGTTTCAAACCTGCCGGCAATTACCTAGCTGACTGTAAATTCTTATCATCTGAGACAAGGGAGTCCCAGGCTGTGAGAAACCTTTCCCCTCGGTCAGAGACATACTTGAGGGAACAATCCCACCCATGTTAGCACTGTCCTGTCCAAGGACAGCACAGGAGCCCAGCAGTACTACCCTCTCCAAGGATAGCACAGGCGTCCAGCAACACTACCCTCTCCAAGGATAGTGTGGGAGTCCACACAAACTGTCAGCTTCACTTACACTCCTTACATGCTGGGGGAAACTGCCCTTGCTTTCGGCAGCTGTTCAGTGACACTGACAGCACCCGTGCGGCTGCGGTCCCGTTCCGGACTTCACTCACTCAAAACCATGCGCTTGGACTCGCCACCAATCAGTCAGCAACAAAATCCAACCCCTTATTGGCTATACCCAGCATTTCATTTTAAATCTCCCTCAAGCCTCTTAAAGAAAATTTAGGAGCAAAAGATGACTCTTACCGCCAGCCAGTCCAGCTGGTGACGAGAACAGGGAGGCGGACTGGGGGATTTTAAATGGATCCCTTACCCTTCAGATGCGCGCTGTAGTCCGTTCCCGTTCCCCGTCGTCAGCCTTTCCAACTGGAGTTCCAAGCCATCCCACTTCTGACACCAAATTGAGGGGGAAATCTCGCTCCCCTGGGGTACAGAGTCCCCAGAAGGGTCTGAGGCTGGAGGTCAAAGCAGTGAGGCAGGAGAGACGTCTAAAAGGAAAACGTTATTATGCATGCATGCAGGCTGACAGCTACCAGAGTGGAGCAGCCCTGAGAGACAGTTTCAGGGTCCTTTATACAATATGTTCAGACAGCTTAGCTGTTGATTGTTTTCTTTAACATATCAAAGTCTCAGCAGAAGTACTCTGAGTTGTTTCTGTTCACACCAGGTGTGCTAGAAGTCAGTTTTACAGTACAAAGGCACATGATAACCTGAGTGAGGAGTCTACAAGACAAACTGTGTCACAATAAGAGTTTACATGGCAAATTGTGACAGACTAGGAGTCTCCATGAAGTTGAGATAGGAGGCATTGTAAGGGTCTTGATTAGAGTTAAGATGATTTCTCTCTGTTACAGAGAGAGAGAGGCCTGGAAAACTTTTAACCCTTACAGCAGTTTTCTTTTACAGAGTTTTGATTTCCTGCACAGTCCCCCCTTAGACACAATTGGAGTTATTTGATTTTTCTCCCACACTAGCCATAGGTGTCCAAAGTGGGATGAGGGAAGGAAGAGGTGCCCTTGTGTTGTTTTCTGTCTGTACTGGGCGAGGGGAGTGAGGGCAGACCACAGTGCAACGCAAGCTGCAGAACCAGAGGCCAAGCTGGCCTGCTTCTTCCAGAATCCAGCTCGACGCCCAGACACATCTCGACCTTCTTCCGTGTGCTCACGTCTGGTCACCCCAACAACCTCAGAACCAGCCTCCCACCGCCTTGTTCATTCACGCGGACAGATGACTGGAGAGGAGTATAAATATATTGCTCAAGAATGCAAGGGAGTAATCAGGAAGGCAAAAGCACAACTGGAATTGCAGCTAGCAAGGGATGTGAAGGGTAACAAGAAAGGTTTCTACAGGCATGTTAGCAATACGAGGATGGTCAGGGAAGGTGAGGGGCTCTTACTGGATGAAGGAGGTAACCTAGTGACAGATGATGTGGGAAGAGCTGAAGTATTCAATGCTTTCTTTGCCTCTGTCTTCACAGACAAGGTCAGCTCCCAGACAAATTCACTAGGCAACACAGTATGGGAAGGAGGTGGACAGCCCTCAGTGGAGAAAGAACAGGTTAAGAACTATTTAGAAAAGCTAGACATACACAAATCCATGGCTCCGGATTTAATGCATCCGAGGATGCAGAGGGAGTTGGCAAATGTCATTGCAGAGCCTTTGGCCATTATCTTTGAAAACTTTTGGAGATCGGGAGAAGTCCCGGATGATTGAAAAAAGTCAGATGTAGTGCCCATCTTTAAAAAGGGGAAGAAGGACAATCCAGGGAACTACAGACCAGTCAGCCTCACCTCAGTCTCCGGAAAAATCATGGAGGGGATCCTAAAGGAATCCATTTTGAAGCACTTGGAAGAGGGGAAACTGATCAGGAATAGTCAACATGGATTTATGAAGGGCAAGTCATGCCTGACCAATCTGATTAGCTTCTATGATGAGATGACTGGCTCTGTGGATATGGGAAAGTCAGTGGATGTGATATACCTTGACTTTACAAAGCTTTTGATACGGTCTCCCACAATATTCTTGCCAGCAAGTTAAGGGAGTATGGATTGGATAAATGGACGGTAAGATGGATAGAAAGCTGGCTAGACTGTCGGGCCCAACGGGTAGTGATCAACCTCAATGTCAGGCTGGCGGTCGGTTTCAAGAAGAGTGCCCAAGGATCTGTTCTTGGACCGGTTTTGTTTAACATCTTTATTAATGACCTGGATGAGGGGATGAATTGCACCCTCAGCAAGTTTGCAGATGACACTAAGCTAGGGGAGAGGTAGATATGCTGGAGGTCAGGGATAGGGTTCAGAGTGATCTGGACAGATTAGAGGATTGGGCCAAAAGAAATCTGATGAGGTTCAACAAGAACAAGTGCAGAGTCCTGCACTTGGGACGGAAGAATCCCAAGCATTGTTACAGGCTGGGGACCAACTAGCTAAGTAGCAGTTCTGCAGAAAAGGACCTGGGGATTACAGTGGATGAGAAGCTGGATATGAGTCCACAGTGTGTCCTTGTAGACAAGAAGGCGAATGGCATATTAGGTTGCATTAGGAGGAGCACTGCCAGTGATTATTCCCCTTTATTTGGCTCTGGTGAGGCCACATCTGGAGTATTGTGTCCAGTTCTGGGCCCCCCACTATAGAAAGGGTGTGGACGCATTGGAGAGGGTCCAGCGGAGGGCAATCAAAATGATGAGGTGGCTGGAGCACATGACCTATGAGGAGAGACTGAGGGATCTGGGTTTGTTTAGTCTGCAGAAGAGAAGAGTGAATGGGGATTTGATAGCAGCCTTCAACTTCCTGAAGGGGGGTTCCAAAGAGGATGGAGAGAGGCTGTTCTCAGTAGTGACGGATGGCAGAACAAGGAGCAATGGTCTCAAGTTACAGTGGGAGAGGTCTAGGTTGGATATTAGGAAAAACTGTTTCACTAGGAGGGTGGTGAAGTACTGGAATGGGTTCCCTAGGGAGGTGGTGGAACCCATTCCACAGATCATCCCTAGAGGTTTTTAAGTCTTGGCTTGACAAAGTTGGGATTTGTCCTGCCTTGGGCAGGGGGCTGGACTTGATGACCTCCTGAGGTCTCTTCCAGCTCTATGGTTCTATGAAAGGGACCACGGAGCAAGAAAAAAAAAGGCAGGGGCCAACCAGCTCAACACAGGGACAGGAAAAGGAGAGTGAAGGCACAGACCTCCTGGGGACAGGTGGGGAGTGGCATTGCCACTGATGCTGGTGAATGAACTGCTGCTGCACCCAGGGAGCGCAGCCACTTTTCTGTAGGTCCTACAAAAATAGAGAACATTTGACTGGCACAGAAATAAAACCCTGCAAAGGCAGGTGTTTGGAATACACAGGACAGCCAGCCCATGTAGGACCCCTCGGGGCAGAGGGCTGGGCCCAGAGGACACTAAACCCCATGGACCACGGGCAGAGAATGCCAGGCACAGGGACTGCATACAGAGGCACAGCTGGGGGGACTGGGCAACTGGTTGGAGTTATAAGCAGGGCCTTTCCATTCTGACCAATTGTCTGTTCCAGTGGAAAGGGCTGCCTCCTGTGCCTGGCAGGATGTGGTCCCTGAGTTCCATTTGGCACAAACTGTATCCAGTGGTGCAGACGCTGTAGCCCAGCCCCTGTCTGGAGCAGTGCTGCCATGCACTCCTTGAGAAACGGGAATCGCCATCCCAGAAACCAGGCTCCAATTCTCGTTCTGCAGCTACACAGGGAGGCTGGCCCTTCCCAAGCAGTTCTGCCCCTAATTTGGCTTCTTTGAAACAAACCTGCTACTTAACATCTTATTAAAGCTCAAAAAAAAAAAAAAAGCCGCTATGGTTTGTGTTTTCTTTTTCAGATTCCTGAGTGTTGTGGGAGCAGGACTTGAAAGTGAAAGGTAATCAGAACTCTGGCAGTTCACTGTGTCCCTGCTAAGGCTGAGTCTCTGGGTTGCTGATAACTTTGGATCTGAAAGCAAGCCAGAAAGTGTGTGTGTGAATGTAGGCTGCCTGGCTTTTATGTGGGGACTGTTGCAGGGATTGGCCCTTAGCTCCACAGATCATCCATGTGCGGAATGAATTTTGTTATGTGCACTGATATGGAGGTGACATGTCACATGCCAATTGCATATTGCACAACATCTCCATGTCGCAAGCATCTCCATACTGCACGTCACCTCCACGTTGCACGTCACCTGCACATTGGTGCATATAACATTCATTCCGTGCCTGGACATAGAAAGTGGGAGGGGTCACTAATTGACAGGCTCGCGTACTCGTTAGCTGGGCTCTCTTGTCTGGGACTGGCCTTCCTTGGCACATTGGCTAATGTGGATCAAGGTTCACACTGAGGCTTCCCTGCCCCCTTGCCTCGTCTTTTCCTGGCACGAGCTGCCCTGGCCCTGGGAGAGTGACACAGCTGGAAAGCACAAGGGTGAACTGTTAGGGGGCACGTGGCCCAGCCTGGGTTTCCCATTTCTCCCAGCCACATTCAAGCCTTCCTGGAGGGTGCACAAGTCCCCATGGGATGGGGATTGTCTCAGGCCTGTGTTAGCCGGGAGGTGGCCCCTTCGCATCTTGAACATTGTGACCACGTAGGCTGGGGAGACGTGGCAGCCTGGAGCCGGGTGCTTTGGCCCAGAGGAGCAGCTGCGGCTGACTCAGTGTGTGCGCCATGGGAAATGACACACACACACACTCACAGGCAGACAGACACAGACACACATTCACAGACATACACAAACACAGGATTGCCAGATGGTTGAAACAAAAATACCAAAGAAGGACTCCAAGACTTAAGCAAAACAAAAACCAAAAACAAAAAACAAAACAAAAAAAATTAAAATAAAACAGCATTAAGAGTGAGTCCCCTTTAAGAGTGAGTGCAGGGATAAGAACAGGGGAACGGTTGAGCACTAAGACCCAGCTGAGTCATTGCTTCCCCTTGGTCCTTTGCCGGCAGCCATTTTGTGCTGGCAGCCTTCCGGAACCAGGTAAGCATGGGGTCTGGGGGTGTTTGGGGCTTGGGAGGCCAGGTGCTGAGTGTTTGTAGGGTTGCCAGGTGCTGGGCATTTTCGCCTCCTGGCCAGGGGAAAAAAAAATCAGAAAATATCGGACATTTTAGGTGTCCGGTATTCTGAATTTTTTTTTACTGGACAGGAGATGAAAATACCGGGCTGTCCAGGTGAATACCGGACACCTGGCAATCCTACCACGCACACGCACACGCACACGTACACTGCACTGAAGCGGAGTGAAAGGGGGAATAGATGAGAGGCGGCTGCCTGGGAAACAGGGGCCTGCGAGGAGGCAGCAGGGAAACTCGCAAGAGGAGACCGTTCCATGGGAATGCCCAGTCAAGGCTGAGCAGAAGACCATGAGCACCAGCACCGGGCGCTTCCGATGCCACGTGTCTGGCAGTGCCCAGATACCCTGCCTACCGATCTATCTATCCCCAGGCACCCGTGACCCATTCATCCATCTATCGGTCTGTCTCTATAGCTGGTTTGGCTTCCCGGAGGGGTTCCTTCGCCTCCGGGTCAGTGGGTGCCCACTCCTGCACCCCACTCCAGAGAAGGAGGAGCAGAGTGCAGCTGCTGCTCCTGCCTCCCCCCTCCTGTTCCTGCTGTCCCTACACCAGCCAGAGCTCTCCCCACCCTACCCAGCCACCACCTGTCTGCTGAGGCCCCAGCTGCTGGACCTGCTCCCCCTGGATACCTCTGCTGCTGCTCACCTCCACCACCACAGCTGCTGTTGCTGCCTGAAGGGGGAGGGCCTGCCCCCCTCCCACTCCAGAGGGAGAGGAAAAGGATCCCATCACCACCAGCACCCACCACCTGGAGTCCCCCACCTCGGCTGGCCGCTGCTCACCTGCTGCTGCAGCTGCACCACCTGTGCCCTGTTGAGGGGGCTAAGAGGAGAAGGTACCACCACCTGGACCTGTGGAGGGGGCTTTCAAAGGCTGGGTTTTTTTTTTTCCATCTGTGCTCCTGGGGTGGTGGTAAGTTGAACTGTTGAGAGGGGGCCAGGGGAGAGGCACAGAGCCCCCTTCCCCAGTCCAGCTGCCTCCCCTTCCTGTTGCCACCACCCTCAACACCCCCTCCACCATCTTTAACACCCGGCCTTTCTCTTTGCCCCTTGACGGGGCTGCTACTCCACCTGAGACTGTGCCACTGCAGCAGTGGGCGAGATTGAGCACCCACAAGCACTCGTAGGCATGCTCCCTCCCCACCCACTTGGACTTGGCCCTGGCCCTGGCCCTGGCCCCTCTCCCTCAGCTACATCTGGTTGGGGGGCCCCCTCACCCCTGCTTACCCTGCCTTACCTCAGCAGCTTGCCTCCTTCCCCACTGCTGCCCCGCCCTGCTAGCCCAGTCTGTTTTTCCCTCCCTCTGGTTGCTCACCCACCACGCCCAGCCCCAAAGTTTGTTGCCTGCCACGCCCTTGCCCCAGCTAGCCTGTTCGTGTGTGTGCCCTGCCCCTCCCAGCTGCTGCCTTGCTTTGTTCGGCCCCTAACTCCCCCAGTATCTCCCTCCTCCCCAGCCTCCCACTAGCCTTTTTGGCACTGCCCTGCCTGCCTTGGTCCCCCTTCTCCCCCCGAGTGCTTGTGCCCCATCCCTTCCTTTTCAGTTAGCCCCCGTACACTGCAGTTCCCTCAATGACTCCATAGTTTCCCCCCTGTATCCTAGTTCAGCCAGAGGAGCCAGCCCACACCCGCTATCATGTCCCCTGCCCCATCCTGCCAGCACCCTCCTCCTCTGTCTCCAGCCTTACAGGGAGGAGTGGTTGCTGGCCCCTTTGTTCCCCATTCATATCCACTCCTGGTAGCACCCTCCCTCCCTGCAATCAGTCTAGTGGGAGGGAGTGGTTGCTTTTTCCCCATCCTCCTTCCCCCCCCCCATCACGAATCCCCCACCCTTGCGCCCCTTCCTCGTGTCCTTACCCCCCCCCCCCCAGCGCCCTCATCCTCTGCCACAGCCCCACAGGGAGGAGTGGCTGCTAGCTCCCCTTCCTCAGTTTCCCCACCAGTACCCTTCCTCCATTAGCACCCTCCCTCTCTGTCAACAGCTCAGCGGGAGGGAGTGGATGACCCCCTCCTTTTTCCTCTAGCTCGCCACCCATACCCTCTCCTCATCGCCTGCCCCCCACTCCTTACTTTGTGCCCTCCTCCTCTGCCTTTAGCCGGCAGGGAGGAGAGACTGCTGCTCCCTTCCCTCGGTCCCCCGCACAAGTTCAGTGCCCTCCTCCCCAGCCTCCAATCTAGTGGGGAGGAGTGGCACCCCCTCTGAAACACCCCCCCAATTGAGCGCCCTCCTCCCCTGCCTTGGCCTTAGTTGGGAGGTGTGGTTTGCTCACTCTCCCCAGTCCCCCCTGCCCTGGTTCCCACCTCTCCGCTGCCGGCTGATTGTCGGGGAGGAAAAGCGGATTCCCTGGCCCCTTCCTCAAAATCTTCACATTCTTCGACTGCCCACCCCCGCTATGATGGAGGAGGTCCCCACCCCCTCTCCTGTTCCCGCAGACCCCAAAGGTCCCTCAATGCCATCGACCCTGCAGACCGCTGCGGCTGACCTCCCAACCCCTGACCCGGGTTCCGCACCCGCCACAGCCGATGCTCCCCCCGATATGGGTGAGCCCTCTACCTTGGCCGACAAAAAGGGCCAGGGGTGGAAGAAGGGCAAGAGTCCGGCCAAAAAGGCCAAACCTCCTGCGGCAGAGGCTGCCCACCCGCTGTGACCCCACCATCTGCTGCACCCCCTCCTTCCTCTGCTGTTCCCCCCCCCCCCCCGGCTCTGGGGGTGATCCACCCACGGCCCCCAGAGCGTATGCCCAGGTCCTCGGGGGAGAGCCGGTGCTTCCTCTACTGGGCAATGGGGCACATCCAGAGGGACTGCCCTTTGGCCCGGTCAGAGGAGGTGTCCAGGCCCCCCAGGGCCTGGGAGGGCGCTGGCTCCAACACCGCCAGCCCCCCTGGTAGTCTGACTTCTGCGGCTGTCCTTCCTCTGACCAACAGCTCTGCTTGGGAACCGGAGGTGCCCCCCTCCGGCGTGTCCGGGCAAGCAGGCGGGCCCTGCTTCAGCTCAACCTGTCTCTGTGGGGCCCAAGGAGGAGAGGGTGGTGCGGTCGCTGTCGGGCAAGGGAGAGAGCTCCCCCTAAGGGGAGGTTTCCCTACCCCCCCTCCCTCCCTTGCCTCCCCGACTTCCCCTGAACACCATTAGCACCCTGTGGCCTTGCCCCTGCTGACCAGCCCTCCACCACCACCTCGGAGGGCTGGACGCTCGTCCGGGGGAAGTGCTGAGCGTGCATTCCCTGGGCTCAATCTCCCCCCTCCGACAAGGAGGGTGGGAAGGACCCCCTCCGAAAAATCCCGAGGGGGGCCAGCGCTACCAAAAACACCCTGGCGAGCAACAGCAGGAGGTGCCGGCTGAGGAAGCTGTGGCAGCGAGAGGGGACAATGCTGTCCCCCCTGCAGAGCCCATCCCCGAGGAGGCCTCGGGTGGAGCTCCCCCAGCCCCGGTACCAGCTGTGTCCCTCGTTGCCACCGCCGAGGTAATTGTTGCCTAGGCGGCCGTCAAGGAGGGCTCTGGAGTCATGGGGATGGAGCTTAGCCTTGGTGTGGGTGGTGACTCTGCTGCGCTGCCTCCTCCTCTCCCCAACCCTATGCCCCAGGTGGCTGACCCCATTCTCATTCTCAGGGCACCCCTGGTGTTGCCCATCGGCCCGGCCGACTCGGGCGCTGCAGCTGAGGCCGCCAAGCCCTCAGGGGCAATGGCTGGTGCCAAGCGGCCAGGTCCCAGGCTGGAGGGCGCCCCCTCTCTCTCAACTGAGGCGGGGCGGTCATCTTCCCTCCCTGTTGGGAGCCCAGCAGAGAACACCCCTCTAACAAACGCTGTGGCTGCACCCCTCCCATGGTTTCAAATAGGCCCCATTACAGCCACAGCCCCAAGTCACTAGTCCATGCCCAGCCTTCCTTCAGGCGAGGCGGCACACACAGTGAGTACAAAAGCCTGGCCCTGGTTCAGGGCGGGCCAACAACCCAGTTAGCCCAGGTTTCCAGCCCTGGTTCTGGGAGGGACCACAGATGAACAGTTAGGAGTCTTAAGGGCCCGGGTGGCAACAATCACAGTCAGTTTATAAAGAAAGGCCAGGCCCTTGGTTCAGGGCATGGCAGCAACAAACACAGGTTTGGGTCCCCTTATTTAGAAGGCGTGCAGGCCAATCGCCTGCAGTGGTGGCGAGGGGGAGACTGCCACCCGGTAGGTAGGTGGCGGGGCGCAGGCCCTCCCACTCCACTGTGCCCTGGCCCAGGCCCTAGGAGCAGCAGGCAGCTACAGGCTCAGCTGGGGCTTCAGCCCGAAACGGGCTGGCCTTGGGGCCTTTAACAGCCCCCACGAAATCCTGGGCCACTTCCCATCTCCCCTTCAGCCGGTACCTGGGTTTCTGGCTGCGCAGCCAGGGTGGTCTTGTCCCACTGGGGTCCAGGTGGTCTGGTCCAGTCCGGTCCTCTGTGGCACTGCCCTGCCTATCCTGGACACCCCCCAACGCTCCCCCCGAGCACTTATGTCCTATCCCTCCCCCTTTTAGTTGACCCCCTGTACACTGCACCCCCCTCATTGACCCCATAGCTTCCCCCTTGTAACCCAGTGCAGCCGGAGGAGCCGGTCCTTGCCCTGCACCTGTTACTTTGTCCCCTGCCCGCCCTGCCAGTGCCCTCCTCTTCTGTCACCAGCCTTGCAGGGAGGAGTGGTTGCTGGCCCCAAATCCCTTCCATTCCCCTGCTCGTGTCCTCCCGTGGCCGAGGCCGCCCCACCTGCTGCAGCCCTGCTGTCTGCCACACCCCTTCCCTTCCCTGCTGTTCCCTCCACCATCTGTGGCCCCCAGAGCATACACCCAGGTGGCCGCTGCCGCCCCCCCGCATGCCGCCACGTCATCAGCCCCGACCGCCGCCTCCAACTCCATCCCTGGTGGCCGGGGCCCCTTTCCCACCATGACCAGGAGGCACGGCGTCTGTTGCCTCCTGATCGCCGCCTCGCCCCACATCGAAACTTACGTGTGGGCGTTGGCGAGGGTGGTGGGGGCCTTGGCCATGGTGGCGGCCTCCAAAATGTACGGGAAGATCGTGTTCTTCCTTGCCTCGGAGGCTGCTGCCCAGGAGGCGGTGGAGAGGGGCCTGGCGGTGGGGGGCGTGCACGTGCCCCTCGAACCGCTGGAGGACCTGGGCGTACGGGTGGTCCTAACCTCCGTCCCGCCCTTCCTCCCCAATGCTGCCCTGTTGCCTGTCCTCTCCACCCTGGGGAGGCCCATTTCCACCATCAGCCCTCTCCCGTTGGGCTGTAAGGACCCCGCCCTCCACCACGTGCTGTCTTTCCGTCGGCAGGTGCAACTCTAGATGCCGCTGGCAGCGCATGGCGGGGTGGCGCTCGAGGGGTCCTTCATGGTGCCCTACCAGGGGGCCCTTTACCGGGATCACTACTCTTCAGGGGAGGCCCGGTGCTTCCTCTGCTGGGCAATGGGGCACGTCCAGAGGGACTGCCCTCTGGCCGGTCAGAGGAAGCGTCCGGGCCCCCCGGGGCCCGGGAGGGTGCCCGCCCCACCATCGCTGGCCCCCCTGGTAGTCCGGCCTCCGCGGCTGCCCCTCCTCCAACTGACAGCTCTGCTCGGGGCCCAGAGGTGCTCCCTCTGGTGTGCCTGGGCGAGCAGGTGGGCCACGCCTCTACTCCATCCGTCTCTGCGGGGCCCAAGGAGGAGAAGGTGGCGCGGTCGCTGCTGGGCGAGGGAGAGGGCTCCCCCCCAAGAGGAGGTTTCCCCACTCACCTCTCTCCCTCCCCTGCCTCAAAGTCCCCCCCGAAGAACAACTGCACCCCCTGGCTTTGCCCCTGCTGACCAGCCCTCCACCTTCACCTTGGAGGGCTGGACGCTCGTCCGGGGGAAGCGCTGAGCCCGCCATTCCCGGGCTCAATCTCCCACCTCTGATGAAGAGGGGGGGAAGGCCCCCCTCCCAAAAATCTCAAGGGGGACCAGCGCTGCTGAGAGCGCCCTCAACAAGCGCCAGCCAAGGAGGCCATGGCAGCGAGGCGGGATGATGCCATCCCCCCTGTGGAGCCCATCCCCGAGGAGGCCTCGGGTGGAGCTCCTCCGGCCCTGGTACCAACTGTGCCCCCCGTTGCCACCGCCGAGGTAATTGTTGCTTTGGTGGCTGGCGGGGAGGGCTCTGGGGCCGAGGGGATGGAGGCCCTGGGTCTGACCCCACTCGCCCAGGGGGAGGACGACCCTCTGCCAGCGGGCCTCGGTTTGGGCGGTGAATCTGTGGTGCCACCCCCTCCTCTCCCCAACCCCATGCCACAGGTGGTTGACCCCGTCCTCACACTTGTGGTGCCCCTGGTGTTGCCTATTGGCCTGGTCGACTCGAGCGCCAGAACTGAAACGACTGAGCCCTTAGGGGCGATGACCGATGCCGAGCAGCTGGGTCCCGAGCTGGGGGCTCCCCTTCCCCTGCAAACGGGGTGGGGCAGCCATCTACCCTTCCTGTTCCTGCCCCCCCGGTCCTCATTCGGGAGGCGCCGCAGCTCAGCGTCCCAAACTCGGGGGATCTTCCGCCAGACACTGCCCAAGGTCCTGGTTCCCTTCCCTGTCCCGATCCTCCCCTCACCTCTGTTCACGCCCTTGGCTCTGATCCTGCCCTCTATGAACCCATTTCCAGTCCCGAGTCCTCCCCCCTTCCCAATCCCTCTCCTACCGCTACCGTTCCCCTTCTCTTTACCCTTGACCCACCATCTGGCCTTGAGTCCATCCCTCCTTCTGCCCCTACCGTGCTGCCTGTCCCCCCCCATTACCATCCCCCCATCCTCCTCCATCTCCTGTCCCCACCGTGCTACCCGTTCCGCCTTCACCGTCCCCCCCAAACTACCATTATTGCCACCCCCTCGAGGGCCATCTCATTCCCGCTAGCTGCGGGCGGCCCTCAGGGGGTGGTATTTGTATCCCCAGTCCCATAGGGGATGCCTTGTTCCCTCCGCCACTCCCTCCCCCGCCGGGTTGGGGATGGGCAGCGCGGCGCCGTCGTTCCTGGCACCGTGCTGGGGATTGGATCCCTGTTTGCCCGTCTCCGTGGCCCGTGAGGTTTGTTATGGGGCCCAGATGGAGGAAAAGTCTGGCGCCCCCTCAGCACTGGGAGCCGAGCTCTGCCAATTCCTCGTGGATACACGCGGGGCTAAGGGGAAGGTGAGCTCTCCCTTCAGTGCTGGGGGGACTTTCATTCCATCCTGGGGGCCACCAGAGCTCTTTTGCAGGAGGGGAGAGGGACCAAGAGGCAGGACATCGCGGCCTACCGGAGGGCCTGCAAATTCCGTGATGCTGTCCTCGCCTTCGGGTCGGGGAGCAGCCTGTTGCGGGGCCTGCAGGAGGCCGACAATCACCCTGCCCATGAGGATCCACCCCAGCCCTCATTATGAAGTACACCACCTTTGCAACACTAAATGCCCGGGGCTGTAGGGCGGGTCTCCGCAGGAGCTGGGTGCTCTCCTTCCTTTGGGAAGGGGGGTACTCGGTGATCTTCCTGCAGGAGACTCACATGACTCCAGCCGTCGAGGCTGGCTGGCGGCTGGGGTGGGAGGACGGGGTGCATTTTAGCCATCTTGGCGCTCGCTCGGCTGGGGTGGTCACCCTGTTCTCCCCTGCCCGAGGTGCTGGGGTTTGCCGAGGTTCTCCCAGGCCGCCTGGTGCATGTCCGAGCCCGCGTGGAGGGGCTGACATTGAACCTGGTCAACGTCTATGCCCCGAATGCAGGCCTGGACCAGGTCACCTTTTATTGGCAGGCGGCCACCTTCTTTGGCACTCTGGATCCTCACGAGTGTCTGGTCCTGGGAGGGGATTTCAACACCACTCTCGATGACCGGGACCATGTAGGACTCGTGAACTGCCAGGCTGCAGCAGGCATCCTCAGGGAGATCGTGGACCATCACTCCCTGGTGAACGTCTGGCGAGACCACCACCCGGACGACAACACCACCTTCACTTACGTCCGCGTTGGGGATGATCGGTCGAGCCACTCCCAGTTGGACCACATTTATCTGTCATGTTTCCATCTGGCACGAGCCCACTCCTCCAACATCCGCCCGGCCCCATTCACAGACCACCATTTGGTGGCCGTGAAAGCCTCTCTGAGTTCAGAGAGGCTGGGGCCAGCCTATTGGCACTTTAACAATAGCTTGCTGGAGGACGTGTGCTTTGTAATGTCCTTCCAGGAGTTCTGGCTGGCCTGGCAGGGGCAGCGGCCCGCTTTTCCCTTGGCGTGGTGATGGTGGGACGTGGGAAAAGTGCGCGCCTGGCTCTTCTGCCGCGACTACTCCCGAGGCGCCAGCCGGTAGAGGGATGCAGTGATAGAGCAGTTGGAATGGGAGGTTTTGAAGCTTGAGGGGAGCCTGGCATCGGACCCTGAGGATCTGCCCTTTCGTGAGGCATACCGGGAGAAGCGGGAGGAGCTCTGGGCCCTGGAGGATCGCTGGGCCTGGAGCACTTTTGTTCGATCTCGCATCCAGCTACTTTGGGAGATGGATCATGGCTCTCGCTTCTTCTACACCCTGGAGAAAAAGAGGGGGACTAAAAAGCACGTCACCTGCCTTTTGGCGGAGGACAGCACCCCCCTTACAGATCCAGAGGAGATGCATGGAAGGGCCAGGGCCTTCTACGCCAGTTTGTTCTCCCCGGATCCGACCGAAGCAGACGCCTGCAAGGTGCTCTGGACCGAGCTCCCGACAGTCAGCGCGGGCAACCGGGACTGGCTAGAGACGCCTCTCACTCTGTCCGAGTTCTCGGAAGCCCTCCGTCTCATGCCCACCAACAAAACCCCGGGCATGGATGGGCTGACCGTGGAGTTCTACCCCGTGTTCTGGGACGTCCTTGGCCCAGACCTCGTCACCGTCTGAGCCAGGTCCTTGGAGAGCGGGGTCCTCCCTCTGTCGTGCAGGCGAGTGGTGCTCGCCTTGCTTCCGAAGAAGGGAGACCTCCTCTACCTTCGGAACTGGCGTCCCGTCTCGCTCCTCAGCACGGACTACTAGGTCGTAGCAAAAGCCATCTTGCTGAGACTGCAATCCGTGCTGGCGGACTTGATCCATCCCGACCAGGCCTACACCGTCCCGGACCATAGCATCTTTGATAATTTGTACTTGGCCCGGGATCTCTTGGAGCTTGGGTGTAGGGACGGTTTGTCGTTCACCCTCCTGTCCCTGGACCAGGAGAAGGCATTTGACAGGATGGACAGGCTGGGCATTGAGGTTGACGGGGTTGGTGCTCCGGGAGCCGGAGCTGCGGCTGGTCCTGTCGGCGTACACCGATGACGTGCTCCTCATGGTCCAGGACCCGGGCGACCTGCCGCGGGTGGAGGCCTGCCAAGCCGTCTACTCGGCGGCCTTCTCCACCTGGGTCAACTGGGTCAAGAGCTCTGGCCTGGTGGTCGGGGACGGGTGGCGGGCCGGCTCCGTCCCACCCGCGCTTCAGGCCATCAGGTGGGACGCGGGTCCGCTGCTCTATATGGGTGTTTATTTATCCACCACGCAACCCTCTCCACCAGAGAACTGGCAGGGTTTGGAGGCCAGGGTGTGTGAGCGGCTGCGGAGATGGACAGAACTGCTCCAGTGTCTCTCCCTCTGCGGGAGGGCACTGGTGCTAAATCAGCTGGTCCTGTCCATGCTCTGGCACCAGCTCAACACCCTGCGCCCAGCCCCGGAGGTCCTGGCCAAGCTCCAGAGGACAGCTCTGGAGTTCTTTTGGCCAGGACTGCACTGGGTCTCTGCAGGGGTTCTGTCTCTCCCCCTGGAGGAGGGGGGCCAGGGCCTGGTCTGCGTGTGCAGCCAGGTCCGGACCTTCCACCTCCAGGCCCTGCAGAGACTCCTCTTTAGAGCAGGTAGTCCGGCATGGAGCACTTTGGCGTGCGTCTTCCTCCGCCACCTCCGAGGGCTCTGATATGACCGGCAGCTCTTTTTTATCCACCCGGGGGGCCTTCTGCGAGACCTCTCAGAGCTGCCGGAATTCTACCAGAAACTCCTCCAGACCTGGAAGCTGTTTTCAGCGTCCAGGTCCATTGTGGCCGCCGAGGGAGCAGACCTCCTCGCAGAGCCCCTGCTCCACAATCCAGCCTTGTGCATGCAGGTGGTGGAGTCTCCCTCGGTGTGCCGAAGGCTGATCCTGGCAGAAGCCACCAAGATCGGAGAGCTCCTGGACTACGACGAGGGGACTGGGTGGATCCCCCGAGCGCTTGCTCAGCACATGGGGCTCTCCACTCCCCTGAACCTCCCTGCGCCTACTCCAGGAGGTGAAGGCGGCTTTGCTGCGGCCCGCTCTCGATTTCCTGCAGAGAGCCCTGCGAGAGGGTACGCCCCGCCCCTCCCTTCCTGCAAGACCTCCATCCCTTGTTATCGGGCCCCTGTTCCGTGGGCCCCCCAGGCCTCCTGATCCATGGATCCCCAGCCGGCTGCAGGATTTGGGATGACCATATATACCAAAGGGATACAATTTAAAAAAAAAAAGTGCTTAAGTTTGACACTTTACGAATGGGCCTTAACAAAGATGCTAACTACCTTACCCATTACAAAGATAGCTTCCCCAATTATCACCCCTAATATCATTATCTCATAGTGTGACGTAGTGGGGGTATCTGGCTAGTTCCTGTGCTGGCTCTGTGGTAATCCCCAATGGCTGCCATCGGTACCACAGCCCAGAAGGATGAGTCATTATGCAAAGAGGGTCTCTCAACCTGTCTGACCAGCTACCCCCAGGAGAGAGACAAAGGAAGGGGAATGCTGCTGGCTGGGGCAGGGCTGGAAGAGTTAGTTTAGTGTCTGTCTGGGATCATGGAGGAACCAGCCTAAGCCAGGGGCTGGGATTTAGGGCCCAGTCTCCCCATCTCAAGGGGGCTGAGGCATCCTAGACCTGCCCTGTAACCAGATTACATCGGTGCTGTGCTGTGCTGTGCTGTATCCTGGAGAAGGAATAAACTCCCTCCATTCTACGGGCTGGTGGAGTCTGTTCGTGCCATTACGGGGGTGCAGGAGTCAGGGGACCCCAACGCGTCGTCACACATAGACACTAACCTTCCCCCCACAGCTCCCCTCTGTTCTAAAATCTGATTTGTCAATTTTATGTGTTCCCTTTTTTTTTTTTTTTTTTTTTTTTTTTTTGGATTGTATTCCTTTGGTATATATGGTCATGCCAATTTTCTTCCACAATTTGATCTGAGGAAGTGGGTCTGGCCCACGAAAGCTCATCACCTAATAAACCATCTTGTTAGTCTTTAAAGTGCTGCATAGTCCTCTCTTTTGTTTCATTAATAAAGATGTTGAACAAAACTGGTCCAAGAACAAATCCTTGGGGCACACCACTAGAAACCGCTAGATTGTTCAAGTAAAGAGCAGGAAGGGCAATGGGATTTGAAGGAGAAGCTTCTACAAACAGAATAGGAGCCATCAAAGCAAACAAATAAGTTAGGCCCAGGATAAAAACAAGAGAAAAATGAAGTAGGGCTCAAGCACAGCACATAACAGGCAAGAGCTGAAAGGAAACTAAACAAAGATTCCTGCACAAAAGGTGAAATGAAATGGTGAGGAGGAAAGTGCATGTGGCCTCTCTCCGTGCTCTGTACAATGTCTGGATAGATTCAGCTCTTGCAGGCAGGAGACCAGTCTCTGACATGTCTAAAGTACGTGGTGCTATAAAACCCTGCCCACTAAAACTAGCAGCTAAAGATTCATTTCTATTTCCCCACCTCCTCTGATGAAGTACCCACAAAAGCTCATGATCCTGCCCGCAGAGGCCCTTTTGTCCACTCATGTCCTAGACCAGTGGTCCCCAACGCAGTGCCTGTGGGTGCAGGGCCGCCTTTAAGCCGATTTGGCTGATTCAGCCGAATCGGGCCCCACGCCTAAGGGGGCCCTGCGCCCCTGAACCTGGAAGTGCCGGTGAGTTACAGAGCCAGGGGCCCTGCTCCAGCAATATGTGGAGCTGGGTCTCTCCCCCGGCTCTGGCTGGAGCGGGCCCCGGCCCCCGCCAGCCCTCCCGCGCGTCCTCCCACCCCGCCCCCAGAGTGTCCCCCTTGGCCCTGGACCGTCCCTGCTGTGCACGGCTCAGCACGGCTCCCCCTCGCTGGTTGCTGCTGCTGCTGCCATGCACGTTGCAGGTGGGCGGGGAGGATGCCCGGGCGTGACATGATGTCACAGCCCGGGATTTTAAAACTCCTCAGAGTCACGTTACGGGCCTGCCTCCGGGTTTGGCCTCCGGGCCCTGAGCGCAGACTCCGGCCCCGCAACGTGGAAGGCAGAAGGTAGGGAAGGGGAAGGGAAAGGGGGCAGAGGCAGGGATGGAGGGGGAGGGGAAGGGGCTTGGGCAAAGGGGGGAAGGGGAAGAAAGGGGAAGGCATCAAGAAACAGGGTGGAGGAGAGACAAATGGCAGGGGGCCAAGTGCAGACAATGAGGGAAAGGGAAGGAGGGGATGTGTCAGTGAGAGGGGGGACAGGGTGATGCTGGGAGAGGAGAGGGGAAGGGCATTGGGGGCTGGAGGGGGAGGTGCTGGGAGAAGGCTTGAAAGAAGGGGTGGGCATGAGAAAGGTGGGGATGGAGCAAGTCATGTGTGAGGGCACAGAGGGGCAGGAGGGGAACAGGGCAGAGAGTGGTGAAGGCGTGAGCATCAAGGAAAAAGAGGGCACAGGGGGCAGGGGCAGTAAGGGAAGGGGGAGGCACCAGGAGGGTGCAGGGCTAAGGAAGGTGCAGGTGCCTGGGGATTCTGGGGTGAAGCAGAAGGGCAGACACCTGCAGGGGAGGACCAGCACCAGAGGAGAGAGGCAGGGCAGGTGTAGAGGAGGTGTTAGAAGAGGGGTAGCTCACATGATCAGACTGGGGCTACTGGAGGAGTGGGCACAGGGGAGAGAGAGGGCTGGTGGAGGGGGCAGGTCGCAGGAGGGCTGAGGGCAGTGAGAAGGGCAGGAGTCAGGACAGCAGAGGAGGGTGAAGAGTTGGGGGGCAGCAGGCACCAGGGGAGCTGATGGAGCAAGGGGAGGAGACATGGCAGCAGAGAGAAAAGGTAAAGGTTTATAAAATATTTATTAATAACTTGGTATGCTGCCCACGGCCAGTTTGTTTACACCCCGCGGTGCAGTTTGGGTTTATGTGGGGATCAACACGTGGCCGGCGAGTGGGAACCAAAACAAAAAACTAGTCAATGTAATGATCTTCTGTTGAGATGTATTTTAGTAGTTACATTCTTGGACTGTCATTGCTCATGAAAAGTGCTGTCACATGGGTAGAAATCGGGTAAATGTTGCATTTTATTAATATCAGCAGAACTGATTTAAATGGGGCCTGTGTGTTGTGTAGTCTTGCCTCAATCTTTGTATTCATGCATGTTAGTGTGAGAGAAGCTGTTTGTATATATTTGCTTGCATATGCAACCACACTTAAGTTGAGGCCCTCAGCATGTTCTGTAAGTATCAGTGTGGCCCCTGGGGCTTCCAAAGTTGAGTTGCCCTAGCTCATCCCTGACAGGAGTCTGTCTAACCTGGTCTTAAATATCTCCAGTGATGGAGATTCCACAATCTCACTAGACAATTTATTCCAGTGTTTAACCACTCTGACAGGCAGGAGTTTTTCCTAATGTCCAACCTAAACCTCCCTTGTTGCAATTTAAGCCCCTTGCTTCTCATCCTAACCTCAGAGGCCAAGCCGAACAATTTTTCTTCCTCTTCCTTATGATACTCTTTTAGATACTTGAAAGCTGCTCTCATGTCCCTTTTCGGTCTTCTCTTTTCCAAGGTAAACAAGGCCAATTTCTTCAGCCTTGCCTCATAGCTCATGTTCTCTAGACCTTTCATCTTTTGTGTTGATCTTCTCTGGACTTTCTCCAGTTTCTCCACGTTTCCTGAAATGTGGCGCCCAGAACTGGACATGATACTTCAGCTGGGGCCTAATGTAGATGGCTCATTGTCTGCCTAGGGAACGTGAGACTGGGTGGGTTAATTTCCAATCCTCCTGTTTATTCTTTTCCTAAGCCAGTAGGGCACAGTAGTTCTGATGGGGGCTCTGCAGGAAGGCAGCCCGCACTGCCCCCTGCCTGAAACCTTGTGCAGGTGTTAAACAGCTGTCCAGCCCACCCTAGAGGTGCCTGCATTTCAGCGTGCCTGAAGCAACACAGCACCAGCAATGGACAGGAGAATGGCTCCCGGGCATGGCTTGCTCATGACTGCTTCGGTCCTGTTGATGGGCCTCAGCCTCTTTCCTTCCACTCCCCTGCTTTGCAATGGGGCTGTAGACTCTGGGGGAGAGGGGTGGAGGCAGGCAGAGGTGTCTCCCTGCAGCAGATATAGACATGTCTCTGTATTAATCATTCTCTCATAGAAGTTTTTAGCTTTGTAGTGAGTCCTTTTACATGGAAACTTTGTATTATGTCTTGGTAGAATAGTCCCTAGGACAAGTGAGGCAGAGACTGTCCCTGTGGGGTGAATGAGGTGGGAATGGATAAGATGGAAGGTGAGCACCACTGGGCAGTTGCAAAGGTTGGAGAGGGGATGGAAGCCAGATCCAAGACCAATGAGCCCTGGGAAGTGGGCCCATTGAAAGGAGACTGGACCTGTGGATGCTTTGGGGGTCAGCAGCAAGGGCCTGCTTTGGGAAGCCCCCTCTTTGGAGGTGAATGTGGCAGCATTGAGACACCACCCAGAAGCAGGCGCCACAGACACTAACTGCAGATTCATGGGATGGCTCTCTCAGATCTTGCACATTCATAAGATGATAGATCTGCAGGAGGGGGGGCAGTGGCGTAGTGAGGGGGCCGAAGGGGTCAGTTGCCCCTGGGAGAAAAATAATATAAAATTTAGCTAAAAATAGATGTCACACGTTTTTAAAAGGAATACCATATCTCCTGCCTTTTGTCTATTTTTGTCTCTTTAGGCCTCCAGTTAACATTTTCTAAAGCACTTGAGTGACTAAAGTCATTTTTGAAAATTGGACTTGGAAATCTAAGCTCAGATTTTCAAAGGTAATTAAGCTCCTAAAGAGACAGTTGCCAACTCGGATCTTCAAAGATATCTATCTGATCTTTACACACCTTTGAAAATCTGGTCATAAGTGTCCTAGTCAGTTCTGAACGTCAGATGTAGGAGCCCAGTCCTAATTCCTTCAGGCTTTTTTTTTTTTTAATTTGAACATTTATCTACACTAATTCCCCTCCTTTCTCTTTCACTATCCAGTAAATGCATGGATCAAAATTATAGGTGCTTTGTGAATATGCTGACTTGAGAGTGGAAAGATTTCATATTGTCATGTATGATTCCTGGTAACTCATCTCAAATATGAAAAACTAGGTTGATTCCTGTTAATATCAGGAGCTGTTGAATTCAGTTCACCATTTGCAGTATCTCATTAGGATGTTTAGTGGAGAAGAAATTGTTTTTTTTAATTTATACTGTGGGCAAAGCATGGGCTCACAAGAATTCCTCCATTGTTTTACCATGAGTCTCAAAACATTTGGTCTTTTTCTAAAGGCCTGGAGTCAGTTGATTATGTAGGAATCTCAGCTTTCATGTAAAAAAAGTTCTCTCTACTTCTGGGCCTTACAGCTAAGGAGGAAAGCTTTAAAACATGAACCCTAAATACTCAAGAAACAAAAGGCCAATAAAAATCCAACATGTTTTATTTTTAAAAAATCTTATGATTTGTAGACCAGTCTCATAACTTTGTGTAGGCGTTCCTTGTGATTTTTGGGTTGGCAATACTGCTCTTTGATTGGTGAATTTAGAGAGGTCTCTCCCTTCAGTTTCCCTTTCCACCCTCCTTTTTTGTCACAGGTCATCAGAGAATCATAGAGACAATGGAGAGTAGGGTGAGTCCATGACTCTGGTTAATGACTGGTCAGGGTGACTAACTATTATCAGCCAGTGGTCTGAATGAGCTATCTACTGCTATCTGTTAATCAACTGTAGGAAAAGGCTTCACGAGCAGACCTTATTTATATAGACAACCTACTTTGCCACAGAGATCAGTAGACACACTTGCTGTGTCAAGGTGGTCAATTTTGGCTCTTTTTGGTTGAAATTCAGTTAAGACTTGGAGCTGGGAGAATGAAATGTTGTTATCCATATTGTATGATTAAAAGGTTAAAGACCTGAACTTAATATGACCTGGCTTAGGGTCTACCATAACTTGAACACTAAGCAGAGGATAGTGAGTCACATCTAACTGAAAGTCACAGAAGATGGAAACAGGTTTTATTTCTGGTGGTGTAGAGTCTATTTGGGAGTCCTCAATTATATCTGACACTTTACATCCAGTGTTTAAAGGCAGAGCTGACTAGAATCAATTGAGAGTCCTTGTCTTGTCTCAGTGATCGCTTGAGCAAAAATCATTGATAAAATCTTGTGTAGACTGACCTTGGACTCAACATGCAGGCAATGTGTTGAAGGGCAGTGCAAGGAGGCAATGGTGGTGAGGTACCATATTACCTAGTGAAATCATTGGTGCTGAAATCACTAAGGACTGGAATTTGACCACAGAACTGATACTTTCTTAACAAAGACTCCGTTTTTGCTATTTAAAAAGTAAATCAATGTAACAGAAAACTGCAACGCTCTCTGGTAACTTTTTAAAAATCAAACTTTAAACTTTATTGAAAAAATTGGATAGTTTGCAATTGAAAATATTTGACCTACACTTAAGGCAACTGATTTAATTTTGTGTAAAATTTTGCATTATAAAGGATGGAATTTTTTTTTTGAAAATGTTCAACTATATTGATATACATTTTGTTCAGATCTACTTCTGATGTGATATTTGTGTGTGGTTGTGGTTTGTTGTGTGGGTGGTTTGTCTTTTTTTGCTCAACAAAAAATCCTGCGGGTGGGCCCGCCAAAATGGTTCGAATTGGGCCCTGCACTTCCTAAAGCCGGCCCTGCGTGGGTGCCATGGTGCCCGCCAGGGCATTTATGTGCACCCATTGAGTGACCAGGGCTGGCCCAAGCCATTCTTGCGCCCCAGGCGCACGGCGCATGTGCGGCACAATCCCCGGGTGTATGGCGCATGCGCGGCCCTGCCCCTGGGCACCCGGCAGCCCCAAAAGGTTGGGGACCACTGTCCTAGGCCTTTGTTAGTCTCTAAGGTGCTGCAGGACTACTCATGGATTTCCGCGGTGGTTAATCAACTCGCCATATAAAATACAGAAGTAACGTGCTGAGCAAATGTGATTCACTTTTGAGCCATTGATTTGAAGCTACTGCCAAACAGCATCTGTCCCCACACACAGATAGGAGGCTTCTAACAAAAGGTGTAACAGTAACGCTGCCTAACTCATACAAGGAATCTAACAGAAAAATCATCTGACACTTGCTTGGATTGGAGCCATCAAAATCTGCAGGAGCTGCCTGCTCTTACACATGATTTTCAAGAAATGAAAGTCATGGGCATCCAGGAGCACAGAGTTGGAAAACATTGTGTAATGGAACCAAAGCAAAACCAAAACTAAACTAGAACTGCCCAAGGAATAACCCAGCACTAGTTAGCAAGAGATGCGTTTTATAGCAGAGGGAGGCAGAGAACTGGGTAGAAACTTGGTGGCTCTAGCAGCATATTTGACCATTGATGAAATTGCAAGAGACCAAACTCTTACAGCATTTCACAGAGTTCAACATTAACCTGTCCCAGCCAATCCAACTCAGTCTCGCTCTGATCTGTGAAGCGTGGACACCAGCCATTCTACAGGTGTGTGGAGGTGAAAAAGAACAAACTGAGACACAAAATATGTACTTGGTAGAGCTGTGGGCCGGGCCGCGTGGTGACTGCCCAGCTGCTCCTGGGTACCAAATTACTACTGAAAGTTTGGAAGTGTTAATTTTCTTTTTATTTGATTTCATATTAGATAAACATTTAAAGTCATGAACCTAATTAATAATCCCTTGGTTTAGTTTTCTTTCTCCCATCACGTTTAAAAAATATACTAGCAGGTGAGGCCTGTTGTTGACTGGGGAACATCATTTTGCGAAAATTACACATCTAGGAAAGTTGAAGAAATGAAATCTATGTCATAGAATTTTTTATTAATGTGTTTACAAAAGGGAAGGAAAAGATCAGTTTTATATTTGTAGGATTTCAACTTCAGACATTATTCATGTCCCAGAATAATTACCATCTACAGTAAATTTGAATCCGAAACTCGTAAAGCTTCCATTACTCTTTCCATAACTAATTTGAATTATTTTGTAATTTGTAACAGTAAAAAATTTCTTTGCACTAAAATGACAGTTGAATTGGCGATTTAATTTTAATTTTGTTTTCAAATATTTTTTAAGAACTCTAATAATAATAGTCATGACTTTTTTCCAATTAAAAACAAAAATTATTATTTAAAGCAGTGTTTCTCAAAGTGACCCACAGACCCACTCTGAGAGAGGCACTACCGGGCTGCTCCGGTTTGTTTACTTATTGGCTGTGCAACCACGGAGCCTCGCAGCTCCCATTGGCTGCCATTCAGCATTTGAGAAACACTGATATACATCTTTCACCCAGCATATTTCAGTGTAAAAAGTAGTGCATTCAGCTACTGCAAGTAGCAGGAATGTTTATGCAAAATGTGGTATCTGTAGGTAATCGTGAAGTATGACTTTATTTTGCACAAACAAATCCACAAACAAACAAACAAACTCTTCAAAATATATCGTAGATATAATATAGATGATATTTGTTAGTAGCTGGTGGGCACCACA
Source organism: Rafetus swinhoei (assembly GCA_019425775.1). Taxonomy (NCBI): domain Eukaryota; kingdom Metazoa; phylum Chordata; order Testudines; family Trionychidae; genus Rafetus; species Rafetus swinhoei. Next base: position 9,630,676 of record CM033448.1, on the reverse strand, counting down.
GTGGCACACTTCAGAACAAGTGCACACGACCTCAGTATTGGTGCACAAGACAAAACTCAGTTTGCTCACGGATGGAAAATGAAAGAGGAAACACTGGTTCTGGGGCCAGTTTTGTTCAATATCTTTATTAATGACCCGGATGAGGGGATGGATCGCACCCTCAGCAAGTTTGCAGATGACACTAAGCTAGGAGGAGAGGTAGATATTCTGGCAGGTAGGAATAGGTCCAGAGTGACCTAGACAAATTAGACGTTTGGGCCAAAAAAAATCTGATGAGGTTCAGTAAGGACAAGTGCAGGACGGAAGAATCCCAAGCATAGTTACAGGCTGGGGACCGACTGGCTAAGTAGCAGTTCAGCAGAAAAGGACCTGGGAATTACAGTGGATGAGAAGCTGGATATGAGTCTACAGTGTGCCCTTGTAGCCAGGAAGACTAACGGCATATTGGGGTGCATTAGGAGGAGCACTGCCAGCAGATCTAGATAAGTGATTATTCCCCTTTATTCAACACTGAAGGCCAGAGCTGGAGTATTGCATCCAATTTTGCCTCTCCCCACACACACACACATTCACACACATACTACAGAAAGGATGTGGATGCCTTGGAGAGGGTCCAGTGGAGGGCAACCAAAATGATTAGAGGGCTGGAGCACATGACCTATGAGAAGAGGCTGAGGGATTTGGGTTTGTTTAGTCTGCAGAAGAGAAGAGTGAGGTGGGATTTGATAGCAGCCTTCAACTTCCTGGAGAGAGGTTCCAAAGAGGATGGAGAAAGGCTGTTCACAATAGTTATGGATGGCAGAACAAGGAGCAATGGTCTCAAGTTACAGTGGGGGAGGTCTAAGTTGGATATTAGGAAAAACTATTTCACTAGGAGGGAGGTGAAGCACTGGGATGGGTTACCTGGGGAGGTGGTGGAATCTCCATCCCTAGAGGTTTTTAAATCTTGGCTTGACAAAGCCCTGGCTGGGTTGATTTAGTTGGGATTGGTCCTGCCTTGGGCAGGGGGCTGGACTTGATGACCTCCTGAGGTCTCTTCCAGCTCTATCATTCTATGATTCTAATCCCGTTTCCTTTCTCGTGACTCATACCAGTGGTATTCTAGCTTTCACACTAGCCCCTTTGTCCTTGCCCTCCAGACCTGTATCAGACACCTAGCTGCACTGGCCATGCCTGTTGCTAGGTAGCAGCTCCATGGTGGGAGCTAAATTGGCCAAACACTCCTAGAATAATCTGTTTCCTGTTTGTCAGGCCTAGCCATAGAACATGGTTATTGCAGCCCTTCGGCCTGAGAACCAGACAGGCCTTTCCCCAGGCAGAAATTAAACACCCACAGGATCTGAATTAAAAACTTGATCCTCCTGCTCAGGAAATGAAGGGCCCTTTCCAGCTATTTCATTTAGGAAAGTCAGGATTTTTCGAGTCTGAGAGCGAGTGGCTGAAAATTTTGCTCTTCTTGTTACTTAACTTTAATTAATTGTAAACAGTAATTTCAATGGTGAACATTGTGGGAAAGGGACATCTCTGTGAAAGAGTCAGTGCCTCTGTGTCGGGGACTCGAACCCAGACGGCTTCAGTTCGTTGTCTGACCGCAAAGAGACAGGCAACACCAGCAAGGTCTAATCACAAAGCTCTTTATTGAAGAGTGCACACGATAATAGAGAGCAGCCCGTCTCTACCGAGAACCAGTCCCCGATTTCTATAACAAGTGGGGTTATATAGACAGTTCCGTCGTGTCATCGACTATTTACTTAAGCAACCCACCCCCCTTTGTTAGTTAGAAAGCAACCCACCCCCCTTTGTTAGTTAGAAACTTCTAGCATGGATGCGCACCAGACAACGAGGAGACAGGGAGTTTTCTCATCAGTTCCTTAAGCAAGCTGTTCAGCTCAGCAAGTACAAAAATGCAGCTGTTCGCTTATCTCATTCCCTTGCTCAACTCATGTCTTAAATTTTGTTCAGGGACTACCCAGAACCTTTGCTGGACTCTTCTCGGTCTGTCTTAGCATAACCGCCCTAGGCCCAATTTTCTGTGGCCTAACAGTCCCCCCTTTTTCCCTAGAGTACCACAAAGGGACTCTTGGGACAACCTCGCGGTACTGGGTGGCATGCTGACCAGAACCTTGTTCATTATTTCGCATTTCTAGATACAGAAGCTGGCATTGTCGAAAACTAACAGCTCGAGTACTGGTTACACACAACTTGGTAACTAATGCCTTGAATAATTGGATAACAATAATAAGTACACAAAGAATTCCCACTCCCCACAATACCCATTGTAATAATTTTGTCCCCCATGAGCTTAAATTAGCCATGGTCCATTCCTATAAGGACCAGCTGCGGAGATTATTTACTTCTTGGGCAGTTTTTTTTTTTTTTTTGATGCTTTTAATAATAGCGGTTAGGTTTCCAGAATTATTGGAGATGTATGTACAGCAGGGTCCTCCCTTAATGAGGGCACATACGCCCCCTTGTTCAGCTAGCAAGTAATCTAAGGCCAAGCGGTTTTTTAAGATCATCTCTTTATTTTGTTTGGCTTCTTGTTTAATGAGTTCAAACCCTTGAGCTGTGTCATTTGCTACTACTTCTAGAGCAAATGCTAGCTGATTTATTTGAGCTTCAAGCTTGAATGGTGCAGCAGGGGAAAGATTAATTAAAACATTTCCCAGATTCTATATCCAGGAAGGGATTTGCAAGCTTCATTTCTGCTCGTGATTCTAGTATTTAGGTAGCTCGTTAGCCCAAAATATTGCATTGGGTGTGAGTAAGGCACTTTTCACTGCACATCGGCCATGCCAGTACTTTGGCATGCTCGTATGGCCATAAGGCCCACACAACAGGAGGTGTCCTGGTCTGGTGTGCCTTACGGTGGTAAACCTTTTACGATCCCAATGAATGGCACAATTTTCACACAACTGGCCTTTACCGGATATTGTTATATTCCAACTCCATCCTTGCATACCTTTTAGTAAGGGACCAAGGAAACACCAATGATAGGGCACATTGGAGAGGTTCTTTGAGGTGGGGTCCCAAGGTAGGAATACGGAGTGGGTCTCATTAGTAATTAGGGAGGCATTATAGCTAGAGCCATTATGGAAAATTAGATGGGTAGCATTGATGGTAAGGTTACAATTTAACTGTATTCCAACAAATATGGACTGATTATTATACTTATTTGTTGCCTTTTCCCAGCAAAATTGCGCTTGGGTTAAAGGGTTATCTAGGTTTATGTGGTAGTCTGAGGGGATAAGAGCGCCATGAAGGATCCTTATCCGCCGCTTCACTTCCCAGCTTTGTAAATCAATGTAGTTTGCCTCTACAGCTGTAATAGGGTATGGAGATTGGGAAGTTGACGGGGAGTTTCGACCACATAACCAACACTTGGATAAGTTTAAAGCTTTAGCTATAACTACAGTGGCATGGATATATAAATTTTTTTTCCACTCATTATCATTATTCAAGGGGGGGGGCTCCTCCAATTGGAGCCTGAAACTGTCACAGTTTCATACCACTGAAAAAGAAGACAACAAATAATAAACAGATTGCAAACCCAAGAACCCAGGCAAGGAAACGAGGCCATCCTTCTGGGAAAGGACACCACCAATCTAAGGCTCTCTCAGTTGAAGGAGAAGCTTCAGGTCGCCCAAAGGGGTAGCAGTCCATTTGCCCCGGGCACAGATGTCGTCTGCTTCTGGTTCACCCGGTTCGCAGTGGGGTGAACGTGCGTGGCTCCCTTGAAGTCCGACGTCGTCTGCTTCTGGGCCTGGATTGCCGGTACCAGGCCTGCGCTGATCCCTGTCTACTTCTGGACCTGGGTTTCTGGTACCAGGTCTGCGGTGCTCCTTGTGGGGGCCAACCTGTGTAGGCACTGGAACTGGTTTGCAGTGGGAGGCATGAATCCAGGTGGGCAATTCCTCGCACTTTACAGCAGTATGGGTGGTCAGAAGGACTTGGTAGGGAACCCTTCCACCTGGGTTCCAGGGCAGTCTTTCTCTGTGAACCTTCACGCAAACCCAGTCTTTTGGGTGTAGTTTATGGCACAGCTCAGTCGGGGCCTCCTGGAAGGCGTCCTTAACCTGTGAATGATAAGACTGTACACACCTCATAAGTTCCTGACAATACTTGACTATGCTTTCTTTAATAAGTGTGGCATCAGCCAGGTCAATTTTTTGGCTGCTTAACAAGGTCGGCCACATGCAATTTCATGTGGGCTGAGTTCAGTTTTCTGATTAGGAGTCGCTCTCGTGCTCATTAGGGCAATCGGGAGTGCTTCTACCCATGTTAAGCCAGAGTTCTTACATATTTTTGCAAGTCTGTTCTTTAAAATCCCGTTTTGTCTCTCTACTGCTCCTGCGCTCTCCGGGTGTCGCGCGCAGTGCAGTGCTTGTCTGATAGAGTAGTACTTTTGCCAGTTTTTTAAAACAATTTGTCCAGTAAAGTGGGTAGCTTTATCACTGGAGATCACAAGGTGTATTCCTCATAATGGGATGTAATGATTTAGAAGTTTCTTTGCCACTGTGATGGCATCAGCTTTCCTGCAGGGAATAAGCTTTTACCCATCCCAAAAACAAGCAAACAATAACCAGCACATATTCAAAAGATTGACATTTAGGCAATTGAATAAAGTCCATTTGTAAATTCAGGCATGGTCCCAAAGGCGGAAGTCTGGTTGCCGGAACTGTCTTTACAGGTTTACCCACGTTGTGGGCTTGGCAGACAGGGCAAGCCAGACAGTAATATTTGGCTGCTTGGGAGAATTTGGGAGCAAACCAATTTTGTTTTACCTTTGCCAACGTGCGACAATCCATGGAGCACGGAGGCAAGGTGAGGTAGCAAGACCACTGGGGCAACAATGTGGCCATCAGAGCTGCACCACAAGTGGTCTGGGTGCAAGGTGCACCCCACCAGTCTCCACTCCTGCTTTTCCGATTCTGGGGCTTGGTCTTGCAGGAGGGCCAGTTCCGAAAGAGATGGCAAAGGAGCTGGAGATCGTAGGCGAGAAGGGAAAAAAACAGCAGGTACAGGAGCAGATTCTGCTACATTCCAGACAGTACAAACTGCATAACCTGCTGCTAAAACTTCACTAGAATTATAAAGGCAAAAACCTATCTGTGTAAAGCACAAAGTTAAGATTATTTAAGGGACTTAAATTATTCTTTCATTAAAACAACAATATTGTACACACAACAATGTTTGAAATACATATATCACAATTAGGACACACAAGACAAATTTGGATAGAACACAGAACATAAACTTATTATGTCATGACACAGAACCATGTTTTTTTTCTTCAGTTAACTTTTCAGCTGATATTAGCACTTTTTGATGATCTGAAAGACAAAGAAAACATTTCTACCCACATTGGGGTGGTGCATTATATTTTAGAATACTTTTTCTTTACAGAAGTTCTTTGCTAATTTTTGATTAGCCTGCTGTTACCTAATAGTATGCTTTTGTTTTGCACACCAGCTTCAGAGGGTTTGATTAAATTACTTCATTGTTCAGTTATTAAGTTAGACAACATGCCTCAGTTTCCCTCTTGTACTGCAGACCAGGCCTTTTTTTTTCTTTAATGTGTGAAGCTTTAAATGATTTACTGCCACAGAAACTTTTTTTTTTTTTTTTTTTTTAAAGAACGAGGCACTTGCTAGCTACTATTTCCGCAAGCAAAAAGGTTTTCTTTTTCTGAAAAGAATCATATACAATGTTACAGGCTTACTTATGGGGGACAGTGCCCCCCCCCTTCCAGAACAGACAGGCAGTTTGCAGACACACACAACCTTGGATTTAAAAGCAAGCCAAAAGTGCTATCAACTCAGCCTTGAACAGAAACACAGTGAAGTTTCTGGGCTTGGATTTTTAAAACAATAATTAGTTTCCTTGGAAGACACATTTAACCCTTAGGGTGCAGGTTTTACAAATTTGCAATGTATAGATTTTATTCTTTTATGCAGTTAACCAATTAAGTTTCAGTAGAATTTCTTATTTCTCTTTAATAGATTTAACAAAGTGCCTGTAGCCAAATATTTAAACTTGATTGTTTCTTTGCCTAGATGATTAAAAGAGGCTGCAAGAAACAAGGAGTAATTTTTAAAGTAGGTTTCCTTTTACATATTACAACAATCGCTTAATTCCATCCACTCTCCCATGGAGTCACTTCTTACCTTCACATACCCTTTAATCACTTGCTTAGTTCTTCCAAAGAAAATGTTCCTTATTTCTAATAACTTTCCAATGACTGTATTTCTACTTTTTTTTATTTCTTCCACTATGCCTATAGGGCTCCAAACTTCTTGCCTTCCCCTTTCACATGCTTTTTCCTTCTTCTGGTCCATCCTGATTCCTGCTAAATGACTTTTCCCAATGACAAAGGTTTGTCCAGTATTAATTTGATAAGGAAGGTGGACTTCCCAATTAGCCCCCACCCCTCCTAATTCCTTTCAGTAGGTAAATCCGAATGTTTAGTATTGCAGTCAGCTATTACTAATTTTAAACTTCTTAATATAGGGTTTTCATAACATCCATGCTGCAGCAGTTGATCTATGCTGCTGACTCTGGGGTGGATCACTTGCCCATGCTCTGTAAGGAGATTTATGTTGCAGAATGTGTCTCCTTGTTAGGGCAGATTTAGCTTCTAGTGATTACATCTTTAAATTCAATTTCTACCGGTTGACTTTAGGGTGGCTTTTAGGTTACCTTCTCCCACGCCCTCAAGCCAATTATAACAGCGTGTGAGGGAAAGGTTTTAACTGTTTATTTTTTTTTTTTTTCTTTTCCTCTTTTTTCTCTGGACGGCCCCCCTCGTGCATTGTGAAACATCGTTGGGTTGCCTGCGATTCCAGCTGGAGAGAGGCTGTAGTTATCTATTTGCTAACAAGGGCTTGACAATCTCCTGAAGTTGCTTGGCAGCCCTTTCCTACTCCTGTATTGTGTTCTGTGTATATGTTTCCAACCAAAATGCCTAGGGCCAATATGGCTTGATGGCCGGCAGGCATTCCTTCCTTGAGAATTTGGAGGAATACTTCCCACAAGCTGTTAAGTCTATTCCAAAACTTGGTGTTTTGCTTTGGATCGGGCAAGTTTGTTACAGGAGCCCGTGTTTCCAAAGGGAAGAGCTAATTCCTTTCAGTTATTTTTCGTGTTTCTTCTTTATCTGTGTATGCGTCATAAAGAGGGGTAGGGGGGTGATGTTGTGCTGAATTCCCCCCCTAAGCTTGGTTGATACGGGTGTGCCAACTGAGAAATCATTTTTTTTCTACTTCTTGTGCATTATTTTGGCACAGAGGCGCTGCAGCAGTTTGTAAGTTACATTTCACTGCAGGGTGGATTTTTGCTTTTTTGAGCTTCACTTTCATCTCTCAGGGCTTTAATTTTTCCTCTTTTCCAATTCGTTAAATGCTTACAGGTCCTTGGACCATTATGCACGTACATGTAGTACACAGGGGTGCCTTTCGGCAGTGTGGAGGATATGTTTAGACTAACCCCCACCTAAACTAACTCTACACACTCTAAAGAAAGAGTCTGCCGGGTCTAGAGTGTCAGACCTTAGCAGCTTATGAAATAAGGGGAGTCGTCACTTCCTTACATATTCGCTGAGTCTCGAGGTTCAGCTGACCCACTACCTCAGGCTTGCAATCAGGGTTTGGTTTTCCAGTGTCCTGCCTCACCACAATAGTGGCACTCATTACGACCAGGGTCAACACTACCTCCGCGTCCTCGCCCTCTTGCTATTCCACCCCTTCCCCTTCCAGTAGGTCCTCCCCGGTTACCGCGACTCCACCCGTGGCCCCCTCCTCTGCCTTTTGCCACGGCCACTGCCAACAACGATACTTGATCCCTTATATCCTTCTGTTTTTCCTTCCTTCTTTCTCTCTCTCTCTCTTCTCCTCTTTCCCATTGTACACCCGTGTCGCAATGCTAACCACTTCAGGTAAACTTTTCCCTTGCATCCCGTCTGAATTCGGATCCCAATTAGGCTCAGCGGTGGGCATGGCTTCCCAAGCTTGATTCTGGTGATATGCTACAGCCTTTTCTTTAACCTTTTGATGCTTATCTTCCATGAGGAGGGTATTCAACACTTGGTTCACATCAGCCCAGGTTGGCAGATGGATAGAGAAAATGGTACGGAATGTTCTTTCTACCACCTCCGGGGCATAGGGTGGGGGAAGTTTAACAGACTCCTCCGTACAAACGGCCTGCAGGGCCATCTCCCTCTCTTTTGGCTTATAATTGTACCATACAAATAAATATTCCATTTGTCCCAGTCTAAGACTGACCAATACATCTCTCAAGGCATCCATCTTCTCTACGGAGAAAGTTCCGCAGTCTGGCCAATCATTAGTCGGGGACAAATGTGCAGTAAAAGAAGGCCATTGAATTTGACATAAATTTCTCTTTTTTGACTTAGCTAAACTGGTTGTTCCAGAGATACCCTTCCAATCTCTGAGTACCAGGGACAACGGGGCGTCCCCTGGGCAGTAAGCCAACTTGTCCCATTTTCCACGGTTAAGGGACTCGAACCCCAACCTCTCAATACCGAGCGCTCGCTTACCTGTCCAGGGACTCGAACCCTGAACACTCCGGGGACTCGAACCCCGAAGACCTGGATCCTACACAACGGGTAGGTTGACGTTGCTGGATTTCTGCGGGCTTCGGCTGGTTCACAGGAAACGCCTTATCGCCGACGCAGGGATCAGGCCACCGGGCAAGGATCCTCAAAGCTGGAGGATGCGCGCTGCGTTGCGTCGGAGTCCGATCCCCGCACCGGAGAGTCAGACGAGTCCCATCTGGGGTGCCAAATTTGTCAGGGACTCGAACCCAGATGGCTTCAGTTCGTTGTCTGACCGCAAAGAGACAGGCAACACCAGCAAGGTCTAATCACAAAGCTCTTTATTGAAGAGTGCACACGACAATAGAGAGCAGCCCGTCTCTACCGAGAACCAGCCCCCGATTTCTATAACAAGTGGGGTTATATAGACAGTTCCGTCGTGTCATCGACTATTTACTTAAGCAACCCACCCCCCTTTGTTAGTTAGAAACTTCTAGCATGGATGCATACCTTGCCAACTATACAAGGTGGCCTTGATACATTAGCAACTTTCTTAAGACAGAAGGCAAGTACCAGACAATGAGGAGACAGGGAGTTTTCTTATCAGTTCCTTAAGCAAGCTGTTCAGCTCAGCAAGTACAAAAATGCAGCTGTTCACTTATCTCATTCCCTTGCTCAACTCATGTCTTAAATTTTGTTCAGGGACTACCCAGAACCCTTTGCTGGACTCTTCTCGGTCTGTCTTAGCATAACCGCCCTAGGCCCAATTTTCTGTTGCCTAACATCTGTTTATTCCATTGCACTGGGAGACCCTTCCCCAGGGCTGGAGCTGCGGCCAGGGCCCATTGCTCTTGCTGTGTGTATGTCCCAAGATGGAGCTTTCACATGAGCCAGTCACTGTCCATACCTGGCTCTGGCCTTTACAGGCGGATGCCAGGGCCCACATTCCAGACCGAAGGTTTGCAGGAAGGTCCATTCGGTGCTGTTGGTGCCTTCCATTGAATTGTCCCTTGCTAGGCCAATCTCCCAGAACAGCCTTTCCCAGGCACACAGCTGCTGGGTGGGGGCTACCCAGGGGCTGACATTTGAAATACAGACACAAGTCAGTGGTCAGATCTTCAAGTACGACCATGACACGAGCCCACAAACAGCACCAGCTTTTCACAGACACCCCACATGGCCCACTTTGTCCAAGATTTGGTGCAAATTTATCAAAGTGGTTGCAGTAATAATGGCACAGCAACCTGCGCTCAGCACCACAGAGTCTGCTAACAGCCTATGCCATGTTCTCTCCGCAGCGCTCTGAGGCAGATGGAGGGCAGACACCCAAGAGACAAGGAGAGAAATGCCAGGGCAGGGCTGGGAGGCTAGGATCCGTGCAGACAAAGGAACAGGTGATGGACACAACCTTGCTCTTGAGCTGATCGTCCTGGCTATGAGCTCTGGGCAGCTGGCAACGGCAGAGGCCAGCGAGGGTAAAGCCAAGGGAGCGGGCGCAGACAACACCACTGGCACTCCGGGTGCGACAGGTGAGTGGGAGCAGCCGGACATTGTCACCTGGTTACTCAGCCTTGGGTAGTGGGGTTTGGGCACCACGTGTGCTCCATGCTACAAAGCAGCACAAGGGGAGAGTCCTGGGCGGATACAAAATGTGGATCTGAACCTGCAAAAAAGAGCATTGGATGTGGGCATTGGCATTCCCAGCTATAAAGCGGATTTATGCGGATTTGCGGGCACTAGCCAAGGGGGCATGGCAATGAGATCCATTCCTTAGCTCACCCACATGGGTTCTCTCCCCAGCTCTGGGAGGAGCATGGGAGCTGGTGCGTTACAGTGGGGAGGGCTGGGAGCCAGGGCTTCGGGGTTCTTACCCAGCTCAAGGAGGGCAGTGGAGGCGGGAGGGTCCGAGCACTGGGAGCTGGACTCCTGGGTTCACTCCAGGTCAGGAAGAGGCCTGTTTACTTCAACGACACGGTAAAAATGGGGTGGGGAAATGTTTTTTCCGGAGACTTGCCTGCACGGGGGAACTCCCAACGGCACGGCGTGCATCTGCCCCTGGGGCTGGCGGGGCCACCGCGGTGAGTGCTTCGACCCCACCACGGCCTGCCAGAATGGCAGCACAGCCATTGGACACCGCTGCTTCTGTCCTCCGGGCTACGCCGGGGAGCACTGCCACTGCAGGGACAGCTGCCAGGCCTGCCAGAATGGGGGCACCCCCATAGGCATGGACTGCACCTGCCTCAAAAGGACCTGGGGGCCACGATGTGAATATTGTGGCACACCCAGTGGAACAACCCCCCCCACTTCCACTTCTACTGAAACAACCATGACCCCCTCCATTCCCACCTCCACTGCGACAACCACCACCCCCTTCACCTCCACTACTACATCCCCCATCCCCTTCACCTCCACTGCGATAACCACCATTCTCTCCACCTCCACCTCCACCACTACAACCACTACCCCCTTCACTTCCACCTCCAATTCCACTGTAACAACCACGACACTCTCCACCTCCACTTCTACTGAAACAACCACCAGCCCATCCGCCTCCACCTCCACAGCAATAACCACCATCCCCTTCCACCTCCACTTCCATTATAACAACCAACACAGCCTCTGCCTCCACCTTCACTACAATGACCAGCACTCCCTTCCCCTCCACTGCAACAATGAACACCTCCGCCGCTTCCACAGTAACAACCACCATACCCCTCACTTCCACTTCTACTGAAATAAGCACCAGCCCCTCCACCTCCATCTCCACTGCTACAACCACCAACCCTGCCACCTCCACCTCCATGGCATCAACCACCACACACTCCACGTCCACTTTTACTGAAATAACCACCACACCTCTCACCGCCACCTCCACTGCAATGACCAGCATTCCCTCCCCCTCCACCGCAACAATGACCACCTCTGCCACCTCCACTGTAAAAACCTCCACTCCCTCTATATCCAACTTCACTGTAACGACCACCACTGTCTCCACCTCACTTCTACTGAAACAACCACCAGCCCCTCCACCTCTGCTGCTACAACCACTACCCCTTCCAGCTTCACCTCCACTGCTACAACCACCACCCCCTCTACATCCACCTCCACTGCTACAAACACAGCCCCCTTCTCTTCCACCTCCACTTCCACTGTAACAACCACCACACTCTCCACCTCCACTTCTACTGAAACAACCCTCACCCCTTCCACCTCCATTTTCACTATAACAACCACCACATCCTCCACCTCCACCTTCACTGCAATGAGCAGCATTCCCTCCCCCTCCACAGCAACAACGTCCACCTCCGCCACATCCACTATAAGAACCACCACCCCTTCCACCTCCACCTCCACCTCTACTGCTACAACCACTGCCCCTTCCACCTCCACTTCCACTCACCACACCCTCCACCTCCACTTCTACTGAAATTACCACCACTTCAGTCACCTCCACCTCTACTGCAGTGACTAGCACTCCCTCCCCACTACCGCAACAACAACCACCTCCACCACCTCGAATATAACAACCGCCACTCCCTCTACCTCCACCTCCCCTGTGACAACCACCACCCTCTCCACCTCCACTTCTACTGAAACAACCACCAGCCCCTCCACTTCCACCACCCCTGCCATCTCCACCTCCATGGTATCAACCACCACACCCTCCACCTCCACTTCTACTGAAATCACCACCACCCTGTCACCTCCACCTCCACTGCAAGGACCAGCACTCCCTCCCGCTCCACCACAACAATGACCATCTCTGCCACCTCCACTATAACAACCTCCACCTCCATCTTAACGACCCCCACCCTCTTCACCTCCACTTCTACTGAAGCAACCACAAGCCCATCCACTTCCACTGCTATAACTACTATCCCTTCCACCTCCACTTCCACTGGAACAACCCCCATGTCCCCCACCTCCACTTCTACTGAAATTACCACCACCCCCATCACCTCCACCTCCACTGCAATGACCAGCATTCCCTCCCCCTCCACCGCAACAATGACCACCTCTGCCACCTCCACTTTAACAACCTCTACTCCCTCTACCTCCACTGTAACAAACACCACATTCTCCACCTCCACTTCTACCGAAACAACCACCAGCCCCTCCACCTCCACTGCAACAACCACCACTTCCACTGCAACTATCACCGCCCCTTCCACCTCCATTTCCAGTGTAACAACCACCATACCCTCCTCCACCTCCACTTCTCAGGAGTCATCGAATCCTGCCCCCTGTCCAAAGCAGGACCAGCTCCAACTAAATCATCCCAGCTAGGGCTTTGTCGAGTCAGGACTGAAAAACCTCTAGGGATGGAGATTCCACCCCCTTCCTAGGGAACCCATTCCAGTGTTTCTCCACTCCTAGGGAAATAATTTTTCCTTAATATCCAACCTAGACCTCCCGCACTAGAACTTGAGACCATTGCTCCTTGTTGTGTCACCTGCCAGCTCTGAGAACAGCCTCTCTCCATCCTCTTTGGAACCTTCCTTCAGGAAGTTGACAGCAGTTGTCAAATCCTCCCTCATTCTTTTCTTCTGCAGACTAAATAAGCCCAAATCCCTCAGCCTCTCCTTGTAAGTCATGTGCTTTAGCCCCCTAAATCATTTTTGTTGCCTTCTGCTGGACTTTCTCCAATGCGTCCACATCCTTTCTGTAGTGGGGGGCCAGAATTGGATGCAATACACTAGCTATAGCCACACCAGAGCCAAATAAAGGGGAATAATCACTTCTCTAGATCTCCTGGCAACGCTCCTCCTAATGCACCCTAATATGCCTTTAGTCTTCTTGGCTACAAGGGCGCCCTGTTGACTCATATTCAGCTTCTGGATCACATAAATTTTCTTGTGGTTGTGCCCCTGTGTGCTGATCATATCACTGTCCTCTGGGGCTCCCCACCACCCTGTCCTATGGGGCCAGAAGCTCTGGTGTGCTGCCGACAAGGCACAAAGCTGGGGTTACTGCTCCCCTGTAGAGCAGCACAGACCCTGAACCAGATCAGCTTCAAGAGGGCTCCGCATCTGGGATATCAACCCTCAAAGGGACTCAAACTCAAATCAATCCATCTTAGCCTGTGTAAAAGCTTTACACAGAGAATGCTCATAAAGATTTTCACCCATTTAATTAATGAAAGAGAGAGATGCACAGTGGTTCCCCTCCAGTAACCATTATTCACAATGGGCTTAATAATAAACAAACATGATTTTATTAAGTATAAAAAGTAGGATTTAAGTGATTGCAAGTGACAACAGACAATCAAAATATGTTACTAAGTTAAAATAAAGAAAAGATGCCAGCTAATTGTAGTACACTAAGAAACTTGTTATATGCAAGTTCTTGCCATAACAGCTGTTCTTATCTCAAGTAAAAGCTTCAAGTCAGAGTTGATCTTTACTCTGGTTCAGGTCTACAGCTTTTCAGAGTGCTTTAGAGTTCTTTGTTTTCAGGTTTCTTCGTGCGTGGGAGAGTTAGTTTGAAAGGCCAGCTGAAGACAAAAACCTGACTGCTTCCCATGCCTTGAATACACTTTCCCCAGGGCAGGAACCCTTTGTTCAGTCTCCCCATCTCCATGGAAAAGTACCAGATTCAGGATGGAAGTGGCATAGTCACGTCTTTGTAGAACCAACCGCAGTTTGAGCTTACAGGAAAAACAGAAGCATTCACAGGTCATTGGTTTGAGTACTGAACCATTAATTTCCTAAAATCTCACCAGTGAACCTCATTAGCACATTTACAATCAAAACCAGATTAACTATTCATATTTCTAACCTCACATACAAGAATGATACATGAAAAAATAGGATATACAGATTTAGCAAATTATAACTGTAAATTGATGTTACATCACCTGTTTTACATAAAGCATCTTCAAGTTATGCATGTTAATAGTCATAAGCCAAGTTTCAGAAAGCATGGGGGGCCATGACAAATCAATCCTTGTGTCTGGGGTCTAGACTGACACCCTAAATTCATAAAATCCAAGAATCACAGCCCAGCCATGGGTGGCCTGACCTGGTGGTCAGAACCAGCACCTGCAGATGGGGGACAGCAGCCAAGAATAGAATAGCAGGGGGAGAGAGGCTAGAGACAAACAAGAGCTCAGGAACCACAAGTCAGAAGATTGGAGTCAAGCTGGGCTGGGAAGCCAGGACATCAAGGCCCGAAACCAGGAGCCATGTTGGTATGTGGCTTCTCTCAAGAATGCTGCACACCTGGGTTTGAGAGCCATGGGCCATGACATAAGAACATAAGAACGGCCACACGGGGTCAGATCAAAGGTCCATCTAGCTCAGTGTCCTGTCATCTGACAGTGGCCAGTGCCAGATACCCCAAGGGAGTGAACAGAACAGGGAATCATCAAGTGATCCTTCCCCTGTCACCCATTTCCAATGCCTGACAGAGGCTGGGACACCATTCCTACCCATCCTGGCTAATAGCCATTGATGAGCCTAACCTCCCTGAATTTCTCTCGTTCTTTTTTGAACTCTGTTAAAATCCTGGTCTTCACAACATCCTCCAGCAGGGAGTTCCACAGGTTGACTATGTGCTGTGTGAAGAAAAACTTTCGGTTGTTTCTTTTAAACCTGCTACATATTAATTTCATTTGGTGACCCCTAGTTCTTATGGGAATAAGTAAATAACTTTTTTATTCACTTTCTCCATACCTGTCATGATTTTATAGACTTCTATCATTTCCCCCCTTAGTCTCCTCTTTTTTAATCTGAAAAGTGCCAGTTTTTAAAAATCTGTATTCAAATGGGATCTGTTCTAAACCCCTGATCATTTTTGTTGTGCTTTTCTAAACCTTTTCCAGTGCCAATATATCTTTTTTTGAGATGAGGTGACCACATCTGTTCGCAGTATTCAAGATGTGGGCGTACCATGGATTCATTCAGAGGCAAATCCCTTATTTAATTATTCCTAACATTCTTTTGGCTTTGTTGCCTGCCGCTTCACATTAAGTGGATGTTTTCAGAGAACTAGCCACAATAATGCTAAGATCTCTCTCTTGAGTGGTTATGGCTAAATAAGTCTCCATTATTTTTTGGGTCTAGCTGGGATTATGTTTTCCAATGTGCATTACTTTGCATTTATCAACATTAAAATTTATTTGCCATTTTGTTGCCCAATCACCTAGTTTTGTGAGATTCTTTTGAAGCTCTTCACAGTCTGCTTTTTTCTTAACTATCTTGAGCATTTAGTATCATCTGCAATTTTTGCCACCTCATTGTTTGCCCCTGTGACAGCGTGTCGGGGTTCCCCCCGATCCTGCAGCCCTGTAGGAGCAAGAACAGACGCCTCCAGCCAATAGAATAGAGAGGGTTTATTGCTTCTCCAGGATACAGCACAGCATAGATGTGATGTGGTTACAGGAGTCAGGACCCGGATGCCTCAGAACCCCTTGGGTTAGGGGGTCCATCACCCCCCCCAACCTTCAGCACCCAGCTTAGTCTGTTCCCTTCATGTTTTCTTGCCAGAAAATGCCTTGCTCCCAGACCCTGCCCCCCAGCCAGGTGTTCATCTCCGCCTCCCTTCCGTTGTCTCTCCCCCTAGGAAGAGCAGCGTTATCTGCTCATGCTGGGCCTAGGTGTCTGGGCCAATACACATGTGGGTGAGTCAGTGGGAATCACACATCACAGCACAGGGGAACTCCTGGTTACAGAGCAGACAGCACCCCCACTACATCACAACCCCTTTCTCCAGATCATTTATAAATAGGAATATGAATAGGACTGGTCCCAGGACAGACCCTTGGGGGACACCACTGGTTATCTCTCTCCATTCTGAAAACTGACCATTTATTCCTACCCTTTGTTTCCTGTCTTTTAACCAGTTGTCAATCCATGAGAGGATCTTCCCTCTTATCCCATGACAGCTCACTTTGCAAGAGCCTTTGGTGAGGGACCTTGTCACAGGCTTTCTGGAAATCTAAGTACATTATAGCCACTGGGTCCCCCTTGTCTACATGTTTGTCCACATCAAAGCCAGATGAGCCTTTGTGACCATCTAGTCAGGTTAGAAACCTGCCCTACGGTAATTCCAGAGTAGAGCTGTTAGGAAAAACGCCCCTTCTCGATTTCAGAATTGCCACTGGTGGGGAACCCGCCACCACCCTCAGGGATGGATCCCATGATCAATGCCCCACACTGTCAAAAATTGATGCTTTATTTGTAACCTGTCTGGCTCCATCTTACAGCCCTTGGATTGGCTTAGCCCTTCCTCTGCTGCTCTGAAGACCCCGTTATTAAATATTTGATCCCCACATAGTTCTCACTCCCTGTGATCAAGTCACCACTTTACCGTCTCTTTGGTAAGCTCACTAGATCGAGCTCCTGGAGTCTCTCATGCGAAGGCAGGTTTCTAAGCACCCCACGATGTGGCGATGCCTGAGACTCTTGGAAACCTGAACAGGAACACCCCACCCAGGGCAGGAGCCAGGCTGGCAGGCCCCACGCAGAAGCCCCGTTAGCATCCGAGAGAGCCGTGTGGCTGTGAGCCAGGACCCTGTTCTGAGCCAGTTCTGTTCCCAGACTGGGGCGGGCAGGGTGGAAAGAAGCTCGACTGCAGAAGGGCGGGTGAGGAGATGAGTGTCCCTCCTCGTTGCCCCTCTCTGGCTAAGGAACAAATGGAGTGCTGGCCCCCGAAGGGCAGGGGAGTCCTTGCCCCTCACCCCATAGGCTGGGGGTCTGGGATGTGAGCATGGGAGAGCGGACAGGGATCCTCAGGCTCTCAGGGGGAGATGACATTTTCTTTCCTGTGTTCCCACGTCTGGCTTATTTTCACTGTGTTTCTACCCGTCCCTCCCCGACCCCCCGACGAAGGCTGATGAGGCAGATGGTCGGGGGATACAGGGGAGCTTCCCAAGAGAAGCATGAGATTCAGGGATGGTCCCATAGAAAGGGCTGGAAGTAGGAATAGGGCTTTCCCAGCCTGCCAGAGGGGAATAGTCCCAGGGCTTTGTGCTGATATCCTGGTGGTGGCCAGGTGGGACCAGGTTGGCTGCTTCAGTGCCTTGTCTGGGCACCTCACCAGTCCCCAGGGCTGCCAGAACCCATCTCGGCGGGCTGGGGTGGAGATTCAGGGCAGCCCCTGACAGTGACATGTGCCTTTTCCCTTCCAGATGAAGGTGGCTTACCGCAGCGTCCCAGGGTACAAAGACATAGTAATCGTGAACCTGATGTGAGTATTGGGAATGCCCCAGAACTTGGTACTCCCAAAACTCCGCCTGCAACCTGAGCTTTGTCTGCAGGCCACACCCCACTCCTGGGAGACTGTCTGCAGCTGGGGTGGGGTGTTTTGGTTGCCTGCTTGGCTCTTTGGCACCAGCAGTTTGCCAAGCACAGAGCCTTTCTGGGCCATGTCTCTCAGGAGGAAACATTGGTGGTACAGGTCAGGTCTGTTCTTGGTGCAGTCCTGTTTCTCCATCAAGGGAAAAAAGCCCAGCCAGTCCAGCTCCCCTAAAAGCATTAGCAATGGGCAGTTGCAGGTATTTCTCTTGTTCAGAAATCCCCACGTCTGCTTGCCCCACAGGCTCTGTGCTCAGACAGTATCTTCTCTCCCTTCTTCTCAGGGCCACACTCCTCATGCCTGTTCCTCCTGGCTCTGCTGCCTCCAGCACCCATCACCAGCATGTCAATAGCTTAGTTCTTGCCTTTGCAGCCAGGGAAGCCCCTGCCCCCTCAGCCCACACAGCTTCAAAGTGGTATGCTTTGGGCAGAGCCTCCCTTGCTGAATGCGTCTTCCTGAAAGCGGGAAGGTGAGGTGTGTGGCTGCCCAAATCCCACTTCTGCTGCCATTGGCTGCAATTCTGGGAATCTGCATTTCCTAAAGGAAATTGACCAATTGCACGGGGTGAAGAGAAGAGCCACTACAATGATTTTAGAGGCCGGAGAAAATGCTTGACCCTGTGAGAGACCTGGAGCTTGTGCTGTTTAGTACGTCAGTAAGACGAGCCAGGGGCTCGTAGCCAGCACACTGAAGGAAGTAGCTAAGTGCCTCCACGGGGAATAGACTCTGGGCAATAGGGGGCTCTGTAAGTTCATGGCAAAAGACAGGACCAGAATCAAGTTAAAGCCCAATAAATGTAACTTAGAAATACAGCAAATGGTTTTCCAAGTGACGGTGGATTCACAGGCGCTGACTTTTGTTTTTCTTGTTGGGTGCTTGTGGAGTGGGCCCAGAAAGAGGTGGGGTGAGGGTGGGACCTATAGGGAAGAGGCAGGACAGGGGTGGGAAGAGTCAGAGCAAAGGTGGGGCCTCAGGGGAAGAGGCGGAGCTGGGATGGGAAGAGGTGGGGTGAAGGCGGGGCCTCAGGGCAGAGGGCAGGCAAAGTTACAGTTCCAAGGCATCAGTGGCTCCCATTTTTCGGGAGCTTGCACCAGTGATGCTATTGCCCCAGGAAGCCGACACACTAACCCATGCTGGGTTTGTTTCCACAGGCAGGGCAGCGTCGTGGTGGATCACTACATGGTCCTGGCCTTACCTGTTAATGAGAAACTCAACACAAACTTTGAGGAAGTGACTAAGCAGCTGAAGACAGAAATAGACGGGGCAGCTCAGAACCAGAACTGCAACAGCAATTTGTGTGAGTCTCTGTGTGGAGAGGCTGGGAGGAAGGGGACAGAGCCAAGGTCCTTGGATGGACCCTCCCCTGGCCTCTGTCTTCTGCCAAGGTAACCAGGGTCGCCTGGGCTCCCCTCTTCTCCACCTCCCCCTCCTCTGCCCTTTGTTCCCCCCGGCTGGGGCCAGCTGGGCAGGTCACTGGGGTCCTCTCCCCACAGCCCATTGGCCTCTCACTGGCCAGACCCAGCTGTGCCATCCCTGCTGGGTCTCCTAGTCACCAGTCACTGGGGGCTCCAC
Source organism: Rafetus swinhoei (assembly GCA_019425775.1). Classification (NCBI taxonomy): domain Eukaryota; kingdom Metazoa; phylum Chordata; order Testudines; family Trionychidae; genus Rafetus; species Rafetus swinhoei. Next base: position 9,611,256 of record CM033448.1, on the reverse strand, counting down.
TTCTGTGCTGGTCCCTGGAACAACAAACTCCTTCCCCGTCCCCTCGTTAAACCAGTAACAGCCGGGGACACTGAGGGTGGGTCTACACTGCACCGCTATGGAGTTTGAGCTGGGCAAATTGCGTCTCTTATTTCGATGCTATTTCGTCTACACAGCACCAGATTTGAAATAAAGCGCTTTTCCGACATGTCCCTCACTCCCCGTAGAAGGAGGGTAACAGGGACGTTGGAATACTGAGCCCGAAATAACGGGCTTGCTGTGATGACGCAGGATAGATACTCTGGGATACTCCGGGATCCTGAAACAGCATTGCAGTGTAGACGTAGCCTGGGTGTCCCCTGCAGGTAACCCCCTCGAACCCACGAATCCCCCACTTCATCCTAGGGATCCCGGGAGCCGTTTCCCATCTCTTAGGCCCCTCATCCTCTATCAGCCAGGCTAAAGGTCGTGCCACATGGGAGCTGAGCTCCCTCTCCTGGCTGAAGGGTGCATAGGAATGTCTGAGCCTTTGAGTTAAGGCGCTCGGCCAATGCAGGATGACCTGAGCCGGCCGCTGTCTGACAACTGGGGCATGCAAGGTGTCCACACTGGAGAGACACAAAATGCCTTGGAAGGCCAGAGGCCTGGTCGTGCACTACAAGCTTCCACCCCAACACCCTACCAGCGCCAGAGTGGCTCTTCGGCCTGCCCCGAACCAGACCAGCGCGTAAATCTGGAGCTGCTCCACAAACCAGATTCAGCAGGGGGAGGCTGCTGCAAGTTACACTGTGCCCGAGGGCTGAAGCCGGTGCGTGCCGGGCTGACAGCCGCAGCCAGTGACTCTGTGTTAGACCCAGGACTCAATTAGATGGTTGCCAGGGTCCCCAGTTCTGTGCTGGTCCCTGTAACAACAAACTCCCTCCCCTCCCCTCGTTAAACCAGTAGCAGCCAGAGATACTGAGTGCCCCCGCCCCACCTCCCACCCCTTTGAACCCCCGCAACCCCCCCTTCCTCACAGGTTCTCGATAAAAAAATCATTATCCACATCCATCTCTGTGACAAAGAGCTGCAAGCCTTTCGCATCCAGCCAAGGGCGCCAAGCACCAGGCTGTGGGGATATTTCAAACCCTGTTGCTGGCTCAGTGACTGTCCTGGCCACTAGGAATGATGGCGCCAGCACCTTCTTCTGCCGGCAGCCCCGCGACGCTCGCCCCCTTCTGCTTCTGCAAACCCCCAGCAAGAAATGAAACTGCCGGGGCAGGCCGGGAGGGCTTGTTTCCACATGCCTGGCCCCGGGGGCCACCAGCAACATGCCCGCCCCCACAAGGGACTCCTTACACCACCCCTAGCTTGGGAGAGGGCCAGGCAATCCCCACTCCGCCCTAGGCCCCACCCCGCCCTGCCTCTTCCCCCAAAGCTCCTCCCCCAAGCGAGGCAGCTCATTGGACCCTTGGGACCGTGGGGCCGGGGGTGGCAGCAAGGGCTGGGGCCCTACTCTCATTGGCAGCAGCAGGGGAAGCGGAGCAACACAGCCCCAGCTCGCTCTGCCCCCACGGCTCCTGAGCGCGCCCCTCCGCTTCCAGCCAGTGAATGCAGAGCTGCTGGACTCCAGCTGCCAGCCCCAGCCCCACCCCACCCTGCTGCTAGTGCCCAGGCCCCACTAGTGCCCCAGAGATTAGATAATAAGACAGAGGGGTCATAGTGCCTCTGTATCAATCCATGGGACCCCCACACCTTGCGTGCTGCCTGCAGATGTGGTTGCTCCATCTCAAATAAGTTCTATTGGCGTTGGAGACGGTTCAGAAAAGGGCGACAGAAAATGACGAGGGGTCTGGAGCGGCTGCTGTATAAGGGGAGGTTTTAATGAGACTGGGTATTTCCAGCTTGGAAAAAAGACGACTTGAAAGATATGACTGAGGTCTATAAAGCCATGACAGGTGTGAAGAAAGTCAATAAGGGAATGTTATTTCCTCCTCATAACACAAGAACAGGCAGTAGGTTTAAAACAAACAAAAGGCAGTATTATTTCACAGGGTTCTCCAACCTGGGGAACTCCCTGCCAGAGGATTTTGTGAAGATTAAAATTATAACAGGCTTCGAAAAAGCACTAGATCAGGCCTGGGCAAAAGACCCTTCGTGGGCTGGATATGTCCCACCAAGCCACTGGATCGGCTCACAGAAACAGAAGGGAGCCTCAGGAAGATTTCCCCTGCTTGCCCTGCCCCTGCACGCCACTCAGAAAAGCGGCTGCGGGGCCATTTGTGCTCCACGAGCTGTGAGCCTGGAGGAGAGGGTGGGGTGGTGCCTCATGGCTACGCCCACTCCCAGCAAAGGTAGCACTGGAAGCACCACTCCTCCCTCCTCTTCAGCTCTTATTCACAGAGCACATGGCCCCTGCAGCCGGTGCAGGGGTGGGGCAGGCTCCTGCCCGAGAAATGAGCTATGCTGTTGGCTGGGCGTCTCATTGTAAGACTCCCAGCCAGAGCCTGCCTCTGGCACCCCAGCCCCTTCCTTTGCCCCCAGCCCTCTGTCCTCCCACTCCTACTCTCCTAGCACACATCACCCAAACCCTCTGCCCTCCTTCTCAGACTCCCTCCGAGACCTGGCACCCCAATCCCCTGCGCTAGATCACAAGCCTCCCCTGCCCTAGGTCACAACCCAAACCCCTGCACCACCTCTTGCATCCCAATGTCCCTGCCCAAGGTCTCAAACCCCTCCTACTCTAGGTCACAACCCAAACCCCTGCACCACCTCTTGCATCCCAGTCCCCTGCCCTACATCATCCCCTCCTGTCCTAGGTCAGAACTCAACCCCCTGCACCCCAATCCCGTGCCCCAGGTCACAGGTGCCTCCTTCACTCAAACTCTCTCCCACACTTCACAGGGCTTCCTAAACCCAAATCCCTTCTCCAGGGGTGGGCAAGACAGCCTCCATGGACCAGATTTGGCCTGCTAAGCCATTTCATACAATCCTAGAATCCTAGGGCTGGAAGAGACCTCAGGAGGTCAAAGAGTCCAGCCCCCTGCCCAAAGCAGGACCAACCCCAACTAAATCATCCCAGCCAGGGCTTTGTCAAGCCGGGACTTAAAAACCTGTAGGGATGGAGATTCCACCCTCTCCCTAGGGAACCCATCCCAGTGCTTCACCACCCTCCTAATGAAATAATTGTTCATAATATCCAACCTAGACCTCCCCCACTGCAACTTGAGACCATTGCTCCTTTTTCTGCCATCTGTCACCACTGAGAACAGCCTCTCTCCATCCTCTTTGGAACCTCCCTTCCGGAAGTTGAAGGCTACTATAGAATCCCCCCTCACATTTATCTTCTGTAGACTACATAAGCCCAAATCCCTCAGCCTCTCCTCGTAGGTGAAGTGCTCTAGCCCCCTCATCATTTTGGTTGCTCTCCGCTGGACCCTCCAAATTCTTTCTGTAGTGGGGGGCATAGAACTGGACACAATAGTCCAGATGTGGCCTCCCCAATGCTGAATAAAGGGGAATAGTCACTTCTCTAGATCTGCTGGCAATGCTTCTCCTAATGCACCCTAATATGCCATTAGCCTTCTTGGCTACAAGGGCGCCCTGTTGACTGGTATCATTTGACACCCCACCACTCCCCTGCCCCCAGCCAATGGAGATCTGGGGGGCATGCAAAGTCTCCTCCCCCTGCCAGAGGTTGTGGCAGCAGGAGCCACAAGCTGTTCAAAATGGCTGGCGGTTCTCTGTAGGCGCTGGAGGGGCAGGGGGCAAAGACTTCACGTGCCCCCACCCCCAGACCAATCAGGGTCTGTAGACGTGGGAGCACAGGAAGCCTCCAGGTCCTGCCCCTGCTGCTTGAGGCCCCGGCCCTTCTGGGGCAGCCTGCGACACTTCAGAAATTTGTGTAGTTGCCCACCCCACCCTGGATACATGCATGGCCCCTCCATGGCGACTAGCCAAGATACCCAGGGATGCAGCCTGCTTGTCAGAGGCTGGGAATGGGCAGCAGGGTCTGGATCACTTGATGATTCCTGGTCTGTCCATTCCCTCTGGGCATCTGGCGCTGGCTACTGTGGGCAGACAGGCCACTGGGCTGGATGGGCCATGGATCTGACCCAGAGTGGCCATTTTTGTGATTCTCGTGACCCTGCTGAAGGATCCGGGTCCAGCAGGGACTGCTCACTGGGGACAGAGAGATCAGACTGGACGGGGGATTCAGAAATGTGGCCCTGGTGTTATACTTAAAAGAAGCACATAAAATGTTGTATAGGGGAGAAGGCAGTATGCAGCATTTATTGAGAATACAACACACACACACACACACACACACACACACCCCCATGCACACAGTCCCGCCAGCCGATGTTATAGTTACCAGTCCAGAGTCTGAATCAATCTAGCGGCTAGCCAGATTGATCGCAGAGGAGCCGGGCTTTGTCAGCCGCGATCCGATGCTTTTGGAGTTGGTGACAAGACGAACCCAAAGTCCCATAGCAAAGCACCCTGCTTTTATAATCCTCTTTCCCTGCTGAAGTCTGTGGATTCTGCTGTGTCAGTCTGTGACCGATTTGTTATCTTTTGATGTTAATATTGCAAAACACCTTTGATAGGGTCATTCTGTCCTGGATTGTTAATCAGTTGCCTTTAGGGTGCCAGCCTTCACCTTTGGAGCCGTCAATCTGTGTCTTCCTTAATCATGGATGCACACTGATGATTTTCTGATGCTGATGAGTCTGTCTTCACCCTGCATTCTCCCCCTTCTCTCTTGACCATCTGGCTTTAACAACGGCCTTCACACCTTATCTCTTCCTGACGCATACATCTCCTGGGGTATGTCTATACTACAAAGTTAATTTGAAATAACAGCAGTTATTTCGAATTAACTTTAATAGTGTCTACACAGCCAAACCGCTATTTCGTAATAAATTTGAAATAGTGGAGCACTTATTTCGAATTTGGTAAACCTCATTCTACAAGGAATAACACCAAATTCGAAATAGCTAATTCAAAATAAGTGCTGTGTAGACACTTATTTCAAATTAGGGGGCCTCCAGCCCTTCCCAGTTTCCCCTGGTGGCCACTCTGGGCCAAACCAGGAAAACTCCTCTCCTCTCCCCCAGCCCCAGGGCCCTTAAAGGGGTAGACTCTGGACACTGGGCATGTGTGAGAGCCAGGCCTGCCAGCAGCCGCAGACCCACAGCCAGTGGCCACACAATGGCAGCCAGAGGCAGCCAGCCATCCCCCGCCCAGTCCCCCAGCCAGGGGCCATAGACAGCGCGCGCCCTCATGGACTAGTGCGGAGATCATGGACCTCATTGAGGTTTGTGGAGAGGCCCCCAACATCCATGATCTCCGCATAGCGGCCACCATGGCCAGGAAAGGCCACAGGCACACCCAGGAGCAGGTGCGCCTGAAAGTGAAGGAGCTGCGGCAGGCGTACGCCAGGGCCACCGGGGCGGTGCCGCAGCAGGGGCTGCCACCTGCTCCTACTTCCCCGGCCTCGACCGAATCCCAGTGGGCGGGGCGGTCGCGCCAGCCCAGGGGGCAGCAAGCCGGGAGCTGAGGGCCCTGACCCAGGCGCCGCAGAGGGGCCACCACCAGCTGTCCCGGCATCGGAGTCGGCAGGGTCGTCCGTGGGGGCCATACCGGGTAAGTGCCAGCACTGTCCCTTACCCGGGGGAGAGGCGGGGAGGGAGACCAGGGACTGTGCGCCTGGGCCATGCCTCCCACGGATCACGCAGCCACCTGTGCACGTGCGAGCACATGCCATGCCACCCTTGGGCAGGTGGCTCCAGCTGCGTGACACCCAGGGGCCGTGGCCCAATAGGCACACGCGTGTGTGAAGAGACCTGACACGCTCCCGACCCCGGGGCGGGACCCAGCAGGACGCCCTCCCTTCACACGCCCCCTCTACACAGAGGCAGGGGACATCTCCCCCCGGCATCGGTCGCACTATATATCACAGGGGCATGGGTGCGGTCTTGGGGCAGCTCCCAGTCTTGGGAAGAGCCAGACATCCCGACCATGGCCTCTGTGCAAGCACGTCGGCTCTGACGGTGCAGGGCACGGTCATCCGCACCTTGCAGGGGGCGCTGGGCATCATCCACTGCATCCCCAGGGAGAAATGAGCACTTCCCTTCTTTCTCCACAGCCGCACCAGCTGCACGTGCAGGGCGCACCACACCGCCTGGGACATGCTCCTGCACCCGAGGGCTCCACAGGACCATCGCAACATGGCAGGGGACCGAGAGCAGCACCTGGGGGCCCTGTGAGCCCTGCACCGCACCATCCAGGGCTGGGTGCAGGAGGACCTAGAGCTCCGCCGGGAGCAGCTTGCCCAGGACAGTGCCATGTGCTCACACCTGCAGGCCCTGCTGCAGAGCATGCTGCCCTGTGCCGCCCCAGCGCCTGCTGCCCCCCCGGCTACTGTTCCTCTTCCCACTCCTGCCGCTCTCCCTCCTCAATCTCCACACCCCCCACCTCAACCTCCACCCGCTCCTCCCCATCCCCCCGGGGACGCCGAGGCCCCTGCACCCGCCGTGCTGGGAGACATGTGGCCCGACAAGACCCCCACCCCCGAGCGCCGAGCTTCCCCTCCCCCTTCCTCCCCTTGCTTCCCCCTTCCAGCTCCCTCCTCCCAGTTTTCCCCCTCCCTTCTCCCACCCTCTCTCCTCTCCTCTGCCGCCTCCTTTCCCCCGTCTCCCCAGAGTTTCATCCCCCCCCCCAGTTTTGTTAAATAAAGACAGTTGATGTTTATGAAAAAACGTGTCTTTTATTTGACATCAGGAAGGGGGGCTAGGGAGGGGTAAGTGGAAGGACGTGAGGGAGGAATGGGGCATGAGCCCCCAGTGGGGAGGACCGGGGTGGCTCTGAGGGCTCCTCGGGGTGGACGCTCTCCCGCAGGGCCTTCTGGATCCTGACAGCCCCCCGATGGACCTCCTAGATGGCAGCCTGCAGCAAGTGCAGCCGGGCTGATGGCAACGACCCCACGAGATGCACCGGTGTGCCCAGGGACAGGTCTGGTTCCATGTTGCAGAGTGCCGTGGTGTCCCGAGTGAGGCAAGCAGAGCACTCCGAGACACAAATGCTTTGCTGTCCCTCATCGAGGTAGACCCGCAAGTAGAGAAACCTGAGAACTGTCTGTCTGGGATGGGGGGTTGGGTCCCTTTAAGCACAGACCTTGGATAGCCTGAAGCAGCAGCCCCACACACTAAGTCCGACCCTGATGCCCTGCCGGCACTGGTTCCGCCCAGCCTTACCTTCCATTCAGGGTCCACTCAATGTGGACGCGCTATTTCGATTTAGAAAAATGCTATTTTAATTTAGTTTTTGTGTCTAGATGCGTTATTTCGAATTACCTTAATTCGAATTAACTAATTCAAAATAAGTTAATTTGAAATAGTGCTGTAGTGTAGACATACCCCCATTCACACAAACAGCCTTTCACAGAGACCTTCAAAGGTATGCAAACAGCAGTGTTTTATATTGGGGAAAAGCAAAAAGCATTGTAAATTAAACCTTACTAAATCTTGTAATCAAAACAGTGCAGGACTTCAACATTCTTTTAATCTAATTAGCATAGAAACAATACAAGATCCTGTCTCTTACTTATTAAACCTTAAAATGAAGAAATGCATATTTAACTATACATTACTACATTACTAAACATCAAACCTGCAATTCAGATATAAATTCTACTCCTACACTGGGGACAGGACGGGACGGGGCAGGGCAGGGAAGGGGCTGTTCTCACCCCGTGCATCTCTCCCACAGCTGCTCCGAGATGGAGGCGTATTGGTACCCCACGGAGCGCTGTGACACCCGTGTCAGTGAACTGGGTGTCGGGCTGGGCTTGGCCGTGGCTGGGCTGGTGATTGTGAGCACAGTCCTTGGCATCCTTCTCTTCAGAACCAAGCAGACCAAAACCAGTAGTGGGCCGGTTACACATGTCTGGCACTGGAGGCAGTGTTAGCCTGTGGTTAGAGCGGGACCTGGGAGCCAGGACTCCTGGGTTCTCTCCTTGGCTCTGGGAGAAGTGGGGAGTTGGGGGCTCAGAGCAGGGGGCAATGGTGTCTGGACACCTGGTCTCTTTTCCCAGCTCTGCCGCCATGTCTGTGCCTTAATGTTCCCTATCACAAGGGGTGGTAATGTGCTTTCGTGGGGCAGAGAGGGGATTGTGAGGCTGTCATGGCTCCTTCCCCACTCTGGCATGATAAATGCAGAAGTGGGGGCCAGCAAGTGTACCCCAAAACCTTATCTACCAGGCTTTGGTATAAAACTTCCCCCAAAATTTTAAAACCCTAGATTTTGGGAATAAAATTTCCGCTGCCACATGAAGTGCTCCACATGAAGTGCAGGGTCAGTAAGTAACTCTACTGTCTCTAGGACTACTCCACATCCAGATCCTTACTTCAAAACTGGATCCTTGGAGGAAGGGAGCTGCAGGTGTCGCTCTCCACTTGCCCCAAACGATGTTAATGGAGAACCCCAGAGGCTGCAAACCTGCGCAGGCAGTTATCAAGTAACTGAAATGTTTGATTTAAGCCCTATGTGTCAGCACAGCGATTTCAGTGCGTGCGCGCACACACACACACACACACACAAAACCCACATGCACACAGACATACACCCCACATGCACACACACCCCCCACATGCACACACACTTACACCCCACATGCACACACACACAAACCCCACATGCACATACACCCCACATACACACGCACATACCACATACACCCCACATGCACACACACATACACCCCACATACACACACACATACATATCACATGCATGCACACACAGCACACATGCACATACACACCCCACATGCACAAATACCACACACACATACCACACACACACACACACACACACACACACACACACACACACCCTCCCCTCCCCGTTACATTTTGATTAGTGACGGGAATATTTCCCAGCAAGGCAAAGCAAGAGAAGTGCTGCTGGTGAGCCAGTGGGAGGCGAATGCCAGGCTACTCACTTGGTGTACAGCAATTACTCGTTTAACACGTGCCCGCTTAACACATTTTTGCAATAGCACGATTTTATTTTTAGGGAACATTTTTCGAATAACATGACAGTCCCCGAAATAACACGAAAATAATCAAGTGGCGGACTACTTCGCACAGAGGTATAAGTTGGTGAAAACAGTGGTAATTCGCATGAGCGGATGAATACACGTGGTCACAGTGCTCCTCCACTCACTCACATGTTTATCTTTGTGTTTTAACAAACTGCAGCGACTTGTGTTGCTAGTTATCTTATGTTGCTAGATATCTAATGTTAACGTTGACGACCCAGCATCAACAAAAAATTGACTTTGCCACCACCACCTGAAACGCAACTCCCACCTTTTCCATTATTTTTAATGGGAAAATTGACCCCGCATAGCACATTTTCGCTTAGCACGAACATTTTCAGAAATGCATCTATAGTGTTAAATGGGGAATTACTGTATTTGGATGGGGGTTGGTGACAACGCTGTCAGATTATCAAATTTCAGTTGTAGCTCAACGGTTGAATAGTTCACCCCTTGTCATGAACTCCCAGGTTGTGCCCACACTTGGCCCAGGTCCCCTCCAGTGCTGCAGCCCCTTCTTGGGGCCACTCTCTCTCTGGGGTTGAGCCCCTCCGGCTCCTGAGACTGCCCCCTCTGAGCTCCCAGAGCACCTGGCTCTGCCCTGGGCCCCTCGGGGAGTCCACTCACTCTGGGCAGGTCCTCACCCCCGCAGCCCATTGGCCTCCCCCAGGCCAGACCTGGCTGTGCCATCCCAGCTGGGTCTCCTGGTCACCAGGTCACCAGTTGCTGGGGGCTTCATTCTCCAGAGCACTGGCCGGCATCCACAGTCCCGTGCTGGTTCCTGTAACAACAAACTCCCCTCCCCTCCCCTTGTTAAACCAGTAACAGCCAAGAGCACTCCTCCCCCCTTCCCCCTCCTGCATGTAAGCCCTTTGAAACTCTCCACAAATCCCCCACCCTGTCTTCCTCCCCCCCCATCTCTCACAAGTCTGGAAATTAAACTGGCTAACAATGGAAAACCACATTTAAAACCCACACTTTGCACACCTGTGAATTCAAATTGACAGCAGTTGGGGTGCAGGGAGTTTAAAAATCAATGTGGACAATATCTATCCAAATTATGATACAGAAAATGAATTCTGCCATGCATGGGCTCATCTGAAGATCTCACGTGGCCATTCATGAGTATTCTAGCTCAGCCAGGTTATTCAGGAATGTTTCTAGGTGCTGTGATTTTCCAGGATACACCTTCGCCTAAGTCTGTGGAGTCTGTAGCACCAGCCAGCGTCATGGGGACAGGGGAGGTAACACAACCAGTTGCCACCCTAAGTTGCACTGTGAGCTGTTCATTGGTGTTCATGTTAAGAGTTTGGTTTAATGGTTGCTCGCTTGGGCCTTGCAATTCACAAAGCCCCACCGGGCAGGGAAGCAGCACTACTGGGGAAACTGAGGCAGGAGCCCAGGAATTGCCCTTCAAGCGCTGAGAGGCGTGTGCCTCATTCTGGGACCGCGGAATGCACGAGGGTCTGGAGCTTATGGGTGAAAACATGACGGCAAGAATGACCCAAGAATGACGTGTCCCCCTGGCCCAAGCACCACCAGCCAGGGAGAAGCTGATGTGTGAAAATAGCCCAGACAGCTTAATACTGGCACCGGGATAAACTGCCCAGGGAGGCCGTGGATCTGTGGCACTGGTGGTTTTTAAGAGCAGGTTGGACACACACCTCTCAGGGATGGGCTGTGGATTAGCTGCACGATGGAGGGCTCCTCTGGTGCCACATGTCTATGATGCAGCAGAAGTCCTCACACACACACAGGCATGTGGAGAGAACATTCAGCTCGGGGAGGCTGGAGGGTTACAGCAAGGGGGCTGGGAGCCAGGACACCTGGGTTCTCTCCCTGGCTCTGGGAGGAGAGTGGTGTAACAATATGGCTTTTCTGTAACCTGATTGGAGGCCTGTAGCCATATTGGTAGGGCCTGAACCAAGGCCTTGTGCAGCCAGATAGAAGAGCAGCAGCCATTGGCTGTAAAGTCTGCAGTCACACACTCCCATTCCATCTACATTGCATTAAAATAGTGTCACCAGGCTGTGAGAAGGGGATTTTTTCCTAATAGCCCCCCACTGTCATCAGATAAAGAAACAGACCTCAACATGGGTAAAGAAAACCTAAGTAACACCAGTAATAGAGATGTAGCCGTGTTAGTCTGGTCTTGCTGAAACAAAAGACAGGACTATGCAGCACTTTAAAGACTAACAAGATGGTTTATTAGGTGATGAGCTTTCAAATGGATTTGATCTGAGGAAGTGGGTCTGGCCCACGAAAGCTCATCACCTAATAAACCATCTTGTTAGTCTTTAAAGTGCTGCATAGTCCTGTCTTTTGTTTAAGTAACACCAGTCTGTCTGGCAAGAAACTGCTTATCAATAGTTGTGGTTGTGGAATCCCCATTCTAGGATTATTGTCCTCACTTTCCTATTGTTTGTCTATATGATCTCTGTCTGGTTTGTAACTGTTTCTGTCTGCTATATAATTCATGTTGATAGGAGTAAATCAACCAAGGTGATGGGGTATGACTGGTTAGGTAATTTTGTTATAATTAGTTAGTAAAATTATACTAAAATAATTGGTTAAGGTCTAGCTAAGCAGGACTCAGGTTTCACTGTATAAGCTGGGGTCCAAAAAGTAATAGAAGCAGAAGGAAAGAAGGAGACCAGCAAGAAGAGCAAAGGGAAACAAGAACAGAAAGGAATACCAAGAAGAAGGGGGAAGACCTGGAAGAACTCACCTCCAAGACCCAGCCTAAGACCAGAGGTGCCAGGCATCCTCTGCACGACCATGACATGCAGCAGCTAAGATCCAGAGAGACTGACCTGACCCTGGCCAATAGGGTAAGTTTGCCTGCCCATATCAGGATGAGCATGACACTGTGTGCTTAGCATGTGTATTCTGCTTGTTTGGGAATTGTCAATAAATAGAAAAGAAGAATATTATTGTGTGAGCTCTTTCAGAGTCTAAAGATCCTGCTAACCCATAGGAAATTCCGCCCTGAGCCCTAGGAACTGGGTAAGGGTGGGTGTGTAAATTAACAGGATTGTACCCAGGGCCGGATTAAGGCATGGGCTAGCCGGGCAGCTGCCTGGGGCGCCAACCTATGGGGGGCACCTAATGGCAGCTGTAAGGGGTGCGCAGTGCCCCTAATAGCTGCCATCAGGCGCCGCACGCCTGGCTCCCGGATCACGGGATGCAGCAGCTCCCAGCAGCCACCCTGCACCAGCCGCCCGGGGTGGGGGCTGCGTTAACCCCTGCAGTGCCGGCCAGCAGCGCCCTTCCCCCTGTGGCCATGGTACCCTGCACGGCCAGGCTCAGCGCGCCCTGGGCGTACTGCCGCCGCCAGCTCTGCATGCCCTCTCCCACGTGCCAGCGCGGGGTTGGGGCCGTGCATGCGCAATTAATCTGTCTGCCCAGGGTGCCGGAATGGCTTAGTCCGGCCCTGGTTGTACCTTGAGCCCTAGGTGGAAGGGATAGAGAAATTTATGCGGGTAACAAATTTGGTGGAGAATGTGGGCAGCCTAAGGTCGTTTGGATGGAATTGATCTAGCCGAACACAGTAATAGCAGAGTACTTGTGGCATTGTGTCAAAGGGTCACCGCCTGCTTGGCAGAATGTTCACCCTGAAGCAACAGGAGAGAATGGAAACCAAGCAAAGGAACCAGGAGGTGTGGGTGTTAGCTGAGGAGCCCCCTCTCCTTGCTTAATGGGTAGCAGAACGGGGTCCATGCCCATGGGGACAAGATTTGTTCCAGGGGAGGGATGCCCTGGATTCTGTTTGTAAGGGGTTTGAAGCATTCTGTAAGTGTATGAAACCAAAACCAAAGAAACAGGCTGTCAAAGCAGCAGCAGCCTGGGCATTGTAGAAAACGGTCACCAATCTCTCCAGCCTGGTAGCACTCCAGGAAAGTCAACTGGAGGATTACAAATTTGATTTGGCTACAATCAAGGACACTCTGGCTCAGTATAAGGCATCTGAATGTGCCAGTGCAGCCTCTGTATTACAGAATGCAACAGCCCTTAAAACAAAAATGGGAGAGTGTGAACAGCTAAAGCTGACAGTGGAAAGCTCTCTGCATTGCAAATGAAGCTGGTTGCACAGGCAGCTGTCAGAACAGTGTTACAGGAAAATAAGGATCGGGCCCAGACAGGCAGCGATCACACAGCCTGGAGGCAGCGAATAGAGAAGCTGGAAAGCATGTTGGGAACCCAGAGGGGCATAGTAGCAGCAGTAAGGGGAGATGTGAGTGTGGGCACCGGGGACACAGGCACCTGGGAGGACACTTAGAATAGGACTAGTTGGATGGATCCTGGTTGCACATATCCCCCAGATGCTCTTCCTGAGGAGTCCTATGGCCCTGCACAAAGGGAATTGCAGGATTGGAAATTAAAGAAACAAGAACTCAATTCTGTGGCTCCAGTGATCATAAGAGTGGTAACAAGTGAAGAACCTGACCCAAATGATGCACAAAAGCAAAGGCAAACCAGGCAAACCATTACTGAGATTTCTGATTTTACCCCAGATCAGGTCCGGGCATCTGCTCAGTTATTGGGACCTCTAGGGAAGGACACATGTCTGGATTGGATGGTGAAGGTGTTGTCCCGGACTGGGTGGAAGCCAGCAGATTTTGAGGTTCTGGCTCAGGCCTGTGTCACAGCTCACAGGTCATGCCCACACTTGGCCCCTCGGCTCCTGGGTGGAACCCCCCTCTCCAGTGCAGCAGCCCCTCCTAAGGGAGCCTACTCGTCTCCAGCGGCAGTGAGACAGCCCTTTCGCAGGGAGTTCACTCCAGTGCAGCGGCCCTCTCTTGGGGTGCCCACTCTCACCTGGGGGCCCGCCCCTCTGCCTCCAGGACTGTGCCTCTCAGGGCCTTCAGTCTCCTGCCTCTGCTGTGAGCCCAAAACAGAAGGGTTTATTGAGCTTTGAACACAGCAACGGGTCTCTCAGACCTGTAGACCTGGGCCCTCAGCCCACACACCAGCCTCCCCTGCAGCCAGCTGAGCTCTGCCTGTTCTGCCCTCAGTCCCCCCCAAAAAAGCCCTCAGTCTCCCAGCAGAGCCTCCAATATCCCCAGCAACAGCCCCTCCCTAGCCCATTGTCTTCTCCCCAGGTAAGAGGGTTGCCTGGGCCTTCTCTTCTCCACCTCCTCTCCTCTGTCCAATATTCTCCCCTCACTGGGGTCAGCTGGGCTGGTTGCCGGGGTCCCTCTCTGCAGCCCATTATCTCTCATCTGGCCAGAACTGGCTGTGTCCTCTAAGCAGGGTCGGGGTCACCAGGTCCCAGACACCATTGATCCAGCTCTGGGCTGTTCTCTGAAACACACACTCCCCACCTTTGTCACATTAAAACAGTAACTCCTGGGCACTGAGTGCCCCCCTGTATGTAACACCCCCCCTTTGAACACCCAAAACTCCCCACTTCCTCACAGCCTGTACTAGTGCCTCTGATAGGGCAGTGATACGCAGTGCTGAGGGGTGACTAGGTGGAAATGGTGTTGCTGGTACTGGATGGGATTGGGTGAAGGAAGTCATGAAGGTGGTGATGTCAGCCAGACAACTAGGGAAATTGTTCCATGTAACAGAACAGGGCCTTGGTGACTCCCCAGAATTGTATGTGATTAAGAAGGAGATATTGGCCACGGCCTCTGGGGTTGTGCCAGTGGTACCAGGAACTGCCCCTGATTTCAATACATTGGCTTTTAAGACTGCATTACTCGATGGTTTAAATTCAACAATGAAAGTGATTTTAGGACCCATAGATCCAGGCAGGGGATACCTGGAGTTAAAGCAGGATATTTTTCAAACAGGGACAGTTTTTTGAGACACACACAGTAAGGCAGGAAAAGGAAATAAGGACAGGAGACTGAAGCCTGTACAGGCAGTAACTTTTGCCAACAACAGGCCCTCAGATCTCCAACGGGAGTGGGGGAAAAGGGGCCTGGTGCCCAGTGGCATGGGAAAGGAAGAGGACAGAGAGGTGCAATGAGCAGCAGAGGTGCAAGAGGAAGAAATGGGGATCAGGTGCAGAATAGAGGCCATTGGGCTGAGGGTGTAAGAGATGCATTGAGAGCGGAGGTGTGGAAGAAACTCATGATGGCTGGGGAGCCAAAAGAGAGACAGGATGGGAAGCCCACAAGTGACTTACTATAGAGGGCTGCCCAGTTAGAGAGGCAAGAGGAAGTGACTGATGGGGCTCCTGTTAATCCCATAACAGACCCCGAATCATCAGCACCTCCCCAATAGGGGTGCCTGCCTCCCTGGACTCCCCCTAAAGTTGTGGCTCAACTTCAGTATGACAAAGGGGGGCATCCCACTGTTGGGACAATGATGGGGAGGGTGGGGGAACAGACATGCCCCACTATGCTTATCGACACTGGAGCATCAGTCTGTGTGCTTGGAGAGCACTGGCTTCCCAGGGATGCTGTGGAAACAGAACAGTCAACCCAGCTGGTGTCATATACAGGAGAGACAACGAAAGCCTCTATCACGAGACCAATCCTGACCCGTGTTGGGAATCAGGAGTCATGGATCAAATACTATATTCAGAAACAAGATCCCACTGTGAATGGGAACAAGGAAGGTAGAATATTCGGAATGCCTTACCTTAGTCAGAGGAGGCTGATAGTGGATTTAGCCAATGGGCTCTTACGGGGAAATGGTGAAGAGTCAGCAGAAACAGACATCCCCTACATTAATGCCATACCTTCATGTGTGGCTGTAAAGGTCCCAGGAGGAGGGCAAGCAGAAGAAGGGGACCCATGGGTGGAAACATTTCCTGGGGTATGGGCTAAAATAAATGGAGTGTGGAAAAATTGATGCTCAGGTTTTTATTTGAGGACCTGACCCTACTCCACAGCAACAATACAAATATCCCCAGGAGGCAGAGGAAGGATTAAAATCCACCATTGACACTTTGCTAGAGCAGGGTGTTATTGTGCAAATGGCTAGCACTAATAATGCCCCAGTTTGGCCTGTACTGAAAGGGGATGGGAAAACCTGGCGAATGACAGTGGATTTTAGCGCATTAAATGCAGTAACCCCCTGTCACTGCTCTAGTTGTGGCTAAGTACCAAGAAGTGGTTGCTGCAGTAGCAGATGGAGCACAGTGGTTCTCAGGAATAGATTTAGCAAACGCCTTCTTTGCCATTCCCTTGCACCCTGAGTCTTGGTACAAATTTGGGTTCACTTACAGGGGACAGCAGTTCTGTTTCACTAGAGTCCCGCAGGGTTTTCACAACGCCCCTGCGATCTGTCACTCTTATGTGGTTAAAATGTGGGAAAAGTTGACACCTGCAGACCAAAAGAGAGTAATTTCCTATGTTGATGACATACTGGTGCATGGGGACAATTAAAAAGAAGTTGGTAGGCTAACAGAGAATGGCTGCGTCTAGACTGGCAGCTTGAATTTGTGCAAGAGCACTGACTTTGTAATGTACAAAATCAGTGCTTCTTGCGCAAATACTTTCACGCTCCCGCTCGGGAAAAAGCCCTCTTGCACAAGAACACTTGCGCAAGAGGGCCAGCGTAGACAGGGAAGGACTGTTTTGCACAAAAAAGCCCCGATGGCGAAAATGGCCACCGAAGCTTTCTTGAACAAAATCGTGTCTAGACTGGCCACGGATGCTTTTTCACAAAAGCACTTTTTGCGCAAAAGCATCCATGCCAATCTAGACGCGGTTTTGCGGAAATACTTTTAATGGAAAAACTTTTCCGTTAAAAGTATTTCCGAAAAATCATGCTAGTCTAGACGTAGCCAGAGTGTTACAGATCATCCAAGAAACTGGATTCAAGGTTAGCCGAGCCAAAGCCCAATTGATGCTGCAAGAGGTAAAGTATTTAGGGGTCATACTGGGAAGAGAGGGATGAACTCAAGATGCAAAACCGGTGGAACTGATTGGAAAACTTCCTGCCCCTGCTGATGTGGCATCCTTAAGAGCCCTTTTGGGAACCCTGAATTTCTCAAGAGATTTTATTGAAATGTTTTCTGACAAGAGTCTCCCGCTGTATTTTCTCCTAAAGAAAGGGCGGCAATGGGAGTGGGGACCTGATCAAGGAAAGGCCTTACTGACCCTGAAACAGGATCTGGCCCAGGCCCCAGCCCTAGCATACCCAAAGGTGGGAGAGCCATTCATCCTGCAACTGGCTAGCACAGACCTAGCGCTGGGAGCAGCGCTGCTACAGAAGCAGAGCACAGGGAAACTACAGGTTGTGGCCTGTGGGCCCAAAACTCTGAATTACACTCAGCAAAATGTCACCCCCTGTGAGAAAGAGTGCTTGGCCTTAGTGTGGGCCTTGCAGCACTGGGAGTATCTCATCGGAGGGGCCAAAGTCGTAGTGCAGACCACACATTTCCCACTGAAATCCATCATCTCAGGAAAGGCACAAGGGCAGGTATCTAATCCTAGGTTGATGGACTCTGGCTCTTGTCAATCAAGGAATTAAGAATCATAGAATAGTAGGACTGGAAGGGACCTCGAGAGGTCATTGAGTCCAGCCCCCTGCCCTCATGGCAGGACCAAATACTGTCTAGACCATCCCTGATAGACATTTATCTAACCTACTTTTAAATATCTCCGGAGATGGAGATTCCACAACCTCCCTGGCAATTTATTCCAGTGGCTGACTACCCTGACAGTTAGGAACTTTTTCCTAATGTCCAACCTAAACCTCCCTTGCTGCAGTTTAAGCCCATTGCTTCTTGTTCTATCCTCAGAGGCCAAGGTGAACAAGTTTTCTCCCTCCTCTTATGACACCCTTTTAGATACCTGAAAATTAGCCAAAGGAAAGGTGCTGGCCCCTGTGCCTTATGGCCTTGTGGTGCTAGGGCAGGAGCATGAGTGTCTCCTGCCAGAGTACAAACAGGTGGAATGGCCAGTGAGATCAGGACTCACCTTACAGAAAGCTCAGGAGGAAAATGCCCAGATCTGGTTTGTGGATGGATCTAGTTTTTTTAGTGCTGGGAAAGCTAAAACAGGGTTTGGAGCTGTAAAGGTCAATACCAACCAGGAACTGAAGGGACCGGCAAGGCCCCACTCAGCACAAGCTGCAGAAGTGGTGGCAGTGCTGAAGATATTACAGGAGGAGGCTCAGGAAGCCACCCTGGCAATATTTACTGATTCAGACTGGATGTGCAGAGCAGTAGTGACATGGCTACCCATCTGGGCAGCTAGGGGGATGTGTACAGGTGATGGAAAGCCAGTAGCTCATGCACTGTACTGGGAGCAAGTGGCAGTCCTATTAAAGGGCAGAGCAGGAGACGTGTATATAACACATGTGAGAGCACATCAGAAACCAGGGAGTAAGGAAGGATTTTGGAATAATAGGGCAGATGCTTTAGTAAAACAAGGGGCCCTACTAACACAATGCGAAGAAGAGGAGAAGGTGATCAGTGTAGTAATCAGAGCACAAAAGCAGGTGACAAGTCCAGAGACATTGGATCTGCAAGCCCTACAGGAAGGGGATGAAGAAATTGAGCAATTCCTGAGGCAAGGGATAATCCGAGGGAAATGGCATGTACACAAAGACTCTGAAGGGGTAGTGTGGGTCACAACACATGACCCAGACCTTGGAGAACAGCCTAAACAGTGGCTGTTCCTTAAAAAGGATGGAACTGAACTAATTCAATATGATCACAAGCAAGGGCATTTTGGGGTAGACAAAACCGTGGAAAGAGTCAAAGATACAGGGTGGTGGTGGTGCCCCTCCCCCCCAAGGGAAGATGTAAAGTGGTGGTGTAATAATTGTTTGCGATGTGCTATGGTTAATGCAGACCCACAGGTACAAAAGGGCCCCATTGCTCACCAAAGGATCGAGGGTCCCTGGGCCCGGTTACAGATAGACTATATCGGACCGCTACCAGTTACTCCAAGGAACAATAAGTACTGTTTGGTAATTGCAGATCCCTTTACAAGATGGGTAGAAGCCATCCCAACAAAGACTAACACAGCTTTGACTACAGCCAGGCAATTGTTTAATGTGGTGTTTAGCCGGTGGAGGTTGCCAAAGGAAATTGATTCCGATCAAGGTCCACGCTTCATTGGGGAAACTATGCAGGAACTGTGTAAAATGCTTGGCATTAGCAAAGGTTCCACATAGCAGGACACCCCCCAATCCTCAGGACAAGTGGTACGAACTAACCACACTCTAAAGGATGCTCTGAGAAAAATGGTAAAGGAAAATGGAAAAGACTGGGATGAAAAGCTGCCCATGATCCTAATGGCCTTAAGGTCAGTCCCAGCGAGTCATGGTTACACTCCCCTTTGTGGCAATGACGGGAAGGGACATGCGAACACCCCAGCAGTGGTGGTTAGATGTTGATATTCCAGATGGGTGGCAACCCAAAGTGCTAAGTGACCAGTGGATCCAGTCTCTTTGTATAGGCATTAACATAAATCCACAAGAAAATAGCAGAACAGTTGGATGTTAACATCCAAAAGATGGATAAAAGACTGGGCTGGGTAAAAAGACCTGCTGAATGGGAAGTCGGAGATCAGGTGCTGCACTGGAAATTCACAGAGCAAGATCACCCCTTGGGAATGAAATGGGAAGGCCCAGTGCATGTTGTGGAAAACGCCAGCCCAACAGTGCACCAGGTAGAAATCTGGTCAAAGAGGCTAAACATGCCAAAGTTAAAATGGTTCCATTCTTCCCCGCTTAAACCATGGAAAGGGGACTCCAGGCAGTAACCTCTACCTGGGCCCACCCAGGGGGGTTAGAAAAATGTCTGTTTTGTCTTTCAGAGTTCTAAAAGATTGGCGCCAGCAGAAGAACACAAGTGACCCAGGCACCGTTATAAAGAAGCTGCTGTCGCGACTGTGTGTCTATGTGTGTTTTATGTTCCATGTTGTTTGTCTGATAGCGAACCCTATTCTCTGGCCTGTCGACATCCATGTAGTAAATGTATGGAAAAATAATTTCTGGGTAATGGCACAATGCTGGATCAATCCTATAGTGTTCAATCACACCAGCTGTTGCTCGTGCTGGGAAAAGGCATTATCATAACATAACTGGCGGGCTGTCACCAGAAGCCTCATCACAATCTAAGTTGTCATTAATGACTGGATACTCTATGGAAGGAAATTGTACGGGACCAAAAACCACAATATATAACATTGACTGCCTTAAGCTCACTCAGAAACAAGAAGTCAATCCGCTTAGGATCCCTGTGTTCTCTCCAAAATGTGGGATACTGAAGGTTATGGGGTTTGCATGGCAGCCAGGAGGGGACTCTAACATTAGGATGCTAATGGGGTTTAATGAGCCTCACTTGCTTCAAATCTGGGAATCAAGGCCCAGCAAGTTCCTCAGGGAAACAACTGTAAATATCAGGAAACTGCACTAACACACCGTGGCAGGTGGATACGCAGGACATAGGAGAACTGGGACCCCAAGAATGGATTAAAGAAACAGGGCAGTAATTGTGCTAAAAGGCAACCTAAAGTTCAATTACAATATCCGTGTCTAATTAATTTTCTTGACATTCCTGTGGAAGTAGGTGAATATATATTGTAAGGCCTCTGGGTAAAATTACATTTTAAAATAATTGCCACTGAGTCTGATATGCAAAAACCAAGAAGACACCCATTGAACGGTCCACATGTGGTAAAACTGGATCACAGAGAGCAAGTCATTATATCACCAATATGATCTCTAAAGCAAATTGAGCTGGACCTTACTGGATTAAATGTGTCCAAGGTCATATCTCAATGAGCCCCATATGTACAAACATTCCATAAGAGGTGGGAAGCGTGGCTACAATTATGGTATATTGACAAACCCATAAGAAGAAGAACCCCCAGAGGTGTATTGGATACTGTTTTGGGTGGAACTGGGTTAGGAGTTGGAGTACTGGATGCCGCTAACATAGAGGTATTGACAAACAAACTGAGTTATGTGACAGGTGAAATACAAGAGCTGGGAAAGCCTGTCAGTGCATTCTTATCAAAATTAGGACTGGGACAACAATTATTTTCTAGAATATTGCCAGTATGGCAACAGCAAGGGGAAAAGGATTTGTAATTGTTAGCAGGAACTATGGGATCAATACCAGAAAATGTGTCCCTAATGTTAGCCTGTACACAGGCTCAGGAAATAAGTCAGCGATTGGTCATTCAAAAATCCTGGAAGATATGCAAAAAAATTTGCCTTTGGAAATAAGAAAACTGTTGTGGGAAAATGTTACAGAAGAGGAGAGACAATTAATGGCATGGTGGAAATTGGTAAATTTCACCCTAAACAAAGATCAAATAGTTTTACAAGCATATGTAGTAACTGTACACCTTAGCCTAACTATTGATATCTATCCAGTGGTGCCTATCATAGAATCATAGAGCTGGAAGAGACCTCAGGAGTCATCAAGTCCAGCCCCCTGACCAAGGCAGGACCAATCCCAACTAAATCAACCCAGCCAGGGCTTTGTCAAGCCGAGACTTAAAAACCTCTAGGGATGGAGACTCCACCACCTCCCTAGGGAACCCATTCCAGTGCTTCACCACCCTCCTAGGGAAATAGTTTTTCCTAATATCCAACTTAGACTTCCCTCACTGTAACTTGAGACCATTGCTCCTTGTTCTGCCATCTGTCACTACTGTGAACAGCCTCTCTCCATCCTCTTTGGAACCCCCCTTCAGGAAGTTGAAGTCTGCTCTCAAATCCCCCCTCACTCTTCTCTTCTGCAGACTAAACAAACCCAAAATCCTCAGCCTCTCCTCATAGGTCATGAGCTCCAGCCCCCTGATGATTTTGGTTGCCCTCTGCTGGACCCTCTCCAATGCATCCACATCCTTTCTATAGTGGGGGGCCCAGAACTGGACACAATAGTCCAGATGTGGCCTTGCCAGAGCCAAATAAAGGGGAATAATCACTTCTCTGGATCTGCTGGCAATGCTCCTCCTAATGCAAGCTAATATGCCATTAGCCTTCTTGGCTAAAAGGGCACACTGTTGACTCACATCCAGCTTCTCATCCTCTGTAATCCCCAGGTCCTTTTCTGCTGAACTGCTATTTAGCCAGTCATTCCCCAGCCTGTAACAATGCTTGGGATTCTTCTGTCCCAAGTGCAGGACTCAACACTTGTCCTTGCTGAACCTCAGCAGATTTCTTTTAGCACAATCCTCTTGTAACCCTTCTGCTGGGTAGGCCTGGCAGTAACCAGGGCTGGGTTCAATATCTTGGGGTCCATCTCACAAAGAACCGGCTCGAGCCCCCACCCAGCAATCTGGGAAATTCACACACCCCTGGGCGCCTCTGAGAGGCAATGCTTCCCCACTCACAAGCACTGAGTCTGAGTGTAGGAAAGAAACATTTAATGAAACTGAGAGAGAAGTCATACGGCATTAACTTGGGGAAAACACCACAAACAGAGTTCATAACCCAAACATGAGCTAAGACCCCCCCAGCCAAGAATCACTTGAAGTCCAAAGAGTCCAACACCCCAAAAGTCTCTGTCCCTGGTCCGTGCCACCCAGAACCCCAAAGTTCACCCGCAGGGTTTCACCTCCCAACTTGGGTAGAAATGGGGGTGGGGGGATAGATAGGGGGCACCTTGCGACACTCTGCCACGCTCCACCAGCTGTCTTGTCCCACACCACCGGACGCTCCGCTGGTCACCTGCCGCCGCGCCTCGCCTGCTGCCACCATTGGTCGCCACTTCTTGCCTGCCACTGCTCCGTGCCACGCCGCTGGTCGCCACTCCTCGCCTGCCACCGCTCCTTCTAGCCATGTTATGCCACCAGCCACTCTGCTGGTTGCCACCACTTCACTGGCTGCAATGAGTCTGGCTCTCTGCCAAACCAGTGATTTCAGCTCTCAGTGATTTCAACTCTTTAGCCACCAGCTGGACTGGCAAAGGAATCCAGCTTTCACTGGACTAGCAAAAGAAAAGACTCCTCAGGGAGTCTGCTTTAGGTCTGTCCTTAAAACAAAGGGGAAAGGGGCAGGTTGGGCCAGTCTTACAGCTCACATCTGGCAGGTGTGAAGCAGGCTGACTCAAGCCCTTTAACCCTTCCCCCCAGCTCAGTTCACTCAACTCTGGAAGGGGGAGGCTTGTTCCTCAGAGACCTCTTACCATGATGGTGGTGTATCTCCTGCAAGCACTGGTGGCATGTTTTACAGTTCCCACATTTAGGGGTAGCATGATTAGTGACCCCCACAACAGTCCCAAATTATTTACAATTCTCCACATTCCATTCCAACACTGACCCTCCATCAGCCCTGGCTGAATGGGATTTACATAGCCACACCTCGGATTCTCTCCCCATCCTGGCATGAGCTGTATTTACATATCAACAGTTAACAGTTAATTACCTTGCAGAGCTAAACAATTGTAGCAGGCACACCCACTCCCTGATAGCAAGCAGCAGTTCAGGCCCTGCTTACACTCTAATCCAGTGGTCCCTAACGTGGTGCCCGTGGGCGCCATGGCGCCCGCCGGGGCATTTATGTGTGCCCGCCAAATTATCTGAGCCGGCCCCGCCCCCGGCGCTTGGCGCATGGGCGGCCCCTGCCCTAGGCATGCGGCACATGCGCGATGCCGGCCCCGGGCGTGCGGTGCATGGGCGGCCCTGCCCCCGGACAAGCGGCGCATGAGCGGCCCCGGCCCCGGATGCCTGGCGCGTGAGCAGCCCCGTCCCCGGGCGCCCAGCAGCCCCGGAAGGTTGGGGACCACTGCTCTAATCTGTCTAGGTCACCCTGCCCTACAGCATATCTACCTCTCCCCCTACCTTAGTGTCATCTGCAAACTTGCTGAGGGTGCAATCCATCCCCTCATCCAGGTCATTAATAAAGATGTTAAACAAAACCAGCCCTAGAACAGATCCTTGGGGCACTCCGCTAGAAGCCAACAGCCAACCTGACATTGAGCCGTTGATCACTACCCGTTGGGCCCAATAGTCTAGCCAGCTTTCTGTCCATCTTAAAGTCCATTTATCCAATCCATACTCGCTTAGCTTGCTGGCAAGAATATTGTGGGAGACCGTATCAAAAGCTTTGTAAAGTCAAGGTATATCACAACCACTGACTTTCCCATATCCACAGAGCCAGTCACCTCATCATAGAAGCTAATCAGATTGGTCAGGCATGACTTGCCCTTCATAAATACATGTTGACTATTTCTGATCACTTTCCCCTCTTCCAAGAGCTTCAAAATGGATTCCTTGAGGATCCCCTCCATGATTTTTCCGGCTAACTGTTCTGTAGTTCCCTGGATTGTCCTTCTTCCCTTTTTTAAAGATGGGCACTACATTTGCCTTTTTCCAATCATCCGGGATCTCTCCCGATCTCCACAAGTTTTCAAAAATGATGGCCTAAGGCTCTGCAATGACATTTGCCAACTCCCTCAGTATCCTCAGATGCATTACATCTGGCCCCATGGATTTGTGTATGTCTAGCTTTTCTAAATAGTTCCTAACCTGTTTTTCCCACCAAGGGCTGTCCAGCTCCTTCACATACTGCGTTGCCTAGTGCAGCAGTCTGGGAGCTGACCTTGTCTGTGAAGACAGAGGCAAAGAAAGCATTGAGTACTTCAGCTTTTCCCACATCCTCTGTCACTAGGTTATCTCCCTCATCCAGTAAAGGTCCCACACCCTCTCTGATCACCCTCTTATTGCTAACATGCCTGTAGAAACCTTTCTTGTTACCCTTCACATCCCTTGGTAGCTGTAATTCCAATTCTGCTTTCACCTTCCTGACAACTCCCCTGAATTCTCGAGCAATATATTTATATTCCTCTCTAGTCATCTGTCCGAGTTTCCACTTCTTGTAAGCTTTCCATGGATAAAGGCTTTCTCTACTAATTTAGCAAGGAGAGAGGTTTTTTTAACTTCCCTCCACACCTTCTGGTCCCTTTCTTAAACATTTCGGCTGTGTCTACATTGGCTTTTTTTTTTTCCAGCTCGGGGGGCTTTGCTAGCGCCAGTCTCAGGATAAATATAAACCCTTTCCAGCTCCTCCAAAAAGTATCTATGCCTACTTTCAAGATCTCTTATGCCTACTGGCGCTTCCTTGGAGAGAGGGGTGAGGGAA
The DNA here is from genome assembly GCA_019425775.1 of Rafetus swinhoei. Taxonomy (NCBI): domain Eukaryota; kingdom Metazoa; phylum Chordata; order Testudines; family Trionychidae; genus Rafetus; species Rafetus swinhoei. The sequence continues at coordinate 9,586,181 of CM033448.1, read as the reverse complement.
ACAGGAATTTTGCTTCAAAGAGGGGCAGAGGGGGGCAGAGAGGGTAAAAGAAGTAGGAGGAGTAGGAGGGGGGTGAGAGAGTAAAAAAAGTAGGAGTGTGGGGGGGTGAGAAGTTTTGTTTAAGGCATCTGACTTAAGGCGATTAAAAATCATCCATGCAGTTTTCAGCCACCCTGGCTGCCAACACACACTAATGATTAAGAGTGTGCTGCTTCCCAGCCATCTGTTGCAGAGTTTCTACTTTATTTCTAAGATTAGTAACTCCCTCCCACAAACATGAGAGACCCTCACACAGAGCCTGACCAGCACAGCCCCGGGAACTCCTGGACACCAGGGAGGCCTCCACCCACCTTTGGATGGCAGACCAATCCTGATGGTCCCTGGAGGGATCCACGTAAGGACCCCCTCCCATTTCCCCACCAACTTGTTAATAAAATCCCCAACAATTGTTGCAGTAACGAGTCCGTCAGACTTACCCATGTGATCCATCCAGATGTGATGATCAGGCACCACTCTCCCTGGGATCCTGTTCATGACGCCAGATGTTAGAGAAGAAACAGGTGACCTGGGGCAGATGGGGTAAACAGAACTGCTTTATTGCCCACTCATGTTTACCTCAGACCCCCAACGTATCGTTCCGAGTGGCAACAATTTGGCACCAATTACACCCTTTTATCTATTTTAGTATGTTAATTCACACATCTATCACTACTTTCCCTAGAACCTTATTTGGTATATTAACTCCCATGCAATGAATATTAATAAGCAGGCAATGAATATTATTATACCTGCCCCTAATTACTATTTACAGAATTTCTAATTAAGTCAACACTTTTCTACACTACAATCTTTCCAAATCAGCATGTTACAGAGATTACAAGAAAAACAACCCTGAAATATTTTATACAGAGCCAGTGAGGGTAAGTAAAAGACCCAACAAAGAAGAGCAGCTGCATGCTTATCTATTTTTCTAGGCTGCAAAAACAAAGGGAAAGAGCATATTTATACCTCAGAAAAAATCATATCCACTTTGGCCGGACCCTAATCTATCTTTCCAGACTGTAGAAACAAGGGAAAAAATACGCTTAAGAGCAATGCCTACTCTGGCTGACCCTTTACCACTATCCCAGACCCCATTTTAATTAATTAGTATCCCCCCACACACACACACACACTCTCTCTCTCCTTCCCCATACACCCCCTCCTATCTATCTCTCTATCTCTCTCAGACAGGTGGTGCTGGATGGGACCTGGAGAGTGTATTGAGTGTAGTCCCCAGTAACTGTGGCCGAGCCCCAATGGGTGCTTGTCCAACCTGCTCTGAAAATCCTCCAGTGACAGGAACCCCCAAGGTTCCCCACCCCCACTCCTGGCACTTATCTGAAATCTCCCAGCTGCTGATTTATTGGGTTTCTCTGACCTTTGAAATTCACCAGAACAATTTCCTGCATTTCTCCGCCCTGCTCCAGGAATCCAAGGGTGTCCCCCCCGGGAGCCAAAGTCCCTGGTCCTGCTGCCCAGATCAGTGCCGTCTGGGTGCTTGCCAGGTACGCTCAGCCCCTTCTGCTGCTGGGTCTATGGATGACACCCCAGGCGTGTCTCCCAAAGGATGAAGGTGCTTTGGGTCTCCCTGCTGCTCACCCACCTCATCTCCTCCGTCTCTGTAGCAGGTGAGTGGGGCCTGTCATTGCCAGACTGTTTGGCTGCGTCTCGCCAGCGGGGTGCGGCTTGGGGTCCCTGCCAGGAACAGGGGAGCTAATGGGGTTCCCACCACATCCCAAGTCCTGGCAACCCTAAAATCCACAGAGTCTAAATCCAAAGAGATAGCCTCCAGGTGAAAAACGCACACCTTATTTCCAGCTTGATTCTTCTTTGTCTTGCAACTTCCGGGTAGTGGCTCTTGCTCCAGTCTTGTCCTGCAGCTCTGAGTAACCCTCCGCTGGCCAGTTGCTCAGTCCAGTCGCTCGGTTTTTGGAGCACAGACATTGTGTGAGATTCTGCCCACTTGCTTTTCCAACAGTGGAGAGAGGGTTGGAGTGAAGGCGTCTCTGTGTCCACTCACCATCTGCTAGCTTTCCACGTATTTCTCTGTCCCCACTGAGACAGCCCAGGCTCCTGGAACCAAACAGCCAACGAGGGGTCCTGTGGCACCGTATAGACCAACACACTGGTTGTTCAGCCGCTTTGGCGGGTGGGAGCCCATTTCATCAGATGCATGAAGTGGAAAGTTCCGTCGGGCAGAGACACGTACAGAGAGGGGTGTGCTGTGGGGAGGACCCGTGCTAAGGAGCTCAGTTCAGTCGGGGTGGATGCGGTCCACTCCCCACAGTTGACAAGAAGGTATGAATACCAAATAAGGGGAAATTCCCTTTGGTAGGAGCCAGGCCCCGCCAGTCTCTATTCAGACCCAGCCTGGCAGTGCCAAGTTCACCCGTGAATCCCAGCTCCGCGTTTCAGGCTGCAGGCAGTTTCTGAAGTGGCTTTGCTCAAGTGAGACAACTTTCCAATCTCTCACGGCGTGTCCAAGGAGAGATGTGCTCTCCTGCTGGCGTCTGCGGTCTGATGTGTGTCCACTTGCTCTGCTGCACAGAGAGAGGCCGGTGTGGCCAGTGTCCCCGGCAGAGAGACACTGCTGACACCTGATGCCATATTCCATGTGAGCAGCGGTGAAGCAGGTGAAGCCGCCCCTGATGGTGGGACAATGTGCTTGGTCCTACGATGGTGCCACTGGGGTAGGGCAGCAGGGAGCTGGCAAGGGGGCTGGTTGCAGGGATCGGTTTCGGGGTCAGCGATTCTTTGAGGTGTGTGTAGCTGCCTGTGAGCATTTGCTTCAGGATGGGGAGTCTGTAAGCGAGGCCTGGCCTGCCCCCATTGTTCCTTGCCACTAGACCACATTGCAACCCTGCGAACCTCGGGGGAGCTGCAGTCTCACATTGCTTGTCCTGGCTGATCCTTCCCCGCGTCCTTCCTCCTCAGCGCTGAATCTGCAGCTGTCCCTCTGCAGCGCTGGGGGGTAGGTTTGGACAGGGTGTGATTCTTCCCAAAGGCCTGTCCTTAGGGAGAGCTCTAGCCGTGCGCCCGGCAGGAAGAGAAGGGGAAGGGCTGGCCTCCCGGCTGGCGGCTAGCACCAGCTCAGAAGTGGCAGACACAGCTGTGGCGGAGTTTACTTAGCAGGGTGGCACATCAGTGGTGGCGTGTTGTGTTCTGTGTGTTCGGGGCAAGGGAGCGAGGGAGCGGACTCAGTGCAGAGGGAGCTGGCTGGAACCGCAGCCGAAGCTTGGCAGGTGCTTCCAGAATCCAGCACAACGTGCTCTGGCTGCCTCTCGGCCTCCCTCCGTGTGCTCACATCTGCTCACCAGTGTTCCCTGTATACCGGGCACTTGTGCGGGTGTCACAACAGGGCGCTTTGATCAGGTTGATCAAGCCATATCGCACTACCCATTTGTTCAGCATTCACAGAACAAAAGAGCCTTTCACAGTATCGTAAACATACCTTTAACAAGTTTTAATGCAGGCAATTCAGGAACAATTTTAAAAGCACTATGGCTACGTCTAGACTACATCCCTTTTTCGTAAAAGGGATGTAAATTAGACGTATCGCAATTGCTAATGAAGCGGGGATTTAAATCTCCCGTGCTTCATTAGCATAAAAATGGCTGCCGCTTTTTTTCCGCACGGAGCTTTGCCGGAAAAAAGTGCCAGTCTAGACGCTGATCTTGCGGAAAATAAAGCCTTTTCCGAAAGATCCCTTATCCCTCTTGAAATTTAAATCCCCGCTTCATTAGCAATTGCGATACGTCTAATTTACATCCCTTTTACGAAAAAGGGATGTAGTCTAGACGTAGCCTATATGTATATGTATATGCAGGGTTCGCCAAGCGGCGGCGAGCCCCGCTCACCAGCTGCGCGGTTCTGCGAGCTGCTGTCAGCCGATGGTCAGGGCAGTGCATGTGTGTGTTACACCCAAATCTTCAACTGCTGAGATGCAAGGTCTTGTCGCAGTGGGCAGCCTAGGAGGCTGGAGGGCACCCGAAAAGAGTTTAACGTCCGTGACTTTACTGCTAGGACCGGGGTCCCATCGCAGAGGGCAGCCAACAGGCTGACAGACGCCCTGAGTTTATAGGAAGAGCTTATTACATCTCAGATTTCAGCTGCTAGGATACAGGATCCCTTCGCAGCGGGCAGTCTAGGGAAGACTGAGAGATGCCCCAACGGATCTGTCACCTGGGGTGACATGATCCAACGCTCAAGCTCTCCTATATCTGTCCCTTGTGACCGGCTGGAGTTCTTTTTAAAATTGTGCTTGGTTCTGTTACAGCAACAGGAGGAGTCAGGTTAAAGCTTAAACAGTTACTATTTTATTGTTACAGGGTAAACTTAGCTGTTAAATGCTACTGCTGTGTTACAGATAACACAGCCACTACAAAAGGACAGGACAGAAATTACACTTAAAACAAAAGTCACCTACAGGTACCATGAAACCCTTTTGGTTCTCTGAGCTCTTATGCATGCAAAATAGACACCTAGCAGTTATATATTCTCACCCCTGCGTTCCAGACTTGGCGTGGCCAGCGTCTTTCTCTCAATCCCTCGGGAAGAAGTAGGGCGAGGTTGGGCGTCCCACAGACCTCGAGTCAATCAATACCTGCCAGCAGGTATAGATGATTAGCTCAAATGGGGTGGGCTACTAAACCCCTCTTTATACCCCTTGGGTCACGTAGGCTTCTTCCTGGTCTCAAGTGGCCAATTAGGAAAAATGGCTTTGAACGCCAAGTTTCCCCACGAAGGGTGCAAAGCATAATTCACACCTGGGAAAATGCAGACAATGGGCACCTCTGGTATGTGATGGGCGAATATTCCTCTCCTGGGACAGTGCAGGCGTGTCAATTACTGGTACTAGCCATCAGGGCGGCGGGAGGCCCCGGTCGTCAGCTAGCCCATTTACTGTCTGGTTTCTGTTTATGGTAGAGTCAGGGACAGGCAGCACACCTGCATTCCCAGGGCATCAAAGGCTGACTGCCTTTCTCTTGCTCTCTGGGGAACAAGATGGGGTTCATGTCTGGCTACATTCCACCCCCTTGACACGCCTCACTATGTCCCAGAGCATAGATGGCGGTGATGCCAGCACCTTTTGCCCTCCTTGGAGGAAGCTAAAATCGCCCTATCGGCAGGGTCTGATCAGATAATTTTGGATCAAGGGATTGATTAGGATCGCTTCCCAATGCCATATACCGGATGTGTGCAGAGGAGGTAGCAGTGTACACAAAACGCCTAACAATACATAGAAGCATGCAGCAAGCAATTACAACAAGTAAAATGGTTAATATAGTATTTACAATAGAGTGAAGGAATGGAGTTAACGAAAGTCCTAGGTGTTGGGCTAGCCAATCTAGCCATAAGGCTTTTTCGTTCTCAGTTACAGCATGTATTATTTTAACAGCGCCCTTTATAGCGAATGCATCTTGTTTAATTTGTAAGCAGCAAGATTGGTTAATTATCGCACATACTCCCCCCTGCTGGGCTAAAACTGCGTCTAAGGCTATTCACTAATGCCTTCTCCAGCTCAGCTACTCCAAGCCAGGGCAGGAATGCGCGGGTGAACTGGTGAAAAATCTGTAGGGTATTCTATAAGGGGGTTCAGGGTGAATCTTCTTGGCATCCGGTGCAGGAAACTTCCAAGATTAGTGAGACCAGGAGCCATAATGTGGGGGTGTACAGTGAGCCCCCCCAGGGGCAGCGTGCCCCAGTGAGCAGCGCCCTATTTAATTCAGTGGCAGATACTTGTAGGCTTTCTGCCTGCAAATGAAAAAGAGTCCTGGCTCTCCCTTTAGAATAGGGGAGTAGGGTCCCTTATACCACCCTGTTCCAGTGGGTCCTTTCTTTGGGGTATGGTGGGTAGCACAGTAACTATCATTAGCGGCTGTACAATGCAAGGCAAGCAGCAAGTCCTGTAGGACCTGATCCGCTGCAAAAAGCTCTGCCCTAGCACACTGGTTTGGGAGCAGGATGTTACTGGTTACCAGTGTGGGGTTGTATATTTGACCGGTGTTAGGAATAATGAATAATGACTGATTGTACCAGGCTTTTCCTTCCAGGTATTGGCTGAAGTTTAGGGGAATAATGGTAACATTGCTAGATAGTGGTGTGCCACCTTGGGAGATGTTATATCCCCAGCACCTTAAGGGTTTTTGGTGGGTTGCACTGGGATAGACATCCCAGACTTTTAATTTCTCATTAAAACTTACAATGTGGGTACACTGCTGATCCCTAACCACCCGAGGTGGGGTCTGGTACCATTTTTGTTCTCAAAGTAGATGGGGTACGCTTCCCTGGAGGTTCCTGTTATATATACTCCAGAGGTTGACCCCATAGTGTAGGTTGCCATTGTCCATGCCACCCCCAAGTTCCTTTCCCAAAGCCATTCCGAAGATCCTGGTGGTTGGGGTCGCTGTCGTTGAACCAGGCTGGTCCCCATCTGAGGATGTCACTCTTGTTCCACTAGCTGTTCAAGTTTAGAGGAACAAATTCAATCCCTGGTCCTGTGGAAAAGTTCAGCAGTGTACACGTCCAACAGTCCGTGGCGCCAGTTTGGATGGCATTCTGGAAAGGGTGTCTGGGAACAGCGGAGGCTGCTGTGGCCAAAAGGAACGTTACAATGAGTCCAAACATCATGCTGTCGCTCGGATCGGGGTCTGCCACACAACCAAGTTTGATTCTAAAAGAAAGCACAAAGTCAACCGGTCTTGGATACAATCCAAGCCTTAGTTATAGTTATTGGCATCCTTACAGAACTTGAGGTGGTCCACATCCCTTTTCCTTTATAAGTTTGGAGAACGTGTGTCTGTGTTCCAAGGCTGGGGTTTTAATTACAACGGTGTTCCCAGGAGCATATTTGGGAGCCATTATCTGATTGTATTACTTGGGGTATTGGGACGAGTGCTGTTGAGCGGTTTAGTCCCGTGATGGTTGACAACCCCGTTGCTAATCGGGTCGGGTAGGCAAAGCCGATTCCCGAGACAATCTCTACTCCAGTCAAAACATATTTCCTTCTCTGTCTGGTGGAGGGTAATGGGCCAATGTAATCAATTCGCCAGTTTGCCCATTACCAGTTTTAGCAAGGAGGGTGGCCTTGTTCACTAAGCCTCATACCTCCTGGTCCTTTTCTTAAGCATATTCCTGGAAAAAAAAAATCTGAGAGTTGCTTTAACTCTCAGTACCCATCCTTAAGGGAATCTAGCTCTGTCTGGGTACTGAGGACATGCATTTCTACCTCTCCACTTCTGCAGCAGAGGCTTTTACATTTTTGCAGTTTCATATTTGCATTCTTATATTCAGTCAATTTGAAGAACACCTCATTACAGGTTTTCCATAGAAGTCAAGCTGCAGCTGCTTCCCTCTTCATTGGAGCCAAGGGTTTACATATCCACAAGTAGTTAGCCAATTTGTCTTCTAGGTCTGAAATTGTATGGACAGCAGCTAACACTTGATCAGACCAAGGGCTGTGCGAACCTTTGCAAGATTTTGTTCAAAGGGTAACATCTTTTACAAATGCCAATTTCTCAGTCTTCTCTCTGGGAGCCTTCTTAAAAGACTGCTTACATTTAAACATTTTCTAGTATACCCAACCTCCTATTGGGACTAAAATAGCAATACCAATACCTCCTTCTTTTTTTCTTCTTTCTTTCAGGGGATAAGGCAACACGCCACATTTATTGAACACACACTCCGTCTTGAACACACACTCCGTCTTCTTGTTACCAAAGGTTGCTCCCCCTTTTGTATCTGTTCTCACATTTAGCATTGTGCAAACATAAATCCTTTTAGATTCTCATTTTTATATTTGACTTCTTTTTCCCATCTTTCTTTCTGGAGGGCTACAGTTTGAACTTTCTGATCTCAGGTAGTTTGCTGATCAAACTTAACTATTACCTGCAAAGCTTCTTTGTGCTGCCAGCTAGGGCATTTGCATCACAAAGGAAATTACAACCTGTTGTGGCTCCTGGAGCCTCCACAGCATTTCAATTTGTTTGCAGTTTTTACCCCTTCTACAATATACATGGCATGTCACAGGAAAATGTGCAATCTTTGTTTACAACACTACTTAGCCACATTAAACTTTGCATAGGGTGTAACTCTTTCTTTATGCTTACAGTTTTCCTGTACTTTCATTAAACAACTTGGACTGAAATGGTCTTACTGAAAGTAAACCAAACCAATTTGTTTTAAACCTACAAACAAGATTACTGGACCTTGAAAACCTCATTTATTTACACTATATATATGTATATTTACACACAGATACACATACATTCTCTCTGAACCTTTCTTACACTATTTCTACATAGCTGTACAACAATTACATTCCCTTTTTATTCATTGGGGTAGTTAAGTTCCAATAGAACCCCTCCCTTTAGAGTTCTTTTAGCAGTATCTATAATCAAATGTACGGATTTCAGTCAAATTTGCCTGGATTATTTACAGACATTCCTTTGGAAAAAGGGCCCATTTTCCTTCAGAATGGCTGCAAAGAAACTCACAATTTTCTATCTACACCATTTTAGCATTTGCACAACTGCTCAATTCTCTCCATTCTCTGTAGAGTTAAATTCTCTGTGGGTTTTCTTTTCTTAAAACACTTTCTTATCTCTAAAAATAAAAAAACTGGCCTTGTTTCAGATATTACTCTTGTAAGTATTGTTTTAAGGATTTAGATTTCCAGTATGTACTTACTGCCTTTTCTCAGTTCTACCACAAGGCCTTCAATCTATCTGTTACCTGCCTGCTTGTCTGGGCCTGATCCTGTTTTCCTTGCTAAATGGAAAGTGGCTCCTTTCCACAGACTCAGGCTTTGTCCCATTCTTTAACTTGCAGGCAGTTCTATACTTACAGAACTGCACCCACAACTCCTCAGGATTTCCCCAATCCTTTTCTAACATTTCTCTATCCCATTTTGGGTTGCCCCAACCTTCCTGGGCAAAATTCTTTTCTACTTTACTGAAATCAGTATTTACCATGACTAGCTTCATGTTGCTGTATTTAAACCTATAACACAATCCTGCCAACTATGCCAATTCTGTCAGCCGATGGTCAGGGCAGTGCATGTGTGTGTTACACCCAAATCTTCAACTGCTGAGATACAAGGTCTTGTCGCAGTGGGCAGCCTAGGAGGCTGGAGGGCACCCCGAAAAGAGTTTAACGTCCGTGACTTTACTGCTAGGGGGGTTCCGTCGCAGAGGGCAGCCAACAGGCTGACAGACGCCCTGAGTTTATAGGAAGAGCTTATTACATCTCAGATTTCAGCTGCTAGGATACAGGATCCCTTCGCAGCGGGCAGTCTAGAGAAGACTGAGAGATGCCCCAACGGATCTGTCACCTGGGAGTGACATGATCCAACGCTCAAGCTCTCCCTATATCTGTCCCTTATGACCGGCTGGAGTTCTTTTTAAAATTGTGCTTGGTTCTGTTACAGCAACAGGAAGGAGTCAGGTTAAAGCTTAAACAGTTACTATTTTATTGTTACAGGGTAAACTTAGCTGTTAAATGCTACTGCTGTGTTACAGATAACACAGCCACTACAAAGGACAGGACAGAAATTACACTTAAAACAAAAGTCACTTACAGGTACCATGAAACCCTTTTGGTTCTCTGAGTTCTTATTAAATGCATGCAAAATAGACACCTAGCAGTTATATATTCTCACCCCTGCGTTCCAGACTTGGCGTGGCCAGCGTCTTTCTCTCAATCCCTTGGGAAGAAGTAGGGCGAGGTTGGGCGTCCCCACAGACCTCGAGGAGTCAATCAATACCTGCCAGCAGGTATAGATGATTGAGCTCAAATGGGGTGGGCTACTAAACCCCTCTTTATACCCCTTGGGTCACGTAGGCTTCTTCCTGGTCTCAAGTGGCCAATTAGGAAAAATGGCTTTGAACGCCAAGTTTCCCACGAAGGGTGCAAAGCATAATTCACACCTGGGAAAATGCAGACAATGGGCACCTCTGGTATGTGATGGGCGAATATTCCTCTCCTGGGACAGTGCAGGCGTGTCAATTACTGGTACTAGCCATCAGGGCGGCGGAGGCCCCGGGTCGTCAGCTAGCCCATTTACTGTCTGGTTTCTGTTTATGGTAGAGTCAGGGACAGGCAGCACACCTGCATTCCCAGGGCATCAAAGGCTGACTGCCTTTCTCTTGCTCTCTGGGAACAAGATGGGGTTCATGTCTGGCTACAGCTGCGCATGCGCAGATAGGGCTGCGCTGGCTGTGCCGGCTTGTAATCTACTCGCCACGGGCAAGTAGATTACATGATTTGTCGAGCCCTGTGTATATGTATATTTAGTACGAAGCAATTAAAACAACATTAAAAGACATTAAAAGGCATCACAAGCATTAAAAGCAAAATTTAACTGGAATAATTAACAATCTACATCTAAGCCTTAACCCAATTTAGCAGCCTAATTCTTAATCCAATTTAACACACTCACATGCACACTCACCCTCTGAGGGCTGGCCAGACCCCAGGTAATGTTGGTTAATTTGGTTGAGGCTCAAGTCTGACGTGCACGTCACCCCAATATGCCAAATCGATGGACTCCAACTCATGGGGGAAAATGGTGTGGTATATATCCCCTCGGCAGTGGCCAGTCTGGTGAGATGCCATCCACTCAATACTCGCAGTCCAGGTGGGGTGATGTCCGTTAGTGACACCCCCTTCTTCTTACTGGTGTGTCCATGACTGATCCAGAAATATCCAGTTTTTGCACCACTTGTCTCACCATAAGTGAGAAACAATGGTCTGTCCTTGGTTAGATTCTTCCCTTGTTACTTTTTCTTATCTGGCAATGCTGGAAACGCTGCCTCCACATGCATACACAGTTCTTTTATCTCATGCAGTTCTCTTTCTTAAAGTTGTAAACAAGTCCATAATCCTCCAGGGCTCTTGCCTGGACCTCAGCATGGCCTCTCTTCAGCTCATTTACTGTTGATTCACTCATGCCAACCATTCACACTGCCCATGATTCGTGTAACACGGGCTCTCAGAAGAGAGTTATGTGCCGCCCAGCTCATTGGCCCAGTGCCCGCCTCTGGCTGGAGGGAGCAGCGCTCTGGCAAAGACAATTGGGGCAAAGGTGGAGGTTGGCTGCGGCGGGAAGAGGGTGTCTCTGGATCGGAAGGAAGGGGCAGGGTTTGGCTGGGGTCTTGGCAGTGAGTGTGTGTGTGTGTGTGTGTGTGTGTGTGTGTGTAAGGGGTAGGGGTCCAGGGCCTGGCATGAGGAGGATGGGGGAGCACTGTGATTGGCCAAATGGGAGCAGTGGGGAAAGCCACCAGTGCACCACCATGCAGCCCACCTCCAGTTGGGAGCAATCAGCGTGGGGATGGAAAGGGCTAGAGGGAACACTGCAGGTCATCCCAATAACCTCACAACCAGCCTGTGGCCACCTCATTCACTCACACCTGGCCCTGGCTTTCCCAGCCGGCATTTGCCCAGCTGCTGGCTCTGGGCTCGAGGCAGCTAGTGGTGAATGGCCCGGCCACTGGGTCCCTCGAGGTCAGCGCTGGCCTTCCATGTGGTACCTGCAGGCTCTTCGTTTGTGTGAATGTATCCTGCCCTGTCCATGACACACCTAGCGCCAGCCTCCCAGTTACGCTCAGTGCAGCCTAGCACAAGGCGAGCAGGGTAAACCGAGGCATGCAAAGTGCTTGTAAAATATTCCCCAAAATTCTCACATTCATCATAGAGAGATAAAGGGTGTTTCTGGAGTAGGGGGCAGGGAGAGGATGTACACTTAGGCTACGTCTAGACTACACAACATTTTTTAAACAGGCTTTTTCAAAAGTAGCTTTCGAAAAAGCACCTTTTGAAAAAGAGCTAGACTACAACCAGTACTTTCAAAAAGCAAGCTGCTTTTTCGAAAGAGAGCACCCAGGCAGTTTGGATGCTCTCTTTTGAAAAAGCACAGTTTGCATTACAAAGCGCCTTTTTCAAAAGAGCACTTTTGAAAAAAGGCGTTCTTCCTGTAAAATGAGGTTTTCTGCGGTCAACAAAACTGCCGCGTTCTTTCGATTTATTTTCGAAGGAACACAGCAGCAGTCTAGACGCAGGTAAAGATTTTTCGAAAAAAGGCCACTTTTTTCGAAAAATCCCTGTTGCCTAGATACACCCTTAGAGAGAGGGGATTTATGAGGATAGATGGTTGGACAGATATCCCCATATGCACTGATTGTATGTGTTGTACCTATCGATGCTGGCCACATTAGACCTCACGGAGTCCCTGGAGATGTTTCGTGGAGCCCCTGGGGCTCCGTGGAGCAGAGTTTGAGAAACACTGGCCTAGGCCCTCCCGAAGTGGGAGTGTGGTCACTACCAGCAGTAGTAGGGCTGTTATCCCTCACACATGGGTGGTGCGAAAGAGGCACATCTGTCGTGCATCTCATGGGGCTGGGATGATGACAAGCAGCAGTAGCAGGGCTGGTCCCTCCTGCGTCACAGTCAGCGTCCCAGCGGTCATGTCCCCAGAGGCTGGACTTTGAGCCCGGGCGGGGCAGAAGAGCAGCCAGAAATGACTGCGAAGATGCTTCTGACCTAGCCTGCCCTCCTGGATGCAAGCTGCTCGCAGGGCAGACCTTGGCCCGCTTTATGACCGGGTCCGCTGATAACCCGACTGCCGATAAGGGCCCGGCTAACTAGGCGTGAAGGATCTGGAAACTCCACAGCGTCTGAAGGTTCCCCACCCTCCCCACTGCCATGGCAACAGGCCACAAACAGACACAAAGCGCATCCTACGTCAACGGCACCAAGCGCAGTCCAAAGATCCCCCCAAAAGCCCGGCGAGGGTGTGGAGCAGCAGCTGGTGGCCCCAGATGTTCTGTGCCTGGTCCCCTGTCACTGTGGGGCTCTGACCCCAGCTGGACTGGAAGGGCCCTTGTGGGGTTTTTCTCTTCTGAGCACCTCCTGCCCTGGCACTGAGCCAGGATCTGTACTCACGCCCAACCCTAATGGGTATTCATCCAGCCTGCTGTAGAACCGACGGGGCGCCCCAAGCCTCCTCGGGCTCCTGCCCTGAAAGCAAGATGGTGTTTCCTGAAACCCAAGCTCTGCCATGTGGCGGAGTGACCCCCCCTGCTCCTTGTGCCACCGACAGAAGCCCCAGAGCCACTGATCCCCACCCCCTTGGACCAGCCCGTCCCTGATCTGCATCCCGGGCACCTGTCCCACTCTGCCCTGCTGAAAGTGCCTGGCTGGGACCTTTCTACCTGGGGCGGGTTTCTAGCCCTTGGGGTGTCCTTTGGCCGCTCTCCGGTTTGTCTCTTGCTCCCCTAAAGATCCAGCTGAGGCCTCCCCTGTGCTGAGCAGAGCAGTGCGCTCGGTGCCCGGCCGCCCATTCTCTGGGCAATGCCCCCACAAAGAGAGTCGCCTTTTAGCTGGCATGTGTCACCTTGTTAACCAAGCTCCATTTGTGCCCCCAGCAAACTGCACCCGCCTGGCCCGGGAGCCCTGGCCTGCAGCCACACCGGGTCTCTCTGAATTCCATTGGCTTCATTTCACACCAGTTCTCCAATTCATCTGCATACATGGAAATGAACAAATAAACCCCCGAGCTAACAAATCCCCAGGCACCCACCCACCCATCCATCTCTCCCTCCCCCTTCCTCCCTCCATCCATCCATTCCTCCTCCCTCCCTCCCTCCTCCTCCATCCATCCCTCCTTCCCCCTCCATTCATCCCTCCTCCTCCCTCCCTCCTCCTCCTCCATCCATCCTTCCCCTCCTCCTTCCATCCATCCATCCCTCCCCTCCCTCCCTCCATCCATTCATGCCTCCCTCCCCTCCCTCCTTCCATCCCTCCATCCATCCATCCTCCCTCCCCACCTCCTTCCCTCCATCCATCCCTCCTTCCCGCCTCCCTCCATTCATCCATCCATTCATCCCTCCCTCCATTCATCCCTCCCTCTCCCTCCCTCCTCCATCCAGCCCTCCCTCCCCTCCCTCCCCGCCTCCCTCCCTCCATCCATCCCTCTCTCCCCGTCCCTCCTCCCTCCCTCCATCCATCCCTCCTTCCCCTCCCTACCTCCCTTTCTCCGTCTATCCATCCCTCCTCCCGCCTCCCTCCATTCATCCATCCTCCCTCCCCCTCCATTCATCCATCCATTCATCCCTTCCTCCCCCTCCCTCCCTCCATCCATTCATGCCTCCTCCCCCTCCCTCCTTCCATCCCTCCATCCATCCATCCTTCGGCTCCCGCCTCCTCCTCCTCCTCCTCCATCCATCCCTCCCTCCTCTCCTCCCTCCCTCCCCGCCTCCCTCCATTCATCCATCCATTCATCCTCCCTCTCCCTCCTCCTCCCTCCCTCCATCCCTCTCTCTCTCTCTCTCCTGCCTCCCTCTCTTCATCCATCCATCCCTCTCTCCCCCTCCCTCCTCCCTCCTCCATCCCTCCCTGCCCCTCCATCTATCCATCCCTCCTCCCCGCCTCCCTCCATTCATCCATCCCTCCTCCCCCTCTCTCCATTCATCCATCCATTCATCCCTTCCTCCCCTCCATCCATCCATCCATCCATCCCTCCTCCCTCCATCCATCCCTACACACATCTATCTATCTATCTATATATCTATCTATCTATCCCAACACACACACACCCCTTATATATATATTGTTTCAAAAGAGCCCAGAGCTCCCTGCTGCTGCGACTGCTACAGCAGCAGGGGCAGGGACCTCTGGGACTCTTTGAAATGCAGGACCCCTATGCAATTGCCCCCTTTCCCCACCTCCCATCAGTAGGCCTGGCCCCAGGTAAATGACCTGCACCTCTACCCCAAGCCCTGAGCCCCCTCCAACCCCCTCACTTCCTCTTTGACCCCACACCCCAACCCCAAACTCCCTCCACCACCCAAACTTCTGCCCAGACCTACTCCCCACCCCTGAGACACTTCCTGCACCCCAAACCTCTTGTCCCAAGCCTAGAGCCCCCTGCAGCCCAAATGCCTCTAGCCCCACCCCAGAGCCTGCCCCCAGCCAGAGCCCTGATCCCCCAACCTGAGCCCCAACCCCTCTCATGCTAAACATCTCAGCCCAGCCGCGCCAGAGATCATCCATGTACAGAATGAATTTTGTTATGTGCACTGATATGGAGGTGACATGTCGCATATTGTGCAACAATTGCATATTGCGCAACATCTCTGTGTCACAAGCATCTCCATACTACACATCACCTCCATGTCGCACGTCACCTGCACATTGGTGCACATAACAACGTTCATTCCGTGCGTGGACATAGAAAATGAAAGGCTCACTAGCTGACAGGCTCGCGTGCTCGTTAGCTGGGCTCTCTTGTCTGAGCCTCGCCTTCCTTGGCACATTGGCTAATGTGGATCAAGGTTCACACTGAGGCTTCCCTGCCCCTTCGCCCCTGCCTTTTCCTGGCACGAGCTGCCCTGGCCCTGGGAGAGTGACACAGCTGGAAAGCACTAGGGTGGCTGCCACGTGATGCTGCTGGTGCCTGCCATGGTGCTGGGAGAGGCCGCTGCAGATTGGGCGTGAACTGTCAGGGGGGGCGCGTGGTCCAGCCTGGGTTTCCCATTTCTCCCAGCCACATTCAAGCCTTCCTGGAGTCCTCTCAGGCCTGTGTTAGCCGGGAGGTGGCCCCTTCGCATCTTGAATGCTGTGACCACGTGGGCTGGGAAGTGCCTTATCAATGAAATAGGGATAAGGGATCTTTCGGAAAAGGCTTTATTTTCCGAAAGATCAGCGTCTAGACTGGCGCTTTTCTCTGGCAAAGCTCCGTGCCGAAAAAAAGCGGCAGCCATTTTTATGCTAATGAAGCGGGGGAGATTTAAATCCCCGCTTCATTAGCAATTGCGATACGTCTAATTTACATCCCTTTTCCGAAAAAGGGATGCAATCTAGACGTAGCCATAGCGTAGCCATAGCCCCAGGCAGTTAGGAAGTTTTTCCTAATGTCCAACCTAAACCTCCCTTATTGCAAGCCCATTGCTTCTTGTCCTAGCCTCAGAGCTTAAGAAGAATAACTTTTCTCCCCTCCTTCTAACAATCTTTTAGGTACTTGAAAGCTCCTACCATGTCCCCTCTCAGTCTTCTCTTTTCCAAACTGAACAAACCCAGTTCGTTCAATCTTGCCTCACAAGACGTGTTTTCTAGATCTTCCATCAGTTTTTGCTGTTCTTCTCTGGATCTTCTCCAATTTCCAAGTCTTTCCTGAGAGGTGGTATCCAGAACTGGACACAATACTTCAGTTGAGGCCTAAACAGCTCGGAGTAGAGTAGAGGAATTATGTCTCGTGTCTTGCTCCTAACATTCCTCTTAATGCATCCCAGAACGATGTTTGCTTTTTTTGCAACAGTTCACCCATATTTAGCTTGTGGTTGAAGTACCATAAAATCCTAGGGTTGGAAGAGACCTCAGGTGACAGAGTCCAAGGTCCTGCTAAAAGCAGGACCAACCCCAACTAAATCATCCCAGCCAGGGCTTTGTCAAGCTAGGACTTTAAAACCTCTAGGGACGGAGATTCCACCCCCTCCCTAGGGAACCCATCCCAGTGCTTCACCATGCTCCTAATGCTTCACCAGTGCTCCACCATGCTTCATCATGCTCCTAGACCACCCCCACTGCAACTTGAGACCATTGCTCCTCATTCTCCCATCCATCACCTCTGAGAACAACCTCTCTCCATCCTCTTTGAATTCCCTCCCCTTCAAATAGTTGGCGGCTGCTATCAAATTCCCCCTCACTCTTCTCTTCTGCAGACTAAATAAGCCCAAATCCCTCAGCCTCTCCTCATAGGTCATGTGCTCCAGCTCCCTCATCATTTTGGTTGCCCTCTGCTGGACTTTCTCCAGTGCATCCACATCCTTTCTGTAGTGGGGAACCCAGCACTGGACACAATACTCCAGATGTGGCGTAACCAGTGCCAAATAAATCACTTCTCTAGTTAGGAACTATTTAGAAAAGCTAAACGTACACAAATCCATGGGTCCGGACTGAATGTATCCGAGGGTACTAAGGGAGTTGGCAAATGTCATTGAGGAGCTTTTGGCCATTATCTTTGAAAAGTCGTGGAGATTGGGAGAAATCCCGGATGACTGGAAAAGGGCAAATGTAGTGCCCATCTTCAAAAAAGGGAAGAAGGACGATCCAGGGAACTATAGGCCGGTCAGTCTTACCTCGATTCCTGGAAAAATCATGGAAGGGATCCTTAAGGAATCCATTTTGAGGCACTTGGAAGAGAGGAAAGTGATTAGGAATAGTCAGCATGGATTCACAAAGGGCAAGTCGTGCCTGACCAATCTGATTAGCTTCTATGATGAGGTAACTGGCTCTGTGGTTGTGGGAAAGTCAGTGGATGTGATATACCTTGACTTTAGCAAGGATTTTGATACAGTCTCCCACAATATTCTTGCCAGCAAGTTAAGGGAATGTGGATTGGATAAATGGACGGTAAGATGGATAGAAAGCTGGCTAGAAGGCCGGGCCCAGTGGGTAGTGATCAACGGCTCGATGTCAGGATGGCGGTCGGTTTCTAGCAGAGTGCCCCAAGGTTCAGTTCTAGGACCGGTTTTGTTCAATATCTTTATTAATGATCTGAATGAGGGGATAGATTGCACCCTCAGCAAGTTTGCGGATGATACTAAGCTAGAAGGAGAAGTAGATACGCCTGAGGGAAGAGATAGGGTCCAGAGTGACTTAGACAAATTGGAGGATTGGGCCACAAGAAATCTGATGAGGTTTAACAAGGACAAGTGCAGAGTCCTGCACTTGGGACGGAAGAATCCCAAGCATTGTTATAGACTGGGGACCAACCAGCTAAGTAGTAGTTCTGCAGAAAAGGACCTGGGGGTTACAGTGGATGAGAAGCTGGATATGAGTCAATAGTGTGCCCTTGTAGCCAAGAAGGCTAATGGCATAGATAGCTGCAGCGGCACAGGAGCCAGCAAACAGAGCTGTAAACAGGGGAGTTTGAGTGGGAGTTTGTAAAGGGAGTTTGGATATTGGGACTTGTTTGGGGTTTGTTTTTGCTGTGGAGGGGTGTTTTGGTTTGTTTTTGTGTTCACCGGACTAATAGGATTTTGGTGAGAGTAGATAAAACACAGAGGCAGTAGTGGCCATGGCCCAAGTAGTAGAGAACACAAGGAGGATGATTGGATGTGGTAGCTGTATGTACATGATTCTGGAGGGTACCTGAAAGGAGTTTGTTTGCATGAAGTGCCGCTTGATAGAGCTGATGGAAGAAAAGATCCGAGGACTGGAGATGCAGGTGGAAACTCTGGTCGAGTTTAGAAGGGGTTTGAGCAGATGATGGAGCAAAGGCATGACGTGGCTGAAGGGGAAAGCTTAGATATGCAGATGGAAGCAGGATCAAGGGCCTCAGAGGGGGACTGCTGGGCAAAGAAAATGGACAGTGGAAGCATGTGACTAAGAGAACCAGGCAGAGGAAAAGATGGGTCAGTGAAGGAAAAATAGACCTCAAGAACAGGTATGTGGAGTTGGAGAATGAAGAAGGGGTACAGCAGGTAGATAATGAAGATGGAAGGGTAAGGAAGAAGAGAAGAGTGGCTAGTCCCATAGATAAAGGGGAAGAGTTAATGGAGACAACACCAATAATGAGCATTAGGAGGATACAGGATGGGTTAAAGAGGATTACAAGGGAAAACAGGAATGGCAAGGACTTGCAGCCAGAGGAAGCAAGAGATAGACCAGAGAATCACACTGTCACCAGGAAAAGGCAGGTCTACGTGATTGGGGACTCCTTATTGAGAAGAATAGATAGGCCTATAACCAGAGCTGATCCAGAGAATAGAAGGGTGTGCTGTCTGCCAGGTGCTAAGATACGGGATGTGGAACTGAGGTTGAAGAGGATTATTAAGAGAGCAGGAAGGAATCCATTGATCATCCTTCATGTAGGAACAAATGATACGGCTAGATTCTCGTTGGAACGAATTAAGGGAGACTATGCTAGGCTGGGAGGACGCTCCAGGAAATTGAGGCTCAGGTGATCTTTAGTGGGATTCTGCCTGTTCCTAGAGAAGGGCAACTAAGATGTGACAGGATTATGATGATCAATAGATGGCTTAGGCAGTGGTGCTATAAGGAGGGCTTTGGGATGTATGGTCACTGGGAGGCATTTATGGACAGAGGACTGTTCTCTCGGGATGGACTTCACCTAAGTAGGGAGGGAAATAGACTTCTAGGATGGAGGCTGGCTCAACTGATTAAGAGAGCTTTAAACTAGGAATTTGGGGAGACGGTTGGGAGATGTCCAGGTAATCTCTACGCCGGATTTTAACACTGAGAGGGAGGAAAACGAAGTAAGAAAGGATATAGCTGGGGTAGGAGAATGTACATGAGGAAGGGTAGGGTGGATACTAGTCTAATAGGTCATATTGGAGGTACAACGTCCGTGACAAATTGGGTAAAGAATGTGAGTGAGGCCAAACAGCAAAAATTAAGATGTTTATACACCAATGCGAGGAGCTTAGGTAACAAAATGGAGGAACTAGAGCTATTGGTCCAGGAAGTGAAACCAGATATTATAGGAATAACAGAAACATGGTGGAATACTAGGCATGACTGGAGTACAGGTATTGAAGGGTATGTGCTGTTTAGGAAAGACAGAAATAAGGGTAAAGGTGGTGGAGTCGCATTGTATATCAAAGATGAGGTAGATTGTAAAGAGATAAAAAGTGATGGAATGGAGAAGACAGAGTCTGTTTGGGCAAAAATCACATTGGGAAAGAAAACTATCAGATCCCCCCCCGGGATAGTGCTTGGGGTATGTTATAGACCACCAGGATCCAATTTGGATATGGATAGAGACCTCTTTAATGTTTTTAATGAAGTAAATACTCATGGAAACTGCGTAATCATGGGAGATTTCAACTTTCCAGATATAGACTGAGAACAAGTGCTAGTAATAATAATAGGGCTCAGATTTTCCTAGATGTGATAGCTGATGAATTCCTTCATCAAGTAGTTGCTGAACCAACAAGGGGGGATGCTATTTTAGATTTGGTTTTGGTGAGTAGCGAGGACCTCATAGATGAAATGGTTGTAGGGGACAACCTTGGCTCAAGTGATCATGAGCTAATTCAGTTCAAATTAAATGGAAGGATAAACAAAAATAAATCTGAGACTAGGGTTTTTGATTTCAAAAGGGCTAACTTTAATAAATTAAGGAAATTAGTTAGGGAAATTGATTGGACTAAAGAAATTATGGATCTTGAGGTGGAGGAGGCCTGGGATTATTTTAAGCTAAAGTTGCAGAAGCTGTCAGAAGCCTGTATCCCAAGAAAAGGGAAAAAATTTATAGGCAGGTGTGTTAGACCAAGCTGGATGAGCAAGCATCTCAGAGAGGTGATTAAGAAAAGCAGAAAGCATACAAGGAGTGGAAGATGGGAGGGATCAGTAAAGAAAGCTACCTTATTGAGGTTAGAGCATGTAGGGACAAAGTGAGAGAGGCTAAAAGTCAGGTAGAGTTGGACCTTGCAAAGGGAATTAAAACCAATAGTAAAAGGTTTTATAGCCATATAAATAGGAAAAAACAAAAAGAAGAAGTAGGACCGCTAATTACTAAGGATGGAGTGGAGGTTAAGGATAATCTAGGAATGGCCCAATATCTAAACAAATACTTTGCTTCAGTCTTTAATGAGGCTAATGAAGAGCTTAGGGATAATGGTAACATAACAAAAGGGACTAAGGATATGGAGGTAGATATTACCATATCCGAGGTAAAAGCCAAACTTGAACAGCTTAATGGGAGTAAATCAGGGGCCCAGATAATCTTCATCCAAGAATATTAAAGGAACTGGCACATGAAATTGCAAGTCCATTAGCAAAATTTTTAATAAATCTCTAAACTCAGGGGTTGTACCATTTGATTGGAGAATTGCTAATATAGTTCCTATTTTTAAGAAAGGGAAAAAAGCGACCGGTAACTATAGGCCTGTTAGTTTGACATCTGTAGTATGCAAGATCTTGGAAAAATTTTGAAGGAGAAAGTAGTTAGAGACATTGAGGCTAATGGCAATTGGGACAAATTACAACATGGTTTTACAAAAGGTAGATCGTGCCAAACCAACCTGATCTCCTTTTTGAGAAAGTAACAGATTTTTAGATAAAGGAAATGCAGTCGATCTAATCTACCTCGACTTTAGTAAGGCATTTGATACAGTACCACATGGGGAATTATTGGTTAAATTGGAAAAGATAGGGATTAATATGAAAGTTGAGAGGTGGATAAGCAACTGGTTAAAGGGGAGACTACAGCGGTCATACTGAAAGGTGAACTGTCAGGTTGGAGGAAGGTTACTAGCGGAGTTCCTCAGGGATCAGTTTTGGGGCCAATTTTATTTAATCTTTTATTGCTGACCTTGGCACCAAAAGTGGAAGTGTCCTGATAAAATTTATGGATGACACAAAGTTGGGAGGTATTGCCAATTCAGAAAAGGATCGGGATATCATACAGGAAGATCTGGATGACCTTGTAAATTGGAGTGATAGCAATAGGATGAAATTTAATAGTGAGAAGTGTAAGGTTATGCATTTAGGGATTAATAACAAGAATTTTAGTTATAAGCTGGGGACACATCAGTTGGAAGTAACGGAGGAGGAGAAGGACCTCGGAGTCCTGGTTGATTATAGGATGACTATGAGCCGCCATTGTGACATGGCCGTGAAAAAGGCTAATACGGTCTTGGGATGTATTAGGCGAGGTATTTCCAGTAGGGATAAGGAGGTGTTAGTGCCATTATACAAGGCATTGGTGAGACCACATTTGGAATACTGTGTGCAGTTCTGGTCTCCCATGTTTAAGAAGGATGAATTCAAATTGGAACAGGTACAAAGAAGGGCCACTAGGATGATCCGAGGAATGGAAAACCTGTCTTATGAAAGGAGACTCAAGGAGCTTGGCTTGTTTACCTTAACCAAAAGAAGGCTGAGGGGGGACATGATTGCTCTCTTTAAATATATTAGAGGGATAAATACCAGGGAGGGAGAGGAATTATTTAAGCTTAATACCAATGTGGACACAAGAACAAATGGATATAAGCTGGCTAGTAGGAAGTTTAGACTTGAGATTAGACGGTTTCTAACCATTAGAGGAGTGAAGTTCTGGAATAGCCTTCCAAGGGAAGTAGTGGGGCAAAAGATCTATCTGGCTTCAAGATTAAACTAGATGGGTTTATGAAGGGGATGGTTTGATGAGATAACATGATCTTGGTAACTAATTGACCTTTCACTATCAGTGGTAAATAGGTCAATGGAGGGATGATAGGAGTTACTATAGAGAACTTTCTGGGTGTCTCGCTGGTGAGTCTTGCCCACATGCTCAGGGTTTAGCTGATCGCCATATTTGGGGTCGGGAAGGAATTTTCCTCCAGGGTAGATTGGCAGAGGCCCTGGAGGTTTTTCGCCTTCCTCTGTAGCATGGGGTACAGATCACAGCTGGAGGATTCTCTGCATCTTGGGGTCTTCAAAATATTTGAGGGCTTCAATATCTGAGATATAGGTGAGAGGATTATTCTAGCAGGGGGGTGGGTGAGATTCTGTGGCCTGCATTGTGCAGGGGGTCAGACTAGATGATCATAATGATCCCTTCTGACCTTAAAGTCTATGAGTCTATGAGTCTATATTAGGCTGCATTAGGAGGAGCATTGCCAGCAGATCCAGAGATGTCATTATTCCCCCTTTATTCGGCTATGGTGAGGCCACATCTGGAGTATTGTGTCCAGTTCTGGGCCCCCCACTGCAAAAAGGATGTGGACGCATTGGAGAGGGTCCAGCGGAGGGCAACCAAAATGATTAGGGGGCTGGAGCATATGACCTATGAGGACAGACTGAGGGAGTTGGGTCTGTTCAGTCTGCAGAAGCGAAGAGTGAGGGGGGATTTGATAGCAGCCTTCAACTTCCTGAAGGGAGGTTCCAAAGAGGATGGAGAAAGGCTGTTCTCAGTAGTGACAGATGGCAGAACAAGGAGCAATGGTCTCAAGTTGTGGTGGGAGAGGTCCAGGTTGGATATTAGGAAAAACTATTTTACTAGGAGGGTAGTGAAGCACTGGAATGGGTTACCTAGGGAAGTAGTGGAGTCTCCATCCCTAGAGGGCTGTGTCTACACTGGCACCCTTTTTCGGAAAAGGGATGCTAATGAGACACAGCGCACACAAATCGCGGGGATTTAAATATCCCCGCGGTATTTGCATTACATGGCTGCGCTTTTTTCCGGCTCGGGGCTTTGCGGAAAAAGCGCCAGTCTAGACGAGGATCTTGCGGAAAATAAACCCTTTCCACAAGATCTCTTATTCCTACTTGCAAGTAGGAATAAGAGATCTTGTGGAAAAGGCTTATTTTCCGCAAGATCCTCGTTTAGACTGGCGCTTTTTCCGGCAAAGCCCCGAGCCGAAAAAGCGGCAGTTATGTAAATGCAAATACCGCTGGGGATATTTAAATCCCCCGCGGATTTGCAATTGCGCTGTGTCTCATTAGCATCCCTTTTCCGAAAAAGGGTGCCAGTGTAGACACAGCCGAGGTGTTTAAGTCTCGGCTTGACAAGGCCCTGGCCGGGTTGATTTAGTTGGGATTGGTCCTGCCTAGAGCAGGGGGCTGGACTTGATGATCTTCTAAGGTCTCTTCCAGCTCTATGGTTCTATGATTCTATGATTCTAACCAGTGTTTCCTCTTTCATTTTCCAAACTGAGTTTTGTCTTGTGCACCAATACTAAGGTCATGTGTGCTTCTTCGGATGTGCGCCACTGTGGTGCCCACCAGCTACTAACAAATGTCATCTATATTATATCTACAATATATTTTGAAGTTTATTTGTTTGCATGTGGATTTGTTTGTGCAAAATACAGTCATACTTCACGATTACCTACAGATACCAAATTTTGCATAAACATTCCTGCCACTTACAGTAGCTGAATGCACTACTTTTTACACTAGAATATGCTGGGTGAAAGGTGTATATCGGTGTTTCTCAAATGGTGAACAACAGCGAATGGGAGCTGCGAAGCTCCGTGGCTGCACAGCCAATAAGTAAACAAACCGGAGCAGCCCGGTAGCAGCTTTCTCAGAGTGGGTCTGTGGGTCACTTTGAGAAACACTGCTTTAAATAATAATTTTTGTTTTTCATTGGAAAAAAGTCATGACTACTATTATTAGAGTTCTTAAAAAATATTTGTAAAAAAAAATAAAATTAAATCACCAATTCAACTGTCATTTTAGTGCAAAGAAATTTTTTACTGTTACAAATTACAAAATAATTCAAATTAGTTATGGAAAGAGTAATGGAAGCTTTAGGAGTTTCGGATTCAAATTTACTGTAGATGGTAATTATTCTGTGACATGAATAATGTCTGAAGTTGAAATCCTATGAATATAAAACTGATCTTTTCCTTCCCTTTTGCAAACACATTAATAAAAAATTCTATGACATAGATTTCATTTCTTCAACTTACCTAGACGTGTGATGTCTGCAAAATGATGTTCCCTGGTCAACAACAGGCCTCACCTGCTAGTATATTTTTTAAACGTGATGGGAGAAAGAAAACTAAACCAAGGGATTATTAATTAGGTTCATGACTTTAAATGTTTATCTAATATGAAATCAAATAAAAAGAAAATTAACACTTCCAAACTTTCACTAGTCACTTGGTACCCATGAGCATCTGGGCAGTCACCACGCGGCCCGGCCCACAGCTCTACCAAGTACATATTTTGTGTCTCAAGTTGTTCTTTTTCACCTCCACACACCTGTAGAATGGCTGGTGTCCACGCTTCACAGATCAGAGCAGACTGAGTTGGATTGGCTGGGACAGGTTAATGTTGAACTCTGTGAAATGCTGTAAGAGTTTGGTCTCTTGCAATTTCATCAATGGCCAAACATGCTTCTTGAGCCACCAAGTTTCTACCCCTGCAATAAAACACAAATGCCTCCCCCTGCGATAAAATGCATTTCCTGATAACTAGTGCTGGGCAGTTCTAGTTTAGTTTTGGTTTTGCTTTGGTTCCATTACACAATGTTTTCCAACTCTGTGTTCCTGGATGCCCATGACTCCATTTCTTGAAAATCATCTGTAAGAGCAAGTGTCAGATGATTTTTCTGAAGATTCCTTGTATGAGTTGGGCAGCGTTACTGTTACATCTTTTGTTAGAAGCCTCCTCTCTGTGTGTGGGGACAGATGCTGTTTTGGCAGTAGCTCCAAATCAATGGCTCAAAAGTGAATCACATTTGCTCAGCAAGTTACCGCTGTGTTCCATACGGCAGGTTGATTAACCACCGTGGAAATCCATGAGTAGTCCTGTAGCACCTTAGGGTATGTCTACACTGCCACCCTAGTTCGAACTAGAGTGGCTAATGTAGTCATTTGAACTTGCAAATGAAGCCCGGGATTAAAATATCCCGGTCTTTATTTGCATGTTCCCGGGCGCCGTCATTTTTAAACGACTGGTAGTTTGAACTCCCTGCCCGCGGCTACACGCGGCACAGGCTAGGTAGTTCGAATTAAAGCTCCTAATTCAAACTACCGTTACTCCTCCTGCAATGAGGAGGTTTGCAAGTTCATTTGCAAGTTCGAATGACTACATTAGCCACCCTAGTTCGAACTAGGGTGGCTAGTGTAGACATATCCTTAGAGACTAACAAAGGTCTAGGACAGGGGTGGGCAAAAGGGGCTCCGCAGGCCAGATCCAGCCCGCCAAGCAAGTTGATCCGTGGAAGCCCTGCCACTCCCCCCTGTCCCCAGGCCAATCAGGGCCCAGGGGCCGGGGAGAAGCACGATGTCTCCTCCTGCCGTGCTCCTGCCCCCAAGCCCTGTTTGGCCTGGAGGTGGGGGAAGGGTGTGAAGTCTCCTCCAGCCCTGCGAGGGGTGCAACGCTTTTAAGCACCCCCACGCTCCTTGCAGGATGGGGGCAGGGTGGGAGGGGACTTTGCACGCTTCCCCTGCTCCAGGCCAATCAGGGCCTGGGGGTTAGGGGGGGATGCATGAAGTATCCTTCCGCCCTGCGAGAGGCTCACCACTTAAAGTCAACCACACACTGCTGTTCTGCTAGCAGTTGACTCAGCACGGCGCTCCCTTGCAGGGTGGGGTCAGGGAGCAAGAGACTTCACATGCTCCCCCTTCCCAGGTAGGTCCTGATTGACCAGTGGGCAGCAGCAGGGAGCACTCAGTTTCCTCCCACTGCCAGGGGCACAGGTACCTAGAGGGAACTGCCAGCTGTTCAGAACAGCAGGCGGTTCTCTGGGGGGAGACTTTGCACGCTCTCCCACCCCCAGACCAATCAGAGTCTGTGGGTGGAGAAGCACAGAAGTGTCCTGGCCCCTTGTCAAAAATTATTGCCCACCGCTGGTCTAGGATCATGAACTTTTGTGGGTACTTCATCAGAGGAGTTGGGGAAATAGAAAAGAATCTTTAGCTTTTAGTTTTAGTGGGCAGGGTTTTATAGCACCACGTACTTTAGACATGTCAGAGACTGGTCTCCTGCCTGCAAGAGCTGAATCTATCCAGACATTGTACAGAGCAGGGAGAGAGGCCACATGCGCTTTCCTCCCCACCATTTCATTTCACCTTTTGTGCAGGAATCTTTGTTTAGTTTCCTTTCAGCTCTTGCCTGTTATGTGCTGTGCTTCAGCCCTACTTCATTTTTCTCCTGTTTGTAACTTGGGCCTAACTCATTTGTTTGCTTTGATGGCTCCTATTCTGTTTGTAGAAGCTTTCCCTACAAATCCCATTGCCCTTCCTGCTCTTTACTTGAACAATCCCGTTTCCTTTCTCATGAGTCATGCCTGTGGTATTCTAGCTTTCACACTAGCCCCTTTGCCCTTGCCCTCCAGACCGGTATCAGACACCTAGCTGCACTGGCCATGCCCGTTGCTAGGTAGCAGCTCCATGGTGGGAGCTAAGTGGCCAAACACTCCTAGAATAATCTGTTTCCTGTTTGTCAGGCCTAGCCATAGAACATGGTTATTGCAGCCCCTCAGCCTGAAGACCAGACAGGCCTTTCCTCAGGCAGAAATTAAACACCCACAGGAGCTGAACGGAAAACTTGATCCTGCTCAGCAAATGAAGGGCACTTTCCAGCTGTTTCATTTAGGAAAGTCAGGATTTTTCGAGTCTGAGAGCGAGTGGCTGAAAATTTTGCTCTTCCTGTTACTTAACTTTAATTAATTGTAAACAGTAATTTTACTGGTGAACATTCTGGAAAAGGGTCATCTCTGTGAAAGAGTCAGTGCCTCTGTTTATTCCATTGTACTGGGAGACCCTTCCCCAGGGCTGGAGCTGTGGCCAGGGCCCATTGCTCTTGTGTATGTTCCAAGATGGAGCTTGTCACATGAGGCAGTCATTGTCCATGCCTGGCTCTGGCCTTTGCAGGTGGAGGCCAGGGCCCACAGTCCAGACGGAAGGTTTGCATTCGGTGCTGTTGGTGCCTCCCATTGAATTGTCCCTGGCTAGACCAATCTCCCTGAACAGCCTTTCCCAGGCACACTGACGAGCTGCTGGGTGGGGGCTACCCAGGGGCTGACATCTGAAATACAGACACAAGTCAGTGGTCAGGTCTTCAAGTACGACCATGACACATGCCCACAAACAGCACAAACAGAAACAGCTTTTCACAGACACCCCCCGCCCCCCGGCCCACTTTGCCCAAGATTTGGTGCAAATTTATCAAAGTGGTTGCAGCAGTAACGTCACAGTGAGCTGCTAGGGCCGTGGCCGGCGCTCAGCACCACAGAGTCTGCTAACAGCCCGTGCCATGTTCTCTCCGCAGCACTCCGAGGCAGATGGAGGGCAGACACCCAAGAGACAAGGAGAGAAATGCCAGGGCAGGGCTGGGAGGCTGGGATCCGTGCAGACAAAGGAACAGGTGATGGACACAACCTTGCTCTTGACCTGACCATCCTTGCTATGAGCTCGGCAAAGACAGAGGCCAGCGAGGGTAAAGCCAAAGGAGCGGGCACAGAAAACACCACTGGCACTCCGGGTGCGGCAGGTGAGTGGAAGCAGCCGGCAGGGCTGGCCCAAGCTATGGTCTGACCGGACCCTAGCCTGGGACGCCTGATTGTAAGGGGCACCGCGCGGTGCTGCCGAGCTGGGGGGGCGGGAGTGGGGCCGCACATGCAAATGACTCTGGCGGATGTGGGGCTCGGGGCATGGTGGGAGCGGCTTCCCAGGCCCTCGAGCGCCCCCTTCCCCAGGCGAGAGTGTTCCATTCCCCACCCGGTGCAATTATAATTTCTGCCCAGGGTGCAAGAATTGCTCAGGTCGGCTCTGGCAGCCGGACACTGTCACCCAGTTACTCAGCCTTGGGTAGTGGGGTTTGGGCACCACGTGTGCTCCATGCCACAAAGCAGCACAAGGGGAGAGTCCTGGGAAGATACAAAATTTGGATCTGAACCTGCAAAAAAGAGCACTGGATGTGGGCATTGGCATTCCCAGCTATAAAGCGGATTTGTGCGGATTTGCGGGCACTAGCCAAG
This sequence comes from Rafetus swinhoei, assembly GCA_019425775.1. Lineage (NCBI taxonomy): Eukaryota > Metazoa > Chordata > Testudines > Trionychidae > Rafetus > Rafetus swinhoei. Next base: position 9,557,701 of record CM033448.1, on the reverse strand, counting down.
GGGGCATGGCAATGAGATCCATTCCTTAGCTCACCCACATGGGTTCTCTCCCCCAGCTCTGGGAGGGCCGTGGGGGTTGATGTGTTACAGTGGGGAGGGCTGGGAGCCAGGACTCCGCGGTTCTCACTCAGCTCAAGGAGGGCAGTGGAGGTGGGAGGGTCAGAGCACTGGGAGCTGGACTCCTGGGTTCACTCCAGGTCAGGAAGAGGCCTGTTTATTTCAAGGACACAGTAAAAATAAGGTGGGGAAATGTTTCTTCCAGCGTCCTGCCTGCACGGGGGAACTCCCAACGGCACGGCGTGCATCTGCCCCTGGGGCTGGTGGGGCCACCACTGTGAGTGCATCGACCCCACCACGGCCTGCCAGAACGGCGGCACAGCCATCGGACACCGCTGCTTCTGTCCTCCGGGCTACGGCGGGGAGCGCTGCCACTGCAGGGACAGCTGCCAGGCCTGCCAGAATGGGGGCACCCCCATAGGCATGGAATGCACCTGCCCCCCAGGGACCTGGGGGGAACGATGTGAATATTGTGGCACATCCACTCCACCAAACAACACCCCTTCAACTTCCATTACCACTGTAACAACCACCACCTCCTCCACCTCCACCTCCACTACTGCAATCACCACCCCCTCCATCTCCACTGCTACAAGCACTACCCCCTCCACCTCCACCTCAATTGCTACAACCACCACACCCTCCACCTCCAATGCCACTGCTACAACCACTACACCATCCACCTCCACCTTCACTCCTACAACCACCACCCCCTCCACCTCTACTGCTACAACTACCACCTCCTCCACCTCAACCCCACTGCTACAATCACCACCCCTCCATCTCCACTGATACAGAACCACCCTCCACTCTCAGCACCACTGCTACAACCACCACCTCCCCACCTCCCCCCTACCAACGAAGAAACCACCACCCCCACCACCTCCACTCACACCACTGCTACAACCCCTCCACCTCCACTCCAGCTACACCACCACCTCCACCCACTCCAGCACCACTGCTACAATCACCACCCCCATAACCACCCCACTGCTACAATCACCTCGCCCTCCACATCAACTGTTGAAACAACCACCACCCCCTCCACATCCACTGCTACAAGCAGCACCCCCTCCACTCCCAGCACCACTGCTAGAACCACCATGCCCTTAACCACGACATCAACTGGAACAACCACCGCCCTCCTCCACCTCCGCTCCTACAACCACCACCACCTCCACGGCTATAACCACCACTCCCTCCACTCCCAACACCACTGCTACAATCACCACCTCCACCTCAACTAACCACCACGTTCTCCACCTCCACTGCTACAATCACCACCCTCCACATCAACTGTTGAAACAACCTCCACCACCACCTCCACCTCCACTCCTACAACCACCACCATCTCCACCTCCACTGCTATAACCACCACCTCCTCTACCTCCACTCCTACAACCACCACCATCTCCACCTCTACTGCTACAATCACCACCCCCTCCACATCAACTGTTGAAACAACTACCACCCTCCACCTCTACTGGTATAACCACCACGTTCTCCACCTCCACCCCCACTGCTACAATAACCACCCCCTCCACATCAACTGTTGAAACAACCACCACTCCCACCACCTCCACCACCACCTCCACTCCCATAACCACCACCACCACCACCTCCACCTCCACCTCCATAACCACCACCACCACCTCCTCCACCACCACCCCGACTGCTCAAGCTCCACCCTCCACTCCCAGCACCACTGCGACAATCACCACTCCCTTAACCACCACCCCTTCACCTCTGTTGAAACAACCACCACCTCCACCTCCACCTCCACTCCTACAACAAGCACCACCTCCACCTCCACTGTGATAACTACCACCCCTCCACCTCCACCCGTATAACCACCACCTCTTCCTCCTCCACTCCCACTGCTACAACCACTGCAATCACACCTCCAGCATCAGCTGTTGAAACAACCACCACCCTCCACCACCACTGCTACAACCACCACCTTCTCCACCTCCACACTGTTGACAACCACCACCCCCTCCACCACCACTGGTATAACCACCACCTTCTCCACCTCCACCCCACTCGACAACCACCACCGTCCACATCCACTGGTATAACCACCACCTTCTCCACCTCCACCCCACTGCGACAATCACCACCTCCACATCCACTGCTACAAGCAGCACCCCCTCCACTCCCAGCAGCACTGCTAGAACCACCACGCCCTTAACCACGACATCAACTGGAACAACCACCACCCCCTCCACCTCCACCTCCGCTCCTACAACCACCACCACCTCCACGGCTATAACCACCACCCCCTCCACTCGCAGCACCACTGCTACAACCACCACCACCTTCACCTCCACTGCTATAACCACCACTTCCTCCACCTCAACCCCACTGCTACAATCACCACCCTCCACATCAACTGTTGAAACAACCACCACCCTCCACTCCCAGCACCACTTCGACAATCACCACTCCCTTAACCACCACGTCAACTGGAAGAACCACCACCCCCTCCACCTCCACCTTCACTGCTACAACCACCAACCCCTCCACGTCTGTTGAAACAACCACCACCCCCTCCACCTCCACCTCCACCTCAACTCCTACAACCAGCACCCCCTCCACCTCCAGTGCTATAACCACCACCCCCTCCACCGGTATAACCACCACCTCCCCCACCTCCACCCCCACTGCGACAATGACCACCTCCACGTCCTCTGCTACAAGCACCACCCCTCCACTCCCAGCACCACTGTTACAACCACCACCCCTTAACTACCCCCACTGCTACAATCACCACCCCTCAACATCAACTGTTGAAACAACCACCACCCTCCACCTCCACTGCTATAACCACCACCTTCTCCACCTCCATCCCCACTGCGACAACCACCACCCCTCCACGTCCTCTGCTACAAGCACCACCCTCCACTCCCAGCACCACTGTGACAATCACCACTCCCTTAACCACCACGTCAACTGGAACAACCACCACCCTCCACCTCCACCCCCACTGCCACAATCACCACCTCCACGTCCTCTGCTACAAGCACCACCCCCTCCACTCCCAGCGCAACTGCTACAACCACCACGCCCTCAACCACAACATCAACTGGAACAACACCCACCCCCTCCACCTCCACCTCTGCTCTTACAACCACCACCATGTCCACTGCTATAACCACCACCCCCTCCACTCTGAGCACCACTGCTACAACCACCACACCCTTAACCACTCCCACTGCTACAATCACCACCCCCTCAACATCAACCGTTGAAACAACCACCACCCCCTCCACTCCCAGCACCACTTCGACAATCACCACTCCCTTAACCACCACGTCAACTGGAAGAACCACCACCCTCCACCTCCACCTTCACTGCTACAACCACCAACCTCCACGTCTGTTGAAACAACCACCACCCTCCACCTCCACCTACACCTCAACTCCTACAACCAGCACCCTCCACCTCCAGTGCTATAACCACCACCCTCCACCGGTATAACCACCACCTCCCCACCTCCACCCCACTGCGACAATGACCACCCCTCCACGTCCTCTGCTACAAGCACCACCCCTCCACTCCCAGCACCACTGTTACAACCACCACCCCTTAACCACCCCACTGCTACAACCACCATGCCCTTAACCACAACATCAACTGGAACAACACCCACCCTCCACCTCCACCTCTGCTCCTATAACCACCACCCCCTCCACGTCCTCTGCTACAAGCACCACCCCCTCCACTCCCAGCGCCACTGCTACAACCACCACGCCCTTAACCACAACATCAACTGGAACAACACCCACCCCCTCCACCTCCACCTCTGCTCCTACAACCACCACCATCTCCACTGCTATAACCACCACCCCCTCCACTCCCAGCACCACTGTTACAACCACCACGCCCTTAACCACAACATCAACTGGAACAACACCCACCCCCTCCACCTCCACCTCTTCTCCTACAACCACCACCATGTCCACTGCTATAACCACCACCCCCTCCACTCTGAGCACCACTGCTACAACCACCACACCCTTAACCACTCCCACTGCTACAATCACAACCTCAACATCAACCGTTGAAACAACCACCACCTCCACCACCACCTCCACCTCCACTCTAACAACCACCACCTCCACCTCCACTGCTATAACCACCACCTTCTCCACCTCCATCCCCACTGCGACAACCACCACCCTCCACATCCTCTGCTACAAGCACCACCCCCTCCACTCCCAGCACCACTGTGACAATCACCACTCCCTTAACCACCACAACTGGAACAACCACCACCCTCCACCTCCACCCCACTGCCACAATCACCACCTCCACGTCCTCTGCTACAAGCACCACCTCCACTCCCAGCGCCACTGCTACAACCACCACGCCGTAACCACAACATCAACTGGAACAACACCCACCCTCCACCTCCACCTCTTCTCCTACAACCACCACCATGTCCACTGCTATAACCACCACCCTCCACTCTGAGCACCACTGCTAAAACCACCACACTCTTAACCACTCCCACTGCTACAATCACCACCCCTCAACATCAACCGTGAAACAACCACCACCCTCCACCAGCACCTCCACCTCCACTCCTACAACCACCACCTCCACCTCCACTGCTATAACCACCACCTCCTCTACCTCCACCTCACTGCTACAATCACCACCCTCCACATCAACTGCTACAAGCAGCACCCCTCCACTCCCAGCACCACTGCTAGAACCACCACGCCTTAACCATGACATCAACTGGAACAACCACCACGCCTCCACCTCCACCTCCGCTCCTACAACCACCACCACCTCCACGGCTATAACCACCACTCCTCCACTCCCAACACCACTGCTACAATCACCACCTCCTTGACCACTCCCACTGCTACAATCACCACCCCCTCCACATCAACTGTTGAAACAACCTCCACCACCACCTCCACCTCCACTCCTACAACCACCACCATCTCCACCTCCACTGCTATAACCACCACCTCCTCTACCTCCACTCCTACAACCACCACCATCTCCACCTCTACTGCTACAATCACCACCCTCCACATCAACTGTTGAAACAACTACCACCCTCCACCTCTACTGGTATAACCACCACGTTCTCCACCTCCACCCCACTGCTACAATAACCACCCTCCACATCAACTGTTGAAACAACCACCACTCCCACCACCTCCACCACCACCTCCACTCCCATAACCACCACCACCACCACCTCCACCTCCACTCCCATAACCACCACCACCACCACCTCCTCCACCACTACCCCGACTGCTACAAGCTCCACCCCCTCCACTCCCAGCACCACTGCGACAATCACCACTCCCTTAACCACCACCTCCTCCACCTCTGTTGAAACAACCACCACCCCCTCCACCTCCACCTCCACTCCTACAACAAGCACCACCTCCACCTCCACTGTGATAACTACCACCCCCTCCACCTCCACCCGTATAACCACCACCTCTTCCTCCTCCACTCCCACTGCTACAACCACCACCCCCTCCACTCCCAGCAGCACCACTGCTACAACCACCACCCCCTTAACCACCCCCACTGCTACAATCACCACCCTCCACATCAACTGTTGAAACAACCACCACCCTCCACCACCACTGGTATAACCACCACCTTCTCCACCTCCACCCCACTGCGACAACCACCACCCTGTCCACATCCACTGCTACAAGCAGCACCCTCCACTCCCAGCAGCACTGCTAGAACCACCACGCCCTTAACTACGACATCAACTGGAACAACCACCACCCTCCACCTCCACCGCTCCTAACCACCACCACCTCCACGGCTATAACCACCACCTCCACTCGCAGCACCACTGCTACAACCACCACCACCTTCACCTCCACTGCTATAACCACCACTTCCTCCACCTCAACCCCCACTACTACAATCACCACCCTCCACATCAACTGTTGAAACAACCACCACCCTCCACTCCCAGCACCACTTCGACAATCACCACTCCCTTAACCACCACGCCAACTGGAAGAACCACCACCCTCCACCTCCACCTTCACTGCTACAACCACCAACCCTCCACGTCTGTTGAAACAACCACCACCTCCACCTCCACCTCCACCTCAACTCCTACAACCAGCACCCTCCACCTCCAGTGCTATAACCACCACCCTCCACCGGTATAACCACCACCTCCCCACCTCCACCCCCACTGCGACAATGACCACCCTCCACGTCCTCTGCTACAAGCACCACCCTCCACTCCCAGCACCACTGTTACAACCACCACCCCTTAACTACCCCCACTGCTACAATCACCACCCCTCAACATCAACTGTTGAAACAACCACCACCCCTCCACCTCCACTGCTATAACCACCACCTTCTCCACCTCCATCCCCACTGCGACAACCACCACCCCCTCCACTGCTACAAGCACCACCCCTCCACTCCCAGCACCACTGTGACAATCACCACTCCCTTAACCACCACGTCAACTGGAACAACCACCACCCTCCACCTCCACCCCACTGCCACAATCACCACCCTCCACGTCCTCTGCTACAAGCACCACCCTCCACTCCCAGCGCAACTGCTACAACCACCACGCCTCAACCACAACATCAACTGGAACAACACCCACCCTCCACCTCCACCTCTGCTCCTACAACCACCACCATGTCCACTGCTATAACCACCACCCTCCACTCTGAGCACCACTGCTACAACCACCACACCCTTAACCACTCCCACTGCTACAATCACCACCCCCTCAACATCAACCGTTGAAACAACCACCACCCCCTCCACCACCACCTCCACCTCCACTCCTACAACCACCACCCACTCCACCTCCACTGCTATAACCACCACCTCCTATACCTCCACCTCTACTGCTACAATCACCACCCCCTCCACATCAACTGTTGAAACAACCACCACCCCCTCCACCTCCACTGGTACAACCACCACCTTCTCCACCTCCATCCCCACTGCGACAATCACCACCCTCCACATCCACTGCTACAAGCAGCACCCTCCACTCCCAGCACCACTGCTAGAACCACCACGCCCTTAACCATGACATCAACTGGAACAACCACCACGCCTCCACCTCCACCTCCGCTCCTACAACCACCACCACCTCCACGGCCATAACCACCACTCCCTCCACTCCCAACACCACTGCTACAATCACCACCTCCTTAACCACTCCCACTGCTACAATCACCACCCCCTCCACATCAACTGTTGAAACAACTACCACCCCCTCCACCTCCACTGGTATAACCAGCACGTTCTCCACCTCCACCCCCACTGCTACAATCACCACCCCCTCCACATCAACTGTTGAAACAACCACCACCCCCTCCACTCCCAGCACCACTTCGACAATCACCACTCCCTTAACCACCACGTCAACTGGAAGAACCACCACCCCTCCACCTCCACCTTCACTGCTACAACCACCAACCTCCACGTCTGTTGAAACAACCACCACCCTCCACCTCCACCTCCACCTCAACTCCTACAACCAGCACCCTCCACCTCCAGTGCTATAACCACCACCTCCACCACCGGTATAACCACCACCTCCCCACCTCCACCCCCACTGCGACAATGACCACCCCTCCACGTCCTCTGCTACAAGCACCACCCCTCCACTCCCAGCACCACTGTTACAACCACCACCCCTTAACCACCCCCCACTGCTACAATCACGCCCTCCACATCAACTGTTGAAACAGCCACCACCCCTCCACCTCCACTGCTATAACCACCACGTTCTCCACCTCCATCCCCACTGCGACAACCACCACCCCTCCACGTCCTCTGCTACAAGCACCACCTCCACTCCCAGCGCCACTGCTACAACCACCACGCCCTTAACCACAACATCAACTGGAACAACACCCACCCCCTCCACCTCCACCTCTGCTCCTACAACCACCACCATCTCCACTGCTATAACCACCACCCCCTCCACTCCCAGCACCACTGTTACAACCACCACGCCCTTAACCACAATATCAACTGGAACAACACCCACCCCCTCCACCTCCACCTCTTCTCCTACAACTACCACCATGTCCACTGCTATAACCACCACCCCCTCCACTCTGAGCACCACTGCTACAACCACCACACCCTTAACCACTCCCACTGCTACAATCACCACCCCCTCAACATCAACCGTTGAAACAACCACCACCCCCTCCACCACCACCTCCACCTCCACTCCTACAACCACCACCCCATCCACCTCCACTGCTATAACCACCACCTCCTCTACCTCCACCTCTACTGCTACAATCACCACCACCTCCACATCAACTGCTACAAGCAGCACCCCCTCCACTCCCAGCACCACTGCTAGAACCACCACGCCCTTAACCATGACATCAACTGGAACAACCACCACGCCCTCCACCTCCACCTCCGCTCCTACAACCACCACCACCTCCACGGCTATAACCACCACTCCCTCCACTCCCAACACCACTGCTACAATCACCACCTCCTTAACCACTCCCACTGCTACAATCACCACCCCCTCCACATCAACTGTTGAAACAACCTCCACCACCACCTCCACCTCCACTCCTACAACCACCACCATCTCCACCTCCACTGCTATAACCACCACCTCCTCTACCTCCACTCCTACAACCACCACCATCTCCACCTCTACTGCTACAATCACCACCCTCCACATCAACTGTTGAAACAACTACCACCCTCCACCTCTACTGGTATAACCACCACGTTCTCCACCTCCACCCCACTGCTACAATAACCACCCTCCACATCAACTGTTGAAACAACCACCACTCCCACCACCTCCACCACCACCTCACTCCCATAACCACCACCACCACCACCTCCACCTCCACTCCCATAACCACCACCACCACCTCCTCCACCACCACCCCGACTGCTACAAGCTCCACCCCCTCCACTCCCAGCACCACTGCGACAATCACCACTCCCTTAACCACCACCTTCTCCACCTCTGTTGAAACAACCACCACCCCCTCCACCTCCTCCTCCACTCCTACAACAAGCACCACCTCCACCTCCACTGTGATAACTACCACCCCTCCACCTCCACCCGTATAACCACCACCTCTTCCTCCTCCACTCCCACTGCTACAACCACCACCCCCTCCACTCCCAGCAGCACCACTGCTACAACCACCACCCCCTCCACATCAACTGTTGAAACAACCACCACCCCCTCCACCACCACTGGTATAACCACCACCTTCTCCACCTCCACCCCCACTGCGACAACCACCACCCTGTCCACATCCACTGGTATAACAACCACCTTCTCCACCTCCACCCCCACTGCGACAATCACCACCCCCTCCACATCCACTGCTACAAGCAGCACCCCCTCCACTCCCAGCAGCACTGCTAGAACCACCACGCCCTTAACCACGACATCAACTGGAACAACCACCACCTCCACCTCCACCTCCGCTCCTACAACCACCACCACCTCCACGGCTATAACCACCACCCCCTCCACTCGCAGCACCACTGCTACAACCACCACCACCTTCACCTCCACTGCTATAACCACCACTTCCTCCACCTCAACCCCCACTGCTACAATCACCACCCCCTCCACATCAACTGTTGAAACAACCACCACCCCCTCCACTCCCAGCACCACTTCGACAATCACCACTCCCTTAACCACCACGTCAACTGGAAGAACCACCACCCCCTCCACCTCCACCTTCACTGCTACAACCACCAACCCCTCCACGTCTGTTGAAACAACCACCACCCCCTCCACCTCCACCTCCACCTCAACTCCTACAACCAGCACCACCTCCACCTCCAGTGCTATAACCACCACCCTCCACCGGTATAACCACCACCTCCCCACCTCCACCCCACTGCGACAATGACCACCCCTCCACGTCCTCTGCTACAAGCACCACCTCCACTCCCAGCACCACTGTTACAACCACCACCCCTTAACTACCCCCACTGCTACAATCACCCCCTCAACATCAACTGTTGAAACAACCACCACCCCCTCCACCTCCACTGCTATAACCACCACCTTCTCCACCTCCATCCCCACTGCGACAACCACCACCCCCTCCACGTCCTCTGCTACAAGCACCACCCCCTCCACTCCCAGCACCACTGTGACAATCACCACTCCCTTAACCACCACGTCAACTGGAACAACCACCACCCCCTCCACCTCCACCCCCACTGCCACAACCACCACCCCCTCCACGTCCTCTGCTACAAGCACCACCCCCTCCACTCCCAGCGCAACTGCTACAACCACCACGCCCTCAACCACAACATCAACTGGAACAACACCCACCCTCCACCTCCACCTCTGCTCCTACAACCACCACCATGTCCACTGCTATAACCACCACCCTCCACTCTGAGCACCACTGCTACAACCACCACACCCTTAACCACTCCCACTGCTACAATCACCACCCCCTCAACATCAACCGTTGAAACAACCACCACCCCCTCCACCACCACCTCCACCTCCACTCCTACAACCACCACCCACTCCACCTCCACTACTATAACCACCACCTCCTATACCTCCACCTCTACTGCTACAATCACCACCCTCCACATCAACTGTTGAAACAACCACCACCTCCACCTCCACTGGTACAACCACCACCTTCTCCACCTCCATCCCCACTGCGACAATCACCACCCCCTCCACATCCACTGCTACAAGCAGCACCCCCTCCACTCCCAGCACCACTGCTAGAACCACCACGCCCTTAACCATGACATCAACTGGAACAACCACCACGCCCTCCACCTCCACCTCTGCTCCTACAACCACCACCACCTCCACGGCTATAACCACCACTCCCTCCACTCCCAACACCACTGCTACAATCACCACCTCCTTAACCACTCCCACTGCTACAATCACCACCTCCACATCAACTGTTGAAACAACTACCACCCTCCACCTCCACTGGTATAACCACCACGTTCTCCACCTCCACCCCACTGCTACAATCACCACCCCTCCACATCAACTGTTGAAACAACCACCACCCCTCCACTCCCAGCACCACTTCGACAATCACCACTCCTTAACCACCACGTCAACTGGAAGAACCACCACCTCCACCTCCACCTTCACTGCTACAACCACCAACCTCCACGTCTGTTGAAACAACCACCACCCTCCACCTCCACCTACACCTCAACTCCTACAACCAGCACCCCTCCACCTCCAGTGCTATAACCACCACCCTCCACCGGTATAACCACCACCTCCCCACCTCCACCCCACTGCGACAATGACCACCCCTCCACGTCCTCTGCTACAAGCACCACCCCTCCACTCCCAGCACCACTGTTACAACCACCACCCCTTAACCACCCCACTGCTACAATCACCACGCCCTCCACATCAACTGTTGAAACAGCCACCACCCCTCCACCTCCACTGCTATAACCACCACATTCTCCACCTCCATCCCCACTGCGACAACCACCACCCCTCCACGTCCTCTGCTACAAGCACCACCCCTCCACTCCCAGCGCCACTGCTACAACCACCACGCCCTTAACCACAACATCAACTGGAACAACACCCACCTCCACCTCCACCTCTGCTCCAACCACCACCATCTCCACTGCTATAACCACCACCCTCCACTCCCAGCACCACTGTTACAACCACCACGCCCTTAACCACAACATCAACTGGAACAACACCCACCCCCTCCACCTCCACCTCTTCTCCTACAACCACCACCATGTCCACTGCTATAACCACCACCCCCTCCACTCTGAGCACCACTGCTACAACCACCACACCCTTAACCACTCCCACTGCTACAATCACCACCCCTCAACATCAACCGTTGAAACAACCACCACCCTCCACCACCACCTCCACCTCCTCCTACAACCACCACCTCCACCTCCACTGCTATAACCACCACCTTCTCCACCTCTATCCCCACTGCGACAACCACCACCCCCTCCACGTCCTCTGCTACAAGCACCACCCCCTCCACTCCCAGCACCACTGTGACAATCACCACTCCCTTAACCACCACGTCAACTGGAACAACACCCACCCCTCCACCTCCACCTCTTCTCCTACAACCACCACCATCTCCACTGCTATAACCACCACCCCCTCCACTCTGAGCACCACTGCTACAACCACCACACCCTTAACCACTCCCACTGCTGCAATCACCACCCCTCAAGCATCAACCGTGTGAAACAACACCACCACCCCTCCACCACCACCTCCACCTCCACTCCTACAACCACCACCCACTCCACCTCCACTGCTATAACCACCACCTTCTCCACCTCCATCCCCACTCGACAATCACCACCCCTCCACATCCACTGCTACAAGTAGCACCCCCTCCACTCCCAGCACCACTGCTAGAACCACCACGCCCTTAACCATGACATCAACTGGAACAACCACCACGCCCTCCACCTCCACCTCTGCTCCTACAACCATCACCACCTCCACGGCTATAACCACCACTCCCTCCACTCCCAACACCACTGCTACAATCACCACCTCCTTAACCTCTCCAACTGCTACAATCACCACCCCCTCCACATCAACTGTTGAAACAACCTCCACCACCACCTCCACCTCCACTCCTACAACCACCACCATCTCCACCTCCACTGCTATAACCACCACCTCCTCTACCACTACCCCGACTGCTACAAGCACCACCCCCTCCACTCCCAGCACCACTGCGACAATCACAACTCCCTTAACCACCACCCCCTTCACCTCCACCTCCACCTCCACTCCTACAACAAGCACCACCTCCACCTCCACTGTGATAACTACCACCCCCTCCACCTCCACCCGTATAACCACCACCTTCTCCACCTCCACCCCCACTGCGACAATCACCACCCCCTCCACGTCAACTGGAACAACCACCACCACCTCCACCTCCACTTCTATAACCACCACCTCCACCCCCTTCTGCATTTTCACCAGCCCATCCATGTGGCCGTTCACTACGCCAACTGCTACTTGTCCTGTGACCTCTTCTTGTGTGATGCCTACATGTGTTGTCCCCACTGAGGATTGGAGCACACCTAGCTGGGGTAGCACTGGCCCAGGTGAGTCCAAACCCTAGTTATGTTATGGGCTCTTGTCCATATGTCTTTTTAGTGTATTGTACATTCAGTGTCTACCGCTGTTGAAGTACCAAAGAGCAGTTTTTGGACATTTGTTTTTGTGACCTTGAGGTATCAGTTCGTACATGTAAATGCAGAGTAGGCCCTATGTTGCGAGCATGCTGTTTTCCTTGTCTGATGTGTTTTGTGCATGTGGCTTAACCCTTCTCTTGTATAACCACAGAGGGTATGTCTAGACTCCATGGCTCCGCTGACGGGAGCCATGTAGATGAGTTTACTAGACATAGGAAAATGAAGCAGCGATTTAAATAATCGCCGCTTCATTTACATCAAAATGGCCGCCACGCTGTGCCGATCAGCTGTTTTGCGGCACAGCGGGGCAGTCTGGACGTGCTGCGGTCGACAAGGGAAGCCTTTGTCAACCACTCCAGTAGACCTCATTTCACGAGGCATACTGGAGCGGTCCACAAAGGCTTCCCTTGTCAACTGCGGCGCGTCCAGACTGGCCCACTGTGCCACCAAACAGCTGATCGGCACAGCGCCGATGGCCATTTTGATGCAAATGAAGCAGCGATTATTTAAATCGCTGCTTCATTTTTTGCTATGTCTAGTAAACTCATCTATATGGCTCCGTCGATGATGCCATGTAGTCTAGACATACCCAAAGTGAGTCTCCTCTGATCTTATTTCACTAGCCAATTAGCCCGTCATAAGACGGGATTTTCAGGTCTTGTCTCCTGAGCTCTCTCTCTCTCTCTCTCTCTCTCTCTCTCTTCCTACTGCTTCCCCCCCTCTCTCTCAGCTCTCCTCCACCTCCTGTCTCTCTCTCCGTCTCTTTCTTTCTCTTCTCCCCCTCCTGCCTCTCTCCCTTTCTCTTCTCCTCCTCCTCCTGCCTCTCTCTCCCCTCCGTCTCTCCCCGGCCCCCTTCCCTTTCCCTTTCCCTCCCGCCATGGTGCTTGGCTGCCAGCTGCCAGCTCAGCCGTGCTGCCACAAGGGAGGGGGGCGTGGCGGACGTACACGGCCGGGGCCGGGGCCGGGGCCGGGGCCGGGGCCGGGGCCGGGGCCGGGGCCATGTACATCACCGCCCTCCCTTCCCCTCCCACCCCGGGGGAGCCCAAACAGCCCCTTGCGCTGCTGGCTCCCCCGCGGCCCGGCTGAGAGGCACAGCACTCAGCTGAGTGCCACAGCCGGAGGAAGGGCGGTGACGTCAGCCCCACCCCTGGCTGTGTGTCACCGCCCGCCCCTTCCCCTCCCCGTGGCGGCTCGGCTGAGTGTTGCGCGCTCAGCCGGGCCGCCGCGAGGAGGCGGGGTAGTGACATACACGGCCAGGGGGCGGGGCTGTCTACGTCACCGCCCCTCCCTCCCCTCTCCCGTGGCGGCCCAGCTGAGGGGCGCACCACTCAGCACCACGGCGGGAGGAGGAAGGGGGTGGTGACGTACACGGCCCCGCCCCCTGACCGTGTACGTCAGCACCCCCCCCCTTCCCGTCCCACCGGGGCTCAGCTGAGCGGCGCAGTGCCAGCGCCACTCAGCTGGGCCATGGCCGGGGAGCAATCGGCAGCAAGCGGCCCTTTGGGGTCTGGCTGCGGCCAGTGGCTGCACCCCCCCCTCGCCAGGTCTGCTTCCTGTCCCCCTCCTCCTGTCCAGCCCCACGGCCCCGATCCCCAGCTCTGCTTCCCACCCCTCTTCCTGCCGGCCAGCCCACGGCCCCCGGACAGCCCCACCAGTGCTGCTTCCTCCCCCTTCCTCTGGGCCCTCCCATCCTCCCCTACAGCCCCGATCCCCTCAGCTCTGCTTCCCACCCCCCTTCCGGCCAGCCCCACACCCTTCTCCTCCCTGCATGGCGCCCCGCCCACCTTCCCCTACCTCCTCCTCCGTGGCGCGCTGCGCCGCTCCCAGCTGAGAGGCGCTCCCACCAGGCCCCACTGGGCTGAAGCGGGAAACAAGCGGCGGCAAGTGGCCGTTTGGGGTCTGCGCTCCCCCGCCGGGGCTAGGGTTGCCAGGTGTCCAGTTTTCTACCAGACAGTCCGGTATTTGCACCGTCTGTCCGGTAGAAAAATTCAGAAAATACCGGACATGTGCAATGTCCGGTATTTTGTGAATTTCCAGCTGGGCGCCAGAGGGAAGCTTGGCGGGGGCCGGGGAGCAACTGGGAGGCGGAGCACGATTGGCTTTAGGAGCCCTGTGGTCACGCGCAAAAGCCGGGTGGGGCGGGGGCCGGGACTCCCAGCCATGGCCCCCCCCCGCCCAGCTTTTGCATGGGACCAGAGGCTCCCAGTGCCAGTCGTGGCCCATCTCCCAGCTGGGAGCCTCTGGTTGCCAGCAGATGCCGGGCGGGGGGAGTGGCTCCCAGCCCCACCCCCACCAGGCTTCTGCTGGCAAGTAAAAGGAGCGCCTGCTGGGAGTGCAGCCGGAAGGATTCCGGCTGCGGCCAGTGGCTGTACACCCCTCCCCCCCGCCAGGTCTGCTTCCCGCCCCCTTCCTCTGTCCCCCCATCCAGCCCCACGGCCCTGATCCCCAGCTCTGCTTCCCGCCCCTCTTCCTGCCGGCCAGCCCCACGGCCCCAGACACCCCGCCAGCACTGCTTCCCGCCCCTTCCTCCGGGCCCCCATTCTCCCCTCCAGCCCCACAGCTCCCAATCCCCCAGCTCTGCTTTCCGCCCCCTTCTGGCCAGCCCCGCCCCCCTTCCCCTCCCTCCATGGCGCCCCGCTCCCTTCCCCTCTCTCCATGGCGCACTCAGCTGGGAGCGCTCAGCTGGGCCCCGGTGGGGGAGCAAGCTGCGACAAGCGGCCGTTTGGGGTCCGCGCTCCCCATGCGTGGGGAACGCGGACCCCAAACGGCCACTTGCTGCCCAGGGCACAGCTGAGTGGCGCTCCCGCCAGGGCCCAGCTGAGGGGGTGTGGCCGTGTACATCAGCGTTACAGACGCACAGATAATGGACTACTATATATATGACTAGCCAATTAGCCCGTCATAAGATGGGATTTTCAGGTCTCTCCTCCACGTCGGTCTTCTCTCCTGAGCCTCCGGTCTCTCGCTCCGTCTCTCTCTCTCTCTCTCTCTCTCTCTCTCCTCTCCTCCTCCTCCTACTGCCTCCCCCTCTCTCTCTCAGCTCTCATCCACCTCCTGCCTCTCTCTCTGTCTCTCTCTTTCTCTTCTCCTCCCACTCCTGCCTCTCACTCATGGGAGCGTGGAGCCCAAACGGTCGCTTGTGCCACTTGCTTCCCTGCGGCGGCCTGGCTGAGCGGCGCAGAAGTCAGCTGAGCGCCACAGCGGGAGGCGAAGGGGGGCCGGGCGGTGACGTCCACGGCCAGGGGGTGGGGCGTGGAGCCACTGTCATGCCGTACGTCACCACCCCGCCCCCCTTCCCCTCCCGCCGTGGCGCTCATCTGACTTCTGCGCCACTCAGCCAGGCCACCGCGGGGGAGCAAGCGGCCATTTGGGCCTTGTACTCCCCATGCAGCACGGGCCGCCCAGAGGGAACAGCCAGCATTTCAGCAACAGCGCCGCCCAGAGGGAACAGCCAGCATTTCAGCGTTACAGACTCACAGACACTGGGCTACTATGTATATGATACTGAGCAAGTCTTCTCTGACATTAATGTAGCCTGAATCTTTCCCTGGTCTGTGTCTAGGGCAGCATCTTGCTCTAGTAAATGCAGTCACCCTCTACCAGCCTGCAACCCTTTTAACCGCTAGCTCATTTTCAATTCAGAGCTGCTGCTCACTGAGGAGCATGTTGAAGATGGCCGGGGAAAACTTTTGGTGAAATGGGACATTTCTGGAGCTAAAAGCTCAGCTTTGCAGAAACGTGTCAAGCACCTCGTTAGCTGGCTACAGCTCCGGCCAGGCAAATTCAACCCAGAGATTTAACAATGAACCATGAGAACTTTCTCCCAAGGCCAGTGGCAGCATCTCTGTGTTTCAGTGCCCTCCAATTCAATTTGGATGCCAGTATTGAGGTGACATTAGTGCAAGGTGAAATTCTCCATCCTCTTTTATACATGACAGCAGACCACACGCTGAGGGTCTGTGAGGAATTTTGAGTCTTTGTTTACATTGGGGTAAATTTTGGAGTGGTTGCTTGTTGCTGCACTGTTACCCGGGCTCGAACTGAGATCAGATCCCTACCGTGAGCTTAAGAGCCTGTCTACACTAGGGAAATATCCATTGATATAAACAGAGGAGTGTAATGGAATTGGAGCAGATTCCATCTGTAGTTACACTTCACTGACATGAGACCCAAATAATGTAAACTGGGGCAAACATCTTTAATGTAGAAAAGGCTAAAGGAGACTGAGGCATAGTAGTTAGAGTGTGGGGGTGGCGGGCAGGGGCCAGGACTCATGGGTTCTCTCCCTGGCTCTGGTAGCGGTGTGGGTGCTGGTGGGTTACAGTGAGGGTCTGCAAACTGGGATTTCAGGATTCTGCCTCCCCTTCTCTGGCAAATTCATGTGTATCCAAGATAGTCATTGGGAGACGTTCCTGGCTCCCACCCCAGTCATGGTGTGTTTGTCCCTTTCAGTTTCCTGCCAGAATGGTGGCACGTACAATGGAGTCGAGTGCATCTGCCGCCCTGGTTTCGTTGGTCTCACGTGTGCCACCCCTAACACCAACACGGCGTGCCAGAATGGCAGTACTCCCATCGGCACCAAATGCATCTGCCCGCCGGGTCACTATGGCAATCAGTGTCAATTCTACAATGCCTCCGGAGACTGCCAGAATGGGGGCACTCCCGTGGGAATCGAATGCATCTGCCCACCTGCGTACTACGGTCCCCGATGTGAACAGTCCAACAGCACTGCCAGCTCCACCACAACCAGGCCACCCACTGCCTCACTGGTCACCTCCTCCCCAAGCACCGTGTCCTCTCTCATCACGTCCCCAAGTGCCACCACACCACATACCACCACCTTGACCACCACACCGCGTACCACCACTACCGCCCCCCAAAGTACAACCACAACCACCACTCCACAAACCACCACTACCACCCCCCAAAGTACAACAAAGCAAGACCACACTCCCACATGTCAGAATGGAGGAACCTGGGACAACGGTCGATGCAAATGTACATCCAGTTTCCAGGGATCAATGTGTGAATTCGCTGCGGAAGTCATTGAGGTCAAAGCCGGTAATGAAAACCTTGTAAATCATGCAATGGGTTAGACTCCTAGGGCTGGAAGACATCTCAGGAGTCATCGAATCCAGCCCCCTGCCCAAAGCAGGACCAGCCCCAACTAAATCATCCCAGCCAGGGCTTTGTCAAGTCTGGACTTAAAAAACCTCTAGGGATGGAGTTTCCATCATCTCCCTAGGAAACCCATCCCAGTGCTTCTCCACCCTCTTAGTGAAATAATTTTTCCTAATTTCCAACCTAGACCTCCTGCACTGGAACTTGAGACCATTGCTCCTCGTTCTGCCACCTGCCAGCACTGAGAACAGCTTCTCTCCCTCCTCTTTGGAACCTTCCTTCAGGAAGCTGACAGCTGTTGTCAAATCCTCCCTCACTCTTCTCTTCTGTAGACTAAATAAGCCCAAATCCCTCAGCCTCTCCTTGTGCTTCAGCCCCCCTAAATCATTTTTGTTGCCTTCTGCTGGACTTTCTCCAATGCGTCCACATCCTTGCTGTAGTGGGGGGCCAGAATTGGATGCAATACGCCGGCTATAGCCTCTCCAGAGCCGAGTAAAGGGGAATAATCACTTCTCTAGATCTGCTGGCAACGCTCCTACTAATGTAACCTAATATGCCATTAGCCTTCTTGGCTATAAGGGTGCCCTGTTGACTCATATTCAGCTTCTGGAGCACAGAAATTTTCTTATGGTTGTGCCTGTGTGTTTATCATGTCACTGTCCTCTGGGGTTCCCCACCACCCTGTCCTATGGGCCAGAAGCTCTGGTGTGCTGCCGACAAGGCACAGAGCTGGGGTTACTGCTCCCCTGCAGAACAGCACAGACCCTGAACCAGATCAGCTTTGAGACGGCTCAGCATCTGGGATATCAACCTTCAAAGGGACTCAAACTCGAATCAATCCGTCTTAGCCTGTGTAAAAGTTTTACACAGAGAAGGCTCAAATATTTTCACCCATTTAATTAATGAAAGAGAGAGATGCACAGTGGCTCCCCCCTACAGTAACCATTATTCACAGTGGGCTTAATAATAATATTAATATTCATAAGCCAATTTTCATAAAGCATGGGGGGCCATGACAAATCGATCCTTGTGTCTGGGGTCTAGATTGACACCCTAAATTAATAAAATCCGAGAAACACAGCCCAGCCATGGGTGGCCTGACCTGGTGGTCAGAGCCAGCATCTGCAGGTGGGGGACAGCAGCCAAGAACAGAATAGCAGGGGGAGAGAGGCAAGAGACAAACAAGAGCTCAGGAACCACAAGTCAGAGGATTGGAGTCAAGCTGGGCTGGGAAACCAGGAAATGAAGGCCCGAAACCAGGAGCCATGTTGGTGTGTGGCTTCTCTCATGAATGCTGCAGACCTGGGTTTGAGAGCCATGGGCCATGACATAAGAACATAAGAACGGCCACACTGGGTCAGATCAAAGGTCCATCTAGCCCAGTGTCCTGTCGTCTGACAGTGGCCAATGCCAGATGCCCTAGAGGGAGAAAACAGAACAGGAAATAATCAAGCGATGCCTCCCCTGTCACCCATTTCCAGCTCCTGACAGAGGCTGGGACACCATTCCTACCCATCCTGGCTAATAGCCAGGGCTCGACAATTATTGTAATCTATTTGCCCGTGGCGAGTAGATTACAAGCAGGCACAGCCGCGCAGTGCGGTCTGCGCATGCGCAGCGTGCCGAACCATGCGGCTGGCGAGCAAGGCTCGCCGCCGCTTGGCAAGCCCTGCTAGTAGCCATTGATGAACCTGACCTCCTTGAATTTATCTAGTTCTTCTTTGAACCCTGTTAAAATCCTGGTCTTCACAACATTCTCTAGGAGGGAGTTCCACAGGTTGACTGTGTGCTGTGTGAAGAAAAACTTTTGTTTGTTTCTTTTAAACCTGCTACATATTAATTTCATCTGGTGACCCCTAGATCTTATGGGAACAAGTAAATAACTTTTTTATTCACTTTCTCCATACCTGTCATGATTTTATAGACTTCTATCATATCCCCCCTTAGTCTCCTCCTATTTAATCTGAAAAGTGCCAGTTTTTTTAATCTCTCTTCAAATGAGACCTGTTCCAAAGCCCTGATCATTTTTGTTGTGCTTTTCTGAACCTTTTTCAATGCCAATATATCTTTTTTTTTTTAGATGAGGTGACCACATCTGTACGCAGTATTCAAGATGTGGGCGTACCATGAATTTATACAGAGGCAATAAGATTTTCTCTGTCTTATTCTCTATCCCTTTTTAAATTAATCCTAACATTCTATTGGCTTTGTTGCCTGCTGCTGCACATTGAGTGGATGTTTTCAGAGAACTAGCCACAATAATGCTAAAATCTCTCTCTTGAGTGGTTATGGCTAAATTAGTCTCCATTATTTTTTATGTCTAGCTGGGATCGTGTTTTCCAATGTCCATTAAAATTCATTTGCCATTTTGTTGCCCAATCACTTAGTTTTGTGAGATTTGTTTGAAGATCTTCACAGTCTGCTTTGTTCTTAACTATCTTGAGCAGTTTAGTATCATCTGCAATTGTTGTCACTTCATTGTTTACCCCTTTCTCCAGATCACTTATAAATAGGAATATGAATAGGATTGGTCCCAGGACAGACCTTTGGGGGACACCACTGGTTATCTCTCTCCATTCTGAAAACTGATCATTTATTCCTACCCTTTGTTTCTTTTAACCAGTTGTCAATCCATGAGAGGATCTTCCCTCTTATCCCATGACAGCTCACTTTGCAAGAGCCTTTGGTGAGGGACCTTGTCACAGGCTTTCTGGAAATCTAAGTACATTATAGCCACTGGCTCCCTTGTCTACATGTTTGTCCACATCAAAGCCAGATGAGCCTTTGTGACCATCTAGTCAGGTTAGAAACCTGCCCTCACGGTAATTCAGAGTAGAGCTGTTAGGAAAAACATCCCTTCTCGATTTCAGAATTGCCACTGGTGGGGAACCCGCCACCACCCTCAGGGATGGGTCCCATGATCAATGCCCCTCACTGTTAAAAATTGATGCTTTATTTGCAACCTGTCTAGCTCCATCTTACAGCCCTTGGATTGGCTTAGCCCTTCCTCTGCTGTTCTGAAGACCCAGTTATTAAATATTTGATCCCCACATAGTTCTCACTCCCTGTGATCAAGTCACCACTTTACCGTCTCTTTGGTAAGCTCACTAGATAGAGCTCCTGGAGTCTCTCATACGAAGGCAGGTTTCTAAGCACCCCACGATGTGGCGACGCCTGAGACTCTTGGAAACCTGAACAAGGACACCGCACCCAGGGCAGGAGCCAGGCTGGCAGGCCCCATGCAGAAGCCCCGTTAGCATCCGAGAGAACTGTGTGGCTGTGAGCCAGGACCCCGTTCTGAGCCATTTCTGTTCCCAGACTGGGATGGGCAAGGTGGAAAGAAGCTCAACTGCAGAAGGGCGGGTGAGGAGATGAGTGTCCCTCCTCGTTGCCCCTCTCTAGCTAAGGAACAAATGGTGTGCTGGCCCCCGAAGAGCAGGGGAGTCCTTGCCCCTCGCCCCATAGGCTGGGGGTCTGGGATGTGAGCATGGGAGAGCAGACAGGGATTCTCAGGCTCTCAGGGGGAGACGACATTTTCTTTCCTGTGTTCCCACATGTCTGGCTGATTTTCACTGTGTTTCTACCCGTCCCTCCCCCGACCCCCTGACGAAGAGATGAACGTGACGGTGGATGTGAAGCTACAGGTCACCAGCCACAACTTCACCCCCGCACTGGCTGACAACACAACTCAAGAGTATAAACAGTTCACCGCCACATTCAAACTGCAGGTGGGACCTGGAGGAGAGACTGGGAAGGGGGGTTTGTGAGCAAGGCCCCCAGAGAAGGCTGATGAGGCAGATGGTCGGGGGATACAGGGGAGCTTCCCAAGAGAAGCATGAGATTCAGGGATAGTCCAATAGAAAGGGCTGGAAGTAGGAATAGGGCTTTCCCAGCCTGCCAGAGGGGAATAGTCCCAGGGCTTTGTGCTGATATCCTGGTGGTGGCCAGGTGGGACCAGGTTGGCTGCTTCAGTGCCTTGTCTGGGCACCTCACCAGTCCCCGGGGCTGCCAGAACCCATCTCAGCGGGCTGGGGTGGAGGTTCAGGGCAGCCCCTGCCAGTGACATGTGCCTTTTCCCTTCCAGATGAAGGTGGTTTACCGCAGTGTCCAGGGGTACAAAGACGTAGTAATCGTGAACCTGACGTGAGTATTGGGAATGCCCCAGAACTTGGTACCCCCAAAACTCTTGTTGGCGACTGGTGGTACCTTTCAGAACCGTACGTTCAGTGTCCACCTGTATCCTTCCTTCTCTGCCCAAAGCCACCACCAGCCTCGGCGCTGAGGGCTGGGATTGGCAAAGCGGGAAGGTGAGGCGTGTGGCTGCCCAAATCCCACTTCTGCTGCCATTGGCTGCAATTCTGGGAATCTGCATTTCCAAAAGGAAATTGACCAATTGCACAGGGTGAAGAGAAGAGCCACTACAATGATTTTAGAGGCCGGAGAAAATGCTTGACCCTGTGAGAGACCTGGAGCTTGTGCTGTTTAGTACGTCAGTAAGACGAGCCAGGGGCACGTAGCCAGCACACTGAAGGAAGTAGCTAAGTGCCTCCACGGGGAATAGACTCTGGGCAATAGGGGGCTCTGTAAGTTCATGGCAAAAGACAGGACCAGAATCAAGTTAAAGCCCAATAAATGTAACTTAGAAATACGGCAAATGGTTTTCCAAGTGATGGTGGATTCACAGGCGCTGACTTTTGTTTTTGTTGTTGGGTGCTTGTGGAGTGGGCCCAGAAAGAAGTGGGGTGAGGGTGGGATCTATAGGGAAGAGGCAGGAGAAGAATCGGAAGAGGAGGAGCAGGGATGGGAAGAGGCAAGATGGGGGCAAGGCTTCAGGGGAAGAGGTAGAGCAGGGATGGGAACAGGTGGGGTGAGGGCCGGGCCTCACAGGAAGAGGCGGAGCAGGGATGGGAAGAGGTGGGGTGAGGGCGGGGCCTCAGGGGAAGAGGTGGAGCTGGGATGGGAAGAGGTGGGGTGAAGGCGGGGCCTCAGGGCAGAGGGCCGGCAAGGTCACAGTTCTAAGGCATCAGTGGCTCCCCATTTTTCGGGAGCTTGCACCAGTGATGCTATTGCCCCAGGAAGCCGACTCACTAACCCATGCTGGGTTTGTTTCCACAGGCAGGGCAGCGTCGTGGTGGATCACTACGTGGTCCTGGCCTTACCTGTTAATGAGGAACTCAACACAAACTTTAAGGAAGTGACTAAGCAGCTGCAGAAAGAAATAGAAGGGGCAGCTCAGAACCAGAACTGCAACAGCAACAACAACAGCAGCTCGTGTGAGTCTCTGTGTGGTGAGGGTGTGTAGTTAGCTTGCCTGCCCTGAGGGGTTCCTCCTCCTCTGGGTCAGTGGGCAGCCATTCTGCCCCACTACACTGCCCCTTTAAGGCAAGCCCCAGTGCACGCCCAGCCTTCCTTCAGGCGGGCGGCACAAACACCATCAGCGTCTTTACCCACGCCCAACCCTGGTTCAGGGTGGGCCGCCAGTTCACAAAGCCCCTGTTTGGGGTTAGGCCAAGCCCTGGTTCAGGGCGTGGCAACAGGCACACCAGAGTCAATTTTACAGGCGGGCCAGGCCCTGGTTCAGGGTGGGCCCGCAAACAAACACAGTAAGTTTACAGATAGGTCCAGCCCTAGTTCAGGGCGTGGCAGCAACAAACCCTCATCAGCAGGGCTCGCCAAGCGGCGGCAAGCCCGGCTCGCCAGCCGCGCGGTTTCACGCCGTTCTGCATTCTGCGCATGCGCAGATCACTCTGCGCCGGCTCTTCCGGGTTGTAATCTACTCGCCACGGGCGAGTAGATTACATTATTTGTCAAGCCCTGCTCATCAGTTGAGGAAAACCCTGGCCCTCAGTCAGGGCGGGCAACAAACAAACACAGTTTAGTTCAAAGGGGGGAGGCCAGGCCCTGGTTCCGGGCGTGGCCGCAAACAAACAATCACTGTAAGTGGTGGAAGGACCTGGCCCTCAGTCAGGGCAGGCCAACAAGCAAAAGCAGGTTGGGAACTCCTTGTTCCGGAGGGGTGCAGGCGGGTCGCCTGTGGCCGTGGCGAGGGGGGAGACTGCCACCCAATAGGTAGGTGGCAGGGGGGGTCGCAGGCCCACCCACTCCACTGCGCTCCGGCCCAGGGCCCTAGGAGCAGCAAGGCAGGCTGCTACAGGCTCAGCGGGGCTCCAGCCCGAAATGCACCGGCCTTGGGCCTTTAACAGCCCCACTAACCCCTGGGCTACTTCCGTTCTCCCCCTCGGCCGGTACCTGGGTAGGCAGAGAGTCCAAGAGGGTCTCGTCCCACTTGGGCGGTCCAGTCCAGTCCTCCGCAGCTTGCAGATCAGCGGGGCTCAGGGTGCAGACGGTGTCGGGCGGCTGGGCCAGGCCTCAGGGTCAGGCTCTGTGGACGTCCCAGGCGGCGTCTCTGGTCTAGGCCGCAGGGGCCGCTTCCCCCGGTTCCGGGGCAGGGGCTGGAGCACAGGATCAGGCTGGCCCTTTGGGTCCTCGGCCCCGTCCGTGAAGGTAGGCCGGCCGGGCCGGGCCTCAGCCTCCCAGGCAGGGAGCAGGTAGGCGGCCTCTGGGCCCAGGGAGGTAGGAGGCCCTGGCCAGGCCTCAGTCCCTACTTCCCAGGCTGGGAGCCCAGGAGATGTCTCTAGTCTCTCGGCAGGCTCAGCCCTGACTGAGGCTGCTGCCTGGGCTTTTATAGTTCTGGGCCCACCCCTTAGGTGGGCGGTGTCAGCCTCAGCCCAACATGGCGGCTGGAGGGGTTCCTCCTCCTCCGGGTCAGTGGGCGGCCACTCCGCCCCACTACAGGGTGGCAGAACAATGGTCCTTGGATGGAAAGTCTCCATATCAGCATGGCAATCTCTGGTGGGGGTGTGTGTTGAGATGGATAGATAGAGGAGAGGGGTGGGGGATGGATGACTAGAAGGTGGCATATGGGGATGGATGGATGGACCAACGGACAGAGAGTGGAAGGTGCATGTGGGAATAGATGAACAGACAGAGAGATGGATGGAGGGATGGACACAGGAGTGTCTGGGGACAGATAGAGGAGCGGTGGGGGGCTGGATGACTGGAAGCTGGCATGAGGGGCTGGATGGAGGGATAGACAGAGAGAGAGAAGTGTTTACTGTGGTGATTTCAGTGGCTGACCCAAGGTTGCAGGGAATAGCTTTCTCCCTCCCCCCTGCCGAGTGCGCCTTTCATAGATCCAGACAGGGGGTGGCTCACCAGGCAGGCCATTTCCAGCCCCCAAATCCGTGGTAGGGCCATGCAACCAGGGGCACCCCGCAGGCCATGAGAGGGGTGTACAGCCGAGGGGTGACCTTACCCGCCTCTCACTCCTGCTCCTGACTGAGAACTGCCCGTCCTGTGTCTTCCAGCTGTGATGTGTTTCAATGCCTCCGCCAGCGTCTCCGAAGGGGCACTGCCAACGTTCAATGGCACCGGTGAGTGAGCTGGGGCGGGGCCGGGGATGGGGCCAGTGCTGTCTCTCCATCCAGCCCCCTGACACTCCTCTCTCCTCCCCAGAGTACTGTCAGAAAGCTGCCCCTGAAGGCTACAGCCAGTTCTACTTCCCCTACCTCACCAAGTCCGGCCTGTCCTGCATCTCCAACTGCACCAAGGACATGCCCGGCTTCCTCAACTGCAACTACGGGCAGTGCCAGCTGACACGAGCTGGCCCCCAGTGCTTGTGAGTCATGCCTGTGTGCACACGTGCAAATGGGCACATACATGTGCGCATGCGCACACACATACATACACACACTCACACACACACGAGGACGTGTTGAGTCTGCACAATAATTTTCACCAACCCTTAAGAAACCCCAAATCGTTTGGAAAGTCAAGGCGAGCAGTTTCGTTTTG
The DNA here is from genome assembly GCA_019425775.1 of Rafetus swinhoei. Lineage (NCBI taxonomy): Eukaryota > Metazoa > Chordata > Testudines > Trionychidae > Rafetus > Rafetus swinhoei. Next base: position 9,531,451 of record CM033448.1, on the reverse strand, counting down.
ACCCAGTCCCGGTGAGCTGGGTGATGGGGCGGCCGCACGGGAGAGATTCCAATGCCGCCCTGCTGATGAGCAGAGTGGCCAGAGCCAGGCTTTTGTTTCTCCTGCCGGTGCACAGAAAAAGTGTATCCGCTCGTGGATGGAAACATTGCTCCAGGCTGTTCTGGGAAGCAAAGGATGACTGGCAATGGACTGGCAGAGTAGCTGGAGGAGACACCTCCTGGTAACCTTTAGCCCAGAGGCGAGGGGGAAACGCCTGAGGATCTGGCAGGCCGATTCCCGCCTCTGCTGACACAGTCTGATAGGACAAGAGGCGTCCAGACTAAGGGTATTAACGACTGTTTGACTACTCGACTAGCCAATAAGCAAAAGCTTATCAAATAGTCAGCCGACTAGTCGATTCCCCCCTTCCACACCCCGCTGCCTCTATCAGAAAGAGGCAGCAAAGTGTGTCGGGGGAACAGGAGGTATTTCAAAGAGGCAGCCTAGGTATGGCTTCCACGCGACGCTGCCTGTTTGAAATGCCGCCACAGCATTTCAAAGCAGCAGTGCTGCGTGGAGCCTGGGGTCAGCTGGGGAGTCCCCAGCTGATCCCAGGTTCCAGGGAAATACGCATGGAATCCGGGGCTCCACATGGCATTTTAAAGCACCAGCACTGCATGAGGGCACTTCTGCTTTGAAATACACAAGTGCCCTCACTGGGGAGTCTTGTACATTTCAAAGCTGGCATCCATGTGCAGGAGTCACTCAGACTTCCCGCTGGCCCCGGGCTACAGGCAGAGTTCTGCATTCCTCCTTTGAAATGTACCAGAGCCCCAGCAGGGGCCCAGCGGGGGCTCTTGTACATTTCTAAGGAGGAATGTGGAAGTGCCTATTGACTGGTCAAGCAGTGGATGGAAATTCCATCGACTACTCGACTATTAAATTACTTGCTAGTTAACATCCTTAGTCCAGACCAGTCCCCTGCACTCACGGCAGGACTATGTATTACCTGGACCCAACCCTGGAGAAGGCTGTCTGGGGGAGGGGATTTGAAGTGGGGTCTGTAGCTCAACAGGGCAGAGTCGATGGGCTTTCTCTGTGCAGACACAACATTTGTATCCATAACCACATCTGTAGCTGTAAAATGAGCTGCGGATACGCACGCTGACAGCCCCTCCCCTGACCTTTGTCTTCTTCCTGGGCCCCTCTCTTCACCACCTCTCCTCTCCTCCATCCTTTGTCCTCCCCCGCCCCCCACCCATCCCTCCAGACTGGGACCAGCTCGGTAGGTCACCCGGGGTCCTCTCCCCACAGTCCATTGGCCTCGCATTGGCCAGACCCAGCTGTGCAATCCCAACTGGGTCTCCTAGTCACCAGTCACTGGGGGCTCCAGTTCTGTGCTGGTCCCTGGAACAACAAACTCCCTTCCTGTCCTTTTGTTAAACCAGTAACAGCCGGGGACACTGAGGATGCATCTACACTGCACCGCAGATCGAAATAAGCTATGAAGTCTCAGCTGGGCAAATTGCGTCTACACAGCACCAGATTTTGAAATAAAGCACTTTTCCAACACGTCCCTCACTCCTTGCAGATGGAGAGTTACAGGGCTGTCGGAATAGCTAGCCCGAAATAACAGGCTTGCTGTGCAGACGCGGGATAGATACTTTGGGATACTCCGGGATCCCGAAACAGCATTGTAGTATAGACGTAGCCTGAGTGCCCCCTGCAGGTAACCCCCTCGAACCCACGAATCCCCCACTTCGTCCTAGGGATCCCAGGAGCTGTTTCCCATCTCCTAGGCCCCTCACTCTTCATCAGCCAGGCCGAAGGGGAGCTTGCCCGGTGCCAGCTGCGCCACATGGGAGCTGAGCGCCCTCTCCTGGCTGAAGGGTGCATAGGAATGTCTGAGCCTTTGAGTTAAGGCGCCCAGCCAATGCAGGATGCCACGAGCCAGCCACTGTCTGACAACTGGGGCGCACAAAGTGTCCACACTGGAGAGACACAAAATGCCTTGGAAGGCCAGAGGCCTGGTCATGCACTACAAGCTTCCACCCCTGCCCCCCACCAGCGCCAGAGCCGCCCTGCCTGCCCCGAACCAGACCAGCGCGTAAATCTGGAGCTGCTCCACAAACCAGATTCAGCAGGGGGAGGCTGCTGCGAGTTACACTGTGCCCCAGGGCCGAAGCCGGCGCGCGCCGGGCTGACAGCAGCGGCCAGTGGCTCTGTGTTAGACAGTCACCCGGGACTCAGTTAGATGGTTGCTGGGGTCCCCAATCCTGTGCTGGTCCCTGTAACACCAAACTCCCTCCCCTCCCCTTGTTAAACCAGAGACACTGAGTGCCCCCTACCCCATCTGTCACCCCTTTGAACTCCCAGCCCCCCCACTTCCTCACAGGTTCTCGATAAAATAATTGGTATCCGCATCCATCTCTGTGACAAAGAGCTGTGGGGACCAAGCACCAGGCTGTGGGGACATTTCACGCCCTGTTGCTGGCTCAGTGACTGTCCTGGCCACTAGGAATGATGGCGCCAGCACCTTCTCCTGCCGGCAGCCCCGCAACGCTCGCCCCCCTTCTGCTTCTGCAAACCCCCAGCGAGAAATGAAACTGCCGGGGCAGGCCGGGAGGGCTTGTTTCCACGTGCCTGGCCCCAGGGCCCACCAGCAACATGCCCGCCCCCACAAGGGACTCCTTACACCACCCCCAGCTTGGGATCCCCCCTCCACCCTGCCTCTTCCCCCAAAACTCCTCCCCCAAGCGGGGCAGATCATTGGACCCATGGGGCGTGGGGCTGGGGCTCGCAGCAGGGGCTGGGGCCCTACTCTCATCGCCAGCAGCGGGAGAAGCGGAGCAACGCAGCCCTAGCTCACTCTGCCCCCACGACTCCTGAGCGCGCGCCCCTCTGCTTCCTACCAGTGAGTGCAGAGCTGCTGGACTCCAGCTGCCAGCCCTAGCCCCACCCCACCCCGCTGCTAGTACCCAGGCCCCACTAGTACCCCAGGGTATGTCTACACTAGCCCCCTAGTTCAAACTAGTGAGGCTCCATCTCAAATAAGTTCTATTGGAGTTGGAGATGATTCAGAAAACGACAGAAAATGAAGCTGCGGGATTTAAATAAGATCCTGGACTTCATTTGCAGCTTGGAAAAAGACAACTCGGAGATACCATTTTTAAAGCCATTAGTGTGAAGAAAGTCAATAAGGACTGTTATTTCCTCCTGATAACACAAGAACAGGCAGTCAGAAGTTAATCCAAACTAAGGCAGTATTATTTCACAGGGATTAACCTGTTACTCCTCCTGCAATGAGGTGTAACAGTTAATCCGAACTAGAACAGGCTTCAGATTAATTTCGACTGCTGCAGCCACGGGCAGTCGGTCGAGACTAAGGATTTTAAAATGGCACCCATCCGGGAACATGCAAATGAAGCCCAGGATATTTGAATCCCGGGCTTCATTTGCAAGTTCGAATGCCTACATTAGCCTCCCTAGTTCAAATTAGGGGGCTAGTGTAGACATACCCCCAGAGATTAGATAATAAGACAGAGGAGTCATAGTGTCAATCCCTGGGGCCCCCACACCTTGCGTGCTGCCTGCAGATGTGGTTGCTCCATCTCAAATAAGTTCTATTGGAGTTGGAGACGATTCAGAAAAGGGCAACAGAAAATGACGAGGGGTCTGGAGCGGCTGTTGTATGAGGGGAGGTTTTAATGAGACTGGGTATTTCCAGCTTGGAGAAAGTCAATAAGGGAATGTTATTTCCTCCTGATAACACAAGAACAGGCAGTAGGTTTAAAACAAACAAAAGGCAGTATTATTTCACAGGGTTCTCCAACCTGGGGAACTCCCTGCCAGAGGATTTTGTGAAGATTAAAATTATAACAGGCTTTGAAAAAGCATTAGATCAGGCCTGGGCAAAAGACCCTTTGTGGGCTGGATATGTCCCACCAAGCCACTGGATCGGCTCACAGAGACAGCAGGGAGCCTCAGGAACTGGAGGAGAGGGTGGAGTGATGCCTCATGGCTACACCCACTCCCAGCAAAGGCAGCACTGGAAGCACCACTCCTCCCTTCCCCCCCAGCTCTTATTCAGAGAGCAGGTGGCTTCTGCAGCCTATGCGGGGGCAGGGCAGGCTCCTGCCCGAGAAATGAGCTGGGCTGTTGGCTGGGAGTCTCATTGGTAAGTCTCCCAGCCAGAGCCTGCCTCTGGCGCCCCAGCCCCTTCCTTCCCCCCCAGCCCTCTGTCCTCCCACTCCTACTCCCCTAGCACACATCACCCAAACCCTCTGCCCCCCTTCTCAGACTCCCTCCGAGACCTGGCACCCCAATCACCTGTGCCAGATCACAAGCCTCTCCTGCCCTAGGTTACATCCCAGTCCCCTGCCCTACATCATCCTCTCCTGCCCTAGGTCAGAACTCAAACCCCTGCACCCCAATCCCGTGCCCCAGGTCACAACTGCCTCCTTCACACAAACTCCCTCGCAGACCTCACAGAGCTTCCTACACCCAAATCCCTTCTCCAGGGGTGGGCAAGACAGCCTCCATGGACCAGATTTGGCCTGCTAAGCCATTTCATATAATCCTAGAATCCTAGGGCTGGAAGAGACCTCAGGAGGTCAAAGAGTCCAGCCCCCTGCCCAAAGCAGGACCAACCCCAACTAAACCATCCCAGCCAGGGCTTTGTCAAGCCAGGACTTAAAAACCTCTAGGGATGGAGATTCCACCACCTCCCTAGGGAACCCATCCCAGTGCTTCACCACCCTCCTAATGAAATAGTTTTTCCTAATATCCAACCTAGACCTCCCCCACTGCAACTTGAGACCATTGCTCCTTTTTCTGACATCTGCCACCACTGAGAACAACCTCTCTCCATCCTCTTTGGAACCTCCCTTCCGGAAGTTGAAGGCTGCTATCAAATCCCCCTCGCTCTTACCTTCCGTAGACTACATAAGCCCAAATCTATCAGCCTCTCCTCATAAGTCATGTGCTCCAGCTCCCTAATCATTTTGGTTGCCCTCCGCTGGACTCTCTCCAATGCGTCCACATCCTTTCTATAGTGGGGGGCCCAGAACTGGACACAATACTCCAGTTTTGTCTTCACCAGAGCCAAATAAAAGGGAATAATCACTTCTCTGGATCTGCTGGCAATGCTCCTTCTCATGCACCCTAACATGCCATTAGCCTTCTTGGCTACAAGGGTGCCCTGTTGACTCGTATCATTTGACACCCCACCACTCCCCCACCCCCAGCCAATGGAGACCTGGGGACTGGGGAGCATGGAAAGTCTCCTCCCCTGCCAGAGGTGCATGGCACCAAGAGCCACGAGCTGTTCAAAATGGCTGGCAGTTCTCTGTAGGTGCTGGAGGGGCAGGGGGCAAAGACTTCACGTGCCCCCACCCCCAGGCCAATGAGGGTCTGTAGACATGGGAGCACAGGAAGCCTCCTGGTCCTGCCCCTGCTGCTTGAGGCCCCTCCCCTTCTGGGGCAGCCTGCGACACTTCAGAAATTTGTGTAGTTGCCCACCCCGCCTTGGGTACATGCATGGCCCCTCCATGGCGACTAGCCAAGATACCCAGGGATGCCACCTGCTTGTCAGAGGCTGGGAATGGGCAGCAGGGGCTGGATCACTTGATGATTCCTGGTCTGTGCATTCCCTCTGGGCACCTGGTGCTGGCCACTGTGGGACGGAGGGGCCGTCCTTGTGACTCTCGTGACCCTGCTAAAGGACCCGGGTTCAGCTGGGACTGCTCACTGGGGTCAGAGAGATCAGACTGGATGGGGGATTCAGAGATGTGGCCCTGGGGCAGGACGGTGCAGGGCAGGGAAGGGGCTGTTCTCACCCCCTTCGTCTCTCCCACAGCTGCTCCGAGATGGAGGCGTATTGGTACCCCACGGAGCGCTGTGACACCCGCATCAGTAAACTGGGTGTCGGGCTGGGCTTGGCGGTGGCTGGGCTGGTGATTGTGAGCGCAGTCCTCGGCATCCTTCTCTTCAGAACCAAGCAGACCAAAACCCATTATAGGTAAGTGGGCCGGGTACACCTGGCTGGCAAGTGAGGCAGTGTGAGCCTGTGGTTAGAGCGGGGCCTGGAAGCCAGGACTCCTGGGTTCTCTCCCTGGCTCTGGGAGAAGTGGGGAGTTGGGGGCTCAGAGCAGGGGACACGGGCGTCTGGACACCCGGTCTCTTTTCCCAGCTCTGCTGCCGAGTCCGTGCCTTAGTGTTCCCTATCACGAGGGGTGGAAATGCGCTTTCGTGGGCCAGAGAGGGGATTGCGAGGCATTGCTGCGGAAGGCTCTCTGCGAGCTCTGGGGGACCCCAGCATCCATGGTGTGGGTTGGGGTTGGTCTAAGACAAGCCCCGCCCCTTTGGTTCAAGGGACAGGTGCTGAAGGAGGGAGCAGAGGGGCTGCCCCACAGCCATGGGTCAGAGGGAGGCCGAGTCAAGGGCCCTTAGGGGCCTGGTGGGGTGGCGGAAGCATCCATGTCCTGCCCATGAACCCCCGTGCACCAAATGGCAGACGGGTGCTGCCTGGCCCGGCGCAGACCGGTGCGGGTGCTACCTGGCCCGGTGCAGAGCGGTGCAGATGTTGCCTGGCCCGGTGCAGACTGGTGCGACTTTTGCCCCTTCCCCCGCAGCCTGCACTCGGCCGACACCGACGTCGAGAAGTGGTACGAGAACGACTTCAGCGAGTGGAGCACCGGCGGCAGCTTCTGCATCAGGAATAAAGGCGCCGACCCTGGGAAAGGTAACGCTGGTTCCACTGCAGGAAGGGCAAGACGGGTTCTCTGGGCCAGGGACAGGAGCCTACAGAGACTGGATCAGAGCCTTCAGCTGGGGAGAGTGGGGCCAAGATTGTCAGGACCTAGGGTGCGACGCCCCCAGCACCTGCAAGAGGGGAAAAGTGGTCCCAATCCCAAAACCTTGGTGCTCAAGAGCCCCATGAGCACCAGCCACATCCTCCCCCTTCCTAACTCTGCTCTCTCGTCAGACCCAGACAGCACCGGCTCCTTCACGATTAACCTAGCATCTGTCGACTCCTCTCTCCCGGTAAGTACGGACGTGTTGGCCCCTCCTCCTAGCACCTGCAGTGGCTCGTGGGGCGTGCACACTACACTAACGGGAAGACATACACTAGGGAGCCATTTGGTGACAAAGCTGCTCCGGCGCGCAACTGACCTGCTGGGGTGGGTTGGAGAGAGACGCGTCTCTGTCTCGGCGGCAGCTGCTTTCCAGGGGGGCCGGGACTCTGTGGATGCTATTTGCAGGCTGGCTAATGAGTGAGACATGAGCTCCCAGGGTGACGCTGCAGCTCAAAGGGCTGAAGCAATTGCACTGCTAATCGCTAAACGGGGTGCCACCTCGTGCCCCTCTCTGTACCTCTGTGGGGCTCTCCCTGCACCCCTCCCCACACAGGCACCCGTCGCCCACGGCTGGGATGCACCGAGTGGGGTAGCAGAGAGGGGATTTTACCTCTGACTTGGCCCTCGTGCAATCATTGCTAGGACCAAAAAGGGAGAGAGGTGGGGGGAGGGGTATTTTTTCCCAAGGGAAATAAAAATGATTCCTGCACGACCATTTTCAATGAAGAAAAGAAAAAATATCCCATTACCCTGCCCAAAACCCCCCTAGTTGGGAATGAAAAATTCCCCACCAATATTCTCACCTAAGAAAACAGCCGTTTGGGCCTTTTTGTGCCCAGTTCTGCTCACTCCCCACTTCTCCCACCACCGCAGGTTCACATCCAGAGGCCGGAGATCATTGTGACCCAGCTGTGAGCGGGCCCAGGCCCCAGAGCACCCAGGAGGAGCAGAAGACGCGGCGTGAGACATCCCAGATCTCCGGAGAAGAGCAGAAATGTCCCCAATGCCACAGCCAGAGACGAGAATCTGGAGGGGAGACAAGGTGGTGCCGGAGCTGAACAGTCTGGGGACAACTGTGGGGTCTGCTGTGCCTGGCTCTGGAACATCATTCCTGGGATCCTCTGCACCTCAAACATCTTCCTCCCTCAGCAACTGCCCTTCACATCTGTCTGGTCCTCAGGCCCAATCAGGGCCCTGCTGTTGCAGCCTCGGCAGTGCTGCCTGATGGGCTCGCACGGACCCCTGGAATGGCAATGGAACAGCTGATTCACCTCTCGCTCTGGTGTAAATCAGGAGTAATTCCACTGGGGCCAATTCCCCCCTCGCTCTTCAAGGTGTAAATCAGGAACAACATAGCCGGGCCAATTCCCCTCTGGCTCACCTGTGTAAACCAGGAGGAGCTCACTGGGCTCCATTGGGCTGGTTTTGCCCCATCTTGCTCTGGAGCAGCTGGGGAATGTGAGCTCAGGTTCGCCCTGCCCAGCTGCCTGCCTGGGCTGCCCACCCATCCCCCAATTCCCCTGCCTCCCTAGGCTCCCCACCCATCCCCCAACCCCTGATGCCTCCTGGGCCCCACCCATCCCCAACCCCGCTGCCTCCCAGGGCTCCCCACCCATCGCCCAATTCCCCTGCCTCCTAGGCTCCCCACCCATCCCCAATTCCCCTGCCTCCTGGGCTCCCCACCCATCCCCAATTCCCCTGCCTCCGTCTCCACCCATCCCCAACCCCGCTGCCTCCCAGGGCTCCCCACCCATCCCCAATTCCCCTGCCTCTCTGGGCTCCCCACCCATCCCCCAACCCCTCCTGCCTCCTGGGATCCCCACCCATCCCCAATTCCTGCTGCCTCTACAGGCTCTCCACTTATCTTCCCTGCCCCTGCTGCTTGTCCAGGCTCCCCTCCCATCCCCTGACTCCCACTGACTCCCTGAGCCCCTCAGCCAGCCCCCTGGTCCCTGCTGCCTCCCCCTGCGATTGCCCTGAGCCCCCTTTCAGAGCCTGGCACCCCAGGCGAGCCCTGCTCCTTGCCTCTTGACACAGCCCCCCGGTGCCAGGCTTGCTGTGAGCCGCAGCTGAGCCCCTGCCCCGTATCTGTTCCAAAGGAAACACTGCATGTGCCCGGAGCACAACATAGCCCCTTGCGCCACCCACCCACAGGCCGGCCCTGCCCTGCACATGCACTTTAGCCCATGTCAGGCGCCTGCCCCCGGGGCTGGCGTGTCCCCTCGCCCTGCTTTGTTTCTCTGTGAATGACAAGACTTGATTCTGCAATAAAATTATGATGATGCATGAGCGCTGCTTTTATTTAAGCCACACACACATACACACACACGCACAGTGCATTGGATCCCGCCCGGGCTGCCCCTGCCCCCAGGATTCCTCACGGCAGGGCAAGGAAGGACGAGGGAGCAGCCCGAGGCTGGGGTAAGGGGCACAGAAAGGAGCAGCGGAAGCCCCAATTCACCATGTGTCAGAGACAAGTCTCCTCTCTTTGGGATTTCAAGGGGCAGGGCCCTGCAGATGGTCTTGGCACGGCTGCACCAGGGTGGGGGCCGCTTAGGAGGACAGGGGTCACTGCCATGCCAGCGAGTGTCAGTGATAGGGCACTCCAGAGACACACCGTCCTGACCGGCTGATGCCCTGAGAGCGGAGCAGGGGGTAGCGGCTCACCCACTTGTCGCTTTGCCCAGCTTGTGGCCCACCCAGCTCTGGTGCAAAATGCCCCCCTCCTTTCATAGAGCTATGGAACATTTGGGTGGGAAGAGATTGACATGGGTGGGTTGCTGGTGCTCAGGAGGACATGGTTATAATGCAGAGTGATCTGCACCAACTGGAGAAATGCTCTGATGTAAATAGCATGAAGTTTAAGGACAAATGCAAAGTGCTCCACATCAGAAGCAATAATCCATGTCACATATGCAGAGTGAGAAGTGACTGTCTAGGAAGGAGCACTGCAGAAAGGAATCTAGGAGTCATCGTGCACAATAAGTTAAACATGAGTCAACAGTGTGACGCTGTTGCAAAAAAAGCAAACAGGATTCTGGGCTGCATTAACAGGAGTGTTGTGAGCAAGACATGAGACCATTCTGCTCTATTCTGCACTGATTAGGCCTCAACTGGAATATTGTGTCCAGTTCTGGGCACCTCATTTCAAGAAAGATGTTGAGAAATTTGAGAGGGTCCAGAGAAGAGCAACAAAAATAATTAAATGTCTAGAGAACATGACCTGTAAGGGAAGACTAAAAGAATTGGGCTTGTTTAGTTTGGAAAGAAGAAGACATGATAGCAGCTTTTAAGCATTTCAAAGGTCATTACAAGGAAAAAGGAGAAAATTATTCTCCTGAACCTCTGAGAATAGGGAGGTTTAGGTTGGACATTAGGAAAAATGTCCTGCCTGTCAGGGTGGTTAAACACTGGAATTAAATTGCCCAAGGAGGTTGTGGAATCTTCATCACTGGAGATTTTAGGAGCAGGTTAGACAGACACCTGTCAAGGATGGTTTAGATGGGGCTTGTCCTGCTGCGAGAGCAGGGGACTGAACTTGAGGAGCTCCTGAAGTTTCTTACAGTTCTATGACTCTATGATCTGGTCCAAGTCCCTGCCCAAGCAGGACCAACCCCAAATGAATCATCCCATCCAGGGCTTTGTCAGGCCGAGACTTTAAAATCTCTAGGGATGGAGATTCCACCCCCTCCCTAGGGAACCCATCCCAGTGCTTCCCCACCCTCCTAGGGTATGTCTACACTGGCCCCCTAGTTTGAACTAGGGAGGCTAATGTAGGCATTCAAACTCGCAAATGAAGACTGGGATTTAAATATCCCGGGCTTTATTTGTATTTTCCCGTCCAGTCGCCATTTTTAAATCCACTAGTCCAGACTAACTGCCCGCGGCTACACACAGCAGTGAAACGGCAATTCAAACTAAGTCCTTAGTTCGAATTACGTGTTACACCTCATTCCCCCCACTGTCACCAGATAAAGAAACAGATCTCAAGATGGGTAAAGAAAACCTTAGTAACACCATTCGGCCTGGCAAGAAACTGCTTATCAATAGTTGATATAATTATTGTCCTCACTTTTCTATTGTTTGTGTGATTTCTGTCTGGTTTGTAACTGTTTCTGTCTGCTGTATAATTCATTTTGCTAGGTGTAAATCAACCAAGGTGGTGGGGTATGCTTGGTTAGGTAATTTTGTTATAATTGGTTAGTAAAATTATACTAAAATAATTGGTTAAGGTCTAGCTAAGCAGGACTCAGGTTTCACTGTATAAGCTGGGGTCCAAAAAGTAATAGAAGCAGAAGGAAAGAAGGAGACCAGCAAGAAGAGCAAAGGGAAACAAGAACAGAAAGGAACACCAAGAAGAAGGGGAAAGACCTGGAAGAACTCACCTCCAAGACCCAGCCTAAGACCAGAGCTGCCAGGACTCCTCTGCACGATCGTGATGTGCAGCAACAAAGATCCAGAGAGACTGACCTGACCCTGGCAAATAGGGTAAGTTTGCCTGCCGGTATCAGGATTGGTGAACATGACACTGTGTGCTTAGCATGTGTATTCTGCTTGTTTGGGAATTGTCAATAAATAGAAAAAAATGAGAATATTAATGTGCGAGGCTCTTTCAGTGGCTAAAGATCCTGTAAACCCGCAGGAAATTCTGCCCTGAACCCTAGGAATTGGGTAAGGGTGAGTGTGTAAATTAACAGGGTTGCACCTTGAGCCCTAGGAACTGTGTAAAGGTGTGTGCCCCTGAAGTGTGGAAGGGATAGAGAAATTTATGTGGGTAACAAATTTGGTGGAGAATGTGGGCAGCCTAAGGTCGTTTGGACCGAACTGATTTAGCCGAACACAGTAATAGCAGAGCAGAGTACTTGTGGCATTGGGTCAAAGGGTTACCGCCTGCTTGGCAGAATGTTCACTCTGAAGCAACAGGAGGGAATGGAAACCAAGCAAAGGGACCAGGAGGTGTGGGTGTTAGCTGTGGAGTCCCCACTCCTTGCTAAATGGGTAGCAGATCGGTGTCCATGCCCATGGGGACAAGATTTGTTCCAGGGGAGGGATGCCCTGGATTCTGTTTGTAAGGGGTTTGAAGCATTCTGTAAGTGTATGAAACCAAAACCAAAGAAACAGGCTGTCAAAGCAGCAGCAGCCTGGGCATTGTGGAAAACAGTCACCAATCTCTCCATACTAGTAGCACTCCAGGAAAGGCAACTGGAGGATTACAAATTTGATTTGGCTATAGTCAAGGACAATCTGGCTCAGTATAAGGCATCTGAGTGTGCCAGTGCAGGTTCAGCTTTACAGAATGCAACAGCCCTGCAAACAAAAATGGGAGAGTGTGAACAGCTAAAGCTGACAGTGGAAAGCCTGAATAGGGAGCTCTCTGCATTGCAAATGAAGCTGGGGGATGCACAGGCAGCTTTCAGAGCAGTGTTACAGGAAAACAAGGATCGGGCCCAGACAGGCAGCGATCACACAGCCTGCAGGCAGTGAATTGAGAAGCTGGAAAGCATGTTGGGAGCCCAGAGGAGCATAGTAGCAGCAGTAAGGGGAGATATCAATGTGGGCACTGGCAGAGGCATAGCAAGAGTGTTATGCGCACGGGGACAAAGGAAAAATTTGCGCCCCCCTTGCTGCCGCCGCCATGTAGCAGGGCCCCGAATCTGGTGCACAGCTGAGCCTGACCCTGGGAGGAGGGGAACTTGTACCGCATCTTCCCCCACCCCCTCCAGTTTGGGGCCGGGCTCCCGCATGCTCTAACCCACTGGTGGAGATGGAGGAGGGTCAGGCTAGGAGCAGAGAGGCAAAGGAGGAGGCTCTAGCTGCTGGCTGCAGGCGGAGTAGGAGCAGGCGAGCCGAGGGATGACAGGGGGAGCAGAATGGGATTAAACTGGCACCTCCCTAGCATGGTGCCCGGGGCAACTGACCCCTCCGGCCCCCTCGCTACGCCACTGCCCCCCCCCCCTGCAGATCTATCATCTTATAAATGTGCAAGATCTGTGAGAGCCATCCCATGAATCTGCAGTTAGTGTCTGTGGCGCCTGCTTCTGGGGGGTGTCTCAATGCTGCCGCATTCACCTCCAAAGAGGGGGCTTCCCAAAGCAGGTCTTTGCTGCTGACCCCCAAGGCATCCACAGGTCCAGTCTCCTTTCAATGGGCCCACATCCCAGGGCTCATTGATCTTGGATCTGGCTTCCCTCCCCGCTCCAACCTTTGCAACTGCCCAGAGGTGCTCACCTTCCGCCTTATCCATTCCCACCTCATTCACCCCACAGGGACAGTCTCTGCCTCACTTGTCCTAGGGACTATTCTACCAAGACGTAACACAAAGTTTCCATGTAAAAGGACTCGATACAAAGCTAAAAGCTTCAATGTGAGAATGATTAATACAGAGATGTATCTACATCTGCTGCAGGGAGACACCTCTGCCTGCCTCCACCCCTCTCCCCCAGAGTCTACAGCCCCATTGCAAAGTGGGGGAGGGGAAGGAAAGGGGCTGAGGCCCATCCAACGGGTCTAAAGCAGTCATGAGCAAGCCATGCCCCGGAGCCATTCCCCTGTTCATTGCTAGTGCTGTGTTGCTTCAGGCATGCTGAAATACAGTCACCTCTGGGGTGGGCTGGACAGTTATTTAACACCTGCACAAGGGGTTTCAGGCAGGGGGCAGTGCGGGCTGCCTTTCTGCAGAGCCTCTGTCAGAACCACTGTGCTCTCCTGGCTTAGGAAAAGAATAAACAGGAGGATTGGAAATTAACCCACCTAGTCTCACGTCCCCTAGGCAGGGAATGAGCCATCCACATCAGGCCCCAGCTGGAGTATCGTGTCCAGTTCTAGGCGCCACATTTGAGGAAAGATGTGGAGAAGCTGGAGAAAGTCCAGAGAAGAGCAACACAAATGATGAAAAGTCTAGAGAACATGAGCTGTGAGGCAAGGCTGAAGGAATTGGCTTGGAAAAGAGAAGACTGAAAAGGGACATGAGAGCAGCTTTCAAGTATCTAAACGAATGTCATAAGGAGGAGGGAGAAAAATTCTTCTCCTTGACCTCTGAGGATAGGACAAGAAGCAAGGGGCTTAAATTGCAGCAAGAGAGGTTTAGGTTGAACATTAGGAAAAACTTCCTACCTGTCAGGGTGGTTAAACACTGGAATAAATTGCCCAGGGAGGTTGTGAAATCTCCATCACTGGAGATGTTTAAGAGCAGCTTAGACAGACACCTGTCAGGGATGAGCTAGGGCAGTGGGCTCCAACCTTTTTAAGCACAAGATCACTTTTTGAATTTATGTGCAATCAAAGATCTACCTCAGACTCAAATATCCTTGCTCTGCCTTCTTTGTGCCCCTTCTCTGAGGTCCCCCGTCCCTGTGCACTCCATCCACCCTCTCTTACACCTAGCTGGGGCTGAGGGTTGGGTGCAGACTCTGGTCTTGGATTAAGGAATCTGGAGTATGAGAGAGGCTCTGAGCTGAGCTTGGGACAGGCAGTTGGGGTGCTGGAGGGGGTTTCAGGAGCTGGCTCTGGGAGAGTGTTTGGATGCAGGGGTGCTTGGGGCTGGGGTAGGGGCTTGCGGTACAGGAGGGGGTTCATGACTGGGATAGGGTTTCAGGATATGGGCTCTGGCTGGGCCCTGCTGACCTCAGGTGGCTCCTGTGGTGGTGCAGTGGGGCTAAGGCAGGCTCAACCTGGCCCTAGCCCTGCACCACTCCCAAAAGCTGCCAGCAAACTCCCTCCCAAATCCTGCTGTGTCCCCTCTCTGCTCTGTGGAGATGAGATACAGAGGTTATGTCTACACTTGCACCCGGTTCTTTCGAGAGAGGGATGCAAATGAAGACATTCGAAATTGCAAATGAAGCTGGGATTTAAATATCCTGCACTTCATTTGCATATTCGCAATTATGGCGCTATTTCAAAATAACAGACGCTGTTAAGACGCAGTTATTTCGCGAGAAAACCCTTCTCTCGAAATAACCCTTATTCCTCATACAATGAGGTTTACCAGTTATTTCGAGAGAAGGGTTTTCTCTTGAAATAACCACATTTTAACAGCGTCTGTTATTTCGAAACAGCGCCATAATGCAAATATGCAAATGAAGTGCAGGATATTTAAATCCCGGCTTCATTTGCAATTTCACTCAGCTGCATTTGCATTCCTCTCTCAAAAGAGGGTGCAAGTGTAGACATACCCAGAGTGTGGGAGGGCACCCTGACATTGGCACCCTCCTCTCCCTCCCTGAGGGGACAGCTCCAAAGGCAAAGGGCAGGAGCTGCGCAGCAGTGTGGGGAGGGGCAGCTGAAGTGCTGGCACTTGAGAACCTCTTGGCCAAACCAGTTAGGATCACCTGTCAAAGGCTCCAAAATCTACCAGTGACCCCTGAGCTAGGACAACTCAACTTTGGAAGGCCTGGGGGCCTCACTGATACTCACAGACAATGCTGAGGGCCTCAATTTAAGTGTGGTTGCATATACAAGCAAATATATATGCAAAAATATGCAAATACCTTCCTTCACACTGACGGGCATGAATACAAAGATTAAGGCAAGACTACACAACACACAGGCCACCTTTAAGTCAGTTCTGCTGATATTAATAAAATGCAACATTTACCCGATTTCCACCCATATGACAGCACTTTTCACGAGCAATGACAGTCCAAGAATTTAACTATGCATCTCAACAGAAGACCATTACATTGACTACTTTTTTGTTTTGGCTCCCACCCATGGGCCACGTGTTGATCACCACATAAACCCAAACCGCACCACGGGCCACAAACAAACCGGCCATGGGCAGCATGCGTGTTGAATAGCCCTGAGTGCTTGGTCCTGCCATGAGGGCAGGGGACTGGACTAGATGACCTCTCGAGGCCCCTTCAAGCTCCAGTGTTCTGTGATTCTATACTGCCCGCATGGGGTAAGATGGGGGCTGGTGCCCCCTAGAAGGGACAGGTCCCCCAGAGCCCACCAATACCTCTGTGAGCCAGTCTGTGCCCCTGCCCTGGGACTGAACTGGAACCAGTGCCCCCTAGAGGAGTCCTGTAGCTTCCTGTCCACCAGCGGGACTTTGGTGCCAGGTCCCTCCCTCAAGTGGATCCCTTGAACTAGGGACAGGTCAGGTCCCCTCCCCTCTCCCACACTTGCTGCCTTTATTGGGTCACGGGGACAGAACCCTTCAATCCGGGACTGTCCCAGAAAAAAAGGGACGTATGGTCACCATACCTATACCCCCCAGATGCTCTTCCTGAGGGGTCCTATGCCTCTGCACAAAGGGAATTACAGGATTTGAAATTAAAGGCACAAGAGCTCAGTCCTGTGGCTCCAGTGATCACAAGGGTGGTAACAAGTGAAGAACCTGACCCAGATGATGAACAACAACAACGGAAAACCAGGCAAACCATTACTGAGGTTTCTGATTTTACTCCAGATCACATCTGGGCATCTGCTCAGTTATTGGGACCCCTAGGGAAGGACACATGTCTGGATTGGATGGTGAAGGTGTTGTCCTGGACAGGTGGAGGCCGGCAGATTATGAGGTTCTGGCCCAGGCCTGTACTAGTGCCTCTGATTGGGCAGTGATGTGCAGTGCTGAGGGCGACTAGGTGGAAATGGTGTGGCTGGTACTCGATGGGATTGGGTAAAGGAAGTCATGAAGGTGGTGATGTCAGCCAGCCAGCTGGGGAAATTGTTCCTGTGATAGGGCAAAGCAGCCCCACACTGAAGTCGCTGGGCCCAGCCAGGGTTACCTGGCTATAGCGGCCCTTCCCCCGCAACCCTACTGGGCATGCCCAGGCTGCAGATCAGCTATAAAAGCCTCAGTCTGGGCTGGCAGCCGGAGGAGGAAGCTCCTGACCTGCAGTGACCGGTGACCCCAGTAAAAGCCCATGGAGACACCAAGGCCAGTGGGGACATTGCAGAGGCCGCCTGCTGAGAAGATGTCGCCGCTGTGAAGGCAGAGAGCCGGGCAAGTACGGGGGAAGTGACCCCAGCAAACCAGGTAGGAAGTGGTCCAGGGCATGAGTGGGAGCCGCCTCTCCCCCCCCAGGAACCTCGGCGCGTTTCGGCAGGACTTCCCCACCGAGGGAGCAGCACGCCATCCTGTCACTCACAGGGCCCTGGACTGGGACCCAGTGGAATAGGGTGGGCCTGGGTCCCCCTACCAGGGATGAGACCCCACTATAACCCTGATCTACCAGCGCAGGCCTTGCCTTAAAGAGCCATGCAGGGACTGTGTTTGTGGACTCAGGCCAGAGGGCCTTGACTTAGAGGGCCGTACTGGGACTGTGCTTACTGACTTAGGCTAGTGGGCCTTGCCTTAAAGGGCCCTCCTTAAACTGCATTTATTGAGGCTGTGCTTATTGACACAGGCTGGTGGGCCCTATTCCAAAGGTGTAGTCAGTGGAGATTTGTGGACTAGGGGCCTTTCCTGGCCCATCGGAGGGGGCCGGAGAGAGCGCCCCACCACACGTGGTGGAGAATGTGGGTAAGATCCCTCCCCTGATACGAGGGGAAAAGTGAGAGGACAGACTTGTCTCTGGGTATGTCTACACTACAAAGTTAATTCGAACTAATGGCCGTTAGTTCGAATTAACTTTCATAGGTGCTACACATACAAACCGCTAGTTGGTACTTAATTTGAACTAGCGGAGCTAGTAAACCTCATTCTACGAGGACTAATGCCTAGTTCGAATTAAGTAGTTCGAATTAAGGGCTGTGTAGCCATTTAATTCGAACTAGTTGGAGGCTAGCCCTTCCCAGCTTGCCCTGGTGGCCACTCTGGGCCAAACCAGGGAAACTTTTCTGCCCCCCTCCTGGCACCGAAGCCCCTAAAGGGCCATGGTCTGGCTACGGTGCTTGTGCCAGTTGCAAGCCTGCCAGCACCCAGCCAGCAGACCCTGCACCTGGCACGGCATGAGCCAGCCACCCGCTGCCACCCAGCTCTCCACCTCTTCCCAGGACCAGGCTGGCGGCTCCCAGGAGCCTGCCCGGGGCCACAAGAGGTGGGCGCCCGCCTGGTCTAGTGTAGAGATCGTGGACCTCATCGAGGTTTGGGGGGAGGCCTCCAACGTCCACGACCTCCGCACTAGGCACAGGAATGCGGCCGTCTAGGGCAGGATAGCTGCCAGCCTGGCCACCAAAGGCCACATGCGAACCCAGGACCAGGTTTGCATGAAAATCAAGTTGGTCCAGTGAGACCCCCGACCCTGAGCTTAGAACATAAGAATGGCCGTACTGGGTCAGACCAAAGGTCCATCTAGCCCAGTAGCCTGTCTGACGACAGCGGCCAGCACCAGGTACCCCGGAGGGGATGGACCGAAGACAATAACCAAGCGATTAGTCTCATGCCATCCATCTCCAGCCTTCCACAAACAGAGGCCAGGGACACCGTTCCTACCCCCTGGCTAATAGCACTCCATGGACCCAACCTCCATGAATTTATCTAACTTCTCTTTAAACTCTGTTCATAGTCCTAGCCTTCACAGCCTCCTGTGGCAAGGAGTTCCACAGGTTGACTATGTGCTGTGTGAAGAAGAACTTTCGCTTATTAGTTTTAAACCTGCTGTCCATTCATTTCATTTGGTGTCCTCTAGTCCTTCTATTATGGGAACTAATGAAGAACTTTTCTTTATTCACCCTCTCCACACCACTCATGCTTTTATAGACCTCTATCATATCCCCTCAGTCTCCTCTTTTCTAAGCTGAAAAGTCCCAGTCTCTTTAGCCTCTCTTCATATGGGACCTGTTCCAAACCCCTAATCATTGTAGTTGCCCTTTTTGAACCCTTTCCAAGGCCAAAATATCTTTTTTGAGGTGAGGAGACCACATCTGTACACAGTACTGAAGATATGGTGTACCATAGCTTTATACTTCCCCTCCTCCTTCTTCCCCTGGCTTCCCCCTTCCAGCTCCCTCCTCCCAGGTTTCCACCTCCCCTCTCCCACCCTCTCTCTTCCCCTCTCCCACCTCCTTTTCCTAGTCTCCCCAGAGGTTAATCCCCTGCCCCAGTTTTGTTAAATAAAGAGAGTTTCTATTTTTGAACACACGTATCCTTTATTTTTTACATCAGGAAGGGGGGCTAGGGAGGGTAAGTGGAAAGGAGGTGAGGAGGAATGTACGAGCCCCGATGGGGAGGACTGGGGTGGCTCTCTCCTCGGGGTGGAAGCTCTCCTGCAGGGCCTCCTGGATCCTGACAGCCCCCCGATTGACCCCCCCCAGATGGCAGCCTGCGGCAAGTGCAGTGATGTGCCAAGTGAGGGCACTCAGGGCACTCCAAGACAGGACTGCTTTGCTGTCCCTCATCGAGGTAGACAGGCAAGCGGGGAACCCTGAGAACTGTCTGTCCGGGGTGGGGGTTGGGTCCCTTTAAGCACAGCCCTCTGCTAGCCTGAGGCAGCAGCTCCACATTCTAAGTCCTAACCTGATGCCCTGCCGGCACTGGTTCTGGCCAGCCTTAACTTCGGTTCAGGGTCCACTCAATGTGGACATGCTATTTTGAATTAGCAAAACGCTAATTCGAATTAGTTTTTAGGTCTAGATGCACTAATTTGAATTAGCTTAGTTCGAATTATCTAATTTGAATTAAGTTAGTTTGAATTAGTGCTGTAGTGTAGACATACCCCTTCGTCTCTTTCTTTTTTCCCCCTCTCTGAGGGTATCCCTTGGGTTGTTGGTAATAATTATACCACCAGGGACTCTGGAAATGGGGCGGTTTTGAAGGGGACAGCCCTTTCAGAACTGTAACTATGGGTATGTGCTGGTGGCCAGCCAAAGGGCACGGAGATGGGATGGGGCCAAGATAATGGTGCCCGTGCAGGTGAATGGAACCCCCACCACTGCCTTGGTGGATTCGGGTGGTGGCCAGTGCTGGGATTTTGTGGTTCCCAAACAAATGAGTCAGATGCTGGGCAGAATCAAGGGTCTTCGATACTTCAATTCAATTCAACAAGACTTTATTCAATGTGCACAAAGGGAGAGCCCCTGGTACAAAAATCAGCCAGAGCCCCTCGAGCAAGGAGCCCCTCTCCTTGCTATTTTATAGCACATGGCAGTTACATAGCAGGTTACATAAGTTACATAACATAAACCTCTTATCCAATCAGATTTAACCTTTCCATGTATGGATTTGTTCGTCACATGCTTGTACTTCTCCACTCCACATGTTGAGCTCATCCCTCTCCCCTTGGCCTTTTCTAGACTGTTCCTAGGGTGGTGAGCCACAGCATGCTTCTTTATGCATACATACCTTTTAAATCACATTTTGTTTAAAATGAACACAAGCATACCCTTCACCGGGTTTGTCCCCAGTACAGATGTTGTGCATTCATGGGGATGTATGGTCCTACCCCCACAGCCTGAGTGAAGTTGGAAGACGGGCAGTGCGGAGCCTTCTGGCTAGTTGTGGTGGCCCCAAAGCACCCTATCCAGTGATCCTTGGGCAGGACTGGCTGGGGTTTGCCAAATTACTTCAGGAAGGAAGTGCCCTGATGGCGAATACTGCTCTAGCTTGAAAGGCTCGCTGAACCCAGCTAGGCCAGCCTTCTGAGGCAGATCCAGGGGAAGGGACCTCGCAGGCCCTTACGCTGGGGAGACCAGCACTGAGTACAAGCAGCACCCCTACCAGCCCCCCGGCCGATCAACCTAGAGCTAGACGAGGACTTCCTAGAGGAGCAACGGAATGACCCTACACTTAGCTGAGTCTGGGAGCAGGCAGTTAGTCACCCGGAAGGAAAGGAGTAGTCCCCAGGCCAGCCCCAAGGGCCCCGCTTTGAGGTGCGACAGGATCTCCTCTACCACCTAGTTCAGGATCCCCAGACTCAAGCAGAAATGTGCCAGTTGTTCCATCGGTTCCGCCTGGGGCTGTTGCATTTAGCCCATGCTGTCTCCTGGGCAGGCCATCTGGGCAGGGAGAAGACACTGCAGAGAGTGGCACGACAGTTCTGCTGGCTGGGGATCCATCATGAGGTACGAGAGTACTGTGCATCATGCCCCGAGTGCCAGAGGACTAGCACCATAAGTGTCCCCCAGACCCCTCTGGTGCCGTTGCCTGTAGTGGGAACCCCACTTGAGCGGATTGGCCTGGACTTGGTGGGCCCACTAGAAAGGAGACAGACAGGATACAAATATATTTTAGTGGTGGTAGACTATGCCACACGGTACCCCCGAGGCAGTCACGTTGCAAATGGCAACCGCCCGCGTCATTGCGGAGGAGTTGCTGGAAATATTGGGCTGCCCCCGGGAGATCCTCACAGACCAAGGGACGAATTTGATGTCATGACTCACGACTGAGCTGTGCCATTTGCTGAATATCCGCACCCTTAGGACCTCGGTCTACCACCCGCAGATGGACGGGTTGGTGGAGCACTTTAACCGTACCTTAAAGTCGATGTTACACAAGTTTGTAGAGGAAGACGCCCGTCACTGGGATAAGATGTTACCAGCATTGATGTTCGCGGTGCGAGAGGTGCCTAAGGCCTCCATGGGATTCTTGCCCTTTGAGCTCCTGTATGGACGGCAACCCCACGGGATTCTAGACCTCGTCCAGGAAACCTGGGAGGAGCAAGAGACTATGGCCCGAGGCTCCATGCAGTACATCCTACGATTACAGGACCGGCTCCGAGAGTTGGGATGCCTGGCGCAAGAGAATCTACGCCAAGCCCAGGAGGTCCAAATGACTCATTATAACGGGGGGGTCGGACCCGGACCTTCCAGCCAGGAGACCAGGTGCTGCTGTTGCTCCCTTCCTCGGAATCCAAGCTCTTTTGGCTAAGTGGCAAGGACCATTTGAGGTGGTGAGGCAGGTGGGCCTGGTGGATTATGAAGTACGGCTGCCAGGAAGGAGGAGAGAGGTGCGGATATATCACGTGAACCTTCTTAAGGGGTGGAAGGAACGGGAGGCCCTGATGATTACCCCATATCCTATGGAACTGGAGTTAGGGCCAGCAGCCGAAGAAGATTCCGCACCCTCACACTTCAATGTCAGCCCTGACCTCAGTTCAGAACAGCAGGAGCAACTCCACCAGCTGCTGAACGACTTTCCTCAGGTCCTGTCATCCAAGCCCGGGAAGACAAGCTTAATGTGCCACCACATCGCCACCCTCCCAGGACAGAAGGTATGGGACCACCATCATCTGCTCCCTCGGAAGCTGTGGGACACTGTCTGGAAAGAGCTGGACCAAATGCTAGCTTTGGGAGTGGTAGGGGAATCCTGGA
The DNA here is from genome assembly GCA_019425775.1 of Rafetus swinhoei. Classification (NCBI taxonomy): domain Eukaryota; kingdom Metazoa; phylum Chordata; order Testudines; family Trionychidae; genus Rafetus; species Rafetus swinhoei. Next base: position 9,509,423 of record CM033448.1, on the reverse strand, counting down.
GCGACTGGCGGAGCCCTATAGTCCTGGTACCGAAAGCGGATGGGTTGGTCAGGTTTTGTGTAGTTTTCAGGAAAGTAAACGCCATCTCCCGCTTCGATTAATACCCGATGCCTCGAGTGGATGAGCTGTTGGAGCCATTAGGTCACGCCAGAGTCATATCCACTCTTGATTTAACCAAAGGCTACTGGCAATTCCCCTGACGCCAGCATCAAGGGAAAAGACGGCCTTTTCGACACCTTTTGGTCTCTTCCAATTTACAACAATTCCATCTGGCCTTCACGGGGCAGTAGCCACTTTCCAGCGGCTCATGAATAAAGTCCTAAGTCCACATAATGATTATGCGGTGGCGTATATTGATGATATCGTGGTTTACAGCCGCAGTTGGATGGAACACCTTCAATATCTGGCACAGGTGCTGCAAGCGTTAGCAAAGGCCGGCCTCACAGCCAACCCGGCGAAGTGCCACTGGGGACATCAGGAAGTGAGCTACCTGGGCTATACAGTCAGAAGAGGGCAGCTCCGACCCTTGGTGGACAAAGTTCAAGCACTGCAGGAGAGCTCTATACCTACCACGAAGAGGCAGGTGATACAATTCCTGGGGCTGGCGGGATACTATCATCGCTTTATTCTGAACTTCGTGACCATCGCAGCACCTCTTACAGATTTCACAAAGAATACTCAGGTACGCCGTAACGAGTGGGCCCCAGGGTGTGAAGCTGCCTTTCGGACATTGAAGGGGCAGTTAGCTGGGGAACTGGTGCTTGTTCAGCCTGACTTTGATAAACCATTTATTTTGCAGACTGATGCCTCATGAGTAGGGATGGGGGCAGTTTTATCTCAGGTGGTAGAGGGTGAGGAGCACCCCATTCTGTATCTTAGCTGGAAGCTATTTCTGCAAGGGTATGTCTACACTTGCAGCCTATTTTGGAATAGGGCTGCAAATGTAGGCATTCGGAATTGCAAATCAAGCCCGGGATTTAAATATCCCACGCTTGATTTGCATCTTCCCGGCCAGGCGCCATTTTTTGAAATTTACAAGCCTGGAATAACTGCCCACGTCTCCATGCGGCAGTGAAACGGGCATTTGAAATAAAGCCCTATTTCGAACTACCTGTTAAACCTCATTGCAGGAGGAATAACAGGTAGTTCGAAATAGGCTTTATTTCAACGCCCGCTTCACTGCCACGCGTGGATGCGGCAGTTATTCCGGCTTGTAAATTTCAAAATGGCGCCCAGTCGAAGATGCAAATCAAGCGCGGGATATTTAAATCCCGGGCTTGAGTTGCAATTCCGAATGCCTACATTTGCAGCCCTATTCCAAAATAGGCTGCAAGTGTAGACATACCCCAAGAGACTAGATACTCCACAATAGAGCAGGAGGCCCTCGCGGTGAAATGGTCCATAGAGTCCCTAAGGGTATGTCTACACTAGCTCGTTAGTTCGAGCTAGGTAGGCAAATGAGGGCAACCGGAGTTGCAAATGAAGCCTGGGATTTAAATATCCCGGGCTTCATTTGCATCTTCCCAGGCGCTGCCATTTTTAAATCCCCCTTACTCTGAACTCCGTGCCCGTGGCTACACGCGGCACGGAGTAGGTAGTTCGAATTAGGTAGTTCGAATTAGTTGCCCTCATTTGCCTACCTAGCTGGAACTAACGAGCTAGTGTAGACATACCCTCAGATATTACCTGCTAGGGAGCTGGTTCACCTTGGTAACTGACCATACACCACTGAAATGGCTCCATGCCAAGAGACTCTAATGCGCGGATTATGCATTGGTACCTATCCCTACAGCCTTTTGTTTTTCAGGTAGTGCATCGTCCAGGTAAAGCCCACCCTAATGCAGATTTATTTTCAAGGACAGGTGAAGAGGAGTCGGCAGGACCCCCACTGCTGACCCTCTTAAGGAGGAAGGTGTGTGACGGGGCAAAGCAGCCCCACATTGAAGTCGCCGGGCCCAGCCAGAGTTACCTGGCTACAACAGCCCTTCCCCAGCACCCCTACTGGGCATGCCTAAGCTGCAGCTCTGCCATAAAAGCCTGGGGAAGGGCTCAGTCTGGGCTGGCAGCCGGAGGAGGAAGACCTACAGAGGAAGCTCCTGACCTGCAGCGACCAGCAACCCCAGTAGAAGCCTGAAGGGACACCAAGACCAGTGGGAACATTGCAGAGGCCAAGGAGATGTCGCTGCCGTGAAGGCAGAGAGCCAGGTAAGTACGGGGGACGTGACCCCAGTGAACCAGGTAGGAAGTGGCCCAGGGCATGAGTGGGAGCCGCCTCTCCCACCCCGGGAACCTCGGCGCGTTTCAGCAGGCCTTCCCCAGTGAGGGAGTGGCACGCCATCCTGTCACTCATAGGGCCCTGGGCCAGGACCCGGTGGAGTAGGGTGGGCCTGGGTCCCCCTACCAGGGGTGCGACCCCACTATAACCCTGATCTACCAGCGCAGGCCTTGCCTTAAAGGGCCATACTGAGACTGTGTTTGTGGACTCAGGCCAGAGGGCCTGGCCTTAGAGGGCCGTACTGGGACTGTGCTTTCTGACTTAGGCTAGTGGGCCTTGCCTTAAAGGGCCCTTCTTAAACTGCGTTTATTGAGGCTGTGCTAATTGATGCAGGCCGGCGGGCCCTATTCCAAAGGGGTAGTCAGTGGAGATTTGTGGACTTGGGGCCTTTCATGACCCATCAGAGGGGGCCGGAGAGAGCGCCCCACCACAGTTCCATGTAACAGAACAGGGCCCTGGTGATTCCCCAGCACTGTATGTGATTAAGAAGGAGATATTGGCCATGGCTTCTGGGGCTGTGCCAGTGGTTCGAGGAACTGCCCCTGATTTTGATACATTGGCTTTTAAGACTGCATTTTAGGATCCATAGATCCAGTATAGATGAAGTGAAGAGTGAGGGGGGATTTGATAGCAGCCTTCAACTTCCTGAAGGGAGGTTCCAAAGAGGCTGGAGAGAGGCTGTTCTCAGTAGTGACAAATGGCAGAACAAGGAGCAATGGTCTCAAGTTGTGGTGGGAGAGGTCCAGGTTGCATATTAGGAAAAACTATTTCACTAGGAAGGTGGTGAAGCATTATTTCGTCTACACAGCCGTTATTTCGAATTAACTTTCCTAGCATCTACACAGCCAAACCGCTATTTTGAAACAAATTCGAAATAGCGGAGTGCTTATTTCGAATTTGGTAAACCTCATTCTATGAGGAATAATGCCAAATTCAAAATAGCTAATTCGAAATAAGCACTGTGTAGACGCTTATTTCGAAATAGGGGGCCTCCAGCCCTTCCCAGGGTGCCCTGGTAGCCACTCTGGGCCGAACCAGGAAAACTCCTGCTTCCTCTCTCCCCTCCCCCCCAGTCCCGGAGCCCTTAAAGGGGTAGATTCAGTTTGGCCACAGGGCCTGTGCCAGCTCTAGGCCTGCCAGCCCAGAGCCTGCAGGCGCTGCCCCAGACCCAGTTGCCAGCATGAGCCAGCCAGTGCCAGCCAGCCCTCCACCACTCCCCAGGAACAGTCTGGCAGCTCACAGGAGCTGCAAAAGGTGGGCACGTTCCTGGTCCAGTGCGGAGATCATGGACCTGATTGAGGGAGGCCTCCAATGTCCATGATCTTCACACTAGATGGAGGAACACAGCTGTCTACAGGCGGATGGCTGACAGCCTGGCCACCAAAGGCCACACGTGCAACCAGGAGCAGGTGTGCATGAAAACTAAGGAGCTGAGGCAGGCCTATGCCAGGGCCACAGGGGGCAGCTCCCAACCAGGGGCAGACCCAGACCCCTTCCCCTACTTTGAGGCCCTGGACTGCATCTTGGGGGGCTGGACGGTTTGTGCCCCCCAGGTGGTTATCAACCCTGGGGCAGAGGGCCCTGACCAGGGCACGGAGGAGGAGGACAATGGCCAGGAGTTGCAGGACCCGGGAGGGAGCATGACACTCACCCTGGACCCCTGAGGCATAACAGCAGCCATATCACCGCTGTCTTCAGAGGCTGGGGAGGCCTCGACATGTGAGTGCCATCACTGTCCCCTTATGTGGGGTGGGTTGGGGGGGAAGAGAAGGAGCTCAGGGACCGCGCATGTGGGCTTTGCTGACCACAGATCACGCAGCAACCTGTGCATATGCTGTGCCAGCCAGGGCATGTGGCCCTGGCTGGCTGCCACACAGGGGCCCTGGCCTGTTAGCCACACGCATGTATGTATGAAGGCACATGACAAGCTCCTGACCCCGGGGAAGGACACTGCACAATGCCCTCCCTCCACAAAAACCCTCTACGCAGAGGCAGGGCACATCCTTCCCTCCCACTCCACCCCCCACACACTATATACAGCACAGGGGCATGGTTACAGTCCCGGGCCAGCTCACACTCCTGGGGATAGCGGGACATGATGGTGAGGATGGCACGTCTCTGCACCTTGCAGAGGGGGGGCTGGGCTTCACCCACTGTGTCCCCAGGGATAACTGACCACCTCTCTGGTTTCTCCACAGCCACACCAGCTGCTAGTGCAGGGCGCACCACCCCACCCAGGACAGCCTCCCGCACCTGGGCCAGCAGGCTCACCCGGAACCAGGAGGAGTACCAGTGGCAGCACCTGGGGTTACTGCAAAGGCAGGTCCACAGCCAGGAGCATTGGGTGCAGGAAGACCTCCAGCTGTGGCAGGAGAGCTTGCGGGAGCTGTGTGACCAGGGCCGTGCCATCCATGACCACCTGAAGACCATGCTGCAGAGATTGCTGCCTGCTGCCGCTCCAGCCCCTGCGGTCGCCCCAGCTATTGCATCTCCTCCCACTCCTGCTCCCACTCCTGCTTCTTCCTCCCCCCCCCAACCTGCTTCCCCGGGATGCCGAGGCCCCTGCAGTGCTGGGAGACAGGTGGGCCGGCAAGACCCCCAACCCTGATTCTCCTCCCCTTCCTCCCTTGCCTCCCCTTCCAGCTCCCTGCTCCCAGGTTTCACCTCCTCCTCTCCCACTCATCCTCCTCCCCAGTTATGGACAATAAAGAGGGTTTTTTTGGCAACACGTGTTTTTATTTGACATCAGAAAGGGGGGTTAGGGAGGGGAAAGTGGAAGGACGTGAGGGTGGAATAAGGCACAAGGCCCCAGTGGGGCATGCCAGGGAGACTTCACTCCTCCTCCGTCTGGAAGCTCTCCCGCAGGGTCTTCTGGATACCGACAGCCCCCCAGTGGGCATCCCGTCTCTCAGCCATGCAGGGCTGCACGTACAGGCCAGCCAAGTGGTTGGCCTCTGCCATCCAGCCTGGCAGGAAAGCCTCCTCCTTCCGCTCACACAAATTGTGCAGCACACAGCACGTTGCCACCACATGCGGAATATTCCGCTCGGAGGCCCAGGCAGGGGAGGAGGCATCTAAATCGGACCTTCAGCCGGCTGAAGGCACCCTCCACCACAATGAGGCCCCTGCTGAGCCTGGTATTAAAGACCTGCTGGGAGGGGTTGAGGTGTCCAGTGTAGGGCTTCATGAGCCAGGGTTGTAGTGGGTAGGCTGCATCCCCCACCAGGCACACAGGCATGTCCATGTCCCCGACACTCATGTGGCGGTTGGGGAAGAAGGTCCCGGCGTGCAGCCTCTGGCACAGGGAGGAGTTGCGGTAAACCTGCTCATCGTGTGCTTTGCCAGACCAGCCCACGTTAATGTCCACGAACTGGCCCTGGTGGTCAGACACAGCCTGCAGGATGACCGAGAAGTATCCCTTCTGGTTGATGTACAGGGAGGCCTGGTGTTCTGGAGCACGGATGGGGATGTGTGTCCCATTGATTGCCCGCCCCCCCGCATTTGGGGAAGCCCAGGGTGCCAAACCCCTCAATCACCGTGTCCACATCAGTGAGGCGGATGACTCTGCAGAGCAGCACTCTATTGATGGCCTTGACCATCTGCAGAGGGACACAAAAAACCACCAAGAGTCACTGGGGTGCCAGGGTGGCTGTGAGAATGCTCCTTCCCCACCACTGCCCCATACCCCCTCCCCAGGAGCAACCCCCCTGCAATCCTGGCCACCCCAGGCAGTCCGTTGTGTGGCTGGGACAGCACAAACCCTCCCGTGGAGGGGACTTGTACCCCCCTCCCCCTCTTTTCCCTAGGGCACCCCATCCCCTCCTCGCACCCCCGCCCCAGCATAGTGGCCAGAGATTGCCATACCTGCATGAGCATTGCTCTGATGGTGGATTTCCCCACGCCAAACTGGTGGTTCATGGATCAGTAGCTATCCGGCGTGGAGAGCTTCCAGAGGGTGATGGCCACACGCTTCTGGAGGGGAATGGTGGGCCTCATGTGCATTTCCCGTCGCCGCAGAGCAGGGGCGAGCCACTCTCAGACCTCGAGGAAGGTGTCCTTCATCCTGAAGTTCTGGGATCACTGTTGGTCTCCCCAGCACTCCAGGACGATGTGGTCCCACCAGTCGCTGCTGGTGTCCAGACGCCAGATGCAGCGCAACACACTGGCATCCGGGTGCTGCTCCTCCACAGCCCCCAGAGGGTCTGGAAGAGAACCTGGGGGTTAGGCTGCCACAGATGGTGCCAGGCAGTCTCCAGCACTTGCTGCCAGGCTTGCAGCAAGACATCCAAAATGGGCACCAGAGTGCCCAGGGGCAGCTCTGGCTCCATAGTGCTGAGTGCTGTGGTGTCCCGAGTCAGGGCAACCAAAGCAATCAAAGAAAAAAAAATGCTTTACTGTCCCTCAGCGAGGTAGGCAAGCAAGCAGAAAAACCTGAGAACTGGCTGTCCAGGGAGGTCCCTTTAAGCACAAGCCTCAGATAGCCTCAGACAGCAGCCACACAAAGCAACTACTGACCTGATGCCCTGCTGGAACTGGTTTCAGCTGGCCTTAAATGCGATTCAGCGTCCAATCAGTGTAGACGCGCTATTTCAAAATACCAAAATGCTATTTCGAAATGCATTTTGTGTGTAGACGCGTTATTTTGAAATAACTTATTTCTAATTAACTATTTTGAAATAAGATATTTCGAATTAATGCTGTAGTGTAGACATACCCTATGCTAATCGACACTGGAGCATCAGTCTGTGTGCTTGGAGAGCACTGGCTTTCCAGGGATGCTGTGGAAACAGAACAGTCAAGCCGGCTGGTCTAATATACAGGGGAGACAACGAGAGCCTCTATCACAAGACCAGTCCCGACCTGTGTTGGGAATCAGGAGTCATGGATCAAATACTGTGTTCAGAAACAGGATCCCACTGTGAATGGGAAAAAGGAGGGTGGAATATTGGGAATGTCTTACCTTAGTCAGGGGAGGCTGAAAGTGGATTTAGCCAGTGGGCTCTTATGGGCAAATGGTAAAGAGCCAACAGAAACAGACACCCCCTACGTTAATGCCATACATCGATGTGCAGCTGTAAAGACCCCAGGAGGAGGGCAAGTAGAAGAGGACTTATGGTGGAAAAGTTTCCTGGCGTTTGGGCTAAAAATAAATTGGAGTGTGGAAAAATTGATGCTCAGGTTTTTATTTGAGGACCTAACCCTACTCCACAGCAACAATACAAATATCCCCAGGAGGCAGAGGAAGGATTAAAATCCACCATTGACACTTTGCTAGAGCAGGGTGTTATTGTGCAAATGGCTAGCACTAATAATGCCCCAGTTTGGCCTGTACTGAAAGGGGATGGGAAAACCTGGCGAATGACAGTGGATTTTAGCGCATTAAATGCAGTAACCCCTGTCACTGCTCTAGTTGTGGCTAAGTACCAAGAAGTGGTTGCTGCAGTAGCAGATGGAGCACAGTGGTTCTCAGGAATAGATTTAGCAAATGCTGCTTTTGCCATTCCCTTGCACCCTGAGTCTTGGTACAAATTTGGGTTCACTTACAGGGGACAGCAGTTCTGTTTCACTAGAGTCCCGCAGGGTTTTCACAACGCCCCTGCGATCTGTCACTGTCATGTGGATAAAATGTGGGAAAAGTTGACACCTGCAGAACAAAAGAGTAATTTTCTATGTTGATGATATACTGGTGCATGGGGACAATTAAAAAGACGTTGGTAGGATAACAGAGAGTGTGTTACAGATCATCCAAGACACTGGATTCAAGGTTAGCCGAGCCAAAGCCCAATTGGTGCTGCAAGAGGTAAAGTATTTAGGGGTCATACTGGGAAGAGAGGGACAAACCCCAGGTGCACAACGGGTGGAACTGATTGGAAAACTTCCTGCCCCTGCTGATGTGGCATCCTTAAGAGCCCTTTTGGGAACCCTGAATTTCTCAAGAGATTTTATTGAAATATTTTCTGACAAGAGTCTCCCGCTGTATTTTCTCCTAAAGAAAGGGCGGCAATGGGAATGGGGACCTGATCAAGGAAAGGCCTTACTGACCCTGAAACAGGATCTGGCCCAGGCCCCAGCCCTAGCATACCCAAAGGTGGGAGAGCCACTCATCCTGCAATTGGCTAGCACAAACCTAGCGCTGGGAGCAGCGCTGCTACAGAGCACAGGGAAACTACAGGTTGTGGCCTGTGGGTCCAAAACTCTGAATTACACTCAGCAAAATGTCACCCCCCCGTGAGAAAGAGTGCTTGGCCTTAGTGTGGGCCCTGCAGCACTGGGAGTATCTCATCAGAGGGGCCAAAGTCGTAGTGCAGACCACACATTCCCGACTGAAATCCATCATCTCAGGAAAGCCACAAGAAGGGCAGGTATCTAATCCTAGGTTGGCACAATGGACTCTGGCTCTTGTCAATTGAGGAATTAGCCAAGGGGAAAGGTGCTGGCCCCTGTGCCTTATGGCCTTGTGGTGCAAGGGCAGGAGCATGAGTGTCCCCTGCCAGAGTACAAACAGGTGGAATGGCCAGTGAGATCAGGACTCACCTTACAGAAAGCTCAGGAGGAAAATGCCCAGTTCTGGTTTGTGGATGGATCTAGTTTTTTTAGTGCTGGGAAAGCTAAAACAGGGTTTGGAGATGTAAAGGTCAATACCAACCAGGAGCTGAAGGGACCGGCAAGGCTCCACTCAGGACAAGCTGCAGAAGTGGTGGCAGTGCTGAAGGTGCTACAGGAGGAGGCTCAGGAAGCCACCCTGACAATATTTACTGATTCAGACTGGGTGTGCAGAGCACTAGTGATGTGACTACCCATTTGGGCAGCTAGGGGGATGTGTACAGGTGATGGAAAGCCAGTAGCCCATGCACTGTACTGGGAGCAAGTGGCAGTCCTATTAAAGGGCAGAACAGGAGACGTGTATATAACACATGTGAGAGCACATCAGAAACCAGGGAGTGAGGAAGGATTTTGGAATAACAGGGCAGATGCTTTTGCCAAACAAGGGGCCCTGCTAACACAAAGCGAGGAAGAGGAGGAGGTGATCAGTATAGTAACCAGAGCACAAAAGCAGGTGACAAGTCCAGAGACATTGGATCTGCAAGCCCTACAGGAAGGGGATGAAGAAATTGAGCAATTCCTGAGGCAAGGGATAATCCGAGGGAAATGGCATGTACACAAAGTCTCTGAAGGGGTAGTTTGGGTCACTAAACATGACCCAACCCTTGGGGAATGGCCTAAATGGTGGTTGGTGCCTAAAAAGGTCAGAACTGAACTGATTCAATATGTTCACAAGCAAGGGCATTTTGGGGTGGACAAAACCATGGAAAGAGTCAAAGATATAGGGAAGAGAGGGACAAACCCCAGATGCACAACGGGCGGAACTGATTGGAAAACTTCCTGCCCCTGCTGACGTGGCAGGAAGTCACCTGCTGGCGCCCCCAAGGGAAGATGTAAAGCGGTGGTGTAATAATTGTTTGTGATGTGCTATGGTTAATGCAGACCCACAGATACAAAAGGGCCCCGTTGCTCACCAAAGGATCGAGGGTCCCTGGGCCCAGTTACAGATAGACTATATTGGACCGCTACCAGTTACTCCAAGGAACAATAAGTACTGTTCGGTAATTGTAGATCCCTTTATAAAATGGGTAGAAGCCATCCCAACAAAGACTAACACAGCTTTGACTACAGCCACGCAATAGTTTAATGTGGTGTATAGCCGGTGGGGGCTGCCAAAGGAAATTGATTCCGATCAAGGTCCACGCTTCATTGGGGAAACTATGCAGGAACTGTGTAAAATGCTTGGCATTAGCAAAGGTTCCACATAGCAGGACACCCCCAATCCTCAGGACAAGTGGTACGAACTAACCACACTCTAAAGGATGCTCTGAGAAAAATGGTAAAGGAAAATGGAAAAGACTGGGATGAAAAGCTGCCCATGATCCTAATGGCCTTAAGGTCAGTCCCAGCGAGTCATGGTTACACTCCCTTTGTGGCAATGACGGGAAGGGACATGCGAACACCCCAGCAGTGGTGGTTAGATGTTGATATTCCAGATGGGTGGCAACCCAAAGTGCTAAGTGACCAGTGAATCCAGTCTCTTGTAGAGGCATTAACAGAAATCCACAAGAAAATAGCAGAACAGCTGGGTGTTAACATCCAAAAGATGGATAAAAGACTGGGCTGGGTAAAAAGGCCTGTTGAATGGGAAGTCGGAGATCAGGTGCTACATTGGAAATTCGCAGAGCAAGATCACCCCTTGGGAATGAAATGGGAAGGCCCAGTGCATGTTGTGGAAAACGCCAGCCCAACAGTGTACCAGGTAGAAATCTGGTCAAAGAGGCTAAACATGCCAAAGTTAAAATGGTTCCATTCTTCCCCGCTTAAACCATGGAAAGGGGACTCCAAGCAGTAATCTCTACCTGGCCCCACCCAGGGGGGTTAGAAAAATGTCTGTTTTGTCTTTCAGAGTTCTAAAAGATTGGCGCCAGCAGAAGAACACAAGTGACCCAAGCACCGTTATGAAGAAGCTGCTGTCGCGACTGTGTGTCTATGTGTGTTTTATGTTCCATGTTGTTTGTCTGATAGCGAACCCTATTCTCTGGCCTGTCGACATCCATGTAGTAAATGTAAATAATTTCTGGGTAATGGCACAATGCTGGATCAATCCAATAGTGTTCAATCACACCAGCTGTTGCTTGTGCTAGGTAATGGTTACCCATTACCATAACTTAACTGGTGGGCTATCACCAGAAGCCACATCACAATCTAAGTTGTCAATAATGACTGGATACTCTATGGAAGGAAATTGTACGGGACCAAAAATCACAATATATAACATTGACTGCCTTAAGCTCACTCAGAAGCAAGAAGTCAATCCGCTTAGGATCCCTGTGTTCTCTCCAAAATGTGGGATACTTAAGGTTATGGGGTTTCACAAGGCATAAGGGATCAGTTGACAAAGGCTTTCCCTGTCGACCGATCTGCGTCTTGACTGCCCCATTGTGCCGACAATCAACTGAGCCGACACAACGCGGCAGCCATTTTTATTTTAATGAAGCGGGGCCATTAATCCAGTAGGGGCCCCACACCCACTCTGATCACCCTCTTATTGCTAACATGCCTGTAGAAACCTTTCTTGTTACCCTTCACATCCCTTGCCAGCTGCAATTCCAATTGTGCTTTCACCTTCCTGATAACTCCCCTGCATTCTTGAGCAATATATTTATATTCCTCTCTAGTCATCTGTCCGAGTTTCCACTTCTTGTAAGCTTTCCAGGGACACGGGCTTTCTCTACTAATTTAGCAAGGAGAGAGGTCTTTTTAACTGCCCCCCCACACCTCCTGGTCCCTTTCTCAAACATTTCAAGTGTTGTATGTTTGTGTAGCTCTCCTTGGAGAGAGTGGGTGAGGGAAACAGGAATTTTGCTTCATAGAGGTCAGAGAGGGTAAAAGAAGTAGGAGGAGTGAGGGGTGTGAGAAGTTTGCTTTAAGGCGTCTGACTTAAGGCAATTAAAAATCGTCCATGCAGTTTTCAGCCACCCTGGCTGCCAACACACACTAATGATTAACAATGTGCTGCTTCCCAGCCATCTGCTGCAGAGTTTCTACTTTATTTCTAAGATTAGTAACTCCCTCCCATAAATATGAGAGACCCTCACACAGAGCCTGACCAGCAGAGCCCTGAGAACTCCTGAACACCAGGGAGGCCTTCACCCACCCTTGAATGGCAGACCAATCCTGATGGCCCCCGGTGGGATCCACGTAAGGACCCCCTCCCATTTCCCCACCAACTTGTTAATAAAATCCCCAACAGTTGTTGCAGTAACGAGCCCGTCAGACTTACCCATGTGATCCATCCAGATGTGATGACCAGGCAAGACTCTCCCTGGGATCCTGTTCATGATGCCAGATGTTAGAGAAGAAACAGGTGACCCAGGGGCTGATGGGGTAAATGGAACTGCTGTATTGCCTACGCACATTTACCTCAGACCCCCAACGTATCGTTCTGAGTGGCAACAATTTGGCACCAATTACACCCTTTTATCTATTTTAATATATCACACATCTATCACTACTTTCCCTAGAACCTTATTTGGTATATTAACTCCCATGCAATTAATGTTAATAAGCAGGCAATTTATATTATTATACCTGCCTTTAATTACTATTTACAGAATTTCTAATTAAGTCAACACTTTTCTACACCACAGACTTTCCAAATCAGCAGGTTATAGAGATTACAAGAAAAACAACCCTGAAATATTTTATACAGAGCCAGTGAGGGTAAGTAAAAGACCCAACAAACACCCCCTCCTATCTATCTCTCTATCTCTCTCAGACAGGTGGTGCTGGATGGGACCTGGAGAGTGTTTTGAGTGCAGTCCCCAGTAACTGTGGCCGAGCCCCAATGGGTGCTTGTCCAACCTGCTCTGAAAATCCTCCAGTGATGGGAACCCCCAAGGTTCCCCACCCCCACTCCTGGCACTTATCTGAAATCTCCCAGCTGCTGATTTATTGGGTTTCTCCGACCTTTGAAATTCACCAGAACAATTTACTGCATTTCTCCGCCCTGCTCCAGGAATCTGAGGGTGTCCCCCCTCACACTCCGAGCGCCAAAATCCCTGGTCCTGCTGCCCAGATCAGTGCCGTCTGGGTGCTTGCCAGGTACGCTCAGCCCCTTCTGCTGCTGGGTCTATGGATGACACCCCAGGCGTGTCTCCCAAAGAATGAAGGTGCTTTGGGTCTCCCTGCTGCTCACCTACCTCGTCTCCTCCGCCTCTGTGGCTGGTGAGTGGGGCCTGTCATTGCCAGATTGTTTGGCTGCGTCTCACCAGCAGGGTGCGGCTTGGGGCCCCTGCCAGGAACAGGGGAGCTAATGGGGTTCCCACCACATCCCAAGTCCTGGCACCCCTAAAATCCACAGAGTCTAAATCCAAAGAGATAGCCTCCAGGTGAAAAACGCACACCTTATTTCCAGCTTGATTCTTCTTTGTCTTGCAACTTCCGGGTAGTGGCTCTTGCTCGAGTCTTGTCCTGCGGCTCCGAGTGACCCTCCTCTGGCTAATTGCTCAGTCCAGTCGCTCAGTTTTTGGAGCACATTGTCTGAGATTCTGCCCACTTGCTGTTCCAACAGTGGAGAGAGGGTTGGAGTGAAGGCGTCTGTGTCCACTCACCATCCGCTAGATTTCCACGTATTTCTCTGTCCCTGCTGGGACAGCCCAGGCTCCTGGAACCAAACAGCCAACGAGGGGTCCTGTGGCACCGTATAGACCAACACACTGGTTGTTCAGCCGCTTTGGCGGGTGGGAGCCCATTTCATCAGATGCATGAAGTGGAAAGTTCCGTCGGGCAGAGACACGTACAGAGAGGGGTGTGCTGTGGGGAGGACCCGTGCTAAGGAGCTCAGTTCAGTCGGGTGGATGCGGTCCACTCCCACAGTTGACAAGAAGGTATGAATACCAAATAAGGGGAAATTCCCTTTGGTAGGAGCCAGGCCCCGCCAGTCTCTATTCAGACCCAGCCTGGCAGTGCCAAGTTCACCCGTGAATCCCAGCTCCGCGTTTCAGGCTGCAGGCAGTTTCTGAAGTGGCTTTGCTCAAGTGCGACAACTTTCCAGTCTCTCACGGCGTGTCCAGGGAGAGACGTGTTCTCCTGCTGGCGTCTGCGGTCTGATGTGTGTCCACTTGCTCTGCTGCACAGAGAGAGGCCTGTGTGGCCAGTGTCTCTGACAGAGGGACACTGCTGACACCTGAGGCCATATTCCACGTGAGCAGGGGTGAAGCAGGTGAAGCCGCCCCTGATGGTGGGGCGATGTGCTTGGTCCTACGATGGTGCCACTGGGGTAGGGTGGCAGCGAGCTGGCAAGGGGGCTGGTTGCAGGGATCAGTTCCAGGGTCAGTGTTTCTGTGACGTGTGTGTAGCTGCCTGTGAGCGTTTGCTTCAGGGTGGGGTGTCTGTAAGCGAGGCCTGGCCAGCCCCCATTGCTCCTTGCCACTAGTCCACATTGCAACCCTGCGAACCTCGGGGGAGCTGCAGTCTTGCATTGCTTGTCCTGGCTGACCCCTCCCCCTTCCCCGTCCTCCCTCCTCAGCGCTGCGTCTGCAGCTGTCCCTCTGCAGCTCTGGGGGGCAGGTTTGGACAGGGTGTGATTCTTCCCAAAGGCCTGTCCCTGGGGAGAGCTCTAGCCGTGCGCCTGCCAGGAAGAGAAGGGGAAGGGCTGGTCTCCCGGCCGGTGGCTGGCACCAGCTCAGAAGTGGCAGACACAGCTGTGGCGGAGTTTATTTAGTGGGGTGGCACATTGTTGGCGGTGTGTTCTGGGTGAGGGAGCGAGGACAGACTCGGTGCAGAGGGAGCTGGCTGGAAACACAGCCAGAGCTGGGCAGGCGCTTCCAGAAGCCAGCACAACATACTCTGGCCACCTCTCGGCCTCCCTCCGTGTGCTCACATCTGCTCACCAATGTTTCCTGTACGCATACACCAGGCACTTGTGCGGGTGCCCAGGAGAGTCACGTACCGCCCAGCTGATTAGCCCAGTGCCCGCACGCAGCTGGAGGTAAAGGCAGCTAGGGCAAAGGTGGAGGTGGCTGTGGAGGGGGGTGGGGGCAGGTGGCGGCTCTGGATCTGAAGGAAGGGGCAGGGGCTGGCTGGAGTCTTGGCAGTGTGTGTGTGTGTGTGTAAGGGGGTAGGGGTCCAGGGCCTGGCATGAGGAGGATGGGGGAGCACTGTGATTGGCCAAATGGGAGCAGTGTGGAAAGCCACCAGTGCACCACCATGCAGCCCACCTCCAGTTGGGAGCAATCAGCGTGGGGATGGAAAGGGCTAGAGGGAACACTGCTGGTCATCCCAGTAACCTCACAACCAGCCTGCAGCCATCTCATTCATTCACACCTGGCCCTGGCTTTCCCACCTGGCATTTGCCCAGCCATGGGCTCTGGGCTTGAGGCAGCTAGAGGTGAATGGCCTGGCCAGCGGGTCCTTTGAGGTCAGCGCAGGCCTTCCATTCCGTACCTGCAGGTTCTTCGTTTGTGTGAAAGTATCCAGTCCGGTCCATGACACACCTAGCGCCAGCCTCCCAGTTACGCTCAGTGCAGCCTAGCACAAGGCGAGCAGGGTAAACCGAGGCATGCAAAGTGCTCATAAAATATTCCCTACAATTCTCACATTCATCATAGAGAGATAGAGGGTGTTTCTGGAGTAGGGGGCAAGGGGAGGATGTCCACTTAGAGAGATGGGATTTATGAGGATGGATGGTTGGACAGAGATCCCCATATGCACCCCTCTATCTATTTATCCCATTGTGCTCTCCCTTTCTCTCCCTTCCTCACATCTATCTATCTACCCCAACACTCCCCCCCCCCCCCGGTATATATATATTGTTTCAAAAGAGCCTAGAGCTATCTGCCACTGCTGCTGCTACAGCAGCAGGGACGGGGACCTCTGGGCCCCTTTGAAATGCAGGACCCCTGTGCAATTGCCCCCTTTCCCCACCTCCCATCAGTAGGCCTGGCCCCAGGTAAACGACCTGCATCCCTACCCCAAGCCCTGAGCCCCCTCCAGCCCCCTCACTTCCTCTTTGACCCCACACCCCAACCCCAAACTCCTCCACCACCCAAACTTCTGCCCAGACCTACTCCCCACCCCACCCCGAGACACTTCCTGCACCCCAAACCTCTTGTCCCCAGCCTAGAGCCCCCTGAAGCCCAAATGCCTCTAGCCCTACCCCAGAGCCTGCCCCCAGCCAGAGCCCTAACCCCCACCTGGGCCCCAACCAGGGTTGGCCCTACCATGAGATGAACTGAGGCAGCTGCCTCAGGTGCCAAACTGTGGGGGGGCGCCACTAGGACCCAGAGTGTAGAAAATTGTGTCTGCTGCCGGTTCATATGTACGTAGCAGAGCAGTACTATGAGAGGAGCAGAACAGGAAGAAGGCAGAATTGAGACCTTTCAAAGTTTTGGCCCAAGTGAGGGGTCATGGGGGCATCATTTGAGCTCCCTGCCTCAGGTGCCAAAATGTTGAGGGCCGACCCTAGCCCCAACCCCTCTAACGCTGAATGCCTCAGCTCAGTCGTGCCACAGATCATCCATGTGCAGAATGAATTTTGTTATGTGCACTGATATGGAGGTGACATGTCGCATATCAATTGCATATTGCACAACATCTCTGTGTCGCAAACATCTCCATACTACACATCACCTCCATGTCGCACGTCACCTGCACATTGGTGCACATAACAACGTTCATTCCGTGTGTGGACATAGAAAATGAAAGGGTCACTAGCCAACAGGCTCGCGTGCTCGTTGGCTGGGCTCTCTTGTCTGGGCCTGGTCTTCTTTGGCACATTGGCTAATGTGAATCAAGGTTCACACTGAGGCTTCCCTGCCCCCTTCGCCCCTGCCTTTTCCTGGCACAACCTGCCCTGGCCCTGGGAGAGTGATGCAGCTGGAAAGCACAAGGGTGAAGGTCGGGGCGGCTGCCACGTGATGCTGCTGGTGCCTGCCATGGTGCCGGGAGAGGCCGCTGAAGACTGGGAGCGAACTGTCAGGGGGCGCGTGGCCCGGCCTGGGTTTCCTCTTTCTCCCAGCCACATTCAAGCCTTCCTGGAGGGTGCATAAGACCCCATGGGATGGGGATCATCTCAGGCCTGTGTTAGCCGGGAGGTGGCCCCTTCGCATCTTGAATGTTGTGACCACGTAGTCTGGGGAGATGTGGCAGCCGGGAGCTGGGTGCTTTGGCCCAGAGGAGCAGCTGCGGCCGACTCAGTGTGTGTGCCATGGGAAATGTAACACACACACAGACACACACACAGGCAGACAGACACAGACACACACAGACATATACATACACACACACACACACACACACACACACAGACACAGACATCCAGACAGACACAGACACACACACAGACATACACATACACACACACACAGAGAGACAGACACAGATAGCCAGACAGACACAGACACACACACAGACATACACATACACATACACATACACATACACATACACACACACAGACAGGCAGACAGACACACACACACTCTGCACTGAAGTGGAGTGAAAGGGGGAATAGATGAGAGGCGGCTGCCTGGGAAACAGAGGCCTGTGAGGAGGCGGGAGGGGAACTCGCGAGAGGAGACCGTTCTGTGGGAATGCCCAGTCAAGGCTGAGCAGAAGACCATGAGCACCAGCACCGGGCGCTTCCGATGCCACGTGTCTGGCAGTGCCCAGATTCCCTGCCTACCGATCTATCTATCCCCAGGCACCCTGGGACCCATCCATCCATCTATCTGTCTGTCCCCATGCACCCGTTCTACCCGTCTCCATACAGCCTCCTCTGCCCATCCCCATGCACCCCCTCTCCCTAGCTACCTAGCTCTCCGCAATTTGCATACCTTTTTCCAATAGTTTTTCGGAAGAGACTTTTCTGAAATTTGGCCCATCTACACTGGGCCAATATTTGGAAAAGTCTCCTCTTTCGGAAGAGCCCTTCTTCCTCGTGGGAGGACAACGAGAGGGCTTCTGAAAGAGCGCGTCTGCTCTTCTGCAAAAAAACAAAACAAAACAGAAGAGCAGACACATTCCCTGGATGTAGCAGAGTTTTTCTGGGATTATCCCGGAAAAACCCCACAGTGTAGACATAGCCCCAGGCAGTTAGTAAGTTTTTCCTAATGTCTAACCTAAACCTCCCTTGCTGCAAGCCCATTACTTCTTATCCTGGCCTCAGAGCTTAAGGAGAATAACTTTTCTCCCTCCTTCTAACAATCTTTTAGGTACTTGAAAGCTCCTACCATGTCCCCTCTCAGTCTTCTCTTTTCCAAACTGAACAAATCCAGTTCTTTCACTCTTGCCTCACAAGACGTGTTTTCTAGATCTTCCATCAGTTTTTGCTGTTCTCCTCTGGATCTTCTCCAATTTTCCAAGTCCTTCCTGAAAGGTGGCATCCAGAACTGGACACAATACTTCAGTTGAGGCCTAAACAGCTCAGAGTAGAGTGGAGGAATTATGTCTCGTGTCTTGCTCATAACATTCCTCTTAACACATCCCAGAATGATGTTTGCTTTTTTTGCAACAGTTCACCCATATTTAGCTTGCGGTCATAGTATCATAGAATCCTAGGGCTGGAAGAGACCTCAGGTGACAGAGTCCAACCCCCCTGCTAAAAGCAGGATGAACCCCAAATAAATCATCCCAGCCAGGGCTTTGTCAAGCCGGGACTTTAAAACCTCTAGGGATGGAGATTCCACCCCCTCCCTAGGGAACCCATCCCAGTGCTTCACCACCCTCCTAATGAAATAGTTGTTCCTAATATTCAACCTAGACTTCCCCCACTGCAGCTTGAGACCATTGCTCCGCCGTCACCTCTTTGAACAGCCTCTCTCCATCCTCTTTGGACCCCCTCCCCTTCAAGTAGTGGAAGGCTGCTATCAAATCCCCCCTCACTCTTCTCTTCTGCAGACTAAATCAGCCCAAATCTCTCAGCCTCTCCTCATAGGTCATGTGCTCCAGCCCCCTCATCATTTTGGTTGCCCTCCGCTGGACTTTCTTCAGTGCATCCACATCCTTTCTGTAGTGGGGGGCATAGAACTGGACACAATACTCCAGATGTGGCCTCACCAGTGCCAAATAAAGGGGAATAATCACTTCTGTAGATCTGCTGGCAATGCTCCTCCTCATGCATCCCAATATGCCATTATCCTTCCTGGCTACAAGGGCATCCTGTGGACTCATATCCAGTTTCTCATCCACTGTAATCCCCAGGTCCTGTTCCACAGAACTGCTACTTAGCCAGTCGGTCCCCAGCCTGTAACAGTGCTTGGGATTCTTCTGTCCTGCACTTGTCCTTATTGAACCTCATCTGATTTCTTTTGGCCCAAACTTCGAATTTGTCTAGGTCACTACCTGCCAGAATATCTACTTCTCCTCCTATCTTAGTGTCATCTGCAAACTTGCTGAGGGTGCGATCCATCCCTCATCCAGGTCATTAATAAAGATATTGAACAAAACTGGCCCCAGAACCAGTGTTTCCTCTTTCATTTTCCATCCGCGAGCAAACTGAGTTTTGTCTTGTGCACCAATACTGAGGTCATGTGTGCTTGTTCGGATGTGTGCCACTGTGGTGCCCACCAGCTACTAACAAATATCATCTATATTATATCTATGATATATTTTGAAGAGTTTGTTTGTTTGTTAGTTTGTGGATTCGTTTGTGCAAAATAAAGTCATACTTCACAATTACCTACAGATACCACATTTTGCATAAACATTCCTGCCACTTACAGTAGCTGAATGCACTACTTTTTACACTGGAATATGCTGGGTGAAGGGTGTATATCAGTGTTTCTCAAATGGTGAACGGCAGCCAATGGGAGCTGCGAGGCTCCATGGCTACACAGCCAATACGTAAACAAACCGGAGCAGCCCAGTAGCGGCTTTCTCAGAGTGGGTCTGTGGGTCACTTTGAGAAACACTGCTTTAAATAATTATTTTTGTTTTTCATTGGAAAAAAGTCATGACTATTATTATTAGAGTTCTTAAAAAATATTTGCAAACAAAATTAAAATTAAATTGCCAATTCAACTGTCATTTTAGTGCAAAGAAATTTTTTACTGTTACAAATTACAAAATAATTCAAATTAGTTATGGAAAGAGTAATGGAAGCTTTACGAGTTTCGGATTCAAATTTACTGTAGATGGTAATTATTCTGTGAAATGAATAATGTCTGAAGTTGAAATCCTATGAATATAAAACTGATCTTTTCCTTCCCTTTTGCATAGATTTCATTTCTTCAACTTTCCTAGACGTGTAATCTCCGCAAAATGATGTTTCCCGGTCAACAACAGGCCTCACCTGCTAGTATATTTTTTAAATGTTATGGGAAAAAGAAAAATAAACCAAGGGATTATTAATTAGGTGCATGACTTTAAATGTTTATTTAATATGAAAACAAATAAAAAGAAAATTAACACTTCCAAACTTTCAGTAGTCATTTGGTACCCAGGAGCAGCTGGGCAGTCACCACACGGCCCGGCCCGCAGCTCTACCAAGTACATATTTTGTGTCTCAGTTTGTTCTTTTTCACCTCCACACACCTGTAGAATGGCTGGTGTCCATGCTTCACAGATCAGAGCAAGACTGAGTTGGATTGTCTGGGACAGGTTAATGTTGAACTCTGTGAAATGCTGTAAGAGTTTGGTCTCGCAATTTCATCAATGGTCAGATATGCTTCTTTAGCCACCAAGTTTCTACCCCTACAATAAAACACAAATGCCTCCCCCTGCGATAAAACACATTTCCTGATAACTAGTGCTGGGTTATTCCTTGGGCAGTGTGACGGGGGGGCTAACCCCCGCACTGACGCCCGCGACCCGGCGAGCCCCGGTAGCGTGGGAAAAGCGGCAGTGGCCACCGCGGCGGGCGAGCAACACGCCATCAGGGCAGGCGCCGGCGGAGCCAAGCCGCAAACGGCGGGCCCTAGGGCCCAGGAGAAGGGGGACGGCGCGCTGGGCGTGCGGGGGCAGGACGCCGACTGGGACGCCCATAAGGGGAGAGGCGGGGAGGAGACGGGGGGGAGAGCAGGACCTGGCTGTGCTCTCGACCCCCACAGGCGGTGACCTAGCAAGGAGCGGGCAGAGGGCACTGACGCTGCGGGAGACCGGTGCGACATCCCCGACGACAGCGGGGCGCACCAGGGGGATCCCGGAGAGCACACCGCGGCTGCGGGGAGGCCTGGACGGGCAAGACCCCGGACTGTGACGGCGCGAATGACCCGACGGGGAGCGTCCGTGTGACGGGCCAGAAGAGCGTGTGAGCTAGGGACCACAGCGGAAGGTCCCAGGGACACGCGAGAGGGACTAGGGGCGGGGGACTCGGAGAGACGCTGGGGGGGTACCCCGCTACAGGCAGTTCTAGTTTAGTTTTGGTTTTGCTTTGGTTCCATTACACAATGTTTTCCAACTCTGTGCTCCTGTATGCTCATGACTTTCATTTCTTGAAAATCATCTGTAAGGGCAGGCAGCTCCTGCAGATTTTGATGGCTCCAATCCAAGCAAGTTTCAGATGATTTTTCTGTTAGATTCCTTGTATGAGTTGGGCAGCATTACTGTTACACCTTTTGTTAGAAGCCTCCTATCTGTGTGTGGGGACAGATGCTGTTTGGCAGTAGCTTCAAATCAATGGCTCAAAAGTAAATCACATTTGCTCAGCAAGTTACTGCTGTGTTCCATATGGTGGGTTGATTAACCACCGCGGAAATCCATGAGTAGTCCTGTAGCACCTTAGGCTATGTCTAGACTACACCCCTCTGTCGACAGAGAGATGTAGATTAGGCACATTGAAATTGCTAATGAATTTCTAAATGTAGCGTGGGATATCTAAATATCCCACGCTACATTAGTGTAACCCTTCTGCCGGGTAGGCCTGGCAGTTAACAGGGCTGGGTTCAATATCTTGGGGTCCATCTCACATAGAACCGGCTCGAGCCCCCACCCAGTAATCTGGGAAATTTACGCACCCCCTGGGTGCCTCTGAGAGGCAATGCTTCCCCACTCGCAAGCACTGAGTCTGAGTGTAGGAAAGAAACATTTAATGAAACAGAGAGAGAAGTCATACGGCATTAACTTGGGGAAAACACCACAAACAGAGTTCATAACCCAAACATGAACCAAGCCTCCCCCCAAGCCAAGAATCGCCTGAAGTCCAAAGAGTCCGACACCCCAAAAGTCTGTCCCTGGTCCGTGCCACCCAGAGTCCCAAAGTTCACCCGCAGGGTTTCACCTCCCAACCTGGGTAGAAATGGGGGTGGGGGGATAGATAGGGGGCACCTTATACGAAACTCCGCCACGCTCCACCAGCTGTCTTGTCCCACACCACTGGACGCTCTGCTGGGCACCTGCCGCCGCCGCGCCTCGCCTGCCGCCGCTCCACGCCACGGGTGGCTGCTCCTCACCTGCCGCCGCTCCACGCCACGCCACGTCACTGGCTGCAATAGGCCTGGCTCTCAGCCAAACCAGTGATTTCAGCTCTCTGTGATTTCAACTCTTTAGCCACCAACTGGACTGGCAAATGAATCCAGCTTTCACTGGACTAGCAAAAGAAAAGTCTCCTCAGGGAGTCTGCTTTAGGTCTGTCCTTAAAACAAAGGGGGAAAGGTGCAGGCTGGGCCAGTCTTATAGCTCTCACCTGGCAGGTGTGAAGCAGGCTGACTCAAGCCCTTTAACCCTTCCCCCCAGCTCAGTTCACTCAACTCTGGAAGGGGGGAGGCTTGTTCTTCCGAGACCTCTTACCATGATGGTGGTCTCTCTCCTGCAAGCACTGGTGGCATGTTTTACAGTTCCCACATTTAGGGGTAGCATGATTAGTGACCCCCCCAACAGTCCCAAATTATATACAATTCTCCACATTCCATTCCAACACTGACCTTCCATCAGCCCTGGCTGAATGGGATTTACATAGCCACACCTCGGATTCTCTCCTGAGCTGTATTTACATATCAAAAGTTAACAGTTAATTACCTTGCAGAGCTAAACAATTGTAGTGGGCACACCCACCCCTCCTTTTAGCTGGCTGATAGCAAGCAGCAGTTCAGCCCCTGCTTACATTAGCATAAACATGGGTGCTGCTTTTTTCTGAAATAGAGTTTTTTTAAAAAAAAAGTCAGTCTAGATGTGGATCTGTCAAAAATAAACCCTTTTTCAACAGATCCTGTATTCCTCAAAAAATGAGGTTTATTTTCGACAGATCTGCATTTAGACTGCCGTTTTTTTCGAAAAAGCTCCGTTTCGAAAAAAAGAGATTGACATGTTTATGCTAATGAAGTGTGGGATATTTAAATCCCTGCTTCATTAGCAATTTTGATGTGCTTGATTTGTATCCCTCTGTCGACAGAGGGATGCAGTCTAGACATAGCCTTAGGGTATGTCTACACTAGCCCCCTAGTTCGAACTAGGGAGGCTAATGTAGGCATTCGAAGTTGCAAATCAAGCCCGGGATTTAAATATCCCACGCTTGATTTGCATCTTCCCGGCCGGTCGCCATTTTTGAAATTTACAAGTCCGGACTAACTGCCCGCGTCTACGCGGCAGGGGCCCGGTAGTTCAAATTAAAGCCCTAGTTCAAACTACCTGTTATTCCTCCTGGAATGAGGTTTAACAGGTAGTTCGAACTAGGGGGCTATGTAGACATACCCTTAGAGACTAACAACGGTCTAGGACAGGGGTGGGCAAATGGGCCTCCGCAGGCCGGATCCAGCCCACCAAGCAAGTTGATCCGTGGAAGCCCTGCCACTCCACCCTGTCCCCAGGGCCTGGGGGTGGGGGAGAAACACGAAGTCTCCTCCTGCCCTGCCCTTGCCCCCAAGCCCTGATTGGCCTGGGGGTTGGGGAAGGGTGTGAAGTCTCCTCCTGCCCTGTGAGGGTGCACCCCTCTAAGCACCCTCCCACTCCTTGCCGGATGGGGGCAGGGTGGGAGGAGACTTTGCACACTTCCCCTGCTCCAGGCCAATCAGGGCCTGGGGGCGGGAAGGGGAAGGGGGTGGCATGATGTCTCCTCCTGCCCTGCAAGGGGCTCAGCACTTAAAGTCAACCACACACTGCTGCTCTGCTGGCTGTTGACTCAGCACGGCGCTCCCTTGCAGGGTGGGGTCAGGGAGCGAGAGACTTCACATGCTCCCCCTCCCCAGGTGCTGATTGACCTGGGGGCAGCAGAGGGGAGCACTTTAAGTTTCCTCCCACTGCCAGGAGCACAGGTACCTAGAGGGAACTGCCAGCTGTTCAAAACAGCAGGTGGTTCTCTGATGGGGGGGAGACTTTGCACGCTCTCCCAACCCCAGACCAATCAGAGACTGTGGGCGGAGAAGCACGGAAGTGTCCTGGCCCTGCCCCTTCTGCCTGAGGCCCCGCCCCTTCTGGGGTGGCCTGGGGCCACTTCAAAAATTTCTGAAGTGGCCCCTTGTCAAAAATTATTGCCCACCTCTGGTCTAGGATCATGAACTTTCGTGGGTACTTCATCAGAGGAGTTGGGGAAATAGAAAAGAATCTTTAGCTGTTAGTTTTAGTGGGCAGGGTTTTATAGCACCACGTACTTTAGACATGTCAGAGACTGGTCTCCTGCCTGCAAGAGCTGAATCTATCCAGACATTGTACAGAGCAGGGAGAGAGGCCACATGCGCTTTCCTCCCCACCATTTCATTTTACCTTTTGTGCAGGAATCTTTGTTTAGTTTCCTTTCAGCTCTTGCCTGTTATGTGCTGTGCTTCAGCCCTACTTCATTTTTCTCTTGTTTTTAACCTGAGCCTAACTCATTTGTTTGCTTTGATGGCTCCTATTCTGTTTGTAGAAGCTTTCCCTACAAATCCCATTGCCCTTCCTGCTCTTTACTTGAACAAACCCATTTCTTTTCTCGTGACTCATGCCAGTGGTATTCTAGGTTTCACACTAGCCCCTTTGCCCTTGCCCTCCAGACTGGTATCAGACACCTAGCTGCACTGGCCATGCCTGTTGCTAGGTAGCAGCTCCATGGTGGGAGCTAAGTGGCCAACCACTCCTAGAATAATCTGTTTCCTGTTTGTCAGGCCTAGCCTGTGATGTAGTGTTGGTACCTTGCTGGTTGCTATGCTGGGTGGTGGGCTGTGGGTGACACTTACTGGCGGCTGTCTGTGACACAACCCAGCAGGATAGCCAATGAGTCACATAGGCAAAGGTTCCGGAACCTGTCTGACCGGTTGAGGCAGGCAGAAAAACAATAGGAGGGGGTCGGGGAAGTTAGTGGCGGTCTTGGTCTCGGAAGCAGTGGAAGAAGGGGCTAGGGAGGGAGGCTGGGATTGTAGGGCCCCAGTCTCCCCATCTCGAGGAGTCCTGAGGCTCCTAGCCCTAGTTCCCGTAACTAGATTACATCTACGCTGTGCTGAATCTTGGAGAAGCAAATAAACTCCCTCAATTCTACCGGCTGGCGGAGTCTGTTCGTACCACTATAGGGGTGCAGGAGTCTGGGAGACCCCAACTCGCTGTCACATAGCCATAGAACATGGTTATTGCAGCCCCTCAGCCTGAGGACCAGACAGGCCTTTCCCAGGCAGAAATTAAACTCCCACAGGAGCTGAACGGAAAACTTGATCCTGCTCAGCAAATGAAGGGCACTTTCCAGCTGTTTCATTTAGGAAAGTCAGGATTTTTCAAGTCTGAGAGCGAGTGGCTGAAAATTTTGCTCTTCCTGTTACTTAACTTTAATTAATTGTAAACAGTAATTTCAATGGTGAACATTGTGGGAAAGGGACATCTCTGTGAAAGAGTCAGTGCCTCTGTTTATTCCATTGCACTGGGAGACCCTTCCCCAGGGCTGGAGCTGCGGCCAGGGCCCATTGCTGTTGCTGTGGGTATGTCCCAAGATGGAGCTTGTCACATGAGCCAGTCACTGACCATGCCTGGCTCTGGCCTTTACAGGCAGACACCAGGGCCCACATTCCAGACTGAAGGTTTGCAGGAAGGTCCATTCAGTGCTGTTGGTGCCTTCCATTGAATTGTCCCTTGCTAGGCCAATCACCCCGGACAGCCTTTCCCAGGCACAGTGACTAGCTGCTGGGTGGGGGCTACCCAGGGGCTGACATCTGAAATACAGACACAAATCAGTGGTCAGATCTTCAAGTACAACCATGACAGGTGCCCACAAACAGCACAAACACTAACAGCTTTTCACAGACACCCCGGCCCACTTTGCCCAAGAAATGGTGCAAATTTATCAAAGTGGTTGCAGCAATAACATCACAGTGAGCTACTAGGGCCGCAGACTGGGCTCAGCACCACAGAGTCTGCTAACAGCCTATGCCACGTTCTCCCCGCAGTACTCCAAGACAGATGGAGGGCAGACACCCAAGAGACAAGGAGAGAAACGCCAGGGCAGGGCTGGGAGGCCGTGATCTGTGCAGACAAAGGAACAGGTGATGGACACAACCTTGCTCTTGAGCTGACCGTCCTGGCTATGAGCTCTGGGCAGCTGGCAAAGGCAGAGGCCAGCGAGGGTAAAGCCAAAGGAGCGGGCGCAGACAACACCACTGGCACTCCGGGTGCGACAGGTGAGTGGGAGCAGCCGGACAGTGTCACCCGGTTACTCCGCCTTGGGTAGTGGGGTTTGGGCACCACGTGTGCACCATGCTACAAAGCAGCACAAGGGGAAAGCCCTGGGCAGACACAAAATTTGGATCTGAACCTGCAAAAAAGAGCACTGGATGTGGGCATTGGCATTCCCAGCTATAAAGCGGATTTATGCAGATTTGCGGGCACTAGCCAAGGGGGCATGGCAATGAGATCCATTCCTTAGCTCACCCACATGGGTTCTCTCCCCAGCTCTGGGAGGGGAGTAGGGGCTGGTGCGTTACAGTGGGGAGGACTGGGAGCCAGGGCTCCGCGGTTCTCAACCAGCTCAAAGAGGGCAGTGGGAGCGGGAGAGTCAGAGAACTGGGAGCTGGACTCCTGCATTCATTCCAGATCAGGAAGAGGCCTGTTTACTTCAAGGACACGGTAAAAATGAGCTGGGGAAATGTTTCTTCCAGCAAACTGCCTGCATGGGGGAGCTCCCAACGGCATACATCTGCCCCTGGGGCTGGTGGGGCCACCGCTGTGAATGCTTCGACCCCACCATGGCCTGCCAGAATGGCGGCACAGCCATCGGGCACCGCTGCTTCTGTCCTCCGGGCTACGCCAGGGAGCGCTGCGACTGCAGAGAGAGCTGCCAGGCCTAACAGAACGGAGGCAGCCCCATAGGCATGGACTGCACCTGCCCCCCAGTGACCTGGGGGCCACAATGTGAATATTGTGGCACATCCACTTCACCAAACAACACCCCTTTAACTTCCAATACCACTCTAACAACCACCACATTCTCCACCTCCACTTGTATTGAAACAACCACAACCCCCTCGACTCCCAGCACCACTGCTAAAACCACCACCCCCTTCACCTCCACTGCAACAACCATGATCCCCTTCACCATGACTGCTACAACCTCCATCCCCTACAGCTCCACTTCCACTGCTACAACCACCACGCCCTCCACCTCCACTACTACAATCACCACGCCCTCCAGCTCAACCTCCACTCCTACAACCACCACAACCTCCACCTCCACCTCCACTGCTACAACCATCACCCCCTCCACCTCCATTTCCACTGCTACAACCACCACCTCCTCCACCTCCTTCTCTACTGCTACAACCACCACCCTCACCACCTCTATGGAAACAACCACCACCCACTCCACCCCCAGCACCAGTGCTAAAACCACCACCACCTTAACCTCCACCTCAACTGATACAACCACCACCCACTGCACCTCCACCTCCACTGCAACAACCACCACCCCCTCCATTTCAACCTCAGCTGGTACAACTACAACCCCCTCCACCTCCACATCCACTGCTACAACTACCAGCTCATCCACCTCTTTTGAAACAACCACCACACCCTCAACCCCCAGCACCACTACTACAATAACCACCCCCACCACACCAAAGACCACTGCTACAACTACCACCCCCTTAATCTCCACCTCAACACCTACAATCACCACCTCCACCTCCACTGTTACAACAACCACCCTCCACCTCCACCTCCACTGGTACAACCGTCACCCTTTCCACATCTATCTCCACTGCTACAAACAAAACACCCTCCACCTCTACCACCACTACTACAAGCAATACACCCTCCACCTCCACTGCTACAATCACGACCCCCTCCACCTCCACCTCCACTGCAACAACCACCACCTCCAACTCTCTGGAAAAACCACCACCCACTCCACCCCAGCACCAGTACTACAACCACCCCTCCACCTCCACTTCCACTGCTACATCCACCACCCCTCCACCTCCAAATCCACTGCTACAAACACCACCTCCACCTCTATTTAAACAACCCCAGGACAACTGCTATGTCCACCACCCCCTTAACTACCACGTGCACTACTACAACCACCACCTCTACAATTCCACCTCCACTGCTACAACCACAACACCCTCCACCTCCACAACCACTGCAACAACCATCACCCCCTCCACCTCCACTTCCACTGCTACAACCATCACCCCATCCACACCCATCTCCACTACTACAAGCACAACAACCTCCACCTCCACCACCACTGCTACAACCATCACCCCATCCATATCCATCTCCACTGCTACAACCACCTTCACCTCCACTGCTACAACCATCACCCCGTCCACATCCATTTCCACTGCTACAACCACAACACCTCCACCTCCACCACCACTGCTGCACCCTCCACTGCTACAAACACAACCCCTCCACCTCTATGGAAACAACGACCACCCACTCCACCCCCAGCACCAGTGCTACAACCATCACGCCATTAACCTCCACCTCAACTGCTACAACCCCCCCCACCTTCACTGCTACAACCACCACCTCCTACACTTCCACCTCCACTGCTACAACCATCACCCCATCCACATCCATCTCCACTGCTACAAACACAACCCCTCCACCTCCACTGCAACAACCACCACCTCCACCTCCAATGCTACAACCACGACCCTCCACTGCTACAACACCCACCCCTCCACCTCTATGGAAACAACCACCACCCCCACCACTCCCAGCACCAGTGCTACAACCCCATCCCTGTAACCTCCACCTCAAATGATACAACCACCACCGCCTCCACCTCAACCTCAGCTGGTACAACTACAAAGCCCTCCACCTCCAGATCCACTCCTACAACTACCACCCCCTCCACCTCTATGGAAACAACTACCGCCCACTTCACCCCCAGCACCAGTGCTACAACCACCACCACCTTAACCTCCACCTCAACTGATACAAGCACCACCCCCTCCACCTCAACCTCAGGTGGTACAACTACAACCCCTCCCCTACCTCCACTGCTACACCCCAACCCCACCACCTCCACTACTACAACCACCACAGCCTCCACTTCCACCCCACTGCTACAACCACCACCCTCCATCTCCACTGCTAAAACACAAGGCCCTCCACCTCTACCACCACTGCTACAACCATCACCCCTCCACCTCCACCTCCAGTACTAGAACCACCATGCCCTCCAGTTCCACCTGCACTACTACAAACACTACACCCTCCACCTCCACCGATACAACAATCAACGCATCCAGATCTATCTCCACTGCTACAACCATCACCCCTTCCACCTCCACCTCCAGTACTACAACCACCACGCCCTCCAGCACCACCTCCACTACTACAACCACCACGCCCTCCAGCTCCACCTCCACTATTACAAACAGTACACCGTCCACCTCCACCTCCACTGCTACAACCATCACCCCTCCACCTCCACCTCCACCTCCACCTCCACTGCAACAACCACCACCCCTCCACCTCTATGGAAATAACCACCACCCACTCCACCCCCAGCCCCAGTGCTACAACCACCACCCCTTAACCTCCACCTCAACTGATACAACCACCACCCTCCACCTCCACTTCCACTGCTACATCCACCACCCCTCCATCTCCAAATCTACTGCTACAAACACCACCCCCTCCACCTCTATTCAAACAACCACCATCCCCTCGACTCCCAGCACAACTGCTACGTCCACCACCCCCTTAACTACCACGTCAACTGCTACAACCGCCACCCCCTCCACCTCAACCTCCACTGGTACAACCATGACCCTCTCCACCTCCACTACTACAACCACCAGCCCCTCCACCTCCATCTCCACTGCTACAACCTCCACCTCCTCCACCTCCACTGCTACAACCACCACCACCTCCACCTCCACCTCCACTACTACAACCACCTCTACCTCAACCTCAACTCCTACAACTACACCGCTCTCCACCTCCACGTCCACAGCTACAACCACCACCTCCTCCACCTCCACTGCTACAACCACCACCTCCTCCACCTCCAGCTCCACTGGGACAACCACCACCCCCTTCACCTCCACCCCACTGCTACCACCACCAGCTGCTCCACCTCCACCGCTACAACCTTCACCTCCTCTACCTCCACTGATACAACCACCACCGCCTCCACCTCCACTGCTACAGCCACCATCCCCTTCACCTCCACCTCCACTGCTACAACCACCCCCCTCTCCACCTCTACTGCTACAACCACCACCGCCTACACAGCCATTGCAACAACCACTAAACCCTCCACCTCCACCCTCACTGCTACAACCACTACCCCTCCAATTCTGATTCTAAAACCACCACCCCTCCACCTCCACCTCCACTACTACAACTACCACGCCCTCCACCTCCATCTCCACTGTTACAACCACCACGCCCTCCACCTCAACCTCAACTGCTACCACTACACCCCTCTCTACCTCCACTGCTACAACCACCACCTCCTCCAGCTCCACCTCCACTGCTACAAGCACCACTCCATCCACCTCCAGCTCCACTGGGACAACCACCACCCCCTTCACCTCCACCTCCACTGCTACCACCACCAGCTGCTCCACCTCCACTCTTACTGCCACTTCTACTGAAACAACGAACAGCCCCTCCACCTCCACCTTCACTGTAACAACCACCACCCTCTCCACCTCCACTCTTGCTGAAATAATCACCACTCCCATCAACTCCACCTCAATGACCAGCACTCCCTCCCACTCCCACACAACAACCATCTCCCTCTTCACCTCCACTTCTACTGACATAATCCACAGCCCCTCCTCCACCCCCTCCATCTGCATTTTCACCAGCCCATCCATGTGGCCGTTCACTACCCCAACTGGTACCTGACCTGTGACCTCTTCTTCTGTGATGCCTACATGTGTTGTCCCCACTGAGGATTGGAGCACACCTCGCTGGGGTAGCACTGTCCCAGGTGAGTCCAAACTCTTCTTATGTCTTGGGCTCTTGCCCATGTGTCTTTCTGGTGTCTTGCACATTCAGTGTCTACCGCTGTTGAAGTACCAAAGAGCAGTTTTTGGACATTTGTTTGTGTGACCTTGCGGTATCAGTTCATACATGTAAATGCAGAGTAGGCCCTGTGTTGCGAGCATGCTGTTTGCCTTGTCTGATGTGTTTTGTGCATGTGGCATAACCCTCTGATCTTATTTCATTTTAACTCTTATTGATAAATATTGAGCAAGTCTTCTCTGACATTGAAATAGCATGACTCTTGCCCTGATCTGTGTCTAGGGCAGCATCTTGCTCTAGTAAATGTGGAGTCACCCTCTACCAGTCTGCAACCCTTTTAACCGCTAGGTCATTTTCAATCCAGAGCAGCTCCTTACTGAGGAGCATTTTGAAGATGGCTGGGGAAAACTTTTGGTGAAATGGGACATTTCTGGAGCTAAAAGCTCAGCTTTGCAGAAATGTTTGAAGCACCTTATTAGCTGGCTACAGGTCCTGCCAGGCAAATTCCACCCAGAGATTTAACAATGAACCATGCAAACTTTCTCCCAAGGCCAGTGGCAGCATCTCTGTGTCTCGGCGCCCTCCAATTCAATTTGGATGCCACTATTGAGGTCACGTTAGTGCAAGGTGAAATTCTCCATCCTCTTTTATACAGGACAGTAGACCACATGCTGAGGGTCTGTGAGGGGTTTTGAATCTTTGTTTACATTGGGGTAAATTTTGGAGTGGTTGTTTGTTGCTGCACTGTTACTCGGGCTCGAACTGAGATCAGATCCCTACCGTGAGCTTAAGAGTCTGTCTACACTAGGGAAATATCCATCGGTATAAGCAGAGGAGTGTAATGGAATTGGAGCAGTTTCCATCTGTAGTTGCACTTCACTGACATGAGACCCTAATAATGTAAACTGGGGCAAACATCTTTAATGTAGAAAAGGCTAACGGAGACTGAGGCGTTGTAGTTAGAGTGTGGGGTGGGGTTCTGGGGCCAGGACTCCAGTGTTTTCTCCCTGGCTCTGGTAGCAGTGTGGGTGCTGGTGGGTTAGAGTGGGGGGCTGCGAGCTGGGATTTCAGGGTTCTGTTCTGCCCTCCCCCCCTGCTGGCAGACTCATGTGTATCCAAGATAGTCACTGGGAGATGTTCCTGGCTCCCACTCCCAGTCATGGTGTGTTTGTCCCTTTCAGTTTCCTGCCAGAATGGTGGCACGTACAATGGGGTCGAGTGCATCCCCTGACACCAGCAAGGAGTGCCAGAATGGCAGTTCTCCCATCGGCACAAAATGCATCTGCCCGCCGGGTCACTATGGCAATCAGTGTCAATTCTACAATGCCTCCGGAGACTGCCAGAATGGGGGCACTCCCGTGGGAATCGAATGCATCTGCCCACCTGCGTACTACAGTCCCCGATGTGAGCAGTCCAACAGCACTGCCAGCTCCACCACAACCAGGCCACCCACTGCCTCACTGGTCACCTCCTCCCCAAGCCCCGTGTCCTCTCTCATCATGTCCCCAAGTGCCACCACACCACATACCACCACCTTGACCACCACACCGCGTACCACCACTACCGCCCCCCAAAGTACAACCACAACCACCACTCCACAAACCACCACTACCGCCCCAAAGTACAACCACAACCACCACTCCACAAACCACCACTACCACCCCCCAAAGTACAACCACAACCACCACTCCACATACCACCACTACCACCCCCCAAAGTACAACCACCACTCCATGTACCACCACTACCACTTCCCAAAGCACAACAAAGCAAGATGCCACTCCCAAATGTCAGAATGGAGGAATCTGGGATAACGGTCGATGCAAATGTACGTCCAGTTTTCAGGGACCGATGTGTGAATTCGCTGCAGAAGTCATTGAGGTCAAAGCCAGTAATGAAAACCTTGCAAGTCGTGTAATGGGTTAGACTCCTGGGGCTGGAGGAGACCTCAGGAGTCATTGAGTCCAGCCCCCTGCCCAAAGCAGGACCAACCCCAACTAAATCATCCCAGCCAGGGCTTTGTCAAGTCGAGACTTAAAAACCTCTAGGGATGAAGATTCCACCCCCACCCCCCCCAAGGAACCCATCCCAGTGCTTCACCACCCTCCTAGGGAAAGAGTTGTTCCTAATATCCAACCTAGACCTCCCCCACTGGAACTTGAGACCATTGCTGCTCGTTCTGTCACCTGCCAGCACTGAGAACAGCCTCTCTCCATCCTCTTTGGAACCTTCCTTCAGGAAGTTGAAGGTTGTTGTCAAATCCCCCCTCGCTCTTCTCTTCTGCAGACTAAATAAGCCCAAATCCCTCAGCCTCTCCTTGTAAGTCATGTGCTCCAGCCCCCTAAATCATTTTTGTTGCCTTATGCTGGACTTTCTACAATGCGTCCACATCCTTTCTGTAGTGCGGGGACAGAATTGGATGCAATACTCCAGCTATAGCCTCACCACAGCCAAATAAAGGGGAATAATCACTTCTCTAAATCTGCTGGCAACACTCCTCCTAATGCACCCTAATATGCCATTAGTCTTCTTGGCTACCAGGGCACACTGATGACTCATATCCAGCTTCTGTATCATAGCAATTTTCTTGTGGTTGTGCCCCTGTGTGCTGATCATGTCACCGTCCTCTGGGGCTCCCCACCACCCTGTCCTATGGGACCAGAAGCTCTGGTGTGCTGCTGACAAGGCACAGAGCTGGGGTTACTGCTCCCCTGCAGAACAGCACAGATCCTGAACCAGATCAGCTTCAAGAGGACTCAGCATCTGGTATATCAACCCCCAATGGGACCCAAACCCAAATCAATCCATCTTAGCCTGTGTAAAAGCTTTACACAGAGAAGGCTCATAAAGATTTTCACCCATTTAATTAATGAAAGAGAGAGATGCACAGTGGTTCCCCTCCAGTAACCATTATTCACAATGGGCTTAATAATAAAAGTGATTTTATTAAGTATAAAAAGTAGGATTTAAGTGATTGCAAGTGACAACAGACAATCAAAATATGTTACTAAGTTAAAATAAAGAAAAGATGCCAGCTAATTGTAGTACACTAAGAAACTTTTTATTTGCAAGTTCTTGCCATAACAGCTGTTCTTAGCTCAAGTAAAAGCTTCAAGTCAGAGTTGATCTTTACTCTGGTTCAGGTCTAAAGCTTTTCAGAGTGCTTTAGAGGTCTTTGTTTTCAGGTTTCTTCGTGCGTGGGTGCGTTAGTTTGAAAGGCCAGCTGAAGACAAAAACCTGACTGCTTTCCATGCCTTGAATACACTTTCCCCAGGGCAGGAACCCTTTGTTCAGTCTCCCCATCTCCATGGAAAAGTACCAGATTCAGGATGGATTCCAGTACCAAGTGGCATAGTCACGTCTTTGTAGAACCAACCGCAGTTTGAGCTTACAGGAAAAACAGAAGCATTCACAGGTCATTGGTTTGAGTACTAAACCATTAAGTTCCTAAAATCTCACTAGCCCTCATTAGCACATTTAGAATTAAAATCGGATTAACTATTCATATTTCTAACCTCACATACAAGAATGGTACATGTAAAAAATAGGATATACAGATTTAGCAAATTATAACTGTAAAATTCATTTTACATCACCTGTTTTTGCATAAAGCATTGTCAAGTTATGCATGTTAATATTCATAAGCCAAGTTTCAGAAAGCATGGGGGGGCCATGACAAATTGATCCTTGTGTCTGGGGTCTTGACTGACACCCTAAATTCATAAAATCCAAGAATCACAGCCCAGCCATGGGTGGCCTGACCTCGTGGTCAGAGCCAGCATCTGCAGATGAGGGACAGCAGCCAAGAATAGAATAGCAGGGGAAGAGAGGCTAGAGACAAACAAGAGCTCAGGAACCACAAGTCAGAGGACTGGAGTCAAGATGGGCTGGGAAGCCAGGACATCAAGGCCCAAAATGAGAGCCATGTTGGTGTGTGGCTTCTCTCATGAATGCTGCAGACCTGGGTTTGAGAGCCATGGGCCATGACATAAGAACATAAGAACGGCCACACTGGGTCAGATCAAAGGTCCATCTAGCCCAGTATCCTGTCGTCTGACAGTGGCCAATGCCAGATGCCCCAGAGGGAGTGAACAGAACAGGGAATCACCAAGCGATTCCTCCCCTGTCACCTATTTCCAACCCCTGCAAGAGGCTGGGACACCATTCCTACCCATCCTGGCTAATAGCCATTGATGAACCTAACCTCCTTGAATTTCTCTCGTTCTTTTTTGAACTCTGTTAAAATCCTGGTCTTCACAACATCCTCCAGCAGGGAGTTCCACAGGTTGACTGTGTGCTGTGTGAAGAAAAACTTTTGGCTGTTTCTTTTAGACCTGCTACATATTAATTTCATTTGGTGACCCCTAGTACTTATGGGAACAAGTAAATAACTTTTTATTCACTTTCTCCATATCTGTCACGATTTTATAGACTTCTATCATATCCCTCCTTAGTCTCCTCTTTTTTAATCTGAAAAGTGCCAGTTTTTTAAATCTGTCTTCAAATGAGACCTGTTCCTAAGCCCTGATCATTTTTGTTGTGCTTTTCTAAACCTTTTCCAATGCCAATATATCTTTTTTTGAGATGAGGCGACCACATCTGTTCGCAGTATTCAAGATGTGGGCGTACCATGAATTTGTACAGAGGCAATAAGATTTTCTCTGTCTTATTCTCTATCCCTTTTTAAATCATTCCTAACATTCTGTTGGCTTTGTTGCTTGCCGCTCCACACTGAGTGGATGTTTTCAGAGAACTAGCCACAATAATGCTAAGATCTCTCTCTTGAGTAGTTATGGCTAAATTAGTCTCCATTATTTTTTGTGTCTAGCTGGGATTATTTTTTCCAATGTGCCTTACTTTGCATTTATCAACATTAAAATTCATTTACCATTTTGTTGCCCAATCACCTAGTTTTGTGAGATTCTTTTGAACCTCTTCACAGTCTGCTTTGTTCTTAACTATCTTGAACAGTTTAGTATCATCTGCAATTTTTGCCATCTCATTGTTCACCCCTTTCTCCAGATCATTTATAAATAGGAATATGAATAGGATTGGTCCCAGGACAGACCCCTTGGGGGACACCACTGGTTATCTCTCTCCATTCTGAAAATGACCATTTATTCCTACCCTTTGTTTCCTGTCTTTTAACCAGTTGTCAATCCATGAGAGGATCTTCCCTCTTATCCCATGACAGCTCACTTTCAAGAGCCTTTGGTGAGGGACCTTGTCACAGGCTTTCTGGAAATCTAAGTACATTATAGCCACTGGATCTCCCTTGTCTACATGTTTGTCCACATCAAAGCCAGATGAGCCTTTGTGACCATCTAGTCAGGTTAGAAACCTGCCCCTACGGTAATTCCAGAGTAGAGCTGTTAGGAAAAACATCCCTTCTCGATTTCAGAATTGCCACTGGTGGGGAACCCGCCACCACCCTCAGGGATGGGTCCCATGATCAATGCCCCTCACTGTTAAAAATTGATGCTTTATTTGCAACCTGTCTAGCTCCATCTTACAGCCCTTGGATTGGCTTAGCCCTTCCTCTGCTGTTCTGAAGACCCCGTTATTAAATATTTGATCCCCACATGGGTTCTCACTCCCTGTGATCAAGTCACCACTTTACCGTCTCTTTGTTAAGCTCACTAGATCGAGCTCCTGGAGTCTCTCATGCGAAGGCAGGTTTCTAAGCACCCCACGATGTGGCGACACCTGAGACCCTTGGAATCCTGAACAGGGACACCCCACCCGGGCAGCAGCCAGGCTGGCAGGCCCCACACAGGAGCCCCGTTAGCATCCGAGAGAGCCGTGTGGCTGTGAGCCAGGACCCCGTTCTGAGCCAGTTCTGTTCCCAGACTGGGGCGGGCAGGGTGGAAAGAAGCTCGACTGCAGAAGGGCGAGTGAGGAGATGAGTGTCCCTCCTTGCTGCCCCTCTCTGGCTAAGGAACAAATGGTGTGCTGGCCCCCGAAGGGCAGGGGAGTCCTTGCCCCTCATCCCATAGGCTGGGGGTCTGGGACGTGAGCATGGGAGAGCGGACAGGGATTCTCAGGGGGAGATGACATTTTCTTTCCTGTGTTCCCACATGTCTGGCTGATTTTCACTGTGTTTCTACCCGTCCCTCCCCCAACCCCCGACGAAGAGATGAACATGACAGTGGACGTGAAGCTGCAGGTCACCAGCCACAACTTCACCCCCGCACTGGCCAACAACACAACTCAGGAGCATAAAAAGTTCGCTGCCTCATTCAAACTGCAAGTGGGACCTGGAGGAGAGACTGGGAAGGGGGGTTTGTGAGCAAGGCCCCCAGAGAAGGCTGATGAGGCAGAAGGTCGGGGACACATGGGAGCTTCCCAAGAGAAGCATGAGATTCAGGGATAGTCCAATAGAAAGGGCTGGAAGTAGGAATAGGGCTTTCCCAGCCTGCCAGAGGGGAATAGTCCCAGGGCTGTGTGCTGATATCCTGGTGGTGGCCAGGTGGGACCAGGTTGGCTGCTTCAGTGCCTTGTCTGGGCACCTCACCAGTCCCCGGGGCTGCCAGAACCCATCTCAGCGGGGTGGGGTGGAGGTTCAGGGCAGCCCCTGACAGTGACATGTGCCTTTTCCATTCCAGATGAAGGTGGTTTACCACAGCATCCAGGGGTACAAAGATGTGGTAATCGTGAACCTGACGTGAGTATTGGGAATGCCCCAGAACTTGGTACCCCCAAAACTCTGCCTGCAGCTGGGGTGGGGTGTTTTGGTTGCCTGCGT
Source organism: Rafetus swinhoei (assembly GCA_019425775.1). Lineage (NCBI taxonomy): Eukaryota > Metazoa > Chordata > Testudines > Trionychidae > Rafetus > Rafetus swinhoei. Next base: position 9,471,534 of record CM033448.1, on the reverse strand, counting down.
GGCTCTTTGGCACCAGCAGTTTGCCAAGCACAGAGCCTTTCTGGGCCATGTCTCTCAGGAGGAGACATTGGTGGTACAGCTCAGGTCTGTTCTTGGCTCAGTCCTGTTTCTCCACCAAGGGTGCGTCTAGACTACATGGCTCCGTCGATGGAGCCATGTAAAGTAGTTTACTCGGCATACCAGTAGTCAATTAAAATAAAAATGGCCGCCACGCTGTGCCGACAATCAGCTGATCTGGCACAGCGTGGCAGTCTAGACTCAGCGCGGTCGACAAAGGAAGCCTTTGTCGACTGCTCCGGTATGCCTCGTGTTGTCGGCACAGCGCGACGGCCATTTTTATTTTAATGAAGCGGGGATTATTTAAATCCCTGCTTTTTTGACTATGCCGAGTAAACTACTTTACATGGCTATTGACGGAGCCATGTAGTCTAGACGGACTCGAAGGTGAAAAAGCCCAGCCAGTCCAGCTCCCCTAAAAGCAGTAGTAACAGGCAGTTGCAAGTATTTCCCTTGCTCAGAAATCCCCACGTCTGCTTGCCCCACAGGCTCTGTGCCCAGACAGTATCTTCTCTCCCTTCTTCTCAGGGCCACACTCCTCATGCCTGTTTCTCCTGGCTATGCTGCCTCCAGCACCCATCACCAGCATGTCAATAGCTTAGTTCTTGCCTTTGCAGCCAGGGAAGCCCCTGCCCCCTCAGCCCACAGCTTTGAAGTGGTATGCTTTGGCAGAGCTTCCCTTGCTGAAATGCGCCTTCCCCTGATCCTGAAAGAAGGTGGCTGGAACAGCCAGTTGCTTTAATGAGGTTTGTGGTTCTCACTGACTCTCACAGCCACTTGTTGGCGACTGGTGGCACCTTTCAGAGCCGTACGTTCAGTGTCCACCTGTATCCTTCCTTCTCTGCCCAAAGCCACCACCAGCCTTGGCGCTGAGGACTGGGATTGGCAAAGCAGGAAGGTGAGGCGTGTGGCTGCCCAAATCCCACTTCTGCTGCCATTGGCTGCAATTCTGGGAATCTGCATATTCAAAAGGAAATTGGCCAATTGCACGGGGTGAAGAGAAGAGCCACTAAAATGATTTTAGAGGCCAGAGAAAATGCTTGGCCCTGTGAGAGACCTGGAGCTTGTGCTGTTTAGTACGTCAGTAAGACGAGCCAGGGGCACGTAGCCAGCACACTTAAGGAAGTTGCTAAGTGCCTTCATGGGGAATAGACTCTGGGCAATAGGGGGCTCTGTAAGTTCATGGCAAAAGACAGGACCAGAATCAAGTTAAAGCCCAATAAATGTAACTTAGAAATACGGCAAATGGTTTTCCAAGTGACGGTGGATTCACAGGCGCTGACTTTTGGTTTTGTTGTTGGGTGCTTGTGGAGTGGGCCCAGAAAGAGGCGGGGTGAGGGTGGGATCTATGGGGAAGAGGCAGGACAGGGGTGGGAAGAGTCAGAGCAAAGGTGGGGCCTCAGGGGAAGAGGCGGAGCAGGGATGGGAAGACGTGGGGGGAGCAGGGATGGGAAGAGGTGGGGCGAAGGCGGGGCCTCAGAGCAGAGGGCAGGCAAGGTCACAGTTCTAAGGCATCAGTGGCTCCCATTTTTCGGGAGCTTGAACCAGTGATGCGATTGCCCCAGGAAGCCGACACACTAACCCATGCTGGGCTTGTTTCCACAGGCAGGGCAGCGTCGTGGTGGATCACTACGTAGTCCTGGCCTTACCTGTTAATGAGGAACTCAACACAAACTTTGAGGAAGTGACTAAGCAGCTGAAGACAGAAATAGACGGGGCAGCTCAGAACCAGAACTGCAACAGCAACTCGTGTGAGTCTCTGTGTGGTGAGGGTGGTGTAACGGGGTGAGGTCACAGACGACCCCTCGGGGTGCCTCCCGGGGTGCTGACACGGCCACTGCCACTCGCCTTCCTGCTCTCTGGGGCTCCTCACCGCCCGGTCCTGCTGGGCCAGCTTCGCTGGTCTCCCCAAGCTAAGGCCCTGAGCTGAGGTCCCTGCCCACACCGAGAAGCAGTACAGACACTGAACCACTCCAGGTCCAAGGAGAGTGCAGTTTAGGGCCCAGCCTCCTGAGAGAGCACTCCCCAGATGGGATCAAACCCCAAAGAATTAGGTAAGCCCCCTTTAGCAATGAAAGGGGGAATGTGCACACTGGTTGCCCCCCCCAGGTAACAATCGCTTACACTGGGTTTGATAGGAAATAAAACTGGTTTTATTAAGTTGAAGCAGTAGGATTTAAGTAGTAATAAGAGAAAGTAGGCAGAGCAAAGTAGGTTACAAATAATCAAAAGAAACAAAACCGCTTGGCTAATTCTCCACTGAAACCTCAGTGCAAACTTAAACTCACCCTGAAACCTCTTTTCCAGCTGCCAATCTAAACAAGGGCTCTCTTCCCCACCCTGGGGTCTCAGGCTCCTTCCTTCAGGTGCAGCCCAGCCAAAAGGCCAAGGCCTCTCCTCTCCTATTCTTTTTTTAAAGAGCTGAGGCCCCTCCCCACCAACCACTGCTCAGACTGAAGGACAAAAGAGATAGTGTAACAGTTGAGGGTAACACCCTCCATGTCTCTCATTCACATGTTTGAAACCCACAAAGTATTCCCCACTACGTGTCTAATTTTCCACACACAAATGGTAAATACAACAGAGTAGGATAAACAGAACCAGCAGATCATGACATGAAGATCGATGGGTTACATGAAATAATTCGCTCAAACCACCTTTGATTTATGTATATTCATGTCCATGAGTCCATATCATAAAGCATGAGGGGGGCGGTCCCTCACAGGTGGGAGGAAGGGGCCAGAGCCAATGTCCTTGGATGGAAAGTGTCCATACTGGCATGGCAATCTCTGGTGTGTGTGTGTGTGTTGAGATGGATAGATAGAGGAGAGGGGTGGGGGATGGATGACTAGAAAGTGGCATATGGGGGATGGATGGACAGATGGACACAGGGTAGAAGGTGTATATGAGAATAGATGGATGGACAGATGAATGGATGAATGAATGGATGGATGGACGGACGGACGGACGGACGGACACAGGGGTGTCTGGGGACAGATAGAGGAGATGGGTGGGGAGCTGGATCACTGGAAGCTGGCATGAGGGGTTGGATTGAGGGATAGATGGACACAGGGTAGGAGGTGCATGTGGGACTAAATGGACAGACAGACGGATGGACGGACAGACAGACGGATGGACACAGGAGTGTCTGGGGACAGATAGAGGAGAGGTGGGGGACTGGATGATTGGAAGCTGGCATGGAGGCTGGATGGAGGGATAGATGGAGAGAGAAGCATTTACCTTGGTGATTTCAGTGGCTGACCCAAGGTCGCAGGGAATAGCTTTCTCCCTCCCCCCCACCGAGTGCACCTTTCACAGATCCAGACAGGGGGTGGCTCACCAGGCAGGCCATTTCCAGCCCCCAATTCAGTGGTAAGGCTGTGCAGCCGGGGGCGCCCCACAGGCCATGAGAGGGGTATACAGCCGAGGAGTGACCTTACCCATCTCTCACTTCTGCTCCCGACTGAGAGCTGCCCGTCCTGTGTCTTCCAGCTGTGATGTGTTTTGATGCCTCCTCCGCCAGCGTCACCAAGGGGACGCTGCCAATGTTCAATGGCACCGGTGAGTGAGCCAGGGCCACCCAGCAGGGGAGCAGCGCTGGGGAGGGGCCGTGGGCGAGGCCAGTGCTGTCTCTCCATCCAGCTCCCTGACACCCCTCTCTTCTCCCCAGAGTACTGCTGGAAAGCTGCCCCCGAAGGCTACAGCCGGTTCTACTTCCCCTACCTCACCAAGTCCAGCCTGTCCTGCATCTCCAACTGCACCAAGAACACACCCGTCTTCCTCGACTGCAACTACGGGCAGTGCCAGCTGACACGAGCCAGCCCCCAGTGCTTGTGGGTCATGCCCGTGTGCACACGTGCAAATGGGCACATACATGTGCACACACACACATGCACGAGGACATGTTGAGTCTGCACAATAATTTTCACCAACCCTTAAGAAACCCCAAATCGTTTGGAAAGTCAAGGCGAGCAGTTTCGTTTTGACCCAGTCCCGGTGAGCTGGGTGATGGGGCGGCCGAACGGGAGAGATTCCAATGCCGCCCTGCTGATGAGCAGAGCGCCCAGAGCCAGGCTTTTGTTTCTCCTGCCGGTGCACAGACAACGTGTATCTGCTCATGGATGGAAACGGGGAGAGGGAACATTGCTCCAGGTTGTTCTGGGAAGCAAAGGACAACTGGCAATGGACTGGCAAAGTAGCTGGAGGAGACACCTCCTGGTTACCTTTAGCCCAGAGGCGAGGGAGAAACGCCCGAGGATCTGGCAGGCCAATTCCCGCCTCTGCTGACACAGACTGGTAGGATGAGAGGCGTCCAGACTAAGGGTGTTAACGACTAGTCGACTACTCAACTACCTGTAAGCAGGGGCTGAACTGCTGCTTGCTATTAGCCAGCTAAAAGGAGGGCTGGGTGTGCCCGCTACAAGGCTGCGTCTAGACTGGCATGATTTTGCGCAAAAGCGGCCGCTTTTACGCAAAATCTTGCCGCCTGTCTACACTGGCGCGGTATTTAGAAGAACACTGATTTTGTAATGTACAAAATCAGTGGTTCTTCTTGCAAATACTCACACTCCAGCTCAGGATAAGCCCTCTTCCGCAAGTATTCTTGCGCAAGAGGGCCAGTGTAGACAGCCACGTTAATTTCTTGCGCAAGAAAGCCCGATGGCTAAAATGGCCATCGGAGCTTTCTTTATAAGAGAGCGCTCTACACTGGGCATGGATGCTTTTGCGCAAAGGCACATGCCAGTATAGACGCTCTCTTGCGTAAATACTTTTAATGGAAAAACTTTTCCGTTAAAAGTATTTGCGCAAAATCATGCCAGTCTAGACGCAGCCCAATTGTTTAGTTCTGCAAGGTAATTAACTGTTGATATGTAAATACAGTTCATGCCAGGATGGGGAGAGAATCCGAGGTGTGGCTATGTAAATCCCATTCAGCCAGGGCTGATGGAGGGTCAGTGTTGGAATGGAATGTGGAGAATTGTAAATAATTTGGGACTGTTGTGGGGGTCACTAGTCATGCTACCCCTAAATGTGGGAACTGTAAAACATGCCACCAGTGCTTGCAGGAGAGACACCACCATCATGGTAAGAGGTCTCTGAGGAACAAGCCTCCCCCCTTCCAGAGCTGAGTAAACTGAGCTGGGGGGAAGGGTTAAAGGGCTTGAGTTAGCCTGCTTCACACCTGCCAGATGTGAGCTGTAAGACTGGCCCAACCTGCCCCTTTCCCCTTTGTTTTAAGGACAGACCTAAAGCAGACTCCCTGAGGAGTCTTTTCTTTTGCTAGTCCAGTGGAAGCTGGATTCCTTTGCCAGTCCAGCTGGTGGCTAAAGAGTTGAAATCACTGAGAGCTGAAATCACTGGTTTGGCTGAGAGCCAGACCCATTGCAGCCAGTGAAGCGGTGGCGGCCAGCAGAGTGGCTGGTGGGAATCACTGGCTGGTGGTGTAACGTGGCCAGTAGGAGCGGTGGCAGGCGAGGAGCGTCGATCAGTGGCATGGTGCGGAGTGGTGACCAGCGGCACGGCGTGGTGCGGTGGCAGGCGAGGCGCGGCAACCAGCAGTGTGGCGCGGAGCGGCGGCAGGCGAGGCGTGGCGACTAGCAGCGGCAGCAGGCGAGGAGCGGCAGCAGGTGACCAGCGGAGCATCTGGTGGCGTGGGATGAGACAGCTGGTGGAGCATGGTGGAGTGTCATAAGGTGCCCCCTATCTATTCCCCCACCCCCATTCTACCCAAGTTGGGAGGTGAAACCCTGCGGGTGAACTTTGGGGCTGCGTCTAGACTGGCAAGTTTTTCCGCAAAAGCACCTGCTTTTGCGGAAAAACTGCCAGCTGTCTACACTGGCCGCTTGATTTGCGCAAGAACACTGACGATCTAATGTATGATTGTCAGTGTTCTTGCAAATACTATGCTGCTCCCGTTGGAAAAAGCCCTCTTGAGCAAATGTATTTGCGCAAGAGGGCCAGTGTAGACAGCTCAGGACTGTTTTATGCAAAAAGCCCCGGTGGCGAAAATGGCGATCGGGGCTTTCTTGCAAAAATCTAGATTAGCACGGGCGCTTTTCCGCAAAAAGTGCTTTTGCGCAAAAGCGTCCGTGCCAATCTAGACGCTCTTTTCCGCAAATGCTTTTAACGGAAAAACTTTTCCGTTAAAAGCATTTGCGGAAAATCATGCCAGTCTAGATGTAGCCTGGGACTCTGAGTGGCACTGACCAGGGACAGAGACTTTTGGGGTGTCGGACTCTTTGGACTTCAAGTGATTCTTGGCTGGGGTGGGGGGCTTAGCTCATGTTTGGGTTATGAACTCTGTTTGTGGTGTTTTCCCCAAGTTAATGCCGTATGACTTCTCTCTCTGTTTCATTAAGGCTGTGTCTAGAGTGGCCAGTTTTTCCGGAAAATCAGCCGCTTTTCCGGAAAAACTGGCCAGCTGTCTACACTGGCCACTTGAATTTCTGCAAAAGCACTGACTTCCTACTGTAAGAAATCAGTGCTTTTTGTGGAAATACTATGCTGCTCCTGTTCAGGCAAAAGTCCCTTTTGCACAAAACTTTTGTGCAAAAGGGCCAGTGTAGACAGCTGAGATTTGTTTTTAAAAGCCCGATCGCGAAAATGGCGATCGGGCTTTTTTGCGCAAAAGCTAGGATTGGCCACGGACGCTTTTCCACAAAAAGTGCCAATCTAGACGCTCTTTTCCCCAAATGCTTTTAACAGAAAACTTTTCCGTTAAAAGCATTTGCTGAAAATCATGCCAGTCTAGACGTAGCCTAAATGTTTCTTTCCTACACTCAGACTCAGTGCTTGCGAGTGGGGAAGCATTGCCTCTCAGAGGCACCCAGGGGTGTGTGAATTTCCCAGATTACTGGGTGGGGGCTCGAGCCAGTTCTGTGTGAGATGGACCCCAAGATATTGAACCCAGTCTTGGTTACTGCCAGGACTACCAATAAGCAAAAGCTGATCAAATAGTCAGTCGACTAGTCGATTCCTCCCTTTCCCAGCCCCCACTGCCTTTATCAGATAGAGGCAGCAAAGGGGGGGAAGAGGGGGTACTTCAAAGCGGTAGCCTGGGTATGGGCTCTGTGCGACGCTGCCTGTTTGAAATGCCGCCATGGCATTTCAAAGCAGCAGTGCTGCGTGGACCCTGGGGTCAGATGGGGAGTCCTCAGCTGACCCCAGGTTCCGAGGAAATGTGAGCGGAATCTGGGGCGCCACATGGCATTTCAAAGCACCAGCTCTGCATGCAGGCGCTTCCACTTTGAAATTCACAAGTGTCCCTGCTGGGGACTCTTGTACATTTGAAAGCAGGCACCCGCGGGCAGCCTGGAGTCAGTGGGACTTTCCGCTGGCCCCGGGCTGCAGGCAGAGTTCTGCATTCCTCCTTTGAAATGTACAAGAGCCCCAGCAGGGGCCCAGCAGGGGCTCTTGTACATTTCTAAGGAGGAATGCGGAAGTGCCTATCGACTAGTGGATGGAAATTCCATCAACTACTCGACTATTAAATTACTTGCTAGTTAACATCCTTAGTCCAGACCAGTCCCCTGCACTCATGGCAGGACTATGTATTACCTGGACCCAACCCAGGAGAAGGCTGTCTGGGGGAGGGATTTGAAGTGGGGTCTGTAGTTCAACAGGGGAGAGTCGATGGGCTTTCCCTGTGCAGACGCAACATTTGTATCCATAACCGCAACTGTAGCTGTGAAATGAGCTGTGGATACCCATGCTGACAGCCATGGATGCAGGTACCCACACTAACAGCCACAGACACGGGTACCCACGGAGACCCATGCTCACAGCCATGGATACGGGTACCCACGCTCACAGCCGCAGACGCGAGTACCCACGGATACCAACACTAACATCCCCGGACGTGGGTACTTGTGGATACCCACACTGACATCCCTGGACAAAGGTACCTGCAGATAGCCACGAGGTCATCCACGGATTTGGATACCCATGGATACCACATTGAGAGAAATAACCACTAATTTGCAGGCTACTAGACAATGTTCTCCCTAATTATTTCCATCCATGTGCAGAATACATTTTGTTCTGTGCACCAAGGCCTTCTCGGGGAGTCCACTCCAGTGCGACAGGCCCTTCTTGGGGAGCCTACTCTCTTCCAGGGGTCCAGCCCTCCACCTCCTGGGACTGCCACCTGAGCCCCCAGAATGCCTCATAGAAACCTTGGGCTGGGAAAAACCTCAGGAGGTCATCAAGTCCAGCCCCCTCGGCCATGGGCCCGCTCCAGGTGTCAGTCGCTCTGCACCCCTGGGGCCTCCACTCGCAGGGGGACTAGTGCAGCCCTGTTCTCATACCGGAGCGACTCTCTGCCAGCGTCACACAGGCGGGTTCATTGAGCACTGAACCCAGCACAGGAACTCTCAGGACTGTAGGCCTGGCCCCGCTCAGCCCAGCACATCTGAGTCTCCCCTGCAGCCAGGTGGGCTCTGCCTGCTCCCCCTGCCCAGTCCAGCAGCCCCCTCCTTCCAGCCCGGCCCCCACATCCCTCCCCAGCAGCCCCTCCCCTGGCCTTGGTCTTCCGCCCAGGTAACCAGGGTCAACAGGGCCCTTCTCTTCTCCACCTCCCCTCTCCTCCACCCTTTGTCCCCCCCGGCTGGGACTAGCTGGGCAGGTCACCGGGGTCCTCTCCCCACAGCCCATTGGCCTCCCACTGGTCAGACCCGGCCGTGCCATCCCAGCTGGGTTTCCTAGTCACCAGTCACTGGGGGCTCCAGTTTGCGCTGGTCCCTGGAACAACAAACTCCCTTCCCCTCCCCTCCTTAAACAAATAACATCCGGGGACACTGAGGGTGGGTCTACACTGCACCGCAGGTCGAAATAAGCTATGGAGTTTGAGCTGGGCAAATTGCGTCTCTTATTTCGATGCTATTTCGTCTACACAGCGCCAGATTTGAAATAAAGCACTTTTCCGACACGTCCCTCACTCCCCGTAGAAGGAGGGTTACAGGGACGTCGGACTAGCCAGCCCGAAATAACGGGCTTGCTGTGCAGACGCGGGATAGCTACTTTGGGATACTCCGGGATCCCGAAACAGCATTGCAGTGTAGACGTAGCCTGAGTGCCCCCTGCAGGTAACCCCCTCGAACCCACGAATCCCCCACTTCGTCCTAGGGATCCCGGGAGCCGTTTCCTATCTCCTAGGTCCCTCACTCTCCATCAGCCAGGCCAAAGGGGAGTTTGTCAGGCCGCCAGCCATGCCACGTGGGAGCTGAGCTCCCTCTCCTGGCTGAAGGGTGCATAGGAATGTCTGAGCCTTTGAGTTAAGGCGCCTGGCCAATGCAGGATGCCCCGAGCCGGCTGCTGTCTGACAACTGGGGCACGCAAGGCGTCCACACTGGAGAGACACAAAATGCCTTGGAAGGCCAGAGGCCTGGTCGTGCACTACAAGCTTCCACCCCAACACCCCACCAGCGCCAGAGTGGCTCTTCGGCCTGCCCCGAACCAGACCAGCGCGTAAATCTGGAGCTGCTTCACAAACCAGATTCAGCAGGGGGAGGCTGCTGCAAGTTACACTGTGCCCGAGGGCTGAAGCCGGTGCGTGGCGGGCTGACAGCCGCCGCCAGAGGCTCTGTGTTAGACGGTCACCCAGGACTCAGTTAGATGGTTGCCAGGGTCCCCAGTTCTGTGTTGGTCCCTGTAACACCAAACTTCCTCCCCCCTCCCCTCGTTAAACCAGTAGCAGCCAGAGACACTGAGTGCCCCCCGCCCCACCTTCCACCCCTTTGAACCGCCACAACCCCCCCCCCACTTCCTCACAGGTTCTCGATAAAAGATCGGTATCCGCATCCATCTCTGTGACAAAGAGCTGCAGGCCTTTCACATCCAGCCAAGGGCGCCAATCGCCAGGCTGTGGGGACATTTCACGCCCTGTTGCTGGCTCAGTGACTGTCCTGGCCACTAGGAATGATGGCGCCAGCACCTTCTCCTGCCAGCAGCCCTGCAACACTCGCCCCCTTCTGCAAATCCCCAGCAAGAAATGAAACTGCCGGGGCAGGCTGGGAGGGCTTGTTTCCACGTGCCTGGCCCCAGGGGCCACCAGCAACATGCCCGCCCCCACAAGGGACTCCTTACACCACCCCCAGCTTGGGAGAGGGCCAGGACAATCCCCCCTCCGCCCTGGGCCCCACCCCGCCCTGCCTCTTCCCCCAAAGCTCCTCCCCCAAGCGGGGCAGCTCATTGGACCCATTGGCTGTGGGGCTGGGGTTGGGGCCCTACTCTCATTGGCAGCAGCAGGGGAAGCAGAGCAACACAGCCCCAGCTCGCTCTGCCCCCAAGGCTCCTGAGCGCGCCCCTCCGCTTCCTACCAGTGAGTGCAGAGCTGCTGGACTCCAGCTGCCAGCCCCAGCCCCACCCCACCCTGCTGCTAGTACCCAGGCCCCACTAGTACCCCAGAGATTAGATAATAAGACAGAGGGGTCATAGTGCTTCTGTATCAATCCATGGGACCCCCACACCTTCCGTGCTGCCTGCAGATGTGGTTGCTCCATCTCAAATAAGTTCTATTGGAGTTGGAGATGATTCAGAAAAGGGCGACAGAAAATGACGAGGGGTCTGGAGCAGCTGCTGCATGAGGGGAGGTTTTAATAAGACTGGGTATTTCCAGCTTGGAAAAAAGACAACTCGGGAGATACCACTGAGGTCTATAAAGCCATGACGGGTGTGAAGAAAGTCAATAAGGGAGTGTTATTTCCTCCTGATAACACAAGAACAGGCAGTAGGTTTAAAACAAACAAAAGGCAGTATTATTTCACAGGGTTCTCTAACCTGGGGAACTCCCTGCCAGAGGATTTTGTGAAGATTAGAATTTTAACAGGCTTCAAAAAAACATTAGATCAGGCCTGGGCAAAAGACCCTTCGTGGGCTGGATATGTCCCACCAAGCCACTGGATCGGCCCGCAGAGACAGAAGGGAGCCTCAGGAAGATTTCCCTGCTTGCCCTGCCCCTGCACGCTGCTCAGAAAAGCGGCTGTGGGGCCATTTGTGCTCCACAAACTGTGAGCCTGGAGGAGAGGGTGGGGTGGTGCCTCATGGCTACGCCCACTCCCAGCAAAGGCAGCACGGGAAGCACCACTCCCCACTCCTCTCCAGCTCTTATTCACAGAGCACATGGCCCCTGCAGCCTGTGCAAGGGCGGGGCAGGCTCCCACCCAAGAAACAAGCTATGCTGTTGGCTGGGAGTCTCATTGGTAAGTCTCCCAGCCAGAGCCTGCCTCTGACACCCCAGCCCCTTCCTTTGCCCCCAGCCCTCTGTCCTCCCACTCCTACTCCCCTAGCACACATCACCCAAACCCTCTGCCCCACTTCTGAGACTCCCTCCGAGACCTGGCACCCCAATCACCTGTGCCAGATCACAAGCCTCTCCTGCCATAGGTTACATTCCAGTCCCCTGCCCTACATCATCCCCTCCTGCCCTAGGTCAGAACTCAACCCCCTGCACCCCAATCCCGTGCTCCAGGTCACAGCTGCCTCCTTCACTCAAACTCCCTCGCAGACCTCACAGGGCTTCCTAAACCCAAATCCTTTCTCCAGGGGTGGGCAAGACAGCCTCCATGGACCAGATTTGGCCTGCTAAGCCATTTCATAGAATCCTAGGGCTAGAAGAGACTCGGGAGGTCAAAGAGTCCAGCCCCCTGCCCAAAGCAGGACCAACCCCAACTAAACCATCCCAGCCAGGGCTTTGTCAAGCCTGGACTTTAAAACCTCTAGGGATGGAGATTCCACCCCCTCCTTAGGGAACCCATCCCAGTACTTCACCACCCTCCTAATTAAATAGTCAGGGCTCAACAATTGAAGTAATCTACTCGCCACGGGCAAGTAGATTATACCCCAGCACGGCACCGCAGCGTGATCAGCGCATGTGCAGTGCAGTCTGCGCATGCGCAGCATGCTGAACAGCGCGGCTGGCGAGCCCTGGAAATAGTTTTTCCTAATATCCAACCTAGACTTCCCCCACTGCAACTTGAGACCATTGCTCCTTGTTCTGCTGTCTGCCATAACTGAGAACAGCCTCTCTCCATCCTCTTTGGAACCCCCCTTCCGGAAGTTGAAGGCTGCTATCAAATCCCCCTCGCTCTTTACCTTCTGCAGACTAAACAAACCCAACTCCCTCAGCCTCTCCTCATAAGTCATGTATTCCAGCCCCCTAATCATTTTGGTTGCCCTCCGCTGAACCCTCTCCAATGCGTCCACATCCTTTCTATAGTGGGGGGCCCAGAACTGGACACAATACTCCAGATGTGGCCTCACCAGTGCCAAATAAAGGGGAATAATCACTTCTCTGGATCTGCTGGCAATGCTCCTCCTAATGCACCCTAACATGCCATTAGCATTCTTGGCTACAAGGGCGCCCTGTTGACTCGTATCATTTGACACCCCACCACTCCCCCAACCCCAGCCAATGGAGACCTGGGGACTGGGGAGCATGCAAAGTCTCCTCCCCCTGCCAGAGGTGCGTGGCACCAGGAGCCACGAGCTGTTCAAAATGGCTGGCGGTTCTCTGTAGGCGCTGGAGGGGCAGGGGGCAAAGACTTCACGTGCCCCCACCCCCAGGCCAATGAGGGTCTGTACGCGTGGAAGCACAGGAAGCCTCCTGGTCCTGCCCCTGCTGCTTGAGGCCCCGCCCCTTCTGGGGCAGCCTACAACACTTCAGAAATTTGTGTAGTGGCCCCCCTTCAAAAAGTATTGCCCACCCCGCCCTGGGTACATACATGGCCCATCCATGCCGACTAGCCAAGATACCCAGGGATGCCACCTGCTTGTCAGAGGCTGGGAATGGGCAGCAGGGTCTGGATCACTTGATGATTCCTGGTCTGTCCATTCCCTCTGGGCACCTGGAGCTGGCCACTGTGGGCAGACAGGCCACTGGGCTGGATGGGCCGTTGGTCTGACCTGGAGTGGCCGTTCTTGTGACTCTCGTGACCCTGCTAAAGGACCTGGGTTCAGCAGGGACTGCTCACTGGGGACAGAGAGATCAGACTGGATGGGGGATTCAAAGATGTGGCCCTGGGGACAGGACGGGGCAGGGGAGGGAAGGGGCTGTTCTCACCCCCTGCGTCTCTCCCACAGCTGCGCTGAGATGGAGGCGTATTGGTACCCCACGGAGCGCTGTGACACCCGCATCAGTAAACTGGGTGCCGGGCTGGGCTTGGCCATTGCTGGGCTGGTGACTGCGAGCACAGTCCTCGGCATCCTTCTCTTCAGAACCAAGCAGACCAAAACCCAGCACAGGTAAGTGGGCCAGGTACACCTGGCTGGCAATGGAGGCAGTGTGAGCCTGTGGTTAGAGCGGGGCCTAGGAGCCAGGATTCCTGGGTTCTCTCCCTGGCTCTGGGAGGAGTGGGGAGTTGGGGGCTCAGAGCAGGGGGCATCAGCGTCTGGACACCTGGCCTCTTTTCCCAGATCTGCCGCCATGTCTGTGCCTTAGGGTATGTCTACACTAGCCCCCAGATCGATCTAGGGAGGCTAATGAGGGTGACCGAAATTGCAAATGAAGCACGGGATTTAAATATCCCGTGCTTGATTTGCATGTTTCCGGACAGTTGCCATTTTAGAAATTGACTAGCCCGAAGTAACTACACGCGGCAGTGAAACGGGATTCCGAAATAAAGCCCTAAATCGAATTAGCTGGTAAACCCCATTCCAGGAGGAATACTAGCTAATTCGATTTAGGGCTTTATTTCGGAATCCCGTTTCACTGCCGTGTGTAGCCACGGGCAGTCAGTTCAAACTAAGGGGATTTAAAAATGGCGCCCGGATGGGAAGATGCAGATAAATCCCGGGATATTTAAATCCCGGGCTTCATTTGCAACTTCGAATGCCTACATTAGCCTTTCTAGTTCGAACTAGGGGGCTAGTGTAGACATACCTGGAGGGAGCAGAGGGTCTGTCCCACAGCCATGGGCCAGAGGGCCTCAGGGGCCCGGTGGGGTGGGGGAAGCCTCCATGTCCTGCCTGTGAAACCCCGTGCACCAAGCGGCAGACAGGTGCTGCCTGACCCGGCACGACTGTTGCCACTTCCCCACAGCCTGCACTCGGCTGACACCAACGTTGAGATGTGGTATGAGAACGACTTCAGTGAGTGGAGCACCGACGGCAGCTTCTGCATCAGGATTCAAGGCGCTGACCCTGGGAAAGGTAATGCTGGTTCCACCGCAGGCAGGGCAAGACGGGTTCTCTGGGCCAGGGCCAGGGGCCTACAGAGACTGGGTCAGAGCCTTCAGCTGGGGAGAGTGGGGCCAAGACTGTCAAGACCTAGGGAGTGAAGCCCCGCAGGGCACCTGCCAGAGGGGAAAGGGGTCTGTAATGGGGTACGCTCCATTCAAAGGTACCCACATCCCTCTTTAGTGCTCCGCCTCCCCCAAACAGTATTTATGCGCGCGCTGAGCAGGTATTAGCAGAGTCCCCGCTCCCTCTTCCCCCTAGTTTATAGGTCCACAGACCACGTGAGCCTTCCCGGGCATCTCTTTCTGCTCCCACAACCTCTCAGACACGATATCGTACAGGGAGGGTAGAGGGGCCCGGGCCTGCCCTTTCCACCATGTCCCAGCCCAGGGCCCTTGAGTGCAGGGACACGGTCCCCTGCCTGGCTAGCGGGGGTACAGCACCCAAAACACGCCAGCCCGTGGGCGAGTCCCGTTACACCTCACCCTGGGCTGCTTCCTACCCTCGGCTCCTGATCCTCCACGTCTATGCCCCTTAGGGGTCGTCGACGGGTTGTGGGCCCACTCTCTCCCCATCTGGGAGGGGGCCGCGTTCACTCCCCTGTGGCTACTTCTCCCGTCGACTGGATCCACCTCTTCTCCGCCGCTCCCCGCACCTCCAGAGTCCTTCCGCCTTCCTGCTCCCCCGCCTTTCGGCCCGGGCCGCTTTTAAGAGGTCAGTGCCAGTGGTGGGCCTATGCCACGCTCCCCGTCCTGGCTCCGCCCACTCCCGCTGCCCCCTGGGAGACGTCCAGGCTTTCCCCCGGCCACAGGCCCACGGTGCCCAGCCGCGGATGGGCTTGCCTACCGGGGAAGGGCCCGGCTTGAGTGCAGGGCTGAGGAGCCCTATCACAGGGTCCCCATCGCAAAACCTTCCCATGAGCACCAGCCACATCCTCCCCCTTCCTAACTCTGCTCTCTCGTCAGACCCAGACAGCACCGACTCCTTCACGATTAACCTGGCATCTGTCGACTCCTCTCTCCTGGTAAGTACGGACGTGTTGGCCCCTCCTCCTAGCACCTGCAGTGGCCCATGGGGCGCGCACACTGCGCTAACGGGAAGACGTGCGCTGGGGAGCCATGTAGTGGCAAAGCCGCTCCGGCGCACAACTGACCTGCTGGGGTGGGTTGGAGAGAGACGCGTCTCTGGCTGGGCGGCGGCCTTTTTCCGGGGAGGCCAGGACTCCGTGGATGCTATTTGCAGGCTGGCTAATGAGTGAGACATGAGCTCCCAGCGTGACGCTGCAGCTCAAAGGGCTGAAGCAATTGCACTGCTAATCGCTAAACGGGGTGCCACCTCGTGCCCCTCCCTGTTCGTCTGTGTGGCTCTCCCTGCACCCCTCCCCACACAGGCACCTGTCGCCCACGGCTGGGATGCACCGAGTGGGGTAGCAGAGAGGGGATTTTACCTCTGACTTGGCCCTAGTGCAATCATTGCTAAGACCAAAAAGGGAGAGAGGTGGGGGGAGGGGTATTTTTTCCCAAGGGAAATAAAAATGATTCCCTCACGACCATTTTCAATGAAGAAAAGAAAAAATATCCCATTACCCTGCCCAAAACCCCCCTAGTTGGGAATGAAAAATTCCCCACCAATATTCTCAGCCGTTTGGGCCATTTTGTGCCCAGTTCTGCTCACTCCCCACTTCTCCCACCACCGCAAGTTCACAGCCAGAGGCCGGAGATCATTGTGACCCAGCTGTGAGCGGGCCCAGGCCCCAGGGCACTCGGGAGGAGCAGAAGACGCGGCGTGAGACATCCCAGATCTCCTGAGAAGTGCAGAAATGTCCCCAATGCCACAGCCATAGGCGAAAACCTGGAGGGTAGACCAGGCGGTGCCGGAGCTGGACAGTCTGGGAATAACTGTGGGGTCTGCTGTGCCTGGCTCTGGATCTTCATTCCTGGGATCCTCTGCACCTCAAACATCATCCTCCCTCAGCAACTGCCCTTCACATCTGTCTGGTCCTGATGGACTGGCACAGACCCCTGGAATGGCAATGGAACAGCTGATTCGCCTCTCACTCTGGTGTAAATCAGGAGTAATTCCACTGGGGCCAATTCCCCCCTCGCTCTTCAAGATGTAAATCAGGAACAACGTAGTTGGGCCAATTCCCCTCTGGCTCACCTGTGTAAATCAGGAGGAGCTTGCTGGGCTCCATCCGGCTGGTTTTGCCCCACCTTGCCCTGGGTCAGCTGGGGAATGTGAGCTCAGGTTCGCCCTGCCCAGCTGCCTGCCTGGGCTGCCCACCCATCTCCCAACCCCCACTGCCTTCCCCCAACCCCGCTGCCTCCCTGGGCTCCCCATCCATTCCCTGACTCCAAACAAGGCTCCCCACAAAGGCTTCCCTGGTCCTTGCTGCCTCCCCTTCCATCCCCCCAGTCCTTCTGCCTCCCTGGGCTCCCCAAATATCCCCCGATTCCTGCTGCCTCCACAGGCTCTCCACTTATCTTCCCTGCGCCCACTGCCTGTCTGGGCTTCCCACTCATCCCCTGACTCCTACTGCCTCCCTGAGCTCCTCAGCCAGCCCCCTGGTCCCTGCTGCCTTCCCCTGCCCTTGCCCTGAGCCCCCTTTCACAGCCTGGCACCCCAGGCGAACCCTGCTCCTTGCCTCTTGACACAGCCCCCCAGTGCCAGGCTTGCTGTGAGCTGCGGCTGAGCCCCTGCCCTGCATCCATTCCAAAGGAAACACTGCATGTGCCCGGAGCACAACACAGCCCCTCGCGCCACCCACCCACAGGCTGGCCCTGCCCTGCACATGCACTTTAGCCCACGTCAGGTGCCTGCCCCCGGGGCTGGTATGTCCCCTTGCCCTTCTCTGTTTCTCTGTGAATGACAAGACTTGATTCTGCAATAAATGATGATGATGCATGAGCGCTGCTGTTATTTAAGTCTCCTCCCCTCCACACACACATGGTGTATTGAATCCCGCCCAGGCAGCCCCTGCCCCCAGGACTCCTCACGGCAGGGCAAGGAAGGACGAGGGAGCAGCCCGAGGCTGGGGGAAGGGGCACAGAAAGGGGCAGCCGAAGCCCCAATTCACCATGTGGCAGAGACGAGTCTCCTCCCTGCGGGATTTCAAGGGGCAGGGCCCTGCCGATGGTCTCGGCACGGCTGCACCAGGGTGGGGGCCGCTTAGGAGTATGGGGTCCCTGTCATGCCAGCTGGTGGCAGTGACAGTGTACTCCAGAGACGCACTGTCCTGACCAGCTGATGCCCTGAAAGCAGAGCAGGGGGTAGCGGCTCACCCATTGTCGCTTCGTCCAGCGTGTGGCCCACCCGGCACCCCTCCTTTCATAGAACCATGGAATATTTGGGGGGGAAGAGACCGACATGGGCAGGATTGCCGGTGCTCTGAAGGCCAGGGTTATACTGCAGAGTGATCTGCACCAGCTAGAGAAATGCTCTGAGGTAAATAGCACGAAGTTTAAGGACAAATGCAAAGTGCTCCACTTCAGAAGGAATGATCCATGTCACACACACAGACTGGGAAGCGACTGTCTAGGGAGGAGCACAGAAGAAAGGGATCTAGGGGTCAGAGTGCATAACAAGTTAAACATGAGTCAACAGTGTGACACTTGCAAAAAAAGCAAACACGATTCTGGGCTGCATTAACAGGAGTGTTGCAAGCAAGACATGAGAAGTCATTCTTCCGCTCTACTCTGCGCTGATTAGGCCTCAACTGGAATATTGTGTCCAGTTCTGGGCACCACAATTCAAGAAAGATGTGGAGAAATTGGAGAAGGTCCAGAGAAGAGCAATAAAAATTATTAAATGTCTACAGAACGTAACCTATGAGGGAAGACTTGAAAGAATTGGGCTTGTTTGGTTTGGAAAGGAGAAGACATGATAGCAGCTTTCAAGCATTTCAAAGGTCATTACAAGGAAGAAAGAGAAAATTATTCTCTGAGGATAGAAGCTTCAGGGGGTAGCCCAGTTAGTCTGTTACAGAAAAAAAAACAATGGTCTGGTAGCACTTTATTGACTAACAAAACAAGTTAAGGGAGTATAGATTGGATAAATGGACTGTAAGATGGATAGAAAGCTGGCTCGGCTGTCGGGCCCAATGGGTAGTGATTAATAGCTTGATATCAGGTTGGCAGTCAGTTTCTAGCGGATCTCCCCAAGGATCGATTCTTGGACCAGTTTTGTTCAACATCTTTATTAATGACCTGGATGAGGGGATGGATTGCCCCCTCAGCAAGTTTGCAGATGACACTAAGCTAGGGGGAGAGGTAGGGGAGCAGGGATAGGGTCCAGAGTGAGCTGGACAGATTAGAGGATTGGGCCAAAAGAAATCTGATGAGGTTCAACAAGGACAAGTGTAGAGTCCTGCATTTGGGACAGAAGAATCCCAAGCATTGTTACAGGCTGGGGACTGAATGGCTAAGTAGCAGTTCTGCAGAAAAGAACCTGGGGATTACAGTGGATGAGAAGCTGGATATGAGTCAACAGTGTGCCCTTGTAGCCAAGAAGGCTAATGGCATATTAGGTTGCATTAGGAGGAGCATTGCCAACAGATCCAGAGAAGTGATTATTCCCCTTTATTCGGCTCTGGTGAGGCCGCATCTGGAATATTGTGTCCAGTTCTGGGCCCCCCACTATAGAAAGGATGTGGACGCATTGGAGAGGGTCCAGCGGAGGGCGACCAAAATGATTAGGGGGCTGGAGCGCATGACCTATGAGGAGAGACTGAGGGATCTGGGTTTGTTTATTCTGCAGAAGAGAAGAGTGAGGGCGGATTTGAGAGCAGCTTTCAACTGCCTGAAGGGAGGTTCCAAAGAGGAAGGAGAGAGGCTGTTCACAGTAGTGACGGATGGCAGAACAAGGAGCAATGATTTCAAGTTACAGTGGAGGAGGTCTAGGTTGGATATGAGGAAAAACTATTTCACTAGGAGGGAGGTGAAGCACTGGGATGGGTTACCTAGGGAGGGGGTGGAATCTCCATCCCTAGAGGTTTTTAAGTCTCAGTTTGACAAAGCCCTGGCTGGGATGATTTAGGTGGGGTTGGTCCTGCCTTGGGCAGGGGGCTGGACTTAATGACTTCCTGAGGTCTCTTCCAGCTCTATGATTCTATGATTCTATGAGTTGGAGAGACCAGCGGACAACAAAAGGGCTGGGGTCCTGTCCCTCCAAGCACCAGAGAAGCTCCGAGTTATCAAGCCCTGGGAAGGGAAGTTGGGGAAACTGAAACTGGATCCCACCTGTCTGCTCCTTTCAAACATTTACCCCCAACGTCGACTGAGCCCAGCTTCCAAACGATCCGAGACAGAAGAAAAACGCCGCTTGTCACCGTCTGCATTTAAACTAAACAAGCCCAGAAAGAGTTTCCTGCCCTGGCCAAATCTGTGTTTAAATTTTCCCTTTGTTTATGTAACAAGGCAACATTCGGCTCTTTGCTCCTTCCAGCTCCACATGAAGTGCAGGGTCAGTAGGTAACTCTCCTGTCTCTAGGACTACTCCACATCCAGATCCTTATGTCGAAACTGGATCCTTGGAGGAAGGGAGTAGCAGGTGTCGCTCTCCACTTGCCCCAAATGATGTTAATGGAGAACCCCAGAGGCTGCAAACCTCCACAGGCAGTTATCAAGTAACTGAAATCTTTGATTTGTAACCCTATGTGTCAGCACAGCAATTTCAGTGCACGCGCACACACACAAAACACACATGCACACAGACATACACCCCACATGCCCACGCACATAAACCCCACATGCACACGCACATAAACCCCACATACACACGCACATAACACACACACCCCACATGCACACACACATACACCCCACATGCACACGCACATACACCCCACATACACACGCACATAACACACACACCCCACATGCACACACACAAACCCCACATGTACATGCACATACACCCCACATGCACACACGCACAGACACCCCACATGCATGCACACATACCACACACACCCCACATGCACACACACGTACACCTCACATGCACGCACACACACCCCACATACACATACACCCCACATGCACACACACACAAACCCCACATGCATGGGCACACACCCCACATGCACATACACCCCACATGCACACATATCACATGCACACACACATACCACGCACAACCATGCATGCACACACACACACATACACCTCTCCCCCTTCCCCGTTACATTTTGATTAGTGACGGGAATATTTCAGAGCAAGGCAAAGCAAGAGAAGTGCTGCTGGCGAGCCAGTGGGAGGCGAACGCCAGGCTACTCACTTGGTGTATTTGGATGGGGGTTGGTGACAACGCTGTCAGATTATCAAATTTCAGTTGTAGCTCAACAGTTGAATAGTTCACC
This sequence comes from Rafetus swinhoei, assembly GCA_019425775.1. Lineage (NCBI taxonomy): Eukaryota > Metazoa > Chordata > Testudines > Trionychidae > Rafetus > Rafetus swinhoei. The sequence continues at coordinate 9,450,947 of CM033448.1, read as the reverse complement.
CCTTGTCATGAACTCCCAGGTTGTGCCCACACTTGGCCCAGGTCCCCTCCAGCGCTGCAGCCCCTTCTTGGGGCCACTCTCTCTCTGGGGTTGAGCCCCTCCAGCTCCTGAGACTGCCCCCTCTGAGCTCCCAGAGCACCTGGCTTTGCCCTGGGCCCCTCGGGGAGTCCACTCGCTCTGGGCAGGTCCTCACCCCACAGCCCATTGGCCTCTCCCTGGCCAGACCTGGCTGTGCCATCCCAGCTGGGTCTCCCGGTCACCAGTTGCTGGGGGCTTCATTCTCCAGAGCACTGGCCGGGGTCCACAGCCCCGTGCTGGTTCCTGTAACAACAAGCTCCCTTCCCCTCCCCTCGTTAAACCAGTAACAGCCAAGGGCACTCCTCCCTCCCTCCCCCCTGCATGCAAGCCCTTTGAAACTCTCCACAAATCCCCCACTTTGTCTTCCCCCCCGTCTCTCTCAAGTCTGGAAATTAAACTGGCTAACAATGGAAAACCACATTTAAAACCCACACTTAGCACACCTGTGAATTCGAATTGACAGCAGTTGGGGTGCAGGGAGTTTAAAAATCAATGTGGACAATATCCGTCCAAATTATGATGCAGAAAATGAATTCTGCCATGCATGGGCTCATTTGAAGATCTCACGTGGCCATTCGTGAGTATTCTAGCTCAGCCAGGTTATTCAGGAATGTTTCTAGGTGCTTTGATTTTCCAGGATACACCTTTGCCTAAGTCTGTGGTGTCTGTAGCGGCCAGCGTCATGGGGACAGGGGGAGGTAACACAACCAGTTGCCACCCTAAGTTGCACTGTGAGCTGTTCATTGGTGTTCATGTTAAGAGTTTGGTTTAATGGTTGCTCGCTTGGGCCTTGCATTTCACAAGGCCCCACCAGGCAGGGAAGCAGCACTACTGGGGAAACTGAGGCAGGAACCCAGGAAATACCCTTCAAGCGCTGAGAGGCATGTGCCTCATTCTGGGACCGCGGAATGCACGAGGGTCTGGAGCTAATGGGTGAAAACATGACGGCAAGAATGGCCCAAGAATGATGTGTCCCCCTGGCCCAAGCACCACCAGCCAGGGAGAAACTGATGTGTGAAAATAACCCAGACAGCTTAATACTGGCACCGGGATAAACTGCCCAGGGAGGCCGTGGATCTGTGGCACTGGTGGTTTTTAAGAGCAGGTTGGACACACACCTGTCAGGGATGGGCTGTGGATTAGATGCACGATGCAGGGCTCCTCTGGTGCCACACGCAGGGCCGTCCTTAGGATTTATGGTGCCCTAGGCAGGATCATTAAACTGGTGCCCCTATGCCGGACTTGCTTTTCCACCCCTACCCCCTCCCCTTCCCAGAGACCCCAACAGCCAATCCCTTCCCTCAGACTGTGCTGCAGGCAGTGCATTCGGCTCTCTCTAGGACCCAGCCCTGCTGTTACATGCTCCACTGCTTCCCGTCATAGGTGTGCACAGCACATTTCATTAGGTGTGCACCCAAAGAATTTTTTTAAATGTACTTTGACCCCCATTAGCCACACCCCTGGCCCCTGTTAGCCACGCCTCTGGAGGCAACACTCTCAGGGAAAGATGGACACATGACCAAAAGTAAAAGGTGTCATGTGACCCCCAAGGACTTTTCCCACCATCCTCCTGCCAATAGGGATTAGTTTGGCCCCCACCAAACCCCCCTCATGCAACTATCCTGCAATTGCATTAACCCAACGTGTGTGATGTTAACTTGGGGGTGGAGAGGCTGGGGGAAGTGTTCCCTCTAAGAGTTTCCTCCCATGAGCAGTGTGGAAGCCATTTCATATTTAGCTAGAAGCCACTTCATATAACAGAAGCCATTTAAGTCTCTTGCTTCTGCACGTATGCTAGAGAGTGAACTCTCCTTCACCGATGTGAGAAAGGCCAGAAGGATGAGCTATTGGAATGCGTTAATTGAGATGTTTTGAGCTGAAGCCCTTACTCCCAACTACCTGTTTCTTCTTGCTGATAACAGTCTTCTCTTTTGAGTTTAATTGATGATTTCTGTAATTGGATGCCCTGACGTCAGACCTGTTTGGTTAAGGGTATAAGATACTAGGACTGATTTGTATTAGCAGCCTTACTGGGCCCGGCTCTGCTGGGGTTACGTTTGGCTTACTTTGTGCCTTATTGATCAATAAAGCTGTTTGTTAGCCACCTAAACACAGAGAAGTCTTTTGCTTCGACAGCAGAATGAATTTTGTGTTGTGCACCAGTACTGAGTTCATGTGGCTTGTTTGGATGTGCCACTGTGGCACCCAAGTTATTAATAAATATCTTATAAACCTCTCCCTTTTCCCTCTGCTGCCATGTCTCCTCCTCTTGCTCCATCAGCTCCCCTGGTGCCTGCTGCCCCCCAACCCCTCACCCTCCTCTGCTGTCCTGACTCCTGCCCTTCTCACTGCCCTCAACCTTCCTGAGACCTGCCCCCTTCCACCAGCCCTTCTCTCCCCCCTGTGCCCACTCCTCCAGTAACCCCACTCTGATCATGTGAGCTACCCTTCCTCATCCCCTCTTCTAACACCTCCCTCTACACACCTGCCCTGCCTCTCTCCTCTGGTTCTGGTCCCTCCCCTGCAGGTGTCTGCCCTTCTGCTTCACCCCCAGAATCCCCTGGCACCTGCACCTTCCCTTAGCCCTGCACCCTCCTGGTGCCTCCCCTTCCCTTACTGCCCCTGCCCCTTTGCCCTCTTTTCCTGATGCCCACCCCTCACCACTCTCTGCCCCGTTCCCCTCCTGCCCCTCTGTGCCCTCACACATGACTTGCTCCATCCCCACCTTCCTCATGCCCACCCCTTCTTTCAAGCCTTCTCCCAGCACCTCCCCTCCCCTGGCCCCCAATGCCCTTCCCTATCCTCTCCTCTCCCAGCATCACTCTGTCCCCCTCCCACTGACACCTCCTCCTGCCCTTTCCTCATTGTCTGCACTTGGCCCCTGGCATTTGTCTCTCCTCCACGCTGTCTCTTGGTGCCTTCCCTTTCTTCCTCCCACTCCACACAAGCCCCTTCCTCTCCCACCCTTCCCCTATTTCGCCCTTCCCCTCCTCCACACAAACCCCTTCCTCTCCTACACCTTCCCCCTAGTTTTTCCCCTCCCCTACCTTCTGCCTTCCACTTTGCGGGGCCGGAGTCTGCGCTCGGGCCCCAGACTCCGAACCCGGAGCTAGGCCGAGTGGCGCAACACGGCGCGGAGCAGTTTTAAAGTCCCGGGCCATGATGTCATGTCACGCCTGGGTGTCTCTCCGCTCTCCTGGGAACGCTGCGCATGGCAGCAGCAGCAGCCGGCAGCGTGCACCGGTGAGGGGGAGCCGCACTGAAAGCTGCGCACAGCAGGGACGGTCCGGGGCCGGGGGCAGGGACGCTCTGGGGCCGGGGTGGGAGGATGTGGGGGGGGGCCGGCAAGTGGGGGCCAGCGACTGCTCCAGGCAGAGCCGTGGGAGAGACCCAGCTCCAAATATTGCTGGAGCAGGGCCCACGGCTCTGAATATTGGTGGAGCATGGGCACCACGAGCCCATATAACTCGCCCCCCATGCGCCAGAGTCCCTTGGCCCAGCAGAGTGGTGCCCCAGAAAGAGAGGTGCCCTACGCATCTGCGTACTCTGCGTATGCCTAAGGATGGCCCTGGCCACACGTCTGTGATGCAGCCGGAGTCCTCACACACACACAGGCATGCAGAGAGAACATTCAGTCTCCAGCTCGGGGAGGGGACTGGACGCTGGAGGGTTAAAGCAGGCGGCCTGGGAGCCAGGACACCTGGTTTCTTTCTTTGCACTGTTGGTGCCGGTAGAACTAGGGTGACCCTATTTCCCTGCTATGCTGAATATGGGACCCCTGCTAGACTTGCTCCTATTCAAGTCAGTTCAACGGCAATCAATGAGAAAGATGCAGTACAAGCATTCAAATTGACTGAGCCCCCATTAAAAGGAAATACTTAGTCATTGGAGTCTTTAAATTTACCTTTTGATCTTTAAGGCTTTAGGATTCCCACGGGGAGCTGTGACACATCCCTACCCCGCACACACATGGGGACCAGTGACACCCCTGCACATCTCTCTCATACAGGGGGAAGGGCAGGTGACTGACCCTCCCCTCCCTGCCCAGTGCTCTCTGCCCTCCATGGCTGGCTGGGCCCCCAGCAGAGCTGTCCCATCCATAGGGCAGTTCAGGCAGCCCCCCTGGGTCCCACACTCTGGGGAGCCCTGTGAGCCCGAGGGATGCCTGGGGGTGGAGGTGTCGCACGGTGCCACTTACCACTGGGGCACCCCTGCTGGCCACTTGGGAATTAGCTCTGCACAGGAGCGCCCCCTTCTGACCGGTGCCTCGCCTGTTGTCACCTGTTGTCTGTTCATGGCTCCGCCACGTTACATTAGGCCCCGCACCCCTCCCAGACCACAGCGCTCTTCCCTCCAGGTACTGCCCCATGGCAGAGCCCCCACACTCTGGGGCCCTATGCCCTATAGTCAGTGACCCACCAGTCGCCTTGGGGACAAACTGCAGACTGACATGGCCACTTGTCATTAGCAGGGGGTGTGGACCTGCTGCCTTCTCCTGCCCTGGCTGCCTCCCTGCAGCCCTAGTGCCCCTCAGGCCCCTGTCACTGGGCCTCCGCCTGGGACTGCTCAGGCCAAGGTGCCCCTGACCCTGTCCGTGGTACCTTGGCTAGCAGGCAGCTCTGGCCTTCTCTCCCCAGCTGGCATGCGAGCATCTGCACCTGTCCTCCAGAGCCCGTCTTAGGGCCTAGCCAAGCCCTGACTGTTGGCTCTAGCTCACCTCCGATTGGCTCCTGGTCTGTTTTTTACCCTTTTTATTCCCTGGAGTGGGGTGACCACCCTGCTACAGAGAGCCGGGGGCCAGCGGCAGGGGTGAGGTAGCCCCACATGCACTGGTGGTGGCAGAAGCCCTGGGAAGCAGAATGCCCTGGGAGCTGGGCTCAGGCCGGGTCGTTCAACTTCCCGCTGCCGTGGGGGGAGGGGCGACCCCTGCTGCCAGTGCCAGGCCCCCAGCTACTCCCCCAGGTGGCATCGCTTGGGGGAGAGGATGTGCAGAAAGGGGTGGAGGCGGGGCTTGGAAATGGGGTGGAGTGGTGGCAGAACAGACGTGGCCAGGGGGTGGAGCCTGGAGTGGAGGTGGGGTTGTCCAAGGCTCCACAGTCCCATAGGGACAACGCTGGCCCCCAGAACTGAGTCACCTCTCCACATACCTGTGCTGCATCTTCCTGAGGCAACACATGGGGCAGGGTCACATGTCCCCCCTCCTGGATTTCTGCCAGGGTTTCCCACCAGAATGTGGCCAGCAGCAGCCTTTCAGCACTGAGTGGGAGGGAAGGGATGGGAGCACCACCCAGCCACAGGGGAGGAGGGGAAGGGGAAGGGATGATTTGCCCCATGTCTTTTCAGTCTTCATCTTTCCTCCCCCACTCCCACCAAAGTGTGGCTGGAAGCAACTTGTCCCTTCCTACCCGCAGAGTGTGGAAAGGCAGCTCACACCTCCAGGCTGCTGCTGGTCACCAACATAACTTGGCCACCTTCTGTCCCCTGGCTACATCGCAGGCAGGAAAGGGTTAAGCCCTCAGGTGCACCAGGGCCCAGAAGTCCAGCCAGAGAGATGATGCAGCATGGGAAGGTGCCCAGGGGACAGGGCAGCCCCATGCTCCTGGAGCTGGGACCCAGGCTGGCAGAGGGGAGGCATGGGTGAAGAGGTTGCTAATCCCCTGCCTGGGCGGGACTGTGTGGAGCCTGCATGTTTGGATCAGGAACAGGCTGGAAACTGCTTCCTTCCCCTCCAGAGCTTAGCTGAGGGGCAGACAAGCTTCCCCTTGCCAGTTGTGTGCTCAGCAGTGGGGGAGAGAAGGAGCCTGCGGGCCAGGTTGTCCGTGGCTGGTTCTCCGCACAGAGCTGAGAATGGCACACACCCCACAAGGGGATATGCAGGAGCAGCAGGCCTGGGGGTGCATGAAATGGCAAATCAGGGAGAGGACAGCAAGAGGGGGTGCACATAAAGGGCCAGTGCATGGGCAACAGGAGATACATAACTGGCCACCACCGGAAATGAGATGGTGGCAGGCTCTGTTGGCTGGCAGCCTCAAGGGGCCTGTGCTGACGGATGAGCACAGGAAGGGGCCAGCCCCACACACTGCATCTTCACCTTGCCACCAGCATGGCACACCCACCCCTACCATCAGCCACTAGAACCCCCTACTCAGCATGGGTGGGCAAGCGGCTGGCAGGTAAGGATCTGGCCAGGCCCAAGAGCCAGGACTATGGGGGGAAGACAGAGGATCCAGGGCAATGTGCCCTTTTTCGAGAAAAAGTCGGGATACCTGCAGAAGGACTTCAATATGGGACTGTCCCTTTCAAGTCTGGTCACCCTAGGTATAGCTTTATGGAGACAGACCCCGCTCTGAACCACACGGCACTGCCTCATCTGACCCCACTCCTACCCAGCATATCTTGGGCGGGGCCACACGCCAGCCCGCCCAGTGCAGCTTTGGCCCCCAGGTGCAGAACTGGCAGTCTCCGGCTCGGCCCCTCCCACCTGGCCCCAGGCAAGCAATAGTGAAACACAGAGTCAAATCCCTGGGAAACTCCCCTGACCGAGCCTCCCTGGTTGGAGACTCCCTGGAGGCAGCTACCTGAAGCAACAGGTGCATTGGGGGTCCCCTATGGGGACTGGGGACCAGGATTCCTGGGTTCTCTCCCTGGTTCAGGGGCCCATAAAGTTGAATAGGGTGGGGGGGGCGGGTTGAGAGACCCGAGTTCTTTCAATGACTCTGCATGACTTGGTGATCATAGTCCATCTTCCAGCTGCATCCTCCTGGGGCCCATTTCTCTTTCTCCTGGGGGTGAGGAAGCGGGCTTGGACACCCAGCCTGGCTCCTTGACACAGTGTTGATGGGCACAGCTGGGGTTTGGCTCTGAAGGGCAGGTGGGGACATGGCCCATGCTGGGAGATGCTGGATGTGACCACAGGGGTCCCCTTGGGGCTGTCCCCAAATATGCTGACAATGCCACTGACACTCGCCTTCCTGCTCCCTGGGGCTCCCCACCACCCTGTTGTGCTAGGCCAGATCCTCAGGTCCTTCGCACCCTGTCTGGACTGTTTGGATCCCACCCAACTGCCCAACTGCCTGGGTGGGCTCCCCCCAGAGCGACAGCCTCATGTGCCCGCTGCAGACTGCTCTTGATGGGGCACCCGAAATCAACAACCAATGCTCAACCATGCACGGGTGTCCGGCGCTGCGGGCCTGCCCTGGCTGTCACTCCCTTGTGAGCCACATCCACAGGGGCTGCCCCACCGTGTGGTGCCCAGAGTGCAAGTGCTCCTTCTGCTTTCGCTGCTTGAAAGTGGGGTATTGTGCCTCTGGGGCACCTGGTGCTGGCCACTGTCGGCAGACAGGATACTGGGCTAGATGGACCTTTGGTCTGACCCGGTACGGCCGTTCTTATGTTCTTATGAACAGTGAGTCATCACTGCCAGCGTTCGCTGGTGCATCTGACCCACGCTAACAGAAAACCGCTGGAAATCAAGCTAGATCCGTCCTGTTGCACAAGCCTCCGTCCCGGCCGGCTGCCGCCCCACGTGGCACGGGCCTGGCCCCAGCTGCAGCGCAGAGCAATGCGCATGGCCGGGCGCGAGCTGGGCGGGTCCCGGGCCCCAGCTCCCCTCCCTGCTTCCTCCGCCTCCGCCCCCCCCGCTCCCGCCTGCTGGCGAGTTCCGGCCTCCGCCGGGCCCAGCTCGGGGTCGAGACCGGCTGCGGTCGCTCCCGGAGCGCCGCGCGGCTGGGCTGCGACGGAGACTTGCCCGGCGCCAAAGCACGGAGCTGCTGGCCCCTGCGCCTTTGCTCGGAGGCGGGGTGTCTGCGGGGTGAGTGGGGGCGGCGCCCCAGTTCCCGTCCTGTTGGGGGCGTCCAGCCCCCCGGGGTGCACGGCTCTGGGCGGGGAGCGGGGCTGTTGGTTGGAGCAGGGGCTGGGAGCCAGGGCTCTTGGGTGCTTTCCGTGGCTCAGGGGCCCATAAAGTTGAATAGCGCTGGTGCGCGGGTTGAGAGACCCGAGTTCTTTCAGTGACTCTGCCGTGACTTGGTGATCATAGTCCATATTCCAGCTGCATCCTTCTGGGGCCCATTTGTCTTTCTCCTGGGGGTCAGGGAAGGGGGTTTGGGCACCCAGCCTCTCTCTCTGACACAGTGTTGGTGGGTACAGCTGGGGTTTGGCTCTGCAGGGCTGGTGGGGACATGGCCCATGCTGGGGGATGCTTGGTGTGACCGGTTAGATCACAGGGTCCTCTTGGGGCTGCCCCCAAGTATGCTGACAATGCCACTGATACCTGCTTTCCTGCTCTGGTCTTCCCCACACAAGGCACAGAGTGGGGATAACCACCCCTACAGAGCAACAGTACAGTTCCAGGAGGGCATAGCTGTAAGGCCTCAGTGCTCAGGAAACCAATCCCCAAAAGGGAACAAAACTCAAAACAAATCTGCCTTAGTCTGTAGAAGTTTTACACAGAGAAATCTTATGCATCTGGCCCCTTTATCTGTAGGAGTGATGCACAGTGGTTGCCTCCCCAAGTAACAATTAGTTATACCGGGTTTGATAATAAAAGTGTTTTATGAAGTACAAAAAGTAGGATTTAAATGATTGCAAGTGAAAACAGATCAAAGTATGTTATTAAGATAAAGTAAACCAAAGAGCTAGCTAGTCCTAACCCACTAGGAAACTTGTTACATGCAAATTCTTACCCTAAACAGCTGTTCTAATTCTCTTTTTCACAAGCTAAGCAGCCTCTTAGCTCAGGCCCAATCCTTCCCCATCCAATCTTAGATATTTCCAGCAGACATCTTAGGTTGTAAGGGGGAGTCTCCTGGCATCTGACCACTGCCCCAATGGTTTGGTTCCCCTCTTTTCCCCCATGTGGGAATTCTTTGTGGTCAGTTCAAACTTTTCTCACCTCAAGTGGGAAAGTACCAGATCCAAAGTGGGTTTCAGCATTAGGACCAACCACAGTCAGGGCTCATAGGACAAACAAGAATATTCACAGGTCATTGACTTGATAGCTGAGCCATTAAGTTTCCAGGGCATCCATAATGGCCATCATTAATGTGTACACAAATACAAACTTCATATTTCTAACTTCACACATAGGAATGATACATGCACAAAATAGCTATCACCTTTTAGCTATCACCTTTTAAGTCACCTTAGCTATCACCTTTGAAGTCATGGAAGTCGGGAGAGATTCCAGAAGACTGGAAAAGGGCAAAAGGAAATGAAAACAACCCAAGAAACTACAAACCAGTCAGTTTAACTTCTGTGTCAGGAAAGATAATAGAGCAAATAAATAAGGAATTCATCTGCAAACATATGGAAGTTAATAAGGTGATAGGTAACAACGAGCATGGATTTATAAAGAATAAATCATGTCAAACCAACTTGAGAGTTTTCTTTGATAGGATAACAAGCCTTGTGGATAAGGGGAAACCACTAGACATGGAATACCTAGACTTTAGTAAAGCTTTGATATGGTCTCTCGAGACCTACTTATAAAAATACTAGAGAAATACAACCTAGATAGGGCTGCTGTAAGGTGAGTGCATAACTGGCTGGATAACCATTCTCAGGGTACGTATAGACAGCGGGGCTATTTCAGGATACTAGAGGTGTACTGAAATAGCTACCCCACATCTTTGAAACGTGCCCGTTATTTTGAAATAACAGGCGTGCTATTTCGGTATCCCTGTAACCTTCATTCTGCGAGGGTTAAGGGATGTCTCATAATAGCACATTATTTCAAAATTTGGCACTGTGTAGATTTGCATAGCACAAATTGTGTATCTTATTTCGAGTTTAGGGTGCAGTGATCAATGGTTCATAGTCATGCTGGAAGGACATAACAAGTGGGGATCCACAGGGGTCAGTTGTAGGATAAATTTAATAAGGACAAATGCAAAGTACTCCACTTAGAAAGGAACTATCCATTTCACATAAACAGAATGGGAAGCAACAGTCTAGGAAGGAGTACTGCAGAAAGGGATCTAGGGGTCATAGAGGACCACAAGCTAAATCTGAGTCAACAGTGTGACGCTGTTGCAAAAAAAGCAAACATGATTCTGGGATGCATTAACAGGAGTGTTGTGAGCAAGACACGAGAAGTAATTCTTCCGCTCTACTCTGCACTGATTAGGCCTCAACTGGAATATTGTGTCCAGTTCTGGGCATTGCATTTCAAGAAAGATGTTGAGAAATTGGAGAGGGTCCAGAGAAGAGCAACAAAAATGATTAAAGGTCTAGAAGACATGACCTATGAGGGAAGACTGAAAGAACTGGGCTTGTTTAGTTTGGAAAAGAGAAGACAGGGTATGTCTACACTGCAGGGGTTTTCCGGGATACTGAAGGCAACCCGGAAAAACTCCACCATATCCACGGAATGTGTTTGCTCTTCTACTTTTTTTTTTTTTGTGGAAGAGCAAATGCGCTCTTTCCGGGAGCCCTAATTCTAAATGGTGGAAAAGCCTCTTCCAGAAAAGCAATCGGAAAAAGCTACTCAAATTACAGAGCGCAATTTGCGGAGCCTTTCCCCCGCTAAAAAAACACTATAGCCTGACCTAGCCTGAGAGGGAACACAATAGCAGTTTTCAAGTACCTAAGAGGAGGAGGGAGAAAAATTGTTCTTGTCTGATGATAGGACATGAAGCAATGGGCTTAAATTGCAGCAAGGGAGGATGTGGTTGGACATAGGAAAAACTTCCTGTCAGGGTGGTTAAGCACTGGAATAAATTGCCTAGGGAGGTTGTGGAATCTCCATCACTGGAGATATTTAAGAGCAGGTTAGACAAATGCTTGTCAGGGATAATCTAGATCAGTGTTTCTCAACCTTTTTTTTTATAAAGTACTCCTTAAAAAAAAAAAAAAAAAACTTCTCCCGGTATCTAATAGGTTTTTTTCCACCATTGCAACACATTTGTTTAAACAACTTAATCGTAGCTGAGCGGGTAATTCAATTTTTGGGTGTAAAAAGTACAAAAATAATAAAATGCTGTAAAACTTAAAACAAAAATTCAGTTTTCTCCAAATTTCAGTTGTGTTCACATACCCCCCAGACTTCTATCGTTGAGAAACACTGACCCCATGAGAGCAGGGGACTGGATTTCATGACGTCTCGAGGTCCCTTCCAGCTCTAGGATTCTAGGATGCATATTCAGGGGATTGTGACATTACAAATGAGATGTTACCTGAGGTAGTTTGTCTAAACTTTGTCTAAAGTTTGTCTAAAGTCATGCACATTTGTATTCATAAGCCAGTTCTAATAAAGCATGGGGGAGCCATGACGCTAGGGCAAGGGGAACTGGGGCAGGAACAGGGAGGTGCACTAGGGATGCCCTGACTCTGGCGGGTGGCTCTATGACATGTGGCGCCCTCAGAGTCAGGGTATCCTGTGCCCAGGGATTCTCCGGGACTTCCAGTCATCCTGCTGGCTCCCCACACTTGGCTTTGGGGCTACTGAGCCAAGTCCATCTCTGGGCCTGGGGGATATACTAGTGGGGACTGAGGAAGAAAGAGGGCCAGGTGGGGACCTCAGAGGTGTTGCTGATGGCTAATGCTCCTCCCATCCCCCATTCTCCTAGTGCCTGATCCGGACCCAGGTGTCCTATGTGCCCTGTATGGACTGGTTGGATCCTGCCCAACAGCCTGGATGGGCTCCCCCCAGAGCGACAGCCTCAGGTGCCCACTGCAGACTGCTCTTGATGGGGCACCCGAAATCAACAACCAACACACAACTGTGCACGGGTGTCCGGCTCTGCGGGCCTGCCCTGGTTGTCACTCCCTTGTGAGTCACATCCAGAAGGGCTGCCCCACCGTGTGGTGCCCAGAGTGCAAGTGCTCCTTTTGTTTCCGCTGCTTGAAAGTGGGGTATTGCGGGTACAGGAACCCCCAGTGCCCCATCCAGGGCAGGCAGAGACTGCAGAGCAAAGGAAGCAGCCAGCCCCAGCGGTGAGCTACGAGAGACCATAACTTTTTATGGCCGTTTCTTTCACAGAACGTGGCTTTCTTACAGTGTTTGCTCTCAGGTCTTGCTATTGTTAGCATTAGAGATTAAGGTGTGCTTCTTGTCTGCATTGCAAACTACGTGGTGTACACTTCTATTGTCATTTCCTTATGTAACCCTTTCTAAAATGTAATCCCGTCTGAACCTCTCTGTAAAATTCTGTGGTGGGAGTGAGGGTGTGTGCACAGTTCAGGAGAAGTGTGAAAGCTCTCACAAACGCCCAGGTAGTCAACAAGACTGAAAAACTTGGAGAAAATTGGAAAACTTCCATTGTGCCCCATGCTAAATGAATTAGCACAACTGACAGCCTTGGGGACAGGCAGGCACCCTCAAAAGTGAGACCTCAAACAAGAGATAATGATTGGAAGTCTGACAAGAGCTATCAAAGGATAAGTGTGGGGAAACTCTGAGGTTAACACTATTTAAAGATTATGAGGGGGCTAGGCCCCCTGCTCGCTGTGCTCGCCAGACTCCCTGTTGTGGCTACTTTGTGGCCAGAGAGCCTGTTAATCTTGCACCGAGCCCAGCTGTGCTCTCCAAAGCCCCAAGTCACTCTCACCCTTCTCCATTCCCACTGACCACACACCTGGATGGGCCCCTCTATCCGAACGGTCTCAGCCAATCTCACCCACTTGTGTGCTTCAGTGGCCAACCAGTCCCCGCTGCCTGCACCCTTCCTGCTCCTGCCCCACCCGCCATAAAATAGTCCACGGCCCACCCCCCTCCTTCCACTCCTAGCCCCACCTCCAGCCTGCGTTCCTACACCCTCATTTCCCTGCCTCTATTCCTACACCCCTCCCTAACCCCCCCTCCTACCTTGCCTCCTCTCTCTCCCCACCCCACACTGCCTATCCCTACTCCCACCTCCTTCCTCGATATTCTTACACCCCCATCCTGCCCTAATCCCTCCCATTCTGCACCCCCACGCTGCCCATCCTCCGTCTCCATTCCTATATCACCCTCACCTCCACCATCCCCCACTTACAACACCACCCATCCCCACATACACCCCTATCCCCCTTCCTCCCTCCTCACGCACACCCTGCCCCCTCCCATGGACAGGCAACCTAACCAGCAAAGAAACGGCACCAGGCCCATAGGCAGGAATTTGGGGGTGGAGGAAGGAGGGCTGCTCCAGGTGCTGTGACAGCAGGATATGGGGGGCTGCCTGGAGAGACGGGGCACAAAGGTGCATTGCTGGGGTGTGTGAAGTGGGAAAGGGGGATGTCTGTGGACAGAGGAAATGAAAAGGAGGCACAGAAAGAGGCCAGAGGGAGGGTCAGAGCACGGGGTTCTTTTGGGATGCCAGGTGGAGAAGGGGGGATGGGCTGAGGACACACATGGAGGATAGAAAGAGGGCCAGGGAGCCACCATGCAGAGGCAGTCCCCTACCCCCCAGCTAGCCCGCCCCCACTTGGCCATGTTGGCAGCCGCTTCAAACGCTGCTGGGTCTTCCCTCTGTGCTGCCTCAGGGGTTGCCGGACTGCAGCAGTGGTTTCCACTGGGGCGGCTTGGTGCTGGTGCGGCCACTTGGGGCGCAGCGGGGGATCGGGCAGCCGGGGATGTAGAACCTGCCTCTGTTCCCGGCACAAGTGGGTTGCTCTCTGGGCCTCACACCAGCTGAAGCAGCCCTCTGGGCCAGGGATCTGAGAACCCCCATCTGGGAAGAGCATGGCCTTGTGGCCCCCGCTCCTAGGCAGCAAGCGAAAGCTCAGCCTGCCCCATGCCCGCGGTTGCGCACCACAGTTAGCTGCCAGAAGCCTCCAGGGCTGGCCAGGCATGCAGCCAGCACTTCCCCTCAGCCTCCAAGCTTTGCCTCGCTTCTCCTGTGGGCCTGCTCCCGCGTGGTGCCTCAGGCCCTCCGGTCTCTGGGAAGGCTCCCAACGGCCTCAGGTCCAGCCATCCCGGAGCCTCTACCTGGGGTTTCCCCTCCGAACAATGGTGGTGGCGCTGCCGCAGTGCCATTTCCTGCGACAGGCTGATCCGGGATGGTGCCCAGGCCCTGGATGGAATCACTCCCTGCCCTGGGCACTGTTCTGGGACCAGCAAAGCCACCTGGCAGCCCAGCCTGGGCAGATGCTACCTCCGAAGGGTCCTGCCCACTCAGCTCTGGCTGCAGTCTTTTGGGAGGCCGAATCTGTCCAGGCCGGGCTGCCAGGCAGCTTTGTTGGTCCCCGAACAGTATCTGGAGCAGGGAGGTTCTGGGAGGGCGGAGCCTGTGGGATGCAGAGTGATGTCATAAGAATGGCCGCAGTGGGTCAGACCAAAGGTCCTTCTAGCCCAGTAGCCTGTCTGCTGACAGTGGCCAGCGCCAGGTGCCCCAGAGAGGGTGGACCGAAGACAGTGATCAAGCGATTTGTCTCCTGTCATCCTTCTCCAGCCTCTGACAAACAGAGGCCAGGGACACCATTTCTGTCCCCTGGCTAATAGCCTTTTATGGACCTAACCTCCATGAAATTATCTAGCTTCTCTTTAAACTCTGTTATAGTCCTAGCCTTCACAGCCTCCTCTGGCAAGGAGTTCCACAGGTTGACTACACGCTGTGTGAAGAACTTTCTTTTATTAGTTTTAAACCTGCTACCCATTAACTTCATTTGGTGTCCTCTAGTTCTTCTATTGTGGGAACTAATAAATAACTTTTCTTTATTCGCCCTCTCCACACCACTCATGATTTTATATACCTCTATCATATCCCCCCTCAGCCTCCTCTTTTCTAAACTGAAAAGTCCCAGTCGTTTTAACCTTTCTTCATATGGGACCCGTTCCAAACCCCTAATCATTTTAGTTGCCCTTTTCTGAATCCTTGGTGAACTTAAGCACAAAAGAAAGCTTACAAAAAGTGGAAACTTGGACAAATGATCAGGGAGGGGTTTAAATGTATAGCTCGAGAATGCCGGGGGGTTATCAGGAAGGCGAAAGCGCAAATGGAATTGCGACTGGCTAAGGATGTGAAGGATAACAAGAAAGGTTTCTATAGGCATGTTAACAAGAAGAAGGTGATCAGAGAGGGTGGCCCTATTGGATGAAGGAGGTAACCTAGTGACAGATGATGTGGGGAAAGCTGAAGTACTCAATGCTTTCTTTGCCTCTGTATTCACAAGGTGGGCTCCCAGACTAATGCGCTAAGTGACGCAAGATGGGATGAAGATGGACAGCCCTTGGTGGGTAAAGAACAGGTTAGGAACTATTTAGAAAAGCTAAACGTACACAAATCCATGGGTCCGGATTTAATGCATCCAAGGGTACTGAGGGAGTTGGCAAATGTCATTGCAGAGCCTTTGGCCATTATCTTTGAAAAGTCGTGGAGATTGGGAGAAATCGCAGATGATTGGAAAAAGGCAAATGTAGTGCCCATCTTCAAAAAAGGGAAGAAGGAGGATCCAGGGAACTATAGGCCAGTCAGGCTTACCTCGGTTCCTGGAAAAATCATGGAAGGGATCCTTAAGGAATCCATTTTGAGGCACTTGGAAGAGAGGAAAGTGATTAGGAATAGTCAGCATGGATTCACAAAGGGAAAGTCGTGCCTTACCAATCTGATTAGCTTCTATGATGAGGTAACTGGCTCTGTGGACGTGGGAAAGTCAGTGGATGTGATATACCTTGACTTTAGCAAGGTTTTTGATACAGTCTCCCACAATATTCTTGCAAGCAAGTTAAGAGAATGTGGATTGGATAAATGGACAGTAAGATGGCTAGAAGGCCGGGCCCAGCGGGTAGTGATCAACGGCTCAATGTCAGGATGGCGGTCGGTTTCTAGCGGAGTGCCTCAAGGTTCGGTTCTAGGACTGGTTTTGTTCAGTATCTTTATTAATGACCTGGATGAGGGGATGGATTGCACCCTCAGCAAGTTTGCGGATGACACTAAGCTAGGGGGAGAGGTAGATACACTTGAGGGCAGAGATAGGGTCCAGAGTGACTTAGACAAATTGGAGGATTGGGCCACAAGAAATCTGATAAGGTTCGACAAGGACAAGTGCAGAGTTCTGCACTTGGGACGGAAGAATCCCAAGCATTGTTACAAGCTGGGGACCAACCAGCTAAGTAGTAGTTCTGCAGAAAAGGACCTGGGGGTTACAGTGGATGAGAAGCTGGATATGAGTCAACAGTGTGGCCTTGTAGCCAAGAAGGCTAATGGCATATTAGGTTGCATTAAGAGGAGCATTGCCAGCAGATCCAGAGATGTCATTATTCCCCTTTATTCGGCTCTGGTGAGGCCACATCTGGAGTATTGTGTCCAGTTCTGGGCCCCCCACTACAAAAAGGATGTGGACGCATTGGAGAGGGTCCAGCGGAGGGCAACCAAAATGATTAGGGGGCTGGAGCATATGACTTATGAGGAGAGGCTGAGGGAGTTGGGTCTGTTCAGTCTGCAGAAGCGAAGAGTGAGGGGGGATTTGATAGCAGCCTTCAACTTCCTGAAGGGAGGTTCCAAAGAGGATGGAGAGAGGCTGTTCTCAGTAGTGACAGATGGCAGAACAAGGAGCAATGGTCTCAAGTTGTGGTGGGAGAGGTCCAGGTTGCATATTAGGAAAAACTATTTCATTAGGAGGGTAGTGAAGCACTGGAATGTGTTACCTAGGGAAGTAGTGGACTCTCCATCCCTAGAGGTGTTTAAGTCTCGGCTTGACAAAGCCCTGGCCGGGTTGATTTAGTTGGGATTGGTCCTGCCTAGAGCAGGGGGCTGGACTTGATGACCTTCTGAGGTCTCTTCCAGCTCTATGGTTCTATGATTCTATGATTCTTTCCAAGGCCAAAATATCTTTTTTGAGGTGAGGAGGCCTCATCTGTACACAGTATTCAAGATGTGGGCGTACCATAGTTTTATACAGGGGCAGTAAGATAGTCTGCATCTTATTTTCTATCCCTTTCTTAATAATTCCTAGCATCCTATTTGCCTTTTTGACCGCCGCTGCACACTGTGTGGAAGTTTTCAGAGAACTATCCACGATAACTCCAAGATCTCTTTCCTGATTTGTCATAGCCAAATTAGCCCCCATCATACTGTACGTATAGTTTGGGTTATTTTTTCCAATGTGCATTACTTTACACTTACCCACATTAAATTTCATTTGCCATTTTGTTGCCCAATCACTGAGTTTGGTGAAATCTTTTTGGAGTCCCTCACAGTCCGCTTCTGTCTTGACTATCCTAAACAGTTTGGTATCATCCGCAAACTTTACCACCTCACTGCTTACCCCTTTCTCCAGATCATTTATGAATAAGTTGAACAGGATTGGTCCCAGGACTGACCCTTGGGGACACCACTAGTTACCCCTCTCCATTCTGAAAATTTACCATTTATTCCTACCCTTTGTTTCCTGTCTTTTAACCAGTTCTCAATCCATGAAAGGACCTTCCCTCTTATCCCATGGCAATGTAATTTACACAAGAGCCTTTGGTGAGGGACCTTGTCAAAGGCTTTCTGAAAATCTAAGTATACTATATCTACTGGATCCCCCTTGTCCGCATGTTTGTTAACCCCTTCAAAGAACTCTAATAGATTAGTAAGACATGATTTCCTTTACAGAAACCATGTTGACTTTTTCCAACAAATTATGTTCTTCGTGCCTCACAATTTTATTCTTTACTATTGTTTGACTAATTTGCCCGGTACTGAAGTTAGACTTACCGGTCTGTAATTGCCAGGATCGCCTCTAGAGCCCTTTTTAAATATTGGTGTCACGTTAGCTACCTTCCAGTCATTAGGTACGGAAGCCGATTTAAAGGATAGGTTACAAACCACAGATAATAGTTCAGCAATTTCCCATTTGAGTTCTTTTAGAACCCTTGGATGAATGCCATCCGGTCCCGGAGATTTGTTAAC
Organism: Rafetus swinhoei; assembly: GCA_019425775.1. Taxonomy (NCBI): domain Eukaryota; kingdom Metazoa; phylum Chordata; order Testudines; family Trionychidae; genus Rafetus; species Rafetus swinhoei. The sequence goes on along the minus strand of CM033448.1, from coordinate 9,433,059 downwards.
ATTAAGTTTTTCTATTTGTTCCAAAACCTCCTCTAATGACACTTAATCCGGGACAGTTCCTCAGATTGATCACCCACAAAGGACGGTGCAGATTTGGGAATCTCCCTAACGTCCTCAGCTGTGAAGACTGAAGCAAAGAAATCATTTAGTTTCTCCGCAATGGCTTTATCGTCCTTGATTGCTCCTTTTATATTTCGATCGTCTAGGGGACCACAGGTTTTTAGCAGGCTTCCTGCTTCTAATGTACTTAAAAACATTTTGTTATTTCTTTTTGAGTTTTTGGCTAGCTGTTCCTCAAAATCTTTTTTGCTTTTCTTATTACATTTTTACACTTGATTTGACAGTGTTTATGTTCCTTTTATTTATCTCACTAGGATTGGACTTCCACTTCTTAAAAGATGCCTTTTTGTCCCTCACTGCTTCTTTTACATGGTGGTTAAGCCACGGTGACTCTTTTTTAGGTCTCTTGCTATGTTTTTTAACTTGGGGTATACATTTAAGTTGGGCCTCTATTATGGTGTCTTTAAAAAGTTTCCATGCAGTTTGCAGAGATATGGCTCTAGTCACTGTGCCTTTTAATTTCTGTTTAACTAACCTCCTCATTTTTGTGTAGTTCCCCTTTTTGAAATTAAATGCCAGAGTTCTGGACTGCTGAGGTGTTCTTCCCACTACAGGAATGTTAAATGTTATTATATTATGGTCACTATTCCCAAGCGGTCCTGTAACGGTTATCTCCTGGACCTGATCCTGCGCTCCACTCAGGACTAAATCGAGAATTGCCTCTCCCCTTGTGTGTTCCTGTACCAGCTGCTCCAAGAAGCAGTCATTTAAGCCATTGAGAAATTTTATTTCTGCTTCTCTTCCTGAGATGACATGTATCCAGTCAGTATGGGGATAATTAAAATCCCCCATTATTAGAGAGTTCTTTATTTTGGTAGCCTCTCTAATCTCCCTCAGCATTTCATTGTCAGTATTGCTGTCCTGGTCAGGTGGTCGATAATATATCCCTACTGCTAATTTCTTATTATTGCAGCATGGAATTACTATCCATAGCGATTCTATTGAACATGTTGATTCATTTAATATTTTTATTTTATTTGATTCTACGTTATCTTTCACATACAGTGCCACTCCACCACCCACCCGGCCTGCCCTATCCTTCCGATATATTTTATATCCCGGTATGATTGTGTCCCACAGATTTTCCTCATTCCACCATGTTTCAGTGATGCCTATTAGATCAATCTCCTCCTTTAATACGAGGTACTCTAGTTCACCCATCTTATTAGTCAGACTCCTAGCATTTGTGTAGAAGCACTTTAAAAATTTGCCACTGCTTATTTGTCTGCCCTTCCCGGATGCATTGGATTCCTTTATATGCGGTTGTTTGTCTGCTCTGGCCCATGGTTTGTCCTCTCCCCTCTCTTTCTGACTACAGCTTAGAGAATCTCTATCAATGGATTCTCCTCTAAGAGAAGTCTCCATCCGATTTATGTGCATCTCCGCACCAATCGGCTTTCCCACATCTCTTAGTTTAAAAACTGCTCTACGGCCTTTTTAATGTTTAGTGCCAGCAGTCTGGTTCCACCCTGGTTTAGGTGGAGCCCATCCTTCCTGTATAGGCTCCTCCTCTCCCAAAAGTGTCCCCAGTTCCTAATAAATCCAAACCCCTCTTCCCTACACCATCGTCTCATCCACTCATTGAGACTCTGAAGCTCTGCCTGCCTACCTGGCCCTGCGCATGGAACTGGAAGCATTTCCGAGAATGCCACCATAGAGGTCCTGGATTTCAGTCCCTTTCCTAGCAACCTAAATTTGGTCTCCAGGACATCTCTCCTACCCTTCCCTACGTCATTGGTACCTACATGTACCACGACCACCGGCTTCTCCCCAGCACTACACATAAGCCTATCTAGATGCCTCGAGAGATCCGCAACCTTTGCACCAGGCAGGCAAGTGACCATACGGTTCTCCCGGTCATCACAAACCCAACTATCTATGTTTCTAACGATCGAATCACCCACTACTAACACCTGCCTCTTCCTAACAACTGGCGTTCCCTCCCCCTCAGAGGTATCCTCAGTGCGAGAGGATACCGCAACATCCTCTGGAAGGAGGGTCCCAACTACGGGATAGTTTCCCTCTGTTCCCATTGAATGCTCTGTTCCCTTGAGACTTTCATCCTCTTTAAGAGCGTTGGGGCTCTCAGACTGGAGGTGGGACAGTCCCGGAAAGTCTCATCAACATAGCTCTCTACCTCCCTTAGCTCCTCCAGTTCAGCCACCCTGCACTCCAAAGCCCGAACTCGGTCTCTGAGGGTCAGGAGCTCCTTGCAACGGGTGCACACATCGCCACCCGCCCACAGGGCAGGTAATCATACATGTTACACTCGACGCAATTAACAGGATAGCCCCACTCTGCTGCTGGGCTTCTGTCTCCATTTTTCTTATGAATAAGTTTAAGTATAAACTGGGCTTCTTATTAAATGTCTGGAATATAGATTATTATAAAAGTTATGTTTAAAGAAGGTCAGAAGTCACTAGCACCCTCTAAAACTCCCTGGTCGCTGACTCACAGCTTATAAAGCCCTGGTAGCCCCTCCCCCTGACTGAGGCTCAGCCAATTAACAGAGGCTTCTAGATTTCAAACCTTTTAGAAGCTCCTTCAAACAAACAGACAAACACAAGCTCAGCACACAGCAAATAACCCCCCCCCCCAAACACGCACTACAGACAGCCACTTACCACAAGGGTCCCGTATTTATTCCTCCTTTACCTGGAGAACTCCCTCTCCAAACTCTTGTTAGCTGCTCCTGTTCGCCCTGTCATCTGTCACTCTGTCATCCCACAGGAAAAACATTTTTTATAGAGAGAAATGTCAGCATGACATTGCAAAATCTGCAGCCTCAAATGGGAACTTACAAATACAAAGATGGGGTGCTTTTGCCATGGTTCTCTGGCTTCAGTCCTGTAGCACCTCAGAGCAAGGGATCATGAACAACAGAGACCAGCTCCTCAATCATCTTCAGTCTAACTGGCCACAACAAACAGGTAACCAATCACAGGATGTGTCTGTGGGCATGTGTGCATGCATATGCTACTCTCCCAGTTGTATTTTCAGTAAACACAGCGCATTACCTTTTCCCTGAATAGATCCCATGTGCGCTCCCCTCCCAGTGCCGGGGAGAGAACCCAGGAGTCCTGGTTCCTGGGCCCCCCTACTCTGACCCACCAGCCTCCACTCCCTTCGAGGAGTCAGGGAGAGAACCGTGGAGTCCTGGCTCCCAGCACCCGGGCTCTAACCCACCAGCCCTCAACCACTCAACGGGGCTGAAGAGGGATCAGATTTGAACAGTTCCAGCCATTGCAATGAACTTCTGCTCTTTGGCCTGTGGGCACCCCAGTTCCAGCAGGTAGGTGATTAAACAGAGAAGAGCTATGAGAAGTATTGGAAATCTTGCCTTCGAGGGCACAAATTCCATAGCAGGCTCTGCAACATACAGACCAAATCACAATGCACTCCAAGGGCTGGGAGCTGAAGGGAGGCTAATTCAGGCAGGAAATAAGGCAGGTGATTCTTCATCACATAAGTAATTAGCTCTTGGAATCATTTCCCCGGGGGCTTCTCCGTCCCTGGTAACTTGCACAGCAAGCCGGGCGGCTGGTCTAACACATCTGCTTTGGTTCAAAGGATGATGGGGGAGCAGCTCTGTGTTACACAGGGGTCAGACCAGGCAATTGTATGCGCGCTAACCTGTCCATACCCCATGCCAGGGCATGGGGCACCCGGCAGGCTTGGATCGGGGTGCACAGAGCACACAATGGAGCTCAGAGCACCTAACACCAGTCATCTGAAGAAGTGGGCTGTGCCCACGAAAGCTCATGATACCATCTACGTGTTTTGTTAGTCTTTAAAGTTCTACTAGACCTTTTGTTGTTTTTTGGTTTTTAAGTTTACGTGCCCTAAGTTGGCCTGTGCCTTTATACAACCCTGCTCACCTGGGCACAGTGAGTCATCACTGCCAGCGTTCGCTGGTGCATCTGACCCGCGCTAACAGGAAAAGGCTGGAAATCAAACTAGATTCATCCTGTGTCTTTGTGCAGCCAGAGAAGCCCCTCCAGGGCCTAGCCCCTGAACACCAGGGTCCAAAACCCAGCAAAGGCAGGACAGACCCAGCGTGGGAACTGGGCCACGCAGGTGGGCTGGGCTGTGGCAACTTGGCACTTGGGAAAGCCTGGGATAAACACCCCCAGCTAATGTGCCACAGGAGGAGAGCCCCCATGTAACAGCTTCCCAGAGACCGGCCCCTGACAGGACGTCCTGCGCTGCGGGGTGCCTCATAGGGATACAGCTGCCTAGGCTTGGCTATTTGGTCTCAGGAAGCATATTTCACACCAGCATAAAGTGGGGTCAGCAACTGACCTGCCATTTATCAGCTGTCTCAACGGTCCTCTCTGTCCTTAGACTCAGAACACTGTGTTGCTTGATGGGCCTCTTTCTCTCTTGGGTTCCAGCCCAGCTGTGGGAGGGGAGTAGCGGCTGGGAACCAGGACTCCTGGGTTCTCTCCCCAGCTCTGGGATGGGAGTGGGAGTTGGGGGGGCTGGAACTCCTGGGTTCTCTTCCAGGTTTTGGGAGGGCAGTGGGGGGAGGAGCTGCGAGCCAGGACTCCTGGGTTCTCTCCCAGGCTCGGGGGGAGGCAGTGGGGGCTGGTGGGGGGAAGGGCTGGGAGCCAGGACTCGTGGGGTCTCTGCGTTGCAAGACACTCCAGGGGAGCAGAGGCTAAACACGCTCACGCCCTCCCCTGGCTGGAGGAGCCGGGGCCGTGCGAGGGGTGGGCAGCAGGTGCCCGCAGGCTGCTGGTTCAGGCCCTGCGGGCGATGCTGGCGGGTCGCTGCCGACCCGCACGCCCCGGACTGGCTCTCGCCTGTTGCACAAGCCTCCGTCCCGGCTGCCGCCCCACGTGGCACGGGCCTGGCCCGAGCTGCAGCGCAGAGCAATGGGCATGGCCGGGCGCGAGCTGGGCGGGTCCCGGGCCCCAGCTCCCCTCCCTGCTTCCCCCGCCTCCGCCCCCCGCTCCCGCCTGCTGGCGAGTTCCGGCCTGCGCCGGGCCCAGCTCGGGGTGCTGCGCGGCTGGGCTGCGACGGAGACTTGCCCAGAGCCAGAGCACTGAGCTCTCGGCCCCTGCTCGGAGGCGGGGTGTCTGCGGGGTGAGTGGGGGCGGCGCCCCAGTTCCCGTCCTGTTGGGGGCGTCCAGCCCGCCGGGGTGCCCGGCTCTGGGCGGGGAGCGGGGCTGGTGGTTGGAGCAGGGGCTGGGAGCCAGGACTCCTGGGCTGTTTTCGGCTGTGACCGCGGCCCCTTCTTGTCATCTGAGCCCTTCCCTGTTGCAGCTGCCTCGAGGGCGGTGCAGCGAGCGGCGCCGGGTCGCTGCGGAGCCTAGGCCAGCCCTTGGAGTAAGAACCCAGAGGCAGGGAGCGGAGTCTGGCGTTTGGCACAGCTGGGGGGAGACGAGGGGTCCCTGTGTAACCGGCCGCCCCGCCCCGCCCGGCGAGGGGCCCCAGCAGGCGTGTGTCGGTGACAGGCCGTGCTGCCGGAACGGCGCTCAGTGGCAGGGCCAGCCCACAACATTTTGGCACCTGAGGCAGGGAGGTCAAATGACGCCCCCTTTTCTCCTGCCTGCCTGTTATGTCTCTTGTGCCCTTCCTCCAGGACAGCACTCCCCCATCTCTGCATCTAGAGCAGAGAGAATACAGATGCACCAGCAGCAGACACAATTTTCTATCGTGTCCCCCCCCCCACACACACACACAGTCTGGCACCTGAGGCAGCCGCCTCAGTTCGCCTTATGGTAAGGCCAGCCCTGCTCAGTGGGCAGATGCAGCAGGTTCCTGTGCAATATGGGGTCAACCCTGGCTCTGGGCTAGTTGCGGCCATCGCTCGGGACCAGATAATGGAGCGGAAGAGGGGCGCAGATGGTTTGAAGGCAGGGGCTGATGCAGGGGAAGGGACTCTGTGGGGCAGTGACTGTGAGTGGCACAGTGGGGAGGGCCGTGGAGCCTGCTTCGGAGGGTGTGGGGGGGTTCCCCAGCCACTCACTAGCTGGTCCCCTCCTGTCCATGGTGATAAGGAGGGCCCTGGGGAGCAGTGGGGTCCTAGACAGCCACAGGGCTCAGTGGTTGGGGAGGCCCTGCTGTGGGGCAGAGGTGTACGCTGCAGACAGGCCCCCCTCCCTGGGATCTCACAGCGCCCCCCCCAGTGATACGGCTCCAGGAAATGGGCTCTTGCTGCAGCAGCGGGGATGGCTCTCGGCGCAGGACTGCTCCCAGGACTGACGGGGATGGCTGGTTCAGCGGGGACGGCGGTGGGGACGACTTCGTCGGCGGGGACCATGTTGGCGGCTTTGATGCCAGTAGCAGCAGCTGGGGCGGCGGCGGCGGCTGCGACGTTGGTGGCAGCGGCTGGGACGGCGACAGCTGTGACGCTGGTGGCAGTGGCTGCGATGCTGGTGGGGGAGGCTGTGACAGCGGTGGCTGTGGAGGGGGTGACTGCTAAACCTAGCCGGAGCTGGCCCCGGGGACTGCAGGCTTTCCAGGCAGCCCTTGCTCACAGCATGCACAGAGTGGGGCTCGCTCCTCAGGACCCCCTGCTCTCTTGGCCTCTGGGAGAGGAGTGGGGGCTTGTGGGTTAGGGGTGGGAATCCGGATGCCTGATCCTAGTCCTGGCTCTGGGAGGGGAATGGGGCCTGGTGGTTAGAGCAGGGAGCTGGGAGCCAGGACTCCTGGGTTCTCCAAACAGCTCTGTCTCTCTATTGCTGGCCTGTCTAAAATCATTTCAGCGCTGGGGACTGGTCTCTTTCTGACCTGCATAAATGCTGACTCTTAGGAGGAGGCCAAGCCCATCTGTCCATGTCTGGCCCATCTGGGGTCTCAGCGGTGCGATGGGCCCCACAAAGGGGGGGCTGTGCCCCATCCCACCTGTGGCTGATCCTGCCTCCCAGATGAGGCTGAGCGATTGCCATGAGCCCCAAGGATGCGTGGGGCGGCGGAGCTGTGGAAATGGGGGGGGGGGGGCGGATGCCTGAGGGCAGAGGGGAAGAACCCAGCTACCTTAGGGACCTCCACCAGGTTGGCTGTGGAGCAAGGGGCAATCTAGGGGCACTGCTCACCTGGGGCCCTTTGCTAGTGAACGAGGCGGGATAGAACTGGGCTGATTTTATATCTGCACCTATAGAAGTTAGGCTAGAGACTACTAATTCTTTTGCACACTTTTCAGATGTTGCGTTGATTGAAATGTTCACAGGGTGAGAAAGGGGGAATCAGATCCCTCTTTGCCAAGTCACATTTGCCTTAAATCTTTGGAACTGTTCACTCGCAACCTCTCACCAGCCCCTCTCGAAGTAGAGTAAAAAGCCTTGAATCGCCACATCGCCCGTGTTTTGCTCTTCATTTCTGTCTCGGGCACATGGAACAAGCCTGCTTTCCCAGCCTGGGTCCCTGGGGCTAGATGCCAGTGCATTCCCATGGGATTTGCCTGGCTTTGCCATTCTGCACACTTGGATTGCGATGGTTGGATCCATGGCAGAGTGTGTGTGAGAGGACCCAGCAGAGGTGATTTTTATCTCTGGTTGGCCTGGGGACCAATTCTAAGTGCAGAGAGGGAGAGTTCTGAGTATTGAGCCATGGGAACAACTTTTCTCCATTTGGGAGAATTTTTCAATGATGAAGCGTGGGTCTTATTCACCTTGTTATGTTGTATGTGAGTTCTACTGTCCTCGTAATCATGTGTGAGTGCCTCAGTTTCCCCTGGCACAGTACTAATGCCTAGAGGTGACAGCTTTTCCCCTACCCTAGGAAGCTGGAGAAAGGCCTGACTGGGGGCTGGGACCGGGGGCTGGGAGTGGGTCAGATGGCTGGCTGAGAGGCAGGGAAAAGCCAGGGCCCTGGCTTTGTCTCTCCAGGATGGATGGTGCTGGCTGCTTCTGGTTCCTGTGCTGACAAGTCTGCTCCACACTGTGTGCCTGTCACCTGATAAACCTTCTCTTCTACCTGCTGGCTGAGAGTCACGTCTGGCTGTGGATGGGGGTGCAGGGCCCAGTAATTCCCTGCACCTCCCTGACAATGGGATGTTTTGTTGACAGCTCTGCTCTGGGAATGAGTCTGGGGCTCGGCAGGGGGTAGAGCAGAGCGTCTGTCCCTGGGCTCCTGGAATGTAAACGCAGAACCTGGAGGAGTCAAGTGGTCGGCCACGGTCCAGGGGACTGCTGGGCTGTGGGTCCCATTCCTGTGACAAGCACACGGGGACCAGACTGGGGTGTTCTGACCCTGGGATGTTTCAGAGCGTACCCCAGATGGAGGCTTTATTTGTTTCCTCAGACACAAGGGTGTGAGTTACAAGATACCAACCCTTGGGGGTAATAAAACTGCTGCTTTTCCTGCCAAGCACCCAGGGCAAGGTCAGCTGGGGGCCAAGGAACAGCATCTCGGGCTCAGTTTTACAACAAGGCCTACAGAGGGGAATTCACCCTTTGCAAGGGTGCACTTTACAGCCACGGTTCTTAGAACTGCTCATTTCATTGGCCTTTGCCCTTTATACAATTTCTCGTTAATTCCTGCCGCACTTTTCCGCCTCCCTTTGTGGTACCATTTATGCTGTCATAGTTTGGCAGGCATTGGACAGGCTGTTTATCTACTCTCTATTTTAGAGAGTTTGTCTGGTTCATCAAGAACTCCTCTGAAATGGTACAAGCTAGGACCATCAAATTCAGTAGGCAGCTTCCTCACTGAAAGCAATGTAAGGGATGGGTTGTGCCAGGACAACGGGATGGGCTTCTCATAAAACCCAACAGAAAAGAGACAATCACCAAAGCAAGTACAGGCCTCGCAACTGACATAACTGAGCCAATGTTGGAAGAGACTGAACCTAGATGAGCCAGAAACATAGGATGAACCTGGTACCGGATTGCTTCTCACTAGCCCTTCCAGGAAACGGAGACATTAAGAGTAGTGCCCTGTCTGAGCGCTACCAGGCAAGGCCGGGTAAATCTGCAAGGGTTACAATATTAGCTGTGTAAGGAGGTGGCCGAATGCTAAGCATAAGATGGTGTTTAGTTTTATATGCTCTATCCCAGGAGTTTTCAAAGTGCAGGTTGCAAGCCAGCACTCAGTCGCACTGGGGCACCTCGCTGCAGTGACCAGCAGGGGGCTAAGGCAGCTTCCTGCCTGTCCTGGCACCTCAGACTCTGGTGCCTGGGAGGTGGTCAGCAGCAGGTCCATCTCCGGGAGGCAGAGGGGGCACAGAACTTCACATGGCCCCCTCCCAGATCACTGTCTCTGCACTTGTTCCCAGCCAATAGGAGCTGGGGGATGTCGGCAAGAGCAGAGCTGCTTGCATGTTTAGGAGGTGGGCTTGTTGCTGGCTTCTTCTGGGACCCAGCACGGCCCACGATGCCAGGACAGGCAGGAAGCTGTGAGAGGTAAGCCCACACCCCAGTCCCCTGTCCCAGCCCTGAGCCCCACCCCAAACCCAGAGCCCTTTCCTGCATCCCAAAACCCTCACCCCAAGCCCCACCCCTGCACTCTACTCAAAAGCTGTAATTATGCTGGGTCATAGCATCAACAATTTTCTTCAACTGGGTCACGAGAAAAAAGGTTTGAAGCCCACTGCTGTATTCTCCAGCCCCCTTCCTGACCAGCAGGAAGGAGCAGCCTGGTACCAGTGGTAGAGCCACATCAGGGAAGTTGTTAGTGTCTGCACTGAAGCTGAGGCAGGAAAATACCAGGCCGGAGATATGGGAGAAGGCAGCGCTGGATCCAGAGGGTCAAGGGAGGAGTGAGACTGGGACAAGACTCAAATGCAGCCAGTGTACCTAATGCCCAAGGAGGGGCAGGTGGGAGACCCTGAAGGTGAGGCAATCTAGGAACAAGTGGGGGGGGGCTCGAAAGAGGCTACCCGCAAGTGGGTGCTCAGTGCCCCTGGGTGTTACTGGGTTAATGAGGGGAGGGGGAAGGCTCTGAGCAGGGGCGACAGGTGAGGAAGGATGCAGGGGCCTTAGTCATGTGACTACCCCTCCCCGTGTGACTCCTCCTTGCACCATCCCTAGCCCCAGGCCAACCTCCCGCCCCTGCCACCCCAGGCTCTCCCCCCGCCTTTTCCCCCAACCCTCCTCCCCTGAGCGATGCAGCCTAGGGCACTGGGGGGGGGGGGCAGCAGAGGAAGGGAACGATACAGCCTCCTTCTACTCCACTCCTCGACCGGGAGCATGGTGGGTGATTCCACCCTTCCCCTTCTCCAAGCAGCATGGCCCCAGTGAGTGCAGGGGTCCAACCCCTGCTGCAGGTGCCAGGCCTCCCTGCCCAGGGTATCTGGCCCCTCCAGGTCATGGTGTTTGGGGGACACCTTCCCCCTTCCCTGCACGCATCACCCCTGGCCCTGAGTTACCACAGAGAATTGTCTCCCTGGTCGCTAGGCCTGGGTCCAGGAAGATGCGCTTTCCGACCACAAAGCTGCGGGGGGGGGAGTTTTCTGTCACCAAAAGTGCTGCCAAATGGCACTTACACTGCCCACTTCCAGTGACGTGGCCGTGCCAATACAGTCACATGGCGGAAATTGGCGCCATGTTGACAGGGCAGGGCACACTGATTTCGTACCTGCACGTGGAGCATGGCACTGGTGCCAGTGGGCAGTATCTGTAACTCGGGACAGCCTGGCACAGGGAAGGCCTGAGGAATGGGAAAACACCCACAAAAGAGTCCAGGTTGATGCAGATCACCCGGCTGGCCCCTCCCAGGCTGGCCTCCCTCCACCCTGAGACAGAGCCCTAAGGTGGGATTGCACAACATTACGCAAAAGGAAACGGGTAAAGGAGAAGCGGAGGAGCTGCATGCCAAGACTGCAGCAGGGCATGGAGTGACTGGTCCTAGCGCCAGCCGTGCGTGTGAGCATGCCCCCAGGATGGAGTCAGGGCACAGTGGGCAGGACTGATGGGGCAAAGTCCTTCAGCACAGCTGGAAGTTGTGGGAACACACCATGTGATCCAGTCCCCCTCTGCTGATGAAGGAACATGCACTTGGGGTTAGAAGCTGGGGGTGTTACCATGTCACAACAGACTCCTATGAACAGCCTAGAGCCGCTCATGGCGGAAAATCCATGCCCAGATCGGGCTGCTGTGCAAAAGGGGACGCTGAGGCCTGGGATAGATGTCTGAGCAAGGTCCCTCTGGAGAGCACCCAGGTCAGTAACTGGGTTCTCAAACTCTGTGACCCAGCTGCCCAGGCCTTATGAGAATTAGCTTGTGAATACAGGGCCAGACTGAGCCATTCCAGCGCCCCGGGCAGACAGGTTAATTGCGCCCCGGGTTGGGGGAGGGCGCATGCGCGGCCCTGCCCCCACCCAGAGCATGGGGGAAGGAGCACAGAGCTGGCGGCGGCAGGACGCACGTGCCCAGCCCGACCCAACCCGGCTACTGCCACTGGCACGCAGCCCGGAGCCGCCCAGGGCAGGCCGAGCCTGGCCATGCAGGGCCCCGCGGCTGCGGGGGAAAGGGCACTGCTGGCCGGCGCTGCAGGGGTTACCGCGGACCCCGGCCCGGGCGGCTGCTGCAGGGTGGCCGCTGGGAGCTGCTGCTGCCCGCGATCCGGGAGCCGGGTGTGCGGCGCCTGATGGCAGCTATAAGGGGCGCTGTGTGCCCCTTACAGCTGCTATCAAGTGCCCCCCAAAGGTTGGCGCCCCGTGTGAATATGAAGAGCATAATCCAGCCCTGTGAATATGAAGAGCATAACTCAAAGATGCTTCAGACCTGATGCCTCATGTGACCTAGCCATTGTAATGTTGCAGACCGCTGGCTGTGGACACCCCATGTCTGGCCATGTGTCATTCCTGTATATGAAGTTAGAAGTGTGGATCTGTTTATAAATTCTAAATGGGCTAACTAGGGTTGCCAGGTGTCCGGTATTTGTGGCCTCTGTCCAGTAAAGAAAACAGAAAGTATCTGGCAACCCTAGTGCTAACCAGTGCCATCACTGGTGCCCTGGAAACATGACAACTCAGTTCTCAAACCAACAACCTGTGGATGGTCATTTTTGTCCTGTGAGCCCAAACAGTGGCTGGTCCTAGAGAGACATGTGACCATGCCACCTGGCACTGGAATCCATCTTGAACCTGGTATTTTTCCATGGGGAGGGGAGGTGCCCAGCAAAGGGTTCTTGCCCTGAGGGAAAGTCTAAACAAGAAGAAGCCATCAGCTTTTGTCTTCATCTGGCTTTTGAAACTGCCCTAGGCACTCTCAGAGGATACAAGTCAGAGTAAAAGATCAACTTTGATGTGAAGTTCTTTACCTGCAATAAGAACAGCTGTTTAGGATACATATTTGCATGTAACAAATTTAGTGGATTAGGATTAGCTGGTGTTGTTGTTCATTTAAATTTAGTGTAACCCTTCTGCCAGGTAGCACCAGCAGCAGGGGTTCAATAGCTAGGGGATTCCTCTCCATCCATCCCGCACAGAACTGGCTTGCACCCCCACTGTGTAACCTGGGAAATTCACACAATACCCCTGGGTGCCTCTGGGAGGCGATGCTTCCCCACATGCACGCAGAGTCTGAGTGTAGAAGAGAAACTTTTAATAAAAGGGGGGAAAAAGTAACGTGGCATTAATTCTGGAAAACCCCACCGAGTTCGTAGGAAACCCAGAGTAAGCTGGGCAGTAGTTTGGGCAATGTCCTTTTCCTCTCAAGTCCACAACGTCACATGCCCAACCCTTCTCTGCACTCCACTCTCAGTTGCTGCCCTTGTTCAGGGCAGACCAGAGCTCAGAAGTGCTCTGCAGAGTTCACCTCCCATGGCGGGGGGGGGGACTCCTCTCACCCACTCACTGCTCTCTGGCCACCCTGCTGCTGGTATGTGGTGGATTTGGCCCTTACCCAAAGCACAGTCCAGCATCCACTGGAGCAAGTTTATATACAAAAGGGTCTCCTGATGGAGCCTTTCTCTAACTCTGTCATTGAAATGGTGGGGAGAAACAGGTTGAGCCAGTCTCACAGCTGGAGGGTCTGCAGCCTGCTGACTCACTTTCCTGCCCAGCTCAATCTAGATCTCTAAAAGAGCAGCCTCTGTCCATCCAAGTGCATTTACACCAACAGGGTCTCTTCTTTTAACTGAATTAAACAGTCTGACATTTGTGCATTCCCACACTAGCTACAAGCATTGGTGCTCATATCTTACAATTCCTGCAGTTAGTTTTAATACAGTTTGTGACCCCCCTGTGACGGACACCCCCTCCCCATGCTTTATGAAATGGACTCATGGACATGAATATACATAACTCAAACGTGGTTTGAGCTAACTATTTCATGTAACCCATCGATCTTCATGTCATGATCTGCTGGTTCTGTTTATCTTACTCTGTTGTATGTACATTTGTATGTGTAAAATTAAGCACATGGAGTGGGGAATAATTTGTGAGTTTCCAGTGTGTGAATGGGAGACATGGAGGGTGTTTCCTGCAACTTCTAAATGAGCCACTGTTGAACAATCTTTTGTCCTTAAGTCTGAGCAGTGGCTGGTAGGGAGGGGCCTCAGCTCCTTAACAAACAGAATAAGAAAGCAGAGGCCTAGGTCTTTTGGCTGGGCTGTACCTGAAGGAAGGGGCCAGGGACCCCAGGGTATGGAAGTAAGCCCTGGTTTGGAGGGGCAGCTGGAAAAGAGGTTTTAGGGTGAGTTTAAGTTTATACTGAGGTTTCAGTGTAGAATTAGCCAAGCAGTTTTGTTTCTTTTGATTTGTAACCTACTTTGCTCTGCCTGTTTTCACTTATTACTAATTAAATCCTACTGCTTCAACTTAATAATACCATTTTTATTTCTATCAAACCCAGTGTAAGCGATTGTTACCTGGGGAAGGGCCAACCAGTGTGCACATTCCCCCTTTCATTGCTAAAGGGGGCTTACCTAATTCTTTGGGGTTTGATCCCATCTGGGGAGTGCTCTCTCAGGAGGCTGGGCCCTAAACTGCACTCTCCTTGGACCTGAAGTGGTTCATTGTCTGTACTGCGTCTCGGTGGGGGCGGGGACCTCAGCTCGGGGCCTTGGCTGGGGGAGACCAGCGGAGCTGGCCCAGCAGGACCGGGCGGTGAGGAGCCCCAGAGAGCAGGAAGGCGAGTGGCAGTGGCTGTGTCAGCACCCTGGGAGGGGTCGTCTGTGACCTCACCCCGTCACACTCCCCTCCCCAACAGCCAAATTGGTTAAAATGGGCAAAGCACCTTCTAACAGTTGAATGTCCAGCAGGCCTGAGCAACCTGCTTGAAGTGTATTTACATAACCACACACAGGATTCCTCTCCCATTCCAGCTGGCTGTAATGGAAGCATTGATTCAGACCCTGCTTACATTAGTAATCGAGATCTGTCTGTTTTCACTTGCAATCACTTAAATCCTACTTTTATCTTTAATGAAAACACTTCTGCTTATTATTAAGCCCAGTGTAACTAATTATTACCTGGGGGAACAACCACTGCGCAGCTCTCGCTTTCATTCATAAATGGGGCTGAACTTATGAGCTTTTACACAGGCTATGGTGGATTTGTTTGGGGTTTGGGTCCCTTTCAGGGGTTGGTTTCCTGGGTGCTGAGCCCTTACAGCTGAGCCCTCCTGGAGCTGACTAGTTCAGTTGTTACCTGCACAAATTTATCTATCCCTTCCACACTGTAGGGACACACACCTTTACCCAGTTCCTAGGGCTCAAGGTGCAACCCTGTTAATTTACATACCCACCCTTACCCAATTCCTAGGGCTCAGGGCGCATCTTCCTGGGGGTTGGCAGGATCTTTAGCCACTGAAAGAGCCTTACACAGTAATATCCTTATCCTCTATTTATTGACAATTCCCAAACAAGCAGAATACACATGCTAAGCATAGTGTTATGCTCACCAATCCTGGTACAGGCAGACTTCCCCTGTTGGCCAGGCAATATCAGTCTCTCTGGTCTTAGGCTGTGTCTCGGAAGTGAGTTCTTCTTCCAGGTCTTCCCCCTTCTTCTTGGTGGTCCTGGTCTTCCAGTCTTTTGCTTCTTTCCTTCTGCTTCTGTTACTTCTGATCTTCTTCCTGGTCTCCTTCTTGGACCCCAGTTTATATAATGAAACCTGAGTCCTGCTTAGCTATACCTTAACCCAGTGTTTCTCTAACTGTGGGTCGCGACCTCCAAGGGGGTCGCGACCAACTTACAGGGGGGTTGCAGCTGGATCCGGTTTTTTTTTTTTTTTTTTTGCATTTGTGTCTCCCCGGCATCTCCGGACAGTCCGGGCTCCGTCCGGTCAATTTTCCCCTGCCGCGTCTGGCGGGGGAGTGAGGAGCGCTGCAGAATCTACTGAAGGGAGGTGCAGGAGGGGGCAGTTGCCGGGCGCCACTCTAGGGGGCGGCTGGGCTGGGTAGGAGCAGAGCATGCACTGCTCTGGCCCACCTGACCAGCAGAGACCGGCAGCTGGCCAGGTGATGCTTCCCCTGCAAGCTGCCAGCTGAGGCAGCGGGGCCGGCTGCAGAAGCAGACACTTTAAAAGTAAGATTCTTCTTCTGTGTCTGGCTCTGCGGGTCGGGGGAGAGATTTGATTGGAACAGGGCTCGAGAAGCTGAGGATGCCTGCCTGGGGGTGGGGAGAGTGCACTGGGATGGGGGTGCTGGGGGGCCTGGCTCAGGGGAGGGGGGTGCAGTCCCAAACTGGACAAAGTGGTGCAACTTTTGCTTAACAACTTTGGCTCCCACCCCACCTTTTTTTTTTTTTTTTTTTTTCTTAACAACTTTGGTGAGGGTGGGGGAGGGTCACACAAATTCAATTAGCATTTTAGGGGGTTGCGGTATCACAAAGTTTGAGAACCCCTGCCTTAACCAATTATTTTAGTATAATTTTACTAGCCAATCATAACAAAATTACCTAACCAAGCATACCCCACCACCTTAATTGATTTACACCTAGCAACATTAATTATACAGCAGACAGGAACAATTACAAACCAGACAGAGATCACACAGTTAAACAATAGGAAAGTGTATCGACAATGATCATAGAATGAGGATTCCACAACCTCAAGTATTGATAAGCAGTTTCTTGCCAGACAGAATGGTGTTACTTAGATTTTCTTTACCCATCTTGAGATCTGTTTCTTTATCTGGTGACAGTGGGGAAGCTATCAGTACAAAATCCCCTTCTCACAACCCGGTGTGACACTATTTTAATACAAAATAGATGGACTGTGAGTATGTGACTCTAGACCTTACAGCTAATGGCTGCTGCTCTTCAGTCTGCCTGCAGAAGAAGGCTTTGGCTGCCAATATGGCTTCAGGCCTGCCATCATATTGTTACAGTGTCTGTGCTGCTCTGCAGGGGGAAGTAACCCCAGCTCTGTGCCTTGTCTGGGAGAGATCAGAGGATCTGGCTCAGCGGAACAGGGTGGTAGGGACCCCCAAGGAGCAGGAAGGTGGGTGTCAGTGACATGATCAGCAGACCGGGGGACAACCCCAAGGGGACCTCTCTGATTTAATTCATCTCACTGCGGGCCAGGACTGCAGAGTGGGGGGGAATCGGGTTGCCAGTGCGGGCGCTAGACTGGCTGGAGCCAGAGGCTACAGGATAGGGATCTACCCAAGAACATGAGGACCCCAAATCTGATATCTCAGATCTGCTTCTGCTTGGTCAGGGAATGCTTGAGTCACAAGACTGAGATCTCTAGCACCCCTTTTGCCAGCTAGCAGCTCACCATCTCTTCTGTGAAACTGCCCTATGAGTCCTGTTCCAATCTGTAGGGTTATTGATCTTTGACCATTTGGCTTTGCTTTTTAAATAAGTCATTTAGTTAGTCAGGATTAGATGTAAGGGGCTGCTGTATTTGAGGTGATCTTAAATATTCAGGGACCCATAGGGTGTGTGCCCGATTCCTGGCGACTGGTGGAAATTTCTATCTCATGAGCTGGATTTTCAGTGAGCCCCACCGCATTCGACTTGGCTGCCAGGCGAGCCAGGAGCCGGTTGCTTTGAGAGAGAGTAGTTTTGTGGGTCATCAGGCAGCAGTTTTGCAGCTGGCTTAGCAAATCTAATGATTGGAGCAACCACTGGCTTGGGGGGGGGAGCATCTTCCGCCGTCTTTGCTGTTTGATTGACTGATGTCACCCCTCCCCCCCCCAGCTAGGCGATCACATTCCTACCTGGCTTGTTTCTCCCACCTTCCTGGTGCAATCCTAGGATGCCAAGTTCATTCACTGACACAGCCACTGCCATCGCCCTCCCCCCATGCCAAAGCCCTGCTGTTGCCCCAAAAGGGGGGAGACACTCACCTGGTGGTGCACACAGAAGGCGGGCATGGGAAGGAGCTGAGGGGCATGAGAAGGTCAGGAGGTCAGGGACCCAGCCTAGGGGATGGACCACAGGGTTGGTGAGCTGGAACCTGGAGCAGTGGGTGAGCCCGAGTTCCCCTGGCAGCTGCTGTGGGTGTGGTGCCAGCGAAGCTGTACTGTTTGATTGTACTCCTGCCCAGACCTGTTTGGGAGAAGAGACTCCCCCAGGCCCGGCTCCTGGAAGGGGAAAACAGAATAGAGACGGAGCCAGAGGCTAAGTCCCACAGGGCCTGTCATGGCTTTTTCCCCACTCTGGCACAATAAATGCAGAAGTGGGGGCTCACAAAAGTACCCCAAAACCTTATCTTTCCAGGCTTTGGTTTAAAGCTTTCCCCCAAAATCTTAAAACCCTAGATTTTGGGATAAAAATCCGCTGCCACTACCCAAGTAATAATAAAGAAACCAGGGAGAGACTACTTGGGAAATCTCAACCCCAAAAGTAAAACCAGGACACAAAAATTAACCAATATCAGGTAAATAAAAAGAAAAGAGAAAGAACTTTTATTATCACCACAATATTCCTGTTGCAAGCATAATGACTAGATGGAAAAGTCACAAATTAATATACTCATGGGGGGATTCCACCATGGGCCAAAACTTAGTTACAAAGTAGAAGAAAACCCATTTTTAAATGCACAGACATCAGATTCCCATTCCCAAACCATAAAACCTAATGGATTTATCTAAACTTTACCCTACTTACAGATAGTGAAGAGGCTTTCCTTGGAGGGAGACATAGTGTCTATCCCCCTCAGTAGCTGGAGAGAAACTTCTCAGGGACAAAGGAGGGAAAAGCCAAAAATTCCTTTGTCCCAATTTGAAATTCCTACCTACATTCCTATTGGTCGACTCTACCTGGCTTAGGTATAGTTAACCCCTTAGTCCCCAGGCTGCTGGCCATCTCTCATGATCATGACACGCCCCCCAAATCACAGATGGTGCTGGATAGCTTCTGGCCACACTGGCTGTGATTTCTTCCTAGAGTTCTGAGATAAAACTTAGTAAATAAGTATGTGCACACCTTACTAGCCTATAGAATACATGAAAAGTAAACAAAACCCTCCCACATCTGTGGAGTACCACGACAGAAATACCGAGAGTGTCCTAAGTAAATGAGTCAGGAAATGCCTCTTTAACCAATCAACTCTCCATTTCAAAATCAAATTTAGAATAGCATGGGGTCTTGATCCAAAGCTCAATTGACCAGGTTCTGTGCCTCCTGCTGAATACACCACTGTCATACACCAGGCCGGGTCTTGGCACTGCTGAGGGTGTCAGCTCAGGGCGAATTGCTTAAAACCAGGGCTACTTACTGCCCTCAACTGGGGTCCTTTCCCAAGGCACCCTGCCAGTTACACCGAGCACTTCAGCTGCCACCCTGGCCAGCAGGAAGCCTCACCAGCAAAACCCCTTAGACACCCCAGCAGATCTGTGCCACCATCGGATCCAGGCCTCACGCACTGGTGAGAGGTTATAAAACCCACGCTTACCAACTCCAAACAGATCCTCCTGGTCCCAAGGACTCAGCCACAGTTCCAGGCCAATTTTCACTTTAGATCTTACCCACAAGAGCACGCTGGTCCAATCCCTTAGAATCCAAACCCTAAAGATATATGACTAAAAGACAGAAGAGTTGAGAGTAAGATTATTAATTAGAACACTTGTCATACATCAATCACCGAGTGCTTGATGCAGGCTGGCTAGTACAAACTGCTAGCTTAACAGTCTTTAGTGTCAGCCTCAGAGGGCCCTTTAATGTTCCTTGTGTCTTCCAACTGGAACTGATCACATGCAGCAGTCCCATGCAAGCTGGTCTGCAGTCTCCCAGCTGCATTCCTCAGATTTGTATGGGCCACTCTGAGAGTCATTGCCATGAGGCATTGCTACTTAGCACAGCCATTTACTGAAGAAGCAGTAGGCAGTCCACGCCCACTTAGTCCTTCCAGACAGAAAAATGTTAACATACAACAACAAAGTCCATTCCATAACTTCATATACAAAAATCACAGAAGTACACAAGTATCATTCATAGAATCAGCAGAGTACAAGCTTTTATTAGACACCTTACATGGGCCTGTGCGTGAGGCCTGGATCCGATGGTGGCACAGAAATGCTGCACAACATTTGGACCCAACACCCATTAGTGAAAATATTAAATGTATCCATGCCAGCTTTGGCAATGGTCTGAAATCCAATTAACACTGGGACAATGTATGTATCTTCATTTCCCATAGTATATGCATCTTGGCTTTTAGCCACGAAAACAAAGTGTTGCCATGCCTCAGTTTCCCTTTTCCACACAGCACACCAATTTTGGAATGCCCCTTCTCAAGTGAGAAGCTCCAACACTAGTTACAAATATTAACAGTGAAATATCAGTATCACAAAGCTTTTGAACATACAGTGTGTCCTTGGGTACCTTTCTTAACAGTTTCCAGGGTTTTGGCACAAGATCATGCACATTGGACATTGTCACAATTCTTAGTAACAACAACACATTGGTTATGAAAGTTAACATCAGCATCAGGATCAAACCCATAGCAAGTGTACCCTGACAATTTTGGGCTTTTTGATTTAAAAAGCTGCAGCCTTCCTTGGCAACGCAAGTCTTGCCCTTCCCCCATTGCCCTGTGGGTTTAAATTGTGAACTCTCCATCTTAACAAAGACAAAGGGCTGGCTGGGTGTGTCTCCCCTGCTCACAATGGCCATGGAATTCCCTTGCCTCCCCATAGTTAATCAGGAAGCAAGCAGTCCAGACACTAACCTGGCACCCTGCTTTCAATCTAGTTTTCCAAGTGGGCCACTGCCTCACAGAGACAGGGCCTAGGAGGTGAACTAGCCTGGTAGACTTACAGATTCCTTGTCCTTTCACATAATCAACCTGGAACCATTCATGTTTCAGCAACACACATTCCCCAGCAAGCTGGCCAAACACAGTCACTTGGTCACCAGAGAGCTGTTTCATCTCCCTGGCTGTCTCCACTCCATCAGAAACAACTTCCAATCCCTCTGCAACTTCCTCACCTGTGTCCACATTGGATCTTTCCAAACTCAAGTAACCTTCACCCCCTTCAGGCACAGTAAACTGCTGGCCAACACCACCATAAGGCTTCTCTTCCCTATGACCTTCTGTAAGCAAAAGCTCACCTTTCCCTGGCCCTACAGCAGCATCGCCCTACTGAGCCACCATCAACTCCTCCTGAGTTTCCCTAACCCCCTGAACAGGCAGGTCTCCACACAACCCCCCTTCAGGAAAACAAACAGACTTATCTGGGAGGAGGTCAGAGACATCTTCCTCCCCCTTGCAGCTTTCTAGACTGCTACATGCTTCCACCCTGTCCGTAGGTACCATCAGTAACTTACCCTGATGCTCTCCCTGTGTCCTAGTTAGGTTAGCACCCTGATCACACAGAGTCACTCTCCCTTCCAGCAACAGGCAACACACAAGCACCAGACTGGTCTGATCCCTGGGATCCTGACATGATACTGACTGGGCCCACCCCAGTCACAGCACCACTCTCCCTAGCAGACACAAACCTAGGGCCCTCCCCTTTCTGGGCTTCAGCTGTCCCCAGAACTAAATCTGGGCCTACAGCACTCTCCTCAGCGGTTCCAGGCTGACAGGCACCTCCTGCAGACAAAGAGCTGGGAAGAAACCCTTGCCCCTCAGGCATACTGCCCCTCCCAGCAGCCAAACTGCCACACGGAGGTTGCTCACACGGAGCACCCTCACACAAACTACTGTTAGCTTGTTGTGCAAGTTCAATTTTACAAACTTCACCAGCCAACAACTCATCACCCTCCAGAATTGTATCTTTTTCCTCAACTAAAACTTCACTCTGGCCAGCCACTCCAGACTGCTCCAGAGAAACACTTCCCTGGTTACTGGGCTCTTCCTGCCCTGTTTCTGATTCCAGCCTCACCTGACAGGGCTGCAGCTAGAGCGGGCCACAGGCAGGCGGGCAGGCGCTGGGCAGTTAAGCCAGCAAGGAGCTGGCACCTGTGGTGATGGTTGGTCCCTGCCCAGTTCCTCATGCCCCTGCAGTGTCTGCACACCAGGTGGCAGCACTGGCCTGGCAGGGTGGGGACAGGCTGTGCTGTGCCTGGCTCAGACTGGTATGGGAGGGGGGGGGTCCCTGTCTATTTCTCTCCCTGTTCCACAAACTTCTGGCTCCTTCTCACCTCCCTTCCTCACTGCCTGCCGAGGCCTCCCCCACAGAGCATGCGGCCGCCATCTGGGAACAGGGACAGATGGGCCAGGAAACCTCCCGTGGTGGGGCTCTCGACCTGCCGGTGGGAGCAGACAAGGGCGGGCACACAGGTTAGGGTGGCTCTTCCCCACTGTCTGCTGCCCTCGGCGCCCGGACGTGTCCTGTGCTCGGCAGGGCATGTGAGCAGGCAGTGAGCTGTCTGAGGGGCACAGGGCAGGCGGAGCCACAGGTGGGTTTCACGGGCCTCTCTCCCTGCCCCGACACAGTGCTGGAGGATGGGCTCCTGCTGCAGCTGTTGCTGCGAGTGCCACAGCGAGAGGGGTGCTGACTGCGGTGGGAGCCCCGGCATTGCCTACTGGCTGGAGGCCAGCGCTGACGGCTGCGGTGACAGCAGTTGTGACAGCAGAGGGGGCGATGGCGGCGGCTGCAACTGAACCTGCCCGGAGGCAGCCCTGGCCCTTCATGGCCCGTAGGAGCAGTGAAGGGAACAGCTTCCAGGGTGCCTGAGTCGGCCCTTCACTGCAGCCCCCTTGGAACAGGGCTGGTTCCTCACAGACCCTTCCCCCCTGCCCTCAGCACTGGGAGGAGTACGGGAGCTGTTAGAGCAGGGGGCTGGGAGCCAGGACTCCTGGGTTCTCCGAACCGCTCTGTGTCTCCATTCCTGGCCTGTCTCAGCGCCGGGGACCGGCCTCTCTCTGACCTGCATGAACACTGGCTCTTAGGAGGAGGCCAAGCCCGGCTTCCCACATCTGGCCCATCCTGGTCTCAGTGGTGCGATGGGCCCCACAAAGGGGGGCTGGGCCCTGTCCCACCTGTGGCTGATCCTGCCTCCCAGATGGGGCTGAGCGATTGCCAAGAACCCCGGGGCTGTGCGGGGCGGGAGAATGGTGTGTGAAAGGCAAAAGCACATGGCTGAAATGTTCAAGGCGGGGAGGGGAGATCACTGCTTCCAGTAAAATCTTTGGCCCTTGGCGCCCCCAACCGCCTGTGTCTCACCGCTCGTTTGACTGGTCAGTCAGCCATACACTAGCCGCAGGAGTGGGACTCTGGTGGATTCCCGATGGTGCTGTGTTGTGTGTTTTAAGGGCTCCTGGTGAACATATTTCTGGTCATTTGTGCACAGGGAAATTTGTGTTTACCACCCAAAAGGTGATCATTGTCCTCATCCATTGGGGAACTGTGCCCCACAGCAAGGGCCCCACAGCAACCCCAGGGAGCCCTTCAAGCAGCCCCCCGTGAGTTGTTGCAGGAAATGCACAGCTGAAGGGCTCACACCCTGCTGGGTCTGGCTCTCTCTTGCTGATCTCTGGCTCACCCACCCAACCAAACTAGAGTGGCTGTGCCAGTTCTCAGGCTGGATCACAATGCAGTTTGTTTGGGGGCAATTTGCCCCTTTTGCCCCTGTCATGGCTCCTTCCCCACTCTGGCATGATAAATTCAGAAGTGGGGGCCAGCAAGTATACCCCAAAACCTTATCTACCAGGCTTTGGTATAAAACTTCCCCCAAAATCTTAAATCCTAGATTTTGGGAATAAAACTTCCGCTGCCACCACCCAAATATTAATAAAGAAATCAGGGGAAAGATTGTTTGGGAAATCTCACCCTGAAAATAAAAATCAGGACACACAATTAACCAGTGCCAGGTTAATAAAAAGAAAAGAGAAAGAACTTTTATTAGTACAACAATATTCTTGTTGCAAGCATAATGACTAGATGGAAAGGTAACAAAATATACTCATGGAGAACTCCATGGGCCTACAACTTAGTTACAAAGAAAAGCCAAAACATCTTTTAAACAGTGCCAGACATCAGATCCCATACCCAAACCTTAAAACAATAAAACCTAACGGATTTATCTAAACTTTACCCTACTTACAGAAAGTGAAGAATTGTTTCTTGGAGAGAGACATGTTTCTCCCTCTCTGTAGCTGCAGAGGAACTCCCAGAGACAAAGGAGGGAAAAACACAAATTCCTTTGTCCCAGTTTGAAAGTCCTACTTACATTCCTATTGGCCACTCCACCTGGCTAGGTATAGTTAACCCCTTAGTCCCCAGGCTGCTGGCTAACCCTCATAATCATGACAGCCCCTGTCATCAGTCAGGTGGGGTCATCCTGATGAGTTCCTGACAGGTCCTCTACTCCATCAATGATGATAAACTTTCAGCTGTGTGCGTGCATGTGGGTGCTCCCCTGTCCAATGCGTTAACCATGCACAATTAGTTAACACAACCGACTGCCGAGAGAGACCCCAGAGACCACAAATCAGATAAAGGTCAAAAGCACCCAAGTAGTTTATTTCCAAACAATATACAATAATAGATGCAGCGAACAGACTCGCTGCTGTGCCACTACACCTTATGTAGGCTGTGACAATGGACTAACACCCAACTAAGCGCCCTGGATTTTACCACTCCCGCCGGTCAAGGGCCCTTTGGGGTGCACGTTTATACACAGGTACAAACAAGTTCCACATCACTCCTGACATATCAGGTTGCCACCCTTTGTTAGCTAGTTACCTTCCTGTACCTCACAGAAGGGGGTTTCCATTACTAGTCGTCATGCTGTCAGTTTAGACCTGGTCCTGACCCTGGGTTGGTATATGATTTGGGGTGTATGTGCTGGTACCAAGATGTTTCTTAACATGCTGTTCTGTTGTGACCCTTCTGGAATGTGCCTGTGCCTAGTGCCTCTTAGGTCTGAGTGTTCTGCAATATCAGCCCTGTTCTTGCCCACGTCTGTAAGCAGGGCCTGCCTCTTGCTCACAGCCTAGCTCTGCTTTATATTAGCAAAGTCTTGACCATTGTGTCTGGGCCTCAGGCCTCTCACCCGGCCGGTGGTACATGGGCTTATGTTTCAGACCCTCATCTTACTACAGCTCCTATGCCAAGAAGTCTGTTTCCCCCTTCCTCCCCCCATACACCCAATGTACATTCAGCTGCAGGTACCACCAGAGGCATCAACCCTGGCCTGGTGGCTTATACCAGAGTCACTCCATTGCATCAGTCCAGTGTGATTTCACTAGAGCA
Source organism: Rafetus swinhoei (assembly GCA_019425775.1). Lineage (NCBI taxonomy): Eukaryota > Metazoa > Chordata > Testudines > Trionychidae > Rafetus > Rafetus swinhoei. The sequence continues at coordinate 9,408,451 of CM033448.1, read as the reverse complement.
AGGGGGCTGGACCCAGGACTCCAGGGTTCTCTCCTGGCTCTGGGGGGGGAGTGGGAGCTGATGGTTAGAGCAGGGGGGCTAGCAGCCTGGACTCCTGGGTTCTCTCCCGACTCTGGTGGGGGGGGAGTCAGAACTGGGTGCTGGCAGTGGTATTGTCTGGGTCCCACTCTCTGGTCCAGTCTGCTCAGGGCATCTCTCAGGACCCGGAAGGCAAAGCTCTGGTGCCCCAGGAGATGGGGTATGGCAGCCATGGTGGAGCAGCCTGTCCCCCCTCTGTATTTTAGAACATAAGAACATAAGAACGGCCGTACCGGGTCAGACCAAAGGTCCATCTAGCCCAGTATCCTGTCTGCTGACAGTGGCCAGCACCAGGTGCCCCAGAGGGGGTGGACTGAAGACAATGATCAAGCAATTTGTCTCCTGCCATCCTTCTCCAGCCTCTGACAAACAGAGGCCAAGGACACCATTTTATCCCCTGGCTAATAGCCTTTTATGGACCTAACCTCCATGAAATTATCTAGCTTCTCTTTAAACTCTGTTATAGTCCCAGCCTTCACAGCCTCCTCTGGCAAGCAGTTCCACAGGCTGACTACACGCTGTGTGAAGAAGAACTTTCTTTTATTAGTTTTAAACCTGCTACCCATTAATTTCATTTGGTGTCCTTTAGTTCTTCTATTTAGGGAACTAATAAATAACTTTTCTTTATCAGCCCTCTCCACCACTCATGATTTTATACACCTCTATTTTGTCCTCCAATTAGTCCCAGTTTCCAACCGCCCAGCCTTGAGTCCCTGCTTTCCGGTCTCTCGCTTTCCTTGTTTACCAGCCAGGATCTTCAGGTGGCCCCTGACTTCTGGAAGGTCCCTCCTTGGCTGGACTGGATTCCTCAGCTGTCCTTCTGGGCCGTGTCCAGGCAGCCCTGCTGTTACAGGCTATTGTGAGCTCTTGCAGCTGAGCTCTTGCAGCAGGCCCAGTCACCTCCACCTCATCCCTCTGTCCTGGGCCACCTGGGGCCTGACATTTGGCCACCAACCTGCAGGTCACACCGAACCTACCTGTCGTTTAAGTTGCTAAAGGAAAGGAGGGGGTGGTTGGGGGATAGCTCTGGTTTGCCAGTTTCCGGTCCTCCACCTGGGATTTGTGCATCTGTCATGGTTGGACATTGGGAGGGTCCCGAAGCCAACTGACTTGCAGGTAGCTCAAAGAAAAGGTCGGGTCTTGGCTGTTGGATCTTTGGGTGAGATGGTTCCTTGGCTGTGTGCCCAGGGTGGGGACAGATGGGAAAATGCCCCTCCTGGCTGCTTCCCCAGGGTCACCTGCCTGTTTGCACGCTCAAGTGGCCAAGCTGGCTCAGGTGCAGGGGGACATGTTGCTGTCCTAGTGTTTCTACCCCAGGCAACACTTCTTGGGGTCCATTTGGACACTGAGGAGCCGATCACAACCCTCAACAAGGGGGAAAACTCCCCAGCGTTTGTAGTCTGGGAGGGACATTCCTGCCTGTTTCACCCACAGCAGCTGGGAGGCCGACATGGCAACGTAGCCCAGCACAGAGAAGTAACCTGCAGTGGGCTGTCTGAGACGCACAGAGCACCCCCAACAAAACAGAAAACACCCTTGCAACCACACACAACCAGGAACAACAAAACCATTGCAAACATACACAACACACTCCTGCTCTACCCCCACCCTGCCTCTTCCTGCCCCTGCTCTGCCCTGCCCCCACTCCACCCTTCCCCTAAGCCCCACCTCCTTTCTGCTCCTGTCCCTGCTCTGTCCTGCCCCCACTAAACACCTGCCCCAAGCCCTGCCCCTCTCTGCTTCTGCCCCTGCTCCACTCCCACTCTTGCCAGGCCTGCTCCACCCCACCCCAACTCCACCCCTTCCTCAAGCCCCATCCCTACTCCACTCCCTCCCCAGCTCTTCCTGGCCCTGCTGTGCCCCAGGCCAGCCCTCACTGCACGCCAACCCCTCCCTGAGCGACAGGGCCCAGGATTGCAGAGCACCTGCCGCTGGCAGCAGGGCTTGTCCCCAGGGCCATCCTTAGGCATATGCAGAGTATGCAGCTGTGTAGGGCACCTCTCTTTAGGGGGCACCACTCTGCTGGTCTGAGGGACTCCGGCGCATGGGCGGCGAGTTATATGGGCCCGTGGTGCCCATGCTCCACCAATATTCAGAGCCGGGGGCCCTGCTCCAGCAATATTTGGAGCTGGGTCTCTCCTCCGGCTCTGCCTGGAGCGGTCCCTGGCCCCCACCTGCCGGCCCCCCCGTGCATCCTTCCACCCCGGCCCCAGAGCGTCCCCCCCTTCCCCGCCCCGGACCGTCCCTGCTGTGCGCAGCTTTCAGTGCGGCTCCCTCTCGCCAGCGCGCACTGCCAGCTGCTGCTGCTGCCATGCGCAGCATTCCCAGGTGAGCGTGGAGACACCCGGGCGTGACATGACGTCACAGCCCGGGACTTTAAAACTGCTCTGCGCCGCATTGCGCCGCTCGGCCTAGCTCCAGGTTCGGAGTCCAGGGCCCGAGTGCAGACTCCGGCCCTGCAAAGTGGAAGGCAGAAGGTAGGGGAGGGGGAAAACTAGGGGGAAGCGTTGGGAGAGGAAGGGGCTTGTGCAGAGGGGAGGGGGAAAGGTGAAATAGGGGAAGGGGTGGGAGAGGAAGGGGCTTGTGTGGAGGGGGAGGGGGAAGAAAGGGGAAGGCACCAAGGGACAGCGTGGAGGAGAGACAAATGCCAGGGGGCCAAGTGCAGACAATGAGGAAAAGGGCAGGAGGGGAGGTGTCAGTGGGAGGGGGACAGGGTGATGCTGGGAGAGGAGAGGAGAGGGGAAGGGCATTGGGGGCTAGAGGGGGGAGGGAGAGGTGCTGGGAGAAGGCTTGAAAGAAGGGGTGGGCATGAGAAAGGTGGGGATGGAGCAAGTCATGTGTACGGGCACAGAGGGGCAGGAGGGGAATGGGGGCAGAGAGTGGTGAGGGGGTGGGCATCAGGGAAAAAGAGGGAAAAGGGGGCAGGGGCAGTAAGGAAGGGGGAAGCACCAGGAGGGTTTTTTTTTTCTCCACTTCCCCTTTGCCCTCCCCCTCCCCTTCATGGAGTGCGTGCTGTGATTGGCAGGTGGAAACTGTTGGCTTCTAATTAGAGTTTGAATTCTAGAAGCCTCTGCTGATTGGCTAAGCCTTGGTAGGGGGAGGGACTTTCAGGCAGTCCAGGGCTTTATAAGGCTCCTTGGGCAAGCGACCAAGGAGCTTGCAAACAGGTGAGTGCTAACAGGGAGTTTAGAGAGGGAGTTGGGAAGGGCGCGAGGTTCTCTTGCCTTTCTTTTTAAATCCCTTCTCCAGGACAGCAGGGGTGGATGGTGATAGGTCTGCTGTTGTTACCTGCACGGACTGTGCCATGTTTGTCTTCCTCCTGGAAGAAAGAACGGATTTCATCTGCACTAAATGCAAGCTGGTCGCCATTTTGGAGGAAAAAATTAGAGGACTGGAGGCCCAAGTGTCGACCCTATGCTCAATCAGAGAGGATGAAGACTTCCTCGATAAAAGGCAGCGTTTAATCCTGCAAGCATGGCAGGTGGAACAGCCAGAGAGGGCAGTACGGGACCAGGAAGAGAACTGGCAGCATGTAACTTCTAGAAGGGGAAAAAGGCCAGCATGGGAATCCCCCAATGCTATAGAGGTAAGTAATCGCTTTCAGGCTCTCTCCACAGGCTCTGCAGTGGTGAATGCTTTGGAAGGGACCTCACAAGGAAGAAACTGGAAGGGAACACCATCTACTGGAAGGCATGGGATGCATAGTCCTAGGGATGGGGGTTCCACGGCCACCACCCCCAAAAGAAAACGAAGGGTGGTGGTGGTTGGGGACTCCCTCCGAAGAGGGACTGAGCCATCCATCTGCCATCCGGACCTGGAATCTCGAGAGGTGTGCTGCTTACTGGGAGCTCACATTCAGGATGTGACTGAGAGGCTTACAAAACTGATCAAACCTTCGGATCGCTACCCCTTCCTGCTTCTCCACGTGGGAACTAACGATACGGCCAAGAATGACCTTGAGAGGGTTACTGCGGATTATATAGCGCTGGGAAGAAGGATCCAAGAATTCGAGCGCAAGTGGTGTTCTCGCCCATCCTCCCTGTTGAAGGGAAAGGACTGGGCAGGGATCGTCGAATTGAGACGTAAATGCGTGGTTGCGCAGGTGGTGTCGCAGAGAGGGCTTTGGTTTCTTCGACCATGGGACTCTGTTCCGGACACAAGGATTGTTAGGAAGAGATGGGATCCACCTAACAAAGAGAGGAAGGAGCATCTTCGCGGGCAGGCTTGCAAACCTAGTGAGGAGGGCTTTAAACTAGGTTCATCGGGGGACGGTGACCAAAACCCTGAGGGGAGTGGGAAAGTCGGATACCGGGAAGAAATGCAAAGAGGAACAAGCAACAAAGGAGGACCCCTGATTCGAATGGAGAAGATAGCGCGATCAACTAGTTATCTGAGGTGTTTGTACACTAATGCGAGAAGCCTGGGCAACAAACAGGAAGAACTGGAGGCCCTGGCCCAGTCCAAGAAATATGATTTAATTGGGATAACAGAGACTTGGTGGGATGACTCGCATGACTGGAGCGCTGTCATGGAAGGGTATAGACTGTTCAGGAAGAACAGGCAGGGGAGAAAAGGAGGAGGAGTTGCACTATATGTAAGAGAGCACTATGATTGCTCTGAACTCCAGTATAAAGAGGGAGAAAAACCTGTTGAGAGTCTATGGGTTAAGTTTAAAGGAGTAAACAACAGCAGTGATGTTGTGGTTGGTGTCTGCTACAGGCCACCGAATGAGGTGGATGAAGTAGATGAGGCTTTCTTCGGACAACTGAGAGAAGCTTCCAGATCGCAGGCCCTGGTTCTCGTGGGGGACTTTAATCACCCTGACATCTGTTGGGAGACCAATACGGCAGTACACAGGCAATCCAGGAAGTTTTTGGAGAATGTTGGGGATAACTTCTTGGTACAAGTGCTGAAGGATCTGACCAGGGCCGTGCGCAGCTTGACCTTCTGCTCACAAACAGGGAGGAACTAATAGGGAAGTAGAGGTGGGTGACAACCTGGGAAGCAGTGATCATGAGATGGTAGATTTCAGGATCCTGACCAAAGGAAGAAAAGAGAGTAGTAAAATATACACCTTGGACTTCAAAAAAGCAGATTTTGACTCCCTCAGAGATCTGATGGGCAGAATCCTCTGGGATGCTAACATGAAGGGGAAAGGAGTCCAGGAGAGCTGGCAGTATTTTAAAGAAGCCTTATTGAAGGCACAGAAAGAAACCATCCTGATGCGTAGCAAGAGAGGCAAACATGATAAGAGACTGGATTGGCTTACAGGGGAAATCCCTGGTGAACTTAAGCACAACAAGGAAGCTTACAAAAAGTGGAAACTTGGACAAATTTCCAAGGGAGGGGTTTAAATGTATAGCTCGAGAATGCCAGCGGGTTATCAGGAAGGTGAAAGCGCAAATGGAATTGCGACTGGCTAAGGATGTGAAGGATAACAAGAAAGGTTTCTACAGGCATGGTAACAAGAAGAAGATGATCAGAGAGGGTGTGGGGGCCCCTATTGGATGAAGGAGGTAACCTAGTGACAGATGATGTGGGGAAAGCTGAAGTACTCAATGCTTTCTTTGCCTCTGTATTCACGGACAAGGTGGGCTCCCAGACTAATGCGCTAAGTGACGCAAGATGGGATGAAGATGGACAGCCCTTGGTGGGTAAAGAACAGGTTAGGAACTATTTAGAAAAGCTAAACGTACACAAATCCATGGGTCCGGATTTAATGCATCCAAGGGTACTGAGGGGGAGTTGGCAAATGTCATTGCAGAGCCTTTGGCCATTATCTTTGAAAAGTCGTGGAGATCGGGAGAAATCGCAGATGATTGGAAAAAGGCAAATGTAGTGCCCATCTTCAAAAAAGGGAAGAAGGAGGATCCAGGGAACTATAGGCCAGTCAGTCTTACCTCGGTTCCTGGAAAAATCATGGAAGGGGATCCTTAAGGAATCCATTCTGAGGCACTTGGAAGAGAGGAAAGTGATTAGGAATAGTCAGCATGGATTCACAAAGGGCAAGTCGTGCCTGACCAATCTGATTAGCTTCTATGATGAGGTAACTGGCTCTGTGGACGTGGGAAAGTCAGTGGATGTGATATACCTTGACTTTAGCAAGGCTTTTGATACGGTCTCCCACAATATTCTTGCCAGCAAGTTAAGGGAATGTGGATTGGATAAATGGACAGTAAGATGGATAGAAAGATGGCTAGAAGGCCGGGCCCAGTGGGTAGTGATCAACGGCTCGATGTCAGGATGGCGGTCGGTTTCTAGTGGAGTGCCCCAAGGTTCGGTTCTAGGACCGGTTTTGTTCAATATCTTTATTAATGACCTGGATGTGGGGATGGATTGTACCCTCACCAAGTTTGCGGATGACACTAAGCTAGGGGGGAGAGGTAGATATGCTTGAGGGCAGAGATAGGGTCCAGAGTGACTTAGACAAATTGGAGGATTGGGCCACGACGAGAAATCTGATGAGGTTCAACAAGGACAAGTGCAGAGTCCTGCACTTGGGACGGAAGAATCCCAAGCATTGTTACAAGCTGGGGACCAACCAGCTAAGTAGTAGTTTTGCAGAAAAGGACCTGGGAGTTACAGTGGATGAGAAACTGGATATGAGTCAACAGTGTGCCCTTGTAGCCAAGAAGGCTAATGGCATATTAGGTTGCATTAAGAGGAGCATTGCCAGCAGATCCAGAGATGTCATTATTCCCCTTTATTCGGCTCTGGTGAGGCCACATCTGGAGTATTGTGTCCAGTTCTGGGCCCCCCACTACAAAAAGAATGTGGACGCATTGGAGAGGGTCCAGCGGAGGGCAACCAAAATGATTAGGGGGCTGGAGCATATGACTTATGAGGAGAGGCTGAGGGAGTTGGGTCTGTTTAGTCTGCAGAAGCGAAGAGTGAGGCGGGATTTGATAGCAGCCTTCAACTTCCTGAAGGGAGGTTCCAAAGAGGATAGAGAAAGGCTGTTCTCAGTAGTGGCAGATGGCAGAACAAGGAGCAATGGTCTCAAGTTGTGGTGGGAGAGGTCCAGGTTGGATATTAGGAAAAACTATTTCACTAGGGCTGTGTCTACATTGGCAAGATTTTACGCAAAAGCAGGCGCTTTTGCGCAAAATCTTGCTGCCTGTCTACACTGGCCGCGAGTATTTGCGCAAGAACACTGACATTGTAATGTACAAAACCAGTGGTTCTTGCGCAAATACTCTGACGCTCCCGCTCAGGGATAAGTCCTCTTGCGCAAGAGGCCAGTGTAGACAGCAACGTTAATTTCTTGTGCAAGAAAGCCCGATTGCTAAAATGGCCATAGGAGCTTTCTTGCGCAAGAGAGCGTCTACACTGGCACGGATGCTTTTGCGCAAAAGCAAATCTTTTGCGCAAAGGCACATGCCAGTATAGACGCTCTCTTGTGCAAATACTTTTAACGGAAAAACTCTTCCATTAAAAGTATTTGCGCAAAAACATGCCAGTGTAGACGCAGCCGAGGAGGGTAGTGAAGCACTGGAATGGGTTACCTAGGGAAGTAGTGGAGTCTCCATCCCTAGAGGTGTTTAAGTCTCGGCTTGACAAAGCCCTGGCCGGGTTGATTTAGTTAGGATTGGTCCTGCCTAGAGCAGGGGGCTGGACTTGATGACCTTCTGAGGTCTCTTCCAGCTCTATGGTTCTATGATTCTATGATTCTAGGTGCCAGGGGATTCTGGGGGTGAAGAAGAAGGGCAGACACCTGCATGGGAGGGAACCAGAGGAGAGAGGCAGGGCAGGTGTGTAGAAGGAGGTGTTAGAAGAGGGGATGAGGAGGGGTAGTTCACATGATCAGAGTGGGGTTACTGGAGGAGTGGGCACAGAGGGGAGAGAAGGGCTGGTGGAAGGGGGCAGGTCTCAGGAAGGCTGAGGGCAGTGAGAAGGGCAGGAGTCAGGACAGCAGAGGAGGGTGAGGGGTTGGGGGGCAGCAGGCACCAGGGGAGCTGATGGAGCAAGGGGAGGAGACATGGCAGCAGAGGGAAAAGGTAGAGGTTTATAAGATATTTATTAATAACTTGGGTGCCACAGTGGCACATCCAAACAAGCCACATGAACTCAGTACTGGTGCACAACACAAAATTCATTCTGCTGTCGAAACAAAAGACTTCTCTGTGTTTAGGCAGCTAACAAACAGCTTTATTGATCAATAAGGCACAAAGTGAGCCAAACGTGACCCCAGCAGAGTCTGGCCCAGTAAGGCTGCTAATACAAATCAATCCTAGTATCTTATACCCTTAACCAAACATGTCTGACGTCAGGGCATCCAATTACAGAAATCATCAATTAAACTCAAAAGAGAAGACTGTTATCAGCAAGAAGAAACAGGTAGTAGGGAGTAAGAGCTTCAGCTCAAAACATCTCAATTAACGCATTCCAATAGCTCATCCTTCTGGCCTTTCTCACATTGGTGAAGGGGAGTTCACTCTCTAGCATACGTGCAGAAGCAAGAGACTTAAATGGCTTCTGTTATATGAAGTGGCTTCTAGCTAAATATGAAATGGCTTCCACACTGCTCATGGGAGGAAACTCTTAGAGGGAACACTTCCCCCAGCCTCTCCACCCCCGAGTTAATGTCACACACATTGGGTTAATGCAATTGCAGGATAGTTGCATGAGGGGGGTTTGGTGGGGGCCAAACTAATCCCTATTGGCAGGAGGATTGTGGGAAAAGTCCTTAGAGGGGGGGTCACATGACACCTTTTACTTTTGGTCATGTGTCCATCTTTCCCTGAGAGTGTTGCCTCCAGAGGCATGGCTAACGGGGGCCAGGGGTGTGGCTAATGGGGGTCAAAGAGTACATTTTTAAAAAATTCTTTGGGTGCACACCCTATGAAATGTGCTGTGCACACCTATGACGGGAAGCAGTGGAGCATGTAACAGCAGGGCTGGGTCCTAGAGAGAGCCGAATGCACTGCCTGCAGCACAGTCTGAGGGAGGGGATTGGCTGCTGGGGTCTCTGGGAAGGGGAGGAGGTAGGGGTGGAAGAGCAAGTCAGGCATAGGGGCACCAGTTTAATAATCCTGCCTAGGGCACCATAAATCCTATGGACGGCCCTGCTTGTCCCCCACGGGTTGGGAAGTGGAGTGACCCGGCTGGTGTGGAGTGACTGGGGCTGGGTCGCCCGCTTCCACAGTTCCCACCGCTGCTTGTGAGGGGGGGCAACCCCTGCAGCCCATGTCAGGCCCCGCAGTAATCCCCCAGGTCACTCTGGGCCCAGCAGGGTCCCCCAAAGCCCAGGATCTGGGGCAGCTGCTCCAAACCGCCTGTCTAGGAATCTACCTTCTGCTTTAATTGGCAGTTATTGCAGCGGGAGTCCGCGGGAAGCTGTGTTTCTTTGGCGGGGGGGGGGGCTGCAGCACGAGTGTCTCTGTGCAATCTGCTTTAGCAATCTCACCTTCCTTCATTGGAAAACTCTTTGCTCTTTCTTCATCCGCCGTCTCGCGAAATGCCCCAACGGGCGCGGGACCTGCAGCCTTGCAACTCAAAGGAAACAACACAGCAAAGCACTGGCTGAAAGATTTTCTGTTTTCCAAAATGAATATTCTTACAGCAATTGTGACCCTCTGCTTTGAAATACACAAGCCCAGAGCTGGGCCATTCACTGTTTGCTTTGAGGGCGCAGCTCAACAAGTGTCCCAAACTAGCCTGTTTGCCCCGCTGCGAGCTGCTGCACCAGCTCTGCCCATGCCGGGATCCACGGTAGGTTATGTGCATGTAACCCAGTCCCTGCCCAGGCTGGCACAAGGGCTGGTTACACAAGTACGAGGTGCCGGCTGCTGTCAGCAGACCAGATTCTGGGCTAGTGGGACCATTGGTCTGACCCACTGTGACCACTATTATGGCAAGCACCCCGTTAACCTGGTCTTAAAAATACAGGCAGGAAGAAAAAGCCAACAGAGCCTTGGGAAGACCAAATCCTCAATAAGGCCTTTGGCACCAGGTCTCTCTGGCTGGACACAGCTTTCGAAGGACACACCCTGTGGCTGGTGGTCTCTGAGATGCAATGAAGATCAGAGAATCAGAGAATCCTAGGGCTGGAAGAAGTCTCAGGGAGACATCGAGTCCAGCCCCCTGCCCAAAGCAGGGCCAGCCCCAACTAAATCATCCCAGCCAGGGCTTTGTCAAGCCAGGATGTAGGAGATTCCACCACTTCCTGGGGAAAGAGTTGTTCCTAATATCCAATTAGGATATTGTTCCTAATATCCAGTATCTGACCTCCCTCAGATGCTAAGAACCACCCGTCCAGAGACACGAGGAGCTGAGATGGGCCAGTGTGGCCGGCGCTGCTCTGCTCTCGTCCCCAGGTAGGTGGGAGCCTGAATTCTTGAGTTCTCCCCTTGGCATGGGTTATATGGGCTCGTGGTGCCCATGCTCCAGCAATATTCAGAGCTGGGGGCCCTGCTCCACCAGTATTTGGAGCTGGGACTCTCCCCCGGCCCTGCCTGGAGCGGGCCCTGGCGTCCTCTCCCCCTCCAGCCCCGGCCCGGCCCTGCCATGCACAGCTTTCAGTCCGGCTCCCCCTTGCTGGTGCGCGCTGCCGGCTGCTGCTGCCGCCATGCGCGGCATTTACAGGTGAGCGGGGAGATGCCCGGGTGTGACGTGACGTCACGGCCCGGGACTTTAAAACTGCTCGGCGCAGTGTTGCGCCGCATGGCCTAGCTCCGGGTTTGGGGTCCGGGGACTTCTGGGGCCCGAGCGCAGACTCCGGCCCCGCAAAGTGGAAGGCGGAAGGGAAGGGAAGGGAACTAGGGGGAAGGGGTGGGAGAGGAAGAGAATTTTATGGAGGGGGAGGGGAGGGTAAGGGGGAAAACTAGGGGAAAGGGTGGGAGAGGACAGGGCTTGTGCAGAGGGGGAGGGGGAAAATAGGGAAAGGGGTGGGAGAGGAAGGGGCTTGTGCGGAGGGGGAGGGGAGGAAGGGGGAAAACTAGGGGAAAGAGTGGGAGAGGACGGGGCTTGTGCGGAGGGGAGGGGGAAAATATGGGAAGGGGTGAGAGAGGAAGGGGGCTTGTGAGGAGGGGGAGGGGAAAGAAAGGGGAAGGCACCAAGGGACAGGGTGGAGGAGAGACAAATGCCAGGGGCCAAGTGCAGACAATGAGGAAAAGGGCAGGAGGAGGTGTCAGTGGGAGGGGGACAGGGTGATGCTGGGAGAGGAGAGGGGAAGGGCATTGGGGCTAGAGGGGAGGGGAAGTGCTGGGAGAAGGCTTGAAAGAAGGGTAGGCATGAGAAAGGTGGGGATGGAGCAAGTCATGTGTGAGGGCACAGAGGGACATGAGGGGAATGGGGACAGAGAGTGGTGAGGGGGTGGGCAGAGAGCGGTGAGGGAAAAAGAGGGCAAAGGGGGCAGGGGCAGTAAGGGAAGGGGGAGGCACCAGGAGGGTGCAGGGGTAAGGGAAGGTGCAGGTGCCAGGGGATTCTGGGGGTGAAGCAGAAGGGCAGACACCTGCACGGGAGGGACCAGCACCAGAGGAGAGAGGCAGGGCAGGTGTGTAGAGGAGGTGTTAGAAGAGGGGATGAGGAGGGTAGCTCACATGATCAGAGTGGGGCTACTGGAGGAGTGGGCACAGGGGCAGAGAAGGGCTGGTGGAAGGGGCAGGTCGCAGGAGGGCTGAGGGCAGTGAGAAGGGCAGGAGTCAGGACAGCAGAGGAGGGTGAGGAGTTGGGGACAGCAGGCACCAGGGGAGCTGATGGAGCAAGGGGAGGAGACATGGTAGCAGAGAGAAAAGGTAAAGGTTTATAAAATATTTATTAATAACTTGGGTGCCACAGTGGCACATCCAAACAAGCCACATGAACTCAGTACTGGTGCACAACACAATTCATTCTGCTCATGGGAGGAAACTCTTAGGCTATGTCTACACTGGCGGCTTCTTGTGCAAGAACATGTTGCGCAAGGGTTCTTGTGCAAGAAGTCTTGCACAAGAACACGTCCACACTGCCATGTGCGAGCTGTGCTTTTGCACAAGAGCATCCATGGCAGTGTGGATGCTCTCTTGCGCAAGAAAGCTCCGATGGCCATTTTAGCCATAGGGGTTTTTTGTGCAAGAAATCCGTGCCAAGCATCCACACTGCCCTCTTGCACAAGAGAGCTTACACCTGTTAGAAAAGAGCGTAGCTCTTGCACAAGATGCCCTCTCTTACCACACCATACTGTAAATTTCCTTGCGCAAGAGCAGGCGGGCAGTGTGGATACTCTGTGGGTTGTACTTGCGCAAGAAGCCGCGAGTGTAGACATAGCTGTAGAGGGAACACTTCCCCCAGCCTCTCTGCCCCCGAGTTAATGTCACACCCATTGTGTTAATGCAATTGCAGGATAGTTGCATGAGGGGGGTTTGGTGGGGGCCAAACTAATCCCTGTTGGTAGGAGGATGGTGGGAAAAGTCCTTTGAGAGGGGTGACATGACACCTTTTACTTCTGGTCATGTGTCCATCTTGCCCGAGCGTGTTACCTCCAGAGAGAGAGGCCTGGTTAACGAGGGTCAGGGGGTGTGGCTAATGGGGGTCGGGCGTGGTTAACAGGGGTTAGGGGGTGTAGCTAATGGGGCACCACCAAAAATTATACAAACTTGCCGCCCCTGCCCCTTGGCTCTGGGAGCAGAGTGGGGGCCAGTGGGTTAGGGCTGGGAGCCAGCTGGAACTGGGGAAAGCGATGGTGTCATCTGGGGCCCAGTCTGCTCAGGACATCCCTCAGGATTGGGAACACAAAACTCCAGAGCTGATGGGAGTAGCAGCCATGATGGTGACATTGGCAGCAATCTCCAATTCCCCCCAGCTCCACTCAAAGTCTCTCCCACTTGGGCCCCGTTTCTGACACCCCCATTTTGGGTCCTTACTTTCCTCTCTCTCTCGTTCCTTGTTCACCAGCCAGGAACTTCACATGGCCCCTGAGTTTTAGGGGAGCCCTTTAAGATCTCTTTCAGGATGGTTCCCATCAGCGGTTCCAGGTCCTCGAGAGGCCTTATGAATGTTCCCGGCTGTTTGACAGCTGGGCTCCCAGCTCTAGTGAATTTCTCAGCCCTAGTGTTGCGCTGACCCGGGACTTGGGTTACTACGTCCAAGGCTTACTCCAAATGGACACTGGGTTTTGTGCCTCCCCGCTCACCCGATGGAGAGGGGTTCCCATGCTGGAAATGCAAAACTGCTCCTGACTGAGTCCCAGGAGACCGTCTAACACAGAGCCACTGGCTGCGGCTGTCAGCCCGGCGCGTGCTGGCTGCGGCCCTGGGACACATAGAATCATAGAATCATAGAGCTGGAAGAGACCTCAGAAGGTCATCAAGTCCAGCCCCCTGCTCTAGGCAGGACCAATCCCAACTAAATCAACCCAGCCAGGGCTTGGTCAAGCCGAGACTTAAACACCTCTAGGGATGGAGACTCCACTACTTCCCTAGGTAACCCATTCCAGTGCTTCACTACCCTCCTAGTGAAATAGTTTTTCCTAATATCCAACCTGGACCTCTCCCACCACAACTTGAGATCATTGCTCCTTGTTCTGCCATCTGTCACTACTGAGAACAGCCTCTCTCCATCCTCTTTGGAACCTCCCTTCAGGAAGTTGAAGGCTGCTATCAATTCCCCCCTCACTCTTCGCTTCTGCAGACTAAACAGACCCAACTCCCTCAGCCTCTCCTCATAAGTCATATGCTCCAGCCCCCTAATCATTTTGGTTGCCCTCCGCTGGACCCTCTCCAATGCGTCCACATTCTTTTTGTAGTGGGGGGCCCAGAACTGGACACAATATTCCAGATGTGGCCTCACCAAAGCTGAATAAAGGGGAATAATGACATCTCTGGATCTGCTGGCAATGCTCCTCTTAATGCAACCTAATATGCCATTAGCCTTCTTGGCTACAAGGGCACACTGTTGATTCATATCCAGTTTCTCATCCACTGTAACCCCCAGGTCCTTTTCTGCAGAACTACTACTTAACTGGTTGGTCCCTAGCTTGTAACAATGCTTGGGATTCTTCCGTCCCAAGTGCAGGACTCTGCACTTGTCCTTGTTGAACCTCATCAGATTTCTTGTGGCCCAATCCTCCAATTTGTCTAAGTCACTCTGGACCCTATCTCTGCCCTCAAGGGTATCTACCTCTCCCCCTAGCTTAGTGTCATCCACAAACTTGCTGAGGGTGCAATCCATCCCCTCATCCAGGTCATTAATAAAGATATTGAACAAAACCGGTCCTAGAACCGAACCTTGGGGCACTCCGCTAGAAACCGACTGCCATCCTGACATCGAGCCGTTGATCACTACACGCTGGGCCCGGCCTTCTATCCATCTTTCTATCCATCTTACTGTCCATTTATCCAATCCACATTCCCTTAGCTTGCTGGCAAGAATATTGTGGGAGACCGTATCAAAAGCCTTGCTAAAGTCAAGATATATCACATCCACTGACTTTCCCACGTCCACAGAGCCAGTTACCTCATCATAGAAGCTAATCAGATTGGTAAGGCACGACTTGCCCTTTATGAATCCATGCTGACTATTCCTAATCACTTTCCTCTCTTCCAAGTGCCTCAAAATGGATTCCTTAAGGATCCCTTCCATGATTTTTCCAGGAACCGAGGTAAGACTGACTGGCCTATAGTTCCCTGGATCGTCCTTCTTCCCTTTTTTGAAGATGTGCACTACATTTGCCTTTTTCCAATCATCCGCGATTTCTCCCGATCTCCACACTTTTCAAAGATAATGGCCAAAGGCTCCTCAATGACATTTGCCAACTCCCTCAGTACCCTTGGATGCATTAAGTCCGGACCCATGGATTTGTGTACGTTTAGCTTTTCTAAATAGTTCCTAACCTGTTCTTTACCCACCACGGGCTGTCCATCTTCATCCCATCTTGCGTCACTTAGCGCAGAAGTCCAGGAGCCGACCTTGTCCATGAATACAGAGGCAAAGAAAGCATTGAGTACTTCAGCTTTCCCCACATCATCTGTCACTAGGTTACCTCCTTCATCCAGTAGTGGCACCCTCTCTGATCACCTTCTTCTTGTTAACATGCCTGTAGAAACCTTTCTTGTTATCCTTCACATCCTTAGCCAGTCGCAATTCCATTTGCGCTTTCGCCTTCCTGATAACCCCCCCGGCATTCTCGAGCTGTACATTTAAACCCCTCCCTTGGAAATTTGTCCAAGTTTCCACTTTTTGTAAGCTTCCTTGTTGTGCTTAAGTTCAATCCGGTAAGCCAATCCGGTAAGCCAATCCGGTCTCCTACCATGTTTGCCTCTCTTGCTATGCATCAGGATGGTTTCTTTCTGTGCCTTCAATAAGGTTTCTTTAAAATACTGCCAGCTGTCCTGGACTCCTTTCCCCTTCATGTTAGCATCCCAGGGGATTCTGCCCATCAGATCTCTGAGGGAGTCAAAATCTGCTTTTTTGAAGTCCAAGGTGTGTATTTTACTACTCTCTTTTCTTCTTTTGGTCAGGATCCTGAAATCTACCATATCATGATCACTGCTTCCCAGGTTGTCACCCACCTCCACTTCCCTATTAGTTCCTCCCTGTTTGTGAGCAGAAGGTCAAGCTGCGCATGGCCCTGGGATCCTTCAGCACTTGTGTCAAGAAGTTATCCCCAACATTCTCCAAAAACTTCCTGGATTGCCTGTGTACTGCCGTTTTGGTTTCCCAACAGATGTCAGGGTGATTAAAGTCCCCCATGAGAACCAGGGCCTGCGATCTGTTACACAGTGTAACTTGCAGCAGCTTCTCCCTGCTGAATCTGGTTTGTGGGGCAGCTCCAGATTTACGCGCTGGTCTGGTTCGGGTCGGGCTGAAGGGCGGCTCTAATGCTGGTGTGGGGTAGGGGGTGGAGGTGGAAGCTTGTAGTATACGACCAGGCCTCTTGCCTTCCAAGGCATTTTGTGTCTCTCCAGTGTGGATGCCTTGCGCACCCCAGTTGTCAGATACCAGCCGGCTCAGGGCATCCTGCATTGGCTGGGCGCCTTAACTCAAAGGCTCAGATGTTTTTATGCACCCTTCAACCAGGAGTTAGGGTTGCCAGGTGTCCTGTATTATACCAGACAGTCTGGTATTTGCGCTCTTTGGTAAAAAAAATCAGAGAATACTGGACATGTGCAATGTCCGGTATTCTCTAATTTTTCTGGCTGCGCACTGGACAGAAGCCTGGCGTGGGTGGGGGGAGCAGCTAGAAGGCAGGGCCATGATCGGCGCTAGGAGCCTGTGATTGCACAGAAGCCTGGCTGGGGTGGGAGCATGGGGAGTGGCTGGGACTCCCAGCCACTCCCCCCGCCCCTGCCAGGTTTCTGCGCAATCACAGTCTCCCAGGGCTGATGGCGGCCCCACCTCCCAGCCTGGGACTCCCAGCCACTCCCCCCACCCTGGCTAGGCTTCTGAAGTGCCCAGAGCAGTGATCACGGCCCCGCCTACCAGCTGGGACTCCCCACCTGGGAGGCGGGGCCACAATCCCTGCTCTGGGTGCTTCAGAAGCCTTGCGGGGGTGGGGGGAGTGGCTGGGAGGCAGGGTTGCGATTGCCGCTTATCCCGCATTCCTTTTTTGCTCAACCAAAAAATACCGGGTGTCCGATATTTTTTGGGAGACCATCTGGCAACACTAGCCAGGAGAGGGAGCTCAGCTCCCATGTTCCGCAGCTGGCGCCGGGCAAGCTCCCCTTCGGCCTGGCTGATGCAGAGTGAGGGGCCTAGGAGATGGGAAACAGCTCCCAGGATCCCTAGGACGAAGTGGGGGATTCGTGGGTTCGAGGGGGTTATCTGCAGGGGGCACTCAGGCTACATCTACATTGCAATGCTGTTTCAGGATCCCAGAGTATCCCAAAGTAGCTATCCCGCGTCTGCACAGCAAGCCCGTTATTTCGGGCTGGCTATTCCAACGTCCCTGTAACCCTCCTTCTACGGGGAGTGAGGGACGTGTCGGAAAAGCGCTTTATTTCAAATCTGGTGCTGTGTAGACGAAATAGCATCGAAATAAGAGACGCAATTTGCCCAGCTCAAACTCCATAGCTTATTTTGACCTGCAGTGCAGTGTAGATGCACCCTCAGTGTCCCGGATGTTACTGGTTTAACGAGGGGATGGCGAGGGAGTTTGTTGTTCCAGGGACCAGCGCAAACTGGAGCCCCCAGTGACTGGTGACTAGGAAACCCAGCTGGGATGGCACGGCTGGGTCTGGCCAGTGGGAGGCCAATGGGCTGTGGGGAGAGGACCCCAGTGACCTGCCCACCTTGTCCCAGCTGGGGGAGGGGCAAAGAACAGATGAGAGGGGAGGGGGAGAAGAGGGGTGTCCAGGCAACCCTGGTTACCTGGGCCGAAGACAGAGACCAAGGGAGGGGCTACTGAAGAGGGATTTAGGGTGCTAGGCTGGAAGGAGGGGGCTGCTGGACTGGGCGGGAAGCAGGCAGAGCCCACCTGGCTGCAGGGGAGACTCAGACGTGCTGGGCTGAGGGGGGCCAGGCCTACAGGCCTGAGAGTTCCTATGCTGGGTTCAGTGCTCAGTGAACCCTCCTGTGTGACGCTGGCGGAGAATCGCTCCAGTCTGAGAACAGGGCTGCACTAGTGCCCCTGCGAGTGGAGGCCCCGGGGGCCCAGAGCAAGTGGACTCCCCGAAGGGCCCAGGGCAGAGCCATGCACCCAGGGGGCTCAGAGAGGTGGGGTCCCAGGAGGGGGAGGGACTTAACTCCTGAGAGAGAGTGGCCCCCCGAGAAGGGGCTGCTGCACTGCAGTGGTTCCACGTGGGGGCCTACAGGCCAAGTGTGGGTGCAGCCTGGGAGTCTGTGACAGATGGATTCAGTGAGGCAGGAGGCTGGTGGGGGCCGGGTTCCAGCCAAGAGGGATGGTTTCCAGCCAGGGGGATGTTGGGCAGGGATTCTGGGGAAATTGTGGATCATTTCCCTGCACTCCCCCAAGGGGGGTATTTACCCCCCACATTTCCACCCAAAAATCCACCTCCACCAATGTCAACATCTTGCATCCAGGGTGATGTGCTCCCCAGCTATTGGGCTGGTGCTGGCTGGTTACAAACCACTTGAATGCTGGGAAATGAAATGTTGTGTCCTTATTGCAGGAGCAAAGGGCAGCAGAACAGAACGCAGCCTGCCCTGAGGGAGGGCGCCCCTGCCAATGGACGGCTGGGCTGGCTAAGCGGGGTGCTCACGCCAGAGCCCAGCGCAGGGAGGGGAACAGGACTGGGTTTCACTTGATGGTCTCTGGAAGACTCACAGGCGCTATGTGACCTGCCCCCCTGCCGCTGCTGTTTAAAGGCAGAGCTGATCCAGCTCCATAGAGAGCCTGGTGCGCGCTCACTGAAATCACTGCTGCCAGGCCAGGGCTCTCTGCTGTGGAGGTGGCAGCCCAGCCTCAGGGCCGTGGCCAGAGCCATCGGACAATTCAGGCGATTTGGAGAACCTTGCAGCAGCTGCTCAACTGGCCTAAGGACGGGACCCAAGTCAGTTTGGGGGATTACTGGGGCCAGGTGCAGGGCAGCAGCAGAAGTCTGAATGCAGCAGTTTGAGCTAGAGCAACCTGGCAGCTTGCTCTGCTCCACCCTGCCACCCTCTGCCAGTCCACTGCGCTCCCCTCTCTGCCGCTGGCCGACTCCAGCTTGCAGCGCTCCCCTCTCTGCCGCTGGCCGACTCCCGCTCACCGCGCTCCCCTCTCTGCCGCTGGCCGACTCCCGCTCACTGCGCTCCCCTCTCTGCCGCTGGCCGACTCCCGCTCACTGCGCTCCCCTCTCTGCCGCTGGCCGACTCCAGCTTGCAGCGCTTCCCTCTCCGCTGCTGGCCGACTCCCGCTCACTGCGCTCCCCTCTCTGCCACTGGCTGGCCCCCGCTCACTGCGCTCCCCTCTCTGCCGCTGACTGGCCCCTGCACGCTGCGCTCCCCTCTCTGCCGCTGGCTGGCCCCCGCTCACTGCGCTCCCCTCTCTGCCGCTGGCTGACTCCAGCTTGCAGCGCTCCCCTCTCTGCCGCTGGCTGACCCCCGCTCACTTCGCTCCCCTCTCTGCCGCTGGCTGACCCCCGCTCGCTTCGCTCCCCTCTCTGCCGCTGGCTGACCCCCGCTCGCTTCGCTCCCCTCTCTGCTGCTGGCTGGCCCCTGCTCACTGCGCTCCCCTCTCTGCCACTGGCTGAACCCTGCTTCTGCCCAGTAAACCCCTGTCACAAGTTGCTTGGGGGAGGGGCTTCGGGCAGGGGTAGGGCTTGCAGAAGGGGACCCCCAATCCCTGCATATGGGGTCCTGGGTGGGGTCCCCCAGACCTCATAGTCCCCTAGATTAGACTTTGCCATGTGGGTTCCCTACTGGGAATTAGAGAGACTGACTTGCAGAGGCCACAGTGCAGGTGGCAGCATGTGATGGCACAGTCCACCGGCAACAGAGCGGGGGGGTGATCAGTAGCACAATGAACAGCGGCTGGGGCAAGTGGTGAGTGGCTCAGGAAACTAGCAAGGTGCCTCTCCCCCCACCCCATTTTGGGAGATGAACTCCCTTGAGAGCTCCTCTGGCCTTGGAGTCTCCACTGAGGAAGGACAAGGGTGCCTGGCCCGGGGCAAAGTGAGAGGCACGCGAAGGGAACATTTCCTTATTGGACTGTGTTTTAGGGACTTTGCTCCTGGAAACGTTACAGAAATGCGTGTATCTTGGCAGGAGAGGATTTTTTAAATGCTTTGTTTGCCAGGGTTGTTATCTCTAGTGGTCAATACCTGGGGGAGTTTCTATATTAATTTTTACATACGCACCTACAGACTGGGTCACATCAAAGGTCCATCTTGCCCAGTCTCCTTTCTTCCAATAGTGGCCAGTGCCAGGTGCCCCAGAGGGAAAGAACAGAGCAGGCATCCAACCCGTCGCCCATTCCTGGGTTCTGAAAAACAGAGGCTGGGACACCATCCCTGCCCAGCGTGCCTAATGGCCATTGAGGGACCTACCCTCCAGGAATGTGTCTAGTGCTTCTTTGAGCCCTGTTAAAGTTCTGATCTTCACAACATTCAGTGGCGAGGAGTTCCACAGGTGGGCTGTGCATTGTGCAGAGAATTGCTTCCTTTGGTTTGTTTTAAACCTGCTGCTTATTCATTTCATTGGGTGACCCTAGTTCTTGTGTTATGAGAAGGAGTAAATAACTCTTCTTCATTCACTTTCTTCACACCAACCATGATTTTATAGAGCTCTATCATATTCCCCAGGCATTTTTTTTCCACACTGAAAAGTCCCAGTCTTATTAATCTCTCCTCCTGATTCAGTTTAGTAGCCCTTCTCTGTTCTTTTTCCAATGCCAGTCTAAGGGGCAGGGAGAGAGGGGACCAGATAACACACAACATTCAAGGTGTGGGCGTGCCATGGATTTATATAGCAGCTTTATGGTATTTTCTGTCTTATTCTCTATCCCTTTGCTAATGATCCCCCATGTCCTGTTAGCTTTTTTGGCTGCCATTGCACTTTGAGCAGATGCTTGTAGAGAACTCCACAGTGACAGCAAAATCTCTCTCTTGAGTGGGGACAGCTAATCTAGCCCCAGTGTTTGATGTGTCTAGCTGGGGTTCTGTGTTCCAGTGTGCATTGCTCACACAGCCCAGCTTCCCTCGCTCACACCCCTCCTTGGCCCTGATACCCTGAGGCCACCCCCATAAAGTCAACACCCCCCAATTTCAATTCCCAAGGAAAACACTGCAGGGGAGGATGGGCTGATGGTGGAGATGGGGCAGGTGTCCCAGGGCACAGGTGACCTTTCACCTGCTGGGTTTCCCCCACAGCTGCTTGACAGTACCTGGGTTGGAGCTGTGGGGGCCCAGATCAGCAATGTAGAGTTAGACATGGGGACCCCATTCACTGTGGTGGGAGGAGCCAAGAGCTAGGGGTCAGGGCAGCTGGGCAAAGCAGAGCAGGGAGCTGCTCCCTCATGCTTGTTTGCCTCCTATCTCACCCTCTTTCCATGGCCACCTTTTAGGTTCAGATGTACAAGTGGCCCTGACTCTCCTGGTCCCCACCTACTCTAATCCACCAAAGCCAGGGTGAGAGCCCCAGGAGTCCTGGCTCCCAGCCCCCTGCTCTAACACAGTGTTTCTCAACCAGTAGTATGAGTACCCTTAGGGGTACTCGAGAGACGTCCGGGGGGGTACGTCAATACAACTGAAATTTGGAGAAAACTGAATTTTTGTTTAAGTTTTACAGCACTTTATTGTTTTTGTACTTTTTACACCCTAAAATTTCATCACCCACCCAGCTATGATTAAATTGTTTAGACAAATGTGTTGCAATAGTAGAAAAAAATTGTGCACCTGAAAACTGTAGGTACTGGGGGTACTTATAATTTTTTTTAAAAAGGGTACTTTATAAAAAAAAGGTTGAGAAACACTGCTCTAACACACCAGCCCCCAGTCCCTTCCCTGCTGTCTGTGCTAACCAGCTCTGACCTACACCAGGTTCCCAATGGCACAGACTCAACCTGTCTGTGTCACCCACTAGCTAGGAGTCCAGGCTGGCTGTGGAGGGGTGACAGGGCCTGTCAGGACATTCAGGGTCTGGTCCAGGTGGCCCCACTGCAGGGAGCTCATGATGAGGAAAGGGAACTGAAGGCTCTGAGGTCAGACCCA
This sequence comes from Rafetus swinhoei, assembly GCA_019425775.1. Classification (NCBI taxonomy): domain Eukaryota; kingdom Metazoa; phylum Chordata; order Testudines; family Trionychidae; genus Rafetus; species Rafetus swinhoei. The sequence continues at coordinate 9,386,807 of CM033448.1, read as the reverse complement.
GGGAGGTTTTTACCCTGGACAGTGAGTCCCGCAAGGAGTCCCACCACCCCAGAGTCTAGGCTGGCTTCGTACAGAGCAGCTCATGCCTGGTGGGTTGCCCTATCAGCTGCCATGTCCCTGGAAGATGCAACACGGCTGGGGAGCCTGGCCAGCAAAGGAGAATAACATAAGAACAGCCAGGCTGGGTCAGACCAAGGGTCCATCAACCCAGTGTCCTGTCTGCCCACAGTGGCATGTGCCAGGTGCCCAGAGGAATGGACAGACCAGGGAATCATCCAGTGATCCCTCCCGTCGCCCATGCCCAGCTCCTGGCAAACAGAGGCTGGGACACCATCCCCGCCCAGCCTAGCTAATAGCCACTGACAGACCTGTCCCCGCCCAGCCTGGCTAATAGCCATGGATGGACTTGTTCCTCCCTAGCCTGGCTAATAGCCACAGATGGACCTGTCCCTGCCCAGTGGTCTGTTTGCTTTTTACCGCTACCGCCCATGAGTGGATGCCGACCCAAACTGCAACAGAGATGTGTTCTGGTTTGGGGCAGTGCCTGGCTCAATGCTGCCGCCAGCACAGAGAACGACATGCATGGCCAGTGATTTGCTTTGCCCACAAATTCGGCTTTCCAGCCCCAAAGTGGCTCCGGCTGCACCTGGACTTGTGGACCTGGAGATTTTGGCTCCAGAGGAGCTGGTAACTTGCTCCGTTGCCCTTGGGAGTGTTGTGCAATTGCCAGCAGTGCTGACATCGTCTGCCCTCCCCACAGAGCTGGGTACGGCCCCCAGGTGCTGTCAGCCGGTGCCTGGAGCAATAAACTGCTATCTGCCTGGACAGCTTTGCATGGAGGCCAGGTAACAAAGGAGCCTTGTGGGCTGTCCAGATAAGCGTTGAGGGACGGGCTGCGTAGCTCCTTGCTGGAAGAAGCCTGGGAAGGAAGGACGCCATGGGTCAGCTGCGCCCCTCTTTTGCTGGGATGTGTGCCAGCCGGCTGTGGGCAGAACCAGGCTGCGCGTGGCGAGGCCAGGGAGTGTGGCGAGCCAAGGGGAAGAGGATTTGAGCAGGGGCCACAGTGACTCCACCGAGTCTGATGGGATGGGACGTGCTGGGGGATGGAGGTTGGCAGGGAGCCATCCTCTGAGGGCTGGTTTATTGCCCATCCTCCACCCTTTGGCCTGGGAAAGGCGGGACGGCGTTTCCGTTATCACTTACCAAGGTGTGAGCCAAAGGTTCCCGGCACAGCAGGTGAGACTAGGAGCTGCAGAGGGGCTGCACCTCTGGCAACGCTCTCCTGATACTCATCACAAAGGATGAAGAAGCTTCTGGCCCTCGTCCTCATCCTCATCCTGGTCCTCTTCCTCGGCTGCTCGGCTTCTTTGCACCAGCCAGGAGGTGAGTGGCAGGTGGCTGGAGATCAGCCAGCCCCCTGCTCATCTGGTGTTTACTGAGTTTGTTAAGTTCCCCAGAAATTGCCATGCTGGGGAGGGGTCTCCACAGGGCCTCGGGGTCCCCTCACAGTTACCATCCCAGATACCCCTTTGACCCCACAAGTTCCCAGCTCCAAGTCTCAGTGAGACAGGGTCCAGGGGACAGAGTCAAGGAGAGCTGGGTGTGGGAGGAAAGGTTTCATAAAAACCAGAAGGAGTAATTTTTCACCCAACGTGTAACTGGCCTGTGGAACTCCTTGCCACCAGATTTTGTGATGGCCAAATGCAAAACTTGACTCAGAAAAGTACTAGATGAGTTCACAGAGGATTGGACTATCAAGGGCTGATGGCCCTAAACCTCTGACTACTAGAAGCTGAGAGTTTGTGCAGCTGCATCAGTTCCCAGAAAAGACGGAAACAAGGTGTGGGAGCAAACAGCTTTTGCTGGATCAGTTTTCAAACCAAGCAGAGCTCTTCCTCAGCACTGGGAAAGGGGCTCAGAGTGTCACAGCTAAACACAAGGTGGGACTGATTGTTAGCAGGACTGTAAGGGACTAGACGCAGCCCGTTAACACCTCTGCAGTCTAGGAAAATGAAAGGGAGTGAGATTTGTAAATACCCCAACCCGGGGTGTATCCGACACTTGCTGGTTTTCAGTATCTTGCAGGACAATGAATTTCAGCTCTTGGGTTGGCCTTTGGCGAGCAGGGGGCAGGTTGTCTGAGCAGTCAGACATGCAGTGGTCACTTGGTGAGAAGGGTTCGCTCACCGGTGGCCAGGCATTTTTGTCCTTTACCATTTCCCTGGGTGAGTTCAGTTGGGGGCAATTGCCTGCCCCCCCTCACAGCCACTGGCTGGGGTACCCCAGCACCTGCCCCTTAACCTCAAATACCGTTGAAGAGCTGTCGAACTTCACAGCAGTGGTGGCAGTTTTTGTGCCCATTCCTCTGGCAGGGCCTGGCGTCGCTTGGCGTTGGTGGGGTGTGCTCTGCAGGGAGCGGGCTTTCGGCGATGAAGCAGGAGAGGCTGGGGGTGTTGAAGGCCAGAAGAGGGAGTTCAGGAAAGGTCGAGGGGTGTGCGGTCAGGAGGTTATGTTTCTTGGGCAAAGGGGGTTGGGTGGCCGGTTCCAAGATACAATCTGCTTCTAGAATCATAGAACCATAGAGCTGGAAGAGACCTCAGAAGGTCATCAAGTCCAGCCCCCTGCCCTAGGCAGGACCAATCCCAACTAAATCAACCCGGCCAGGGCTTTGTCAAGCCGAGACTTAAACACCTCTAGGGATGGAGACTCCACTACTTCCCTAGGTAACCCTTTCCAGTGCTTCACCACTCTCCTAGTGAAATAGTTTTTCCTAATATCCAACCTGGACCTCTCCCACCACAACATGAGACCATTGCTCCTTGTTCTGCCATCTGTCACTACTGAGAACAGCCTCTCTCCATCCTCTTTGGAACCTCCCTTCAGGAAGTTGAAGGCTGCTATCAAATCCCCCCTCACTCTTCGCTTCTGCAGACTGAACAGACCCAACTCCCTCAGCCTCTCCTCATAAGTCATATGCTCCAGCCCCCTAATCATTTTGGTTGCCCTCCGCTGGACCCTCGCCAATGTGTCCACATCCTTTTTGTAGTGGGGGGCCCAGTTCAGTGAGGTAGGATGGAGCATGTGAAGGGTGTACCTCAGACATCCTCCGCGGAGCATATTCTGCAGTATGGGAGGGCAGGGCTGCTGCTCTCGGGTGTGTTCAGGGTGGGGACAGACTCTTGGAAGGGCAGGGGGCGGGGAGGCCCTGGGCTTCCCAATCTGTAGCTGCCTGTGAAGTCGATCGTGGGGTCCAGGATCATGGCACAGGGATGGCACAGCTCCAGGGGGACACTGAGGGTGGTTGAAGCAATGAAACAGAAGCAGGATAATTGGTCATCTGTATCCGTGCTGGCTGGAAAGACTGGGGGCATCTCTCTCCATCACTGCCTTGTTTCACACACTCCCAGGACTATAGGCCAGGGTCTGGCACAGGACCCATGTTCTCCAGGAGAGCCCCAAGGTGGGGGAAGGAGAAGGGACATCTGCTGGGAGATTCCAGGAACAGGGAGGGTGCTGGCACCAAAGTAGGTGTGCCGGGGCGAAGGGGCAGGTGCCAGGAGCTAGGGCATAGGGATGTTTTCACCATGTGGCCTCCCATGCAGTCCAGCTCAGAGGATTTCACCTGCTTTCCCTGCATGGGCCCAGTAACCTGCCAATGGTTTCAAACTGTAGGTTTTGGACATGGGGTTCCCGGGAGCAGGTACTTAGCAGAAAACAGGTCTCCAGCAGCGCTGTGTTGGAAGGATGGACTCAGAGGGTCGTTTGCTCCAGGCACTCACCCCCAAAATCTTTGATTTCCCTGACCCTTCCCAGAGACCCTTCCCAGAGGCTGTTTGTCGGCCTCCAAGGGGAATTGGGCACAATTGTCCAGGGAAACACTACACCCCTCCAAAGGCGTCACGAGTCATTCGATGTGGTATAAGAAGGGTTGTCTTAACCCTCACAGTTTGGGGGTGGGTCACAGAAGTCCCTTTGGGGCTATTATCCAGTGTGCTGATCACATCACTGAGCCCTCTGGGGTACCTGCCCTCTGGGGCACCCCACCACCCTGTCCTACAGGGCCAGATCCTTTGGTCTCCCCCTGCCAAGGCACAAAGTTGGGGTAACAGCCCCCCAGAAGAGTAACACAGCTCAGCTCTGAGAGTGCTCAATTACAGGGACTTATCAATACCCAGGAACACAGCCCCAATTTGACCAAACCCCAGATAAATCCATTATAGTCTATAAAAGTTTTGCACATGGAAGTTTGCCCCCTTTTATCACTGAAAGAGAGAGTTGCACAGTGACTGATCCCTCCAGGTAACAAACATTTACACTGAGCTTGATAATAAACAATAATGATTTTATTAAGCAGAAAAGGAAGGAATTAAGTGTTTGCCAGTGATGACAGACAGGTAAGTTCCAGAACACACCAGCTGAGACTTGTACACTAGAAGAGATTGTTACAGATCATAATTCCACACCCTAGTCCTTATTTCAGGTAAAATCCTTAAAGTCAGCACTGATCTTTTCTCTGCCCTGGGTCCAACAGCTCGTTAGTGTTCCTTGTTTCCAGTCTCTTCATGTGTGGCCTCTTGTGGAAGGTAGCAGTTTGTGAAGCCAGTGGAAAACAATCACTGTTTGCTTTGCATCCCTTACACAGGATTTCCCCAGGGCAGAAAGCCTTGGTTCCATCCTCCCCACCCGCATAGGGAATACCACATTCAGGATGGATTCCAACAGCAGGTGCATAGTCACCTGTCCTGGTAGGACCAACCAGAATTTGGGTTTATAGGAAAAATTAAACAATTTACATCTCATTGTCTTGAGCACCAGGCTATTAAGGGGGGGTGGGATAGCTCAGTGGTTTGAGCATTGGTCTGCTAAACCCAGGATTGTGAGCTCAGCCCTTGAGGGGGCTATTTAGGGACCTGGGGCAAATCTGTCAGAGATGGTACTTGGTCCTACCATGAGGGCAGGGGACTGGACTCAGTGACCTCTTAAGGTCCCTTCCAGCTCTATGAGAGAGGTATATCTCCATTTATTATTATTATTATTACCACTAGTGGCTTTCACTAGAAGACCGACATTACTCAACAGGTTTCACTTCTTATTTCTAATGTCACATCCAAGAATGATAGGGTATGTCTACACTAGCCCCCTAGTTCGAAGTAGGGGGCTAGTGTAGACATACCCATACATGCCTGCAGAGGGAATAGACAGAATCAGGCTTTTCAGAGAGGCTACATGCCCCATTTTGCATAAAGCATATTCAAATTAGGCATATTCACATTCAGAAGCGAAGGGGTGTCGCATCACACCACTTGTTCTAGCTGCCACAGACGGTCTTTCGGCCCCAGAATAGCTCAGTCTCAGTGATGAGCTGGACAGACCGAGCTTGGGTTTCATACAGTCTGAGGTTGTTCCCCTGCTCACTGTGCTGGCTCTCCTCTGGCTCCAATTATTCAGTGCCCCAGGGCCATGTCACCCTTTTCTCCTCAGAGTGGAAAGTGACCTGTCAGGCCATGAAACCTGCCACAGCCCAGATAGGCTACATCTAGACTGCAAGCCTCTTTCTAAAGAGGCTTTTTCAAAAGTGTTTTTCTAAAAAGCCTCTTTCAAAAAAGAGCATCTAGACTACAACCAGTACTTTTGAAAAAGCAAGCTGCTTTTTTGAAAGAGAGCACCTAGGCAGTCTGGATGCTCTCTTTCGATAAAGCACAGTTTGCAATACATAGCACCTTTTTTCCAAAGAGCACTTTCAAAAAAACGCATTATTCCTCGTAAAACGAGTTTTTCTGTGGTCAAAAAAACTGGTTCTTTCGATTTACTTTCGAAAGAATGCAGCAGTAGTCTAGATGCAGGTAAAGATTTTTCGGAAAAAGGCTGCTTTTTTCGAAAAATCCCTGTAGTCTAGACACACCTGTAGAGGCCTAACAGGCCAGCCAGGCCAGCACCACTGCCCAAAGCTCTGCATAGAAGTGTCCTGAACTGAGCTGTGCAATGTTCTCCCTGCAGGACCCCCAAGGCGATCAGTGAGAGAAACGCTGCAGGAAGGAGACACACCAGCCAAGGGCTGGGATGCCAGGCCACCCACGGGTGCTGGAGTGGACATTCGGGGCGATATCACACCAACTGTGAGGGTAGAGGCTGAAAACACCCAACCCCCAGCAGGGGATGAGGAGAGAGTGAGAGGAAAAAGAAATAACAGCAGCAACTTCACAGGCTCTGCCAGCAGCCCCACTGTGGCCAAGCCTTCTCCTGTCCCCCACAGCTCCAGCACCACAGACCTGCCAGATTCCCCGGCTAGCACCTTGGGTCCCCCAAGCCTGGCTGCCAGCCTCAAGGCCTCGGCCACCTCCAGCCCCCAAACCACAGCTATCCCCACTACCTCTGCTGGGACTGTGACACCACCCACCACCTCCAAAATTACACCCACCACATCTGCCGGGACTGTGACTCCAGCCGCCACCTCCACAGTTACACCCACCACCTCTGCTGGGATTGTGACACTAGCCACTATCTCCACAGCTACACCCACCACCGCTGCTGTGACTGTGACACAAGCCACTTCCATAACTACACCCACCTCTGCTGCTGGGATTGTGACCCCAGCCACCACCTCCAAAGCTTCACCCACTACCTCTGCTGGGGTGACACCAGCCACCTTCTCCACAGCTACACCCACCCCCTCTGTTGGGATTGTGACATCAGCCACCATCTCCAAAGCTGCACCCACAACCGCTGCTGGGACTGTGACTCCAGCCATCACCTCCACAACTACAAACATCACCACCACTGGGATTGTAACACTCATCACTACCACAAGCACTACCCCCACCTCAAGTACAGTCACCGCTACCCTCACTGTCACAACTACCCCCACTGTGGTCCCCTTCACTACTGCCATGACTACTCTTACAAGTACACCCTCTTCTACAACTACACCCAACACTACACCCATCACCACCTTGGCTACTCCTGAAACTTCACCAACTGCACCTGATGCTTCACCCCTTACTAACATAACCACTGCCACTTCAACTACATTTGACATCCACACAACTACACTATCTACAGCTACACCTGTCATGTCCAAAACCACACTTGACACTTCATCCCTTACTGATACCACCATCACTACGCATAACACTATATTCACTACCACCACCATAACCATAGCTACCAGTCCAACTACCCCAACCACAGCTATTCCTGAAACTACACCCAGCACCAACACCTCAGCTACACCTACAACCACACCAAGAACTACACCTTATACTCCACCTCTCACTGACATAATCACCAACACCACAACTGCAACTGATGTTACACTTGACACCTCCACTACAGCTACATGCAACACTACACTTGGCACCAACACTACAATCTCTACAACTACAGCAATGACCTCCACAACTACACCTGACATTTCACCCCTTACTAATACTGCCACTCCTACACCTAATGCTACACTTGCCACCAACACCACAACTACATCTGATGTTATACTTGACACCTCCATCACAGCTACACGCAACACTACACTTGGCATCAACACAACTACAATTTCTTCAACTACAGCAATGACCTCCACAACTACACCTGACACTTCACCTCTTACTGACATAACTATCACCACAACTAAACCTGACACTTCACCCCTTACTAATACTGCCACTCCTACACCTAATGCTACACTTGCCACCAACACCACAACTACATCTGATGTTACACTTGACACCTCCACCCCATCAACACCAAACACTACACTTGGCACCAACACAACTACTCTGTCTACTACTACCTCCACTACCTCTGCAACAATACCTGACACATCACCTCTTACTGACATCACCACTGCAATAACTACACCTAATGCTACAATAGACACTGATAGCACCACCATTACACCTAACACTACACTTGGCACCAACACCACAACTACACCATCTACAACTACCCCCATCACCTCTGCAACTACACCTGACACTTCAACTCTTACAAATACCGCCACCCCTACATCTAATGCTACACTCACCACCAATACCACTGTACCCCCCATCCCAACTACACCAACCACTGCTACACCTGACACTACAGCCATCACCGCCATGTCAGCTATCTCCAAAACTATACCAACACCTATGACCACTGCCACCACCACACCCACTTCCACAACTACTACCACCAGTGCTACACCCCCTACCACCACAAGCACTTCTGGGTCCTCGTCCACCTCCTCCTCAAGCACCATGACAGCAGGTGGGTTATTGTCTCATTTGGTGAATACTGTGATGATCCATATAACCACACTTTGTTCTCACATATTTATAGTATGTATTTGTAATGTTGTGCACTAAGAACTAATTCCCCTGAGGAGATTCAGATTGGAGGGACACCAGACTAACTCCACAGTGACTCCTCCAGGGTGTTAATCCTAACTCTTGTCAGAATTCCTGGGTTCTCTCCCTGACTCCAGGAGGGGAGTGGGGGCTGGCAGGTCAGAGCAACGGGGCTGGGAGCCAGGACTCCTGGGTTCTCTTTCAAGTTTTGCCATGGTGCTTGGTGGTTGGTCCCTTCCGTTCTCCGTTATCCACCACCTACCAGGTATAACGATGCTTCCTGACAGCCATAAGGTGCTTTTCTCTCTGCAGATGGGGGTCCTCTCATCCCCACAGGATGCTGGGGAGGGACACTGCAGTTGTCAGTTGCAGCTCCAGTCCCACCTAGCCCTGAACAATGGATTGTCTCTTTCAGTGCCCTGCCAGAATGGTGGCACGCCGAACAGCACCAAGTGCCTGTGCCCAGCGGGCTACTCTGGCCCCCTCTGCGAGTTACTGGACACCAGGTTCTGCCAGAACGGGGGGGTCTGGACCGGGGCAGAGTGCAAATGCACCTCCTTCTTCCAGGGGGCGAACTGCGAATTCACCAAGAGCACCATCATGCTCAAAGCTGGTAGGAAACTCCTGCTCTGTGTCCGGGTTAACCAACCAACCAAAAATAACCTCGACCCCTCCTTACTAAAACCAACATTTTCTAGTTCAGAGGAACATTTTGATTCCTTCTCCCTCCCAAATTCCCCATGTTCCATGATGTTTCATATGTGTTTCATAGGCAGGTTCTCCCGTCCCCGCCCACACCTGGGGTCATGCCGATGACTGGCTGGGTTTTATCACACAGTGGGAAAAGGGTTTCCAACAGGGCCAGTGTTTCATTTTTCCAAAATCAAAACACTTTGGTCTCCGGAAATTCCAATTTTTCAGCCAGCCACCCAAAAAAACCTTCAACCCAAGAACATGAGGCAAGGACAAATCTGGGTGGCTCTGAAATTTCTGTGCTATTTCTAGTCATTCCACAGTCCAGTCTGCAGTCCCTCATCTTGCAGTCACCCCACTTACTGCTGTGGGCAGGCCCAGGGTGGCTGGAACCCTTGTTCACCTCAGGGCTGGTTAATCTCCAAGGCCCTGGCAGTGGTCATGAGATATTTGGTCTGAGCCCAGGCAGGAGACTGGCCCAGAGAAATTCCCAGAGCCCAGTGGTCAGCAGTACATCCCTCAGGGAGTGAAACATTGCTGGTGAGGGAGATGCCAGCCCCAGAAGCTGTTCTGAGGGACCATTCCCCTGGCGAGCAAAGAACCGGTGGCCGATTTCTCACCTGGCTTTGACTCCCAGGCCTCAGCTGGGGCAGGACCTGCCTCTGTGAAGCTGGCACCGGTCAGACATTTGTTCCCCCGACTGGGCTCACACTGCCCTGCTGCTGTTCTGTGTCAAGCTAATTTGATGGCGCTCTCGCAGTCCTTCCCACCTCCTTGCGGCTCCTCTCTGACCCGTGGCAAAGGGACCCGGATGCCTGGCGCGTCTCACTGGGTTCCTGGTCTCTCCCTCCCCCGCCAAGAGGTGAATGTGACGCTGGATGTGAAGCTGCAGGTGACCAACCGTGAGTTCACCATGGACCTGGCGAATGCCTCCTCTCCGGCCTGGCGAGGGTTCAGCGCCATGTTCGCAGAGCAGGTGAATCCCTGGGGAGAAAACAGGGCAGGAGGAAAACCCATTCCGGGAAGGGACAAGGAGAGAAGCCTCCGGCTGGCTTGAGGGACCCGAGGGGGGAGAAATAGTGATTGTGGTGGGGAATGGGGGAGGGCACTGAAGAAACTTCCCAACAGGGAGAAGAGTCAGTGCAGAGCCTAGTGCTGGAGTCTCCCAGGGGAGGGAAGGGCTGGGGGCCTGGCGCTGGAGTCTCCCAGGGGCGGGAAGGGCTGGGGGTCTGGCGCTGGAGTCTCCCAGGGGTGGGAAGGGCTGGGGGTCTGGCGCTGGAGTCTCCCGGGGCAGGAAGGGGGACTTAGTGTGCAGGGAGCCAGCCAGAGCCAGGCTCTGCTGCAGTTTTCCTAGCTGTTTAAGGGAGAGGAACGGAACTGAGACAAGACGGGGCAGGGTTTCCCGCACCATGCTGGGAGCACTGGCTGCGTCTGTGCTGCAGCTGGGAGATGCACCGGCCCCCTGCACATCCCCAGCTCAGTGTTTGCTGGTCAGGGGAGCCCGGTCTGTGACACCTGTCCCCCTTCCCTTCCAGATCAAGCCGGTTTATAGCCACCTCCTGGGGTTTCGGGATGTGGAGATCTTGGAGCTTACGTGAGTGTCAGAAACCCAGGCCCCTAGTGCCACCCATGAGCCTTGAGTGCTGGCACCCCTGTGGGGCAGGTGTTCCTGCTGCCACATCCCCAGACACATCAGAAGCAGCCTCTGCTGGGGGCGGGGGGAAGAGGATGCTTGAATGGAGAGGGAGATTGTGTGTTGCACAAGAGTCATAGACTCCTAGGGCTGGCAGAGACCTCAGGAGTCATCGAGTCCAGCCCCCTGCCCAAAGCAGGACCAACCCCAACTAAATCATCCCAGCCAGGGCTTTGTCAAGCCGGGACTTAAAAACCTCTAGGGATGGAGATTCCACCCCCTCCCTAGGGAGCCCATTCCAGTGCTTCACCACCCTCCTACTGAAATAGTTTTTCCTAATATCCAACCTAGACCTCCCCCACTGTAACTTGAGACCATTGCTCCTTGTTCTGCCATAACTGAGAACAGCCTCTCTCCATCCTCTTTGGAACCTCCCTTCAGGCAGTTGAAGGCTGCTATCAAATCCCCCCTCACTCTTCTCTTCTGCAGACTAAACAAACCCAAATCCCTCAGCCTCTCCTCATAAGTCATGTGCTCCAGCCCCCTCATCGTTTTGTTGGCCTCCACTGCGACCACATCCTTTCTGTAGTGGGGGGCCCAGAATTGGACACAATACTCCAGATGTGGCCTCACCAGAGCTGAATAAAGGGGAATAATCACTTCTCTGGATCTGCTGGCAATGCTCCTCCTAATGCAACCTAATATGCCATTAGCCTTCTTGGCTACAAGGGCGCACTGTGGACTCATCCAGCTTCTCATCCACTGTAACCCCCAGGTCCTTTTCTAAAGAACTGCTGCTTAGCCAGTTGGTCCCCAGCCTGTAGCAGTACTTGGGATTCTTCCATCCCAGGTGCAGGACTCTGTGTTTGCACGTGTGTGACTGCATGCACGTGGATATGTGTGTGCTGCTACCATGTGACCCAGGTGCACCACGTCCCAGCCGCATGCAGCGTCATGGCAGAGGCTGACTTGGGGTGGGGGGACCCCACAGGGGGATGGAGAGGTGGGCACAGGCTGATGGCCCCCGGGCGTTTGCTCCCCAGGCCGGGCAGCGTGGTGGTGGCCCACAGGCTGGCCCTGTCCGTCCCAGTCACAGCCCAGCTGGACAGCGTGCTGCAGAGCCTGCCTCAGCAGCTGGTGGAGGCCATCACACAGGTGGCCCGCGACCAGGTCATCTGCACCAGCAGCTTACGTGAGTGTCTGCCCCTGGCAGGGGGGCAATGAGAGGTGCCAGGTGGGGACCTCTCCCCAGGGCCCAGCCCCGCCTGTCCTGTAGTGTGGGATGGGATAGATCCCAGTGTGTGGCTCCGCTGTGTGGGACCAGCCCAGTAACCCATGAGCACTGGGAAGTGTATGAATGCAGTGGAGGCATGTGGGACTGGGGGGTGTATCAGCAGGCAGTAGGGAAGCAGGGATGGGGTAAGGCAGGAGAAGGGATGGGGGAGAAGTGGGCATGGGCGAGGGAAGGGAAGGGATGGAGTGTAAGGGCAGTTGCAGGTGGAGGGGAGGGTGGGTGGACAGGGAATGGGGGCCTGGGCGAGGAGGAGGGGACGAATGGGTGGAAAGGGAAGCGGGCATGGGTGAGGGAGGGGAGGGTAGGTGGACAGGAAGTGGTCTGGGCGGGGGAGGGTGAGGGTGCATGTACAGGGAAGCAGCCTGGACGGGGAGAGGAGGGTGGGTGGACAGGGAAGGCGTCCTGGGTGGGGGAGGGGAGAGGGTGAGTGTACAGGAAGCAGCCTGGGCAGGGGAGGGAGGGTGGGTGGACAGGGAAGGGGGCCTTGGCTGTGGGGAGGAGGAGGTGTACAGGGAAGCAGCCTGGGTGGCGGGGAGAGGAGGGTGGGTGTACAGGGAAGCGGCCTGGGCAGGGGAGGGAGGGTGGGTGGACAGAGAAGGGGCCTTGGCTGTGGGGAGGAGGGTAGGTGTACAGGAAGCAGCCTGGGTGGCGGGGAGGAGGGTGGGTGTACAGGGAAGCGGCCTGGGCAGGGGAGGGAGGGTGGGTGGACAGGGAAGCGGCCTTGGGGAAGAGGAGGTGGGTGGACAGGAAGAGGCCTTGGTGGGGGGAAGAGGAGGTGGGTGGACAGGAAGTGGCCTGGGCGTGGTGGTGGGGAGGGTGGGTGTACAGGGAAGCAGCCTGAGCGGGGGAGGACAGATGGGGGGTGGCTGGCTGGCCGGACAGAGGGAGCTATCGGGGGGTCAGATGGGCTGGCTGGCTAAGCCGAGCACCCCGAGGCCCAGCACCCAGGGCGTCTCTCCGGCCCCAGGCACGCTGTGTTTCAAGCCCTCCCCCACGGAGCTGAGCTGCCAGGCAACCGACTTCAATGGTGCAGGTGAGAAACTCCCTTCCCGCGCCCTTGTGGGGCTCAAGTGGCCCAGAGCCAAGGCTCAGGCACTGACCTCTCCTGCCCCCTCCCTTCCCCAGAGCTCTGCAGGCAGGCGCTGCCCCCCGGATACAGTGCCCACTTCGTGCCCCACATAACACCCATCGGCTTCGCTGCGCTGCGCTGTGCCCTGGGGGCGTGCTGGGCACTGCGGGCTGCAACGCAGGACAGTGCCGGGTGTCCCGCGCTGGTGCCCAGTGCCAGTAAGTGTCCCCTGCCCCGGCTGCCGCCTCTCCAGGCTCCACTGCATGGCCGAGGGAGCCCGGGGAGAGGCTCGGGACCTGATATCACCTGCCCTACCTGCCCCACAGCTGTCCGGAGAGCGGCCAATTCTGGTACCTGGGCACGAGCTGCCAGGTGCAAATCGACCGGGTCGGTGGCACCGTCGGCCTTGTTGTCATTGTGGCCTTTGTGTTGCTCAACGTCGCCCTCCTGCTGGTGAGAGCCGGGCTAGCCCCCTGCGCGTGTGTCAGGCACTGCAGCTGGGCCCCAGGGAGGTGGGAAGTGGGGCTGCAGTTGGGTCCCGGGGAAGTGGAGAGTTGGGGAGGCTGCAGTTGGGCCCTGGGGAGGTGGGGAGTGGGGGGGCTGCACCTGGGCCATGAGTGAGTGGGCTGCAGCTGGGCCCTGGGCAGATGGACAGTGTGGGGAGGCTGCAGCTGGCTTCCCCGTGGAGGTGGGGAGTGGGGCTGCAGCTGGCTTCCCTGTAGAAGTGGGGAGTGGGGCTGCAGCTGGCTTCCCCTGTGGAGGTGGTGGGGCTGCAGCTGGCTTCCCCCTGTGGAGGTGGGGAGTGGGGGGGGGCTGCAGCTGGCTTCCCCCTGTGGAGGTGGGGAGTGGGTGCAGCTGGCTTCCCCCTGTGGAGGTGGGGGACATTGTTCTGTTAAGCTCTTTCATTCCACAATCTCACAACTTCCCCTTCTCCCCCTTCCCCTTTTTGGCTACAGACCTACAGGGGCTGCCTGCGACGCCGAGGGGGTGCTGACTGGGAACAAGCAGCCCCACGGGGAGGAGGAGCCCCATGCCATGTGCCAGGGAGAGACGACCAACGCCAGCTTGAACTCGGGCCGGGCTGCCAGGCACCAGGACTGGGGGGCATCCTAGGAGGGGGATCACTGGCATGACGGGGGATCACTGGTCTCAGGCAGGGCCCAAGGACCTGCCGAGACCAACCTATGGGAAGCACAGCCATTGGCTGCCCACCAGTGCCCCAGCTCACCCGGCTCCGGACAGGGTGTGGGAACCACAGCATCTCTCTGCCCCAGGGCTCGGAGGGAACTGGCTGGCACCTAGGGACACCCGCCCGAGTCAGGGCAGAGCAGCCGGGTTCCTGCATTGGCAGGTGATGCAACTCCAGCCCCACAGCCACAGAGCAGGGCTGCCAAGCAGCAGCAAGTGGCCAGGGACCGTGGGGCTCTGCTGGGATGGAGGACAGAGAGGGACACCCCCAGCCTCTGTGATGAAGCCCAGCACTTCTGGGGCAGGGTTTCTGTGGGCACTAGAAGCAGCTCAGCAAGCCCCTGCAGACAGAGCATCACACTGGCAGTGCAGGGCTTGAGGGGCCCTGCTCTGACAGCCCCTCATGCCAGGTGCCTTGGGGGGGCATGGCCAGATCCAGGGCAATTCCAAGGGACCCAGCCCCCGTTGTCCCACCGCAGCTCTGGGCAGGTGGAGGTTTCGGAACACCCCGAGCACAGGGCTATGCCAGAGACCCCCAGGTTACTAGCCAGCAATAGGGGAGGGCAGGGTGAGACCAGAGGGCTAGGGATGTGAACAATTGGTCAACTATCGGATAAGCAAATGCTTATTGGACAGTCGACTAGTCGCTTCCCCCCTTTGCTGCCTCTATCTGAAAGAGGCAGCGGGGGCAGGGGGGAGGAGGAGGTTCAAAGCAGCAGTGCCGCGTGGACCCTGGGCTCGATCTGGCACTACCACTTTGAAATGCCACAGGGAGTACAGGGCCAACAGAGAACTGCTGATCTGGTACTTCCTGCAGCACTTTCACCCAGGGCTGTTGCTACACTTCAAAGGCAGAGGTGCCCTTATCAACTAATTGACAAATTGCATCGACTATTCGATTAGCCTGAATCTAAATTTAACATCCCTACAGGGGATAAGCTCCGCTTAGCAATGGGAGCACGGGAAGGTTTGGGGCTATGACAGGGCTGGGGGGAGGTTTGGGGTTCTGACAGAGCTGGGGGGGAGGTTTGGGGCTATGACAGGGCCAGGGGGAGGTTTGGGGTTCTGATGGGGCTGAGGCAGGTTTGGAGTTCTGATGGGACCAGGGGTAGGTTTGGAGTTCTCAGGGGCCGGGGAGGTTTGGGGCTATGACGGGTCGGGGGAGGTTTGGGGCTATGACAGGGCCAGGGGAGGTTTGGGGTTCTGATGGGGCTGAGGGCAGGTTTGGAGTTCTGATGGGACCGGGGCAGGTTTGGGGTTCTCAGGGGCCGGGAGAGCTTTGGGGCTATGACGGGTCGGGGGGGGAGGTGTGGGGCTATGAGGGGCCTGGGGAGGTTTGGATTCTGACAAGGCTTGGGGAAGGTTTGTGTTAAGGGCAGGAGCTGGCAATGGGTTGAGATCAGTGATATGGCTGGGAGGAGGTCTGGGGTTGGTGGAAAGGGAGTGAATTTGAGGGCAGGTCAGCCCTAGGCTGGTAGCCAGAAGTGGGAGGGGATCGATCCCCTGTCATGCAGACCTTCAGCTCCACGGGGTTTTGTCCGGGGCCCCGAGGAACAGGGGGCAAAGGGACAAACAGAGTGAGTGGATCCTGTCCCCCCAGTCCTGGCTCTAGCCCATCTGCAGCCTGCCCTGGCTGATCCCCAGCAGCACTGGGCTGCAGACCTGCCCCCGAGTCTTCCCCCAGCCAAGCTGGTGGGGACAGTGCATCTTGGCTGCGCTCCGGGGGATGTGTTTCAGGCGCTGTCATACACCACATGGCCTGGCTCTCTCACCCCCTTGCCTGAGCTACTACTGGGCCGATGCCAGCACCTGCTATTAAATATTTGCTTCCTCCCACCTCTCGTGGTGCTCAGTCTGGCCCCACATCTCTCCTGCACGGGCCGTGTGAAGCTCTCGCACTCAATCCTTCCCCCAGTTCTTCGCCAAGCCCGAGTGTGCACCTGCAGGCCAGGCCGGCTGCTCGCAGCTCCCCGCTCGGAGCAGACATCCGGGGTACTGCCCTGGGGGCTTGGAGGCCATGGGGTGACAAACAGAACAGGCCCTCCCCGACACTAAGCCACTGTGCCTCTTGTGCAAACGCACACACCCTGCACCAGAGACACGGGCACACTACACAACAGTAGCCCATAGAGAAACACGCATGCACATGCAAAAGGACACAGGAACTGTGGCACCCACCCTCATGCACTTCTGAGGAGCCAGTGACACACTCCCCAGCCACACAACCACAAAGAGACAGTGCTCAGAGACCCAGTGCGACCAAGGAGACACACCTGCCCAAAGACCAAACAGCCAACAACCACACAGACGCTAACACACTCACGGACACACTAATTGCACACACGCACACACACACACACACACTGACATTAACGCATACACATCTGTGCACACAAGGACACACTAACCGTGCACACACAATGAGACTAACACAAGTCTGAGCAAATATGGACACACTAACTACCCACACACTGACACTAAAACACACATCTTTGTGCACATGGACACACTGCACACACACATTTGAGCACACACAGACACACTTACTGCACACACACTGACACTAACACACATGTCTGAGCACACACAGACACACTGCACGCACACTGACACTTACACGCATCTGTGCGCAGACACACCACATACACACTGACACTAACACACACGTCTGTGCACAGACACACCACACACACTGACACTAACACACACGCATCTGTGCGCACACAGACACACCGCACACACACTTACACTAACACACACGTCTATGCACTCACGGACACACCACACACACATTGACATTAACACACATGCGTCTGTGCACACAGGGACACACCACACACATACTGACACTAACACACACGTGTCTGTGCACATACAGACACACCGCACACACACTGACACTAATACACACACATCTGTGCGCGCACAGACACTAACACACACGTGTCTGTGCACACACGGACACACCGCATACATACTGACAGTAACATTCGGGGGGCTGGGAGCCGAAGGAGGCTCTGGGCAGGCCCTGTGGGGCTGGGAGCAGCTGGGGGCTTAGGAGGGGCGGGCTGGCAGAGCTGGGGGCTCCGTGGAAGCTGCGGTTCCGTTCGGGTGGGTCCCCCGGAGCCGGGGGTCGCTCTCCCCTGCAGTCAGGAGCGGCAGTAACACCCGGCCCAGCCCAGCCCGGGCGCTGCCCTGGGCACGGACTTTCACTTTCACTTCTGCCCGAGTCACCAGCAGCTCCACGTTTGCACCCTGGGGAAGCGACACCCTCCCCCCAGACTCAGGTAATACCCTGCCCCCGCGGGCCCTGCTACCGCGCCCTTGGGAAGGCACCACATTGCCTGGGGAGGCAGCCGCCCGCCACGCACCCCACTGCAAACAAAGCTGGGCCTCCCTGACCCACCGTCCCTCCCAGAGCCAGGGGAGAACCCAGCAGTCCTGACTCCCACACCCTTCCCCACGCCCTCCCAGACCCAGGGTGCAGTCCTGGCTCCCTCTTCCCTCCCCAACCACCAGCCCCCATGCCCCTCCCAGAGTCAGGGGAGAACCCAGCAGTCCTGGCTCCCCCTCTTCCCCCTCCCCAACCACCAGCCCCCATGCCCTCCCAGAGTCAGGGGAGAACCCAGCAGTCCTGGCTCCCACCCCTCCCCAGCTCTAACCATCAGCCCCCATGCCCCTCCCAGAGCCGGGGAGAGAACCCAGGCATCCAGGCTCCAAGTCCCGTAGCATCTCCATATCTGCCCTAGGTGCCCCTCGCCATGGCCTCGGATGCCCCGTCCCTCTCAGACGCCATCACCACCGACTTCCTGACCTGCCCCATCTGCCTAGAGCAGCTGCGCCGACCGAAGATCCTGCCCTGCCTGCACACCTACTGCCAGGGCTGCCTGGAGGGGCTGCTGGGTGAGGGGCCAGGGCTGCGGTGTCCCGAGTGCCGAGAGGACGTGCCCTTGCCGCAGGGGGTGGACAGCCTCAAGAGCAACTTCTTTGTCACCGGGCTACTGGAGCTGGTGCGCCCAGAGGGTGAGGCGGGCCTGGCCTGTGCCCTGTGCCCGCTGATTGGGCAGCAGGGCAGCCACCCAGCCGTCTCTCGCTGCCTGGATTGTGCTGACAACCTGTGCCAGGCTTGTGCTGCCGGGCACCGCTGCTCCCGGCTCACCCACACCCACCGGCTGGTCAGCCTTCAGGGCTTCCTGTCTGGGCAGCATGATGAGGAGATCCGGCGCCGCCGGGCTGTGCGATGCCAGGAGCACCCAGGCGAGGAGCTGCGCTTTCTCTGTCAGCCCTGCGTCAGCCCCATTTGCCGGGAGTGCCGGCTGGGCCCGCACCTGGAGCATCCCTGCCACACGCTGGAGGAGGCAGCCAAGGCCCGGCGGCCACTGGTGGCTGAGTTGCTGGCCGGGGTGGAGGAGACAGCCAGGCAGGTGGCCCAGGGCCGAGCGGCACTGGAGGAGGAGCTGAGCCAGCTGCGGCGGCACGAGGCTGGGTTGCGGGACGTGGTGGAGCGCACCTGCGGCGACGCGGCCCAGCGCCTGCAGGCCCACCAGGAGGAGGTGCTGGCCGCCCTGCGGCACCACATGGAGGGGGGCGAGAAGGCAGCCGGCCTGCTCCGGTCCAAGCTGGAGCTACAGGAGCAGCTGGCCCGTGGCACAGCAGACATGGCCCGCAAGGTGCTGGACCTGGGCCAGCCGGTAGAGATCGTGTCGCTGGAAGCCCTGATCACCCAGCGGCTCGGACAGCTCCAGGCCTTCCACTGGGAGCCACTTGGGCTGCTACGCCCCCGGCTCATCGTCCGCCTTGATCTGCAGAGCTTGGGTAGCCTCTTCCAGCTGGACCTGGGTGAAGCCAGGGAGGACAAGGCCCAGCATGATGCCCCTGCCCTGAAGCTGGCACCCCTTGCCCCAGCGCCATCACCCTGTGCCCTGGAGCCTTCACCTTCTGCCCCAGAGCCATCATCCCTTGCCCTGGAGCCAGCTCCCCCTTCCCCAGAACTGGCCCCCTGCCAGCCACCCCCCACTGCCCACTTCTCCTGCAGCTTCTCGGTGCGGGTCCTGGGAGACAAGAATCGGCCCCGGATCACAGGGATTTGCCCCCTGGGCCTCAGCGAGCTGCTCCTGGCCGACGAGGAGAACCGCAGCCTCAAGCGCTTCTCTCTGCAGGGGGACTTCCTGGGCACCATCCCGGTGCACGGCGGAGTGGCCCCTTGCAGCGTGGCAGCCGTAGGGGGCAAGGTGGCCTACACGGCTGGCTCCCGGCTCTATCTGGCAGAGCGGGACGGTGCCCTGGTGTGGCAGAAGGCCCTGCGCCCTACCCAGGCCAGCCACGCCGTCGTGCCAGCAGCAGAGGGGGGCGAAGCCGTGGCTGTAAGTGTAGCTGGGCACCTGGAGGTCTACGATGCCCGGGGGGAGCTGTTGGAAAAGATCTTCCCAGATGGACACAACCGTTTGGCCATGGTGTTCGTGGCCAGTCGGCGTGGCCGCTACGTGGCCTCTGACTGGCACCGGCGCAGCGTGGTGGCGTTTGATGGGCATGGGCAGCTGTGGGCAGAGCTGGGCGAGGAGCAGCTGAAGCGGTGCCAGCCGGGGGCCGTCTGTGCTGACGACAAGGATTATTTCTACGTAGCCCTGCGGGAGCTGAACAAGGTGGTGGCTTTTGGGCCGGGTGGGGAGGCGCTGGGGATGTTCCTCACTGCCCGGCATGGCATTGAGAGAGCCCGGGTGGCTACTATCACCGGGGACGGGTGCTTTGCCGTGGCCCTGAGCAATGGCACCGTCCATGTCTTCCGCATCCAGTACCCGGGACAGGGAGTGCTGGGGGAGGGCACAGGGAGAGGGAGCTGAGAAGAGTGCATGTGTGTGCACATAGGTGTGCAGGCAATAAAATATATCGAAAGGATAGAGCAGGCCGGGTGGGTGGCGGAGTGGCACTGTATGTGAAAGATAATGTAGAATCAAATGAAATAAAAATATTAAATGAATCAACATAATAATAGAATCGCTATGGATAGTAATTCCATGCTCCAAAAATAAGAAATTAGCAGTAGGGATATATTACCACCACCTGACCAGGACAGGGATACTGACATTGAAATGCTGAGGGAGATTAGAGAGGCTACCAAAACAAAGAACTCTATAATAATGGGGATTTTAATTACCCCCATATTGACTGGATACATGTCACCTCAGGAAGAGAAGGAGATAAAATTTCTCAATGGCTTAAATGACTGCTTCTTGGAGCAGCTAGTGCAGGAACCTACAAGGAGAGGCAATTCTCGATTTAGTCCTGAGTGGAGCGCAGGATCAGGTCCAGGAAATAACTGCACAGGACCGCTTGGGAATAGTGACCATAATATAATAACATTCAACATTCCTGTGGTGGGAAGAACACTCAGCAGACCAGCACCCTGGCATTTAATTTCAAAAAGGAATTACACAAAAATGAGGAGGTTAGTTAAACAGAAATTAAAAGGCACAGTGACTAGAGCCAAATCCCTGCAAGCTGCATGGAAACTTTTAAAGACACCATAATAGAGGCCCAACTTAAATGTATACCCCAAATTAAAAACATAGCAAGAGACCTAAAAGAGTCACTGTGGCTTAACCACCATGTAAAAGAAGCAGTGAGGGACAAAAGGCATCTTTTAAGAAGTGGAAGTCCAATCCTAGTGAGATAAATAGAAAGGAACATAAACACTGTCAAATCAAGTGTAAAATGTAATAAGAAAAGCAAAAAGATTTTGAGGAACAGCTAGCCAAAACTCAAAAAGAAATAACAAAATGTTTTTACATTAGAAGCAGGAAGCCTGCTAAAAACCTGTGGGTCCCCTAGACGATCGAACTATAAAAGGCGCAATCAAGGACGATAAAGCCATTATGGAGAAACTAAATGATTTCTTTGCTTCAGTCTTCACGGCTGAGGACGTTGGGGAGATTCCCAAATCTGCACCGTCCCTTTGTGGGTGATGAATCTGAGGAACTGTCCCGGATTGAAGTGTCATTAGAGGAGGTTTTGGAACAAATAGAAAACTTAATGTTAACAAATCTCCGGGACCGGATGGCATTCATCCAAGGGTTCTAAAAGAACTCAAATGGGAAATTGCTGAACTATTATCTGTGGTTTGTAACCTATCCCTTAAATCGGCTTCCGTACCTAATGACTGGAAGGTAGCCAACGTGACACCAATATTTAAAAAGGGCTCTAGAGGCGATCCGGCAATTACAGACCGGTAAGTCTAACTTCAGTACCGGGCAAATTAGTCAAACAATAGTAAAGAATAAAATTGTGAAGCATGTAGAAGAACATAATTTGTTGACAAAAGTCAACATGGGTTCTGTAAAGGGAAATCCTGTCTTACTAATCTATTAGAGTTCTTTGAAGGTTAACAAACATGGACAAGGGGGATCCAGTAGATATAGTATACTTAGATTTCCAGAAAGCCTTTTGACAAGGTCCTCACCAAAGGCTTGTGTAAATTACATGGCCATGGGATAAGAGGGAAGGTCCTTTCTTGGATTGAGAACTGGTTAAAAGACAGGAAACAAAGGGTAGGAATAAATGGTAAATTTTCAGAGTGGAGAGGGGTAACTAGTGGTGTCCCCAAGGGTCAGTCCTAGGACCAATCCTGTTCAACTTATTCATAAATGATCTGGAGAAAGGGGTAAGCAGTGAGGTGGTAAAGTTTATGGATGATACCAAACTGTTTAGGATAGTCAAGACAGAAGCAGACTGTAAGGGACTCCAAGAAGATCTCACCAAACTGAGTGATTGGGCAACAAAATGGCAAATGAAATTTAATGTGGATAAGTGTAAAGTAATGCACATTGGGAAAATAACCCCAACTATAATGCACAGTATGATGGGGGCTAATTTGGCTATGACAAATCAGGAAAGAGATCTTGGAGTTATCGTGACAGTTCTCTGAAAACTTCCACACATGTGCAGCGCGGTCAAAAAGGCAAATAGGATGCTAGGTATTATTAAGAAAGGGATAGAAAATAAGACCCGAATATCTTACTGCCCCTGTATAAAACTATGGTACGCCCACATCTTGAATACTGTGTACAGATGTGGTCTCTCACCTCAAAAAGATATTTTGGCCTTGGAAAGGGTTCAGAAAAGGGCAACTAAAATGATTAGGGTTTGGAACGGTCCCATATGAGGAGAGGTTAAAGCGACTGGGACTTTTCAGTTTAGAAAAGAGGAGACTGAGGGGGATATGATAGAGGTGTATAAAATCATGAGTGGTGTGGAGAGGGCCGATAAAGAAAAGTTATTTATTAGTTCTCAAATAGAAGAACTAGAGGACACCAAATGAAATTAATGGGTAGCAGGTTTAAAACTAATAAAAGAAAGTTCTTCTTCACACAGCGTAGTCAGCATGTGGAACTCCTTGCCAGAGGAGGCTGTGAAGGCTAGGACTATAACAGAGTTTAAAGAGAAGCTAGATAATTTCATGGAGGTTAGGTCCATAAAAGGCTATTAGCCAGGGATAAAATGGTCCTTGGCCTCTGTTTGACAGAGGCTGGAGAGGGATGGCAGGAGACAAAGCGCTGATCATTGTCTTCGGTCCACCCTCTGGGGCACCTGGTGCTGGGCCACTGTCAGCAGACAGGATACTGGGCTAGATGGACCTTTGGTCTGACCCGGTACGGCCGTTCTTATGTTCTTATGTTCTTATGTAATGAGTGTGTACACTAGTGTATGTGTTCGTGTGTGCGCGTCACAGCGTGTGCATTGTGTGTGTGTGCATTAGTATGCGTCACTGGCTGTGTTAGTACATGCATTAGTGCATGCTTGTGTGAACATCAGCATCTGTTTGTTAGGGTGTGTCTACACTGCAGGGGTTTTTTTTCCGAAAAACAGCTGTTTTTCCAAAAAAAATTCACTTACATCCACACTGCTATTGTATTCTTTCAAAAGAAAATCGAAAGAACAGAGGGGTTTTTCCAACATTGGTAAACCTCATTCTATGAGGAAGAACGCCTTTTCTGAAAGTGCTCTTTCGGAAAAAGGTGTGTGTGGACACGGAAAAGGGAGTTCTTTCAGGAGGAAAGAGGAAAAAGCACCAGTGCCCTGGTGGCCCCTCTGTCCATAGCAATCACAGCTGAAATGTGAGATAGCGTCCATTCCCCTGTGGACACTATCGGTCGAAAAAGCAGATCGCTTTTTCGATGCGCTTTGGCAGTGTGGACACTCTCTTTCGGACTTCCAAAAGAAGTCTGTAGTCTAGACATTCCCTTAGTGTGTGCTAGTGTGGGTGATAGTACATGCACTAGTGCCCACTTGTGTGTTAGTGTGTGCACATAGGCATTCGTGTTAGTGCAGTTGTGTGTGTGTGTGTGTTGGTGCTATCGGTGAGTGGGAGTATTTGAGGAGCATGTGCGCAAGTGTGAGCTTACACTGCGGTGGCTGGCTGTGGCTGAGTGGGTGAGACACAGCCCCACCCGTGCTGGCATGGGGAGAACGCCCCCTACAGGAGAATTCCCCTGTGGGCTAAGGAGGCAGGGATCCAGCTGGGTGGGAGAGAGCCCCTGGGGGGTAGGATGAGAGCTGTATCCAAGCACAGCACTAGACAGTGGGGGGGCCCATCCCCACTGCAACCTGATGGGGCCCAGGAATGGGGGAGCAGAGCACCCCCATCCCTGAACCCTCAGCCCAGACTGCTTCTCCCCACCCTGTCTCCCAGAGCCACAGACCACGCCCTGCCCCCAGATGCCCCCCATGTCACTCTGAGCTACACCCCCCAAATGTGAGACACCCCTCACAGGCTTCTGTCTTGGGGGCTGTCGGGCAAGACCCCCAACAAAGGGACATCCCGTGATGGTGGGGGTCCTGGCACCTGCCCTCTAGCACTCTGAAGTAGTAGCATCTTAGGAGGGGCTGGGTATGAGGGACTTGGCAGGACATGGGGGTCAGGAGGGGATCCCTCCCCCCAGATCAGGCCCTGCCAGACTGCTTGGTGCAGGGCTGGATTCCTGAGGGGGCTAGCTGTGCTGGCCGGGCACCTCTGGGGTCCGTAGAACCCCCACAGGGGGCTCTGTCTGTCTGACCCCATCCTCCAATAAAGAGATGGATTTTGTTTCAGAGCCGGTGACTCTACGCGGGGGGCAGAAGGGGACGATGTGCTGTGGGGCTGGTGGGGGGGAAGGGGGGGCTGTGCTGGGGGCCCATTTGAGTCCCAGCCCAGCTGGCAGAGGCCCGCTCTGGGAACACCCCCAGGCTGTGACTCAGCCCCCGATTTGGACTCCAGGCCCTGTGGGACGTGACTCAGCCGTGTGAGCCTCCAGCACGTTGGAAGCCACATGTGGGCCCAGCCTCCGCACATGGACACCAGGTCTCGTTGAGGACCATGTGCTGGGGGCAGGGGAGGGACTGGGGAGGCAGGGCTGGGGAATGGGGGCACAAAATGTGGGGTGGAGGACAGGTGTGGGGCAGGGACATGGCAGGCAGCAGAGCAGATGGGAAATCTAAACCCCCCTCCGTGGGTTGGGTTGGCCAGCGTGCTGGCAAGCGTCTGTGGTTCTGGGCCACACAGGGCTGTCTGTCTGCCTATCCATCTATCTATGACTGGTCAATCCCCCCAGGGCTTCTGGACAGACCAAACTGAGCCCCTCCCCACCTTGATGTGCCTCTCCATCCCATCCCCCAGGCCCAGGCTATGCCAGAGACTCCCTTGCCCCAGGGCACCAGGGATGAGTTCCTGTCTGACACCACAACCAGGCCCCTGCACCATGCCTGCATAGGGAGCTCCCCTCGCAAAGGGCTGCCCCCTCTGATAGGGGGAAGTGAGTGCAGAGTGGGGGGGGGAGGGGGTCACTGAGTGTTCAGGAAAATTTCAGACCCTCCAGCCCTCAAATCAGTTTTGACTTAAAATTTCCAGCCAGCCAAACCCCAAAGACAGAGTTTGGGAGCAAAACCCCAGCTATATGTAAAGACACATTAGGACTCTAACCCCCCTTTCCTGCGGAAAGTTTAGGGTGCGACTGCCCCACCTGGCTCCCTGGTTTGGACGCTGGGTCCCCAGCCTTTCCCTCCACAGTGTGGGGCGAGAAAGGGCCGGGCCAGGCTCACGTGACTCCGGGACCTGCAGATTTCAGGACAGGCCCAGGAGTGGGAAGGTGCGTGTAAGCTACAGGAGCTGTCGTCCCTCCATTTCCACCTCCCCATGGGGCCAAGCCCTGCCCAGGTCCCGGGGAAAAGCCTTGGCAGCTCCAGCATCTGGTTCTGGAGACACAATGGAGTGGTGCCCGGCAGGAAGTGTCTCCAATGGGGAGAGGAAAGCAGGGTCGGTATCTGTATTGGGCTCCGCTGGGGGATGAGCTAATGGGGGTTGATTCGGGAACCGAGGATGCAACATGACCTGTTCCGGGAATTCCCAGCTGGCCCCATTGTGGGGGAACTTCACATGATTCATGCAGCACCAGTGTGGGAAATGGGGTCTTTCCCCTCTAGGAAATGCCAGCTCCCATCTGGCCTCAAGGCCCCACAGTGTCAAGCATGGCAGACTCCAACTGAGATAGCCCCCTCCCCATACCCATGCTGTGCCAGGCCCTGCCCAGACCCGGATGGGATCAGGCCCCGTGGGGCCAAGCGCTGCCCAGATCCGGCTGGGATCGGGGCTGGCTGGGTATTGCTCCCACACCAGCTGTGAGAGCCTCCTCCCCGGCCTGCGGCGCCCCAGGCTCCGTCTGGCTGCTGGATCCTTGGCGCGCCGGTGATGTGGCTCTGAGTCGAGGGGAGATAACGGAGCAGCCGTGAATAAGAGATGGCTCATCCGAGGCCGGGCGCAGGGGAAAGTGCGGAGAGAACATGAGGCCGGGAGCCTGCACGTTAAACCCCCTCCCCCTACCAGCCAGGGCAAGAACCCAGGAGTCCTGGCTCCCGCCCCTCTGCCAGGGACCTCCCTCGCCCAAAGCGCTCCCCAGGGCCTGGGCCGCAGCCGTGTGGCGCCAGGGTCCCTGCACGAATCGCCTCCGTCCCGCCACTCTCTGGCTCCTGGGCTGGATCGCACGTGGGCGCCCGCGGCCCAGTGGGGAGTCGTGGGCACAGGGGGTGTCTGGGGATGGGGGGCCATGCGGACGGTGCAAGGGAGCCCGTCTGTGCAGACCCGCCTGGCCCCCTCCCGACTGCCCGAACTTGCTTATCTTTAGGTAACCCTCAGACCCGCGCGCTGCCGCTCCCCCAGTGACCCCTCCTGGCGTGACGTCACTCAGGCCGCCCGCAAGCCCGGCCCCGCTCACCGCACCGCTGTTCCCAGAACCGGGTTCCTCAAATTGAGTCCCCGCCCCTTCCCCACTTCCAGGGCTTGGCCTTGGGGGCCCCGGGTCAGGGGCCGAGCGTCTGGGCAGGGGCTGCGCTGAGCCAGGGAGCCGTGTGCAGCCATGGCCGCCGGATTCCTCCGGCTTGGTGTGCTCCCCCCGCGCGCGCCCCGCACCACCTCCTCCCTCCCCACCCGCACACGCACTCCCCGGCCACTTCCCCTGCGTGCGGCTGCTGTTACCAATAGAAAAGGGGCAGCGCTGGGCGGGGCGGGGCGGGGCGGGACTGGGGTCCCCTCTCCAGGGCTCTGGCTCGGATCGGGCCTCAGGGTGAGGGGCAGGAGTCACAGGCCAGCAGGAGCTCTAAGGGTGCTACTCGGGGCCGGCCAGGACTCAGTCCATGTAATGACCTCGCTGCCTATTTTTAGCTCCCCAAACATGTTCCCAGACTTGTGGAAAGTTCTTGATGTTTGAGGGATTCCACCGCCCCCGCCCCCAGCGGCGGAAATAACTCTGGGCTTGGGAGGGTTGGATCCAGCCCAGCCCCAGAGCCGCTCTTCACTCTAACCACTGGCCCGCACTACTCTCCTAGAGTTGGAGAGAACCCAGGAGTCCTGGCTCCCAGCCCCACCAACCCCCAGCCCCCTCTCCCCTCGCAGACGCAGAGACACAACCCGGGAGTCCTGGCTCCCGACTCCTCACGCTAACCCACAAGCCCCCACTCCCCTGTCAGAGCTGGAGGGAGGAACCGCCCAGGCGTCCAGGTTCCCAGGCCCTGGCAGGCTGGGGACTCTGTAGCCACTGACTGGATGAGGGGGCGACTGGCAGAACATTCCATCCTGGCCACTCACCAGTCAGACCCTGGCTGAGCTCCCCACAGTGACCAGGGCTGAGCCGGCATTCCCGACCCACCGGCTCAGAGACAGCCCAGCTCTGGCAGGGGATGTGGGGCTAGTAGTTAGAGCAGGGGGGCTGGGAGCCAGAACTCTTGGGTTCTCTCCCTGGCTCTGGGAGAGGAGGGGGGGGTTAGACTGGGGGAAGGGCTGGGAGCCAGGACTCCTGGGTTCTCTCTCTGGGAGGGGAGGGCTGGCAGAGGGTCACTGACACTGGTGTGGGATGTGGTGCGCCAGCACTGTCCCTGTGTCTCCACATGGCTCCCAATGCCCTGATGCGGGGGCTGCTGGCGACTTGGGAAACGTGCTGGTTCCCCTGTAGCCAGCGACATGGGGACCGGATGTGTGAGGAGTGCAGAAGCCACAGCTGTGGAGCGGCATGGGAGTAGGGACTCCCAGAGGCAGCCCCAAGCCCCCACCGACATCCTTTGTATGCAGCCCCTGTGCCCATCTCCTGTTGCAGCCCCTCCGCCCGCCACATCACACTGGTGATGCCACCTTCCCCTGCGGCAAAGCCCCTCGCCCCCAGCCAGGAGACAGCACGGGACCTGCACCTGGGTCTCCTCCTTGCCAGCAGAGCCTTGGTGGAGCCAGTCCCCAGGCTCTGCAGGGGGGTCAGGCTGCTGCCCCAGTATGCCGGGGGGGCGTCCCATGGAGCTGGGGACCCCCAGGATCAGAGCTGTGGCGGGGGGCTGGCTTGCACTCAGGAGCCAGGAGAGCAAAGCCCAGAGGCAGCTCCGAGAATGGAGCTGACAGTCCCGTCCCCCCCCAGCATCTCCCCTCCTCCACACCAAACCCAGTGTTCCCCAATCTCTCAGCCGCCAGATCCCACCCGCTCCTGCCCATCCAGCCAGGCCTGGGATGGGATGTGAAGGGTCAGTGTGGGGCTGGCCAAAGTGATTCTCTGTACACAACCTGCCAGACTCCCCCTCCCCAGACTCCTCCTCCTCTGCTGCTCTGACACCCCCCCCTCCAGCACCCACTCCTCTCCCATCTGGGGTGGAACCCAGGCATGTGGGGGGAGGGCTGGGTTGCGAGTTTCTCAGCCAGGGAAGTGAGTGCCAAGGGATACTTTTGGAGCAGTTTGGTGCCTGGCCAAGGGCAGAAACAGAAGCTGGGAGTCACATGCTGCCCCCACTCCCAGCTGGGTTCATGCCCCCTTTGCCCCCATGCTGCTGCCTGTCTTTACCAACATTCCAGCTCCTCTGTACAAGATCCCCATGGGCAGGCAGCCTCCCCATCCCCCACAGGAAGGGCTTGACATCAGCCCTGCATGGGGGTCATTGAGGGGGCAGTGGTTTCTGCAATGACAGGATGCTATGGGAACATCTGGCTCACCACTGGTGGGGACACTTCGGGGGGGGGGTTGATGCTCCCTTGTGGCCAAGTCCCTCTCTGAAGCTCACAGCCCCCACCCCGGGCATTGTCCCTGCAGAGTGCTAAGCTGGGGTAGGGAGCTGGGAGGCTGTTATCCAGCAACTGGGAGCCTGGTGGGGGGCACAGAGCAACACAGGACTGGTTGGACCAGGCAGGATGGGGGGCCTGGCAGTACTGAGAGCAAGGATGTGGGAATGTTCCCCAAAACTTAAGCCACCACTGCGCTCCCAGAGCCGGGAGAGAGCTCAGGAGTCCTGGCTCCCAGCCCCCCCGTGCTTTAAGGCACCCCTCTTCCTGCCCCTCCCCGAGCTGGGGAGAGAACCTCTTCCTCTGGATCCTGTGCCCCACTGCCCCTAGGCTGGGACACTCAGACCCCCCCACTTCACCCAATGTCCCAGTCTCACCCCCGATCACCCACTGCCCTCCTCTACCCTCTCCACAAGGTGTCTCCCTCTCGAATGCTGGGCAGGAAAGCCCAAAGCCCCTCCCACCACACCCCCTTTGTGGCCCAGAGGAGGCTGGATGGGAGGGAGGGGGGTCCAGAAAATCCTCTGCCCAGTTGGGGTGGCTCATGCGCTCAGAGGCTGGGTTTGGGATCAGGAGGTGGCGGACTTGGGGGGCAGTGTCACTATCATCTGGGGCATGAGTCCCATGGCTCATGGGCACACTCAATGGCCCCATTCCCAGCCAGGCCAGAGCCCCCTGTAGCTGGGCTGGGCACTGGGAAACTGAATCGGGGGGCTCTGGGTTGGGCTGGGGTCACTAAGGAAGATCTAACACTCCTCCCAAACCCCCAAATACCACGTACCCCCCTGAAACACAGATCCCATCACCTTCCCCCGCCCCACCACACACACACAGACACCCAGCCCCCCCACATGTATGGAAGCACCCAGTTCCCTGCCCATACACCCAGTCCCCACACACGTATGGAGACACCCAGCTCCCTCCCCACACACACCCAGCTCCCCACACACACCCAGCCTCCCCATGTGCACAGAGATGTCCAGCCCTCCATACCAAATCTCACACACACAAATACAGCTATCTGACAGGCACACACAGGCAGACCTCTCTCTCTCTCTCTCTCTCTCTCTCACACACACACACACACACACACACAGAGCCAGGCCTGTCTGACACACACACACACCCTTTAACCCTTTTGGCTTTGCTCCCAGCTGGAAAAACAAATTTTGTTTATTTTGTTCCAGAGTTTCCCTATAGCAACAGCCTACAGCTCAGCCCCCACAACCTGCACCTACGTCTGACCCAGCTCTGCCCCCCAGCATGTCCTCCCTTCTGACATGTACTAGGGGATACAACAGAAAGTGGGTCTCTGGGGCAGTGTTTCTCAACCTTTTTTTTATATAGTACCCCTCTAAAAAAATTATAAGTACCCCCAGTACCTACTGTTTTCAGACACAATTTTTTTCTACCATTGCAACACAATTGTTTCAACAACTTAACCGTAGCTGGCAGGGCAATGAAATTTTTGGGTGTAAAAATTACAAAAATAATAAAGTGCTGTAAAACTTAAAACAAAATTTCAGTTGTGTTGATGTACCCCCCCTCCCCCCAGACTTCTCTTGAGTCCCCCTAAGGGTACTGGTACCACTGGTTGAGAGAAACTGCTCTGGGGGACTGCCCTGCCCTGCCCTGGGGGTGACACGCACTAGGGGTAACACAAGGGGGCTGTGCATGGGAGTGACTTGCTTTGGGGGCAGCAACAGGGGATCTGTCCCTCCTTTACCTGGGCGATACTCCGGAGCCCGTGAGGACGGCGGGGCGGCGGTTGGGGGCATGCTAAGGCCTCGGGACACGGGCCACGCCTGCCCCCTGATGCCACCCCGGGGAGAGCAACAGGGAGGGGGGCGTGGCAGAGAACCCCGCCACCCCGGTCCACTCGCCCCCGCAAAGAGCGGGCGCTAGGACCCGGGCCGGGCCGAGCTGTTGGCTCCCCCCGGGGTAGGAGGAGGCGCGGGGGCGATGAGTTCATCGCGGTTTTCCGCGCCCTGGGCGCACGGCGAGCGGATAAAAGGCGGCGGGGCCAGACGCTTCGCAAGTCTCCGGCTTCGACAAGTCTCTAGGTGAGGCAGCCAGCGGTGCGGCTACGCCTACCGGGCTCCCCTACAGCCGGCCGGGGCCGTTAGCCTCCCCCGCTGGGGGAGGGGGTACGCCGTGTCCCGGCTGCGCTCTTTGCCCAGCTCGGCGGTTAGAGCAGGGGCTGGGAGCCAGGACTCCTGGGTTCTTTTCTAACTTTCCTGTTTTCTCCCCTTTAGGATGCAGCTCCCACTAGTGGTTCTGGCCTGCACGGCCCTCCTCTGCGTGGCCAACCCTCTGAGCCGCCCTGCTGGCTCCCGCCTGGCCCAGCTCTCTGCTGACTTTGGGGTGAGGGTTTTCCGGGAGGTGGCCAAGGCTTCCTCGGATCGTAATGTCGCTTTCTCGCCGTTCGGCGTGGCCTCCGTGCTGGGCATGCTGCAGATGGCGGCTGCTGGGGAGAGCCGGAGTCAGATCAAGGCAGCCATGGAATACGGGGTGACTGGTAAGTGGCTGGGGAAGTTGTGGTATCCCTATCAGCATTACTGGGGCCCCAAAGCATCTCAGCTGTAGCCAGCTGCCTCGCCCTGGAGGTGGCTGCATCTCCACTCCCTGTGTAATCGGCCATCCAGTCCCAGAGGTGGATGCATCTTAGTGCTGGGCAACAGGTCCCTGTGTAACCAACTGCCCCCCACCAGAAGTGGCTGCATATTGGCTCTGAACAATGGGATGCTGTATAACCAGATACCCCACCCCAGAGGCAGCTGCCTTTGCACACTGGGCAAGGGGTTTGTAGTATTAACCAGGGGTGGGCAATAAGTTTTGCAGAGGAACCATTTCACAAACTGGTTTGTGATCATGGAGCCCCCCAGAAGGGTGGGGCCTCAGTCAGAAGTGGCAGTTCCCTCTAGGTGCCATGCCCCCTGGAAGGGGAAGAGACTTTGTGCTCCCCCTGCCCTGCCAGGGGTGTGCAGTGCCTAGAGGGAACTGCTAGCTGTTTTGAACAGCTGGTGGTTACCTCTAGGTTAGGGCTCTCAACATGTGGCCTGTGGGGTGGTCAGGGCTCTACATCAGAGCTACTCAACATGTAGCCCACAGCCCTTTTGTTTGTGGCCCATGGGGTGGTTTGGGTTTTCATGGGGCTCAACATGTAGCCCACGGGTGGGATCCTTTGAACAACGGCAAAGAGGCTCCCAGGCAGGGTGAGCATTGAAAGACGCAAGCGGATGGGCTGGTTGGAACAGACGGGTACAGCATTTCTAGCCCCCAGGGAGGAGGTGCTGGGAGCTCTGCAGCATTGTGGGCATTATTGTGTTTACGCCTGTCAGTGTAAAAAGTTATTTGCATGTATATACAACCACACTTAAGTTGCGGCTCTCAGCATGTGCTGAGAGTATCATTGTGGCCCCTGGGGCTTCCAAAGTTGAGTAGCCCTGGTCTAGCCACCAGACAGCCCTTCATTCTTCCTCCTGGAGGGAGCACAAAGTAATTTGCTGTTCAAAACAGCTGGTGGCTCCCTCTAGGCATTGCATGGGGGGGGGAGAGCCACCAGCTGCTTTGAACAGCCAATGACATTGCACACTCCCCTGCCACCATGTCTTGATTGGCCTGGGGGCAGGGGAGCAGTAGGGCAGGCTGTGGGGCTTGATGGGCTGGATCCAGTCTGTGGGTCGGATCTTGCCCACTGTGGTATTAATGTTGCATTGCCCTGACAAGCTGTCCCTCCCTTGCAGAGCGAGGTGCCCCCCAGGCCCTGCGGTGGCTGCACACAGAGCTGACAGCCCCATGGAACCAGGACAGGGTGGATGTGGCTGATGCGCTGTTTGTGCAGCGGGACCTTGAGTTGGCTCCTGGCTTCATGAAGATGTTTGCCCGGGTCTTTCGCCAGACTGTCAAGCAGGTCAACTTCACAGAGTGTGAGCGGGCACGCTTCATCGTCAATGACTGGGTCCGGAATAGCACCCACGGTGAGCGGCCAGGATGCCTGGGTCCTGTCCCTGGCTCTGGGGCGTGCGCAGGGGAGGCTGGGAGCCAGGACTCCTGAGTTTCGTTGGTCTCTGACACTTCACTATGGTTTCAGGGATGATCAGTGACTTCCTGCCCCTGGGCACTGTGGATGACCTGACCCGCTTGGTGCTGGTGAACGCTGTGTATTTCAAGGGGTTCTGGAAGCTGCCTTTTCCAGAGGCAGCCACACGCCACCGTGTCTTCCACAAGCCGGATGGGAGCAGCATGGCAGTGCCCATGATGGAGCAGACAGCCAAGTTCAACTATGGTAAGTGGAGGAGAGGGGGGTGGGCAGGTCTCCAGCTCTCTTTGCAGCCTCTTCCCCACTCCCTGGGCTGAGACCATCTAAATTCAACCCTTCCTGGAAGCTTTTCCCCATCTCTGCTCCCCCAAAGGAAAAGGGCAGAATGACCTGCACACACCCAACCCCTTAACCCAGCTGCTCCTGCCCTGGTAACCCAGCTCTCCCCACCCAGGTGAATTCTCCACCCCAGACAGAGTGGAGTACGACGTAGTGGAGCTGCCATACCATGGGGACACGCTCAGCATGCTGATTGCTGCCCCCTACCAACGCAACGTGCCCCTGGCCACCCTGACCCGGGTAATTGATGCACGGCTGGTGGGAGAGTGGAAAAGCAACATGACCCAGGTGGCCCGGCTGCTTGTGCTTCCCAAGTAAGAACTACCCCCTACCTGCACCAGCCTCATTCTGAAGCTGGGATTCCTGGGTTCTCTCCCTAGCTCTGGGAGGGAATCTGGGTTTGGTGGGTTCAGGATGGACTGGGAGCCAAGACTCCCGGGCAGTGTTCCCTCTAATTTCCATCCATGTGCAAAATTTTGTTCTATGCATGGAGTCATGTGCAGATGTGCACCACCAGTAGATACATGCTGCTGGCTGTGGGTGCTCTGCTAGTCAGGGCACTAGATGAGTCCCTGGCACAGGTGGGCTTTTACATGCCCATGCCCCTGCCCCTGGGGCAGATGCTGCTGGAGGGGGGGGGCTGAAGGTGTTCTCTTCTCCCCCCCACCCCCCATTTGCTGATCCTGTTTGCCCCCTACAGGTTCTCCCTGGAGACAGAGTCCAACTTGCACTGGCCCCTGCAGCAGCTGGGCATTAGAGATGTCTTCCAACCTGGCACTGCAGACTTCACCAGCCTCTCAGGTGAGGGCTTTGCCTCTATGCAGAGAGGAGGCTGCCCCCGCTGCCACTTCTGTCTCCAGCTTGTTCTTTGCCTCTTGGGTGCTGGGTGGGCAGAGGCGTAGCAAGGATGTTACGCACCCAGGACCAAAGGCAAAATTTGTCGCCACTGCCACTTCTGCACAGCTGGGCCCTGAACCTAGCACATGGCTGAGCCCAAGACTGGGAGGACTGGGGGAGCTTGTACCGCATCTTCCTCTGCTCCCTACAGTTTGGGGCTGGCCCCAGCATGCACCAACCTGCCAGTGGCTATGGGTTGGGGGCAGGGAGGAGGCTCCAGCCAGTGGCAGCAGGCAGAGGAGGAGTTGGCCAACTGAGGGATGATGGGAATGGAGGGGGGACTAAATTGGCACCACTCGCCTTAGCGTGGCACCCAGGGGCAATTGCCACCCCCTTGCTATGCCACTGGGGGTTGGGGAATGCCCTGGAACCCCATGGTCATGACTCACTTTCTCTTCCAGCCAAAGAGTCGCTGTATGTGGCCCGTGCACTGCAGAAAGTAAAGATTGAGGTGAACGAGAGTGGCACCAAAGCCTCATCAGCCACAGGTGAGAGGGTCAGTGGCCTCCCAGGGTGCGCTCAGGGGTGGCCAGCCAGGGGGTGCACTGTGGCCTGGCTGGAGAGTCTTCCTCCTGTCATGACCCATCCCACAAGGGCAGTGAGCTCTATGGCCCTGGGGAATGGAGCTGGCATCTCCATCCATGTGTGGGGCAGCCCAGCTGACTCCCTGGGGTGACCTCCACTTCCTCTCTTGCAGCTGCCATTGTCTATGCCCGGATGGCACCCCCGGAGATCATCATGGACCGGCCCTTCCTTTTTGTGGTGCGCCACAACCCCACAGGTGAGGAGCCAACCTGGGCCCCAGCTGTTTGGGACACACTCCTCTCCCAGAGCTGGGGAGAGAACCTGGCTTGAGGCATTCCAGGACGGGCTTAGCCATGGGTTCCATGTACCCCAGCATCCTGCCACTGGCCAGACCACCTCTGCTGTATTGGGGGGGAGAGGAGGAAGCAGTGGCATTGGGAGGGGGAAGCTGTGACTTTCATGACTCCCCTCCTTA
The DNA here is from genome assembly GCA_019425775.1 of Rafetus swinhoei. Taxonomy (NCBI): domain Eukaryota; kingdom Metazoa; phylum Chordata; order Testudines; family Trionychidae; genus Rafetus; species Rafetus swinhoei. Next base: position 9,351,774 of record CM033448.1, on the reverse strand, counting down.
CTCTGTTCTCTGCCCACCAGGTGCCATCCTCTTCATGGGACAGGTAATGGAACCCTGAGTTCAGGGACACCCTGCGCTGGGAGCAATCTGGGAAGCAAACCATCTCTGGGGAAAGGGGCTCCCCCAGCCCCTCTCTGCCTGAGCATCAGGTGCCTGCCTTGTTCAGTTTGACTCTCTGGGAGCCAAGATTGGGCCCTGCTCAAGCGATTACCCTGTTTTGGACACCAGGGCAGCATGTCCACAATCCCCACTGACAGGACAGCCGTCCAAGCTGACCACTTCCCTTGGAACTGTCTGTCACCACCAGCAATGCCAGGCACAGGCTGCCGTTGACTCCCAGCGACTCAGTTCTTGTGATTCCTGCTTTGCTTGGGCTTAGGGCCCACATGGATTTGAATGTTTACACTGGAGGCTACTACCTCGCCCACTGGGGAGGAGGGGGGTGGCATCAGGAAGCCTGTTCTCAGGAGTGCTGGGAGGCCTGGGCTGGGCATGAATGTATGGAAGAGTAATATATTGTAGAGGATATAATATATTTCTAGCTTTGTTTGCATTTTTTTAGGGGTAGTGGAGGGAATGTTGGGCAAGACCCCCACTAAGCCAGAGGGTGGGTGGCTGAGGTACCTCAAAAGGCATGGCCAGAGATGTTGCTAAAACCTTTTGTTCACTATGGGAAGCACAAATTCTCTCTCCCCCCCCCCCAAGATTTGTGTGGACAAACAGATGCAATTTCCTCTCCCTGAGGGCCTCTTAGTCAGCCACCCAGCCCTGAGCATGCTCCACTTCCTGCAAGAGCTGCTCTCAAGCAGCCAGACAGAGCCCTATTGCAGGGGGCCTTCTCTGCCCGCGTCACTCCCTGCCAGCACAGGAACCCTGGATGAAGCAATCGGGCATGTGTCCCTAGCAGTGCTGCACATGCAGATCAGGGTCAGCGCTTAGTTGCTCTCACCAGCCAGCATGCAGCACCCCCAAAATCAGTGGCTGTTTAAAAATAATCCAGTGGTGGCTTGGCAAGGGACTAGCAGCTGAGGTATATCATTCCTTTTCTTCCCCCCCCCCCCCCCCCCCCTTCCTTTTTTCCTCCTCAAGCCTAGCATTTTCCTCTTTGGCATGAAAGGAACAGCATGTGCAGTGGGAATTTAAATAGCCCACTACCACCTCCCAGAATCCATTGCAGTAGTGCCTTTAAAGTAATGTGTGCCTTTTCCCTATACAAGCTGGGGGAGGGATGTAGGGGACCCCATAGATTGCCTGACCCATATCCCTACTTCAGCAAAGCAGGATTGCCCAACAGGAGCAGTGAGTTGTAAGGAACATGCTTGTGTGTGGGCGTGCATATGTATATTTTAATAAAATATCTATGGAAACATGGTGTGGTCCTTGCCTTGTGGCGGCGCCTGTTCCCTGTCCTGAGCCGTGGCTGGGCTCTGAGTTCTGGTCCTAGCCTGTGGGAAGGAGGCTGTAGCAAGATCTGATGAGCAGGCTCTAGGGGCAGCCATGCCCCATTGCAGTGGAGTCAGCACTGCCTTTAAGAGAGGGGAGCACACCTCATTTGGGCCCTGCAGCACCAGCCCTACAGCGGGGTCTGCATTAATTGCAGGGTCAGGCCAGCCAGTCCTGCTATGGGACAGGCCTTGTAGGGGTGACTTTAGCACCCTCTTTGCTGTGTCCTGCGCATGGCTGGGGTCTCTCTTTATGGCTCCCTACTATATGAGTTGTGTCCTCTAAGGGCAGGGGCAATCTAGCTGCCTGGTGGAAAAGGGGCCATGATCTCTTCCCCGGACCCAGCCAGCTGCTGGGGGATGTGCTAAGGCCCTGGGGATGAGCTCTCTGCCCCATTGGCCCCTGTGCTGGGCCTGGCTGGTTTGATTAAACTCCCATTGCCCTGTGTTGGACAGATCCTCCCTCTGGTTCCCCCTCCACTCAGCCGTGCTCCTCTTCCCCCTAGTCCCCTTCCTCATGAACATATCCTCATCCATGGCTCCCAGCCCTCCGCTAGGGGCTGCTGCCACTCTGCCCAGCTTCCCCCTGACCGACCCCTATCCACTCCCCCTTCTCCCTAAAGCCCCCCAGATTCAGCCCCCTCCTGGGGCCCCCTCACTCCGCCTGCCTCACTGCAGAGCCCCACCCCCACCCTTCCTGCCCCCTTTCATGGGAACGGCTCCCACCCCGCCCCTCCTTTTTGGTCTGTTGCCATGGATATGTTCCCCCGTTCCCATGACACAGCACCCGCCCACCCTTGCTATGGGAGCGGCTCCCCTCCCACTCACTCTTGCCTCCGTTGCCATGGCACCGGCTCCCCGCCGCCTCCTTCTTGCCCCTGTTGCCACGGAAACGGCCCCACCCTCTCCCTCCTGCCCCCATTGCCATAGGAACGCCTCCACCGCCCCTCCCGGAAGTGGCTCCTGTCCCGCACTGGCGCATGCGCAGCGCGGGGAGGCCGGGCCCGGCTCCGTACCTGGCCAGGTTGAGCGCGGCCCGGGGGCCGGGAGGCGGCGCCATGGTGAGGGGGCACCGCGGGGAGCTGGGCTGGAACCCGAGGGGGACTGGGCTGGGGTCCCCCGAGACGGGGTTGGGCTGCAGCCCAAGTGGGGGGTCTGGGCTGGGGGAGCCCGGGGCGTCTGGGGCACAGGGGGAGCCGCTGGGGCACAGCGCCCATGGGCAGCGGTGCTGGTGATGGGGTGGTTGCCAGGGGGCTGTTTGTGCAGCTCAGTCCCATTCCCACAAGTGGGGGTTGGGGTGTATCTGCCAAACACGCTGCCTTTTGAACAGCTGCCCCCCTGCCCTTGGTCTTGACACAGCCACTAGGTGGTCCATATCTGGGAAAAGGCTTCTCACTGTTGCCACTCCTAGTGTGGACAGCATCCGCACACCAGAGGCAGGCTGGTGAGTGCGACTGAACCCCTGAGTTAAGGCAACGCACTAGGGGCTGCACCTGACATCCATGTTTGTAACCATGAGGGACAAGGCTGCTTCTGCCCCAGCATATGATAAGGCCCATGCACCCCCAGGCCTGGTGTGGTGCATGCAGGGGAATACCAGTACCTGAGCTACTGTGTGTGAAGGCAGTTTGTGATTCTACTAGGAGATGGTTTTATGCCCTGTGGCAGCCCTTGGGGTAGACTGGACCTGAATGCCATGTGTCAGGAGCTGTGCATTTTGCATGGCAGGCAATGGGATGGCATGTGCGATGCTGTGTTGATGCACGAGTATCACGTGATGGTGCAGATGTGACGAGGAAGAGAGTCAAACTCCGGAGCAGCCCCAGGTGGAGCTAGGACCCGCATTGCCCATTTCAGGGTGTGCATGTGTGGGCGGCCAGGATAGCTGAACTGCTGTGATGGGGCTATAGTGTTGCAATCCTTAGTGTAGACAGCACCTGCACTGCAGAAGCATTGCTTGCACTCATTGGCAGGGTTTCAGGGTCAGAGCCCATTTAAAAGCAGGAGCTGTTGTGATCTGGAGGAGTGGGCTGCATAGGGTCACTGGGGTGGGGAGCCTGCCCCAGAGAGCAGGCCTAGCGGGTTTGTTTCAGTGAGTTGCATGACTAACAGTGGTGACCAGGACAGGTCAGGGCTGGTCCAGCTCAAACACTGGCATCTTCTTCCGGCCCCCTCTGCTGGCACTGGATCCTAGGCCTGCTGTGCTCCATGCTTCCTTGTTAACTCCTCTGGGGCTCAGGCTGTGCCAGTTGTCATTAGTGTAATTAGCAGGGGTCAGGCCATGTACCTGTAGGCAGGGTGGGTGCTCACACCTTGCAGGGGCAGCGAGCCTGGTTTGGGGAATCCCATGGGATCTGACTGCAGGCTTCCCATGGCCTGGTGGGGAGACCTCATGAGGGGAAGGGACATCTGGTCCATCAGGGTGACCTCCAAAAGTGGCGCTCACCCTCATTTGGGACAGACAGTGCCAGCGTCTGAAAGGGACAGAGCCTAGGAGCCTTTACTCCCAGGCCCCACTCTCAAGCTTCCTAGTTACCCCTTCCCCCTTCCCCAAATTCCCTGTGTTCCCTGTCTCCACCTATCCCAGACCTGGGCTCACTGCTGTCATACTGGGTAGCACCAGCCCGTGTCTGTCTGGGCACGTATGCCACAGCCATGCCCTGCTGGTGCTGCAGGCTGGGTGGGGAGAAGTGGCCTGGGGTTAGGGGATGGGCCCCATGGGGATCTCTGCTCCCAGGCACACCCCTCTGCTTGGATTAGGGGCTTCCAGTGGCACCAGCTGTCACTTACGAGTCTCTGGCCCTTGTTGCCCCTGTTTCTGGCTGTTCAGCTGCCTGTCTGCTGCTTGTGGCAAAGTGGGGAAACTGGCCTGTGCCCCTAGGGATGGGTTCAAACTCTGCACTGAGCCAGTCCCTCCCATGGCAGATGCGGTTCATGCTGCTATTCAGCCGGCAGGGGAAACTGCGGCTGCAGAAGTGGTACCTGGCCACCTCAGATAAGGAGAAGAAGAAGATGGTGCGGGAGCTCATGCAGGTGGTGCTGGCCCGCAAGCCCAAGATGTGCAGCTTCCTCGAGTGGCGGGACCTCAAGGTGGTCTACAAAAGGTGAGCCCGCCACCCTCTCCAGCAGCTCTTCCCCCCCTTCCCCACTGCCTACATCCTCTGCTGCCGTTGGGCCCCCTGGATCCGGGCCAGCCCTGCTTCCTCCTTTCCATGCCTGTAGCAGCCTCTCCCCTGGGCCAAGGCTCAATCGGGCTGGGAACTGCGGCAGCCCCGCCCTGCGCCCAGGTGAGGCTCCTGCAATGAGTCATCTCTGGCAGCTGCCTCTCCATGCCCCTCCCCCCAGTGAGTTAAGGGAGGGGGACGTGAAGCAGAGGCAGCCCAGGACAGCCCATAGCCCCATCCAACAAACAAACCAGGTGCCCTAAAGAAGTGGGGAGCTTAGAGAGAAACCCCCCCACCCTTTGCTGGCCACTGAAATGTGTGTTCAAGTGCCCTCCCAGTCACTCTGAGTTCTCCAGGGTGCACCAGGAGCCCAATAACAGCTGGCCTAGTCCTGAGGGCCCCAGCCATGGGGCAGCCAAAGCAGAGAGCTCCCCTTCACACACACAGACCCCTCCCCCATTGCCTCCACACAGTTCCTCCACCTGCCACCCACTATAGGGGAGAAGGAAATTTTCCTGGTGCCTGCTCCCCCTAGAGGGTACAGGTCCAGTGTGCCCCATTCTCTGCCTCTCTGAGCCAGCCAGTCCCTGTCAGAAGGCACTGTCAACACCTGCCACCTCTCATGCTGGGGGCCGGAGCAAAGGAACCAGAGGGCTAATGGACCATGAGGTGGGGAAAACACTGCATTGCTCAGGGCCCAGGCGGCACAGGGGCATGATGGGAAAGGCCCGGCATCTCTGACCCTGCCCATCCTGTGTGGCCATGGGAATGGAAACCATTAGGTAACTGAGGTGGGCACTTGGAGAGATTCCATACCCTCCTATGGTCACTGTCAGGCCTGTACTGGATGAGATCCCAGCCCAGTCTGTGGCCTGTTCCCGCCCTCACTGAGCGCTCTACCCTTTGCCCGCAGGTATGCGAGCCTGTACTTCTGCTGTGCCATCGAGGGCCAGGACAACGAGCTAATCACGCTGGAGCTGATCCACCGCTACGTGGAGCTGCTGGACAAGTACTTTGGCAGCGTAAGTCCGGCCCCGCCCGTGGGTCTGGCACTGGGGCATGGTGCACACAGCTACACCAGGGTGGGCATGGTTCCCTGGAGACAGGCAGCAGGCCTTGCTACCCCTTTGCGAGGGGGCTGGGTGACCCTGGGACTGGCTCTGGCACTCAGGCCCAGGGCCCCATGGGTGGATGGGCACATCAGCTCCACTGTGAGGGCGGGTGCTGGTTTGTGGTGGCAAATCCCAGCTAATCCCTCACGCATTAATTCTGCCTCCTTAATCCCTCGGGCAGGTGCCGGGCACCCTGCCCACTGAACTGCTGGGGATAGAAATGTTAATTGGGCTTAGTGGGACCCAGTCTAATCCTGCTATTTCCCTGTCAAAGAGCCACAGGCAACTCCGGGGTCCTCTCTGCCTCCTGGACAGGTCCTAGATGGAGCCTCAGGGCATCTGCAACTCCCCAGTGGTCAGATCTCTCCCTCACTGGGATGTAGCATGGGCAATCCTAGCTAGCCCCTGAGCCATGCCAAGCTGGAATGAGCTCTGTTTTCTGGCTTGTGCTCTGACACCCTTCCCCGGTCCAGCCAGTACAGGGGTGCTGGCTTCCTCTGAAGCTTAGTCACACTGCACATCCCCCATCTTGCACCTCTCCATCTTGTGCTCTCCAGCTGGGATCCATGCCCAGCTTTGCCATGGACAGGCGGGGAATCTTCCACCCTGGGGCATGGACCACTAGGCATCAGTCTCCCAGGGACCGGCTGCACCCTTCATCTGGCTTGGCCGTAATCAGTCCTTTCAGTGGCTTGTTCAGCCCACTGCGGCAACACGGTCATGCCAACAGGAGCCCGCCACACCATGTCGATCAATGCTGCCAACTGTGTGGGTGTGACTCGTGTCGCTCCGGGCTATGCCGATTCCCCCTTCCTCCCCATGGGCAACGTAAATTACACCGACCTCAGTGCCAGCATAGACTGACATCAGCATAGAACCTCCTTGCTGCACACGCTGCACTGGCACAGCTGTACTAGCAGTCCTTGTTCCTCACTGGAGATGGGGGAAACTGAGGCACACATTGGCCACAGACAAAAATATCCTCACTTTGTCACCTTTCTCCCCCCTTCCAGCTATCTGAACCCCTCCCTCGGAGAGGGGAGCACAGTCCAGGCAGGGCCTGGGAGTCAGGACTCCTGGGTTCTCTCCTTGACTCCTGGGAGTCCTGATACTCCTTCAATCCCCCCAGGTGTGCGAGCTAGACATCATCTTCAACTTTGAGAAGGCCTACTTCATTCTGGACGAGTTCCTCATGGGCGGGGAGATCCAGGACACTTCCAAGAAGAGCGTGCTGAAAGCTATCGAGCAGGCCGACCTCCTGCAGGAGGTAGAGGGGGCTGGGCCTCTACTGGGAAGTGACTTGCTGCCCCCCCTCAGTTGGAGCACAGCCAGTTGCCGCTGGGTTCTTACCACTGGGGCTGGGTGTGGCCTGGTATCACAGACTCCCAGGTTGTATCCACGCTTGTCCTATACGGTTCCAAGGGGAACCCCCTCCACTGGAGAGCCTCTTCTCAGGGGGTCCACTTTCTCTTGCGGTCCCCTCCGCCTCCTAGGAGCGCCTCTCTGAGCCCCCAGCATGCCTGTCTCTGCCCTGGGCCCCTCGAGGAGTCCACAGTCTCTGAACCCCCGGGGCCTCCACTCGCAGGGGGACTAGTGCAGCCCTGTTCTCAGACCAGAGCGACTCTCCGCCAGCGTCACGCAGGAGGGTTCATTGAGCACTGAACCCAGCACAGGAACTCTCAGGCCTGTAAGCCTGGCCCCCCTCAGCCCAGCACGTCTGAGTCTCCCCTGCAGCCAGGTGGGCTCTGCCTGCTCCCCCTGCCCAGTCCAGCAGGCCCCTCCTTCCAGCCCAGCCCCCATATCCCTCCCCAACAGCCCCTCCCCTGACCTCTGTCTCCTGTTCAGGTAACCAGGGTTACCTGGGCCTCCCTCTTCTCCACCTCTTCTCTCCTCTCCTCCGTCCTTTGTGTCCTCCCCCCCCCCCCGCCTGGTTGGGACTAGCTGGGCAGGTCATTGGTCCTCTCTCCACAGCCCATTGGCCTCCCCCTGGCCAGACCCGGCTGTGCTATCCCAGCTGAGTCTCCTGGTCACCAGTCACTGGGGTCTCCACTCTCCAGAGCACTGGCCAGGGTCCCCAGTTCTGTTCTGGTCCCTGTAACAGACTTCCTTCCCCTCCCCTCGTTAAACCAGCAACACCCAGGGACACTGAGTGCCCCCCCAGCAGACAACCCTTTCGAATCCCCCACTTCATCACTACTGGTTCTGCTTTTGGCTGCAGAACTCCCTTTCCTCTGGGAGCAGCAGGATGGAGCTCCGTCCAGAGACAAGAAAGAACCCGCACTGGTGCCCCCAGAGTTGGGGAAGGGATGTGAGCCCCCCAGTTCCTCAAACAGCGCTCCCATGTCCCCATTCTAACACTGGGCACCCACTGTCACACCCCTGTCTTGCCCCCCAACCCAGGTCATGCCCTCAACCCCTCCAAGCAGCAGGCACCCCAATCTCCCCATCCCCCCATGTCTCTAGCCCTGACTGTGTCGCAGCGCGGGGGAGAAGCCCGGTGCCCCCAACCCCCACTGCGGTTGCCGTCTCATTGCCTGGGCTGTGGTGCAGGGCGATGAGTCACCAGACTCTGCAGCTCTCTTCTCCACTCAGCGTGGGTGAGCGGGCTCCCAGCAGAAAGCAGCCAATTCTTACTTGCTTCCCAGCCCCGCAAACCCGTTGACTGCCCTCCCAGTGCCCAAGGGGTTAGCACGAGGCCTGGGCAGGGGGCATTGGCTTCCTCCTCTGTCCCCAGGGAGAGTTGTGCTGGTTAATGTTGGGGATGGCAGGAGATGCCCCCCACCTCTGAACATTCCCAGGGTCCGTTGGCGAGGGAGGCGCACACGACGGAGCTAGACTAGGGGGGACTAGCTGGGCCCAGCTCCAGGGTCAGAGGCTTGGCTCAGGATGATGGAGACAGGCTGGCGAGGCTGAGTCCAGCCTGGTTACGGGGACACTGAGTTGTTGGTGTGTCTGGGTCTTGGCTTTCTCTCCCACCCTCTAATACCCCCGCTTATCTCTCTGCTGCAGGAGGATGAGTCACCCCGCAGCGTGCTGGAGGAGATGGGGCTGGCATAGCCAGCGGTTCACTGCGCCCCCTCCATCCTGTCCCCAGAGAGACTCTCGGATGCCGCAGGGGCTGCATCGCCACCTCCCTTGCCCCAGCAGCCGGATGTGGGACCAATTTGTCCTGGAGTGAGCTCCAAGAACTATGTGTAAATGTGGTGTGTGTGTGTGTGTGTGTGTGTGTGTGTATATATATATATACACACACACACACACACACACACACACCACAAAGGGCGCCGGGGAGCCCTCTCCCTGGCCCATTTTCTCTGCTCCTGGCCTTCTCCTGCCCTGCCCGTGTTGCTAGGACCCCTCGCCGGAGCAGGGAGCGTGGGTGGCGGGATGGAGTTGTGTGTTGTCCAGGGGGTCCCTGCACCGGGATCCTGCCATTGGTGCCGCAGCAGTGTACCCCCTGTGGAGGGGTGGATACCAGGGATTCCATTTCCCCCAAATCTCTAACTCCAACAGCGTCTCCGTGGATAGGTGTGGGCCCCGGGTGTTCAGGGTGAGGGGGAGCACGGGTGCCCCCCTGGGAACTGGGGTCCTCTCTTTGGAATAAAGTGCATGTGAAGAACTCAGCCTTGTGGGGAGAGTTTTGTATGGAGAGGGGGAGGTTCTAGCTAACTCTTATGGGTCCGTCTGCACCCCTGTCTCTCCCCCACCCCAGCCTGACCGCCCTTCTCTTGCCTCATCCACTGAGTGAGATAGACCTGGTTGGCTGGCAGTTTGTCCATCCGTCCCCACTGTGTCTCTTGCACAGTGCTGCCCGGCTCTGCAGCTGGGGTCTGTGTTTGGGAGCGATCTCCAGGGTCTGTCCCCTCCATGTCCCACTCTGGGGGATAGGCTGGCTACCTGCGGGACATCCTGGGGTGTCAGGACGGCACATCAGTGTGGACCTGTCTGGAAAGGGAGAAAATCAACCTATTCCTGCAACTGCTCTGTGGAGCTCTGATCAGGCCTGAATTCTACCAGTCCTGTTTCTGGCTGCCTAATAGGAGATACACACATACCCCAGGGCTGTGCCACACATACCCCAGGGCTGCTACAGCCGTCCTCGGGCCCCTCCTGCCCCTACACCCTGTGCCCTTTGACCTTTTAACCTCTGATCCCTACAGCCCTTGCCAACACCCTCTTGCCCCATGACCCCACCCCACCCCTGCACTCCCCAGAGCAAGGCTGCCCCCTCAAAGGAGCATGGCCATTACTGCCGTGCGGACAGGGCACTCCCTCCTCCGGGCCCCCTCCCTTCCCAAGCAGGTCCATCTCCCCCTCCAGTCAGCAGAAGGAGTTCCATAGAGTTGGATTCCCTGTCTTGCCACAAACTTCCTGAGTGTCCTCTAGCAAGTCACTTAGGGTAAAATTTTCACAAGTGACTGAGGCACTTAGGAGCCTCCAACTTGCTGACTCTCAGTGACTCACCTCCGTCACCTCTGTGCTTGTGACCATGTGTGTGTCTGCGCTAGAGGCGGGGTGGGAGGGCGAAGCCTCAGACGAGCCGTTATCTTACCTGGGGAGAAGGAAGGGAGGTACCTCCTGCTCCTACCGCCACCTCAAGCTCAGTGCCACCACCAGGCAAAATCGGCCACTCAGGCTGGGGAGTGGCCATTGGCAGCACGCACCTCCCTTCCCAAGCACGTCTCACAGCCCCATGGAGAGAGCGTAAAGCCCTGGCTGGGCCACCATGTGGGGAGGCAGGATGGAGGTGCCTCCTGCTTCACCTTCTCCTGCCACTGCCTCAGCCCCAGTGCCGCCGGCGGGCAAAATCTCCGGCAGCCACTGCAGCCTGGCAGCCAGCGGTTCACAGGTCCGCAGACCAACAGTTGGCAACCACAAGAGTAGAGGACCTAGGAGTCCTGGCTCCCAACCACCGTGCTCTAACCATCAGCCTCTACTCCCCTCCAAGAGCCAGGGACAAAACCTAGAAGTCCTGTCTCCCAGCAACCCTGCTCTAACCCACCAGCCTCCACTCCCCTCCGAGAGCTGGGGACAGAACTTAGGAGTCTTGTCTCCCAGCCCCCCCGCTCTAGCCACAAGCCTCCACTCCCCTCTGAGAGCCAGGGACAGAACTTAGGAGTCCTGTCTCCCAGTCCCCCTACTCTAACCACAAGCCTCTGCTCCCCTCCAAGAGCTGAGGAGAGAACCCAGAGTCCTGGTTGCCATCCTGCTCTAACCCCTGTGCCAGTTCTGCGTTTAACTACCCTTCCAAACACCTCTTTATGTTTGTTTGGGTTGGGGACATAGTTTGATGTGGATAATTCTCCCCACCTCTGACCCTTCGGTGAAACTGTTGCTATTTAACTCCACTTGTGTCCTGGCAGCAGGAGTGCCAACACTCCCTGCCATTCGCAGCCTTGCATCGCCTCCTCCAAGAGCCAGCCCTGCCCCTGTCAGAGTCTGCTACCTGGAGAGCATGGCCAGGCCCAGCTCCCAGGTCCAGAACTCAGGTCTCCTGCTTTGACACAGCCCGTCTGTGTGACAAGAACTTAAGAACAGCCAGACTGAGTCAGACCAAAGGTCCATCTAGCCCAGTGTCCTGTCTGCCCACAGTGGCATGTGCCAGGTGCCCCAGAGAGAATGAACAGAACAGGGAAACATCAAGTGATTCCTCCTCTGTCCCACCATCCCTGCCCAGCCTGGCTAATAGCCATTGATAGACTTAACCTCCATGGACTGATTTGGTGCTTTTTTGGACCATGTTAAATAGTCTTGGCCTTCACAGCATCCCCTGGCAAGGAGTTCCACAGACTGACTGTATGTCATATGCAGAAATACTGCCTTTGGTTTGTTTAAAACCTGCTGCCTATTAATTTCATTGGGTGACCCCTAGTTCTTGTGTTCTAAGAAGGTGTAAATAACACTCCCTTATTCACTTTTTCCACATCCATCATGATTTTATAGACCTCTCTCATATTCCCCCTTAGTCATCTCTGTTCCAAGCCGAAAAGACCCAGCTTAATTAAAACCTCTCCTTGTACAATAGCCATTGTAGACCCCTCATCATTTGTTGCCCTTCTCTGAGGGTATGTCTACACTGCAGAGTTTTTCCAGAAAAACTAAATGTACGTCCACACTGCTATTGCATTCTTTCAACAGAAAGTCGAAAGAACAAAGGGGTTTTTCCAACAGCAGTAAACCTCTTGCTACGAGGAAGAAGCCTTTTTCTGAAAAAGCTTTTTTGGAAAAAGGCGTGTGTGGAGCCGGAAGAGTGTTTTTTTTTTTTTAAAGACGAGGCCTCTAGAAAAGAGCACAGGTGCTCTGGTGGCCACTCCGTCCACAGTAATCACAACTGAAATGCGAGATAACGTCCAATCAACGTGGATGCTATCTTTCGAAAAAGCAGATCTCTTTTTCATTGCACTTTTGCTGTGTAGACACGCTCTTTCGAAAAAAGTTTTTCCGGAAGATCTCTTCCAGGAAAGCTTCTTCTGAAAGAAGCCTGCACTCTAGATGTAACCTGAATCTTCTTCAGTTCCAACAGATTTTTTTTTTTTTTGAGCTGGGGCGACCACATCTGCAACATTCAAGGTGTGGGCACACCACAGATTTATGTAGAGGCAATATGACATTTTCTGTCATATTCTCTGTGCCATTGCTAATGATTCACAACATTTTGTTTGCTTTTTTGGCTGCTGCTCCTGTACACTGAGCAAATGTTTTCCCCTTGGGTGAATCACAGCATCTCTCCAGGCCTCGGTTTCCCCTAGGTGTGAATTGGGAGAATTGGTCTTTTTACATCATGAGCTCTGTGGGGCAGAGCTCTCGCTCATTTTGTCTGTATCTTGCCCAGCACAAGCAGGGGGAGCCCTGAGCTCAGTCTTGGGAGGTCTGAGCAGTGTCCAGACCAACGAGGGGCTGGGGGTGATGAGCCAAGATAATGCCGCTAGATGCTTGCACACAGTGGGGTGAAATTCGGACCATGCCGTAGCTAGACAAGAAGGTGCTGGCTGCTGCACTATGGGGCTGGTCTGGAGGGCAAATGACTCTGTGCCAGTAAGATAAACGTTCTCAGTGGGCCCATGGGTCTGCTCTGGGGGGAAGGGTGATGGGATCTGGGCTGAACAGGCCACTGAGGGATGGGGGGGCAGGAGGAGGAAACTGGGCTGGATGGGCCCATTGGGCTAATCTGAGGGGTGGGTGGGGGCCAATGTGTCTCTTAATTTTTCCACACATGCAGAATACATTTTGCTATGTGCACTGAGTTGTGCAGATGTGCACCACCAATAGAAACATATGCTGCCAGATGTGGGTGCACTATTAAACAGCTGAGCAGCATTTGCATTTCTCCTGGGTAGCTGCCCAAGTGCTCAGCTTACAGGAAACTCTGGTGAGGGAAGTGGGACCATTGGGCTGACTTGAGAGGCTGATGAAGCAGTCAAATCCAGTCTAGATACACCCATTAGACTAACCCAAGAGGTGGGTGGGGGAAATGGGATCTGGGCTAGATGGGACCATTGGGCTGACCTGCAGGGAGGTTGCAGGCAGTGGCATTTGGGACCATTGGGCTGACCTGAAAAATTGGTGGGAGAAGTTGATCCAGGCTATCTACACCCATTGGGTGGGATGGAGGATGTCAGCCTGGATGGCAATCAGTCTGAGGTGGGGTGGAAGTAAGGCAAGTCCTCAGCCGGACAGGCCCACTGGCCTAGGATTCCCAGTGTTTCCTAGGGAACCCCAGCACCATCTGTAAATAATGAGAGTAACTCATAATAAAATAGTTGCTTTTATTTCTTAGCAAAACTAGTAATTCCACGTGCTATTTACAACAGGCCAAACATGTTTTATTAAGTACAACAGAGAGGTCAGGACATCAAAACAAACAGCACAGGACTGGGAACCGGACACCACAAAGCCAAGAATCTCACACTCAGAAAGTGGATGCAGGTGGAAATACACTCGCAAACGCCCTTAGTACAAAACCCATCCCCAACCCACCCACTCCCCCTCCTCCCCATCAACATTAGCCTCTTTGTAGTCAGCCTCAGGTTAGAACTGATCAGTTGGTTGACTGGAAATGCTGGTGGTTTCTTTAGGACACAGATTCCAGTCTTTGGATGGTGGTGAATTCACAGCAAGAGACAGCATGGCAGCATGCCTGGTGGGGGTAGGGTGGCATGTTTTGGGGGGGCGTAACACTGGCAAAGTCACAATATTTAACCTCAAGCTCAGGTGTCAGTTGATGGAAGAAATAACCCATGATAAGGCAGTTTGGTATGGAATATCTCGCTCTGTTCTCCCCTCGTTCCCTCTCCAGAGGATGGCCAGTGGGCAAGGCTTACCCTTGAGATAACAGGAAGGGTCAGTGTGGAATTTTACAAGAGAAAGCGTGTGCTAGTGACAGATCTGGGCACATACACATGTTCTGGCATTCTTACCATTGTTAAGGGTTCTGGCCTTTTGACTACTAGGAAAACTTCAGCTCCTCAGCTGGGGTCAATTGACAAGCCCCCATATGATGCAAGATTACATCTCTCAGAAAAAAAGACAGCTTGCCCACCAGGTATGGGCTGGGTGCCTGCACTCTGCCTTTGCTATGTAGGAGTTCAGACAGGGTGGCCACGATGGTCCTTCTGGCATCAAAACCTGTTTGAAGCTCCTGTCCAATGCTCAGATTGGCTCTCCAGAAGTCAAGTTGCCAGTTCTTTGACATGAACAGAGCTGTGCTAATTTTACCCACCCATGGGGCTGCCTCTCCCTCCCCCTTCCCTGCCCCAGCCCAGATGAGAGATCCCCAGGACTCTCTCTGGCTTGCTCCTACCAAGAGAGGGTCCTGATGGATGGCAAGGTTAGAGACAATTCAGTCTGCTCTGTTTTCAGTGACCTGGTCTAGATATTTTGGACTCCCAGGCTGCTGTGTGGAGATTTAATCCGAGCTGAGTGAGGGAGCTGCCACCTCTTGCCGTACTGATAGCTTTGATGATGTTCTTGATGTCCAAAGGAGGAGGAGAGGAGGGACCGGGGTCACTGACTTTGGTGCCTGAGAGGTGACAACAAATGGGGTTTTGCCTGGAGCCATGGTGAGGGACTAGGAGAAGAGACAAGATTGGGTTCTCCTTGGGCTTCCTGTCACCTGCTCTGGGCATCTCCTGGAAAGTAAGGGGGGGACATGTTCCCAATGACCATGTCTTCCACAAACCTTGGTGAAGCTCCACTGACATTCCCCCATTTTCTTCAGGCACAAGAGCTGGGAGAATCATGGGGAGCCAGCAATCCTAAAGTCTGGGGATGGAGAGACCAGGGTGGCCTCTGCCTTTGCATGGGGCGGTTTGCGGGAATGGAGCGGGGAGTGTGTTCTCCTGACTCATGCAGAACTGGAAATGCTCGGGACACTCAGGATGGCCACATTTCCCCATGGAGGGGGGCACGCCAGTTTGGATGTTCACTGGAACGCCTGCGAGTGGTCCATCAGCACCTGCTCAATGTAGTTCTCCATCTCCTCCTCTCGGCTGTCGGCGGCCTGGTCCCTAGGCACCAGAGGACCCGGCAGGTGGCGGCCGTGGTGGTAAGCCGGTGGCGGGAAAGCCCTGGCCTGGATGTGGTTGGAGAAGTCGTTCTGCTTGGCCAGATACCGCTTGGGAGCGGGGCGCTCATCCCTGCGCAGCACCTCATTCCAGTCCCGCTCATCCGGCTTCGGGCGGCGCCAGGGAGAGTAGGGCTGGGGCGGGGTGTAGCGGGGCACAGCCGCCGCCGCCTCCTTCTTCTTCTTCTCCACGTCGCTGATGATGTCGACGACGTCCTCGGCCGGTAGGTGCAGCTTGGTGGAGAGCTCGATCAGCTGGTCGATAGTGCTCGGGTCGATGACATCGTCCTCGTCGGAGCGCTTGTCCTCCGCCACGTTGCTCTCCTCGTCCTCGAAGAGCAAGGGGCTCCCCTTGGCCCTGCCGCCTCGGAAGCCCCTCTCCTCCTCCTCCTCTTCCTCCTCCTCCTCGCGGGCATCGGGCCCTGGCTCGCCCTCCTCGTCCCGGCCCTTCAGCAGGTACTGCAGCAGCAGGTCAGAGGCCATGTCCGCCAGCCGCTCCTCCTCGGCAGCTGCCTTGCGGGCCTCCTCGGCCTGCCGCCGGCTCTCGGCCAGCTCCTCGTAGCGCCGCTGCAAGAGCTGGTGCTCCAGGTTCTGCTGCTGCCTCAGCTTCCTGGCGCCGGCCCAGGGCTCGGCCGGCGGGGCCCGGCGCTTGGAGCTGGCCCGCAGCCGCTCATACTCCTCCAGCTCCTTCAGCACCGCCTCATGGCCAGCGTCCCCTGGGGCGCGCTCCCGCTTGGCCGCGGGGCTGTAGGGCCGCAGCTCGCGTAGCAGGGCCTGCAGGCTCTCCAGATCCTGCCGGCTGCTCTCCCCCTCTTCCTTCTCCGCCCAGCCCGCCCCCAGGCTGGCGCTCCGGCTCTGGCTCTGCACGCGCTCCTCATCCGGGGCCCAGCGCTTGTCGGGAGAGTCGTGACCCCCGTCGCCCAGGGCCTGCAGCAGCACGGCAGCCAAGGCCTTGGGGTCCACATCATGGAAGAGCTCCTCGTCTTCCTCTTCCTTGGCATCGCCGCCGTCCCGGCTGGGCGGGGGCTGGTCTCTTGCCCACACCTCCTTGGCGGGGGGCGCAGGGCTGGGCTTGCGGGGCTCCTCAGGGTGGGCAGCCTCTCCTGGGGGCAGGGGCGCAGCCTGGAGGTGGCACTGGGTCAGGAGGCTGATGGAGAGGAGCAGGGCGGCTCCGCGCAAGGGGGCGTGAGAGCCCAGCATGACTCTCCTGCAGGGGGACAGAGGAGGGAGCCAGGGTCAGAGCGTACCCAGCAATGTACCCCAGCCAGAGGTGCGGGGGAGTGGACATGCACATGCAGGGGAGGAAGGGATGGACGGACAGACCCTTGTAGAGGGAGGGGATGGGGGACAGACAGACACACACACACACACACTTGTATGTGTGCACATGGGTGGCTCAGCTTTGCCTACCGAGAGACGGGCGTGCGCTCCCCAGCTAGCTGAGGTGCCACCTCCTCCCTGCTGACAGACCATGTCAGGACACACACACACACCCCGTTCGTTGGCAGCAGCGCCTCCCCCCCCCCTTCCCGGGCTATACCCGCAGCCACGCCTCTCACTGGCGATTGCTAGCACAGGGGCGTGCAATTGCCAGGGGATTGTGAGTACTCACAAACAACATCTCTCACTCGGGGCACGTGCCCATGCACGCAATAGTCCATGCGCACCCAACTGCACTCCCAAGGCCTCTCGCTAGGGGGCTCGTGTGCGCACACAGATGCACACCCAGGGTCTTTCCCTGAGGCCGGGCACGTGCGCGGGCAGCAGCCCAGCGTCTCCATCGCGCACACCTGCAATGCCTCACGCTAACACATCTGCACACCCTGCGCCTCTCACGGGGGCGGGGAAGGGGGACGTGCCCACCCACACGCGATCGCTGACGCTCACACAATCGCACTCCTGTATTTCCACCCACATCCCTCACCAGCCTGCAAGGTTGATTTCCCGTCGTGCTAATGCAGCCAGCGGCTGCGGCTCGCCCAGCCCCCACCCTACCAAAGCTGGAGACGGACGGTGCGGGTTGCAGAAATGGGGTGCAGGCAGTTAAGGGTGTGGTGCAAAAGAGAGGGGCAGGGGTGGGGAATACAGAGGTGGATAAGGCAGATGGTTAGGGGTGGAGGGGCAGAAGGGAGGGAGCAGGGCGGGGAATGCAGAGGTGGGGGGCAGATAGTTAGGGGTGGAGGGGTAGAAGGGAGGGGCAGGGAATGTCGGGGGTGGCAGAACATTTGAGGGGGAGCGGCGGCTCACGGGAAAGGGAATATGGAGCAGAGACACGCCCATGCCTGCCCCTCTCTCTCCGCCCTGCTTCCTGTCCGCTTTCCTCCCCCTCTCCCCCGCAGTCTTCCCCCGGCCCCGCCGGCTGGCTGCCAGGCGAATCGCTTCCCGGCATGAGGGAATCCCCACCCTGGATACCAACACCCGCATCTCCTACACCCTTCTCCTCCAGCAGGTCCCCCTTCCCAGCGCCCCGATATATCAGGGATTCCTTAGTCCCCAGCGGGTCCCCCTTCCCAGCGCCCCGATATATTAAGGATTCCTCAGTTCCCAGCGGGTCCCCCTTCCCAGCGCCCCGATATATCAGGGACCCTCATTCCTCCAGCGGGTTCCCCTTCCCAGCGCCCCGATATATCAGGGATTCCTCAGTCCCCAGCGGGTCCCGTTTCCCAACACCCCTATAGCTCAGGGATCCACATTCCCCATAACGGGGTACCTCTTCCCAGCACCCCAAATATATTATGGGCCCCCGATTACCCATAGCGCGGTACCCCTCCCCAGCGACTCTATACCACCTCCAATGCAGTAATTTCTCGGGGACCCATCCCACACATGCAGCAAAGGGAGGGGAACCCCATTGACTCCCGTAGGTGGGAGTCTCCCAGCCTCCCCCCACCACGCCCGGACGGGGGGCTGTTTACCGACCGTGCTGCAAGGCTGTGTCCGTCCCCCAACCCTCTGCTTTCAGCACCCTGGACAGACACCGCGCGCCGCCTTTATACTCCTGGGCGTGCCCACGTAGGGTGGGGGGGCTCCATTGACGTCAACGGCCCATTCATAAAATTGGAGGAAGGGGGGAGCCTCACGCATGCGCGGAGCTGGAACGGTAGGGGGAGGGCGGGCGCGCCCGAGTGCTATGGAAAGAATGAATGAATGAAAGGAGGCGAGGAGGGGCGCAGTGGGGGAGTGAGTGAATGAATGAAAGGATGAATGAGGGGTCCCTTTACTAATGGGGAGGGTCCGGTAAAGAGCCATGGAGATAATGTACAGCCCCCCTTCCAGGAAAGAAGGGCACGGGAGGGGCTGGGTAACGGGTCCCCTACCCCTCGAAATGAATTCGTGGTGTGGCGCAGCTACTGCAGTGTGTGTGTGCGCGCGTGTGCGTAGAATGTGTGCTCGTCTGCATGTCTGCTGTGTGCTCGAATGAAGATGGGATTGTGTGTGAGTGTAGAAATGTGTGTTTCTGCTTGGTACGATTTGTGTGTTCAATATGTGTTTCGGAATGTGTGTGCTGGGTGGGGTTTGTGTGTGTGCAGTGTGCGTGTGAAGGAACGTGTTTGTACTGGGTGGGGTTTGTGTGTGTAGGAATGTGTGTTTGTGCTGAGTGGGATTTGTGTGTGTGTAGGAATGTGTTAGTGCGTGGTGTGTGTAGAAATGTGTGTTTATGCTGGATGGGGTTGTGTGTGGTTGTTGCTGCTACATGTGCTGACTGTGACTGTGAGTGTTCATTGAGGGGGATTGTGGGTCTGACTGCAGTATGTGCGCTAAGACTGTGTGTGGCTGCAGGGTGCTGGCTGCGGTTGCATGTATGTGTGTGTGTACGTGATGAGGAGTGTCTGGCTGGAGGGGGTGCACGTCTGTGCCTTTGTTTTTGGGCCTGAGGGGTTGTGCGGCTGCCTTTGTCCGTCTGTGTGTGTTGTGTGGGGAGTTGGGAGGGGGTGCGCTGAGAAAAGGGTGGGTGGGTCCAGCCAGGAATGTGTGTGTGTGTGTGTGTGTGTGATTGTCCCCTCTCTCCCCACCCATCTCCCCACATACCCTGTCTCTCCCCATGAACAAGCCCATCTACCCATCCTCTCTCTCTCTCTCTCTCTCTCTCTCTCTATAATCTGCGCGCTCGACACACACACACACACACACCTTCTCATGCCACTCATCATTAGCTGACCTTTCCCCGATCTCTGGTTTAACCCCCCTAGTCCCCCATCCCAGGGGAAGGAAAGGGCAGAGCAGAGAGATCTTGGCATTTGCAGGCGGGGAGGGGGGCGGGCAGGATGAGTCACTAATTGCAGCAGCTGCTTCCGCTGCCCCCCCACCTGTGCTCGCCTGTTGTGAGTCTCAGCCCGCGAGGGTTATTACTATTGAAAAGGCAGCGAAACGTGAACACGGACCCAGAGCCGGTGGGAGGGGGCCCTGCAGAGGCAGCTAATCCGGGGGACAGGGATTTGGGGGCCCTGCAGAGGCATCTGATTTGGGGCCCCTTCAGAGGCTGCTAATCCAGGGACAGATTTGGGGGCCCATGAAGAAACAGGTGATCCAGGGGGCAGGGACTTGGGGGCTTGAAGAGACAGGTAATTTGGGACTAGGGCCCTGCAGAGGCAGCTGAGACTTGGGGCCAAGGCCTGAGGGACCAGGCAGAGCCAGCTAATCCCAGGGGACAGGTGTGGGGGGAAGGGGAGAGAGCTGCGCAGAGACACCTCATGCAGGAGAGCAGGGGCTGGATCCAGCCAACATCTCCTCCTCCCCAGGCCCCTGGATGATTCACCCTGCAGTAGAAGGATGGGGGGGGCGGAGTAGCAAGGGGAGGGAGTTGACGACAGCAGTGTCGCACGTGAGTCCAGCTGGGGGGGAGGGTCCCCCACTGCAGAGTCCAGCAGGAGGGAGGGGGGGGGAAATAGATTAAAATAGACCAAAATTCCTCCACAGTCCATAGTTCCAGTGGGGGGATTAGGAATGAGGCAGGGGAAGGGGGAGGGAGGGAGGTTGCAAGTAGGGACAGGAGGGTTTGCATTCTCCTTGGTTGTTTTTTTTTCCCTTCTGTCCCCCATGTCCTCCCCCTCTCTCCCTCCAGTCCCCCCACTTTCCTGCGTGCCCCTCCATCTGCCTGGATGGGGATCACCCTCCTCCTCCTGTCAAGTGTGGGAAGCTGCCCAAACCCTGCAGACAAAAATATCTCCTAACACCATGGGCTCCACACCCTGCTCCTCTCTCTGTGCCCCCACATACTGCTACCCACTTGTTGGATGCCATGCAGACCCCCAACTGCTAACAGGACCCATGGGGCCAGCCGCTGCCCAGTCTCAGCTGAGATCAGGCCCCGTGGGGCCAGTCACTGCCCAGACCCATCTGGGATCAGGCTCCACAGACACAAATGAGATTAGGGCCTGTGGGGCTGGTTGTTGCCCATACCCAGCTGAGATCAGGCCCTCCCAGACACAGCTGAGATCAGGGCCACATGCTAGCCGCTGCCCAGATGCAACTGGCTGCCCAGACACATCTGAGATCAGGCCCCGTGGGGCTGCGCACTGCCCAGACCGAGCTGGGATCAGGCCCCACAGGCACAGCTGAGATCAGGGACCGTGGGGCCAGGCGCTGCCCAGACGAAGCTGAGATCAGGGCCTGTGGTGCTAAGCACTGCCCAGACATAGCCGAGATCAGGGTGCATGGGGCCAGGTGCTGCCCAGACATAGCCGAGATCAGGTGCGTGGGGCCAGGCGCTGCCCAGACCCAGCTGCACTTACATAACCAAGAGATGAGAGCTTCTCTAAATGGACAATGGCAGAGTTACTCTCCCTCATTACCAACACAGAAAGTGAGGCCCAGTAACTTGCTCAGAGTAACTCGGGGGATTATGAAAAAAACTGCCATCAGAACCCAGGAATCCAGGGCCCCAGGCCAGTGCCACAAAATCATTTTGCCTCTGAAATGGACTTTATTTCTAATTTGAGTCGTCTTTATCTATTCCAGACACACAGCTTGGTCCTTCCATCCTGCCCATGTATCCCTGTACCTACGACCCACCCCATCTGTCTGTCTGTCCATCCAGCCCATTCCTATTGATCTGTTGATGGATCAATTTCAATCACTGCAGAACAGGACTCGTCCCCTGCCCCCCGACACCCATTTCATCTCTGGCCCAGCCGTGCTGGGAGCACTGGCTACGTGGGAGCTCCTGCACTTACCCTGCCCTCCCCCGCCCTGGCGTGGTGCCACTGCCTGCCCGAAGTAATGTCAGGTTCCGGGTTTTCGAGCAGCGATTGATGCCATGCCTATGAGTCACCCTGAGTGGCTGCTGCAGTGGAGAGGCCCGGAGCGTCTGCATGAATCAGTAGGGCCAGATCTCAACTGATGTACGTCAGCATCGGCTGTGGCAGTTATAGGGATAGATCCCAGCTGGTGCCTATGGGCCATCACTCCATGGGATCACTGGGGCCAGGTACCAGCCAGGGCTGATGGGCTGTCGCTCTGTGGGGCCAGGTCCGAGACAGAGCTGATGGGCTGTCACTCTGTGGGGTCACTGGGGCCAGGTCCCAGCCAGGGCCGATGGGCTGTCACTCCGTGGGGTCATTGGGGCCAGGTCCCAGCTGAGATCAGTTGGCTCAGGTTGGATGAGCCCAGATGAGCTGGGTCTGTGCAGTGGGCATGGCTGGGCCCTACTCCACGCATCTCCCTGGAAACAGTGGGAGCACCAGGCTGGCGCAGCTGCTGCTCCCATTGGGTGGCTGGATGTAATTTCATGCTTGGGCAGGCCTGGCACAGAGGGTGGGGGCAGCTGGGTGAGCAGGCAGAAGGTGCTGTGCTAGACTCTGACATGGGCTTTCCTTTCCTTCCTTCCCTCCGCCATTCCTTTTCTCCATGCAGCTTTGTGGTCTCCCACACTATGGGAGTGCTTGACAGTCTCTCTCTCTCTCTCTCTCTGTCCCCAAAGACCCCCTCCCAACTCTCTAGCCCCATTCACTCTCTCATCCCAGGGGCAGGTGCCAAATATGACCCCTGCTGTTCTGAAATGCCTGGCACCTGACTGGGACTTGCTGACATCTGTAAGACTGCCTGGCGATGTTTCATAGTAAGTTCTGAGCGGGTTGTAATGTACTGGGGATTGTATTGCTGTGTTGCTTTGTGTGTTGTGTGTGGTTCCTACTGTCCCAGGCTGAGAGTCACATCTGGCTGCAGATGGAGGTGCAGGGCTCGGGGACTCCCTGACACTCTGTGACAGTGGTGGCAGTGGTGGGATGGACTGCACCCCGTGGATGGAGCATCTGGCAGTAAGTGACTGGGTGCAGTAGAAAGAAGGGGGCTTGCAAGAGCCAGGCGTGCTGGAGGCAGTGAGAAACTGTTCCAGGAAGTGGAGGGGCAGGCAGCTTAACCCGAGTATGGCCTCAGAGGAGTGTTCCCCAGGACCGTGGGAAATGGTCCCAGAAGGTGGAAGGGTCTAACCCCGAGGATGAGGGGGGGTGATGCTCAAGGAGGCTGGCACACTGAAGGGTTCTTCCTGGGAATCGTGGGGCACTGCAGCATCAGCCTGTGAGTCTGCACCCCAGGGAACACCAGGGAGATGGCCTACACCCAACTCCTTAAGTCAGGTGTTGTGGGGCTGTGCAAGGAGAGAGGCCTGCCCGTGGGGAAATTGACCAAGGCCCAGCTAATTGCCCAGCTGGAAGGTAATGATCGTTCCAGGGGGCTGGATCCTGGGAGCAGCCAGACACCCTCTGGGTGCATTTCAGACTCTGGGGCAGGAGACTACCAGGCAGACACAGTGCTCACCAGGCTGCACTCAGCCTGGGCGGGATTCCCCTTGGTGAATCTGCGATGGCTGGAGATTGAGCTGCGGTTAAAGTAATTGGAGGCACAGGAGAAGGAGCATGAGGACCGTAGGGAGCAGCGCCAGAAACAGGAGAGACAGCGGCAGCATGACCAGGCCATGGCGGAGCTGAGAAGCCGAGAGGCCCCGGCTGCAGTGAGTGGGAAGGAGGCCAGGGGGCCCGGGACTGCAGGTCACTCTGAGAGGTTCATGCTGTCCCAGGACATGGGGAACCTGGATAGATTCCTTAACTCCTTTGAGTGAGCCTGCGAGCTGCACCAGGTCCCCTCAACTGACTGGCAGTAAGGTCACACCCTTACTGGCTCAGAAGGCCGCAGGGGTGCTCGGCCAGCTGGAGGGGCTGCAGCAGGGGACTACAAATGGGTCAAACAAGCCCTGCTGCACAAGTTAGGGCTGACCCTTGAGGCATACAGGAAAAAGTTCTGGAGTGCGCAGAAGGGCCCTGAGGAGACCTACGCAGACCTAGTCTCCCAGATGGTGCACTACGTCTGCAAGTGGGTGTTGGGGGCTGGGGCCCAGACCGCAGAGGACATGGTTAAGCAGATGGTCCTGGAACAGTTCTATGAAATGTGCTCGCCCGACCTGAGACTGTGGCTGAAGGACAGGAAGCTGGAGCACCTGCTTCACACTGGTCAGGGTGAAAGGGAATCCCGGAGAGACCAGCTCATGGTGGTGCAACTGGGGGAAGCGCCTATGGAGGGGTCCCAGGAGGAAGGGCCAGCTATCTTCCCCTCAGAGAGCCAGCCAGGGCCTGGGTGGACCAGCCGACCCAAGGGGACCCACAGGACCTGACTTGCCATTGCTGTGGGCAAAGGGTCACAAGCGAGCTCAGTGCCCCAAACCCCCGGACAGGCTCCACAACCCGAGACTTCCGAGGGTTAACTGGGTGGGGCTGGAGGAGGAGCAGGCTGCCCCAGTGTACTGGGTGGTGGCAGGGCAGCCCCTGTGGAGTAAGTGCCTCGTGCCCCTGGAGGCGGATGACAGAAAGGTTCTGGGCTACTGGGACATGGGCGCAGAGGTGACATGGGCACAGAGCCTGGCCTGAGTTAGTGGCCCCAGACCACATGGTGCCCAGCGCCCACTTGACCCTGAGGGGCATAGAAGGGACCCTGTTCAAGCTATCCGTGGCCCGAGTGCAGCTGAAATGGGGGGCTAAGGAGGGCCCCAAGGAAAGTGAGGGTGCACCCAGCACCTGCCTACTGGTGTACTGATGGGCCAAGACTTTGAGGATTGGCCAGAAGGACCCCACAGTGCCCTGGTCACTAGCACAGTAGCCAGAGCTGGTGAGGGGCCTGTGGCCCTGGCCCTGGGGAGGGTACCCTGCAGGGGGTGCAGGGCCCCATCCCAGCAGACAAGGGGCCCCAGGAGGGCTGGGCTCAACAGAGCTGGAACCCTGGACACAGGCAGTGAGGGGGGACAGGTCCCTGTCCCTTCCCCAGCTGCTGAATTCCAGGCCGAGGTGCAGGCAGATCCTTCCTTGCAGAAGCTGAGGGACCAGGCGGGCCTTGGCGCAGCTCAGCCCTTGCGGGGAGGCTGCTGGGAGAGGTTCCTGGGGGAGAGGGGATTCCTGTACCGGGAATGGCTTCCCCAAGGAAAGTGGAGTCGTGGGGGATCCAGCAATAGCCACAGGCTGCTGCACCTGGCCCATGATGCCCCGTTTTTGGGGCACCAGGGGATCCAGCACACCTGGCAGAGGCTGCTACAGAACTTTTACTGGCTGGGGGTCTTTGCAGCTGTGCAGGGGTACTCCCAGTCCTGCGCCTCCTGCCAGTGGGTGGGGAAAGTCCAAGATAGGAAGAAAACTGCCTTGGGGGCCCTGGCCATAATAGAGGAGGAGGTGGAGATGGATCTAGTGGGGCCCCTGGGCAAGGCGACCCGTTTGGGGAAGAAATACATCCTGGTGGTGGTGGAGTTCACTACTCACCACCCTGAGGCCATGGCTCTGCCCTCTGTCGAGGCAGACGGTGGCAGACGCACTGCTGGCCATTTTCAGCAGGGTGGGGTTCTCCAAGGAGGTCCTCATGGACCAGGGGTTCAACTTCATGTCTGCCCTTCTCCAGTGCTTGTGGGAGAAGTACGGGGTCCAGCTCTCCTGGGCCTCAGCGTATCACCCCCAGTCCAACGGGCCGGTGGGGAGGTTCAATGGGACACTAAAGCAGATGCTAAAGATCTTTATGCACCAGCATCCATAGGACTGGGACAAGTACTTGCCCCACCTGCTGTTTGCACACAGAGAGGTGCCCCAAGAGTCCACTGGGTTCTCACCATCTTAGCCGTAGTGCAAGAGAAGGGGGAGGGAACCCCTGGACCTGCTGAGAGAGTTATGGGAGGGGGAGGCCTCCCTGGATGGAGAGTCGAGGGTGAAGGTCGGACATCCTGGCTTTCTGGGAAAGGCTTGCTGAGCTCATGGGCCTGGCCAGAGAGACCCTGGATAGACCCCAAGGGAAGTGGAAGGGCTGGTATGACCGCAGCGCATGGGCCCGCGCCTGCGCCACTGGAGGCCAGAAAATGGGTCTCATCCCCGTGCGGAAGAACAAGCGGCAGGCAGCCGAGGACGGCCCCTTTAAGGTCATCAAGTAGCCGAATGGGATGGAGCCTGCTCCTGCAGGATGCCGCCATGGAGGGTCCATGCCAAGGGGAACACCAATGTCACAGCCGACGCTTTCTCCCGGAGGTGGGGATCTGAACTTCCCCAGGCCACTGACTGAGTGACCCTGCTCAGTTCTGTCTGGAAGGGGGGGAGAGATGTGATGTAGTGGGGATTGTATTGCAGTGTTGCTTTGTGTGTTGTGTGTGTTTCCTACTGTCCCAGGAGCAGCAACCCTGTCTGGACGATGACTCACTGCAGAAGTGTATTGGGCTCTGACACCTGAGGGCCAGACACAGGAGATAACTCCTGGCCAGGAAGGGAGACAAAGGATAGGCGGGGCTGCACCAGGCTGCGGGAAGGGTCAGTCTCCTCTGGGCTAGGATGAGAGAAGGTTCTTGGTGCAGGAGAAGGAGGGAGAAGGGCCCAGGACCCCTTCTCCCTGAAAGGAATAATGCTGCCTGCTCTTGGTCCCTGTGTGAACATCGATCCTATGCTATGCTGTGTCCCTATGAACCAATAAACCTTCTGCTCTACATCTGGCTGCGGATGGGGGTACAGGGTCGGGGACTCCCCAACACTCTGTGACATGGGTAAGTTGGGTGAGACATGCAATTCCATGCCCATGTGCTCTCGGTCTCTGACTGTCAGGCTGGTGGGTAGCTGGCTTCCCAAACACAAAGGGGCATCAGGAGAGCACTGGGGTGGCGTCTCACCCCTGGGGGAGTCAGGATTCCTCCTAATGCAGACCCCACACCCAAGAGAATAAGTGGTCAGAGATTGAGGCACAGGAATAAAACCCCTCATGACCTGAGATCAGAGCACCATGGAGCCAAGTGCTGCCCAGAGCCAGCAAGTGGTTGTCTCTGCAAGTTGCTGCCCAAACAGACAAAGGCAGAGTGACTCTCCCCATTTTACAGCTGGGGTAAGTGAAAGCCAGAGAAGGGGAGTGACTTTGCCAGTGTTTCTGCAGCAGAGCTGCAAAAGGAACCAATTGTCCTGGGCTCTAGAACCAGGAAGGGAATCCAGGGGTCCAAATCTCTAGAACCAGAAGAAGCCAGGCGTTCTGAGCACTGAAACCAGGAAGAGACCCCAGGAGTTCTGGGCTCTAGCACCAGGAAGAAAACTGAGAGGTCCTGGGCTCTAGAACCAAGAAGAGAACTGAGGAGTTCTGAGACCTAGAGCCAGCAGTAAAACCCATGGGTCCTGAATCCCTCTGTGTTGCAGTAACCACAGGCTGGGGCAGGTGTCTCCTCCCCTATCTACCCAGTTGAACAGGGGCATGGTGTTGGGGAGGCCCTGCAGGAATTGCTTGTTCCTTCCTGGTGGCAAATGCCAGGACCCACACAGATCCCCACTCTCTGAGGGTGTGTCTAGACTACATGTCTCCATCGACGGAGCCATGTAAACTAGTTTACCCGACATAGTCAATGAAGCGGGGATTTAAATAATCCCCGCTTCATTAAAATAAAAATGGCTGCCGCGCTGTGCCGACAATCAGCTGATCCGACACAGCGCGGCAGTCTAGACGCGGATCGGTCGACAAGGGAATCCCCGCTTCATCGACTATGTCGGGTAAACTAGTTTACATGGCTCCATCAACTGAGCCATGTAGTCTAGACACACCCTGAGTGTCAAGACTCAGATCCGGGCCTGCAGCAACTGACGGCCGGGGTGGGGTGGGGGTGTGGCACTGACCCACAGGAAGCAGCTAATTACTGGGTGGGGTGTGTGCGGGGACAGACAGAGTAAGGTTCTTTGAGTCTGGCAAGATCCGTCTCTCTGTCTCCATGTCTGTCTCCCTGTCAGTCTGTGTCCCCCTGTCTGTCTCTGGATCTGTCTGCCTGTGTCTCCAGGCCTGCCTTTGTGTCTCTCTGAGGCTACGTCTACACTACGGGTTTTTCCGGAAGAGACAATGCAAATGAAGTGCTGATTAACATTTTCTTGTGCTTCATTTGCATAATCTCTTCCGATCCGTTTTTGCACAAAAACAAGCAGTGTGGACGTTTCCTTTTTGTGCAAAAACCGCTTTTTGCACAAGATCCTTATGCCTCAAAAAAGGAGGTATAAGGATTTTGCACAAAAAGGGATTTTTGTGCAAAAAGGAAACATCCACACTGTTTGTTTTTGTGCAAAAAACCTCTTGCGCAAAAATGGATTGGAAGAGATTATGCAAATTAAGCACGAGAAAATGCTAATCTGCGCTTCATTTGCATTGCCTCTTCTGGAAAAACCCATAGTGTAGGCCAGGTCTGTCTCTGGGTCAGTCTGTCTGTGTCTCCATGTCTGTCTGTATATCTGTCTGTCTCTACCTCTGTTTGTGTCCCTGTGTTGGTCTCTGGGGGTATGTCTAGACTACATGCCTCTGCTGGCAGAGGCATGTAAATTAGACATACCAACATAGTCAATGAAGCGGGGGATTTAAATATCCCCCGCTTCATTAAAATAAAAATGGCGGCCGCGTTGTGCCGACTCAGCTGATCGTTGGCACAGCGCGGCAGTCAAGATGCAGAACGGTCGGCAAGGAAAGCCTTTGCTGACCGATCCCTTATGCCTAGTGCAATGAGGTTTACAGGATCGGTCGGCAAAGGCTTTCCTTGCCGACCGATTCGCGTCTTGACTGCTGCGTTCTGCCGACGATCAGCTGAGCCGGCACAATGCGGCAGCCATTTTTATTTTAATGAAGCGTGGGATATTTAAATCTCCACTTCATTGACTATGTTGGTATGTCTAATTTACATGCCTCTGCCAGCAGAGGCATGTAGTCTAGACATACCCTGGGTCTGTCTTCACATCTATCTGTGTGATGGAGACAAAAAGGCATCGTTTAAAAAGAGGAAGTTAAATCCTAGTGAGGAAAATAAAAAGGAGCATAAACTCTAGTAAATGAAGTGTAAAATTATAATTAGGAAGGCCAGAAAGGCATTTGAAGAACAGCTAGCCAAGAACTCAAAAAGAAATAGCAAAATGTTTTTAAAGTACATCTGAAGCAGGAAGCTGCTAAAAACCAGTGGGGCCACTGAATGACCAAGATGCTAACGGAGACAAAGACAATACGGTCACTGTGGAGAAACTAAATTAATTCTTTGCATTGGTCTTCACAGATGAGGATGTTAGGGAGATTCCCAAACCTGAGCCATTCTTTTTAGGTGACAGATCTGAGGAATTGTCCCAGATTGAGTGGTCATTAGAGGTTTTGGAACAAATCAATGAACTTAACAGTAACAAGTCACTGGGACCAGATGGCTTTTATCCAAGAGTCCTGAAAGAACTGAAATGTGAAATTGCAGAACTACTAACTGTGGTTTGTCAGCTTCTGTACCAAATGACTAAAAGACAGCTAATATAACACCAATTTTCCAAAAGGGCTCTAGAGGTGATCCTGGCAATTACAGGCTAGTATGGCTAACTTCCATACCAGGCAAATTTTTGAAACGATAGTAAAGAACAGAATTGTTACACACATTGATTAACATAAATTGTTGGGGAAATACCAATGTGGTTTTTGTAAAGGGAAATCCTGCCTAACCAGTCTACTAGAATTCTTTGAGGTGGTCAACAAGCATGTGGACAAGGGGGATCCAGTGGATATAGTGTACTTAGATTTCCAGAAAGCCTTTGACAAAGTCCCTCACCAAAAGCTCTTAAGCACAGTAAGTTGTCGTGGGATAAGAGGGAAGGGCCTCATGGATTGACAACTTGTTAAAAGTTAGAAAACAAAGGGTAGGAATAAATGGTCAATTTTCAGAATGGAGAGAGGTAACTAGTGGGATCCCACAGGTATCAGTACTGGGACCAATCCTATTCAACTTATTCATAAATGATCTGGAGAAAGGGGTAAATAGTGAGGTGGCAAAATTTGCAGATGATACTAAGTTGCTCAAGATAGTTAAATCCAAAGCAGACTATGAAGAGCTTCAAAAGGATCTCACAAAACTAGGTGATTGGGCAACAAATTAGCAAATACATTTTAATGTTGATAAATACAAAGTAATACATATTGGAAAACATACTACTATTATGCATATAAACTGATGGGGACTAAATTAGCTATCATAGAATCATAGAATCATAGAGATGGAAGAGACCTCAGGAGATCATCAAGTCCAGCCCTCTGCCCAAGGCAGGACCAATCCCAAATAAATCAACCCAGCCAGGGCTTTGTCAAGCCGAGACTTAAAAAACTTCTAGGGATGGAGATTCCATCACCTCCCTGGGGAACCCATTCCAGTGCTTCACCATCCTCCTAGTGAAATAGTTTTTCCTAATATCCAATCTAGACCACCCCCGCTGCAACTTGAGACCATTGTTCCTTGTTCTGCCCTCCGTCACTACTGTGAACAGCTTTTCTCCATCCTCTTTGGAACCTCCCTTCAGGAAGTTGAAGGCTACTATCAAATCCCCCCTCACTCTTCTCTTCTGCAGACTAAACAAACCCAAAATCATAGAATCATAGAATACTAGGACTGGAAGGGACCTCGAGAGGTCATCGAGTCCAGTCCCCTGCCCTCACGGCAGGACCAAATACTGTCTAGACCATCCCTGATAGACATTTATCTAACCTACTCTTAAATATCTCCAGAGATGGAGATTCCACAATCTCCCTGGGCAATTTATTCCAGTATTTGACTACCCTGACAGTTAGGAACTTTTTCCTAATGTCCAGCCTAAACCTCCCTTGCTGCAGTTTAAGCCCATTGCTTCTTGTTCTATCCTCAGAGGCCAAGACGAACAAGTTTTCTCCCCTCCTCCTTATGACACCCTTTTAGATACCTGAAAACTGCTATCATGTCCCCCCTCAATCTTCTCTTTTCCAAACTAAAATCCTCAGTCTCTCCTCATAGGTTATGCACTCCACCCCCTAATCATTTTAGTAACCCTCTGCGGGACCCTCTCCAATTAGTCCACATCCTTTCTATAGTGGGGGGGGGGGGGGGGGGGGCAGAACTGGTCACAATACTCCAGGTGTGGCCTCACCAGAGCTGAATAAAGGGGATTAATCACTCTCTAGATCTGCTGGCAATGCTCCTCCTAATGCACCCTAATATGCCATTAGCCTTCTTGGCTACAAGGTCACACTGTTGACTCATATCCAGCTTCTCATCCACTGTAATCCCCAGGTCCTTTTCTGCAGAACTGATACTTAGCCAGTCGGTCCCCAGCCTGAAACAATGCTTGGGAGTCTTCCATCCCAACTGCAAGACTCTACACTTGTCCTTGTTTGAACCTCATCAGATTTCTTTTGGCCCAATTCTCTAATCTGTCTAGGTCACTCTGGACCCTATCCCTGCCCTCCAGCTTATCTACCTCTCCCCCTAGCTTAGTGTCATCCGCAAACTTGCTGAGGGTGCAATCCATCCCCTCATCCAGGTCATTAATAAAGATGTTAAACAAAACCGGTCTTAGAACCGATCCTTGGGGCACTCCCCGTTAGAAATCGACCGCCAACCTGACATTGAGGTTGATCACTACCTGTTGGGCCTGACAGTCTAGCCAGCTTTCTATCCATCTTACAGTCCATGTATCCAATCCATACTCCCTTAACTTGCTGGCAAGAATATTGTGGGAGACCGTATCAAAAGCTTTGCTAAAGTCAAGGTATATCACATCCACTGACTTTCCCATATCCACAGAGCCAGTTACCTCATCATAGAAGCTAATCAGATTGGTCAGGCATGACTTGCCCTTCGTGAATCCATGTTGACTATTCCCGATCACTTTCTCTTCTTCCAAGTGCTTCAAAATGGATTCCTTGAGGATCCCCCCTCCATGATTTTTCCAGGGACTGAAAAGTAAGGCTGACTGGTCTGTAGTTCCCCGGATTGTCCTTCTTCCCTTTCTTAAAGATGGGCACTACATTTGCCTTTTTTCCAGTCATCCGGGATCTCTCCCAATCGCCACGAATTTTCAAAGATAATGGCCAAAGGCTCCGCAATGACATTTGCCAACTCCCTCAGTATCCTCGGATGCATTAAATTCGGACCCATGGATTTGTGTACGTTTAGCTTTTCTAAATAGTTCCTAACTTGTTCTTTCCTCACCAAGGGCTGTCCACCTCCTTCCCATACTGCATTGCTATAACCACTCAAGAGAGAGATCCTGGAGTCATTGTGGATACTTTTCTGAAAACATTGACTCAATGTGCAGCGACAGTCAAAACAACAAATAGTATGTTGCAAATCACTGAAGAAAATATAGAGAACAGGACAGAGAGTGTCTTATTACCTCTATATAAATCCATGGTCCGACCACATCTTGAATGCTATGTGCTAATATGGTCACCTCATTTCAGGGGCCGGGGGTGCCTTGGCATTGGAAAGGGTTCAGAGAGGGGCAGACAGAGTGACTGGGGATTTGGAGAGACCAATGAGTCTGGGACTTTTCCACTTAGAAAGGAGGCTACTGAGGGGGATATGCTAGAGGTCTACAAAATCATGACTGGTTGGAGAAAGTAAATAGGGGAACGTTCAAAAGCTTCAGGGGGTAGCCGAGTTAGTCTGTTCAGGATGAACTTAAAAAAACCCAAATAGTCTGGTAGCACTTTATAGACTAACAAAACATGGAGATGGTATCATGAGCTTTCGTGCGCACAGCCCACTTCTTCAGATCATGGGGAATGTTGTTTGCTTGTTCCCATAGAACAGGAACTGGGGGTCACCAAATGAACTTAATGGGTCTTGAGCCAATGGGAGGAGGTATGTCTTCACACAACACACTATCAACCTGTGGAATTTCTTGCCAGAGGACATTGTGAAGATCAGGACTTTGGCAGAGTTTGGAAAGGAACTAAATGGATACATGGAGGATGGGTCCATCAATGACCAGTGGCCAGGAATGGTGTCCCAGACTCTTTTTGTCAGAAGCTGGAAATGGGTGACAGGGGAGGGATCACTTGATGATTCCCTGTTCTGTTCATTCCCTCTGGGGCACTTGGCATTGGCCACTGTCAGAAAACAGGATACTGGGCTGGATGGACCTTGGGTCTGACCCAATATGTCTGTTCTTATGGTCTTATGTGTCTCCATGTCTCCACAACTGTCTGTGAGTCCATGCGTCTCTGTGTCTGTGTGTTTCCCTCAATATGTGTCTCCGTGTCTGTCTGTGTGTCTCCATGTTTGTGTGTGTCTCTGGCTGTCAATGCATCCCCCTGTGCATGTCTGTGCTTCAGTGTCTCTGTGTATGGTTGTGTCCGCCTGCCTGTGCCTCCAGGCCAGTCTATGGGACTCAGTGTCTGCCTGAGTGTTTGTCTCCATGTCAGGTCTGGGTTGCTGGGTCTGTCTCTGGGTCAGTCTGTCTGTCTGTGTCTCTGTGTCTGTCTGTATATCTGTCTGTCTCTATCTGTTTGTGTCCCCATGTTGGTCTCTGGGTCTGTCTCCATTTCTCTGTATTCACATCTGTGTGACAGTGAAACATGTCTCTCCATGTATGTCTCTATGCATGTATCTGTGTGTCTCCATGTCTCCATCTTTGCTTCTCTGCATCTTTGTCTCCTTGTGTGTGAGTTTGTGTCTCTGTGTGTATCTCTCCACATGTGTCTCTGTGTGTGTTTGTGTCTCTGAGTGTATCTCTCCACGTGTGTGTCTGAGTGTGTTCGTGTCGATATGTCTCCTGCACGTCACACCTCACAGCTAATCCCTGGTTATGACTTTTGGGGGATGACTCATGAAGGACAATTTCATGCCAATTCTAAGAGGCAATCACGAGCAGATGCAGCACTGCTGGAGCGTGGGGGATGGCAGGGGCAAGGTGGGGTGGGGAGAAGCCATAAGGTGGAGGACAAAGGGGCTATGGGTTTGGGGAGCACAGGCCTGACCCAGATAAAGCCTCAGCCATACTCCTAGCAGGGGAGCGGGTCTGCCCCCACGCAATGGGGGAGACACTGCATGGGGATGAGACACTGCTTATAATGGCTACATAACCATACCCCCACCCACATCACTCTGGATCCGGGGCAAAGGGTGGATGGAAGGACAGCTGAACAGTGTAAATTCCCATTATACCAGGAGCTAAAAACTCCATCCAGGCCCCAAGGCCCCATCACAGTGGATGGTGCAAAGTGCCCCCCGGCCCCAGCATCACAATGAGGGGATACAATTGAGCTGGATGTGCCCACACACAGCTCGGATCAGACCCCGTGGGGCCGGGCGCTGCCCAGATCCAGCTGAGATCCAGGCGCTTCCCACACACAGCTCGGATCAGACGCCGTGGGACCGGGCGCTGCCCAGACCCAGCTGAGATCCGGGCGCTGCCCACACACAGCTCGGATCAGACCCCATGGGGCCGGGCGCTGACCAGATCCAGCTGAGATCAGGCCCAGTGGGGCCAGGCGCTGCCCACACACAGCTCGGATCAGACCCAGTGGGGCCGGGCGCTGCCCAGACCCAGCTGGGCTCAGGGCCCCGGGGGTGGGAGCTGTCCAGACCCAGCCAGGATCAGGGCCCGGGGCCGGTTGCTGCCCAGACCCAGCTGGGATCAGGGCCCCGGAGGCGGGAGCTTTCCAGACCCAGCTGGGATCAGGGCCCCGGGAGCGGGAGCTTTCCAGACCCAGCTGGGATCAGGGCCCCGGGGGCGGGAGCTGTCCAGACCCGGCTGGGATCAGGGCCCCGGGGGCGGGAGCTGTCCAGACCCGGCTGGGATCAGGGCCCCGGGGCGGAGCTGTCCAGACCCGGCTGGGATCAGGGCCCCGTGTGCGGGAGCTTTCCAGACCCGGCTGGGATCAGGGCCCCGTGGGCGGGAGCTTTCCAGACCCGGCTGGGATCAGGGCCCCGGGGGCGGGAGCTGTCCAGACCCGGCTGGGATCAGGGCCCCGTGGGCGGGAGCTTTCCAGACCCGGCTGGGATCAGGGCCCCGTGGGCGGGAGCTTTCCAGACCCGGCTGGGATCAGGGCCCCGTGGTTCCCTTGACATTTGGTCCGTGCGGTGGATTTTGTGCGGGGGGGGCTTATTTCCACCCCTCATTCCCTCCTGGGAGGGTTCACCCCGGTTTTGCACCCAGCCCCGCCCCCTTTCTGTGCGCCGAGAAGTGAGATGTGCGAGACACCCCAGCGCGGGGGGGTTTCCTCCCTCACACTCCCCCGCACGCTGGGGGCTGCACAGGCTACAAAAGCGGAACCCCCCATTCAAGGGCCGCTCCGCTCGGCCCCCTCCCCAACCGAGCTGACGTAGGAAGCGGCGGCAGCGAATGAGTCACCCCCGGCTCCGGGAGCGGATTGTGGGGCCGCTAAATATAGCACGGGAGGGGGAGGGGCTGCAGGACACGCTCGGGCGGGGGAAGGGAGATGCAGGAAAGGGGCAGGCGGGGATACACGAGAGGGGAGGGGTGCAGGGGTTAGTGAAGGGCAACCAGAGAGGAAGCCGTGCAGGGGGAGGGGCTGGCTGGAGCACAGGGGAGGGGGAGCACCCAGAGGCAGGAGTAGCAGCGGGCAGGCTGGGAGGGGAGGGGAGAGTGGGACACCCTGGGGCTCACAGGAAGCCAGGGGCCCAGGGGAGGAGGCTGGAGGGGGACACACGGGAAAGGGCTGGCTAGGGGCACACAGGGGAGCAGGAGTGCTGGGTGCATCCAACACCTCCTCTCTTGCAGGAGCGTACAGGGATTGGAGGGATACAGGGACATTTGTTTGGGTAGGTGTCATATGGAGGGAGGGAGGGATGGTTGGGGAGGTGTCGGTGGGGATGGAAAGAGGGATGATTGGGGAGGTGTCGGTGGGGAGGGAGGGAGGGATGAT
This sequence comes from Rafetus swinhoei, assembly GCA_019425775.1. Taxonomy (NCBI): domain Eukaryota; kingdom Metazoa; phylum Chordata; order Testudines; family Trionychidae; genus Rafetus; species Rafetus swinhoei. The sequence goes on along the minus strand of CM033448.1, from coordinate 9,316,370 downwards.
TGGGGAGGTGTCGGTGGGGATGGAGGGAGGGATGGTTGGGGAGATGTCGATGGGGATGGAGGGAGGGATGAATTGGGAGGTGTCGATGGGGATGGAGGAGGGATGGTTGGGGAGATGTCGATGGGGAGGAGGAGGGATGGTTGGGGAGATGTCGATGGGGATGGAGGAGGGATGGTTGGGGAGATGTCGATGGGGATGGAGGAGGGATGGTTGGGGAGGTGTCGGTGGGGAGGAGGGAGGGATGGTTAGGAGGTGTCGGTGGGGAGGGAGGGATGGTTGGGGAAGTGTCCGTGGGGAGGAGGGAGGATGGTTGGGGAGGTGTCCGTAGGGAGGTAGGGAGGATGTTTGGGGAGGTGTCTGGGGATGGAGGAGGGATGATTGGGAGGTGTCCGTAGGGAGAGGAGGGACGAATGGTTGGGGAGGTGTCCGTGGGGAGGGAGGGACGGATGGTTGGGGAGGTGTCCGTAGGAGGGATGTTTGGGGAGGTGTCGGTAGAGATGGAGGGAGGATGGTTGGGGAGGTTTCGGTGGGGATGGAGGGAGGGATGGTTAGGAGGTGTCGGTGGGGAGGAGGGATGATTGGGGAGGTGTCCGTAGGGAGGGAGGGACGGATGGTTGGGGAGGTGTCTGTAGGGAAGGATGTTTGGGGAGGTGTCGGTGGAGATGGAGGGAGGGATGGTTGGGGAGGTTTCGGTGGGGATGGAGGGAGGGATGGTTAGGGAGGTGTCGGTGGGGAGGAGGGATGATTGGGGAGGTGTCCGTAGGGAGGTAGCGAGGATGATTGGGGAGGTGTCAGTGGGGAGGAGGAGGAGGGATGGTTGGGGAGGTGTCGGTGGGAATGGAGGGAGGTATGGCTAGGGAGGTGTCTGGGGGGAAGGATGGAGGGAGGGATGGACCGACACCTCCCCAACCATCCCTCTCTCTGTTCCCACCGACACCTCCCGAACCATCCCTATGGCAAAAGACCATTATGGCTGAGCCAGGAGATCTTGCATAATCTAAAAATAAATAAGGAATCCTATAAAAAGTGGAAACTAGGACCAATTACAAAGGTTGAATATAAGCAAACAACTCAGGTATGCAGGAGCAAGATTAGAAGGACAAAGGCACAAACTGAGCTTTAACTAGCTAAAGCGTAAAGGGAAACAAGAAGGCTGTGTCCAGACTGGCAAGTTTTCCGCAAAAGCAGGCGCTTTTGCGGAAAAACTTGCCAGCTGTCTACACTGGCCACTTGAGTTTGCGCAAGAGGACTGACTTTGTAATGTACAAAATCAGTGCTTCTTGCGCAAATACAACGACGCTCCCGCTCGGGCAAAAGCCCTCTTGTGCAAATGCTTTTGCGCAAGAGGGCCAGTGTAGACAACCCAGAATTGTTTTGCGCAAAAAAGCCCGATGGCTAAAATGGCGATCGGGCTTTCTTTCTTATAAAACGTGTCTAGATTGGCACGGACACTTTTCCGCAAAAAGTGCTTTTGCGCAAAAGCATCCATGCCAATCTAGACGCTCTTTCATAAATGCTTTTAACGGAAAAACTTTTCCGTTAAAAGCATTTGCGGAAAATCATGCCAGTCTAGACGTAGCTGAAGACTTTCTATAAATGGCGCTCTTTTCCGCAAATGCTTTTAATGGAAAAACTTTTCCGTTAAAAGCATGTGCGGAAAATCATGCCAGTCTAGACGTAGCCGAAGACTTTCTATAAATATATTAGAGGCAAGAGGAAGACCAGGGATAGGGTAGGCCTATTGCTCAGTGAGGAGGAAGAAATAGTAACAGGAAACTTGGAAATGGCAGAGGTGCTTAATGAATTCTTTGTTTCAGTCTTCACCAAGAAGTCTGATAATGAAGGGATGCCTAACATAGTGAATGCTAGTGGGAACGGGGTAGGTTTAGAAGATAAAATAAACAAATAAGTTAAAATTATTTAGAAATGTTAGCTGTCTGCAAGTCACCAGGGCCTGATGAAATGCATCCTAGAATTCTCAAGGAGCTGATAGAGGAGGTATCTGAGCCTTTAGCTATCAGCTTTGAAAAATCATGGGATGACAGGAGAGATTCCAGAAGGGTGGAAAGGGGGGGGTTTCCATGCAGCGATTGGTAGCCCTGGTTGTGACAGAAAAGGCCAGCTCCCTTGCCCTCCCCAGCAGCATCTGGGGACCTGGAAAGGCCTGTGGAAAGACTCCCAGGGGATCCCCAGAGGGAATTTGGGGGTTCAGCTGGGACAAGAGCCCATGGTCTGTGCGGAGTTCTGGGGCAATGGGAGAAAGCCTGCCTGGGCCAGCTGGTTGACCGAAGGGCCTGGCCAGGCTAGTTCCCAGGCCCAGTAAGCAAGGCCTCTGGCCAGGATGCTGGGCTGGCAGGAGCTGAGGCAGCTGGCATGGGAGTGGGCTACCACACCAGGACAGTGGGCCAGTGGGGAGGCCCAGCAGCAGAAGGGGTCTCTGGCAGCCGGCAGAGGAACAGACGGCTGCAGGGTGCTACACAGTTCGGTGAGCCCTTGCCCAGGCGGGGTGGGCTGTGGAGGCCCAGGAACTGGCCCGTGTGGGGTAGTGCTGACCCTAGGCCTTCTCCCTGGGCTTTAGAATGGGCTGCTCCAGGCCCTGGAGGGAGAAGGTGCCGTGGGGCTGGCGAGCGGCTCCAGGTCTGGCCTCAGAGAGCATGCTGGGGCTGAGGGGCCAGTCGTGCCAGCCCGTGTGGGTACTAGAACAGCTCTCCGGGGGCTGGGCTGTGACCCTCAAAGGGCCCCCACAAACCCTCACTGGGATAGGATGGGTATGTCTGCACCAGAGCGTTCTCGGCAGCCTTGCCACCCTGGAAGCCCGTTCACCCGGCCTGGGGGGAGGCAGGGAACAGGACAAGCCAGTAGCCAGGCAAGAGAAAAGGCAGGAGAGGGCACACGGGACACACCCAGAGAAGCTGGCTGGGGCTTGCCAGTATCTGTGCACAGCTGGGTTGGGATGTGTGTGATATGCCTGTACTCCAGACTGGGCAGCTATGGGGGCCTCCAAACAAGAGGAGCCTTTTTTGTAGCTGTGTCTCCTTTTCGTCTGCCTCACATTTCCAGGCCCTTCCCAGTTGTGCCCAGAGTCCCTTGAGGTTGGGCCAGAGAGGGCAATAGAAGAAAGGGGGGCAGGCTGGTTCTTGCACATGCACACACATGCCCATACCCACATGAGTCAACATGCCCATGCACACACCCACACACAAGTTCACATTCACTCTTGCACCTTCATGCACACGCACACACCCCCACTCACACGCTCAGCTGGTCATCAGGAAACCCCGCTGCTAATGAATCCCAGGCTGGCTTCTTGCCCTGCGGCGACATGTGCGCGTGTGCATGTGTGTGCACATGTGTGTGCATGCACGTGTGTGTGTGCATGTGCGCGCGCCGTGTGTGCACACGTGTGTGCGTGTGCATGTGTGCGTGCATATGCACGTGTATGCACATGTGCATGCATGTGTGCTTGTGCACGCACACACACACACCCTGATGGGAGGGATTCCCAGAACTGCTGGCCTACTAACACGTCAATAGAACTAACCCCCACCAACCTGCTCCAGAAGGCCAGGACTTAGGCAGTGCAGAGGGGGAGGGGTGGCTACTAAGGTACAGAGGAGGCGGGGGCAAGCCTGGGGAAGCAGATGGGGGGGGCTACCCTCTGCAGCACCAACTTAGGCAGAGGGCGACCTGGGGAAAGCAGGGGCAGGAGAGAATATATCACAACTCTGGGAGGGGAGGGGAGGCTAGGGTTGCCAGGTGTCTGGTATTGTACCGGACAGTCCAGTATTTGCGCTCTCTGTCCGGTAAAAAAAATAGAAAATACCGGACATGTGCAATGTCCGGTATTTTCTGATTTTTCCGGCTGCACTCCGGACGGAAGCCTGGCGTGGGCGGGGGGAGCGGCTGGGAGTCCCAGCTGGGAGGCAAGGCCGCGATTGCCGCTGGGAGCCCTCAGTTGGTTGAGTGTGAGGAGGAGGGGAAGCCTCCTCCTTGCTCATGCGTTGCCGGGAGCCTGCGCGGGACCGGCAGCAAGTGCCCAGGTCAGTCCCGCTCCCCGCTGGCCAATTTCCTCATCCCCGCCCCTTCCTGGCCGGCCGGTTCTCCCCCACTTCCCCTCCTGATCTTCCCCGGCCAGCCCCCCTGCACCCTGCCCCCAGCTCTGCTTCCCACTGGCCCGTTCCTCTTCCTGATCTCCTGGCCAGCGCCGCTGCAGCCCTCCCCGTCAGCTCTGCTTCCCGCCCCCTTCCTCCTGGCCACCCTCGCAGCCCCTGATCCCCAGCTGTGCTTCCCGCCTCCCCTTACTCCCAGCCAGCCCCACCCCTTCCGGCTGGTTCCCCGATATCCCGCGGCCAGCCCCATTCCCCCAACCCCCTCCCGCCACGACCAGCCCTGCTTCCCGTTGGCTCCCCCGGCCAGCCCCATTGCCCCCTGCTTCCCAGCCAGCACCGCTCCCTTCTTGGCCGGTCCTTTCCCCCCTCCCCCCATGAAGCGTGTCTGGTTTTTTGGTTTTTTTTTTAAATGACTACCTGGTAACCCCTAGCAGTGATCCAGGTTCTTGGGAGTCTTTTTTTTTTTTTTGCTCAACAACTTTGGTCCCCCCCTCTTTTTTTTCCTTCAACAAAATTTTTTCCCAGTGGGTTTTTTTTTTGCGTGCGGGGGAGGGTGTTTGGTATTTTTGTTTCGGCCATCTGGCAACCCTAGGGGAGGCTGGTGGGTGAGAGCAGGTGGAGGGGGCTGGGAGCCAGGACTCCTGGGTTCTCTCCATGGCTGTAGGAGGGGAAGGGGGCTGGTGAGTCAGAGGCAGGTGACTGAGAGCCTGGGCTGTGGGAAGGCCCCGGGGGCTGGTGGAATAGAGTGAGAGGTGGGGGCTGAGAACCAACTGATCCACTTTTGACCCTTCTGAAGTTTCATATTGGGTGCAAAATTGTGGGTGGAGACAGAAAGGTTCCTGTATAAGCAACTGCCCTGCCACAGAGGCAGGCGAGGGGCCCCAGTGTAACCAGCTGCCCCGCCCCAGGGTGGCTGCATCTCAGCATTACAGGGTGGCTGTAACCAGCTGTAATATGACAGGTTCTGGGGGCACCACTGAGAGTCAAATGAGGGTGAATTGCTTAGAACCAGGGCTACTTACAGCTAGGGCACCAAAGCGGTCACAGGGCACTTCTGTTTGCCACAATGGCCAGCAAAAAGTCACACAAGCAATTCCCACTGTTTTGTCACCAAAAGGCAGTTTTTGGTGACAAAAAGTGCCAGTGTAGACAAGGCCTTAGACACTCCAGCTTTCCCTGTGCCAAAACCAGAACCACACCGCACACAGATGAGAGGTTATGTAAACCAGTGTCACCAACAGGTTCTTCTTATCCCAAGGGATCAGCCACATTCCCAAGTCAATTTACATGTCAGCTCTCACCCAAAGAGCACGTCACACCGATCCTTTAGACTCTAACAGCTAAAGGTTTATTAATAAAAAGGAAGAAATGGAGGAGAGTCTACTTGTTAAAGAAAATACATGACATGCACCAATCCCAAAGCTCCTGGTGCAGGCTCTTAGCAGAGATGGAACAAACTGCTGACTTAAGTCTCTGGGGTACGTGCTTTGTCAGGATGGGTCATCAGCCTTTCTGGGCCCAATTCAAAGCAAAGCTGCTTCTGAAGTGAGGAGCTGGAATGAAGACAAATGGAGGAGCCCCCAGGGCCCTTGTTCTACCCTTGCCCACATGGAGGGACTCCCATTGCTCTGGCTGTGTGAAGGACCTCCCAAAAGGGAGTTTGTCCCATGAGCAAGCCACCTGTCCATGGCCTTCTTAGGCAAGTGGCCATGAGGTGCGTTTGACTGCGGTTTGCATGTTCACAGGGGAGATTCCTTAGCTATGGGTTGTACCCGTAGGGCCCATTGCCCATGAAGTGCTGCTATTCACTGGAGAAGCCACCCTTCACAACAGGTGGGCAACGCCTGTTGCTGTCTCCCAGAAGCAAATACTTGAAATGCCAGCTCAGAGCCAATACTTCCCATGCGGAAACCATACATGACATGGGTCGTGTCAACAGACTCAGCTTTCCATAGACACCTCCCCTCGGCCCGCTTTGTAGGCAGGGTGGGTCAAACACGCCACAGTGGGTGCAACAATGATTTGCATGTTTATTTGCAAATCCAACCACATTACCCCACCCACCCCACCCCTGAGCTGGGTGCATCACCACACCAGAGGTGGCTGCATCTCAGCCCCAAGAAAAGGGGTCCCTGTGTAACCAGCCGGATGCCCTACAGATGGGCACATCTCAGGCAAGGGGGGTCCCAGTGTAAGCAGTTGTCCTGCCCCTGAGAGCCGGGCGAGGGGTCCCGGTGCAACCAGCCGCCCTGGCAGATGGAGACAGAGATGGATGGAGGTGGCCGCTGAACTCAGACATGGGGCTCCCCCTTGTGGTCAGTAGGAGGAAGCACGGGAGCCTCTGTCCGTGGGCGGAGCTCTGCCTCATCACATGCCGTCCACACATGGACCCATCAGATTCGGAGCAGTCCGCGTGCGGGCTCCGGGTCCTGCCACAACCCACTTCCCAAACTGTCCCTTCCCGGGTCAGACAGAGCTGCAGGAAGGGGTCCCTGTTCCCCATGACCCAGCCACCTGCCCCAAAAACAGCCACATCTCAGCCTGGGCGAGGGGTCCTGTGTAACCAGCTGCCTAGCTTCAGCTGTAATGGGGCTGGGTGCTCCAGCGTGGCCAGGGGAATGCCGAGACCAGGAGTTATAGTGCGAGGTAGATATGCTCTGTGTGTGTGTGTGGTGTGTGCACAAACCCCTGCGTGTGCATGTATTTTACATGCCTGTGCCTTGGTTTCCCTCTCTGTAGTATGATGAGAGGGGCACAGAGCAAGTGCCCTGCCCTCTCTAAGCCTTGGAGAACTGACTCGCCCCACCCATGGGGATGCCTCTCTTCTTTCTACTTCCCTGCAGTCAGAGAGGCCCAGTGCACCTGCCCCACCATCCCCAGACATAGGGATTGGACGAGGTGGTGCTGGAGAGGGGTGTGCTGTGTGGGCCCTCCCAATGGCACGTAAAGGCTCAGCGACTGCAGCCAACGTGCAGGAGGAGCAGGAATGGGGCAGGGCCTGTCCCCTCTAGAGGATACCGGCTCACAACTGGCTCCAGGGCAGGGACTGGCTGGCTCGGGGGGCAGGGAATGGGGCAGGGCCTGTTCCCACTAGGGGGCACCAGCTCCCGCCCAGCACCACAACAGGCAAGGGCTTGCTCAGGAGGGCAGGGAATGGATCACCGTGGGGGCTCTGACAGGTCCATATAGTTGCCCACATTCCCCTGACTTGGGCTCTTATCCCAAGTTTAGACACTGGACAAAGCTGCTGCCCCTCTCCCCGGTGTGAACCCCCCATGTGTCCAAGGGCCCCCATCCCTGCAGCTGGCAGGGGCGTGGGGGCAGGTCTGGGTGCTGCATACAAATGAGAGGTGAGGCAGGGGACAAAAGTTTATTGCCACAAGGGGATTCCGGGGGAGGGATGGGGGAGTTACCGGGGGTCAGTCACAGAAAGAAACCAGGGCCCAGCCTCTCCCCATTCTGTGCTAGCTCGGAGGGGGCGGGGGCAGGACTAATGCTAATACCAGGGGCTCATCCAGAGACAGCGAAGGCAAATGGAGGGTGAGGGGTCCCCCTACAAGTTGCTGCTCTGAGGAAGGGAGGCGGGATCCCTGCTCCTGACCTCCAGGGAGGGGTGAATGCGCTGGGGGTTGGGAGCAGCCTAGCGCTGGGGTGGGGAATACAGGCTCTGGGGCTACATTGGGGGCAGGCTGTAATGTAGTGAAGGTGGGGGGCTCTAGCGCCATAATGGGAGGCACTGGGGAGGCTCTAGTGCCAGGATGGGGGACAGATGGACTCTAGCACCACAATAGAGGGTGGACAGGCTCCAGTGCCGGGGGCTGCATGGGTGTGATGGGGGAGGGGGTCCTGTTGCAGGTGAATGTATAAATACATCTCCCTTTAGAAGACTCTATTGCACATTACTCAGTTTAGAGGCATCACTAGAGGGGTGGAGGAGGGGTTTAGGCCTGGCTGATGCAGGGGTGGGAGGATCAGAGCCCTGTACACGGGCTTCCATCAGCCATTGCTACGGCTCTGGAGACATGGCTACCACGATCCAGCAGTCAACCCGCCGTTGCCATGCCTCCTATTGCTAGGCTCCATCAACCATCACTGGGTTCTGCTGCCATGCCAAACGTCACCAGGCTCCGTCACCATGTTGACCATCACTGGGCTCTGTCACCATGCCAACCATCACCGTACCAACCATCACCAGGTTCTGTTACCATGCCAACCATCACCAGGCTCCGTCACTGGGCCAGCTGTTGCTAGGTTCCATCATCACCCCAGCTGTTGCTAGGCTACGGCAATCAAAGCAGGTCTGGGTGGCCATGCTAACCTTCGCTACCGGCACCTGGTTCTGTTGCCACGCCATTTGCAGCTCAGCTCCCTCGACTGTCACTAGGGCTTGCTGAGTGGGAGGGGGTTAGGTGGGTTGGGGCACATCTCCTAGGGCAGCTTGTCTTGGGGGGAATGAAGGCTCAGAAAGTGCTTCTGCAGGGCTGGGGGGCCTCCATGTCCCCCCAACTCCCTAGATGGTCACCTCCAGCAGGTACTGCTCAGTGTAGCCCTTGGCCAGCTCCAGCTGCAGGCCGGCCTGGCAGAACTCAGCCAGCTCACCCCAAAGCCCGGGTGCCAGGAAGAGCTGGCACATGACGTTGCCCCGCAGGGCAGGCAGGTGGGCCCGCAGATGGTGCAGCAGTTGGCTCTTGAGGTGGGTGGGGTGGTGGCCAAAGGTATCGATGTTGAGGTAGACCCAGTCCTCGCCCAGCGGGATGGGGAAGGGCTGGGTGCAGAGGGAGGCAGTCATGGGCCGGGCCTTGCAATCCACCACCCAGTACAGCTGCCTCTGCTCCAGCAGGGCCAGGTTGGCCTCACTCGGCTTGTAGGGCTGCCAGTCCTGGATGAGGGTGCTGTTGGGCAGCACCTCGCTCTGAAAGGCCGGGCTCAGCACCAGCGTCCGCACCTCGCCCGGTTCCAGCACCTCGGTGGGCAGAGGCTGGAATCCTCCTGCCTGCAGCTGGGCCACTGCCGCATCCAGCCGGGCCAGCAGCTCTGCCGCGTTGAACCGCACCAGCAGGATGCCCTGGAGCCGCCAGCAAGGAAACACGACAGTCACACCGCTGGGGGCCATGGGCTGCCTTGGGGGGGCAGGGAATGAGGCGTGGGTCCTGTCCCCTCTAGGGGGCACAGCCTCCCACCCAGCCCCACGACAGGGCCTGGTTGGCACGGGGGCACAATGGGGCAGGGGACCTGTTTCCTCTAAGGCAGAGAACCCAGGATTCCTGCCTCCTTCTCTATCCGCCCCCCCCCTCGAACTTCCCTCCCAGAGCTGAGATGAAAACCCAGGAGTCCTGGCTCCTCCTCCTGCTCCCTCCTCCCTGGGGCCCCTGATGCTCTACTTCCCTCTCCCAGTATCACATGCCAGGACGGATTTGCAGTAATTGAACTAACACTTCCCCCCGGCTCATGTGCCTGAGAAAGTGGGTCACCAGCCGCAGCCTTCCCAGGAACCAGACACTAGAGTGATGGGCAGAGTGGCAGAGTCCACCCACAGCTGCCCAGCATGGCTGATTCCAGTCCAGGGACATGAAGGGCTTGGGGGCCAGCAAGAACAGCTACCTAGTTGATCCAGGGACCCCCTGCCCTGGACAGCAAAGATACCCCCCCAGGCAGGAAGGGTTGGGGCCAGAGCGGTGGGCCTCTGGGTTCTGCACCCAGTTCTGGGGCCCCGGGCTCTGTGCTCGAGTTCTGGGGCCCTTGGGCTCTTTGCCCAGTTCTGGGGCTCCTGGACTCTGTGCCCGGTTGTGGGGGTCCCTGGGCTCTTTGCCCAGTTCCGGGGCCCCTGAGATCTTTGCCCGATTGTGGGGCCCCTGGGCTCTGTGCTCGGGTTCTGGGGTCCCTGGACTCTTTGACTGGTTGTGGGGCCCCTGGGCTCTGTGCTTCGGTTTGGGGCCCCTGGGCTCTGTGCATGGGTTCAGGGGGCCCTGGGCTCGGGTTCAGGGGGCCCTAGGCTCTGTGCTTGGGTTCTGGGGCCCCTGGGCTCTGTGCTTGGGGTCAGGGGGCCTCGGGCTCTGTCCTCTGGTTCTGGGTTCTGTGCCCGGTTCAGGGGCCTCTGGGTTCTTTTCCCAGCTCTGGGTGACCTCGGGTGAGTCATCACAAGGCTCTCCATCAGTGGGGGGAAGGGCTCTCCAGGTAGCTGGTCTCTTGCTGCGGGGGGTGGGAGGGTTGTGGTGCCTGGCACAATGAGGCTACGTCTAGACTGGCATGATTTTCCGCAAATGCTTCTAACGGAAAAGTTTTTCCGTTAAAAGCATTTGCGGAAAAGAGCGTCTAGATTGGCACGGATGCTTTTGCGCAAAAGCACTTTTTGCGGAAAAGCGCCAGTGCCAATCTAGACGCACTTTTAGCAAGAAAGCCCGATCACCATTTTAGCCATCGGGGCTTTTTGCAAAAAACAATTCTGGGTTGTCTACACTGGCCTCTTGCGCAAAAGCATTTGCGCAAGAGGGCTTTTGCCCGAACGGGAGCGTCATTGTATTTGCGCAAGAAGCACTGATTTTGTACATTACAAAGTCAGTGCTCTTGCGCAAATTCAAGTGGCCAGTGTAGACAGCTGGCAAGTTTTGTGGAAAAACTTGCCAGTCTAGACACAGCCTGAGGCTCTGACCTCAGTCAGGGACAGGACTCAAGTCCACCCCTAGTGTGGCACTATTGTAATGTGCCAAATAGCCCCTCTCCGCATGCCCCTACCCACCTGCGTGGTAATCAGCCGGTATTTCTGGAAGACCTTGGGGCTCAGGTAGTCGTCCCGCATCAGCCGCAAGACCTTGATGCTGGGGTGCTTCTTCTTGACCAGCTCAGTGCAGAATCGCTGCAGCACACCAGCCACACCCTTGCCCCGTTCCCAGGGCGCCACACGCAGCCCTTCTGCCAGCACCGTCTCCCCCGCGTCCACCACGCAGATCGACAGCAGCCCAATCTGGGGGGAGCAGAGAGTTAGTGTAAGTCACAGCCTGGCCACGGAACCGCTGCGGGAATTAACGAGGAGTGAATGCGGCACCACCAGCCGGAGCCTGGGACCAGAACCACCGCGGGAATTAATAAGGGGGGAGTGGGGCAGCACCAGCCAGAGCCTGGGACCAGAACCACCGCGGGAATTAACGAGGGGTGAATGGGGCAGCACCAGCCAGAGCCTGGCACCAGAATCACGGCGGGAATTAATAAGGGGGGAGTGGGGCAGCATCAGCCAGAGCCTGGGACCAGAACCACTGCGGAAATTAACGAGGGGTGAATGGGGCAGCACCAGCTGGAGCCTGGGACCAGAACCACTGTGGAATTAGCAAAGGTGGATGATGCTGACCGTGCACAAATAAATGCAGCAAGAGGCTACATTCACACCAGGGAGGTGACCCGGTATGAAAGTAAAGAGGAACTGGGTAGCAGGTGGATGTGGGTGCTAGAGATATTTTTCCCCTGGGCTGGGCTCCAGAAAGAGCTATGTCATCAGGCAGGGAGGCTCCCCACAAACCCATGTGAGTAAAATTCAGCCAGTGGCCCCCTGGGGATTTAGAGCAGGGGTGGGGAACTTCAGGCTCACCTGGATTCGGCCTCCACGGCTCGGGGCTTCCCCCAGCATTGAGGAGTCCACACTGATGCTCCAGCCCTCCCACCATCCCACTGCAGGGCTGGAGCACACAAAATCTACCAGCCTGGGCCCCCAGAGGCTCCAGTGTGTGAGGGGAATATGGGGAGCGTCCTTCTCCTGCTCAGTCAGGAGCCACAGCAATGAGTGGGTTTTGTCTGTTTTTGGTTTTTGCTTCTCACTTGTGCGTGGCCCCCAACTGATTTTTCTGTGGGTCAGTGGTCCCCTACCCAAAAAAGGTTCCTCACCCCTGCTCCAGAGCATCCAACACAAACCTGACACAGCCACAGCAGAGACCCCACTGCAGCGGGGCAGGTGGTGTGACCAGGAGAGGTGTTTGTCAGGGTTTGAAGGGGTTACCTGCAGGGGTGCACTCAGTGTCCCTGGCCTTTACTGGTTTAACCAGGGGAGGGGGAGGGAGTTTGTTGTTACAGGGACCAGCACAGAACTGGGGACCCCAGCGACTGGGGACCGGGAGACCCATCTGGGATGGCACGGCTGGGTCTGGCAGTGGGAGGCCAATGGGCTGTGGGGAGAAGACCCCGGTGACCTGCCCAGGTCCCAGCCAGGTCCTAGCCAGGAGGAGAAAGGACGGAGGAGAGGAGAGGTGGAGAAGAGGGGGGCCCAGGCGACAGAAGACAGAGGTCGGGGAGGGGCTGTTGGGGAGGGATATGGGGGCTGGGCTGGAAGGAGGGGGCTGCTGGACTGGGCAGGGGGAGCAGGCAGAGCCCACCTGGCTGCAGGGGAGACTCAGACGTGTTGGGCTGAGGGGGGCCAGGCCTACAGGTCTGAGTTCCTGTGCTGGGTTCAGTGCTCAATGAACCCGCCTGTGTGACGCTGGCGGAGAGTCACTCCGGTCTGAGAATAGGGCTGCACTAGCCCCCCTGCGAGTGGAGGCCCCAGAGCCCAGAGCGAGTAGACTCCCTGAGGGGCCCAGGGCAGTGCCAGGTGTGCTGGGAGCTCAGAGAGGGGCGGTCCCCAGAGACGGAGGGGTAACCCCCGAGACAGTGGCCCCTGGGATGGGGCGGTTATGCTGGAGGGGTCCCCCGGGGATCGTACAGGCCAAGCGTGGGCACCACCTGGGAGCCCGTGACAGGTGACCAATGAAGCTTCCTGCGCAAGGGACGGGTGGTCTGCGCAACACTCAGCACAAAGGGGGGCCCTGAGCTTGGGGCAGGGCGGATCCAAATCTTTCCTTTCTTTCCAATACAGGATGTTTTATTTCAACTGGATTTTTAATTTTCTTTGTTTCAAAAAAACGATTCAGAATGGCATTTGACCTCCCTAAAAACCCTGTTGCGGCCGAAAGCTTTATCTTCTCCTAAAGCCCTGAAAGGAAAACAAACAATGGCACCTCCTGTGGCATTAACGGCGCCGTTCCCAAACAGCTGGACTGAAGGGATGCCGTCTCCCCGGCCAGGTGTCGCTTTATGAACTGGGCCTGGCTTCTCAGCTGCCATGGTTTAGGCCAGTGGCTCTCCCCTTTCTGGAATGCTCCTTTCATCAGTGTGATTTGTCTCCCGCCCCTCACTTGAGCCACCTGGCCCCCGTGAGTGCTGGCTAGGCAAGGGCAGGCTGCCCTGACCGCGAGGGGCCCTGGGGCCTGTACTCAGGCGATTCGCCAGCCAAGGTAAGAGAGGCCCTGGAAGACTCGTGTACCCCACTGGCAGACTCCAGCCACCCCTGCTTGATAACCACTGGTGCCACGCAGGGGAACTGCTCTGGCCATGAGCCATCTGGGGAGCTGAGTCAGTGGTGCTTCAGGAGACTCACGGGGCATTGATTTCCGCTCCAGCGACTGCAGCCTGACCAAAGCACCGGAAAAAAGGGAGCCAGAAAGGCCTCCGGTGCCTAGCCCCAGAGGCCAAGCAGAAAGCTTAGGTCGCTAGCCCCTGGCTTCGCTGCTGTGCAGGGTGTTAGCCCTGCCTCCTCGGCACAAACAGCCAGGCCACACGTAGCACACAGGCCTTAGCTGTAAGCCTCCCGGGTTTCATGGCTAGGCCCGTGGGTCTCAGTCAGGTGCAGGTGTCCCTCTGGGATCCTCCTCCAGCTCCGCTGGAGTGCTGCCCAGCTTCCCAGCAGATGGCAGGAACAGCCCAGCATGGTCAGTGCCACCTGACTTCCTCCAGACAGGACCTGTTCAGGTGGCTCTATGGCCTGCTACAGACGGAAAGACAGGTACGTTTGTCAGCTGTTGTAATTCCAGGGCCACAAAGGAGACAGCAGTGGCTGGCTGAGAGCCACTAGCTGTCCAAACTGGGAAGCTGGAGGTTCAGGGAGGGGAAACTTGAGGGTGTGCCCCCTCACTGGGGCGGGCAGTCGGGAAAGGTTTGGCGCTGTGGGCTGAGAGCAAGCCGTGTGAACGTACCTGGTGCGGGAAAAAGAAGTGAAGTACAAGGAAAAGCCGGTGAAAAGGAAGGATATAAATCATGCCGCCCTGGCTTGCATCAAGGGGGCTCTGAGAGATGCTCAGCACAGCGGGGGCCTGGATCTCGGGGGGGACGGGACTGTGCAGCCCCCGGCATGATGATGGGGGGGGGGCAAGATGAGTCATCCCTGAATTACAGCCTGATTAAGGCACATGCGAGCATGACTCATTCCTGCGCCAATCCACCGGCAGGGGCTGGGCTGGTGATGCCCAGGGCAGATATAAACACAGGAGAGGGGAGCTGTGTTTGCTCCGTGCCATTCCCCCCAGCCTGGGAGTCTCCTGGCCTGCTGGCCCTTGTCACCCAATCTCCTGGCCTTGCTACAGCTGCTCCCACGGGCCTGATCCCAGATGGGTCTGGGCAGCACCAGCCCCACGGGGCCCTGCCCCAGGGTTTTCAGCATTACCAGACTAGATGTGACAAAAGATGACTTGCAGCGTATTTGCCCCTGTCTCAGGCGACTGCCAGACCTGGCTCTTGGCATTTCCTGCAGCCCCTGAGAACTCACTTGGTTGGTTCCCATGGGCCGGGTCTGAGTGAGACACTGCTCACACCAGGCATCTGTGACTGGGCAGAGGGCACACGGTGCCCACCCTGGTACCCCCCCAAGTGTTGAGCACAAAGACCAATTCGCTCCTGTGTCACCCATTTCCATGGGCTCAGCGCTGAAGCCACGTTAGCTCCACGCCCGCTGGCCCCCTGCGGCACGTGGCTCCAGCGCCATGCCTGGCCTGTCATGGCTCAGCAGGGCAGAGGGAGCAGGGGCCGGGGTTCATGGGCACCATGCCCAGCTCTGGCTCTGACGCAGGCTGATCTATATCAACCAGTGACAGGGGTCGATACCGCCGCAGCTCAAAGCAGGTCAGCACAGGCAGCCCGCTGGGAGATGAGAAATGGGGCAGGGGGCGGGGCTGCGGGGGGAACAGAGGGAGGGCGCAGGCAGGACCGCTGGGATTCAGATCGCCTGAGAGAGCCTGTTTCTAGCTACACAGTGCGGGGATGGCAGGAACACAGGCCTCAGATTCAGCCACCTCTGGGGGGGGTATCAAGGAGGGCTGTTTACTTGGGGAGCTCTCAGCCAGCCTACTCCTCAGGCCCCGGTGCTCCCCACTGCAGGCACTGCCTGGTGCGGCTTCCCACTCACCACTTCTCCGTTCTTCTTGGCCAGCACCACGGTGCGGTTGGGCTCGTGGAGCCAGGTGTGGTAGCGGCTCGGGAGATAATCCAGGCCCCCGTAGATGCCCTTGGACATTGCCACAACCTCTTCAAAATCCTTCTCTGTCGCCACCACAAACTGCAGCTGCCCATCTGTGCTCAGTCCCAGCTCCAGCTTCATGCTGCCTAGCTAGCAGGGCTGCAGGGAGAAAGCACAGCCTTGGAACAGCCGCGGGTAGGGGACATTCACAGCCCCCTCCCCGCTCCCCATGCTCAACACAGGTGGTGAGTTTCTGAAACAGCCACCTGGTGGCAGGGCGGCTGGTTACACAGGGATCCCTCACCCAGCGCGGAGATGCGGCCACTTCTGGGGCAGGGCGGCTGGTTACACAGGGATCCCTCACCCAGGGCGGAGATGCGGCCACCTCTGGGGCAGGGTGGCTGGTTACACAGGGATCCCTCACCCAGTGTGGAGATGCGGCCACCTCTGGGGCAAGGCGACTGGTTACACAGGGATCCCTCGCCCAGTGCGGAGATGCGGCCACCTCTGAGGCAGGGCAAGGATGCTTTTCAGCATCTGCACAAGAGGAAATAAAGATTCTGTGTCCAAGTGAGGTTTGATGGGAGACACTGTAACCTGCAGCCCCTGCTAGCCCAGCTTCCCACTGGGGCCCCTCACTCCCGACCCACTGCCTCTGCCAGCCCAGGCCTGCCCCCCCCCCACACTCAATACAGAGGGGTCCCCAAGCAGATGCTGCTTGAGGGGGGTGTCTGGTTTCACCACTTCAGGAGCTGGCCGTTAATATTAAAGAGAACCTGAGGTGGCCTGTGGGGGGAAGATCACGGCCCCAGGGCTGGCTGAGTGCCAGCTGGGCTATGTGAGATGGAAACACCTGGCCTGGGAACCCAATCCACCACCCTGCTAAAATATTCATCCCAGCCCGGTGCAGGGAGTGCTTTGGAGATGGGCAGTGGGGTAAGGATGGAGGGGAGGGGTGCAAAGAGACTTAGGGGCACAGGGTCGACCCAAGGGTACAGAGAATTGAGGGACAGGGACCACACCCATGCTGGTTCACTCCTGTATCCATCCAGACCCAAGTCACACACACCTCCACCCCACCCCCATTTGTTTTCTGTGTCACTGGGAGCCTTAGGGGCTGCCCCACGGCTGGGTGCCTTTGTCAGAGGAGTCAGTCCCATTCCCCTCTCCCAGGCCAAGCCCATCCTCCTGGTGTCTGGCCTCCCTGAAAACATCTTGGAATCCTAGAACTTGAAGGGACCTTGAGAGATCATCAAGTCCAGTCCCCTGCCCTTACAGCAGGACCAAGCACCATCCCTGACAGGTGTCTGTCTAACCTGCTCTTAAATAGCTCCAGAGATGGAGATCCCACACCCCCCTAGGCAATTTATTCCAGTGTTTAACCACCCTGACAGGTAGGCAGTTTTTCCTAATGTCCAACCTAAACCTTCCTTGCTGCAGTTTAAGCCCCTTGCTTCCTGTCCTAACCTCAGAGGCCAAGGAGAACAATTTTTCTCCCTCCTCCTTGTGACACTCTTTTACATACTCGAAAACTGCTCTCATGTCCCTTCTCAATCTTCTCCTTTCCAAACTAAACAAGACCAATTCTTTCAGTCTTCCCTCATAGCTCATGTTCTCTAGACCTTTAATTATTTTTGTTGCTCTTCTCTGGATCCTCTCCAATTTCTCCACATCTTTCTTGACACATGGTGCCCAGAACAGAACACAATACTCCAATTGAGGCCTAATCAACGCAGAGTAGAGCGGAAGAATGACTTCTCCTGTCTTGCTCACAACACTCCTGTTAATGCAGCCCAGAATCATGTTTGCTTTTTTTCATCAATGTCACACGGTTGACTCAGATTTAGCTTGTGGTCCACTCTGACCCCTATATCCTTTTCTGCAGTACTCCTTCCCAGTCACTTCCCATTCTGTATGTGTGACACGGATTGTTCCTTCTGACGTGGAGAAATTTGCATTTGTCCTTATTAAACTTTGTCCTATTTACCTCAGAGCATTTCTCTAGTTTGTCTGGCCCTGCACTTTCCTCAACCCTTTTTGTGCCTTCAGTTAAAGGCTGTGCCAGGGCCCAGTGGCCGCCCGGTTTGTAGCCCCGGCTCAGGGGTTATTTGCAGCCTGGGAGATGTTTTCTCATTGGCTGTTTTATTGGCGATGCTGCTCGGCACCTGGCTGGCGGGTGCCGTTGACCCACCCCAGCCTCTCTTCAGGTGACACTCCATGCCCCGCCGAGCCAGGATGGAGCCCAGTGGGTAATGTGCAGGAGCCAAACCGAATAGGAGCCCCTGGCCTGGTGGTGGGAGAGGGATACCATGCAAAGTGTGGCCTGGGGGGTGAAGACAGAACTGCGTGGGAATGGGGTTTGATGGCACCGTCATGCGAGCCGACACCTGCCCCCCATCAGAGCCGACACCTGCCCCTCATGCGAGCTGACACCTGCCCCCATGCGAGCCGACACCTGCCCCCCATACGAGCCAACACCTGTCCCCCATCAGAGCCGACACCTGCCTTCCATACGAGCCGACACCTGCCCCCCATGCGAGCCGACCCCTGCCCCCCATACGAGCCGACACCTGTCCCCCATGCGAGTTGACACCTGCCCCTCATGCGAGCTGACACCTGCCCCCCATGCGAGCCGACCCCTGCCCCACATACGAGCCGACACCTGTCCCCCATGCAAGTTGACACCTGCCCCTCATGCGAGCTGACACCTGCCCCCCATGAGAGCCGGCACCTGCCTGCCATGCGAGCCGACATCTATCCCCCATGAGAGCTGACACCTGCCCCCCATGCGAGCTGACACCTGTCCCTCATGTGAGCCAACACCTGCCCCCCATGAGAGCCGACACCTGCCCCACATTCTCCAGAGGCCTTCATGGGCAGGGTCCCTGCCTAGACCCCCACAAACCAGATGGGAAGGGAGGTTGAAGCCCCCCATTGTGATAGAAGTATCAACCCTCCCAAGAGGAGTAACCCTATTAAATGAGCACATCCTAAAGTAATGGGCATATCTGTCCGGGGGGGTGGGGACTCTCAGTTAGCTCCCTGCTCTGCCCATGGGGGCCCACTTAGCTCCCCATGCTATCCTCGGGGTAGGCAGTTAGCGCCCTGCTCGGTCTCTGGGGCTGGGGGTGGTGGTTAGCTCCCCACTCTGTCCCGGGGGGGCAGTTAGCTCCCTGCTCTGTCCCGGGGGGTTAGCGCCCCACTCTGTCCCCGGGGTCACGGTTAGCTCCCCACTCTGTCCCCAGGGTGGGGGCGGTTAGCTCCCCGCTCTGTCCCAGGGAGGCAGTTAGCTCCCTGCTCTGTCCCAGGGGTGTCACGGTTAGCTCCTCATGCTGTCCCCAAGGGGGGGTTAGTTTCCTGCTCTGTCCCCGGGAGTTAGTTTCCCGCTCTGTCCAGAGGGGTTAGCTCCCCACTCTGTCCCGGGGGGGTTAGTTTCCCTCTTTGTCCCGGGGGGAAGGGGGTTAGTAAGGCCGGAGCCAAAAGGAGTGCCAGTTACCCGGTGAGGAGCTGGCAGGCCCCGTCACAAGCAGATGTTTGTCTGCCCCTCAGTGCCAAGGACACAAACTCGGCACCAGTCCTACTGGCCATGCTCACACACAGAGCGCACGCTTCAGATGGCTGCACGGGGACACCCAGCCTAGCACACGCAAGACTAGTCTGAGCAAAGGGATGAACGGGAACATTTCGTCTGAGACGTCAGGTTAACCTAATGTTTAAACGGTTTCTCCAAATAAGTGGGATCCTGGGCAGGACTTCTGGGTAGCCTAGCTGGAGTGGCTTCCAGCCCATGGGGCTTCCACGCCCAGCGGAGGCTGCCACTGGCTCCCAGCCCCAGCCACCCAGTTAGCATCACCCATTAACTGGTCATCTGTTAACATCCCTAATCTGTGCACAGGATTCAAGATGTGGGCGTACCATGGATTTATACAGAGGCAATAGAATATTCTCTCTCTTATTCTCTATTCCTTTTTTAATGATTCCTGACATCCTGTCTGCTTTTTTTACTGCTGCTGCACACTGAGTAGATGTCTTCAGAGAACTATCCACAATGACTCCAAGATCTCTCTCAAGTGGTAACAGCTAATTTAGTCCCCATCATTTTATATGTATGGGTGGGATTATGTTTTCCAATGCCCATTACTTTACATTTATCAACATTAAAATTCATCTGCTATTTTGTTGTCCAATCACTTAGTTTTGTGAGATCCTTTTGAAGCTCTTCACAGTCTGCTTTGGACTTAACTATCCTGAGCAGTTTAGCAACATCTGCCAATTTAACCACCTCACTGTTTACCCCTTTCTCCAGATCATTTATGAATATGCTGAATAGGACTGGTCCCAGTATGGAACCCTGCAGGACACCACTAGGTACCTCTCTCCATTCTGAAACTGACCATTTGCTCCTACCCCTTTTTCCTATCATTTAACCAGTTATCAGTCCATGAGAGGATCTTGCCTCTTATCCCATAACAGCTTACTGTGCTTCAGAGCCTTTGGTGAGCGACTTGTCAAAGGCTTTCTGGAAATCTAAGTGCATTATATCCACTGGATCTCCCTTGTCCACATGCTTGCTGACCTCCTCAAAAAACTTTGGTAAGGCATGATTTCCCTTTACCGAAACCACGTTGATTTTTCCCCAACAAATTATCTCCATATATGTGTATAACAATTCTAGTAATTATAGTTTCAACTAATTTGCCTGGTACTGACATTAGACTTACCAGTCTGTAATTGCCAGGATCACCTCTAGAACCCTTTTAAAATATTGGCATCATGTTAGCTATCTTCCAATCATTAAGTACAGAAGCTGATTTAAAAGATAGGTTGCAAACTACAGTTAATAGTTCCGCAATTTCACATTTCAGTTCTTCCAGTACTCTTGGATGAATGGCATTTGGTCCCGGTGACTTGTTACTGTTAAGTTTATCAATTTCTTCCAAAACCTCCTCTAATGACACCTCAGTCTGGGACAATTCTTCAAATTTGTCACCTAAAAAGAATGGCTCAGGTTTGGGAATCTCCCCAGTATCCTCAGCCGTAAAGTCTGATGCAAAGAATTCATTTTGTTTCTCTGCAGTGACCTTATCGTCTTTGAGTGCTCCTTTAGCATCTCAATCATCCAGTGGCCCCACTGGTTTTTAGCAGCTTTCTGCTTCTGATGTACTTTAAAAAATTGCTATTACTTTTGGAGTTTTTTGATTAGCTGCTCTTCAAATGCCTTTCCAGCCTTCCTAATTATAATTTTACACTTAATTTGATTGAGTTTATGCTCTTTTCTGTTTTCCTCACCAGGATTTAACTTCCACTTTTTAAACAATGCCTTTTTATCTCTTACTGTTTCTTTTACTTGGTTGTTAAACCACAGTGGCACTTTTTTGGTTCTCTTACTGTGTTTTTTTAATTTGGGGTGTACATTTAAGTTGGGTCTCTGTTATGGTGTCTTTGCAAAGTTTCCATGCAGCTTTTAGGGATTTTACTTTTGGCACTGTACCTTTTAATTTCTGTTTAACTAACTTCCTCATTTTTGGGTAGTTCCCTTTTCTGAAATTAAATGCCGCAGTTTTGGGTTGCTGAGGTGTTTTTCCCACCATAGGGATGGGATTATATTATGGCCACTATTTCCAAGTGATCCAACTATAGTCACCTCTTGGACCAGACCCTGTGCTCCACCTGGGACTAAATCAAGAATTACCTTGTGGGTTCCAGAACCAGCTGCTCCAAGCAGCAGTCATTTAAGGAGTTAAGAAACTTTCTCTCTGCATCCCGCCCTGAGGTGATGTGTCCCCAGTCACTGTGGGAATTGTTGAAATCCCCCACTATTACTGAATTTTTTATTTTGATTGCCTCTGTAATCTCCCTTAGCATTTCACAGTCACTCTCACTCTCCTGGTCAGGTGGGCAGTCAGACATCCCTGCTGCTTTATTCATATTATCAGAGCATGGAATCCATAGAGATTGTATGGAACAGTTTGGTTGATTTACAATATTTACTTCACTTGATTCTGCCATTCCCCCACCCCATCATGACCAAGTCTGCCCTTTCGATCGATTTTGTACCTTGGTATGACTGTGTCCCATGGATTGTCCTCATTCCACCACGTTTCCATGCTGCTGATTAGATCAGTGTCCGCACTGAGTACGAGGTGGTCCAGCTCACCCGTCTTAGTCTTTAGATGTCTAGCGTTTGTGTATAAACACTTTAAAAACTTGTCACTACCTAGCAGTCTGCCATTACATGGTGAGACTGAATGGGACTCTCCCTTATTTGACTGTTTCTCATCTGATCTCACCCACAGCTGATCATCTTCCAGCCACAAAGCACAAAGTCAGATGGCAAATGGGACTATGGTGTCTGAAATATCAGGAAAGGACAAGGGGAGGTAACACACATGTCCTGCTAGGTGAGGTGTGGATCCCAGATTGTCTGTTTCAGTATATAAATGTTGGGCTACCTCACCTGAACTCTATCCGGCCGAGGGGGCCATGGGAAAATCTGCCACTGTCTGAGCTGTGTCCCTTGTAACGAGCACATGGGTGTTAGCCTACCTGTAGACAGCTGAGCCCATAACATACAAGAGGAGCACATGCATGTCGCCAAACAGTTATCAGCACTGAACAAACCAAGATAGCTTGCAGGCCACCTCCGCAGTGACTTCTAACCAACGGGGGGTTTTAGCCATGTCCTAGAGAATTAAAGCAAACCCCCAACACCCAATATTTCCTTTAATTTTGTCCATCAACGTGCAGAATAAATTGTGTTATGTGCACCGAGTCATGTGCAGATGTGCACCACCAATAGAAAAAAACCACCTAGCTGTGGGCGCTCTGCGAATCAGCTGGGTGGCTTTGGAATCTCTCCTAAGCGGCCACACAAGTACTCAGCTTATAGGGAATGCAGCTCCACCTCTGGGTCCACCCATGCCTGGAACTGAACCAGGATCGCTTTCCCTCCCTACCAGGTAGGGACCCAAACAGCTGGCCCAGGGCTCTGGCCACCTGCCTCCACGTGTGGGGGAGGGGAGAGATGCCTGCAGAGGAGCAGACGGGGTGTGGAGTAGGGTGTCCTGGGGAACGGGAGGAGGGATGACATGTTTGGTAGGGATCACAGGAGGTTGCATTGGGTCCCTCTGCCTAGCCCCTGTCCCTGCCCACTTTGGGAACCAAGGATAAAGTATCTCAGAGCCTCTTGGGGGGTCACCCCCAGGCCCTGGAAGAAGCCATGCGGGGAGGGATGGGGAAGAGTCTGAAATTGGGGAGGAACAAGGCCAGAACCCCCAAAAAAACCCTAGTGAAGGAGACAGAATGAGGGAGGGAAGGGGACATAGCCATAGGCTGTCAGGGCAAAGGCTGGGGCAGAGGCGAGCTCAGGGAACTGGACTTTGGAGGGGGTTGAGTTGGGAGAACCTGGGGACAGGTGGGAGATGGGGAGACACAGGGATAGGTGGGGGATGCAGAGATGGGAAGACATAGGACAGGTGGGGGCACAGGGATGGGGAGACATGGGAACAGGTGGGGGGATGCGGGGATGGGGAGACATGGGGACAGATGGGGGATGGGAATGGGGAGACACAGGGACAGGTGGGGGATGCAGGATGGGGAGACATGGGACAGGTGGGTGATAGGGAGACACAGGGACAGGTGGGGAATGGGGAGACAGGTGGGGATGCGGGGATGGGAGACATGGGGACAGATGGGGATGGGAATGGGGAGACACGGGGACAGGTGGGGATGCAGGATGGGGAGACACAAGGACAGGTGGGGACACGGGGATGGGGAGACATGGGACAGGTGGGTGATAGGGAGACACGGGGACAGGTGGGGAATGGGGAGACAGGTGGGGGATATGGGGAGACACGGGGACAGGTGGGGGACACAGGGATGGGGAGACACGGGGACAGGTGGGGGACGCAGAGATGGGGAGACACGGGGACAGGTGGGGGGATGTGGAGATGAGGGCAAAGGGCCTGGCACATCCACAGTCCTTGCCCCCTCAGCACCGCCCTGCGTCCCTCCCCATGGCCAGAGCTCCGGGGCCGTGTGAGCGGCTGAGTATGGGGGACAGTCTCCCCCCCACCCAGCCTTTGCCCCGGGGAAAGCGCGCGGAGCAGAGGCAGGATCGGGCCCCTCGGGGACCCAGGGGTCCGGGTAAGGGTGGCGGTTCCCAGGTAACAACGCCCAATGAGGTTGTGCCAGTCGAGCGGGGAGACCCCCCGCAGCTCCCCTCCCTCCCCAGCAGCCTCCCCCTGGATCTGCCTCCCCCGCAGGCCCCAGAGACTCCCCGCACATCCCGTCCTCCAGCCGCGCCACAGCCCCCTTCCCTGAGCCCCTACCCAAGCAGCCAGCCGCGGGGCCTGGAGGTCCCAGCCCCCGGGGTCCTACCGGAGCAGCTGGCGGGTCAGGTCCCTCTTCCCGCAGCATCCCCGCGGCAGCGCGGCTATAAAGGGGGCGCCAAGCCCCGCCCCGCCCCCCAGCTGGCGGAGACTCGGGGGCGGCATCACGAGCCCGCTGATCTCCCCCAGCCTGTGCGTCATCGCTCGGAGAAAGTGACCTGGCAGGGAAGGGGAGAGGAGGGAGCCTGGGCTGCAAGGGAGGGGGCCAGGCTGCCGAGTGCTGTGCCCCATGGACCCCCATAACAAAAGGCTTCAGACCCCCCTGCACCCCAATTGCCTGCCCTGCACCCCCTCCTGCACCTTCCCTACACACACCTGGGAGGCTGTGCCCCAGGACCCACATAGCACAGCTCCAGATCCCCTACATCCCAGCCAACACCCCCCAGCCCCTCACAGGGAGGGCAGAACCCCTGGGACCAAACCCCTTCCCCCTAGATACCCGTCACCCCTGGCTGTTGCCCCCAGTCCCTCCCTAAGTCAAACCTGACTCTGTCACCACCCCCCACTACCCAGCCCCACTCCTGAGCCAGCAGCCCCCCTCTCCCACTTCTCCCATCCTGGGCCCAGCCCTCCCTCCACACCCAGACCTAGGCAAGGCAACCCACATACCATCTGCTCTCTGACCCATAACTATTCTCCCCCATAACCTCCCTTCCCTCATAACCACCCTTTCCCCTTTAAACTACTCCTCCCCATAATCTTCCTGCCCCACAACTCCTGCCCCCATCTCTTATAGCCTCCCTGACCCATAACCCCTTCTCCTTCCCATAACCTCCTGACCTATAATCCCTGTCCCCTTCCCCATAAGTTCCCTGACCCACAACCTCCCCAACACAGCCTACACACACCTCCCCTCTACTACCCCAACCCCACATCACCAAACTGGGGTGGGGAGCAGCCTGAATAGGGCCAGCCTTAGGGAAAATTGTGCCCTGGGAGAACTTGCATTTTGGCTCCCCCCACCTCTAGCTCCCTGAGCTCCCCCACTCCATCGCCCCGGGGGACCCCGCTGCCTCTCCAGCATTAATTTGCATTGAAAGAGGTGCCAGGGCTCAGCCCTGGCCAAATTAAGCACTGGCAGGGTGGCCTGATACCGGGGGTGCCAGCCCAGCGCCCAGCTGGGAAGGACGTGCTGGCGCCAGCAGCAGCACAGACTTAGGGGAGGCCTGGCATGAGGGGTGGTGCCACCCTCACGTCTGCGCAGCTGCTGGAGCTGGTACTGCCCAGGGCTTGGTGTGTGGCTCAAGGCGAGAGCTGCGCCCCTCTGGCTACTTGGCTCACCAGAGGTGCCATTTCAGGTTGGGGGGGCAGGGCAACCTTTTACCATGAGCCCAGGGGACACTCAGTCCCCTTCAGAGGACAGGCAGGGGGTAGCTAGGGGCTTTGTGAGGCCAGGAGGTAGTTGAGGGGGCAGACGGGATAGGTGGGGCTGTGTAGGCAGGGAGTAGCTCGGGGGTAGGCAGGGGGTGGCTAGGGGCCATGTGAGGGCAGAGGATAGCTAGGGGCTGTGTGTGGGCAGGATGTAGCTCAGGGGGGTAGCTAGGGGCTGTGTGAGGGCAGGAGGTAGCTCAAGAGGCAGGCAGTGGATAGCTAGGGGCTGTGTGTGGGCAGGGTGTAGCTCAGGTGGCAGGCAGGAAGTAGTTCAGGAGGCAGGCAAGGGGTAGCTAGGGGCTGTGTGAGGCCAGGGGATAGCTCAGGTGGCAGGCAGGGGGTAGCTAGGGGCCCTGTTCCCTGAGGGCTCCCCCGCAGTCCCTGTCCCCCGAGGGCTCTGCCAGCCACAGAGCTGAGTTTCCCACTCCAGCGGCTCTTACCAGGTGTGTGAATAAAAGGGGCTGGGAGCTGAGGGCTGCTCAACCCTCTGCACCAGCCACAGGAGAGGCACAGGGCTGCCCTCCACTGCCCAGCTCTGGCTCCGGCTCCTGCCTCCACACCAGCCGGGGGTTGGGAGAGACCAGTGTGGGTCTGGCCCCGGCATTGCTCCCTTCCACTGAAGTTGGGAGTGGCAACATCCCCAGTGTCCTCAGCTCTGCCTATGGGCTCTGGGGCTTCTGCTGCACAGAGAGTGCCAAGGGTCTGGGATTCAGCCCTGCTGCTCCTGGCTACAGTTTAGAGGACTGGGGCTCCTGCTTGCAGCTCCTGGCTACATTAGTGACAGGGAGGGAGAACACCAGGGATCAGGGCTTCAGCCTGGGGAGAGGGGCACGCCCAGAATGGGGGCTTCAGCCCTGAAGCTCCTATTTTCAACCCTGCAGCCTCAATCAGCAACTGCCCTCTCTGCTAATTGGCCAGCAGGGGAACAAAAGATATGGGACAATTTACCCCCTTTTTAAAAAAAAAGGCAGGACTCTGGAAAGGGGCTTGAATAGGGGACTGTCGTGTGGAAAACGGGACAGATGGTCACTCTCTCCAAAGGCTGATCTCTGTCACCAACCAAAGTTGGTCCAAAACAAAACTCTTGGAGTGTCAACTTCTACTGGCCATAAGCAATGGTCTGGGCTCCCCCAGACAACGGTGAGTGTTAAAAATGCTCAAAATACAGAAAGCCTCTACACCAGGGCTATGTCTACACTGGCGGCTTCTTGCTCAAGAACATGTTGCGCAAGGGTTCTTGTGCAAGAACTCTTGCACAGGAAAACATCCACACTGCCATGTGCGAGCTGTGCTTTTGCGCAAGAGCATCCATGGCAGTGTGGATGCTCTCTTGCGCAAGAAAGCTCTGATGGCCATTTTAGCCATAGGGCTTTCTTGCACAAGAAACCCCTGCCGAAGCGTCCACACTGCCCTCTTGCGCAAGAGCTCTTGCGGAAGAGAGCTTACACCTGTTAGAAAAGAGCATAGCTCTTGCACACGAAGCCCTCTCTTACCACGCCGTACTGTAAATCTTCTTGCGCAAGAGCAGGTGGGCAGTGTGGATGCTCTGAGGAAGAACGGCCGTTCTTGCGCAATAACCCGCCAGTGTAGACATAGCCAAACTGTTTCTATTACATGTTAAACAGCGCATTGGACCAAGCCAGAGTAGCAGTGGTGAAAGGGGGTGGGGGTAGGGGCAGAGCCTGGATCCCCACTAGAGCTCTCAGCCTTAGGCCCTGATCCGTGTGACTTACAATTTCATTCTCGGCTCCTCACAGCGAGAGCAGGAACCCCAGTGACTGCCAGCGGTTTGCAAGGGATCGGGGACGGAGAGGCACTTCCTTTCATGCAGTGTAGACATGACACAACGCTGTGCCCATAAGGCCCTGCCCCGCGCCATTGCAACGCACTGTTAAGTACCACTTGGAGTGGGAACAGAAACAGCTACAAGAAGAGAGCGCGGGGCTGTGGATGAGAGGGAGAGGCGCAATGAAAGGCAAATGGGTTTCAAGAAGGTCGCAGCAGGCAGGCAGGCAGGCAGACACCACCCATTCCCACTCCTGTTCAGATGTGGGCTGGGGCAGACACATGGGTCAGCTGATCTCAGACTCATTTGTTGCCCTGCACACCCACCTGCCAGAATGTGAGTGCAGTGTGTTGGTGCAGGTGCTGTTTTGCTCTTTGTTTACCTCTGGTGTTCAGGTCCCAGGCTTCCCCCCAGCAAACAAGAGCCCTGGCAGAGAACAGGAGTGGGCGGGGGGGGAGGAGGCATAATGTGACCTAGTTTAAGGAACATCTTTTTGGAGCAGGTTCCAGAGCTTGTCTCTTTCACCAGCCATATTTGGTCCAATAACAGACGTCACCTCACCCGCCTTGTGGCTCTCATCAGGGGTACCCACAGGACTACAAGGAACCAGCGAACCCCATGAAGTGTCAGTAGCATGTCAAGATTAACCAGATACAGGCCTGGTTTGTGCAGTTAACTGTTCTTTCCCTAGTCCAGGTGAGAAGTTTAGATCCCTGAATTTGGACTCTTAACAAGTTTTTAAGCAGCAATTTTTCTGCTTTCGCTGTGTGTAAATTTCGATGATTACTGATGGAAACGTGTTTGTGGATTTGTGTGTGTGTGTTGAATTCCATAGCTAATTTCCAAGTTATTGGGGAAAAAACCAAAAACAAACACAAAAAAACTCTTACAGCAGTGGTTCCCAACCTTTTTGAGCATATGGACCCTTTTCAATCTATTAAAATGTCACAGACCCCCCCCCCTTTCCTGGGGGAGGGAAAAAAGAAAAGGAAAAGAAAAGTAAGTGGTGGGCCCAATCCTTATTTGTAAACTTTCCACAGGCCTCCTGCAATACTGTCACAGACCACCAGGGGTCCACGCCCCACAGTCTGGGTGCCACGGCCTTCGAGTTTTCAGGTGCCCGAGTGTCCCCTTGGCTCACGGTAAAAGGTTGCCCTTCCCCCCAACTAGGGTTGCAAGATTGTTTTGACAAAAATACCGGACACACTTGATCTCAGATGGCGGGGGGAACCGGCCGCGGGGAGTGGGGCTGGTTGGGAGAGGGTCGGGAGCGGGGCTGACGGGGAGATCGGGGAACCAGCTGGTGGGAAGCAGGGCTGGTTGGGAGGGGATCGGGGAGCGGGGCTGGCATGGGAGATCGGGGGAACCAGTCGGCAGGGAGCAGGGCTGGCCGTGGGAGATCGGGGGGGAGGGGGGCCGGGAACTGGCCAGTGGGGAGCAGGGCTGGCCGGGAGGAGATCGGGGGCAGTGGGGCTGGCCAGGAGGGGGTTGGGGGGAACCAGCTGGCAGGGAGCAGGGCTGGCCTGGGCGCACACAGATCCCAGGGTGCTGCCCATCCCGCTCACGGTCCCGGTGGGGCGCATGGGCAAGTCCGGCCCCGGGGATTCCATCCCACCCCGGCCCCACCCCTCCCCCTCTACTGCGTAGTTACGTTCTGCCTGGCTGGCAGACACACTCACGCAGTGTCAGTGTGTCTACCAGCCAGGCAGTACGCAACTACGTACTGATGCTCATGATAATAATAAAACTTCCTTACTTAGAAAATACTGGACATTTCTATGTCCGGTATTTTCTCAATTTGTTTCCCGGACAGAAGGCTCAAAAACCGGACTGTCTAGTTCAAAACCAGACACCTGGCAACCCTAGGCCCCCAACCTGAAATGGCACCTCTGGTGAGCCAAGTCGCCAGAGGGTGCAGCTCTTGCCTTGAGCTACACACCAAGCCCCAGGCAACAACAGCCCCAGCAGCTGCACAGACGTGAGGGTGGCACCACTCCGCATGCCAGGCCTCCCTTTAGGGTTGCCAGATACTTTCACAAAAAATCCCAAAAATGGCAGGAATGTCCCCGCCGGCCTTCCGTCCGAGAGAAACAGAAAATACCGGACATTTTACATGTCCAGTATTTTCTGGATTTGTTTACTGGACAGGGCCAGAAATAATGGACTGTCTGGGCGAAAACCAGACACCTGGCAACCCTGCCTCCCTTACGTCTGCACGGCTGCTGGTGCCGGTGTGTCCTTCCCAGCTGGGCACCGGGCCGGCACCCCCCGGTATCCGGCCGCCCTGCCAGTGCTTAATTTGTCTCTTTCAATGCAGATTAAAACTGGGGGGGCAGCCGGGCCCCAGGGGCATTGGCGCGGGGGAGCTCAGGGAGCCGGGGGGAGCGGGGAGCCAAAATGCAAGTTCTCCCAGGGCACAATTTTCCCTAAGGCTGGTTGCTCCCCCCAGTGTCTGCAGCCTGGCTGCAGGTGAGGCCACGTGGGATGCAGCCAGTGAGCCCCTCCCCCGCCCCAGCACTTGGGCCTGGGCTACAGCCCTGAGGAATAGCCCCAGATCCAGCTTAGCCTGCAGCCCACCTTGTGGCACAGTGGCAAGGTTTCCGACCCCTGATGGGAGGGCTGCGTGTTTGAGGCAGGCTGCTTTTCCTTTGTGTTGAGCCCCCTGCACACTGCAACACAACACCTTCCCGCACACCCCTCCCCTGCCCAACACAGCACACGGTCCTGCACCCCACAGCCCCTTCCCTCCCCTGCACCACACACACAATGTACCCTCCTGCATGCTGTAACACAACACACCTTCCTGCACACTGCAACCTGCTTCCTTTCTCAACACACAGCCACATACCATACTGCACACTGTAACCCCTGCCCCGCCCCTCCTCTGTGCACAGCTACACATGGCAACATAATATATCATCCTTCAGTGCACAATGCTCTGCTCTCCCATGCACAACACAATGCATCGTCCTGCACACCACACCGCCCACAATGCAATACACATAATACAGGTCCTGCACACCACAGCCCTCTCCCTTCCCCTGTACACTAGAAACAGAATGCACCACAACCCCCTTTTCTCCTCTGCACACCACAACACAAACATACACAATGCAACACAACAAGGACAAGTGCAGAATCCTGCGCTTGGGACAGAAGAACCCCAAGCATTGTTACAGGCTGGGGACCAACCAGCTAAGTAGTAGTTCTGCAGAAAAGGACCAAGAAGGCTAATGGCATATTAGGGTACATGAGGAGGAGCATTTCCAGCAGATCCAGAGAAGTGATTATTCTCCTTTATTCGGCACTGGTGAGGCCACATCTGTAGTATTGCGTCCAGTTCTGGGGCCCCACTACAGAAAGGATGTGGATTCATTGCAGAAGGTCCAGTGGAGGGCAACCAAAATGATTAGGGGGCTGGAGCACATAACTTCCAACAAGAGGCTGAGGGATTTGGACTTATTTAGTCTACAGAAAAGAAGAGTGAGGGGGGATTTGAGAGCAGCCTTCAGCTACCTGAAGGGAGGTTCCAAAGAGGATGGAGAGAGGCTGTTCTCAGTTATGGCAGATGGCAGAACAAGGAGCAATGGTCTCAAGTTCCAGTGGGGGAGGTCTAGGTTGGATATTAGGAAAAAATTATTTCCCTAGGAGGGTGGTGAAGCATTGGGATTGGTTCCCTAGGGAGAGGGTGGAATCTCCATCCCTAGAGATGTTTAAATCCCGGGGTTGACCAAGCCCTGGCTGGGATGATTTAGTTGGGGTTGGGCCTGCTTTGGGCAGCGGGCTGGACTAGGGGTGTCACAATGTAGTTGATTAATCAATTAACCAATAAGCAAAAGTGTATAGGTTAATGCTATAGACTATGTGCATTTCCCTCCCCCCACTCTTGCCAGTAAATTTGTTAGCAGGCTGACCAGCAGGCCAGCTCAGTTCTGGCTTGCGCTGGGTCCAGAAGCTCAGACTCACCCCCCTTAGACAGGGCTGCCACCCCACACTGCTGCCTCTTTATCAGAGGCCGCAGCACTGGGCAACAGGCAGCCGGTCTGCAAGGGGAGCTGGTTTTTAAACTGACTCTCCTCGTGGACCAGCTCCCGCCTGGCACCCTGCACTGCTGCCTCTGATACCCTGGCTGCCGGCCCCGCTCCTGGAAACTATAGAATAGTCGACTAACCGATAAAAATTCATGGGGTTAGTCAACTAGTCACTTAAGCAATATTTAACATCCCTAGGCTGGTGTGGATGACTCCTGAGGTCTCTTCCAGCCCTGAGATTCTATGGTTCTATGATTCTAACACATAACACACGTCCTACATATCGCTGCTCTCTCCTCCCCGCTCTGTACTGCAGCACAATGCATAGAATCATAGAACCATAGAGCTGGAAGAGACCTCAGAAGGTCATCAAGTCCAGCCCCCTGCCCTAGGCAGGACCAATCCCAACTAAATCAACCCAGCCAGGGCTTTGTCAAGCTGAGACTTAAAAATCTCTAGGGATGGAGACTCCACTACTTCCCTAGGGAACCCATTCCAGTGTTTCACCACTCTCCTAGTGAAATAGTTTTTCCTAATATCCAACCTGGACCTCTCCCACCACAACTAGAGAACTAGTTCCTTGTTCTGCCATCCATCATTACTGTAAACAGCCTCTCTCCAGCCTCTCTGGAACCTCCCTTCAGGAAACCGAAGGCTGCTATCAAATCCCCCCTCACTCTTTGCTTCTGCAGACGAAACAGACCCAACTCCCTCAGCTTCTCCTCGTAGGTCATATGCTCCAGCCCCCTAATCATTTTGGTTGCCTTCCGCTGGACCCTCTCCAATGCGTCCACATCCTTTTTGTAGTGGGGGGCCCAGAACTGGACACAATACTCCAGATGTGGCCTCACCAGAGCCGAATAAAGGGGAATAATGACATCTCTGGATCTGCTGGCAATGCTCCTCCTAATGCAACCTAATATGCCATTAGCCTTCTTGGCTACAAGGGCACCCTGCTGACTCATATCCAGCTTCTCATCCACTGTAGTCCCCAGGTCCTTTTCTGCAGAACTACTACTTAACTGGTTGGTCCCCAGCCTGTAACAATGCTTGGGATTCTTCCGTCCCAAGTGCAGGACTCTGCACTTGTCCTTGTTGAACCTCATCAGATTTCTTGTGGCCCAATCCTCCAATTTGTCTAAGTCACTCTGGACCCTATCTCTGCCCCTCTATCTACCTCTCCCCTAGCTTAGTGTCATCTGCAAACTTGCTGAGGGTGCAATTCATCCCCTCATCCAGGTCATTAATAAAGATATTGAACAAAACCGGTCCTAGAACCGAACCTTGGGGCACTCCGCTAGAAACCGACCGCCATCCTGACATCGAGCCGTTGATCACTACCCACTGGGCCCAGCCTTCTAGCCAGCTTTCTATCCATCTTACTGTCCATTTATCCAATCCACATTCCCATAACATGCTGGCAGGAATATTATGGGAGACAGTATCAAAAGCCTTGCTAAAGTCAAGGTACATCACATCCACTGACTTTCCCATGTCCACAGAGCCAATTACCTCATCATAGAAGCTAATCAGATTGGTCAGGCATGACTTGCCCTTTCTGAATCCATGCTGACTATTCCTAATCACTTTCCTCTCTTCCAAGTGCCTCAAAATAGATTCCTTAAGGATCCCTTCCATGATTTTTCCAGGAACGGAGGTAAGACTGACCGGCCTATGGTTCCCTGGATCGTCCTCCTTCCCTTTTTTGAAGATGGGCACTACATTTGCCTTTTTCCAATCATCTGGGATCTCTCCCGATCTCCACGATTTTTCAAAGATAATGGCCAAAGGCTCCTCAATGACATTTGCCAACTCCCTCAGTACCCTCGGATGCATTAAGTCCGGACCCATGGATTTGTGTACATTTAGCTTTTCTAAATAGTTCCTAATCTGTTCTTTACCCACCAAGGGCTGTCCATCCTCATCCCATCTTGCGTCACTTAGCACATTAGTCTGGGAGCCCACCTTGTCTGTGAAGACAGAGGCAAAGAAAGTATTGAGTACTTCAGCTTTCCCCACATCATCTGTCACTAGGTTACCTCCTTCATCCAGTAGGGGCCGCACACCCGCTCTGATCACCTTCTTCTTGTTAACATGCCTGTAGAAACCTTTCTTGTTATCCTTTACATCCTTTGCCAGTCGCAATTCCAATTGTGCTTTCGCCTTCCTGATAACCCCGGCATTCTCGAGCTATACATTAAACCCCTCCCTGGTCATTTGTCCAAGTTTCCACTTTTTATAAGCTCCCTTGTTGTGCTTAAGTTCACCAAGGATTTCCCCCGTAAGCCAATCCGGTCTCCTACCATGTTTGCCTCTCTTGCTACCCATCGGGATGGTTTCTTTCTGTGCCTTCAATAAGGCTTCTTTAAAATACTGCCAGCTCTCCTGGACTCCTTTCCCCTTCATGTTAGCATCCCAGGGGATTCTGCCCATCAGGTCTCTGAGGGAGTCAACGTCTGCTTTTCTGAAGTCCAAGGTGTGTATTTTACTACTCTCTTTCCAGAAGCGTAGCGAGGGTGTTACGCGCCATGGGGCAAAGGAAAAATTTGCGCTTCCCCCTCCCCCGCCCGCTGCCATGTGGCAGGGCCCAGAACCTGGTGCACAGCTGAGCCTGACCCTGGGGGAGAAGGGGAAGGGAACTTGTACCGCATCTTCCCCCGGCCCCTCCAGTTTGGGGCCGGGCTCCCACATGCTCTAACCTGCCGGCGGAGATGGCGGAGATGGAGACGGGTCAGGCTAGGAGCAGAGAGGCAGGGAGGAGGCTCCAGCTGCCAGCGGCAGGCAGATTAGGAGCAGGCGAGCCGAGTGATGACAGGGGGAGCAGAATGGGATTAAACTGGCACCTCCCTAGCATGGTGCCCGGGGCAACTGACCCCTCCGGCCCCCTCGCTACGCCACTGCCCCCTGCAGATCTATCATCTTATGCATGTGCAAGATCTGTGAGAGCCGTCCCATGAATCTGCAGTTAGTATCTGCGGCGCCTGCTTCTGGGGGGTGTCTCAATGCTGCCACATTCACCTCCAAACTTGCTGGGCTTCCCAAAGCAGGCCCTTGCTGCAGACCCCCAAGGCATCCACAGGTCCAGTCTCCTTTCAATGGGCCCACTTCCCAGGGCTCATTGGTCTTGGATCTGGCTTCCATCCCCTTTCCAATCCTTGCAACTGCCCAGAGGTGCTCACCTTCCGCCTTATACATTCCCACCTCATTCACCCCACAGGGCCAGTCTCTGCCTCACTTGTCCTAGGGACTATTCTACCAAGACGTAATACAAAGTTTCCATGTAATACAAAGCTGTCAATACAACTCAATACAAAGCTAAAAACTTCAATGAGAGAATGCTGCAGGGAGACACCTCTGCCTGCCTCCACCGGTCTCCTCCAGAATCTACAGCCTCATCGCAAAGTGGGGGAGGGGAATGAAAGGGGCTGAGGCCCATCCAACAGGACTGAAGCAGTCATGAGCAAGCCATGCCCGGGAGCCATTCTCCTGTTCATTGCTGGTGCTGTGTTGCTTCAGGCACGCTGAAATGCAGTCACCTTTGGGGTGGGGCTGGACAGCTGTTTAACACCTGCACAAGGGGTTTCAGGCAGGGGGCAGTACGGGCTGCCTTCCTGCAGAGCCCCCGTCAGAACCACTGTGCCCTCCTGGTTTAGGAAAAGAATAAACAGGAGGATTGGAAATTAGACAGGGAATGAGCCATCCACATTAGGCCCCAACTGGAGTATCAGGAAAGATGTGGAGAAACTGGAGAAAGTCCAGAGAAGAACAACACAAAGATCTAGAGAACATGAGCTATGAGTCAAGGCTGCAGGAACTGGCCTTGTTTAGTTTAGAAAAAAGAAGACTGAAAAGGGACATGACAGCAGCTTTCAAGTATCTAAAAGAGTGTCATAAGGAGGAGGGAGAAAAATTGTTCTCCTTGGCCTCTGAGGATAGGACGAGAAGCAATGGGCTTCAATTGCAGCAAGGGAAGTTTAGGTTGGACATTAGGAAAAACTTCCTACCTGTGAGGGTGGTTAAACAATGGAATAAATAAATGGGATGAGCTAGTGCAGTGGTCTTCAACCTTTTAAGCACAAGATCACTTTTTAAATTTAAGTGCAATCGAAGATCTACCTCACACCCAAATATCCTTGCCCTGCCTTTTTTGTGCTCCTTCTCTGAGGCCCCCCAAGTCCCTGTACACTCCATTCTCCCTCCCCCATCCTCCCTCACTTTCACCAGGCTGGGGCTGAGGGTTGGGGTGCAGACTCTGGTCTTGGATTAAGGCAGTGGTCTCCAACCTTTTTAAGCATGAGATCACTTTTTGAATTTAAGTGCAATACAAGATCTACCTCAAACCCAAACACCCTTTTCCCTGCCTTCTTTGTGCCCCTTCTGGGGCCCTGCCCCCTTCTCACTCCATCTTTCCTCCCTCACTTTCACCAGGCAGGGGCAGAGGTTGAGGTGCAGG
The DNA here is from genome assembly GCA_019425775.1 of Rafetus swinhoei. Lineage (NCBI taxonomy): Eukaryota > Metazoa > Chordata > Testudines > Trionychidae > Rafetus > Rafetus swinhoei. The sequence goes on along the minus strand of CM033448.1, from coordinate 9,280,982 downwards.
CTCTGGTCTTGGATTAAGGGATTTGGTGTGCAAGAGGGGCCCTGAGCTGAACTTGGGGCAGGCAGTTGGGGTGCTGTGGCGTAGTGGGGGGTGCTGTCTGCTCTGTGACCCGGGGTCCCCCTGCGCTGTGATGGGAGATTCTCACTGACTCTCCCAAATGTGTATTAACCCAGACACCCAGGCTCAGCCTCCCAGGGAGGGAGACAAAGGAAGGAGGGCGGAGACCAGCACCTGGCTGGGGGGCAGGGCTGGAAGAGAGTTTAGTTTCTGTCTGGTATGATGGAAGAAGCAGCCTAAGCAACGGGCTGGGATTTAGGGGCCCAGTCTCCCCCATCTCTAGGGGGGGGCTGAGGCATCCTAGGCCTGCCCTGTAACCAGATTACATCTATGCTGTGCTGTATCCTGGAGAAGCAATAAACTCCCTCTATTCTACTGGCTGGCGGAGTCTGTTCATGCCACTACGGGGGTGCAGGAGACGGGGAAACCCCAACGCGCCGTCACAGGTGCCCAAGGAGGTTCTAGGTGCGGGCTCTGGGAGGGCATTTGGTGCTCAGGGCTAGGGCAGGGGCTTGACGTGAAGGAGGAGGTTTATGACTGGGGTCAGAGTTCGGGACATGGGCTCCAGCTGGGTACTGCTTCTCTCAGGTGGCTCCTGGGTGGTGGTGCAGGGGGGCTAAGGCAGGCTCACCCCGGCCTGGCCCATTCCCTAAAGCAGCCAGCAAACTCCATGCCAAGTCCTGTTGCTCTGTGGAGATAGGATACAGGGTGGGAGAGGGGGCACCTTGGCATAAGCCCGGGCTTCATTTGCAACTTCGACTGCCTACATTAGCCTCCCTAGTTCGAACTAGGGGACTAGTGTAGACATACCCTATGATACCTCCTTTCACGCTGACAGGCATGAATACAAAGATTAAGGCAAGACTACACAACACATAGGCCCCATTTAAGTCAGTTCTGCTGATATTAATCAAATGCAACATTCCACCCATATGACAGCACTTTTCACGAGCAATGACAGTCCAAGAATTTAACTACGCATCTCAACAGAAGACCATTACATTGACTCCTTTTTTGTTTTGGCTCCCACCCGCAGACCACATGTTGATCCCCACATAAACCCAAACCACATCGTGGGCGGCAAACAAATTGGCCGTGGGCAGCATGCGGCCAACAGGCCATGTGTTGAGTAGCCCTGGGTGCTTGGTCCTGCTGTGAGGGCAGGGGACTGGACTCTATAACCTCTCAAGGTCCCTTCCAGCTCTAGTGTTCTGTGATTCTATACTGCCCGCATGGGGTTAGATAGGGGCTGGGGCCCCCTAGAAGGGATGGGTCCCCAGAACCCATCCATACCTCCGTGAGCCAGCCTGTGCCCCCTGCTCTCGGACTGAACTGGAGACAGCGCCCCCTAGAGGAGTCCTGTAGCCTCCTGAACACCAGTGGGATTTTAGTGCCAGGGCCCTCCCTCAAGTGGATCCCTTGAACTGGGGGTCGTCAAGCCCTGTTCTCTCCCACACTGTGGGGCCCCAGGGGCCGTGCCCTATGGTGCCTCTAGGCAGGTGTCGCAGCACAAGGGGAGTGAATTGGCTAGATCCGAAGCATTCCCCCCACAGGGCTCAGCAAGCCTGGGGATGGGGCTCAGCGGATGGGAGAAGCGGGGGCAGGGGGTGGCTGCCGGGTATCAGTCTCTGCCTCTCGCTGCTGTTAGTTGGGCTGCACCGTGGGCCGGCGGGCAGCTCCCAGGATTGTCCCCTTTGAGCAGAGGCAGCTTGATCGCAGCACGAGCTAGCCAGGGCATGATTACTGACGCCTCCCCACCCTGCGGTTGTTCCCCACATTAGCCAGATTGCAGCAAGCCGGGTTATGCTGGTCTGTGCTGCAGTCACGTCTTTGCTACGCATATAGACAGCCCCTGAACCACTGGAAACTGAGCTTCTAGTTCGGCTTGGTGTGTGACCTCAGGCATGTCGCAGCCCCCTCTGTGCCTCAGTTTCCCCAGCTGTAAAATGGGAACAATGCTGGCCTCTTTGGGAAAGCCCCCTGAGTGCTATCACTGGGCGGAGCGAGTGCTGGCGAGGATTAGCCTTGCCTTGGTCATGTGGGCTTGGTACCATTCCAGCGGGCGGATGGCGCCATCAGTTGCTTGACAGCGCTTTGTGTCCGTATGAAATCAAGTGAGGTGGTCCAGTGTCAAGCAGGTGAGTGGCTGAAAGTCAGTGGGCAGGGAACCGGGTGCCAGGTGCCAGGTCACTGGGCTCCCCACACCTCAGCTCCCAGCACTTGTGGGCAGAGTTCACAAATGACAAAGCTCTTCTCCCTTCCCCGCCAGCCAAGCCATCACTTTACTGCGGGTCCTTAACACGTGCTGTCCCTTGCCTTGGCTGGGCACTGCTCTGGGGCGGGCCCGGCTCTCCTAGCCCAGAATCACAGAAGTGCCCAAAAAGTGGGGTTGGGGGGACACAAGCACCCAGACCCGTGATCCCCCACCCTGCTGTTCTTGCCCCAAGGCCCCACCCACACACTGCCCCTCCCCCAAATGCTCCTGAGCTACCTCTTCCTCCCAAGACCCACCCCTCACTTGCACTCTCCCCCTGCCATTGCCTGCCCTTACACACCTCTGGCCCCCCCATCACCTGCTCCGTGCCCCCTGGCCCTGGCATGCCCAACCAGGGGCTGCCGCTGGAGACTGGCAGGTTTTCTACCAGCTGATGCCAGAGCCAGGCACGTAACCCCAGCCAGTGCCCCCCCGCCCCCAACCAAATCTCCCTCCAGCAGAACCAGGGACCGGAGGAACCCGTTGGTCAAGTTCATTTTACTTTTAAAAGAGGCTGCTCCTGCCGGCTGCCTCTGCTCAGTGTGTTCCGGGCGGCAGCACGTGGCCCAGCTGCCGGCTCACTGATCAAATGTCAGGTGGGCCTGCGCAGCGTGCGATCGCTCCCACTCCGGCCCGGCACCCCCCTAGCATGGCGCCCAGGGGCAACTGCTCCTCCCTGCCCTCCCCCTTTGCTATGCCTCTGTCTCTTTTCTTCCTTTAGTCAGGATCCTGAAATCTACCATCTCATGATCACTGCTTTTGAGGTTGTCACCCACCTCTACTTTCCCTATTAGTTCCTCCCTGTTTGTGAGCAGAAGGTTAAGCTGCGCACGGCCCCTGGTCGGATCCTGCAGCACTTGTACCAAGAAGTTATCCCCAACATTCTCCAAAAACTTCCTGGATTGCCTATGTACTGCCGTATTGGTCTCCCAACAGATGTCAGGGTGATTGAAGTCCCCCACGAGAACCAGGGGACCGCAATCCCCTTCTCTCCCCTGCACACTGCAACACAACACACACATGCTGCAACACAACACACTGTCCAACACACCATGACACAACACACCAACCTGCATCCCACAACCTACTTCCCTCCCCTGCATACCACACCACAACACACAATGCAAGACAAAGGTTTCTACAGGTATGTTAGCAATAAGAGGGTGGCATGAGCGTCAGGTATGTAAGGCGGGGGAAGGCTCTGCCTTCTCAAACCGCCAAGCATGGCCCCGCCCACACTCCCCCCAGAACATCTGCTGTAGGCATTCAGGGGGCAGAGTGTTGCTGTCTCCACCACCCGCCCTCCTGTTGCTCCGGAGCTGGAGAGGCTGGGCCGGACCGCACGACGCAGCACGCCCTGCTTCCTCCCTCCCCCAGTGCTCAAGAGGCTGGGCTGGGCTCTGCCGGGCCGCACGGCACGGTGTGTCTTCCACCAGGGCTGGGGAGTCTGTGGCAAGCGTGCACCCGCTCCCTTCCATTGGAAGGGGGGAGCACGCGCGTGGTGTGCCGCCCCGCCCCGGCCCGCCTCCTGGGTGCAGGGCCTAGGAGAAGAGGCGGGGCTGTGGAGGCGGGGCTTGCCTCCCCAGCCCCACCTTCACCGACCGCCCATGGAGGGGGGTCAGGGAAGGTGTGGGGCCCTTACTGGATGGGGAAGGTAACCTAGCGACAGACAATGTGGGAAAAGCTGAAGTACTTGATGCTTTTTTTGCCTCTGTCATCACAGACAAGGTCAGCTCCCAGGCTGCTGCACTAGGCAGTATGAGAAGGAGGGGGGCAGCCCTCGGTGGAGAAAGAACAGGTTAGGAACTATGTAGAGAAGCTGGACCAGGGCCGGCTTTAGGAAGTGCAGGGCCCGAGTCGCGGGGGTGGGGCTGCGCATGTGCCGCGTGCCCGGGAGCGGGGCCCTCTTAGGCGCGGGGCCCCCCTCTTAGGCACGGGGCCCGATTCGGGGGAATCGGCCTAAAGCTGGCCCTGAGCTGGACATACACAAATCCATGGGGCCGGATCTAATACATCCAAGGGAGTTGACTGATGTGATTGCAGAGCCATTGGCCATTATCTTTGAAAATTCATGGAGATCAGGGGAGGACCCAGACGATTGGAAAAAGGCAAATGCAGTGCCCATCTTTAAAAAGAGAAGAAGGACAAGTCAGGGAACTACAGACCGGTCAGCCTCACCTCAGTCCCTGGAAAAATCATGGAGGGATCCTCAAGGAATCCATTCTGAAGTACGTGGAAGAGAGCAAAGTGATCAGGAATAGTCAACATGGCTCAGCACAAGACTGCAACACACTATCCTGCACACCGCAACACAACACAAACACCATCCTGCATACCACAACCCCCTTCCCTCTCTTGCACACTGCAACACACACATTGCAACACACTGTCCTACACACTGCAACACAAAACACTGCCCTACATATTGCAACACAACACACACCATCCTATACACTGCTATACACAGCAAAACAACACACACTGCAACAAACCATCCTATGCACAGCAACACAACATACACTGTCCTATACACAGGGCTTGACAAACGGTGGCGAAAGCCGCTCGCCAGCCCTGCATTGCAGCATGCGCGTGCCGCTGGTAAACAGGGCGCGTGGCTGAAATCTACTCGCCATGGGCGAGTAGATTCTATAGTTTGTCGAGCCCTGCCTACACACCACAACACAACACACACCAGTCTACACACCGCAACACAACACACACAGCAACACACCCATCCTACACATGGCAACACACCTGCCTACAGTTCTACACAACTCACACCATCTTACACACTACAACACAACACATACTGTCCTGCAACACTACAATATACTGTCATACACATTGCAACACAACAGTAACACATCATCCTATATACTGCAAAACAACACACACTGCAACACATAATCCAACACCTCAACACAGTCCAACACAACAGTGGCCTACACATTGCAACACAAACACTACAACACAACAGTGGCCTACATACCAGAACATAATCCAAGACACAAACCATAACATTACAACACAATTTCTTACATATTTCAGCACAATCCAACATACACACATCAGTGTCCCACTCAATGCAAAGCTACAACATTATCCAACACTTCACAGCACATGAATCCCCCCTACTCCCAAACACACACAGCGCAACAAAAACACTGTAACATAACACCCTGCAACAGAGTCCAACATGCCATCCCATCTGACACTTTTTGGCTTCTCCACACATGCTGTAACACAGCATACCACATCGCAAAAGTGTGATGTAGATGACTATTGTGCAGGCTATTGTGTTGCAGTTCAGTGTGGTATTGTATGGTGTGTTGCACACCAAGATATTGAGCAGTGGTTTTGAATGCAGTACCCGCTGTGTCTTCGAAATGCCACACATCACAATGCAATGCCTCAGGACAGTGCAATGCACAACACATAGAGACTGAAATGTAGCACAACTCACACCAGCACCACACAATGCAATGCCCCTCAAGCCCAGCAAAGCACAACCCACTTGGGCTGTGGCATAGAACACACCAACACATTGCAATTCCTGCCCACCGCTGCCCCCAGAGCCTGCAATGTACCCCCACACATCAGAGCAATGACATGCAACCTTGACAACAGACAGGCCCTCATGCTCAGGTAGTCAGTGTGGGTCCTACCCATCCCCCACCCCATCTCCCAGAGTGGAGGGGATCGGATCCAGCCCTCCCCCCTTATCTATGGCCTCCCATCACGCGCCTGGCCCAGTGGGCCCTCCCTGGCATCACCAGGCCAGGCATGTGCGGCCTTTAATGAGGGTTTTGTCCGGGCCCCTAATTATGCAGCAATAAGGTCATTAGCAGAGCTGCCAGGGAACAGGGGCCCTGTGGTGCCAGAAGTGGGATTCCAGTGCCTGGCCCCTGGGCTCAGACAAATGCCCCATTCAAAGCCTGGGGACGTCAGGGCGGGGGTGAGGTGTGGGGACTTCCAAGGGCAACACACACATACTGCTGCCAGCCACAGGCGAACAGGCCAAGATCTGGGCTAGGCAGAGACCACCCCCCACCCCATAACTCCCCTGAGACAGTGCCAGCTCTGGGTGGAGCTTGGGGGGGGGAAACAAGAACAAGACCAGATCAGAGTGCTGTTTCCTGAGGTGAGAGGGGGTGGAGTCAGAGCAAGGCCAGATCTTGATACTGTGGTGGGGGGCTCAGAGCAAGGCTGGATTCTCGTGCTGTGGTGGGGGAGGGGGTATCAGAGCAAGACCGGATTCTGCTGCTGTGTTTCCTGGAGGGAGGGGGAGAGAATAAGAGCAAGGCCGGATCCTGGTGCTGGGTTTGGGGGGCATCAGAGCAAGGCTGGATCCTGGTGCTGTATTGGCGGGGAATCAGAGCAAGCTGGATCCTGGTGCTGTGTTGGGGGGATCAGAGCAAGGCTGGATCCTGGTGCTGTGTTGGGGGATCAGAGCAAGGCTGGATCCTGGTGCTGTGTTGGGGGATCAGAGCAAGGCTGGATCCTGGTGCTGTGTTGGAGGGGATCAGAGCAAGGCTGGATCCTGGTGCTGTGTTGGGGATCAGAGCAAGGCTGGATCCTGGTGCTGTGTTGGGGGGGGGATCAGAGCAAGCTGGATCCTGGTGCTGTGTTGGAGGGGGATCAGAGCAAGGCTGGATCCTGGTGCTGTGTTGGGGGGAGGGGATCAGAGCAAGGCTGGATCCTGGTGCTGTGTTGGGAGGATCAGAGCAAGCTGGATCCTGGTGCTGTGTTGGGGATCAGAGCAAGGCTGGATCCTGGTGCTGTGTTGGGGATCAGAGCAAGGCTGGATCCTGGTGCTGTGTTGGAGGGGGATCAGAGCAAGGCTGGATCCTGGTGCTGTGTTGGGGGTCAGAGCAAGGCTGGATCCTGGTGCTGTGTTGGGGGATCAGAGCAAGCTGGATCCTGGTGCTGTGTTGGAGGGGATCAGAGCAAGGCTGGATCCTGGTGCTGTGTTGGGGGATCAGAGCAAGGCTGGATCCTGGTGCTGTGTTGGGGGGATCAGAGCAAGCTGGATCCTGGTGCTGTGTTGGGGATCAGAGCAAGGCTGGATCCTGGTGCTGTGTTGGGGGGGGGGATCAGAGCAAGGCTGGATCCTGGTGCTGTGTTGGGGGTGGGGATCAGAGCAAGGCTGGATCCTGGTGCTGTGTTGGAGGGAGGGGATCAGAGCAAGGCTAGATCCTGGTGCTGTGCTGGGGGGGCGGATCAGAGCAAGGCTAGATCCTGGTGCTGTGCTGGGGGGGCGGATCAGAGCAAGGCTGGATCCTGGTGCTATGTTGGGGGGAGGGGATCAGAGCAAGGCTGGATCCTGGTGCTGTGTCGGGGGGGAGGTTGTTCTAGATCGACCTCCCAATTCAACCCAGGCCGTGAATCCTCAGTTTGGAGGGGTGGATGGGGGCAGAACTGCTTCCCCCAGAGGTTGCCTCCTCTTTCAGAAGCGCCATGGGGCGCCCCACATGGCCAACAGGCAGCTGGGGAAGCCGGCGGCCTGGTTGGCGCCGTGGCTTAGTTGGTTAAAGCGCCTGTCTAGTAAACAGGAGATCCTGGGTTCGAATCCCAGCGGTGCCTGCAACGAACGCGCCTCTTTTCCGGGAGCCCCTGAAAATAGAGGGATGCTTTTTCTGGCACCCACCTCCCCATCTTTTAGCAACGGGGAGGCGGGGGTCCTGTGAGCAGGCGCGGGTACAATGGGCGGGAAGGGGAAGGGGGTGGGGGAGGAACTCAGGCGTCCGGTGCCGGGCTTTGCCAGCGAGATGAACAGGAGGCGCCCCCGGCTTCTCCATCTCCTGCATTCCCGTGACTCGCAGAGAAGCCGCCCCCCGACCTTCCAACCCCGTCGGGCGAGGGGCAGGAGTCTGTGCTCACAGGACCCCCCGCGGGCTCTGGCTCCGCCCTCCCGATTTGTCAACCTCAAACCCCTCCTTCCAGCCTGACTTGGGGACATCCCTGCTGGGGGGTCTGGGCAACGCAACGCCTGGCACAGTGGGGTGGAGGGGGGCACATCTCTGCTGGGGGGGTCTGGGCAGTGCCCGGCACAATGGGGGAGGGGCACTTCTCTGCTGGGGGGGTCTGGGCAACACCGGCACAAGGGGGAGGGCCCATCTCTGCTGGGGGGTCTGAGCAGTGCCCGACACAATGGGGGGTTACATCTTTGCTGGGAGGGTCTGGTCAGCGCCAGCACAATGGGGGGGGCCCATCTCCACTGGGGGATCTGGGCAGCACCCAGCACAGTGGGGAGAGCCATCTCTGACAGAAGGGTCTGGGGCCCCCAATCTGTCATGGGGGGGGAGCTCTGGGATTGCATAAAAACGAGGCTACTGGATGCATAAAAATCCCTCAGGTGTGAGGTGCAAAATAACTCTTGGAGCTTTTATTTAGGGCAGGACCCGGCTTCCCCCTGCTCCATGTAGGGACCAGCTGGGCCCCAAGCCCGGCCCTGGGGGACCAGGCAGGGGCACCCTAAATCAGTGTTTCTCAACCAGTGGTACACGTACACTTAGGGGTACTCGAGAGAAGTCTGGGGCGTACATCAACACAACTGAAATTTGGAGAAAACTGAATTTTTGTTTTAAGTTTTACAGCATTTTATTATTTTTGTACTTTTTACACCCAAAAAGTTCATCGTCCACCGGGCTATGATTAAATTGTTTAAACAAATGTGTTGCAATGGTAGAAAAAAAATTTGTGTGTCTGAAAACTGTAGGTACTGGGGGTACTTATTTTTTTTAAAAAGGATACTTTATAAAAAAAAGGTTGAGAAACACTGCCCTAGATAACCGTGCACCCGCAGCATAGTGGGGGTGGGGTAGAACCCCGAGAGGAACCAAACTTGCAGGTTGGAGGAGGGGACTCAGATGACACCGAGCAGACAGGAAGGAGTACAGCCCCCCCTTCCCCCATATGGGCAGTGCTAAGCTCAGAGGATGCTGGAGTGTGTGTACATGGCCTGGCCCAGGTCCTGAGATCACATTGAGGCAGCAGGTGGCAGGTCCCGGCTGGTGTGGGTGCAGGCCCTCAGCCAGGGTCCTAGACCACGCTGAGCTGGCAGCCAGCCGGCACCCCGCAGCTGGCTTTGTGATGGTCAAAGAGCTGGTGCAGCTGCTCCAGGTAGAGCTGGTGGTAGTGAGCCACCTCCTGTGGGGTGGGGAAGGGGCGACGCGGCACCAGGATGGGGCTCCCCACTGCAGAGAGAGAGAGAGGGATTAACGGGGGGTGGAACCCACCCCGCCCGGCTCAGTCCCTGAGCCCACCTGCACCTTCCCTGGCTGCTCACCCACAACAGTGATGGGTGAGGGTGAGGGGAAGGGCAGCAGCCCGCGCCCCCAGTACAGGCAGGGCGCGAACCCATCAGGTCCTTGAAGCGAAGCTGCAGGCGCCGGAGCCAGCTGTCTGGTGGGAAGATGAGCTGCTTGAAGATCTCGTTCTCCCCGAAGGAATAGACGGGAACCAGGGCGGCCCTGCAATGAGACGGGGGATGAAGCCCTGAAGCGCCAGCCTGGCGCCCCCAGCACTGCAGCACCCCTTCCCAAGGCCCAGTCTGCCCACTCCAGACTCCAGCACCCTAACCCAGTGCAACCACACAGCACGCACCCAACACAGCAGCCTGGCACCTGCCCTCGCATCACTGCTCCCTCTCATTTATTCCATCTATGGGTGGAATAAATTTTGTTTTGTGCACCAAAGCATGTGTGGGTGTGCACCAACAGGAGAAACACAGGCTGCTGGTTGTGCGTGCTCTGCTAATCAGAATCTCTCCTGGGTGGCCGCCCAAGCACACAGCTTACAGTGAATGGTGCCTGGCACCATTCGCCCCCTGGCACCACAGCATCCAGCCCATGTCCCCACCTGCCCACTCCAGGTTCCAGTGTGTCCACCCAGTCCAACCACATGGCACACACCCAGTGCACTGGGCGGACACCCAAGCCACGGCCCCCGCAGTGCACCAGCCCCATATCTCAGAGCACATAACCAGGACCTGCCCAGTACCTGTCCCAGGCTCCAGGTTGCCCCCGCCCCTGCTCCAACACCCCCCCGCCAGTGCTCCAGCCCCATCCTGTGCAGTGTCCAACCATGCTCCAGCGCCAGGTGCCCTGCCCTGCCCTGTGCCGTACCCACCGTGCTGCAGCGCCAGGTGCCCTGCCCTGCCCTGTGCCGTACCCACCCGTGCTGCAGCGCCAGGTGCCCTGCCCTGCCCTGTGCCGTACCCACCCGTGCTGCAGCGCCAGGTGCCCTGCCCTGCCCTGTGCCGTACCCACCCGTGCTGCAGCGCCACGTGCCCTGCCCTGCCCTGTGCCGTACCCACCCGTGCTGCAGCGCCAGGTGCCCTGCCTTGCCCTGTGCGGCACCCACCCGTGCTGCAGTGCCAGACTCCCTACCCCGCCCTGTGCGGTACCCACCCGTGCTGCAGCGCCAGGCATCCTACCCTGTGCAGTATCCACCCGTGCTGCAGCACTAGGCATCCTGCCCTGCGCGGTACCCACCCGTGCTGCAGCGCCAGGCGCCCTGCCCTGCGCGGTACCCACCCGTGCTGCAGTGCCAGGCGCACAAAGCCGGTGCGGTGCTGCAGTGTGACGCGGTGCTGCCCAGGGGCGCAGTCCAGCGACTCAGATGCCCCCCCCACCACAATCACCACTGCATTGCCAGGCCGGGAGAGCAGGAAATCCAGGCTGGGGCGGCTCACTGGGCACATCCCTGGAGGGTGGGCAGAGTGAGCAGGGGGGAGGCTGAAGCTGGCAGATATCCCCACCTCCACCCCAGGGGGTGATTAACCCTTCCCAGAGCATGGGGGCAAGGGGGCAGTTAATACCAGTGAGATGGGTGAGGAGCCAAGACATGGGGGGCCTGGGAAAGAGGAGGTACAGGGGCATGTGCAGGGGATGCTCCCGAAATAAACCCTTTATAGCTGAGGGGGCAGGCTGTGCAGAACAAGAAAGGGCCAGGGCAGAGAGACTCCCACACCCTATGTAGTACCGTGGCCCAGAAAGCGACAGGCTTCTCCTCCCCAGAGCTCAACATCACGTCCCCCACTGCCTGCCCCCCAGCAGGGTCCATCCTGTCCTGGTCTGGGGGTGTCCCTGTGTGTCCCACCCCACCTCACCAATGCCCATCATGTCCCTGGACTGCCCCCAAGCGCCTACCTTGTCTGGGGTGGGGGTGTCTCTGTCCCCCAGTGCCCTTTATGTCCCGGAGGGTGAGTGTCTCTGGGCCTCCCGTCCCTGCCCCCCCAGTGCCTCTCTTGTCCTTCAGCAGGGGTGTTTTTCTGTGTCCTCCCTGTCCCTGCTCCCCCCAGCACCTGCCCTGTCCCACAGGGCATCTTCCCCCCAGCACACCCTGCCCACGGGGTGCCTCGCCTCCTGCACACCCTGCCCACAGGGTGCCTGCAACTGCTCACCAGCACTCATCATGTACTCGCGCGGTAGACAGGCAGGTGGAAGAGCCCCGCCAGCAGGGCCAGGCTGGGCCGCAGGCCAGGGAAGAGCCGGGAGAAGCCAGGGCCCTCAGTACAGAAGGCGGCGAAGGCCCCAGCGCACATGATGCCATGGGGGTGGGAGCCCAGCACATAGCTCCGATCGGGGGGCAGTGCTGCCGTCCTCACCAACTGCAGGGGGCAGAGTGGTAGTCATCAGGGGGGCTGGCAGAGGTTGGGGGGCTCACAGGAGGCAGAGGTTGGGAGCCAGCAGAGATTGGGGGGGCTGGCAGGAGGCAGAGGTAGGAGGCTGGCAGAGGCCAAGCAGAGGTTGGGGCGCTGGCAGAGGTCGGGGGCTGGCAGAGGTCGGGGGCTGGCAGAGGGCAGAGGTTAGGGGGCTGGCAGAGGTAGGGAGAGGGTTGGCAGGGGGCAGAGGTCGGGGGCTGGCAGAGGTCAGGGGAGCTGGCTGAGGTAGAGATAGGGTTGGCTATTCAGACTCTAGTACAGCTCCCCCCCCCCCCCCACCAACAGATCTGCTCTTCTTGCATTATCTCGATATCTGCTCCCATTCCTCCTCCCCACATGTACCCCGTCCTTCCTCCACTGTCCCTAGCCCAGCCCAGCCCAGCCTCTGCTCCCAAAGCCCCAGTCATCCCCTACCTAGTTTGCTGGGCAGACTCCTCCCTTTGGGGACCAGATGGGAGCTAATGCCCCCCTAGAGGGAATAGGCCTCTGCCCCATTCCCCACCCCACCTCCAAGCTGGACAGATCTCCTCTGTTTCCTTCCCCCTTCCTCCCCCCCATGCCCTGTTATGTACCTTGATGGGGAAATAGTCACTCAAATGCTGCCAGACTCGCCAGCTTCGCAACCAGTCCGAGCGGCGCCCACCTGCAGGGAGAGATACAGGGTGATGGGGGTCGGGGAATGGGGCAGGGGCCTGTCCCCTCTCAGGGGTGCTGTCTGACACCTGCCCTAGGACAGGGACTGGCTGGCTGGGGGGAGGGGTGGGACGGGCTGGGGGGCAAGGCCTCACCTCTCTCTGGGGTGTCGCGGTCGATCACCCACCATACAAAGTACACCACAGAGATGGCCCAGAGGCGGGTGAAAAGCAGGCAGAGCAGCAAGGATGTGAAGAAAGCACCTGAGGGATGAGGAGAGAGTTGAGGCCTGCCCCATGCGCAGGAAGCGTTTGTAGAACAAGTGATTAAATTCACCCCAGCCACGGTGGTTTTCCCCTGGACTTGCACCAAATGATGGGACAGTAGCTAGCGGGATGACAATTGTCTGAAGAAGCAACCCAGCAACTCCAGGCCAGTATGTCTGGCTTCAGTACCGGGAAAACTGGCCAAAACGCCAGCAAAGAACAGAATTGTCTGACACAGAGAGGGACCCGGTTAGTTGGGAAAACGTCAATGTGGATTCTGTAAAGGGAAATCAGGCCTCACCAATCTACTAGAGTACTTTGAGGGGGTCACAAGCATGTGGACAAGGGGGATCCAGTGGCTATAATCAGGGGTGGCCCATGCGTATAGGCCGACTCGGCCGTCGCCTAGGGCGCTGCGTTAAACGGGGCGCCCAATGATGATGTCACACCATTGAGGGCTATGGAGGCGGGGGCGCCGATCGCGCATTCCGCCTGGGGCGCCAGCTGCCGGCAGCCCACCTCGGGCCGCCCCTGGCTATAATGTACTTAGCTTTCCAGAAAGCCTTTGCCAAGGTCCCTCACCAAAAGCTCTGAAGCACAGTAAGTTGTCATGGGATAAGAGGTTACCTCGTTATCTCTAGCCTGATTCTTGTCTGCATATTTATACCTGCCTCTGGAAATTTCCACTACATGCATCTGACGAAGTGGGTCTTTGCCCACGAAAGCTTATGCTCCAATACATCTGTTAGTCTATAAGGTGCTACAGGAGTCCTTGTTGCTTTTGCAGATCCAGACTAACATGGCTACTCCTCTAATGCTTAAATAAGGAAATGTTATTTATTGCTTCCCTAGCACAAGAACTAGGGGTCATCAAATGAAATTAATAGGTAGCAGGTTGAAAACAAACCAAAGGCAATATTTCTTCACACAATGCACAATCAACCTGTGGAACTCCCTGCCAGAGGATGTTGTAAAGCCCAAAACTTTAACAGGGCTCAAAAAAGAGCTAGATAAATTCACAGAAAGGCTAAATATACACAAATCCATGGGCCTGGATTTAATGCATCCAGGAGTACTGACGGAGTTGGCAAATGTCACTGCGGAGCCTTTGGCCATTATCATTGAAAACTCATGGAAATTGGGAGAGATCACGGATGATTGAAAAAAGACAAACGTAGTGCCCATCTTTTGAAAAGGGAAGAAGGACAATCCAAGGAACTATAGACCAGTCAGCCTTACCTCAGTCCCTGGAAAAATCATGGAGGGGATCCTCAAGGAATCCATTTTGAAGCACTTGGAAGAGGGGAAAGTGATCAGGAATAGTCAAAATGGATTCATGAAGGGCAAGTCATTCCTCACCAATGTGATTAGCTTCTATGATGAGGTAATTGGCTCTGTGAATATGGGAAAGTCAGTGGATGTGATATACTTTGACTTTAGCAAAGCTTTTGATACCGTCTCCCACAATAGTCTTGCCAGCAAGTTAAGGGAGTATGGATTGGATAAATGGACCGTAAGATGGACAGAAAGCTGGCTAGACTGTCAGGCCCAATGGGTAGTGATCAATGGCTCGATGTCAGATTGCCTGTCGGTTTCTAGCAGAGTGCCCCAAGGTTTCTTTTCTAGGACCGGTTTTGTTCAACATCTTTATTAATGAATGACCTGGATGAGGGGATGGATTGCACCCTCAGCAAGTCTGCAGATGACACTAAGCTAGGGGGAGCGGTAGATATGCTGGAGGGCAGGGATAGGGTCCAGAGTGAGCTGGACAGATTAGAAGATTAGGCCAAAAGAAATCCAATGAGGTTCAACAAGGACAAGTGTAGAGTCCTGCACTTGAGACGGAAGAATCCCAAGCATTGTTACAGGCTGGGAACCAACTGGCTAAGTATCAGTTCTGCAGAAAAGGACCTGAGGATTACAGTGGATGAGAAGCTAAATATGAGTCAACAGGGTATCCGTGTAGCCAAGAAGACTAATGGCATATTAGGGTGCATTAGGAGGAGCATTGCCAGCAGATCCAGAGAAGTGATTATTCCCCTTTATTCGACTCTGCTGAGGCCACATCCGGAGTACTGTGTCCAGTTCTGGGCCACTCACTATAGAAAGGGTGTGGACACTTTGGAAAGGGTCCAGCGGAGGGCAACCAAAATGATTTGGGGGCTGGAGCGCATGAACTATGAGGAGAGCTGAGGGATTTGGGCTTGTTTAGTCTGCAGAAGAGAAGAGTGAGGGGGGATTTGCGGACAACTGAGAGAAGCTTCCAGATCGCAGGCCCTGGTTCTCATGGGGGATTTTAATCACCCTGACATCTGTTAGGAAACCAATACGGCAGTACACAGGCAATCCAGGAAGTTTTTGGAGAATGTTGGGGATAACTTCTTGGTACAAGTGCTGAAGGATCCGACCAGGGGCCGTGCGCAGCTTGACCTTCTGCTCACAAACAGGAGGAATTAATAGGGAAGTAGAGGTGGGTGACAACCTGGGAAGCAGTGATCATGAGATAGTAGATTTCAGGATCCTGACCAAAGGAAGAAAAGAGAGTAGTAAAATACACACCTTGGACTTCGGAAAAGCAGATTTTGACTCCCTCAGAGACCTGATGGGTAGAATCCCCTGGGATGCTAACATGAAGGGGAAAGGAGTCCAGGAGAGCTGGCAGTATTTTAAAGAAGTCTTATTGAAGGCACAGAAAGAAACCATCCCGATGCGTAGCAAGAGAGGCAAACATGGTAGGAGACTGCATTGGCTTACGGGGGAAATCCTTGGTGAACTTAAGCACAAAAAGGAAGCTTACAAAAAGTGGAAACTTGGAAAAATGACCAGGGAGGGGTTTAAATGTATAGCTCGAGAATGCCGGGGGGTTATCAAGAAGGCGAAATCGCAATTGGAATTGTGACTGACAAAGGATGTGAAAGATAACAAGAAGGGTTTCTACAGGCATGTTAACAAGAAGAAGTAATAGAGATGTAGCCGTGTTAGTTTAGTTTAGCTGAAACAAAAAACAGGACTATGTAGCACTTTAAAGACTAACAAGATGGTTTATTAGGTGATGAGCTTTCGTGGGCCAGACCCACTTCCTCAGATCAAATAGTGGAAGAAAATAGGCATGACCATATATACCAAAGGGATACAATCAAAAAAAAGTGAACACATATAGAAAGGACAAATCAAATTTCAGAACAGAGGAGGGATGGGGGGGGGGGGGGAGGTAAATGAAGGTGATCAGAGAGGGTGTGGGGCCCCTACTGGATGAAGGAGGTAACCTAGTGACAGATGATGCGGGGAAAGCTGAAGTACTCAATGCTTTCTTTGCCTCTGTATTCACGGACAAGGTGGGCTCCCGGACTAATGCGCTAAGTGACGCAAGATGGGATGAAGATCGACAGCCCTTGGTGGGTAAAGAACAGGTTATGAACTATGTAGAAAAGCTAAATGTACGCAAATCCATGGGTCCGGACTGAATGCATCCGAGGGTACTGAGGGAGTTGGCAAATGTCATTGAGGAGCCTTTGGCCATTATCTTTGAAAAGTCATGGAGATCGGGAGAGATCCCGGATGATTGGAAAAAGGCAAATATAGTGCCCATCTTCAAAAAAGGGAAGAAGGACGATCTATAGGCCGGTCAGTCTTACCTCGGTTCCTGGAAAAATCATGGAAGGGATTCTTAAGGAATCCATTCTGAGGCACTTGGAAGAGAGGAAAGTGATTAGGAATAGTCAGCATGATTCACAAAGGGCATGTCGTGCCTGACCAATTTGATTAGCTTCTATGATGAGGTAACTGGCTCTGTGGATGTGGGAAAGTCAGTGGATGTGATATACCTTGACTTTAGCAAGGCTTTTGATACGGTCTCCCACAGTATTCTTGCCAGCAAGTTAAGGGAATATGGATTGGATAAATGGACGGTAAAATGGATAGAAAGCTGGCTAGATGGCCGGGCCCAGCGGGGTAGTGATCAACGGCTCGATGTCAGGATGGCGGTCGGTTTCTAGCGGAGTGCCCCAAGGTTCGGTTCTAGGACCGGTTTTGTTCAATATCTTTATTAATGACCTGGATGAGGGGATGGATTGCACCCTCAGCAAGTTTGCAGATGACACTAAGCTAGGGGAAGAAGTAGATACGCTTGAGGGCAGAGATAGAGTCCAGAGTGACTTAGACAAATTGGAGGATTGGGCCACAAGAAATCTGATGAGGTTCAACAAGGACAAGTGCAGAGTCCTGCGCTTGGGACGGAAGAATCCCAAGCATCGTTACAGGCTAGGGACCAACCAGCTAAGTAGTAGTTCTGCAGAAAAGGACCTGGGGGTTACAGTGGATGAGAAGCTGGATATGAGTCAGCAGGGTGCCCTTGTAGCCAGGAAGGCTAATGGCAGATTAGGTTGCATTAAGAGGAGCATTGCCAGCAGATCCAGAGATGTCATTATTCCCCTTTATTCGGCTCTGGTGAGGCCACATCTGGAGTATTGTGTCCAGTTCTGGGCCCCCCCCTACAAAAAGGATGTGGACGCATTGGAGAGGGTCCAGCGGACGGCAACCAAAATGATTAGGGGGCTGGAGCATATGACCTATGAGGAGAGGCTGTGGGAGTTGGGTCTGTTTTGTCTGCAGAAGCGAAGAGTGAGGCGGGATTTGATAGCAGCCTTCAGCTTCCTGAAGGGAGGTTCCAAAGAGGATGGAGAAAGGCTGTTCTCAGTAGTGACAGATGGCAGAACAAGGAGCAATGGTCTCAAGTTGCAGTAGGAGAGGTCCAGGTTGGATATTAGGAAAAACTATTTCACTAGGAGAGTGGTGAAGCACTGGAATGGGTTACCTAGGGAAGTAGTGGAGTCTCCATCCCTAGAGGTGTTTAAGTCTCCGCTTGACAAAGCCCCGGCTGGGTTGATTTAGTTGGGATTGGTCCTGCCTAGGGCAGGGGGCTGGACTTGATGACCTTCTGAGGTCTTTTCCAGCTCTATGGTTCAATGATTCTATGATTTGATAACAGCCTTCAACTACCTGAAGGGAGGTTCCAAAGAGGATGGAGAAAGGCTGTTCTCAGTAGTGACAGATGGCAGAACAAGGAGCAATGGTCTCAAGTTGCAGTAGGAGAGGTCCAGGTTGGATATTAGGAAAAACTATTTCACTAGGAGGGTGGTGAAGTACTGGGATGGGTTCCCTAGGGAGGGGAATGGAATCTCCCTCCCTACAGGTTTTGAAGTCTGGGCTCGACAAAGCCCTGGCTGGGTTGATTTAGTTGGGATTGGTCCTGCCTTGGGTAGGGGGCTGGACTCGAAGACTCCTGAGGTCTCTTCCAGCCTATGATTCTCTGAACTGGACAGCGACAGAGCGGTGTTACCACGTTTGCCTGTTACTTTGAGATGTGCTCATTTATTAGGGGTTTGTTTTGTGGGGGTTGATATATTTTGTGGTGATTGCTCGTTCTATCCGTGTGCTGCTTGTGTTCTCCTATGGAGTGTACTTCTCCCTTCCGCCAGTTCCCTCCCAATGGCACTGCCCTGCAGGGGCTAGGTTCCCCAGGGCTGAGTTCCTCTCAGGCACGCGCACGCGCACACACCGTAGTGTAGGCAAGGGAAGACATTGCCTTCCTAAAACTGCCTACACACCCAGCTGCTTGGAAAGCTGGGGCCACGGCAACCCAGCTCTGCAGCCACCAGGAGGAGCCCTTCAGGTGGCCAGGAAGGATCTGGCTGGGGCTCCAGGGGTGGAGCCTCAGGCCTAAGGGGTGGGGCCAAGACTTGTTTTCCCCAGTTGGGCATTCACTGGCTGCCCATGCACACACACAGCATGTCTGAGGAGGGTGAATCAGCTCTCACCCCTTACACACCCTTGGACTCACTGGGCTGGTTAAACAGCACTATAAACTGCCACACTCAGTTGTGATATGGGCTGGTGGGGACTCTACCTACTTAATAACCACTGAAGATGCTAACAGCTCCCTGAGTGGTATCCTTCCTGTTTTAGGAATCCATCTACTGACTTTGACTTTTATCTGCTTAGGTTTAAGTACCCATTCTCCAGATACTTAATGATGCTCTGTCTCCCACCCCCCTGCGTTTTTCCTTTCTCTCCCCCCTCCCCTTCCCCTCTCCTATTTATTTCAAGTTTTCATATCCCCTACTCATAACTCCGGTCATCTGAAGAAGTGGTCTGTGCCCACAAAAGCTCATGATACCAACTTCATGTTTTGTTAGTCTATAAAGTGCTACCAGACCATTTGTTGTTTTTTTCACAACTGTTCTGCTAGTCACCCACATAATGAGCAAACCCCACAGATCTAAGGGCTCTGGAGGGGATCTTTGGCTCGGGCACAAGGAGCGATGCTCTCTGCAAACATCCGCTTAATGTGCAGTGGCAGCCAAAAAAGTGAACAGGCTTTTGGGCATGGTTAGGAAAGGGACAGAAAATATCATATTGCCTCTGTAGAAGTCCATGGGATGGCCACCTTTCAAATCCTGCCTGCAGCTGTGGTCACCCCAGCTCCCAAAGGACAAAGTGGGGTAGCAATGGATCAGGAGCAGGCAGCTTAGATGATTGAGGGTGCAGAGCAGCTCCCGTACAAGGCAAGACTAAAGAGGGAAACTGGTCAGCATGGAAAAGAGACAACTAAGGAGGGATAGGATCAAGCACTATAGAACCGGGACTAGGGAAATCAAAGAGGGAAGGTCTATTTACCCTTTGCCACTACAAAAAAAAAAAAAAAAAAAAAAAAGGGTCACCTGATGAAATTAACAGGCAGCAAGTTTCATACAAATGAGAGGCTGTGCTTTGTTAACCTACGGAACTCCTTGCCAGGAGACAGCGTGGCAGCTAAGAGTCTAACTGGAGTCAAAACAGAAACCATGGAAGCTCACAGAGGCTAGGTCCAACCAAGGTGAGTAGACAAGATGGTTTGGGGGCACAGCCCCATGCTCAAGGCAATATTAAATCTCTAAGTGCTTCAAGCCAGGGGCAGATCTCTCTGGAAGAGCCCTGGTGCTGGTGGTTGCAGCAGTTCCTGGGTCTATATTCATTGCACATGCATTTGTCTCACACACTCTCCACTGAACCCCCCCAACCCCCTGCAGTGCCCCGGGCCCCTTCTGCCCCACCTACCGAAGAAGAGGAAGGTCAGAACCCATTGAACCACGCTCAGCAACTCAAGGTGCTTCTTCAGTGCACTCGCCATCCTGCTAGGGGAACCCGACTCCACAGAGCTCCGGCTGGGAGGAGAGACCAGAGCCCAGGCCTGGCTGGCCACCTCCTCATCCAGTGACCCCTCACCCAGCCCTGGAACACAGCTACCTGCAGGGCATGGGAGCTGGTTATACAGGGACCATGCATGCAGTGCTGAGATGCAGCCACCTCTGGCTGCCAGTTACACAGGGACCCTTCCCCCAGCACTGAAGTGCATCCACTTCTCAGGCAGGGAGGGCTGGTTACACAGGGACCCTTCATACCACACTGAGATGCAGCCACCTCTGGGGCAAGGCACAGAGGCTGGTTATGGGCCCGACTGACACGGGACACTGTTGCAGTTTACCCTACCACTCCTTCCCCAAGAAAAGTGAGGACATGGGCACCCCACAGCAAGGGGGTCAAAGGGTCACAGACACATGGGGAGAGCTGGGGGATGGATGGGAGGGAGGGCTGAGCGAGCAGAGGAGATTGCAGGGGCTGGAGGTGGGGCTTGGGATGGATGGGCAGAAGCCAGGAGTTTTGGCTCCCAAAAGACCCAGCCAGGCAGCGGGGGGGGGGGGGAGGGGAGGAGAGAAAGAAGAGAACTAACCCCCAACCCCGCTTCACCCAGGCCCTCCCCAACCCAGCCCCTGCCCCCCCCAGCTGCAGGGACCTCTCACCACCAGCTCCACGCCCCTGAGGACTGCTCCAGATCTACATCCCACTCACCACACCGCACTTTGGCCTCAGGAGCAACGTGGGACTGGGGAAGGGCCGGAGATAAGCAGAGGCAGGGACAGACTCACAGCCAGGCTCTGGCACACACCAGAGGTCTGGGTTCTCTCCCTGGCTGTGGGAGAGGAATGGGGGCAGACAGGGCTGAGAACCATACCTCCTGGGCTCTCCCCCCAGCTCTGGCAGAGCAGGGGATGTTGGTGGGGCAGAGCCGGAAGGTTGGGAGCCAGCAGAGTTAGGAAGCCAAGGCTACATCTGCACTGCTGGTTCTCCTCCCGCCCCCTCCCCGCAGAAGATATGCAAATTGTGCTCTCATTTGCATATCTTCTGCCAATCCTATCTGGGGAAAAGGTTTTGCCACTAAAAAGCCCTGTGTAGACCGGGCCATTTGTCAGAAAAAAACCCTTTTGTGCAAGACCCCTTATTCCTCAAAAAATGAGGTTTACAGGATCTTGTGCAAAAGGAGGTATGTCCAACAAATGGCCCCGTCTACACGGGGTTTTAGCGGCAAAACCTCTTCCTCAAAAAGGATCAGCAGAAGATATGCAAATGAGTATGATTTGCATATCTTCTGCTGAAAAGAAAAAAAAAAAAAAAAAAAGCAGTGAGGACAGTCCCCTGAGAGGCTTAGGGCTTTGCCAGTCTCCAGGGAGCAGGGATAGTCTGCCTAGCAGCTGATGTTTCAGAAGGAGGCCACTAGGAGGCACATTTCCCCTTTGAGCCAGCCAGGGTAGATGGGCCTTATGCCACAGAAATCATTGGCATAAACCCAAGCACCTTGGCTACAGCAGCCTGTGACCCGGTGCCTCCTCTTTGGCAGGCCCAAGCAGGAGAGGGAAAGGGTCAGACAGGCAATGGCTGGCATCCAGGGAGAGACCAGACAGCTCGGCTGGTGAGAGAGGGGACAGGTCTGTAAAGCCCAGCCCACGGTGGAGACAAGCGCCATTTCCCTCTTTCCCTGGCACTCAAGCTAGGGGAACACTAGTGCCGGCTCAACTGTGGGATGCCCGGCCAGGGTGTGGGGTGAAGGCCACATACCCGGAGGACAGGTGCCTCAGGGGCTGTTGGCTAAGATGGGCAGGGCAGCCCCCATCCCCACAACACTGAGCGGGCTAGGCCAGGTCTCTACATTCCCCGGGACCTCCCACACCAGCGGGCAAATGCCCAGGCAGGGCGGACCATGGGCTGGCGGCGGGCAGCAGCTCTGCTGTCTGTAAGGAGAGGGTGGTGGAAGGGAATACTGGGAAATGCAGTCACAACCGTGGGAGGGGGAAATAGAAAAAGAACCCAGAAGTCCTGGCTTCCAGCTCGCTGTTTTAGCCACTAGCCCCCATGCCCCTGCCAAAAGCCAGGGAGGGAACCCAGCAATTCTGGTTCCTAGCCCCTCCCCATGCCATCCTGCCTCAGTTTCTCAATGCCCAGCTTATCCGCTGCCGCCCTTTGCCCAGCCCTGGGCTGAGTTTGCAGAAGGATAAATGTTTAACCAGCTCTTGCCCTGGGCCCATGCTGCCTTTGAGTGCCTGAGGCCCTTTACCAGCACTCCTGGGTTCCCTCCCCAGCTCTGGGAGGGGAGCAGGGGCTGGGGGGTCAGAGCAGGGGGCTGGGAGCCAGGACTCCTGGGTTTGCTCTGGCCCCAAGCTACTGTGCAAGGGCACAGGTCAGGGCACTGCCCCCTCAAACCCCAGTAGCCCGACAGCCTGTGTCCCATTGCCCTGGTGACCCCCCCAGCACCACCCCTTCCCGCCACATAGGCACAGGACATGATTGCAAAGGAAGCTTGTTTATTGCACGCCCCGGGGGGCTGGAGTTACAGCCTGGCCCACAGCAAACAGTAACCGCCCTGGGACCCACTGCTGCAGTTTCACAACACCACCTATTGCAGCAAGGCCGGGCACGGGTCTGTGGGGGAGAGGCCTCTCACTGCCTTCAAGGCTGGCTCAAAGCACCCTTCCCACCTGACCCACACCCTGAGATGGGGCAGCAAGAAGCAGGGGGGCTGGAGAAATCGAGCCTGGTCCAGGGAAGGGAGGATCCCCTGCCCATTTGAGTGGGAACCAAAGCCAGGCCCCAGTGAGAGCTGCCCCCACATGCAAGTCCCTGCATGCTGCAGCAGGCATGGGGGTGGCACCCCTAGATGAGGTTCAGGTGCTTCTCTGGGGGCAGCCCATACTTGGTCTTGTTCTCCTCAAAGAGCGCGATGAGCCGCTCCAGGTAGGTGGCATGGAGCTGGTCGATGTCCTGGCGGGATGGGCAGAGAGTCCGGGGCACCGAGATGGGCGCCCCCACTGGGGACAGAGAGATGGGGTTGGAGGCACATGCTGCGGGTCCCCGAGATGCTCCATTACAGCCGGCTCTGTATGGGGAAAGCCCTGACCCCCAGGCGGGCATGTGGGGGACTGGGTCAGAGAACAGCTGGCAAGGCCTCTGCCACGCCAGCCACGGCAGACAGATACCCCCGTCAGCAGCTCCCCACAGCCCAGCTGGGGTCCCTTCCTTCTCTACCCCCAGAAACCTCCCACCCCCAGCAAACAGCCTCCTGCTGCAGCCTCTCAGCGCAGGCTGTGTCTGCTGGTTCAGCCCAAAGCTGCTGCAGGAAGAGAGCCCAGGTGTCCTGGCTCCCAGCCCCTGTGCTGCCCCCCAGTCCCTGGCTCACCCACAGTGTGGATGGGGCTGCGGAAAGGCAGCAGCCCGAAGCTGTACTGGAAGACCCCGCGGGCGTGGAAGAGGGGCAGCGCCAGCCCCATGACTTTCTGCAGCCGCTCCTGCACAGTGCGCACCAGCGAGCCCCGGGGGTTCGGCACCTGGTGGAAGAGCTCATTCTCCCCAAAAGAGAACACGGGCACCAGGGCAGCACTGCAGGGACAGGGAGGTCAGGGGCAACCCCAGTCAGGTCCTGCCCCCCATATCTTAGTCCCCCATGCACCACCTGCTGCTCCCCCAGGTTTCTGCCCCAAGAACCCCTCTACATAATGCACCAGCTCCTATGCCCCCATCACGCCCTGTGCCCACCCCCACCCCTCTCTGATCCACCAGCCCCAAGATTCCCACAGCCCCACTAGCCTCCCAGCCCTCCGCACACAAGCCTCAGGCCCTACATCCCATAATACACCACATGCAGCAATTCCACCTCACCCCACACATACCACCCCATCCCCACTTCCTTTCCCCTCCCCTGGCTCACCCACCCATGCTGCAGGGCTGCCTTGATGAAGCCCTTGCGGCTAAGGATCTGGAGGGTCAGCGCCCCAGGCCGGGCCTCCAACGACTCCGGAGGGCCCCCCACAGCGATCACAGCCACCTGCCCCCCGCCTTCCCTGTTCAGCAGGTAGCTGATGCTGGCCTTGTCCGAGGAAACCAGCCCTGGGGTGAGAACACAGTGGTTACCCCTCTGCCTGGGCAGAGAACCCAGGAGTCCTAGCTCCCAGCCTCCCTGCTCAAACCACTAACCCACACTCCCCTTCCAGAGCCAGGCAGAGAACCCAGGAGCAGTGCCAGATTTACCCACAAGCTAAGCAAGCTACATCTTAGGGCTTCAGATTATGAGGGGCCTCTACATATAAAAAACTACATTTCTTTTTTGGTACTGCTATGGGGCTTCCTGCCCCCCACCCTCTCCCTCTGACCCAGCATCCCCCACTCCCCTTGCAGCCCAGGCAGGGGCCCATCTCACCCCCGCTCATGATGTAGTCGCGGAAGAGGGGCAGGCGGAACCAGAAGGGCAGCATAAGCAGGTGGGGTGTGAGCCCCGGGAACAGCTCCCCAAACCCTGTGGCTTCCGTGCAGAAGTTGCCGAAGGCGCCAGCCACCAGCACCCCATGTGGGTGGAACCCGAAGAGGTAATTGCGGGAGGGGTCCAGGGGTGCTGTCTTCACCAGCTGGGGAGAGAGGGCAGGGTTGAGCAGGGGCATCTCCGACACTGTAGGATGGGGGTGTCCAGGGAAGCAGCAGCTGCCAGGCCACCTGGGGGTAGGGGGGCAGCACCTTTCCCTACCAGAAGGCCAATGGGAGGCCATGCCATGTCCTAGAGTCAGCCTCCCATTCACCCAAAGGGCCACCAGGGGCTGCACAGGGCCCTAGGGTCAGCCCCATCCACCCATCCAAGGGCCAACTGGAGGGGCCCTGCACAGGGCCCTAGGGTCAGCCATGCACCCCACCACTGAAGGGCCAACAGGGGGCCACACAGGGCCCTAGGGTCAACCCCCATCCCCCACCAAAGGGCCAATGGGGGAACCTGGGCTGGGGCTCACCGTGATGGGGAAGTAGTCGCGGAAGTGCCTCCAGACGCCCCAGTGGCGCACCCAGGCAGAGCGGCGGCCCCCGCGGGAAGGGGTCTCCCGGTCCAGGTAGAGCCAGGCAGCGTAGAGCAGGGCCGGCAGCCACAGCTCACCCAGCAGCGCCAGCAGGAACAGGGCCAGGCAGCACTGCGCTGTGGGGCAGGCAAGTTAGGGACTGCTCCCCCAGGCTACTGCTTCCCCCAGGGCCACCACCCCAAGGCCCCAAGCCTCCCAGGACTGCTCTGCTCCCCAGGGCACCTGCCAGCCTGCCCACACACTCATCCCAGGGAACCCAGCCCAAACTCTCCCCAACCACCCACCAGCCTACCCACACACCTGCCCCAAGGCACAGTCCCCCAGGGCTGCTGCTCCCCACTCCCAGGCACCCCCTCTTCCACCTCCCCCAGGAACCATCCAATGCCCATCCCCACAGAGCTTCCAGCCCCTTCCCCCAGCACCCCACAACTCCAGGTAGCAGCTTAGTTCCCCCCCCCCCCAGCAGAGCTGGGGGAAGGAAGAAGGGGACTCAGTGTGCAGCAGGGTCCCACCCCCACAGAGGACAGACCGAGATGACCCCAACAGATAGGGGGCGCTTCGCCGCGTGGGGGGAGGGGCGCAGCTATGCATCCTCCTGGGACGCCCCCTGCACCTGTGCACAGCCCTCCCAGATCTTCAAGCAAGGAGTAGGGGGGCAGGGAAACGCTCCGCTGCCAGCTGCAGGGCAGGGGAAACACCCCAAGTCAGGGCAGGGAGACACCCCTATGTCAGCGACTGGCGCCCCCCGGCGAAGGGACCCGGGCAGAGGAGCGGATGCCCTAGAGCGGCTGTTGGGCGCCCCCGGACCCTCACCCAGCGCCAGGAAGGAGAAGACCCATTGCAGGACCGCGGCGGTCTGTAGCCGGCGCCGCAGCGGGATGCGCAGCGGGGCGAAGCGGATCGGCATGGCCAAGCCGGGGACACAGGGGGAGCAGCCGGGGGCATTTATCCCATCGCCCACCCCCGCCCCTCAGTGACTCCGCCCCCTCACGCATAGGCCACGCCCCCTAGAATGACCCCGCCCCCTAAAATGCCTTGCACGGCCCCTTCCTGCACCAGCCTCACTGGCTCAGGTTATTCCGCCCTTGTCTTCGCCGGCCCCGCCCCCTCAAGTGACTCTGCCCCCTTTCTGCACTGCCCCGCCCCTCCCTGCGCTCTACACTGACCCCTCTCCCTTCACCCCCTGCTGCACCGCACACTAGCCCCGCCTCTCCCTGCATGGTCCCGCCCCTGCATTGCCCCTCCCTGCACGCCCATGCCCCTAAACTGCCCTGCCTCTGCCCCTGCCCTCTGCACTGACCCCTCACCTTCCCCACCCTCCCCACCCCTACCCCCTGCTCTCTCTTGCCTACACTTATCCCTCCCCTGTGCACTGCCCCCTCCCTGCGTAACCCAGCTGGCTGCCCCCCAGCAGGTGTTCAACAGCCCCCCACCCACCCACAGTCCAAGGAGGCCAGGTTGGAAACCCACCACAGAGAAGTGCCAAGGGCTAGCACAGGAAGGGAAACCCAAGGCCTGGCCATGACATAGGGAACAGGGGGCTCCCCCGGGTGGCAGCTTGGGAAGCCCAGCTGATGCACCAGGTGCAGAGCCCTTTGGGCCCAATGGCACTTACTGTCATCAAAGGAAAGCTGCTCTGGGCCGGGGAACGTTCGGCACCTCTAGGATGGACTCGTAGGGACCCCGTCCCACCAATGCCGCACACTGGGGCACATCCATATTCCCAAACAACCCTCCTCCCTACTGTGCCCAGCCATTCCCAGTGATGTCTCTGAATGTCATGTGTGTGCCTCAGTTTCCCCATGTGTCTCTTAGTGAGGGATGGGGGATGTGCAGGGTGCAGCGAGCCCCAGATGGATGTTGCTGAATGTCCCAGCTCCCTGTGTCTGTCCTGTACCAGATTCCCAAAGGCAAATAACCCACTGGCAGCACAGGACCCTTTTTTTTGGGGGGGGGGGTGAAGCTCCTCAGGGGGACTCACTGTAGGACACTAGGGGGGAAACAGGGGAATGAGCACCCCTGGGCCAGACACAGAAGCTGGGAGGGCAATAAAGGTGTGGGGTGAGGGGGACAGTAAGTGCAGGGGTAATTCACACCCCTGAAGAGGGAGCAGGCCACCCCCACCAATCAAGAGGACACTTTTCACACCCCTCCCGTGCGCATGTGTGTGTGAGTGTGTCTGTAGTGGGGCCGGTCTCTGCAGAGCAGGCCCACTATGTGGGTGTCTGGGGTGTGGGTGTGGTAAGGCATCAGGGAAGTGGGTGTGTAGGTGTCAATGTGTGAGGGGGCGGGGTGTCAGAGGTAATGGTGTAGGTGGGTTTCGGGGTGCAGATATCTGGGGTGGGGTGTAGGTGTGTCAGAGTGGCGATACCAGGGGTGTATGTGAGGGGCGAGTGGATGTAGATGTTTTGGGGGGAAGGGGGATACAGACAGCATGCAAGGAATGCAACACACACTGTCACACCCAAGCCATCCACAGGTCAGACAGTCTTTATTGGGGCGAGGGGCAGGACAGGTGCTGTCCCCAGCTGCACAACGTATGGACACCACCTGTGGCCCTAGGGGCAACAATCCCCCCTGGATGGGATCCCAGCTGCCAGCCTGGTCTGTGCCCCACAGGCCTTGGGCCCAGCCCCCCACATGGGGTGGGGAGCATAGAGAAAGTCCTGAAGAGAGTTACCCCCACACCTCTCCCTGGCTCTGCCCCCAAAACCTCCCAACATAGGATCCCCAGGCCCTCCAAACCTCTCCATGCAGGACATCACAAGTCCCCCCCAGGCTCTGAGCCCCCCACATCCATCCCAGCTGCCCTGGGGTGTGACCCCCACCCAGTTCCAAATTGGGGACCACTTCCCATTCACTCTCAATCCAGCTCTGCTCCCCAGCTGACCCTGGCTCTCCATGGCCCCCTCCAGCCTCCCACTCTGGGGGTCTGGCTCCCCCTCTGCCCCGGTTCTAGCAGACCCGGACAGCTGAGTAGAGGGTCTCGCCCATGGTGGGGCCATGGGCCTTTGACTGCCCCGGGGCATCCCCAGGCTCAGCGAAGGCCAAGGCAGCGTAGAGCAGGCCAGGCTCCTGGGGGTCCAGTTGGCGCTGGGGCCGGGACACCTTGGGCCCTGGAATGAGAGACAGGGTGAGCTGAGGGACGGCGACAGGGGGGCTAGGTGTAGGTTGGTGAAGGATGGAGGATGGGGAGAGGCAAGGGGAACGAGGGGTAGATGAAGGGATACAGGGGGCAGATAGAGGGGGAAGGGCAGGAGGGCAAGGGCAGGACACTGCTCAGGGGCACCCCAAGGTGCTCTCACCTCCCATCGGGATCTCCATGTACTGGCTTTCGCCCTCGGCTTGCAGCTGGCTCTGCTCCCTAGTGCAAGACAGGCCCAAAGACAGTCACTGACCGGGCCCCGGGGCCAGGTGGGCTCCAGGCCCCCATACCTCAACAGCTGGCGGGAGAAGGGGAGTGTGAGGAAGTGGGGAGTTTTGGGAGTTCAGAGGGGGGTTGCATGCAGAGGGGGCGTTCAGTGCCCCGGGATGTTACTGGTTTAATGTGACAAGGCGGGAGGGCGTTTGTTGTTGCAGAGAACAGCCCTGAACTGTAGCCCCAGCGACTGGTGCCCTGGTGCCCGGCAGACCCCGCTCAGAGGACACAGCTAGTTCGGCCAGATGAAAGACAACAAGCTGCAGAGGGGAGACCCTGGACCCTGCCCAGCTGGTTCCAGCAAGGGGAGAACATTGGATGGAGGAGAGGAGAGGCAGAGAAGAGAGGGGCCCAGGCGACCCTGTTACCTGGAGAGAAGACAGAGGCCAGGGGAGGGGCTATTGCTGGGGATATTGGAGGCTCTGCTGGGAGGAGGGGTCTTCTGATCTGGACAGAGAGCAGAGCAGGGCTGGGCTGGAAGGAGGGGGCTGCTGGACTGGGCAGGGGGAGCAGGCAGAGCCCACCCGGCTGCAGGGGAGACTCAGACGTGCTGGGCTGAGGGGCCAGGCCTACAGGCCTGAGAGTTCCTGTGCTGGGTTCAGTGCTCAATGAACCCGCCTGTGTGACGCTGGCAGAGAGTCGCTCCGGTCTGAGAACAAGGTGGCACTATTGCTTCTGGGAGTGGAGGCCCCGGGGGTCCAGAGGGAAGGGACCCCCGAGGGGGCTCACAGCTGAGGCAGGCACACTGAAGGCCCTGAGAGGCACCGTCCCGGAGGCAGAGGGGGTGGACCCCGCAGGTGAGGGAGGGTCTCTGCACTGGAGTGGGCTCCCTGAGAACGGGCTGTCTCACTGCCGCCGGACTGGAGTGGGCTCCCCGAGAAGGGGCTGCCGCACTGGAGAGGGGGTTCTGCCTGGGGACAGATGGGCTGAGTGGGGCATGACCTGTGAGCCATGAGGCGGCACCTGGCCCCCAGCCCTGATTCCAGGGGATGGGCACTGCTGCTTAGGGTGGGGCGATCCCCATGCAGGGGATCTGCCACTAGAGGGTGGGTTGTAAATCAGGGGCATGGGGCTAAGAGGGGCTAATTCGGCCCCATGAGGGAATATGGGGCCCTTGCAGGAGCTCCTCTGCACCCCCTCTTTTCATCTAGGGTCCCTGACCAGGGGCTGGAGAATCCAGCCACTCCAAAGCCCCTGAGTTTGGGGTCCCACAGCTCCAAGTCCAGCCCCTTCGCAGTCTCCTTGGATGTGGGACTGGAGCCCCTCGAGGGTGGGGAATACAAGAGTGCTGGGGCTTGGGGGGGCAGTGGGGAGCTTGGGGGGGAGGGTTGGGGAGCAGAAAAGGGTGACTCACCCAGCCAGGGGGGGCTTCTGCTGGCAGCCTGAGGGAAGAGAGAAGAGTACCTAGCAGCCAGGTACACCTACCACAGGCCTCCTGCCCTTCCCCCTCCCATCCGTTCCCTGATTCCTCTGTCCCTTCCAACCACCCCTCCTCCCCCTCCATCCATGGGGGCAAGGCTGGGGGGCAGAGCATGGGGAGCTCAGATAAATGGGTTTGTGGGGAGAGAGAGAGGGTGGAGGTAGATGGGGTGTATGGGGGTAGTGTCGATGGACAGACAGTCACTTTCTGTATCCCATGATCCTGCAGAAGGAGCAGTGCATTTTGGGTAGGATCACACCTTCCCACCCATGTCACACACCCAGCAGGGCCCCACAAGTGCTGGACATGCCTGTCAGAGGGTTCGGGTCCACTCCCTGTTCCTATCCCTGTGGCACCTGGGGAATCTCCCACAATGCCTTGCATGGATACCTGACAGCTCCCTTGGGATGGGCAGAAGAGGGGCAGGATGCCCAGGCAGGGCTATGCCCCCACGCGTGACCTCCCAGCCTCTCCCAGGTGTCCCTGTACCTGTTCTCTTCTGGGCTCTGCACAGAGCCAGCCCGATGAGCACAGACAGCAGGACAGTCCCCGCCAGCACCCCCCCAATCACGGGCGCTGTGCCCTGCACGGCTGGCAACTGGGTCGTGGCTGGCATCGGTGCCTGCTCCGTGCAGGGGGCATGTTGTGTCGAGGCTGCCTCTGGGGGGCGGGACAAGGTGGGGGTTACATCAGAGCATGGCCCCTTGCCCAAATGCGTGCACAGCCAGAGGCACACACACACACTCCGCTTTTGCACACTCAGTGCGCACGCTGTCTGCTATCACATGACCAGTGTGCACGCACGCACACACACACACACGCTCCACTCTTGCACGTTCAGTGCACATGCACACACACACTGCTCTCACACATCCAGTGCATACACTTACACACACGCTCTGCTCTTGTGCATTCACTACACATGCACACACATCAAAAGGTGGAAACTAGGTCAAATTACAAAGGATTACAAAGGTAATAAGCAAACAACATAGGAATGCAGGAGCAAGACTAGAAAGGCCAGGGCACAAAGCGAGCTCAATTTAGTTAGAGACATAAAGGGAAACAAGAAGACATACTATAAATATATTAGAGGCAAGAGGAAGACCAAGGACAGGGTAAGCCCATTGCTTAGTCAAGAGGGAGAAATGATAACAGGAAACTTGGAAAGTGCAGAGGGGCTTAATGACTTCTTTGTTTCGGTCTTCACCAAGAAGTCTGATGATGAAGGGTCACCTAACATAGTGAATGCTAGTGGGAAGGGGGTATGTTTAGAAGATAAAATAAAAAAAGAACAAGTTAAAAATCACTTAGAAATGTTATATGTCTTCAAGTCACCAGGGCCTGATGAAATGCATCCTAGAATACTCAAGGAGCTGATAGAGGAGGTATCTTTGAAAAGTCATGAAAACTGGGAAAGATTCCAGAAGAGTGGAAAAGGGCAAATCTAGTGCCCATCTATAAAAAGGGAAATAAGAACAACCAAGGAAACTACAGACCAGTCAGTTTAACTTCTGTGCCAGGGAAGATAATGGAGCAAGTAATTAAGGAATCCATGTGCAAACATCTGGAAAATAATGAGGTGATAGGTAACAGCCAGCATGGATTTGTAATGAACAAATCATGTCAAACCAATCTGACAGCTTTCTTTGACAGGATAACAAGCCTTCTGGATAAGGGAGAAGCAGTGGACACAGTATACCTAGACTTTAGTAAGGCATTTGATACAGTCTTACATGATCTTCTTATCAATAAACTAGGCAAATACAATTTAAATGGGGCTACTATAAGGTGGGTGCATAACTGTCTGGATAACTATAAGGTGGGTGCATAACTGTTCTCAGAGTAGTTATTAATGGTTCATAGTCATGATGGAAGGGCATAAATGGGGGATTCCACAGTGGTCTGTTTTGGGACTGGTTCTGTTCAATATTTTCATCAACGATTTAGATATTGGCATAGAGAGCACACTTATTAAGTTTGCAGATGATACCAAGCTGGAAGGGGTTGCAAGTGATTTGGAGGATACGGTCATAATTCAAAATGATCTGGAGAAACTGAAGAAATGGTCTGAGGTAAATAGAATGAAATTTAATAAGGACAAATGCAAAGTACTTCACTTAGGAAGGAACAATCCGTTTCACACGCACAGACTGGGAAGCAACGGTCTAGGAAGGAGTACGGCAGAAAGGGATCTAGGGGTAAGAGTGGACCACAAGCTAAATATGAGTCATCACTGTGACACTGTTGCAAAAAAAGCAAACATGATTCTGGGCTGCATTAACAGGGGCATTGTGAGCAAGACACGAGAAGTCATTCTTCCGCTCTACTCTGCACTGATTAGGCCTCAATTGGAGTATTGTGTCCAGTTCTGGGCACCACATTTCAAGAAAGATGTGGAGAAATTGGGGAAGTCCCAGAGAAGAGCAACAAGAATGATTAAAGGCCTAGAGAACATGACCTATGAGGCAAGGCTGAAGGAATTGGGCTTGTTTAGTTTGGAAAGGAAAAGACGGAGAGAGGACATGACAGTGGTTTTAAGGGGGGAGGGATAGCTCAGTGGTTTGAGCATTGGCCTGCTAAACCCAGGTCGTGAGCTTGATCCTTGAGGGGACCATTTAGGGATCTGGGGCAAATCTGTCAGGGATGGTACTTGGCCCTGCCATGAGGCTAGGGGACTGAATGACCTCTCAAGGTCCCTTCCAGCTCTATGAGGTATAGAATCTAAAAAGGTGTGGTAGGGAGCAGAGAGATAAACTGATTTCTGAGGAATAGGACAAGAAGCAATGGGCTTAAACTGCAGGAAGGGAGATTTTGGTTGGACGTTAGGGAAAAACTTCCTAATAGTCAGGGTGGTTAAACACTTGAATAAATTGCCTAGGGATGTTGTAGAAGCTCTGTCTCTGGAGATAGTTAGAGCAGGTTAGACAGACACCTATCAGGGATGGTCTATGCCAGTGTTTCTCAACCAGTGGGACGAGTATCCTTAGGGGTACTTGAGAGAAGTCTGGGGGGTACATCAACACAACTGACATTTGGAGAACACTGAATTTTTGTTTTGTTTTAAGTTTTACAGCACTGTATTATTTTTGTACTTTTTACACCCAAAAATGTCATTGCCTGCCCAGCTACAGTTAAGTTGTTTAAACAAATGTGTTACAATGGTAGAAAAAAATGTTGTGTGTCTGAAAACTGTAGGTATTGGAAGTACTTTTTTTTTTTTTTAAGGGGTACTTTATAAAAAAAGGTTGAGAAATGGTGCTTGGTCCTGCCATGAGGGCAGGGGACTGGACTCCATGACCTCTTGAGGTCCGTCCAGTTCTAGTGTTCTAATATGCTATAAGCTCTGGCTGTTGCACATTCATCGAGCACAGATTCACACTTGATCTCTGCTCTCGCACATTCAACACACACACATATGTTTGTTCTTTCATGTTCAGTGCACACAGACACACTGTGCTCTTGCACGTTCAGCGCACGCACACACGCTCTGCTCTCGCACATTCAGCACACACACATGTGCTCTGGATTTTGCACATTCAGCATGCGCGCACACACACGCACGCACACACACACATGCACTTGCTGGCTCTCGTGTGCTGTGCAGCATGAAGGCCAGGGAGGGCTCACATCTCCCCGGTTTCGGCTGGCCTGCGGTGGGTAGGAGCGATGGCTGGAGTGGCCGGGGCAGAGCCGGGCTGGGGCAGACCCGGGGAACGGAGAGCCTGCCAGAGGAATGCAAGGCTGTGGGGAGAGCAGACACCTCCCAATAAAGCTGTTGAAGGGATGAGCCCAGGCAGGGAGCGGAGTTATTTAAGCTCCAGGCCGATTCTGGCACAAAAACAAATGGACATAAACTACCTCACGAGAAGCAAAATTCTGGGGCGGGGCAAAACAGCAACTGGCCTCAAGACAGCGCGTGACAGGGCTGCCAGGAGTGGCATGCGGCCGAGCTGTGACTGCCAGCAGCAAATGCCCCTGCGGCCAGAGGCAGGGCACCCGGAGGGGCGGGCTCGGAGTCCGTGCGGAGAATCCCTTCCCAGGGCTGTGGCTCGGGGGTGTCGCCCACACGGCCAGGGTCTCACTGACTGCCCTATTCAGTCAGGCAGGAATTTGCCCCTGGCTCTGACTGGCAGAGACCCTGGCAGGGTTTCTGCCTCTCCCTGCAGCCTGGGGCCTGGGGAAGATGCTGTGTGGAGCCAAGCACAAGCATGGGTATGCACAGGCCTGTGTGCGACACCTGTCATGATGGGCCCATCGGATTTCTGCCATGGAGCTACAGCGCCAAGAGTGCACGTGCCCTTGCACACATGATCACACACTTGTGCATCCCACGCCCAGACACCCCCAGCCCTGCACAGACCCTGACACACACTCTCTTTGGCACAGGCACATGTTGGTACATGCATGTCTGCGCACACCATCCTTGCACGTGAACCAAGGCTTGGGCTGACACTTTTACACATGCACACTCAGGCACTGACACAGAGCTCACACACTTGGACAGTCGTCCTGGCGCACACATTTTCACACCTGCTCCTGCAGGCTGAGGCCTGGGACTGGACCTAGAAAGGGGGTCCAGAAGGAGGGGGCGAGGGAGTGGGTGAGGACGCAGCAGGGGCTGGGAAGGGAGCTGGGGGGGTGCCCCTGGCTCCAGCCACAGGGAGCCGTGGATTTTGGGTGCAGGGCTGTAGGAGCCAGGAACACAATGGGCTCCGGTGCTGGAGGTGGGGAGTTCACCAGGGCAGCTGCTCCGGCCATAGAGGTGTGAAGATGGGGGAAGGAGACAGGGGGGAAGCCCCTCCAGGATTCACCCCCCACCTGTCACCGTGAGGCGGGTTCCTGGCAGAGCGCGCCATTGGATCCATGTACTGTTCTGCAACAGCACCCGGACTTGGCAGACATATTCGCTGGTGTCCGACGCCTGCAGCCAGTCGATGCGGATCGAGGCCGTTCGCTTCGGTCTCCCCTCCGGGTTCCCGACCAGTGTGATGCGGCCTCTGTAATCCCAGGAGGTGAACCCCTCGGTGTGATTGTACACGAATTCGCCATGGAAACCCCCTTGCCTCCAGTAAACCCGGACCTCCCGCAGCGGTTCGATCTTGGGGGGGTAGATTAACGTGCAGGGCAGGGTGATGGAGTCCCCGGCCGGTGCCGCCAGGAACTCGGGCTGCTCCAGACGGTACCGGGGATCCTGGGCAGTGACTGCAAAGATATCCAGAGAGATGGTCCTGTCACCGCACCCTGCCAGGGTCCCACTCATAGCTAACAGGGCACTGACAGGACCACCCCAGACCTGGGCAATAGCGAAGGCAGGATTTGTCAATCAGTATTAGTGCTGTGTCTTGCGGTAGTGCCTGGAGACTGTGACTGGCTCCCTTGTGCAGGGTGCTGCCCAGACCCAGCTGGGATCAACGCTGCCCAGACCCAGCTGGGATCAGGCCCCGTGGGGCCAGGCGCTGCCCAGACCCAGCTGGGATCAGGGCCCGTGGGGTCAGGCGCTGCCCAGACCCAGCTGGGGTCAGGCCCTGTGGGGCCAGGCACTGCCCAGACCCAGCTGGGATCAGGCCCTGTGGGGCCAGGTGCTGCCGAGACCCAGCTGGGATAAGAGCCCGTGGGGCCAGGCACTGCCCAGACCCGGCTGGGATCAGGGAAAGGCTCAGTGTAAATGGATTCTAAAGAGCTCAATGTTTTCTTAGTCTGGGGAAGCTGCCTGCCACTGGATTTTGGCAAATGCAGATATTTACTTGGCTGTGGGCTACAGTAGAGCAAAGCTTACCAGCCCCCGAGTTTGGGGTGTGATGTCCCCACACACCCACCCGCATGCCCAGTCTCATGGCTTCAGGGCAGGAGTGATGGAGCAAGAGGGAATTTCCACAGAAACCAGGTCACACCCTCACCCTCCTCCCGAGCAGCTGCTGCTGGCTCTGGTCAAGCTCAGCCCTTCTGCAGTAGGAAGGGAGGCCAAGAAAGGTAGGTTCCTGGGAAAGCCGAGAGGCGAGGGGAGATGGGTGTTGAGGGAGGTTGCGCAGAAGATGGACCCCTGGAGAGACTGGGAGGTCAGGGGAGATGGGCCCTTGGGGAAGCCAGGAGGCTGGGAGACTAGGGGCCTTAGAGAGGCTGAGGGAGATGGGCCCCTAGGGACGCTAGGGAAGATGGGTCCTTGGGGAAACCAGGAGGCCTGGGGAGATGGGCCTCCCTAGGGAGACCAGGGGAAATGGGCCCTTGGGGAAGCCAGGAGGCTGGGGGAGATGGGCCCATAGGGAGGCCGGGGGAGATTGGCCCTTGGGGAAGCCAGGAGGCCAGGAGAGATGGGCCCCTGGGGAGACCAGGAAAGATGAGCCTTCAGGGAAGCTGGGAGCCTGGGGCAGATGGGCCCTGGGGAAGCCGGGGGAGATTGGTCCTTGGGGAAGCCAGGAGACTGGGAGATGGGCCCCCACCCTGGAGATTCAATGCTGACCGATCACACCCACCTCCACCCAGGATCCCAGCCAGGAGCAGCAGGGCTGGGTGTCCCGGCAGCAGCCACATCTCTGGGCCGTGGGGCTAGGCATGTGGCTTCCAGGAACTGCTGCCACCCCGCCCAGCATCCCCCAGGGCGGGGGCCGGACGCTAGCTGGGAGTCAGGGCGCGGGAGCCAGTGGCAATACCGCGAGGAGGAAACGAGGGAGGGGATAGGAATTGGGCAACTAGGCAAAGCGCCACAGTCACTTCCCTTCTTCCATAGCCAGCCCCACAGTCTGGGCTTCCCAGCCCTCCTCTGCTCCCTCGGGGGGCACGGGACCCGGGGTACTTCGGGGGCTGCAGGGGGCTGGAGGAATCCATGGGGCCTTGTAGTTTGGTGGGGGCTGGGAACATGGGGGAGTGAGGGACATGGGAGCTGGGTCCTTGGAGAGGGCACGGGGGCGGGGGGATTGCATCTGACACTGTGCTAGAATTAGCTGCCCTCGTTCCCCTTTCCCCACGTGCCAGCCGCTTGGCCAGACGTGCAAAGGAACCAGCTGCCTTGAGACAGGGACCCCCCCCCCACAGCAGGCAGCCTGAGGGCTCAGCAGTGACCCCAGGATCTTGCCTACAGCACATGGGCTGCCCCAGGGTCTCTAGCAGTCATGCACTGGTGCAAATCAAGCCTCCCAGGGCAGCAGGGCCCAGCAACTAGGCTGTGACTGAGAGCCAGGCCCTCACATCCTGCCCCCAATGGGTCTCCCCACCAGCCAATCTCAGTCCCTGCCCTCCCCCTGACCCAGCCCGTCCCCCTAACCCCTCAACGAGCCCCTTCCTTGGATCCC
Organism: Rafetus swinhoei; assembly: GCA_019425775.1. NCBI lineage: Eukaryota > Metazoa > Chordata > Testudines > Trionychidae > Rafetus > Rafetus swinhoei. Next base: position 9,243,775 of record CM033448.1, on the reverse strand, counting down.
AGAGCTGGGGGGGAACCCAGGAGTCCTGGCTCCCAGCCCCTTCCCCCCCCCACTACAGCGTCCTATATGGGCCAGGCAGGGTGGGGATTTCACACAGGAAGGGGGAGATGTCAGCAGCTTCCTCAAATGGGGCGGGGTGAGGCTAGTGAAGCTGGAGTAATCTGTGCTGGGGCCATGAGCCTGGAGCAGCTGCTGCTGCTGCTGCTACCCCTGATGTGGGGTGAGTGACTGGGGCAGCCACGCGTGGGGGCTGCCAGAACTGGGGGTGCACCCTTGTCACTGGTGGGACCAAACAGCTGGGGGGCATGGAGTGGGGATGGGGTAGTATGAATATCATGATGGGGGCACAACCTGCACCCCCTGTCCCAACCCCCCAGCACAGCGCCCCCAGCTCAGGCTGCTGGCTCTGGACAGTTTTCGGGGTCAGTGCTGGGGGCAGGCTGGAGGGCCCTTTGCATGAGGGGGCCCCAAAGCCAAGATGCACAGGGCTTGGAGGTCCCCTTGTCACCGAGTTGTGGGGGAGTCACCAGGCCCTGCACCCCCAGCCGCAGCCAGACGTGATTCTCAGCTGGCAGGTAGAAGAGAAGGTTTATCAGGCAACAGGGACACAGTGTGGAGCAGCCTTGTCAGCACAGGAACCAGAAGCAGCCAGCACCGTCCACCGGAGGAGGGGGCCAGAGACAGGGCGCTGGTCCTGCCCCATCAGCCATTAGACTGACCCACTCCCAGCTCCTGGTCCCATCCCCTCAGCAAGGCTCCAATGCCAGTAGCTTTGTCCTGCTCCTTGGACAAAAGCTGTCACCTGGCCACAAGCCCTCCCTGCTCTGATTATGAAGGGCATCACCCATTGCGTACATGCCAGGGCTAGGGCAGTCTCCCTCGGTGAGTCACACTCACAATTCCCATCACCAGCTAGGTATTGGTGCAGTGTCCTGGGGAAACTGAGGCACACACAGTGGCATGCACATGCACCATAACAAGGTGAATACCCCCCCAGGTTGTCACACTCCTCTGCGCCCCATGGGCTGCGGGCCGCACACAGCCCTGCAGCCCAGCATGCATGCCCTGGGAGAGCTGCGCTTGGCTGCAGGAGGCTCCGGTGGCGTCACTGCTGCACAGGCATTGGCGCAGTGCTGGAGGTGCTCTAAGGGGCAGCACAACCTGCCTGCCCTGGCTGGCTCAGCCCAGCAAACCCAGCATCACTGCAGGGCTTAGCCTCGCTCGCCAGCTCTCAGCCTCTGCAGAGCCCCCCCCCAGGGATCAGGTGTGTCCTGCGCCGCCCAAGTTCACCACCTGACAATGCCCGGCCAGCCGGATCCGGCATCCCAGCCACGCCAGCACCCAACAAGGGCTGGTCCCTTCTCACTAGCAGACCCATCCCTGGAATAATGGCACTGCTGGTGCCTCTCGGGGCTGGGCCCAGAGCAGCCCTGGGAGCTTGCCCAGATGCACCGGTCACTGCTAGAAAAGCAGGCGAGTCTCTAGCATCTTCTGCAGCCCCGGGCGGGAACCGCTGACGGGGCGTGGTGACAGGAGCATCTCTCCGGGTGTCTTTGCAGTCGCTGCCCAGGAGCCCCAGTACCGTCTGGAGCAGCCTGAGTTCCTGGCGGCGCCGGCCGGGGGCTCCATCACCCTGCCCTGCACGTTAATCTACTCCCCCGAGATCGAGCCTTTCCCTGATCCCAGCCGTGTCTGGGCAGTGCCTGGCCCCACAGGGCCTAATCCCAGCTGGGTCTCGGCAGCACCTGGCCCCACGGGCCCTGATCCCAGGTGGGTCTGGGCAGTGCCTGGCCCCACAGGGCCTGACCCCAGCTGGGTCTGGGCAGCGCCTGACCCCACGGGCCCTGATCCCAGCTGGGCCTGGGCAGCACCCTGATCCCAGCCAGGTCTGGGCAGCGTTGATCCCAGCTGGGTCTGGGCAGCACCTGGCCCCACAGGACTTGATCCCAGCTGGGTCTGGGCAGCGACCTGCACAAGGGAGCCAGTCACAGTCTCCAGGCACTACCGCAAGACACAGCACTAATACTGACTGACAAATCCTGCCTTCGCTATTGCCCAGGTCTGGGGTGGTCCTGTCAGTGCCCTGTTGGCTATGGGTGGGACCCTGGCAGGGTGTGGTGACAGGAGCATCTCTCCGGGTGTCTTTGCAGTCACTGCCCAGGATCCCCAGTACCGTCTGGAGCAGCCCGAGTTCCTGGCGGCGCTGGCTGGGGGCTCCATCACCCTGCCCTGCACATTAATCTACCCCCCCAAGATCGAGCTGCCGCAGGAGGTCCGGGTTTACTGGAGGCGAGGGGGTTTCCATGGCGAATTCGTGTACAATCACACCGAGGAGTTCATTCACTCGCTGGGATTACAGAGGCCGCTTCGCACTGGTCGGGAACCCGGTGGAGAGACCCAAGCGAACGGCCTCGATCCGCATTGACCGGCTGCAGGCGTCGGACACCAGCGAATATGTCTGCCAAGTCCGGGTGCTGTTGCAGAACAGTACATGGATCCAGATGCGCGCTCTGCCAGGAACCCGCCTCACGGTGACAGGTGGGGGTGAACACAGCAGGCAGGGCACCGGGAGAGAGAGCTGCTACCAGGCAGAGTCTCTCATATCCAGAGGAAAGTGGGGGGGGACAGGGTGCCCCACTTCCTGGGGATAGTGGGAGGGAACAGAGTGCACCATTTCCAGGGAGCAGTGGGGGAGAACAGGGCCCCCACATCCAGGATGGCTGGAGGAAGCAGTCTCTGCACCCCTCACGCTGGGCACGAGGAAGTTTGGGGGGGGATAGAGTTTGCCAGGGCACCCCACACCTACTGACCTCCACTTCCTCCCCAGAAGCAGCTCCCAGCCCCATGCCTGGCACGTGGCACCCAGCGCTGGCAACGCAGGACACGAGGAGTGCAGAGAGAACCAGCACTGGGCACCTGGAAACCACTCACCTTGCCCTCATTGGCCTGGCCGCGGCACTTTCCAAGATTGGCATCTGCACCGCGGTCTTTGCCCTCTGCCGGTGGCAGGGCTGGGCTGGGCTGGGCTCCAGGCCTCAGGAGCAGGAGGCCGGCACGGACTGACACACCAAGGGAACGAGGTTTGAACTTGCCTCCTTGGCGCACAGCTCATGGCCAAGCGTCCCTGGGGAATGATGCCAGCCAGCAGTAGTAAAATGGCTGTTATCCTTCAGGGATACACCCCCTCGCGATAGATAGAGGGGGGCTGTGGGGATAGATAGATAGATAGTACGGATGGATGGATGAGGGGGGGTGTATGAGGACAGGTACCTAGACAGGGCTTGGGAACCTCTCACAATGCCTGCAGGGCACAGGGACCTGGGTTACCCGCATGGCTCCCTGCACTCCCCTGCATTGCTGCTGTTACCCAATAAAGTGCCGCGGCCAAGGAGCCAGTCAGCCCACCTGTTTAACTGTAAGGACTACAGGGACAGTGCGGCCTGGCCAGGTGGTGGTGCCGGGGTGGAGGTGGGCTGGGAGCTGTCCACAGACGGACGCAAAGCAGCAGACATGCTCTGGGCCAGAGCTGCAGGGAACCACAGTGCCGTTGATGCGCTCATGGTGTGAAATTGGCCACCGGGACCGGATGAGACACAACACCGCTCCCCCCTCCCCCCCGCTCAGCAGCGTCCTCACGCCCAGAGCCAGGGCAGGAAACCACCGTGGCAGAGGCTGTGCTCTGCAAGGACCCAGGTGTTCGGGGAGGTGAGGGGGAAGGGCAGCTGGCAGCAGCCCTACACAAGCCTTCTGGGGTGAAAGCTTCACCCGCGGGCTCAGCCCTGAAATGGTCCATGACTCCCCAAGTGGTGTAGGGGGAGAGGGGACATCAGGATCTCAGGGTGCTGCACAAGGACACAGAAGTGTGATGCAGGCGTGGCACCAGCAGGGGATGGCGGCAGGGCTGGTTCCAGCAGGGGAAGGTCCTCACCGTCTCTAGGTGGGAACCTCTTCCTCCAGGTTCAGCCACGTGGCTTCCCTGTCTCCCTAGGCAGGAGCTCGGGGCCTGAAGACAACCCACGTGAGCTCCAGTCCCAGGGAGACGGAGCCAGAGGGAGACACGCTGCTCTGCAGGGATTCACGCCCCTCGCCCGGTATTCGCAATGGCACTCACACAGCGCCACCGGCCCAGCCAGGTTTATTGGTCACCCAGCCCCAGCACAGATTGGCCTCGGGGAGCGCAGAAAAGGGACAGGTTCAGCCCGGCCCAATGGGGTCCCTTGCTCTGGCTGGCCCCTTCTGTCACGTTCCCACCTGGCCCCATGATGGGCTCGCCCAGCCGGTTCCCTGAGGAGGGAGCGAGCGGCCATCCACAGTTACTCCCTGCTAGGTATCCATGTCCCCATGACTGGGCTGGCCGTTGCCACCTGCCGGAGACCCGAGACAGCCGGGCACCAGTCCCATCCAAGAGCGAGCTGCCTTCTCCTGCCATGCCATGTGCTGGGGACCCTGAACCACACCCGGGCTTCCTGCAAATGTCACAAACGATTCCTGCTGCGTCACGTGGGTGCTGGGGCTCCAAAGCTGCCTGTCCTCGCAGAGGAGGGGGATGGGCCTTCGATCTTTGCGGGGTTCCAAGTCACCCGGAGAAGGGGGGCAGCTTCAGGTCTTGTGCCAGTGGCCCAGGCGCTGCTCCTCCCGTCCCAGCACCCAGGGCGTGGGCCTGCTGTGCCTCCAGCCCTGCCGGGGAGGCAGCGGGGGAGGCAGGCAGCCTCCATGGGCCATGGTGCTGGGCTGGGAGGTAAAATAGTCCAAGTTGATGAGGACATAGGGGGCGGAGAATGAGGTGCGCCAGACCGGCAGCCCCTGCTGCACCCACAGAGCCATGGGGGGCTCCTGCAAACACAAGAAGAGTGTTAGGGAAGGGGTCCTGCTCCACATTTCTTCCCACCTCAGGGCTGAGTTTCCCCCACCAGAAACCCCAGATGCCTGCATGGGGCCCAGGAGAAGTCCTGGCCCCTATGGAGCCTGCAAATTCCCAGCATGCAACTGGGCCCCTAGAGGCTGTGGCCTAGGTTGCAATGGGGCCCATCTGCGCCCCATGGAGACTGGATACTCCCAGCATGAACTGGGGCCCTGCTGAGACTGCAAACATTCAATTGGGCCCCTGAGGGCTGCAAACTTCCAGCATGTAATGGGGCCCAACTCCCCCGCAGTCTGCAAACTCCCAGCATGCAATGGGGACCCCAGCAGCTGCAAATTCCTATCATGCAATGAGATCCAGTTGCCCACCCCCCCTCCAAAGGTGGCTGCAAACTCCCAGCATGGAGGGATTAGAGCAGGGGTGGGGAACCTTTTCCACTGACCCACCAAAAAATCAGTTGGGGACCACAGAAGTGAGAAGCAAAAAAAAAAAAAAAACCCCTCCTAAAACCGCCCAACCCTCACTGATGTGGCCCCCAACTGAGACACTTCACTCCTCTGGTGCTCCAGTCCCACGTGGGGTGGGCAGGCAGGTTCACGGCCTCAGGTCTGGGTTTGGTGGATTTTGTGTCCCCCCTAGGCTGTGGGGTAGGGCCAAAAATGAGGGTTCCAGTGTGTGGGACAGAGCTGCCAGTCAGTGGGATAGGGATGAGGGTGCAGGATCTGGGCAGGAGATGGGGTGGAGGAGGGGTGAGGGTGCAAGGTCTGGGTGGGAGGTAGGGTGCAGGAGCAGACTGGAAGTAGGTGTCTGGCAAGGGGGCAGGAGCAGGGCCAATAGGAGCAGTGGGAAAAGCCTCCAGGCAGCATGTCCCTGCGCTGATGTTCCCCCAGCTGGGGGAAGGGAAGCAGCAACGCGAGGAGCCATTTGTGGTTCTGTTTCTTCCCCAATGCAGTGAGGCTCAGGGCTTTCTCCACCCCCCTCTGCACAGGAAGCTGGCACTGGCTCCAATCTTGTGGGAGACATGAGGCTGGAGCGCCAGAGCAGGCTCCCTGTTGCAGGGGACCAGAGAAGGAGACCGAGGGAGGGCTGAACTTGAGCTGTGAGCCATTTTTGGCTCCACAGTGAGCCATATTTGGCTAGCCAGCCATAGGTTGCTGACCCCTGGATTAGAGGGTTCTGACCAGGGCAGTCCAAGGAGACTACAGCTCCCAACATGCAACGGTCTTGGGGCTGCACTTGCCTGGGGCAAGATCTGTGCCCAGGGGCTCTGGCTGCAGTCCAGACCCCACACCACATGGGGGCCTTGCAGGACCCAGGCTGTGGGGCACAGCATGGGCAGATCTGAGGGATGGAAACTCAGGCAGTTTCCTGCTCCATGACGCCAAGGCTGATGTTGTCCAGTGGGGGTTTGGTGGGTGACTAGAGATGGGGGCTGGGCCCACAGCCCCATGGTAGTGGGGTGGCTAATAGCCATGACAGCCACTGTGTGGGGCTGGCTGAAACCAACTCCTCTGCCCCACATGGGAATTGGCTGCAGTCTCCTCTGCCCCATGGGGGGGCTGGCTGTATGGTTCCCTTTGTCCTATGAAGGGCTGGCTGCAAAGCCCATTTTGCCCCGCCCCTCGATGGCCAACTGCTGGTCACTGGGAACTTTGTCATACATAGGGACTAGCCATGGACAGTGTGCATAAGGCCCCCCCATCCCATCCCACCCCGCGGCCCCAAAAAGAGGGAGGCAGGCTCACCTGAGGACTAGCCACGTGCGGGTAGGGATGAGGGAGCACCAGCTTCCTAGAGAGACAGAAGGGGTACAGTGAGGAGAGAACCCACGAGTCCTGGCTCCCAGCCCTGCTCTAACCACCAGTCCCCATTCCCACTCCTCTCCCAGAACTGGGAAGAGAACCCAGGTGTCCTGGTTCCCAGCCCCCTCTCCCCACAAAGGCAGGTGTGTCCAGTCCCCACCCCTCCCCATCCTGCTGTGGGGCTGCTGGGATCAGTGGGGTGGGGGCTTGACTCCTACCTGTGCCTCCGCACCCGTTCCTGCAGAAGGTGGCCCAGCACTGCGATGCTGCCCAGCAGGAAGAAGGCCCCAGCGCCCAGGGACCCCAGCACCTCAGGTCGCAGGGCAGAGTGAGGGGCCTGGGAGGGATCAGCGGCTGCAGGGGAGGAGGAGAGGGGTCAGAGAGTGTCCAGCCCTCCCTGCCCCGATGGCTCTGTCTGTCCCTCTGCACCCCCTTCTCAGGGCTCCCCCACGCACCGGGCTCTGTGATCCAAACTGGCAGGCACTGCTCCGACACGCCCGAGGGGAAGGTGGAGAACTTGCAGCAGTAGTGGGTGCCGTTGTCCCTGGGGGCCAGGCTGGGCACTGTAAGCCCCACCTGCCCAGCCTCTGACACATTGGTGACCCGCAGTTGACCCTGGTGAGCAGGGTGCACATGGGCCCCGTGTGTGGGGTGTATCACGGCCAGCTCCTCGTGGCTCCCATTCTGGCCCCAGCGCCACCAGCTCACCAGCGTGATTAGCTCCTGGCTCAAGAAGGCACAGTGCAGCTGCAGGGGGGGACCCCAGAGCCAAGGGGTGCTCAGCCCAGAGTGTCAGCTCTGCCTTGCTGGTCCCTAGGGGGAGAGAGCAGACGGGTTAGGGTCCCCATGCCCCACACCCAGCCCCCCTGCTCCAAGCCACCAGCCCCACTCCCCTCCCACAACCAGGACAGAACCCAGAAGTCCTCCTGGCTCCCAGCCCCCCTGGTCTAAGCCACCAGCCCCCACTCTGCTCCCAGATCCTGGCTCCTAGCCCCTGCTCTGACCAGTGTCCAGGCAGTAGGTCAGGAGCAGGGCGATGAGGGGGGAACCTGCCAGGCCCGGCCATGGCGCCGAGGCAGCAGTGACACCAACAGCAGCAGGTTTCGCTTTCCCGTGCACGACAGACAGGAAAGCACATCCTCCCACGCGCCCCGCGTGCTCTGGGGCCCTGCTCACGCCAGCCCCACATCTCCAGCGTCACGGACGGGCTGGCCTAGGGCTGCTGCTAACCACATCGGACAGGGCCGGTCCCTTTGCATGAACCCCTGCACAGCTCCGTGCCACGCTCGTGCACTGCACGGCCCATTTCATACACGCGAGGTGCAATCCCCAGCAGGGCCGGCTCCAGGCACCAGCAAAACAAGCAGGTGCTTGGGGCAGCATATTGCCAGGGGGAGCATTCCGGCCCAGAGGAGGAGCAGGGCGGTGGAGAGCCTCCCGGAGCCGCCCCGAGCTGGGAGCCCCACGCCCAGCTGCTCGGAGCCTGCGCCTGGACCAGGGGCACTGGGAGGGGAAGGCGGCGCGGGGCGCTGGGAGGGCAGGGTGCCTGGCCCCAGTGCAGGGCGGCCGTGGCTGGTGACGCTGAGCCCGGCGAGGCAGGCCGCGGCCATGTGACTGCTCCCGGCAGCCAGCTCACTGGAGCGGCGGGCGCTGGGGCTCAGCCACGGCGGGGCCCCATCCCCTGAGTGGGGAGCCCCGCGGACACCGCCCCGAGCTAGGAGCCCCACGCCCGGCTGCTCAGTGTCTGCGCCTGGCTCCGGGGCGCTGGGAGCTCTGCGTGGGCAGCCTCGAGGCACGGCCCCTGCTGGGAGGGCGGTGTAGGGCGGCTGTGGCTGGTGAGGCTGAGCCTGGCGGCCTCTTCTTTGCCTTTGTGAGTGTGGCCCCCCGCCCGTGTGCCCCCCCCAGCCGGCCACCCCCCTCCCATGCGCATTCCCCACAACTCCCCTCCTCCACCCCCACCGCCCGGCCTGGCCTGTGTGCCCCTGCCCACTGTCCCGACCCCTCCCGGCTCAGCCTCTGCCCAGCAACCCCATCTCCTGGCCCACTGCAACCCTGCTTGGACCCCATCTCCTCTTCTCCTCCCCCCCGCCGGCCTCCCACCTGGATCCCCATTTCCTGTCTGGCTCTCTAAACAATCCCCTCCCCTACTCTCTGGGCCCTGATCCCTCCTCCCCACACGCACCTGCCCAGGAACCCAGGCCCCTTGTGCTGTGTCCTGACAACCTCACACCTGCCTGGGACCCAGGTTATTCTTCCTCTCCCTTTGTCTGAGGAAGGGGAACTCTGGTGTTCCCAGTGCCTGTGTCCCCAAGTCCCTTCCTGTCTGGGGCAGGAGAGCTTTATTAAAATTGGAATTGTGATCCCATTTAAATAGGCTTTGTTTTAAATAACAGACCTTTAAAATTAAATTAAAACTTGTTATGGCCTAAATTTATCATAACCTATTTAAATAACTTATGAATTACATTTAACAATTAAATAGAACATGTCTCCTGTCAACTTTTAAAGAAATTCTACCAATTCACTAGTGTAAGTATCTAGAACCACTGTTTACATCCTGTTTACAACAGGACTCCTTGTCGCTTGTGTCTTGTTCTGGACAGTTGAGCTGGGGAGTTGAAACAAAAGTTCTCTTCATCCCTTTGAACTGTCTCATTGTATAGTGAGGCTGATTCTTGTCCATGGACACCAAGAGTTGGAAAGCTTATGTGTTGGGGTTGGAGTCTGAGTGATTATAAGGCTTCTAATAATAACATCCCTTTGCAGAGTGAGGAGTGGGACCGGGACTCCAGCACTAGGTGATGTGAACAGCTGCATGCTTTGGAAGTCTTTAACTGGCTTGCTGTGGATGAACCTGCCCTCCTATTGTCCTCACGGGGGGAGTCCCTGGCGCTTTCCTAGGAGATGAAAATGCCCAGGGGTTTGGGCTCCCCCTGAAGCGCGTGCCCCACCCCCCAGGAAGCCGCACAAGCTGCATTTGCATGCACACCCCCAACAAGCCGTGCAAGCTGCATTTGCACATGGACCCTCCCCGGACAAAAAAAGGGGGTGGGGCGGCCAAAAATGTTTTTGCTTGGGGGCGGCAAAAAACCTAGAGCCGGCCCTGATCCCCAGTGTCAAGCCTGCCACAGCCCCACTGGCAGGGCACAGTTCCAATTTGAGCAGGATGGGCCCTGATTACAGCCCACATGGAGCAGTTGGGAGGAGCAGAGGGAGTGGGCAGGAGATGAACGAAGGTGGGGGAATTAGGCCAAGACAACACTCATGCACACGCACGCACACCCAAGCTGTGCTCTCCAATATGGGCCCATGCACCATGTCAGCTCACCTACAGCTGCAGTGTGGGATGGCCAGGCCCAGTGCACTATGGGACATCCGAGCCCGGTGCATTGTGGGACAGTCAGGCTCAGCCCATGGGGTGGAGCGTTTGGAAACTGCGCCTGCTGTTGCAGTGACAGCAGCTGCTGCTGCAGCTCCTGTTCCACGTTCAAAGGCTCCTGCTAAGAAGCCAAGGGAGGCGGCAGGAGGATCCAAAGCCCAGAAGGCCGCAGGTCCCGGCGTGACCGAGCTGAGCACTAAGGCGGTGCAAGCTGGGGATCAAGAGCCAGGTGAATAAGGGCCCCTTAGTTCATAGTAAGGGAATTGGTGCCTTGGGCTCCTTTAAACTCAGTAAGAAGCCGGGAGACACCAAGGAAAAGGCACCCAAGAAGAAGCCCGCGGTGAAGCCTAAGAAAACAGCTGCCAAGAAGCCTGCCAGCACCACCAAGAAACCCCAAAAGGCTGTGGTGGCAAAAAAGAGCCCCCAAAAAGCTAAGAAACCAGCAGCTTCTGCCGTCAAGAAAGCTGCCAAGAGTCCGAAGAAGGTGAAAGCCACCAAGCCAAAGAAGGCAGCTAAGTGCCCAGCTAAAGCCAAAGTGGTGAAGCCCAAAGCAGCCAAGCCCAAACCAACGAAACCCAAACCAGTGAAGGCCAAGAAAGCCGTGCCTAAGAAGTGAATTGGCTTGAAGACACTTGACATAAGAAACCCAGGCGCTGTGGGTCAGCTGGTCCTGGTGCACTGTGGGTAGGTTGATCTCAGTGCATTGTGGGTCAGCTGATCCTGGTGCACTGTGGGTAGGTTGATCTCAGTGCATTGTGGGTCAGCTGATCCTGGTGCATGGTGGGACAGCAGGCTCAGGGAATGGAGGGCCCAGGGGCAGTGCCATGGCCCAGGAGACAAACCTAGGTGGGAGGAGAGGGGCTGGACATGGTTCCCAGGCCCCATAGCTGATGCCAATCGCTCTGCAAGCTGGTAGTGGGCACTGGGTCACAGGGCAGTGAGCTCAATGCTGACCAAGGTCTCCACCCTGAGGGAACCAGCTGGGCAGCCCAGAGCTCAGACTCGGGGGGAAGGGGGGGAGAGAAGGGGAGGAATTAGAGACACACATTCCCCTCCCTGGACACATGATGGGACATGAGTGAGACAGCAGGAGCAGGGGCAAGGGGAGTTTCCTCAACAGAGGGGTCACCTAGACGGAGTCCTGCATCGCCCAGCTGAGACCCCCCCCCCACTCAGCATAGACATTCTCTCGCAGGGTGCCCATAACTCAACACGTTTGGGTGGAGGAGCAGACGGCCAGGTACGCAAATGGAGCAGCACAAGAACCTGGGGTCAGTCAATGACATTAACAGACAGCAGGTTTGAAAGCAAACAGGAAATATGTCACACAATGCACTGTTAACTTGTGGAACTCATCAGGGAATGTTGTGATGGGCAAAGCTATAAATAGGTTCTGGAAAAAACTGAGTAAGGACAGGGGCCAGCAGTGGCTATCAGACAATGGGGCAGGGACACAACATGCTCCAGTGTCCCTAAAACTCTGACTGCCAGAAGCCAAGCATGGAAGATGGGGTTTGACCTCCCCAAAACTGCCCTGTTTTGTTCATTCCCCCATGTGTAGGTTCTAGCTGGCTGCAGGGTAGATGGGCCATGGGTCTAATCCAGAAGGGCAGCTGGCTCAGTGCGTGGGGGGCGCAGGTGTGTGAGGACTTTCAGCAGGGCCGATGTCTGCATCACCCACACGCAGAGCAGCATGCAGCTGTGCATGATTGTCAGGAAGCAAGTGTGTGTCTCGGAACTGCAGGGCTGGAAATCAGAAGGAACCGCTGCATCCACCCTTGTGACAGCTGACCCGGAAGAAAATGACCATGAACACTCATGGGTCAGCATCCTAGCCCACAGTGCCTAAGATGGGGTGTGACAACCAGCTCCTTAGACAACTATCTGCAATGAGTGTCAGGGCTCAATGCCCTTGGAATTTCTAAGCCTCGTCAGTAACAATTTCCTAGCCCAAAAAGCATTGCACCCCAAACAGGGCAAATCCTAGAGGGCTGTGCCTGGAGACAGCAAATCGGGGTGACCGCTCCAGGCCCTGAGCATGGGAGTCCTCAGAAGTGATGGATCAGTCCCGGAAGTGTCTTTTTCTCACCTCTCCCTTTGGGGATTGTTCTGAATTCTAGTTTAGACCCCTGACTTGACAGAGGGCCTGATGATGGGATTAAAAATGAATGGTTGCTTATGTACCAGTGATCACGATTTGATCCCATTGCGAATGGGTGAACAAATAAAGTTTACACCTGCAAGAGATGCACTTGCTGCTTTAAGCCCATTTCGCAGCTGACCTCAGCTGGGAGGAAGAATTTAATCAGGAAAAAATGCAACAAATAGTCCCAAAAGCCACAGCCCCACACTCAAAAGAACTGAGCTGGTTTAGCAGGGGCAGCTCAAAAATGTAACAATATATAACAACCAGGCGAAAGGGGAAATTAGCAATAAGGGTGCTAGACATTGTAGAACCTTGATAAGGGAAGCAAAGGTGCTCCAAGACCAGCAGAGTTAAGGACAAGGGAAAATGTAAAAGCACATGAGGAACAAAACAGAATTGTGACACCAGTATTGGTGCATGACAAAGGGAAATGGAGGAATTATCATCAGTAACAAGGCAGAAAAGGCGGAAGTGCTTAATGATTTCTGTGTTGTGGCATCATAGCCATGTGATAGCTTAATTTAGCTTGATTCTAGTCAGAGTTTTGACAGAGTCCTATGTGCCAAGCTCAGGGAAATGTGTTCTAGAGGAAATGACAAAAAGTCTCTGTCAAAGCTTTTGGTCAGACTGGGAGAGGCATCTTTAGTGGGATCCCACAGGGGTCAGGCTGGGGTATATTTGGTATCTTCATTAACCGCCTGGCTAATGGAGTGGAGCGACTCCTTATGAAATCTGCAGAAGCAGGGCGGGGTTGCAGAATGGGACCAAGATGACCTCAACAAATGGCAGCATTGGTCCAAAATCCATCAGATTAAGCTCCATACAGACCAGTGCCCATGGGAAGGGAAACCAAACGCTGACAAAGGCAGGGGGGGGGATTAGAGCGGATTATGAGGCACATTTGGGCCAACACAGCTGCAAAGCAGGGTCACTTCGTCAGCTGGCTGTATTAACACTCTCTGCAAAGGGTAAGCAGGAAGACTTGGGTGATTCCAGGCCTGTTGGTCCAATAAGCGTGAGACAGTGCAGCCAATCCAGGATTCAATTGATAAAGGCAGAATTAAAGTGCCACCGTGCTTTGTTTGCATGGAGGGGATGGGCCTGGCTGGCCAGGGTCGCATTGCAGCTGTGACAGTCTTCAATGCCAGGCAGCCCTCAGACCTGGCCCCATCCGTTTTGCATGTCTAACGAGTGCCGTGTAACATGGACAGGGCCTATGTTCAGTGGCTGAAAAGCTGGCTCCTGGAGAAGCGTTTCAAGGGGGTCCCGGCTCCCAGTCCTGGACTAGTTACCAGCTGCATTAGGGGCCTGGCAAAGAACAGCTCATCCCCCTTCCCCCAAAAAGTTTGCAGATGACACAGGAATTAGGGAATGAATTCATGCTGGCCTCCTGCATGGCACAGAGACCCTGGGCAGCCCCTGAGGCCCTGGTGTGGCCACAGGCAGAGACCAAGGGGCCCCACTGCCCAGGCCCCGGCAGGGAATAGGGTCAGTGAGATGTACCCAGAGAGATACTGAGCAAGCCAGCTGAACAGAGCAGTGTTCCTCAGCCAGTGGTGCACGGACCCTTAGGGGTATGCAAGAGAAGTCTGGGGGGCACATCAACACAAGTGAAATTTGGAAAAAAATTTCCAGGATTGTGCCCTGCAAAGGGGATTGGGGAGGGGGCGGCGGCACGTGCCTGTCAAATTAAATGTTCGGAGCAGCGCGCCTGGATGCTAACATCCTTGAGACCCAAGGCAGTTCCAGGTTGGGGGAGAGAGGAGGGAGAAAAAAATCACTTCCACGGCCGCCTCTCCTAGTTTGTTTCCTCCCTGGGGTACTCCAGCGGGGAGGGCAGCTGAGCCTGGAGACGCGCATGACCCCCACCCGCCAGCAGCTCAGTACAACACATCACCATGGCCCCTGCCCATGGCGCTGCAAAGAGAAGCTAAAAGACAGTGAAGTGGCATAATAAGCTTTGCTCCAAAGGACGCCCCCCCGCATCAGTGGCGTAGCGAGGGGGGGGCAGTTGCCATAGGGTGCCACGCTAAGGGGGGCAGCGGGCTGAGGTGGGAGCGCAGTCCCACGTGGCGAGCCCAGCGCTTAGAGGGCCACTTGCTGCCTGCAGTCAAGCCGCCAAGGCAGGGCCGGACGGTACGAGCAGGCACTTCAAAAATAGGATTACCGTATGTCCAGTGCCTGCTCTGGGGGAGGGGAGGTGTATTGGGTTAGAGCTGGGGAAGAGGGGGCTGGAGGTACTTTTTTTTTTTAAAAGGGGTACTTCATAAAAAAAAAAAAAGGTTGAGAAACACTGGGCTAGAGCATGAGTGCACGGGGATGGGGTGTGGGGGTGCTTGCACTTCCATCCTTCCTGCACCTCCTGCTCTTGCCTAGAGAGCACAGCCCCAGGGGTTGGACCCTCCCCACAACTGAAAAGAGGGGGCAAGCCCAGGCCCCCCCCCACCTCTCCTCTTTGCAGCCAATCACCTTGCTCCCCATGCACCAGCCCTCTGTGACATCACAATGGAGTGGGAATGGGGGGTGGCAAGGCCAGCAGCAGGTGCCCCTCTCCCAAGAACACAGAGGAGGGAGTGGATAACTTCCCAGCCTAATACCTACAAGCTGGGTCAGGATCCCTAGCCTGGCCCCAGTCCCCATCTCCGACTGCATTATGAGGTAACAGGCCCAGAGCACTGCCTCACAGCAGGAATCCCAGCCATGGGGCTGCCCCATAGGAGAGGCTGCCAGCCATGCCCTGTGATTCCTGCCAGCGTCTGGGTGATGCCACGCTGGGGGCCCTGGCACTCTTAGTGCTGCTGTGTGTCGGGTTCAACACAGCCAGCCTGGTGAGATGCTGGGGCAGCCCCACAGACCCTCCCCAGCCACTTCCCCCAAGTGGCATCCTGGCCAAGTGCCACCAGGGGCCATTCCTTCCAGAAATACCCCATGGGAGTAATGGGCTCCTGTAGGGATACCTGGGTGGGGGTCATCTGCAGGGATATTGGGTGGAGAAAGCTGTGAGGGTACCAGGCTGGGGGGGGCTGGATCTGAGGGACAGACCCCAGCTCAAGGTTGGGGGGGGGGAATGATACAGGGCTGGGACAGAAGCTGGGGGAAGGAGGCACATGTATCTGATCCCTTCTCCCCTCCAGCTCTGGCTGCACCTCAGACCCCTTGTCCAGGATCTGCTCTGCCTCCTCATCCCCAAAGGTGAGTCAAGTGTCAGGAGTTAGCATGGGGCTGCCCTCTCCTGGGGCGGCCAGTCCCACATGCTCCCAAGAGGGGGGCAGTAGAGGTGGGCAGGGCTCACACTTATTTCTCGCCCCCTGCAGTGGACGTTCTGATGGGACCAGCTGCCCCCCAGGCCAGGCCTGGCTGCCTTCCAGCAGTGCCAGAGGTTTGGGGGGCCCCCAGCACCTCAGAGGCCAACCAAAGACCCCAAAAGAGGACCCATCGCAGCTCCCGGCACCCCCCAGCCAGTGCCCCCTTGGGCCTGGAGATGGGGGAACCTTCAGTGTGCCCCACAGCCCGCCCAGCCGTGCCCCGCAGCCCGGGGGGCCACCTGGCCCCACGCCCAGCCCACTCCGCTCGTGTCTATGTGTGGCCCCTGCCTGAGCCCCCAGGCTGGACTCCCTGGGTTCCCCCCAGCCCGGGCAAGGCTGGCTCTGGAGGCTGGCAGGGGTACTTCGCAGAGGAGGAGGGCTCAGTGCACACCCCCAGCCCCTCCTTCGCCTGCTGGAACTGGGAGGGTTCGAGGGTCCTACGCTAGCACCCCCCAGGGGCAATAAAATTGTGCACAGAGTGGCTGGGGGTGACTCACTGAGGAGAACACCCACCCATTCCACCCAGCCCCAGACCTCCCCCACTGCAGCCCCCCAGGTGCTGATGAGGGGCAGTGGAGGGCTGGACGGGCCCAGTGAGCTCAGAGACTGGAGGCCCCCATCCCTGCGTGAGGGGGCTTTGGGCAGAGAAAGGGCCTGTGGAAGCTGGGGGACAGGCACTAGGACTCCTGAGTCTCCAGCAGGCAGAGGCAGACTCCAGAGGAAGGGCCCGTCCGAGCTGGGAGGAGCCCGAGCAGCACTGCGCCCGCAGAACAAGGACATGCCCTTTATTGGGATTTAGCAGGTTTACAGCGCGATATTTACAGCTCTGTTCCTGGGGGCAGCCCCCTCTGCACCCCCCAGCGCCAGACAGGTGGGGTACCCCAGGGTGCCTGGTCCACTAGCCTCTGGCACCTCCCTGTGGCCAACGCTGTTCCTGCACCCACCCAGGCCAAGCACTAGGTGCCCCACGTGGCTGCAGGGGGAAGGGTCAGATACTCTCCCTCCTCCCGTTACCGACCTTTGTCCCGGGCCACCCCGCGGGCAGGGATGTCACTGTAGGTGGGGGGAGCACTCAGTTTGCCTCAAGCGCTGCCCAAGGGGGTGGAGCCATGGCAGGGGACAGGGTCACTGGGAGGGCTGGGGTGACCCGGCCACACCACCCTGTGCTCCGTTGGCCTTGCCGAATGGGGTGGGAGTGCCGGGGGGTGCCTGGGGGCTGTCACTGGGCTCCAGCTTGACAGTGGTGCTAGCGGGGGGGGCCAGGCCAGGAAGTGGCAGCCCTGGAGGTGCAGAGGGTGAGAGCTGGGCAGGGGGGCCCCCCGCTTTGCCCCCCTCGCCTGGGGGGGGCAGTGAGACCACGATGTACTTCTGCACGCTGCCCGTGACGGTAGCACTGGGCGCCGTCTGGGCCGTGGAGACCAGCTTGACCACGGGCTGCACACCAGGCGCCGTGGTGCTGACGGGGGGATGTGGCTGTGCCCACAGCGCTGGTACTGAAAGTGATCACCTGCAACGAGAGGCCCGGAGGGTCAGTGTGCCCCACACATGGCACAGGGGAGCCCACGTCCAATGCCCTCCACCCCCTGTTCCCCCACTCCCATGCCAGCCTGCCCCCTGGACCTCGCCCCTTCATCCCCACCTGCCCCCGCAATCCTCCCTGGGAAGCATGGGGCTGGCCCCCCTTCCCCACACCTCCCCATGCTAGCCTGCCCCCTGGAAACTCCAGGGCAGCACGGAGGGAGCCCTGGCCTTCCCCCACCCTCTCAGGACCCTTGCAGGGCAGCTGATCCCAACGGGCTGGAGTGCAGGCTGCTCCAAATAGGGGGGGGTTTGGAGGACAGGATGCAGGGGTCCGAGCAGCACTGCAGGCTGGGTGGCCTGCAACCCTGCCTGAGGTCCTGGCTGAGGGCAGGAGCGTGCCCGCCCCAGTGGCAGAGCCTGGCAGGGGTGTCGCACGTCTCTCCCAGGCTGCAGAGTGGTGCCGTGAAGGCCTGGAAGGCCAGGACACACCGCAGCAAGAGAAACTGAGGCACCGGTGGTGTAGAACCATGGCTGGACTGTGCCAAAGCAGCCTCCCATGACCCCTGCACCATTACCTGCTGGGAGGCGCTGTTGCCAGAGGCGGAAGACATGACGATGTACTTGGTGGGGGGCGGAGAGGGCTGAGTGGGGGTGGAAGGGCGGCCGGACACCAGGGTTTGCACAGGCAGCGTGATGGAGCTGGGCACCTTGATGATGCTAGGGGCGCGCGGCGGGCCCTGGGGGGCCTGGGACAGGGTCAGCGTCGGGCGGGGCTGCCAGGTGAAGACAGACAGACAGACACTGTCAGACAGACGCCTCCCATGCCCTTGCTAGCCCCCCAAAATGCTCTCAGCCTCCCAGTCTGCCAGTGCCCACGGACACACAGCCCCTCCCGATGGGCTCTCACCAGCCCATCCCCCTAGGTCCCACCCCACTGGCCTCTGTCCCTCCCCCAAATCACTCCTTGCTCCCTCCCTCTGCCCCACAGGCTCTCACCTCCCGCAGAGCCAGTACCTGCCCCCCAGCCGGCCCCTCGTACCTGCGTAATGGTGAGGGTGGTGCGGTTCACCTGCTGGGCCTGCAGGGCAGCCTGCGCCCGGGCTTTCACCACGTGGGTGCAGAGCAGGGCACCCAGGTAGCCATAGTCGGCCTTGTAGCAGTCCTGGTTGTCAGGTGGCGGGCGGATCTTGGCCAGCACGGGGGCACAATGCTTCTGCGAGGCGGGCAGAGGGGAAGGGTGAGCAGGAAACTAGTAGGGGGATACTGGGTAGGGCCCAGGAAAAGGGAGGGTGGGGGAGAACTGGGAAGGACCACAGACAAAGAGGTGGAGCCTCGTGGATTGGCAGGGGCCAGAAGGAAGAGCGGAGCCTCTTGGCCCAGGCAGGGCCAGAAAGGAGCTGAACCAGGAACTAGGAAGCCCCAGAGAAGTGAACTGGGAAGGAATTGGAAGGGGCAACTAAGCTGCAGCCCCAAAAGATGAGCCTAGTGGCCATGACCCTGCCCCAGGCTACGCCCCTCCGGCTCTGGCACCCACCAGCAGAAGACTCTGGACGTGGTCGGCCCCGATCTTGTCAATGTTGCTGACGACTGGCCCCTCCACAATGCCGCGCACCCGCTCGCCCTCCACCTGCAGCCGGGGCAGGATCAGCGTCTTGATCACCTGGGGGAAAGGAGCTGTCAGCTGGGAGGCCGCCCTCCAGCATGTCTCAGGATGCGTCCACTCGCCCCTGCCCATTCACACCCGAGGGCGCATCCCCTCCCCCAGAGCTGTTCCCAGCACGCCCCAAATCCCTCTCCCCCTCACAGGCCCAGGGTCTCACTTACGTCATGGCCCAGCTCGGCCAGCCCGGCGATGGAGCCGTACCGCGTGGTCCAGGGGGTCTTGTCGTCCACCCAGCTCTGCGGGGACAAGGGAGTGGTGAGCTCTGCACCCCAGCTCCCCTCAACTTCCCAAGGGGCCCCTCCCCAGGCCCCGCCCACCTTGGTGAAAGTCTTGGTGATGCGGGATTGGATGTTGTTGGTGGTGGTGCTGAAGTTCTTGCAGATCTGGGCAATGAGGCGGGCGGCGAAGTCCCTCAGGGCCCAGTGATTGTCCACGTCCGGCCGCAGGCAGAGCTGCCGGCTCACAATGCAGGTCATCACAGCGGGGATCAGCTCGTGCAGCTGGTGGCGGTGGGGAGAGGGGTCAGTCACGGTCCACCCCACCAGGACCCAGCCCACCCCGGCCACCCCAGCAGGGTTCACACGGGGAACAGAACCCGTGGCTCAGCACCTGCCCCCCTGAGCCAAGCCAGGAGCCCGGTGGCCACTCACATATTTCTCCAGGTAGAGGGTGGGGTTGTCCATCAGGGCCTTCACCATCCGCATCAGGTAGATGAGCAGCGCCAGGTTATTCTGCACCACGTTCACACGCACCTGGGTGGAGACCCAGTCAGGGTTTGGTGCTGGGGGCTTCACCCAGGGGCCACAGCCTGAGGGGGGCTCAGCCTGGCTCCTTGCCCTCACAGAACCCCCAGCCTAGAGGGGCCGGCCCAGGGCCCACAGCCTAGGGGAGCTCAGCCGGCTCCCCTGCCCCCCATGGGACCCGTAGCATAGAGGGGGCCGGCCCAGGGCCCACAGCCTGGGGAACCTGTCCTGGCTCCATGCCTTCCTGAGCCTAGAGGGACTGGGCCAGGAATCACACCCTGAGGTGCTTGGCCCCGCTCCCCAGCCTAGAAGGGACAGACAGGCCAGGGGGTCACAGTCGGGTCGCCCGGTCTCTGACGGCAGCTCCTCCCCATACCCCCTCAGAGATGAAGGTGCTGAAGCGCGGCAACATCTGGTAGAGGCCGGGGTCCGTGGCGATACTCTGCAGGGCTTCCTGGGGGGGCACAGAGAGCAGCCTGTCAGCGCGGGGGGGTGGGGAGAGAGGGGGCTGTGCCCAGGGACAGGGGCTCATTTATGCTCTGGGGGGACAGACAGCAGGGCCTGGGGGCAGAGAGAGCAGCCCAGCAGCCCGTCAGTGGGGGCGGGGGAGGGGGGGGATGCAGGGATGGGCTCTGTCAGGGGGACAGGCCAACAAGGCCCATTCTCTCAGCTCTCGTGGGAGCCCACATAGATGTGGGGTGATGGGGAGCACTCATAGCTCTCGTGGCCTCGCAGGAACCCATGCACACCCCAGGAGTGGGGGCGGATGGAGGTGATGGGGGTATCCAGCAGTGGAGGACTGTGGGAGCTGGGATGGAGCCCCAGGGGGAGCAGGGAGAGCACAGAGGGGCTGAGGTGGGGGGCAGAGGGTGCTGATGACGGGGAGCACCACCCTGGGAGGGGTAAGGGGTGGGGCATGGGGGCACTCACGGCTCGCTTGGCCTCACAGGAGCCCACACAGGCCTCGGTGATCTCCTTGTAGTACAGCTGCTGCTCCACCGACAGCTCATGGATGCTGCGTGGCTTCAGTTTCAGCGGGGCACCCTCCAGCACCGGACCCTTCTTCTCCTTCCCTGGGGGGCAGGGTGTGAGCACAGCCCCGCCCCTCCCAGTAACCCCGCCCCCTCCAGCACTGGGCCCTTCTTCTCCTTCCCTGGGGGGCAGGGTATGAGCACAGCCCCGCCCCTCCAGCACTGGGCCCTTCTCCTTCCCTGGAGGGCACAGTGCCCCTTGCCATGCAGCCCCACCTCCTGTGGCACTGGAACCATCTTCTCTTTTTCTCCTTCCTGGGGGCAAGAAATGAGCAGACCCCCTTCCTGCTAGCCCTGCACCCTGCTGCACAGCCCCACCCCTCCAGCAGCCAGGTGGCCTTCTCCTTCCTGGGGTGGTGGGAGGGGTCAGATGTTACAGCAGAGCCTGCCCCTGGAACATGGCCCTGCCCTCTTCAACACTGCTCCACCCCCTGACCTGACCCCCTCCCTGTCCCAGCATGCAGACCTTCTTCCCAGCATGCAGACAGTGCAGGGTCACCCCTACTAGCAGCCCACAGCTTACACCCCCTCTAGTGATTGGCCCCATCCCCAGCACTGCTCTGCATCCATTCTCCCAGCCCTCAGAGCCCCTGGCCCTGCTGCTCTGCTTGGGACTGACCTTTGCCATCCGGAGTACTTGCGCTTTGCCCTTTACCCTTTAGCGTCCCAACCTCCTCCTGCCCCGGCTTCGTGGGCTTCAGTGGCTCCGTGGCCTCAGCTTTCTGCTGCTCCTTGGGGGCTAGAGACACAGCAGGCTCACCAGCTAGCCTCAAAGGCACAGCCCTTTCGCATGGGGATGCAGCCACCTCTGGGGTGGGGTGGCTGGTTACACCAGGACTCCTCGCTCAGCACGGAGATGCAGACACCTCTGAGGTGGAGTGGCTGGTTACACAAGGACCCCTCGCCCAACATGGAGATGCAGCCACCTCTGGGGTGGGGTGGCTGGTTACACAAGGACCCCTCGCCCAACATGGAGATGCAGCCACCTCTGGGGTGGGGTGGCTGGTTACACAAGGACCCCTCGCTCAGCATGGAGATGCAGACACCTCTGGGATGGGGCAGCTGGTTACATAGGGACCCCACGTGCAACGCTGAAATGCAGCTATGTCTAGGGCAGGACACAGGGCAACATCAAGGGCACTTCTCTGTAGGAAACGCATTATCTTTTGACCAGGCTGCCAGATCAGTCTCTAGTTTCGGGGACCACAGCAGATGGCACTTGGAAAAGCTCGTCAGTCACCCTGCTCTGCAGGCCAAGCGCCCAGACAGAACAGAACACGCAGGAAGCAGGCAGCCCAAGTCCCTGTGGGGCACTGCACCTGGACACCTGGCTCCACAACTCACCTGGGGGCGGATTCTCAGGGATGGCGGGCTGGGTGCCTTCGATGCTGAGCCAGTGAGCTGAAAGGGAGTGGAGAGAAAGATCAGGGGTCCGAGCAGCACTGCAGGCTGGGTGCTGCACTTCCCATTCCTTGCCCCCACCTAAACCTTTGCCCTCCATGCCCCCTCATCCCTGTCTGCCCCATGTTGTCCTTACCTTTGAGGCACACGTCCAGCGGGACACGGGGCAGTGGCGTGTTGATGATGTCGCTCAGATCCACTTCCTTCTCTTCATAGAAGTAGAGCTCGCGCCCGCCCCCACTGGCATAGCGGAAGGGGATGAACTCCTGGGCATGAAAGCCGTACAGCGGCTGTGGGGAAAGGGAGACATAGAGGGTGAGCTGGAGTCCCCAAGTCAGAGCCTTCCCTTGGCTCAGCTCCATGGGTCTACCTGCCTTTTGGCATGGCCTCCGTGCGATACACGCCTGGCTCCCAACAGTAAATACAGCCTGGCTCTGTGGCTCTACCTGCCTTTTGGCACGGCTCCTGTGAGATACACGCCTGGCTCTCAACAGTAAATACAGCCTGGCTCTGTGGCTCTACCTGCTTTTTGGCACGGCCCTTGTGCAATACACACCTGCTGCACCAGGGAGAGGAGCACCATTTTGTCCTTGGGAAAACATGTACCTATGCTGGAAATTGTCTCCCTGAATGTCACATGTGCCCTGCCACAGTGACCGGCAGGGGGAACCCCGCCCCCTTCCCCAAAAGCTCAGGGGAGTCTCTGTTCTAGGAATTCAGGCCTTGAAATCCATGAAAGGCCCCTCTGCACTCCAGAACTGTCCTCCCCTTCCCAGCACCAAGCACATGGCCTACTCAGATGGCCCCCAAGCCCACAGGACTCCAATGCCAGCCAAGAGCCTGCCCCACAAGCTCCTCGGGGCTGGGACTGCCCCTGTTACCTCCACATTCTTCAGTTTCAAGGCATAGTCCACGTCGCTGGTGGTCAGCTTCCGACGCTTGCCCATGTGCATGAACTTCAGAGCATCCTACGGGCAAATGGGAGGTGAGGGTTGTCTCGCCCCTGTCTGCCCCAAGGACCCTCAGGCAACCAAGGGCGGGAGCAGAGCAACTGGGAGGTGGAGGCATTGGGTGCACGGGGTTCTCCTCAGGCCAGAAACTGGATGGGAGGGTCTTGGGACAGCTGGGGGCCCTGTATACCTGTGTGATTTCCATAAGCCACCAACTGCTCAGGACAATGTCCAGGGGCCCGCCTGGAGGCAGGAGGCATTTGTGGGGGCCCCCACAGCTGGGCGATTTTCCAAAGCCAGGGAGGCGGGCGATGCTAGGGGCAGAGAGTGCCCGTGGGACCCCCCTGCCCATACATAGGCAATCTGCCAGAGCCGAGAGGATGCAGCAATGCCAGGGGAGGAAGGGGAGATGCTGGGGACAGAGGAAGATTAATAAGACTGGGGCTTGTCACCTTACAAAAGAGGAGACTAAAGAGGGATATGATGGATGTGTATACAATCACAATTCTTATGTACCCGGGCGAGCTCCCCGAGCCGGGCGGATGGGGTGATAATGGGGGGCAGAGGTCGCCATGGGCCCGCTCAGACCTAGGCGACCTCACAGGGGGTGGAGCACACCGGGGGGGGCGGCCCGTACCTGGGTGATCTCCTTGACGCGGTAGCTGACCTCGTCGGCCAGCAGCTGGCAGGTCTCCTCGGGCACCTGGGCGATGCCCACGGCCTCTGCCATCACCTTCATGGAGTCGGCCGGCAGCAGCGTGTGGCTCAGCTTCGCCTTCTTCTCCTCGGCCGCCATCGCGCCCCGCCGCACCTGGGGGGGGATGGGGGTGAGACACGGGCCGGGGCGGCGGAACCTCCCGCCACTGCGCGGCCCGGACCCCAAGGGCCCCATCCCCCACCTGGCTGGCCCCGCCCCTTTCCCTAGCCCCTCCCTTAACTCCCGCCCCCCACCGTGCCGGCGCCCCGCCCTCTCCCGGCAGCTGCAAGCCCGCGCTGCGGCGCAACCTCCTCGCCCTCGCTACATTCCCCCACCGATCCCGGCCCCGCGCTCCTCGCTACACCCCTGCCAGGACCCGAGCACCTCCGAGGGGCGGGGCCAGCCCCCGGAGACCCGAGGGCGGGCAGGGACGCACTGCGCAGGCGCGGGATGGGACGCGGGAGGAGGACAGTGCAATCTGTGTGCGTGATGCCTCACAGCTAAGACGGCGCCTGCGTGCCGCGCGTGGATTCCTTTCTACCAAGCATGTGCAACATGGAGGAATTGCGGAAGCAGGCGCGCTACCTCCGCAGCCTTTGGTTGATGACGCGCCTGAGCAGTCCAGATCCTTTTTTTTAAAGGAGGCACGCCACATCACCATGCACGCGTCGCTCGCCCGCTTGCTGCGCATGCGCCCGCCGTCGCTGCGAGGTGCCTAGTGCTCATGCTCCATCCCCTCGTCCCCTCCCCCCCTTAAAGGGCCACCGCAGCTATTAGCAGCCTTAGCCCCGCACCAGTCCTAGGATATGTGGCTCCCCCTGCTGGGGCTGCAGCTGAGGAGGAGGAAAGGCGATCCACCCACTGCGAAGGTAATGGGGGCGTCTCTTAAAGGGGCCATGGCCTGTGTGGGGCGGTGAGTGGGACTGCACCGTATGGGGTGCTAGAGACTGGGGTCCAGGCCAGCTATGCTTTGCAAGCTAAGATGGGGAAGGGAGCCATGGTCTCCTGAGATATCCATGTGGTCTGTATGGGGCTGTAAGAACCAGGCCAGAGGTGGGGGCACAGCCTCAGTGTAGAAATGGCAGATGTCACCAGCAGATCCACATGGGCTATATAGGAACTGGGGGTGGGGGGACAGGGCATGGGGCATTGCATGGGCAGCTGCTAACCACCTACCCCTGGCAGTGTGTAAGTACCTCAGAGGTGCTGGAGCTGGGGCAATCAGAAGAGGCACATCAAATACAATATGTTGTAAGCGTAGGGGCTAGGGTCCCGAATGCCTGGGTTCTCTCCCTGATTCTGGGAGGGAAATGGGGCCGGGGAGCATTGAAGGGGAGGAGTTGGTGTCCTGAACACCTGGGTTCTCCGAGCCCTTTGCATGTCACATGCCCAAAAACCCAGTTTCCTTTTCCCCACAAACTCTAGAATTTCTCTTTGACCAACGTCCAAAAGCAAATCTTCCCTTTGTTAATGAAAGGCTGAAAATTTCCATCCAGAAACCTTTAGTTTTTTGGGGCTTATTGTTTTTAGGCCAAACCAGGACAAATTCTCCCTTTGCACAAACCCTTGCAGATTTGGGGCCATTTTGCCTGGGAACTGACCTTGATGGTAAAGTGCTGCTGGCTGAAAAGATGCCCTTCCCCCACTCTTAAAATCTTAAATGAGCCTAAATGTTCCATAGATTCTCTATGGATAGTAATTCCATGCTCCAATAATAAGAATATGGCAGTAGGGATATATTTTCGACCACCTGATCAGGACAGTGATATTGAGATTAGAGAGGGTATCAAAAAACTTAATAATAGTGGGGGATTTAAACTATCTCCATATTGACTGGAGACACGTCACCTCAGGATGGGATGCAGAGATCAAATTTCTTGATACCTTAAATGACTGCTTCTTGGAGCAGCTGGTTTCAGAACCCACAAGGGGAGAGGCTATTCTTGATTTAGTCCTAAGTGGAGCACAGGATCTGGTTCAAGAGGTCCCTGCAGCAGCACCCAGATAACTGGACTGCTTGGAAATAGTGACCATAATGTAATAAAATGTAACATCCCTGTCGTGGGAAAAACACCTCAGTAGCCCAGCACTGTAGCATTTAATTTTGAGAAAGGGGAACTATACAAAAATGAGGAAGATAGTTAAACAGAAATTTTTAAAAGGTACAGTGACAAAAGTAAAATCTCTGCAAACGGCATGGAAACTTTTCAAATACACCATCATAGAGACCCAACTTAAATGTATACCCCAAATTAAAAAACACAGTAAAAGAACAAAAAAGTGCCACTGTGGCTTTACCAGGTAAAAGAAGCAGTGACAGATAAAAAGACACCTTTTTAAAAGTGGAAGTCAAATCCTAGTGAGGAAAATAGAAAGGAGCATAAACTTTGTCAAATTAAGTGTAAAACTATAATAAAAAAAGCCAGAAAGGAGTTTGAAGAACAGCTAGCCAAAAACTCAAAAAGTAATAGCAGAATGTTTAAGTACATCAGAAGCAGGAAGACGGCTAAACAACCAGTGGGGCCCTGAGACGATTGAGATGCTAAAGGAGCACTCAGAGATGATCAACTCATTGCAGAGAAGCTAAATCAATTCTTTGCTTCAGTCTTCATGGTTGAGGATACTGGGGAGATTCTCAAATCTGAGCCATTCTTTTTAGTTGACAAATATGAAGAATTGTCCCAGATTGAGGTATTATTAGAGGAGGTTTTGGAACAAATTGATAAACTTAACAGTAACAAGTCTATTGTTAAGACCGGATGGCATTCACCCAAGAGTTCTGAAAGAACTCAAATTGGAAATTGCAGAACTATTAACTGTGGTTTGTAACCTATCCTTTAAATCAGCTTCTGTACCTAATGACTGGAAGATAGCTAACATGACACCAATATTTAAAAGGGCTCTAGAGGTGATCCTGGTAGTTACAGACTGGTAAGTCTAACATCAGTACTGGGCAAATTAGTTGAAACTATAGTAAACAATAAAATTGTCAGACACATAGATGAACATAATTTGTTGGGGAAAAGGCAATGTGGTTTCTGTAACGCAGGAGTACTCAATCTTGGAAGCCCTGGGGGCCATAATGATACAGCACATGCCAAGGGCTGCATCTTAAGTGTGGTTGCTTATACATGCAAATAGCTTCTTTCACACTGACAGGCATGTATACAATGATTAAGCCTTAAGCTGCAGCGCCGGAACCAAATGTGGCCAGTGTGAGCCAGTCAGCACCTCTCAGGCTCTGCCCACAAGGCTAAGCAACCAGCAATTTCCACAATGCCCTGGCATTCCCCGCACCTCCTCTCTGGGAGCTAGAAACGCCGACACCCTGTACCCGTCTGTTCTGCCAGCCTGTCCACTTGCGTCTTTCAATGCTCACCCTGCCTGGGAGACGCCACACCATTGTCGAATGTGTTCCCAGTGGAGGCCATGTTTAAAGGATCCCACCCGCGGGCTTCCTGTTGAGCCCCATGTAAACCCAAACCGCACCATGGGCCACAAACGGGCCGTGAGCCACATGCGGCTGTAGCCCTGCTGTAAAAGGAAATCACGCCTTTTTAATCTACTTGAGTTCTTTGAGGGGTCAACAAACATGTGGACAAGGGGGATCCAGTGTACTTAGATTTCCAGAAAGCCTTTGACAAGCTCCCTCACCAAAGGCTCTAAAGTAAAGTAAGTTGTCATAGGATGTAGGGGAGCCTGGACTACCTTGCCTTGAAAATAAATGGTGATGTCTTACTTGTCCCCAGTGCGGATCTCTAAAAAGCAAAACCCAGGCCTGTCTCAAGTCTGGTTCACGCAGGAAAGGTTTGGGAGGTAGAAATGTTTTAAATAACAATGCAGATTAAGTGTGGTACAGTGAGACCACATCAAGAACACACAACAAGCAACCTTATACTGGTACTTCTGTTTCTGATAAGCAAAAATTACAGATGCAGCCATACAACTGTCAACCACACACATAGCAGCAACATCCTGAGAAGGATGTGCTGCAAATAGGGCATTGGACGTAATCAATTGGTAAATATTATTAGAATGTCAAGTCTTGCTTTGCTATAAAATGGGCTTAGTAAGAACAATCGATGGGCAGGAATGGGCAGGATTGACCCATGGGTCTTGCTTAATGTAGCTAGAAGTAAATAGGCCCTTCTCACCAGCAACCCAGTGCATGGCTTTCCATTGCATGGGAATCAAAGGACCTTCCCAATGCATGGGAATCAACCACAACCTCCTGCCTGGTACTATAGGTAGCATATGGGTGAAGTGTAAGTGAACTAGGCTTTATTATAGTAGATTTTTTATTAATTGCTTTTGCATTGCTTTGAGCTCTATTAATTGCTTTAGCATCTATAGTATTTAAGGTTTAAATTGTATAGTAATTGTTTTTAAGGCTTGTAAAACTTAAACAAATGTATTAACTGCTTAAAGCTTGTAATAAATAAGAAAGTGGTTAAGTTTCCCTGGAGTGTCCTGGTTTCCCTTGGATCTAAAATAAATCGAACTACACGACATGAGATAAGAGAAAAGGTCCTTTCATGGATTGATAACTGGTTAAAAGACAGGAAACAAAGGGCAGGAATAAATGGTAAGTTTTCCGAATGGTGAGAGGTAACTAGTGGGATTCCCCAAGGGTCTGTCCTGGGACCTATCCTATTCAACTTACTTATAAATGATCTAAAGAAAAGGGTAAACAGTGAGGTGGCAAAATTTGTAGATGACACCAAACTGCTCAAGATAGTTAAGACCAAAGCAGACTGTGAAGAGTTTTAAAAAGCTCTCACCAAACTAAGTGATTGGGCAACAAAATGGCAAATGAAATGTAATGTTGACAAATGTAAAGTAATGCACACTGGAAAAAATAATCCCAACTATATGTACAACATGATGGGCACTAATTTAGCTACAACTACTCAAGAGAGAGATCTTGAAGTCATTGTGAATAGTTCTCTGAAAACATCCACTGTGGCTAGGTCTAGACTACAAGGCTACGTCTACATTGCACATTCTTGCGCAAGATATGCAAATGAGGCACAGCAATGAATATCGCTGTGCCTCATTTGCATGCCTTATGAGCCGCCATTTTGCACAAGGGGCTTTTGCGCAAGAAGAAGCAGTTTACACTGCTCCTTGTGCAAAAACCCCTCTTGCGCAAAGCCGTTCTGCTGCTTATTTTCAGGCAGAACGGCTCTTGTGCAAGATTTTTACAGCAGTGTAGACTGCTTCTTCTTGTGCAAAAGCCCCTTGCGCAAAATGGAGGTTCATTAGATATCCAAATGAGGCACGACGATATTCATCGCCCCGCCTCATTTGCATATATTCTTGTGCAAGAATGCGCAATTTGTAGCCCAAGGTTTTGTCTTGTCTTGATTCTTTTGTCAAAAGAGGCTTTTCCGACATTTGGCCTGTTTAGACTGGGCCAAATGTCAGAAAAAAACCTCTCTTTCAGAAGCCCCCTTCTTCCTCATGGAAGGAGGAATACAGGGGCTTCCGAAAGCGCATTTGCACTTCCGCAAAAAAAAAGCGGAAGTGCAAACGCATTCCCTGGACGTGGCAGGGTTTTTTCAGGATACCTCCGGTATCCTCAAAAAAACCCATAGTCTAGACGTAGCCTCAGTGTGCAGCGGCAGTCAAAAAAGCAAATAGAATGTTAGGAATCATTTAAAAGGGATAGAGAATAAGACAAAAAATATCTTAATGCCTCTATATAAAACCATGGTACACCCACATCTTGAATACTGCATACAGATGTGGTCGCCTCATCTCAAAAAAGATATATTGGCATTGGAAAAGGTTCAGAAAAGGGCAACAAAAATATCTAGGGGTTTGGAACAGGTCCCATATGAATAGAGATTAAAAAGACTTGGACTTTTCAGCTTAGAAAAGGGGAGACTAAGTGGAAGGGGATATGATAGAGGTCAATAAAATCATGACTGGTGTGGAAAAAATGAATAAGAAAAAGTTATTTACTTATTCCCACAATATAAGAACTAGGGGTCACCAAATGAAATAGGCAGCAGGTTTAAAACAAACAAAAGGAAGTTTTTCTTCACTCAGCGCACAGTCAAACTGTGAAATTCCTTGCCAGAGGATGTGGTGAACGCTAGGACTTTAACAGGGTTTTAAAAAAGAGCTAGATAAATTCATGGAGAGCTATTAGCCAGGATGGGAAGGAATGGTGTTCCAAGCCTCTGTTTCTCTGGAGGTGGGTGACAGGGGAAGGATCATGTGAGGATTACCTGTTGTATTCCCTCCCTCTGGGGCATCTGGTATTGGCCACTGTCAGCAGACAGGATACTGGGCTGGATGAACCGTTGGTCTGAGCCAGTCTGGCCGTTCTTATGTTCTCTGCTGAGAGCTGGGCCCGATCCAGGCAGACACCAACGTGTAGTTGGACCCAGCTAAGCCCCAGTCCTAAAAGTTGCAATAGAGTTTGCCCTAGAGAGCATGAGTGGTTTCTGCATTACAGCATTCATGCCAAGTGCCCATGCAGCCTGCGCTATGCCAAGGTACGGCTGGGCCCTTGGATGCCTGGGTTATCTCCCTGGCTCTAGGAGGGAAGCAGGGGCCGGTTGGTTAAAGCAGGAGAGGGGTTTGGCAGCCAGGACTCCTGGTTTCTCTTCCTGGCTGTGAGAGGAGAATGACTGATGGGTCAGAACAGGGGGAGCTAGGACTCCTGGGTTCTTTCCCTGGCTTGGGGAAGGGAGGAGGGCTGGTGGGTCAGAGCAGGGGGGGCTGGAACACCTAGGTTCTCTCCCCACAGGATCAGAGCCAGACCATGAGCATACTGAAGAACCTGGTGAACAAGGGGGGAGAGTGGGTCTGGGAATCCCACTTGAGCTGTGGGACAAACTGTCTGTGGAGATGACACAGCTGAAGCAGGCAGAGCAGCAGGTGTGTGGGAGAACTGGCATCTGGAAGTGGATAAAGTCCCGTGGAAACAAGCCAGACAGGGGAAGAGAGGAAGTCTATTACTGGTCCAGTGGGGAGACTCTCAGCCTTCTGACTTTAACCCCCACCGTGCTCTTGGGGGCTGGGTCAGTGCCAGGGGCTGCCGAGATGGTTACAAGTGATGCTCCATGTCCGTGTCCACTCCTGAGCCTGGTGTGTTGGGTCTTTCCGACAGGACCCATGTAGGGTTGCCAAATGGTTTAACAAAAAATACCGAACACCCCTCTTTCCCCGCGAAAAAAAAAAAAAAAACAAACCTGGGAAAAAAATTCTGTTGAGGAAAAAAAGGGGGGGGGGGGAGAACCAAAGTTGTTGAGCAAAAAAAATGCTGTGTCTGTCCCGCCAGATGTGGCAGGGGAAAATTGTCCCCGCCAGGCTTCTGTCCCAGGGAAACAGGAAATACCGGACATTTTACATGTCAGATATTTTCTGTTTTTTTTTTTTTTTTTACCAGACAGGGGACCCAAATAATGGATAGTTTGGGGGTGACGGGGGCCAACAGGGAAAGGCCTGCACCCCACACTAACACGGCGTGCCGCCTGCGGTCACGGCAAACTCCCGGCAGTGCTGGGAGTGTTCAGCCACGGCCGCAAGCGCCTGCACAGTAGCGCTCGGCTGGCTGGGTCCGGGAGGAGGAAGAGCGCAGGCGCTGGCATCCAGGGAGGACAGTGCCACCTTTAAAAAGGCCCAGCTAAGGGAGGTAAAGGGGGGGGGGCGGTGCAGACAGACAGGGAACCGGCAGGAAGGAGCAGGCGGTGGTGTAGGCTGGCAAGGGAGTGGGAGTCCTCGGCAACGGGGGGGAGCCGGGCGAAGGGTCGTCCCAGGCAGCGGGCGTACCCTGAGGGGTCCCACAGCCCTTGCCGAAGGGGGGGTTGGAAGCAGTCCAGGACAGGGCGAGTACGGAGCCTGCGGGCCGGTGAGTTGCGGCACTCCCACCGGCCGGACAGGAAGGTAGGCTTCCTATCCTTAGGGTCCTGGGCTGAGACCTGGAGAGAGGGTGGGCCCAGGTCTCCCTACCCTTCCCCAGCAGACCAGGATTATTCGAGCCCCAAGAGGCTCACGAGCCATTACTGAGGGGGATCTGATGGGGCAGCAGTCGCTCCTGGAGGCATCCGGGGCAGAACTGTAACACTGGGCAAAAACCAGACACCTGGCAACCCTAGCCCCATGACCAGCATGGGCCAGCAGCTAGTGACTTCAGCCCCCACAGGCCCACTTTTCACATCCACAGGCCAGGCATAGGGGGCCATGAGGGGAGGGTCTCTGGGCTGGACTGCAAGCAGGGGGTGGACAGCTGAGAACCACCAGTCCCTGCCAGCCTCAGAGACCAGTGCCTGGTTCCCAGTGTGAAATGATGCTGGGAGGCTGTGCTGGAGGATTGGTACTTCCATCACCAAGACATGGCACTGGGAACCATCCTGTGTGAGGGGCATGTGCTGGCAGCTGGAATTATAGGTATGTAACCTCCTGCCCCCCCAGCTGTGGAGTGCCCTCCCAACCCACAGCTCCTGCACTAGCCCAGCCCTGTCCTCCCACCAGTGCCCCTTACTCCCAACCCACAGCCCCTGCCAGCCTAGCCCTGGGCTCCCCCAAGCTCTGCCAGTGCCCCTCACTCCCAACCTGCAGCCCCTGCCAGTCCAGCCCTGGCAGTGCATCTCATGCCCAAATCACAGCCCCTACCTGTGTTGGCTGCTGCCCCAGAGCCAGCTGTAGTGGGGTGGCCTCTGCCCACACAGGATGTCTGAGCGAGGTCTGGACTGGGACAAAGGGTGACAAGGGAGCCCAAGAGCAAGAAGAAGATGAAGAACTGAAAGAACCCAGCCATGCAGCCTATGAGCTTGGGGAGCTCTGAGGCTACACCTACACTGGCAGCTTCTTGTACAAGAACTGTTTTCCGGAAGAGTTCTTGTGCAAAAAGTCTTCCACAAGAGCGCATCTACACTGGCATGTGCTTTTGCGCAAGAACGTCTATGGCAGCGTAGACGCTCTCTTGCGCAAGAAAGCTCTGATGGCCATTTTAGCCATAGGGGTTTCTTGTGCAAGAAATTCATGTTGCCTGTCTACACTGCCCTCTTGCGCAAGAGGGCTTATTCCTCGTGGGGAGAGGAATAACTCTTCCGGAAGAAGCCCTGTTTTCTGACGCTGTACTGTAAATTTACTTGCGCAAGAACACGTGTGCAGTGTAGACACCCAACAAGTTTTTGCGCAAGAAGAGCTGTTCTTGCGCAAGAAGCCACCAGTGTAGACGTAGCCTGAGTGTTTGACACCCAGAGCTGCCTTCTGCATCCCCAAAGGATTTGAAATTCCTGCTGGGAGGGGTGTTTCTGCTTTTTCAGTGCCTTAGGCAGGGCAGCCTGAGGTGAGGGATGTAGAATCCTCCCGGTCCCCTGGTTCTGTCCCTCTGTCTGTTTCTGGGTTTTCAACACAAACATCGGGTCTGCTGACACAATAAAGGGACTTTTTTCTCATTGGCTGGTTCCCATGGGTGGAGAGCTGGGATTGGGGGCAATGGGAGTGGTAAGCTGGGTAGGACAGTGAGGGTGCTGGGAGGGAGCAATGGTGGGGTGGGGAGCTGGGAGGAGAGCAATGGGGGAGCGGAGCGGAGCGGTTGGGGTGGCCAGCTGGGTGCTGGGAGGGGCAATGCAGGAGCGGGGCGGTTAGAGGTGAGCTGGGAGGAGCAAGGGGAGGGCCAGTGGGGTGGAGAGCTGGGGGGCGGGGCTGGGCCTCCTTGGGGGAGAGTTCTGGGGGCAGGGGGTCTAAGTCTGCCCCAGTAGGGGAGGGGAGCGCGGGGCGGTGGCAACTCTCCCGACTCGACGCCGTTGCCGCTAATGGCGTCCGGTCCGCCCGGTCGGAAAGTTGACACTGCCCTGGGGGACGGCCGTGGGGGTACCAGGCCCGCGGGCCGGAGCGCTGTTGGGAGAGCAAAGCCCCGCGAAAGCGTTTTGGCGTCTTGTCCCTCGGCACTTCCCCTCCAGCCCGGGAGATCCAACATGGCGGCGCCCGCTACGCTCCGGGCCGAATCTCGCCTCCCAATATGGCAGCGCTGATCGGCTTCACTCTGCCGCTTTCAATATGGCGGCACCCTATGACCAACTTCCGGTCAGGCGCAGGCGCAGGCGTAGCCGTTCCCTAGATGGTGGCGAGCTTCCGGTCAATCAGCTGCCCAGGAGATCTTGTCTTTGCACGTGGCGGAGTCCCGCAACAATATCCGGGCTGGTTGGGCGCGCGCCACTCTGCGGACCCGACCATTATAGCGGCTGGTGGGGGAGAAAGAATGGATTGCTTATGTCACTAGGGGGCTGGCTGGGGCCAGTGAGGAGATGAATCCCGTCGGGGCGGGGTACGGGGCTCGCTGGGAATGAGGTCAGGGGAGGACTGGCTGGGGTGTGGGGGGAGGATGAGGGCGGTGGGAAGGTGGGGAGGGGATGGCTGGGGATGACAGCAGTGGGGAGTTGGGGGAAGGAGGTTATGAGGCTGGGGGGGGGAGGCAAGCCATGCCCCATGGCAACAGTGGTTGCAGCCTCTCACCTGCCCCATCTTTCTCTCTAGGTTCCCCAGAGGGAGGTATTGTTAGGCAGACTCTGGAGTCCCCTTAACCTCCAGACCTGGGCTCACTGAACTCTGACCTCCAGGACTTCAAACTTTGTAACCCCCAACCTCTGTGAAGACCAACCTTAGCTGGGGGGAGGGGCATCCTGTGACACTCCCCATGTCCCTTTCTCCCTCCATGAGCCAGCTGGAGCAACCAGACCCCCCTGGAGACCCCTCCAGCATGGATGCTGCACCTATGCACACGGAGCCCCTGGATTCCCCCCTCATCCCAGGCACCCCCTACTCGGTGCTGGTGCTGCAGGAAGGGTTCAGCCAGGTGCTGCCAAATGGGCATACACAGGCTGACGGCACCATCACACTGGTACGGGGGCCCCAGCTCACTCTGGTGGACACAGGAGGCCCCTGGGGGCGGGAGCGGCTACTGGCACTGCTGGCAGCCCAGGATGTGGCCCCAGGTGACGTGTCCCATGTTGTCTGCACCCACGGCCACTCCGACCACGCTGGCAACATCAACCTGTTCCCCACGGCTACACTGCTGGTGGGGTTTGACCTCAGCCAGGGTGAGGGGCTGTACCTGCCCCACAATCTGGGGACCGGCGCTCCCTACTCCATCCATCCTGGCCACATAGAAGTGGTGCCCACACCTGGCCACACAGCTGCCCACACCAGTGTGCTGGTGCATGGCACGGCCCTGGGCACAGTGCTAGTAGCCGGGGACCTGTTTGAGCGGCAGGACGACGAGGATGCTTGGCGGGCACTGAGCGAAGATCCAGCCCGGCAGGAGCGGAGCCGTCGATGGGCGCTGGCTGTGGCCGACATAGTGATCCCTGGCCATGGGCCGCCCTT
The DNA here is from genome assembly GCA_019425775.1 of Rafetus swinhoei. Classification (NCBI taxonomy): domain Eukaryota; kingdom Metazoa; phylum Chordata; order Testudines; family Trionychidae; genus Rafetus; species Rafetus swinhoei. The sequence continues at coordinate 9,208,930 of CM033448.1, read as the reverse complement.
CCGTGTGCTGCGGGTGCACAGCAGCATCAAGGGGGACCAGACACCCCTGGGGATGGGGAGAGACACCATGAGGCCTGAGACCTATGTGGGACAAGGCACGTCCATGCCCCCCGGGACTTTGAGCTGCAATTAAACACCTTGGTCTCCCCCAGTGTGGCCTCTTATTCTTGGGGGATTTTTCCCAGGGACACGCTCCTTCTTCAGATCTGCCTGCCCCTCACTCCTGTGGCCTCTGCACCCCAAAACATAGGAAAGTGAGAAGCCAGGTCCCCCCCCAGATGGTATCAGCCCCCAAACTCCTACAGCTCCAGCACATAGGGCCCAGGGGCAGAGCTGCAGCATAGGCTGAGGGGGCAGCTGTGTGACCTGGTGTTTATCTCACATGCAGGCCGAGCCCTTTTATAGTTTAATTGCCCTGTTTGTGGCACAGGGAAGTTGGCCACTTGCCCAGCAGCCAAAGATAATGGGGGACTAAACCCCATTACACAGAGCCCTCTGTAACCAGCCATCCTGCCCCAGAGATGCTGGTTTTTGAGCCTAGCTCTGGGGTACCTGTTGATCGGGCTCTGCCCATAGTATATGTGTTATGCCTGATAGGGTCGATCAATAGGCCCAATTGTTAATGACGCTTGTGAGGATTTATGCTCAAGGACACGGGAACCTGGCACAGCCTGGCACCACCGCTGCCACCTTCATAACACACCCCTGCACAGTGCAGGGCTGGGGGCTCCACTGGGAGCCAGGACATCTGGCTTCTCTCCCCAGCTCTGCCCCGCCAAGCCTGGCACCGCACCATGACCCTACAGTAGCAACCCCCACCTGAGGGACCCACTGCTAACCCCCCCCACCCCCCCAGCCGCATTCGCTCCAGGTTCATGCCAGGCACCTGGGAGCAAACTCCAGTGGGTGTGGTAGGGGTGGAGCTGCCCAGTGACCCCCGTATAAGCAGCGGGCTGCGCCAGGCCCCACAGTAGGCGTGATGTGCACAGGGAAGTGCTCCCGAGTGGTGGGCGTGGGGCTCTGGCCCCTGGCGCTGACCTGCATTGTCTGCAATCTGATCCTCTGCTTCCCCGCCTGGGAACTGCAGTATGTCCAGCAGCGGGACCAGCTCACCCCTGAAGTGCTGTACCTGGGGGGCCTCATTGGGGGCGGCCTCTTGGTGAGCTGGGGGGCAAGGAGGAGGGACAGCTTGGCAAGGGGGCACCAGAGAGGGGCTGGGCCAGTAGGGATTATGGGTCAGGAGTGAGGGGCACCAGTAGGGCTACAGGGGAGCCCCAAACTGGGAGAGTAGAGGGGCTGCAGGTTGGGAGTGAGGGGCACCAGCAGGGCTGGGGGGAGCCCAGGGCTGGGCTGGGGGTTGGAAGTGAGGGGCATAGGCAGGGCTAAGGAGAGGCTGGGGGGTAGGGTCTGCATCCTACCACTGACTCTCTCTCCCCCCAGATCCTGATACCTGCGATTCACATCCAGGCAACTGGCCGGCAGGGCTGCTGTGGCAATCGCTGTGGGGTGAGCCCCCCCCCCAGCTCTCACACCAAGCAAGCCCCACACTGCCCCCAGCCCCTCACCTCCATGGGGAGCTGAGCCCCTCCCCAACAGGGGCTGTGCTCCTATACACCTCCAGTCAACCTCCCAGCACCCTTGGCAGCAGTGGGGTCCCCTTCCCCTCTGATCCATGGCACTAGCAGGGTCTCCATGGGGTCCCCCCACTAACAGGGTCTCCCCCCCCCCCCAGATGTTCCTGTCCATTCTCTTTGCTCTGCTGGGGGTGGTTGGCTCAGTCTACGCCGTGAGTGTTGCCTCCCTGGGGCTGGTGAACGGGCCCCTGTGCCAGGTGCGGGAGTCGAACGGGAGCCTGGGCGCCTGGGAACAGCCCTTCCGTAGCCTCGACCTCGAGCAGTTGAGGTGGGCGCCACAGCGGTATAGTATGGGCTTCAGGTCAGGAGTGAGGGGCACTGGCAGGGTGGGGGGAGCCCAGAGTTTGGTTGGGAGGGCCAGAATGGGCTGGCAGGGGCTGTAAGTTGGGAGGGAAGGGGTGGGAGCGAGAGCAGGGGTGGGCTGTAAGTTGGGATGGTGGGTCTGGGGAAGTGAAGAGTGGGGCTGGTAGGGGCTGTAGGTTGGGAGGGTGAGGCTGGGGAGTGAGAAGCAGTGGTGGGGGCGGGGCTGGCAGGGGTTGTAGGTTGGGAGGGTAGGGCTGTAGGTGGGGGGCACCAGTGTGGCCTGGCGCTGGGCAGTTCCTCGCTGTGCCCGCAGGGAGCAGAGCTACTTGTTTAACACCTCGACGTGGGACACGTGCGTGAAGCCGCCCGGCGTGGTCCAGTTCAACGTGATTCTCTTCTCACTGGGGCTGGGCGCGGCGCTGCTGGAGCTGCTGCTCTGCGCAGCCCAGGTGCTGAACGGCCTCTTCGGTTGCCTCTGCGGGACATGCAACGGGAGGCAGGCCCAGAGCACCAAGGTGCGGCCCGGCCCGGAGCCGGGTTCCTTGCTCGCCCCGCCCCACCCCGGCCCATTGCCAGCTGCGTCCCCGCGCCGGTCGGGAAGAGGCACCAGGCAGAATTGACCCTTGTTCCCTTTTTCAGGAAACCCACTACTGAGTCGTGCCGGGGGAGCAGAGACCCAGGCGTCTGAGATCACCGTGACCTGCGATACTGGGGGGAGGCGGAAGTGTAAAGGGCAGCCCGACCCCGACAGTCTGTGCCCCGGCTGCACCCAATAAAGCCCAGGGCCCGGAAGCCGACGCCCCCGATGGTGGGGCTGCAAATTGTGGCCTCTGCTCTGCACAAACTTCATGTGTCTGATTGTGTCAATAGTGAGCTGGAGTGGGGGAGGAGGCTAGGGCCTCCTGAAATGCACGAGTCACAATTCCTGCTGTTGTGCCCAGCCGGTGCCCCTCACTCCCAACCCGCAGCCCTTGCCTGCCCAGCCCTGGGCTCTCCAAATCCAGCTCTGCCCTCACTCCTGATCTGCAGGCCCTGCCAGCCCAGCCCTGGGCTTCCCCCACGCTGCTGGTGCCCCTCACTCTTGACCTGCAATCCCTGCCCCCCCAGCTCCTTGCCAGCCCAGTCCTGGGCTCCTCCCAGCTCTGCCAGTACCTCTCACTCCCGACCCGCAGCCCCTGCCAACCCAGTCCTGCGTTCCCCCAGCCCTGCCGGTGTCCCTCACTCCCAACCTGCAGCCCCTGCCAGCCCAGCCCTGGGCTCCCCCTGCCTTGCCGGTGCCCCTCACTCCTGACCTGCAGCATCTGCCCCCCCGGTGTCCCTCACTCAGCTTCCAACCCACAGCCCCTGCTAGCCCAGCCCCCGACCTGGGGCAGGAAGTCAGGCTGATGAGCTGTTTGCTGCTGTGGTCTGGGCACTTGCTGACACTGCAGGGAAGGGGCGGAAACATCTCTCTGCCTGGAGTCCCAAGGGTATCACAGCTGCCAGAGGCTCCCCAGGAGGATAGGTAAATCGTCCTCATGCCACCCTCCAGAGGAGGGCTCTGTCGATGTGGCCTCTCAGCCCTCCTGCTCTGTGCTAGGGCAGAGGGCGGGTGTGGGATGGTTTGGTAGTTGGGACAGGGAGTGATGAACCTGGGGCTAGGTTGAGATCTAGCAAACTCATTGCTTACATGGAGCTCTGAGGGCCAGACTGGAGTCAGCAGCACTCCCATTCTCTGTCCCCTGAGCCAGCCAGGTGGGCAGGGACAGGTTCCATGACCCTTGGGGAGGAGGGACTCAGTCCAATGACTTTAGCAGCTCTCACAGGAGACCATTTTATCTGCCGAGCTCAATACAAAATAGCAGCAGGAAGTTCCCCAGATACAGGCTAGATTGTGATATCAACCAATGAGTTCCTGCTCCAGTCCCCTGATCCCACCACCACCAGGAAAGAGCCCAGGAGTCCTGGCTTCTCTCACTTCCTAGAGCTGGGAAAGAGCCCTGGCTCCCTACTCTAACCCCCAGCCGGGAGAGAAGCCAGAACCTGCTATAACCAATTTGTAACCAGTCTCTACCTGATCTGTTTCAGCTGGCTCTCCTTCCCCCCTGCAATCTCCCCTGTGGGGTAATGTCCTTATAAGGAGCGGGAGAAGGGTCCACCCTGAACTGGGGTGGGGGCTATAAAGGGCAAACCTCCAGGTGAGGTGCTTTAAGTTAGACTGAAGGCAGGCTCTGTAGAGGGAATATTTTAGGGTGGGGTTAGCTCTAATCCTCTTCTTGTCCCCAGCTTCTGTTGCCCAGAGCTGTGCCATGACTGAGGACATGGAAGGCATCAGCACCCCACTTCTGCTAGGCACACAGGCATCCCCTGTGCATCCTGTGCTAAGCTGTAAGTGCTGGGCTGCTGGGGGGGCCCCCCAATCCTCTATTCTGTGCCTGCATCTAACCCTGCCTCTCTCTTCCAGTTCTGGGGAAGGTCGTGTTCTCGGCTCTGCCCATTGCTAGCATTGTCATTGGTGAGTGGTAGCTTTGTGCGTATGGGGGTGGGTGCTGGCCAGGATGCATGCATGTCCCCCCAGTCCTTCAGGGTGGCCCCAGAGTGCCCCCCAATCTCCTGGGGCAGCCCCAGCATGCATGTTCTCTCCCCCAGTCCTCTAGGGTGGCCCTGATATGCACCACCCCCCGACAGCCCGGCAAGCGCTCTCCCTCTCCTCCCCATCCCTCAGGGCAGCCTGGCCCTGACACTCATCTCCCCTGCAGGAGCCATGTACCTGGGCCAGTGCCCCCATCAGGCCCTGCTGCCCTACTACCTGCTGGTAGGGGGCAGCGTGCTGCTGCTGCTGCTGCTGCTGACCTGCCTGCCCTGTGGGGATGGGACAGAATCAACCCAGCTGAGCCCGGGTGCCCGTGGCTGGAGGGCGGCATTCCTGCTCTTCCTCTTCGCCTGGTTCATTGCCGGTGAGTGCTTCCGCCTGCCCTGTGCCTCCTGCTGGGATGCCCAGTTGTGATGCCAGAGCACTGCATGTGCTCACCTGCCCTGCTACCCCTGCCTCTTTGCCTGAGTGTAATGCCAGGGTAACCACCCCCTACCCCTCTACTGGACTGCCTGGCTGTAATCCCAGAGCTCTAGGGCCAGCCTATACCCTGCCTTGTGACAGGGAAATAGTCACCACCACTCCTAAGGTGGGTCCCTGATGTTTGTGCTCCTTGGGTGGGCCCTCTGCCCCCAGCTGGGTTTGCTTCTGCCTGACCTAGTATCTATCCCCTTGCTGGGTTTGGCCCCCTCCCCAGTCACCCTTGACCTCTGACCTCCCATCTCCTTCCACCAGGTAACGTCTGGGTCTACTCCATCTACCCCCTGCAGCATGGGCACCCTGGCCAGCCGGACTTCTGCCCCCGCCTGCTCTACCTCTTTGCCTTCTGGGTCACCACGCTGGTGTACGTAGGGCTTGGGGCTGCGCTGCTGGTTGCACTCTGCATCGTGGGCTGCCTGCTGCTGCTGCGCTCACGCCTGCCCTGGCTACACCGGGGGGAGGCCGACCCCTAGGAGGGACATGCGTTAATAAAGGCCTGACAGCAGTGGACAATTTGAGTCTTGTGTGCCCCCCTTCATCCCAGCCACCCCTGCCCCTGGTTGCACTGTGCGGAGGCACTGACCCCTGAGGGAGTGGGGGGGAAGGGGTTAATGAAGGTGTGACACCCATGGGACACCAACCTAGACCCCCCCCCCGTAGCTGGAAACCATTGCTTCTTGTTCTGCCATCCGTCACTACTGAGAACAGCCTTTCTCCATCCTCTTTGGAACCTCCCTGCAGGAAGTTGAAGGCTGCTATCAAATCCCCCCTCACTCTTCTCTTCTGCAGACTAAACAAACCCAAATCCCTCAGCCTCTCCTTATAGGTGATGTGCTCCAGCCCCCTAATCATTTTGGTCACCCTCTGCTGGACCCTCTCCAATGAGTCCACATCCTTCCTGTAGTTGGGGGCCCAGAATTGGACACAATACTCCAGATGTGGCCTCACCAGAGCTGAATAAAGGGGAATAATCACTGGTATTGCTGGCAATGTTCCTCTTAATGCAACCTAATATGCCATTAGCCTTCTTGGCTACAAGGGCACGCTGTTGACTCATATCCAACTTCTCATCCACTGTAACCCTCAGGTCCTTTTCTGCAGAACTGCTACTTAGCCATTTGGTCCCCAGCCTGTGACCATGCTTGGGATTCTTCTGTTCCAAGTGCAGGACTCTACACTTGTCCTTGTTGAACCTCATCAGATTTCTTTTGGCCCAATCCTCCAATTTTTCTAGATCACTCTGGACCCTATCCCTGCCCGCCAGCATATCTGCTTCTCCCCCTAGCTTAGTGTCCTCTGCGAACTTGCTGAGGATGCAATCCATCCCCTCATCCAGGTCATTAATAAAGATGTTGAACAAAACCAGTCCTAGAACCGATTCTTGGGGCACTCTGCTAGAAACAGACCACCAACCTGACATCGAGCTGTCGATCACTACCTGCTGGGCCCGACGTTTTAGCCAGCTTTCTATCCATCTTACCGTCCATTTATCCAATCCATATTCTCTTAACTTGCTGGCAAGAATATTGTGGGAGACCGTATCAAAAGCTTTACTAAAGTCAAGATCTATCACATCCACTGTCTTTCCCCTATCCACAGAGCCAGTTACCTCATCATAGAAGCTTATCAGACTGGTCACGCATGACTTGCCCTTTGTCAATCCATGCTGACTATTCCTGATCACTTTCCCCCTCTTCCAAGTGCCTCAAAATGGATTCCTTGAGGATCCCCTCCATTTTTCTAGGGACTGAGGTAAGACTGACTGGTCTGTAGTTCCCTGGATCATCCTTCTTCCCTTTTTTAAAGAGGGGGCTCCTGACCAGGCTGCCCCACAGGGCTCCTGACAGCTAGGGAGGACAGGGAAGTTAATAAAGGCTTATCAGCCAGTGGGCAAGTGATGTCTTCCCTGTGCACCTCCCCCAATCTGCTCCTGCTCTGGCAGCACCAAGGAAGCACTGACTGCTAGGGCAATGGGCAGGGATGCCATTTCAGATTTTGGGGGGGCGACCTGTGCACAGCGTGATGGGGGTGGTGGAAAGAGTGAGCGCATGGGGGGTGGACTGAGGACATAGGCTTCAGCAGTTACTGAACATGCTCAGTACAAGCCAAGCACCAAATGTGGGAGGGAACCCTATTTGGCCTCCCCCACATACACATCTCTATCCAGGGGCTACTAAGGCACTGGAAAACTCTACTTTTTTTTGGCAGACAATTTAGCAGGAGCACTGTATCTAATTCCTATCTAACAGAAAGAAAAATAAATATTAGACCCACTCAGTTCTAATACTAGCACATTCTGACATCTTGTGGCAAGTCATGTAAGGGACACTGGTTAGCATTATAATTGTAATGTCTGTTCTTTTGTTACTGACTCTGTGGAGAGACAGACACTGTCAGGACTCCAGGGCTCTATCTCAGCTCAGGAAGGGAAGTGGGGTCTAGGGAGTTAGAGCAAGGGGGAGATATGTAGAGTTGAAATATATAAGAACATCAGAATGGCCACACTGGGTCAGACCAATGGTCCTTCTAGCCCCCTGTCCTGTCTTTCAACAGTGGTCAGGCCAGGTGCTTCAGAAAGCATGAACAGAAGAGGCAATCCTCAAATGATCCACCACCTGTGCCTCCTTTGTTTGTTTGAAATCTGCTGCCTATAAATTTAGTTGGGCAGCCTCTTGTGTTACGTTAGTGAAGGACTGAATAATATTTCCTGATTCTATTTTTCCATACCATTCATGATTTTCTAGACCTCTAACATATTTCCCCCACCCTTCAGTCATTTCTTTTTCAAGCAGAAAATTCCCAGTCTTGTTAATCTCTGCTCATACAGAAGCTGTTCCTTACCCCTAATCATTTCTGTTTCCTTTCTGTACCTTTTCCAAATCCCATCGATTTTTTTTGACCAGATCTGCATACAGTATTTAAGATGTGGGCATACCATGACTTTACATAGAGACAATCTGGTATTTTGTCTTATCTACTCTAGTGTTTCTCAACCTTTTTTTAATAAAGTACCCCTTTAAAAAAAATTATAAGTACCCCCCAGTACTTAAAGTTTTCAGACACACACAGAAATTTTCTATCATTGCAACACATTTGTTTAAACAACTTAATCGTAGCTGGGCGAGCGATGAAATTTTTTGATGTAAAAAGTACAAAAATAATAAAGCACTGTAAAACAAAACAAAAATTCAGTTTTCTCCAAATTTTAGTTGTCTTGATGTACCCCCCCCCCCCCCGGACTTCTCTCAAGTACCCCTAAGGGTATTTATTTAATTAATTAATTTATTTAAATATTCTTACCCCACCTTTCTATTTAAAATATTCAGTATTCGTACCACTGGTTGAAAAACACTGATCTATTCCTTTCCTAATGATTCCCAGTATTTTGCTAGCTTTTTAGTTTTTAGACTGCCAGTGTACACTGAGCACGTTTTCAAGGAACTATCCACAAGGATTCCAAGATCTCTTTCTTGAGTGGTAACAGCTATTTTAGACTCCATCATTTTTGTGCATACAGTTAGGATTATATTGTCCCATGGGCATTGCTTTGCACTTATCAACAGTGAATTCCATCTGACCATGTGCTACCCAATCACCTGGTTTTGTGAGATCCCTTTGTAACTCTTTGCAGTCAGCTTTGGATTAGTCCCTGTTCACCCCTTTTTCAAGAACATTTATGAGAAGTTTAACAGCAGTGATCCAAATGCAGATCCCAGCAGCACAACACTCATTCCTACTCCCCAACCCGGCTCCCCACCCATCTTTTAAGTGAAAACCTAGCAATGTTTTCATGGTGATCTAACAATCCTTCAGTTACTGGACTGCCCAGGCCTTTGTTACTCTTAATCACCTGCCTCCCTCTGTTTATAACAAACTCCCTGCCCAAAGGCAAAACTGCAAGCAGCTCAAACTGTTTAAGAGCTGCCTCTGGAGTCAGGGCTTGGGCTTTAAGCAGACCTAGGGTTACCAGGTAGACCCCCCCCCCAAATACCTTGATTGTGGGGGAAGGGACTGGCCGGGAGGTGGGTGGGGCTGGCCAGGAGGAAGGGAAGCGAGAGGCAGGGCTGGTGGGGTGGGGGTGTCAAGGGCTGCGGGGCTGGCCAGAGGAAGGGGGCAGGAGGCGGGGCTGGCAGGGGAGGACTCGGGGCTGGCCGGGAGGAAGGGGGAGGAAGCAGAGCTGGGGATGGAGTGGGGGCTGGATGGCAGGAGGGGGCTGGAGGAAGGGGGAAGCAGAGCTGGTGCGGGGGGTGGGTACAGCCACTGGCCACAGCCAGAGGCCAACAGGCCTTGCCCCCGGCAGGCACTCCCTCTAGTTGCTAGTAGAAGCTGGGCCGGGGGTGGGGGCAGTGGCTAGGAGCCACTCCCCCCACCCCGCTTCTGCATACAACCAGAGGCTCCCAACTGGGAGGCAGGGCTACGATTGGCGCTGGGAGTGTCTGGTTGTGTGCAGAAGCCGGGCGGGGGGAGTGGCTGGGAGTCCCAGCCCCTGCCCTTGCCCCGCCCAGCCCTGCCCAGCTTTTGCACGTGACCACAGGGCTCCCAGCGCCAATCGCGGCCCCACCTCCCAGTCGCTCCCCCGCCCCGCCGGCTTCCGTCCGGCACCCAGCCGGAAATTCAGAAAATATCGGACATTGCACATGTCCGGTATTTTCTGAATGTTTCTACCGGCCAGAGAGCGCAAATACTGGACTGTCCGGTAGAAAACCGGACACCTGCAACCCTAAGCAGACCTCAAGTATGAAATCCAGGGGTTGCGGGGGAGGCTACTGCCCCTAGCTCCCCATAAATGGCGCCCTGGGGGAGCCAATAAAGGCCTGATACCCAGCAAGAGAGTGAAATCCTCCGGGTGCGTCTCCCCACGCGGCCCTGCAGTGGGGGGTGCCTAGGAGGGGCACGGGGTTAATTAAGGCCTGACAGGCAGAAGCAGCCACCGGGAGCCCCCCACGCACGGGGGCACCAACCTGTCCGCCGCGCCCCCTCCGGCTGCTGGGGAGGGCGGGCTCAGGGGGATTAATACAGGCCTGGGCCGGAGGTCAGCACCTGTCTTGAGCTTTAGGGCCCCACCTCATGAATATTCATGTACTCATGGAATATGCAGCAGCGGGGGCTAGGCCATAGCCCGGAACTCAGAGGCTGCCGAGCCAATGGCAGTGCTAGCTGGCGGAGACGGGGCGTCGCCTCTGCGCCAATGGCAGAGCGGGACGGCAGCTGACTGGCAGCGCTTTCAGCCAATGCGGTGGAAGGAAAGGGGATAACAGGGGGTGGGACTGACGATCAGCTGATCGTAAAGCTTGCGGCAGCGCCTGACTCGAGATGGTGAGTGGGGGATTCCCGCCGCGCGGTGGAGGCGCATTCACCGGGAGCTGGACCCCCCCCCCCCCCCCGCTGTGGCACTGGGCGAGGAGGATTCCCCAGGGACTGGACCCCGCTGTGGCACTGAGCGAGGAGATTCCCCAGGGCTGGACCCCGCTGTGGCACTAAGCGAGGAGGATTCCCCAGGGGCTGGACCCCCGCTGTGGCACTGAGCGAGGGAGGATTCCCCAGGGGCTGGACCCCCCCCCCCGCTGTGGCACTAAGCGGGGGAGGATTCCCTGGGGGCCGGACACCCCACCCCACCCCACCCAGACGGACTGGCACTGAGCGGGGGGTGGTATGTGCTCCATCACCTCCGGCTTGGCCCCTACGGGAAGGATTGACCCGGTCCTGTGGCCTGGCCCTTTGTGCTTCTGTCCCTGACCTCTTCCCCCAGACGACGGCGCTGACCCAGGGGCTGGAGCGGATCCCCGACCAGCTGGGCTACCTGGTGATCTGCGATGGTGCCGTGCTAGCGGTGAGATTGGGACCCGGAAGCCTGGGTTCTCTCCTCAGTTGTGGGAGGGGAATGGGCTAGGTGAGTTAGGGCGGGGGATCTGGGAGCCAGGATTCCTGGGTTCTCTCCTGGTTCTGAGAGGGGAGTGGGGGTTGGTGGGCCAGAGCAAGGAGGTTTAGGGGGGCACGCCCCTAACTCTTGTTCCCATTCTTGACCCTACAGTCAGCTGGTGAGCTAGAGAATGCTGAGCACATGGCGGGAGTGATCTCGGAGCTGGTGGGCACAGCCTGCGGGTTCCGGCTACAGCGCAGCCCTGACCCCCCCTTTAAACGCCTCTCTGGTGAGTGGGGGAGGAGAAGGGTGTGGGGGAAGGGAGTGTAAGGGAATGTGACTGACCCTGAGCGGGGACAGAGCTGCTGGGGAGCAAGGGGGCTTGGTGGCTGTTGGGGCCTATCCCCCTCGAGATGGTATGTAGCTCACACCCTCAGTGCCCACATCATGGGGCACCAGGGAAGGACTCTGCTCCATGCCCTTGTAATGACTCTTCCCTCCCTAAGTCGCTGTCACTGCCACCCCCTCCTTGGGCCCCCAAGGGGTGTCTCTCCTTTTGGGGGGGGGGACATGGCACCCACTGGCCTTCAGCCTGCTTCTATGACCCACTGCATTTGGCTCCACCCACCCCAGCCTGGGGTTTGTGCCCAGACCCTAGGGCCCTGGCTGCCCACGTCTTGGGACCTGGGCTCAATAGGTGACACCATCCCCCAAGGGTCTGGGCCTCCTGTGTGAACCAACTCATTGTGTATCTCTTTTCCCTCCGCCCCCCCAGCAGCCAGACTTGGTGCAGGGGGAAACTGGGGCACACACCAGGTTTGTAACCCCCCTCACCTGGGTACTCTAGCCCTATCCTTCCCCTGGGAGGTGGTCTTATACTGTCTTCCCCTCTTTCCCCACAGTGGTGTTTGGGGAACACTCCTTCCTGGTGACTGTCTCTGGCCAGAAGATCTTTGTGGTGAAGCGGCAGAACCATGGACGGGAGCCGGTCGCTGTCTGAGTCAGCGGGAGGGAGGGGGAGCAGGGAATACAGTGAAGTGCAGCTGGGCCATATGGAAGGGGTGGGTCCCACTTCAGAGCCTGACCTGTAAGGGTGTGGCAAGGGGGACTGCTGGGGGAGTTCCTTTACCCCTGGAGGAGGGAGGGAGGGAGGGCAGGCAGGCAGGTGCCATGCTGTAACTGTGGGGAATAAAGTCTTTCGTAACTGTTGTGGGGTTTTCTTCCTGGGGGGGGATTGTACCCCTTCATGATTCCCCATGGGCCCCAGCTCTCTCCTCCTCTCCCCTCCCCCCCCCCCCCGGGCAACTCCTGGGGGTGACACTCAGTGAGCAGCTCTGGCAGCACCACTCTACACAGCCTCTTAGGGAGGGCTGGGGTGGGGAGCTGCAATGGTGAGCACTCTTCCTGCTCCAACACTGGCCCTGGCTGGGGGAGGGTGGCTGCCAATCTCACAGAGGGTCTCTACCCACCATGGTCTAGCCCCCCCCGAATGCGCGCACAGAGCAAGGCTGGTTCCATCTCGTAATTTATTCAGACCCAAATGGCAGCTGCTTTAGAGAAAAATAAATAACAAAAACATGTAACTAAAGTGCACAGAGGGCCTGGATCCAGTGAGTCCCCACAGCATGGGGGGCACAGCTAAGACCTACCCTTCCTTCCCATGGTCAGGAGTGGGTTTGGCAATGCTTTCCCAGCTGGCAGTGGGGCAGAGAGCCACCCCACAGGCTCATGGGAAGGAAGGTGCTGATTCCAGTACCCGTGCCCCCCCCCCATCAAAAAGGCAATGCAGGAAGCGAAGGGGTTTGTAAACAGCGACTGTGAACCTGCACTGAGACACGTTCAGCCCCCGGCCAGCAGCAGGATTCCCCAGAACATGGCCCCCCCCAGCCTTCCCCAAGCAGCAGCCATGGTTTCTGCTACACCCCCAAAGTCTGTGCTTCCCTTCCCCTTGGCACATCCCGGACCCCCCACAGCAGCCCCTGGGCTGGGTGATGGTGGGAGAGGGGGGTCTCTTGTCCAGCTCAGCAGTAGGGAGTGAGGTGTTGGCCCCTTCACTTGACCGGCTCCACCACCAGCACCTTGCACTCACGCTTGGCAATCTTGTCCAGCGACAGGATGCTCTTCTCAGGGGGGCAGGTATAGGGGGCGGCCCACAGGGGAGCCCACGGGCGGGGTGATGGCGCGGCGCTCCATGACACTGCCTGACCTGCAGGGGACACCAGGTGTTGGGGGAGGCTCTGCTCCCACCACCCTGCAACCCACTCCCTCAGAGGACCCAGGTCTCCTCTACCATCTGGGGGGGGGGGAAGAAGAACACAGATGCCTTCCCCTGACTGACCATCCTAATGCAGAGGGAAGAATGAGGGGGAGGGGCCAATGTCAGAGCACTACCACTCCCAGCCCCACCCACTTCCCAGCTACTCCCCCCTTAAATACTTAGGTCTGTGGTGGTGACAGCTCCAAACCACACCCAGTCACCTTGAATCACCAGCCCTGTCCCCACACTGGTGCCCCACAGCTGCACCCTCATGCCCCCCTTAGACCTCCCCAGCCAGTACCCTTCCCCGCATTAGCACACCTCAAGTTGCTCCCTGGTTCCCCGCCAATCGACCCCCCTTCCCCTCGGCCAGCCTCCTGCGTACCTCATTAGATGGCTGCGGGATGGCTGCTGGTGGGAGAAAGACTGAGACCGGCCCAGACCAGCCTGGTGCCGCTCAACCAGATCCCGCACAGCTGGGCTGCCAGGGCTGCCTCTGCGTGACACAGGCCGGGCATCGGGAGGTGGATTCGAGACACTGGCCGTGAACTGCAACTTCAGTTTCATGTGCTGGGACAGCTGGGGGCAGAGGGGGTTACAGTGGGGGCACTGCCCATCCCTATATCCCCCCAAGTCCTGACTCCCAGCCCCTCATGCTCTAACCCACCAGAGCCCAGGAGAGAACCCAGGAGTCCTGGCTCCCTGTCCCCCTGCTCTAACCCATCAGCCCCCACTCCCGTCCCAGCACAGGGAGAAACCCCAGATGTCTGGGCCCCACCCCGGTACCTCAAAGAGGCCTGTGCGCAGGGCCTGGAATGCAACGCGCACGCTCAGGGCGCTGCCCTTGCGGGAGTAGCCCAAGCTGTTGAGAGGCGTGTGGCACACGATGGAGTCGAGGGCAGCCTGCGTGGCCCGGCGCTCTTCACTAGAAAGCTTCTTCCCTGTGGGGAGGGGCGGTGGTCAGCACTGCCCAGGTCCTCCTCAGAGCCCCCCAGCTCCTGGCCCAACCCACAGCCCCTGGTTAGTTCACTCACAATGGCATGGGGGCTGCGGCAAGGCAGACCAAGGACCCTGGTCTTGCCCCCAGCCTGATCCAGCTGCCCCATCCTGTGGGTCTGCTTCGAAAACCCTGTCCCAACTGTTGCCGCACCCATCAACTATGGCCCCACCCGAAGAGTCCTTGCCCACTGACTGGCTCCACCCACCATCCCTGCACCTGCTCCCAGCTGTGGCACTTCTGCCTGGCCATGTCCATGCTACTAGCCACGGCTCCCCCAATGGTTGCCAGCCCCAGTGGCCCAGCCCACCAGCTGCAGTTCCAGCCCATGGTGCTGCCCTCAAGGCATGGCTCCACCCACCTATCATGGCCCTATGGCCTGGCCCACCTACATGGCTCCACCCACCAACCCTGCCCACCGGCCGTGGCGCTCTCCGGGGTCCAGACCAGCCGCACGGCCAGGAAGTCCTGCAAGTTGTTGAGCAGGGTGTAGGTGACGGTGAAGCGGCGGCGCAGGGGCACGGGCGACTCACAGGCAGCCATCATCACAAAGCGTGGCCGGTCCAGCCGGATGCTGGGCAGTCTGAGGGGGCAGCATAGCTCAGTGGCAGGACCACTCCACGGGCACCAGGACTCTCCCCCTCCCTATGTGCCAGAACTGCCCCACGCCTCCCCACCACGGATGCGTGGACCTTCCTGTCCTAACCCCAGCACCTGGACCCTCCCACTCTATGCTCCCCCCAATCTGCAGGCACCTGCCACTCCCCTCCCGGCTGGGTGCCTGCCCCTTGTGTGCTTGCAGCTTGTCTCTCCCCTCACCCACCCCAGACAGTTCTGCACCTCCATCGTAGTCCCCAGGATGTGCCTCCCCACTCCCGCACAACTACCCTGGGCAGCCGGGGCTGCTCACCTGTAGTGGGTGTAGATGCTGCTGGTGAAGGGGAGTTTGGGTGTTGACCACTGAACCACGGCCACCAGGGGCACCTCCAGACCCTGAGGAGGGAGAGTGAGTGACAGCCGCTGGCCCCACCTCATAGCCCTGTCCCTGCTCCCATCAAATAGCCCCAGTCCATCACAGACCTGTGCTCAATCCCTGTCTCATGGCCCCACCCCTGATGGCCCCAGTTCCTCCCCCAGCCCTATGGCTCTGCCCTTCACAGTACTGTCCCTGCCCCCTGGCTCCACCCACTCACAGCCCTGGCCCAGCCCCATGGCTTTGCCTCATCAGAGGCCTGTCCCTGCCCCATGACCCCAACCCCATACACCCACCTCCTTGGTGTCCTCCTGCGGCCTCTCAGGTGCCTGCAGCTGGAACAGGAAGTTTTGTTCCTCCAGGGCGCTCAGGGCACAGGGACAGCTGGAGCCAGCGCCAGCCACGCGGCAGAAGGCACCTACAGGCACCTCACCTGAGTGATGGCTGAGGAGGGAGGGCAGAGCATGACAGTCTGCCGCACAGAGACCCTCCAGCACCACCCCATGGAGACTCCCCAGCACTGCCCCTCAGCCTTGCCACACAAAAATGCCCAGGCAGCTCTCCCCCAGCACCAGCACCAGCACCCCCACACTCACCAGACGTCGTCTACCAGCATGACGGAGCCGTCGGGCAGCATAGGCAAGTAGCTGGCATTGAAGTTGGGCAGGATGCGAATGTCCCACAGTGAAATCTCGTCCTGGGAGCAGCCATTCAGCACTGAGGGGGTGCAGGCACGTCAGAGACAGGTCTACCTGGGTCCCTGCTATCTGCAGCACAGTCCTGCCCCCATCCTGCTACCCCCCCCAACTCCTGTACCCCCATCCTGCTGGCCATCCCCACGGCCCTAAGAACAGCCATGCTGGGTCAGACCAAAGATCCATCTAGCCCAGTATCCTGTCTGCCGATAGTGGCCAATACCAGATGCCTCAGAGGGAGTGAACAGAGCAGGGAATCATCAAGTGATTCCTCTCCTGTCATCTATTTCCAGCCTCTAAACAAACAGGACCAGGACACCATTCCTAGCTACCCTGGCTAATAAGTGTTGATGGACCTAAACTCCATGAATTTTTCTAGCTCTTTCTTGAACCCTGTTAAAGTCCTGGCCTTCACAACATCCTCTGGCAGGGAGTTCCACAGGTGTGGACTGTGTGGTGTGAAGAAATACTGCCTTTGGTTTGTTTTAAATCTGCTGCTTATTAATTTCATGTGGTGACCCCTAGTTCTTATGTTATGGGAACAAGTAAATAACTTTTCCTTGCATGGTGTCAATTATCAGAGGGGTAGCTGTGTTAGTCTGAATCTGCAAAAGCGACGAGGAGTCACATGCATCTGACGAAGTGGGTCTTTGCCCACAAAAGCTTATGCTCCAATAACTCTGTTAGTCTATAAGGTGCCACGGGACTCCTTGTAACTTTTCCTTATTCACTTCCTCCACACCAGACATGATTTTATAGACCATGTTTTTACAGACCTTTATTCCCAGCTCCAGTGCCCTCTCTCCCTCCCTGCTACCCCTCCCGCAGCTCCAGCACCCTCTTACCCTTGAGCACGGTGAGGTATTTTCCAGATACATTAAGCTGGCGGCACTTCAGGCCCGGCGGGGGCAGCACAGTCAGCATGGTGCTCACTGGGGGCAAAGGGCAGGATCAGAACAGCCACAAAGGTGGGGAGAGGGGGCATGGGGCAAGACTGAGGAGCACTGTGGGAGGGGCAATGTCCATCAGCTGTACCATGGGGTGTGAGCTGTGGGTAACAGGAGCAGTGTTCCCGGTAAGATGGGCGTTTGGGCGGCCTCCCAGGAGAGATTCCAATGTGCCCAACTGATTAGCAGAGCGCCCGCAGCAGGCAGCCTGTGTTTCTACTGGTGGTGCACATCCATACATGCTAATGCGCATAAAAACTTATTCCACACACAGATGAAAAAAAAAAAAGAGGGAACATTGGTCAGGGCTGTGGATCAGGGTTGGGGCTGCGGGTCCAGGCCATGGGGTGGAGGCTGTGATCGTACCCCTCTCCCTGTGACTCTGTGCCCCCCATGGGGAGGAGGACTTGAGTTTCAAGTCGTGGGGTAGGGGCTGTAGGTTATACCCTTCTCCCCATAGCTCTGGTGCCCCTCATGGGATAAGGGATGTGGGTCCGGGCCATGGGCTGCACCTACCTTGGGCTTTGAAGGCACCCTGCTCCTCACGGAAGAGCTGGCCCGGCGCCCGGTTCTGCAGCAGGCTCAGGTATCCATGTTCCCGGACCTCTGGTGCCTCCTGCTCCCGCCTCCATACTGTCACCACGATCTGCATGGGGATGAGGGGGAAAGAATGTCAGAGCTGAGGGGGGTTATGGCCGGCTCTCCGGCCCCCTTCCCATGGGGTCCCACCTCACAGCCCAAACCCCCTCCTGCCCTGGCCTCCCCTACCCATGCCTGACCCCCCCCAACCCCATTCCTATGGGCCTCCGGCCTCCTCGCTGGAACTCCCCAGCCCTGCCCACATCAGGCCCCCTCAGCCACCCTCCCATGAGGCTCCACCCCCAGCCTCCTTGCACAACCAGGCTTGCCTCTCCCTCACCTTAGCCTTGACAGTGCCAGGTGGCAGCTTGTCCAGGGAAATCGTCAGGGGGAAAATCACCTCGTCTGCAGAGACAATTGGCTCCTCCACAGGGATCTGAGGGGTTGAAAGGGGGGGCCGTCAGTACCACGAAGCCCTTCACTCCCAACCCGCAGTTCCTACTTGCCCAGCTCTGCCCTCCCCAGCTGTGCTAGTGTCCCTCACTCCTAACCCTTGTTTCTGACCCAAAGCCCCCCATATTCTCCTTGCCCCCACCCCAGAGCCCCTACACCTGGCTGCCCCTCGCCTCCCCCGGGTCCCTTCTCACCCCTGCTGCTGGCCGCCCGGGGGGGCCCTGGCCGTGGGTCAGCAAGGGACGGCAGTCTCGGAATTGGCTGGGGTTTGGGGGTGGTCCATCCCCATCTGCCCCCGGCCCCTCGGGGGGCTCTGCATCTTCTGGCCCCACCCAGGGGCTGACACTGGCTAGTGCAGACAGGGAGGAGCCCAGCTCCCCCCAGGGTGGCCGGGCGGCAGCTGGACCTGCCCGGCCCCGCAGCACCAGCAGGAACCGGACAGTTTCGCCCAGGTACAGGTGGTTGCGGCGTGGCAGCGCACGGTACCGGCCCGGCTCGCCACGCAGCAGCTCCCGGGCTGGGAAGGGCACAGCTGGGAAGTACATGAAGTACTCACACTGCGCCTCCATGCTGGGGGGCACTGAGGGATGGACAGGGTGGGGAAGCGGGGGAGGAGGCTGAGAGAGGTGAGCTAGGAGCAGGAAGGGAGGTGCTGAAGGATAAGCAGGGGTGGCACTAGGATGGGGGGGCACAAGGGGAGAGGGATGGGTAAAGAGCACTAGGACCAGGGTGGCTGGGGGAGGGAGGGAGATCACGAGTGAGGGGCTGAAAGCCTAGACCCAGAGGTGCAGGGGGAGGGAGAGGGAGAGCCCTAGGACCCCAGGGTGCAGGGGGACCGGTGTGATGGGTGCTAGGACCCGGGCCCGAGGGGGAAGGGGCAGGGTGGGCGCTAGGACCTGGAGTGCATGGGGGGAGGGGAAGGAAGCGCTAGGACCCAGGATAGGTCGAATGGCCGCTAAGGCCCACGGGGCGCTAGGACCCTGGAGGTTCAGAGGAGGGAGGGTGGGCGCTAGGACCCGGGGCCGAGGGAAAGGCGGACGCTAGGACCCGGGGGGGTTCGGGGCCGGGAGGGTCCCGCTCTCGGGAGTCCCGGGCCGGGCGCTGCAGCCGCTGGCCGGGGGCGGAGGGGGCGGAGCCAGAGCCGGTGTGGCAAGGCGCGCAGTCGAGCGCCGAGTGCATCGATTGGAGCGCGAGCGCGAGAAACGGCCCCGAGGAGTATTCTGGGGGCGGGACTTCCTGGACTTCCCCCAAGCCCGGCTGTGAAGGATGGAGCAGTCGACTAATCGGAGCGCAGAGGAGGCAGGACTTCCAGCGTGGCTGAGGCTCAGGGTCTGATACTTGACAGAAGGCGCACTGGCCAGTGCCAGCCAATCAGCTGCCGTACGACGCCGGACTTCCGGGGCCATGCCGAGAATGATGGGCAGCTCAGGACGCCAATCCTTCCCCTGGGAGCGACTGATGGGCGGGACTTCCCGTATTGCACCAGAATAATAGACAAGCACAGAGGCCAATCCCAGCCTGAGAATCCCCTAAGGAGGCAGAACTTCCTAGTTTGCCTGGCTAATCAGTAGATGATTGGCGGCACCTATGAGAATCACCATGCTGTGACTGTTGAGGGTGTCACTCCCTTTTGGGTCCCTGCTTCTCTTGAGAGACCAATTGACTGTGGCCTCTGCTGTGCTCCTGGGCTGCCCTAGCGCCCCCCCATTTCTTGTCACAGCAGGCAGGCCTGTGCTAGGGGTGACAGAAACCGTTCACTCTGGTCATTGTGTAGCCACAACTGTTTTTAGCAATTAGGCAGATACTAAAATGCTCCCTGGAGGCGGCCGGCAGCCAGTGTGCTCCCAGCTACTGGCCTACTCCCGGAGAGCCCCTTGCCACCCTGCTCTGTGGGCAGAGGCTGCTCCAGCATGCCATGGATCTCTAGTCTGTGCTGTCAGTCTGGGCAAGGGTCTCCTTCAGCCCCTTCCCCTGCTCTCTCCCACCCTGTGCAACCCCTCATCCCTTGCACCCCCAATGGGCTGGTGATTTACACTCTCCACACGAAGTTCCTGATTGAATAATTTTATAACAGGAAACAACCCAAAGGAAAGTGGGAATAATGACCCCGGGATGGAGAAGAGAGGTACCGAGTAACACAGATGCCACCAGGCACCCCTGCCCAGCACCAGTCCGGTGCTAAAACACTAATCAATATTGTCCAGGTGGAGTCTCTGGGAGACATTGGGGTGAAGCTGGGGGGCTGTCCTCCACTCTCTCACCCCAACATGACATGGTTTCCATCCTATAGTTTATAGTTTGGTTCAATGGCTCTTAGCCCCCTCCTCTCCAGTACACATTGCTCCAGCCCCATTGGACTCAGGATATTGGAGGATTCTAGGAGGGGGCTATCCCCACTTTTCTCCTTCTGTCTGTTATGGGGGCTGTTCCCCACATCTCCGCATCTCTGTGCTGGGGCGGGGCTTTCCCCGTCTTCCCACCTGTCTGTGCCAAGGGGGCTGTGCCACACATCTCCCCATTTGTCTGTGCCAATGGGCTGAACTGGGGGTAAGTGTCGCACGCATCTGTCTGGTCCAGGGGTGCATGCTGGGGGCAGAGGGTGGGGAGAGGCAGCCCCTAGCTACCTGCCCCCCACTGTGGCCGAACTGTTGGCCCCAAACTGCCTGGCATCCAGTGCATCCTTATACTGCAACTCAGGGGTGACCATGCGGGTGCAGAGCTGTCGGTCTGTGGGCCCCAGCCCTGGCCTCAACGCGTAGCCCAGAATCTGTGCCTGGCCAAACTGGAAGGGGCGGATGTGTTCATCAGGGATGCCAGCTGCCTCCACGGGGCCCCCACCCTGCAGGCACCGCCTGGCTAGCTCTCGGCGCCGTTCTTGCAGCCTTGCCACCTCGGCCCGCAGACGGCCCAGGCCAAAAGCCTCCACGCGGCGCCAGAAGCTGCGATTGAAGTGAGTGTAAAGCTGCCAGTCCAGGGCATTCCAGTCCCGCAGCTGGGCAGCCTGGGCTGGCGCCAGAGGTCGCACAGCCCGGGGGCTGCGCCCATTGTGCCGGAAGGCGTCCATATCAGCTTCGGCCCAGCATAGTGCCTCCCGCAGCAGCACCAGCGACTCATCAAAGTGCTCTGTCAGCAGCACCAGTGGGAAGGTGCGCTCCAGCCAGGCTAGCACCTCCTGCACTGCTTTGGGGCCCAGCTTGGCTGGTGGCACCAGCCCAAAGTCAAACCATAGCAGGTTGCGGGCATAATGGTTGCCCCGCTCATTCGGGTCATAGAAGTGCTCGGGTGCTGCCAGGAACTGGGCCAATGAGCCAGCCCGGCGGAAAGCTGGCGCCACAGCCCGGTAGTAGGAGAAGGCAGATTCAGCCAACGCCCCTGGGTCCCGTACAATGGAGAAGTAGAAGCTGTCGGGGGGCATCACTTTCTGCACCTGTGGGAAAGGAGCATAGGGGAGTGTGGCAGGGGAGTCCCCAGAACCCCCCAAATCCATCCTTAGGGTTTCCAGGTGTCCAGTTTTGAACCGGACAGTCCGGTATTTGAGCTTTCTGTCCGGGAAACAAATTGAGAAAATACTGGACATATAAATGTCCGGTATTTTCTAATTAAATAAGTTTTATTATTATCATGAGTATCAGTATGTAGTTGCGTACTGCCTGGCTGGTAGACGCGCTCACGCTGCGTGAATGTGTCTACCAGCCAGGCAGTATGCAACTACGCAGTAGCGGGGGTGAAAGGGGGTGGGGCCGGGGTGGGATGGAATCCCTTGAGCCGGACTCGCCGGTGCGCTCCACCGGAACCGTGAGCAGGACAGGCAGCACCCCGGCATCTGCATGCGCCTGGGCCAACCCTGCTCCCCACCGGCTGGTTACCCCCCAGCCAGCCCTGCTCCCCCCGACCCCCTCCCGGCCAGCCCTGTATCCTGCCAGCTGGTTCCCCCCCGATCTCCCCCAGCCAGCCCCACTCCCCAACCCCTCTCTGCCAGCCCTGCTTCCCGCCGGCTGGTCCCCACCCCAATCTCCCTGGCCAGCCCCGCTCCCCCACCCCCCTCTCTGCCAGCCCTGCTCCCTGCTGGCCAGTTCCCCGGCCACCCCGCCCCCAACCCCTCTCTGCCAGCCCTGCTTCCCGCCGGCTGGTCCCCAATCTTTCCTGGCCAGCCCGCTCCCAATCCTCCCGGCCAGCCCTGCTCCCCTCCTGGCAAGTCCACCCCACCCCCGATCTGAGATCAAGTGTGTCCGGTATTTTTTCAAACCATCTGGTAACCCTACCCATCCTCCCAGGGCTGCCATGCTCATCCCTCACAGCCCTCCAGCTCTCCCCGGCTACACCTTAAATTACAGCACCCCTGTGGCCCTCCATCTTCTCCCTCCTGTGCCCTCCACTCTGCCTTCTCTCCCAGGCTCTTCTGGTCCCTCTGGGGTCCCCACCAATGCATAGCCACCAGCCACCCGACTTCCTCCCAAGACTCCACCCTGCCACACCTCAGGCAGGTTGAAGCGCATGTGATGGCATAGGATGTCAAATGTAGGACCCCCCAGGCCGGTAGCCCTTCACCCGTCGGGCCTGGAAAGGCTGGGGGTACCCGAGCTGGTAGCGGGGGGGCAGAGCGAAGCGTAGGCCGTGGCTCTCCCCGAACCGGTGCAACAGGTTCACGATGGTGCTGCTGCCTGTCTTGTGCGTCTTCAGGAAGACGATGTGGCGCCGGGGCTGACAGGGCTGGGGGGCCGAGAGGTTTGGGAGGCCTGAGCTGGGGGCAGCCCCCTCCTTACCCACAGCCCCTTGGGAGCAACCGCAGGTGGGGCAGCCGCTCCGAGAAGCCCCTGGAACAGAAGTGGGAAGTGAGAGAGGACAGGGCTCCCAGCCCCTGACCCCCAACTATGGGGGGATCTCCCCACTGGGCTTCTAGCCTGAAGTGGGGGGTACCCCCATGACTCCAGGGCCCAATGAGCTTCCCAGCTTGCAATGGCCCAGCCTGGCCCCTGTGTAGCCCTGACTCTAGAGCTGTGGGACCCCCAAACAGCTCAGCCCCCTAAAAAGGAGCCGTGGCCTCAGACAGGGCCTGTCTCCCCAGTGTGCAGGGTGCCAGAGCTGGACACAGCCTGTGAGCCGAGCCAGCCAGTCACCTCCCGACTCTCACATGTGACCTCCCCTGTTAATCCCCCTTGGGGAGACCGGCCCCTGTGTTCCTGCCCTACATTGTTAGCTTGTACTCTGTCCGCAGTCCACCCTAAGCCCCACTCCAGGCTCACAGCACGGCTGTTCCAGCTGTGTGTGTGTGTGGGGCGGGGGGCAGAGTCGGGCTTGGTTTCCCTTCCCTTGTGGCCCTTTGCCTTTGTCTGTGCTGAGTTTTGCTGTGTGGATTTCGGATCCAACCTCCAATGTCTCCAGGCCATTTGGATTAGGGATGTAACAGTGTAGTTGATTAACTGATTAACCAATAAGCAAAAGCTTATAGGTTAATGCTATAGACTACATGCATTTCCCTCCCCCCATCCTTGTCAGTACATTTTTTTAGCAGGCTGGCCAGCAGCTCAGCTCAGTTCTGGCTTGCACCAGGTCCAGAACCTACTCCTGCTGCAGCTCTGCATTTAAAGTGTATTAGGAGACAGGCAGGCAGCCTGGCTCAGGTCCAGGTCCAGGAGCTCAGACCCCCCTTAGATAGGGGCTGCTGCCACCTTGTTCTGCTGCCTCTTTATCAGAGGCAGCAGCACTGGGCAACAGGCAGCCAGTCCACAAGGGGAGCTGGTTTTCAAACTGGCTTCCCTCTTGGACTAGCTCCCACCTGACACCCTGCACTGCTGCCTCTGTGACAGCGGCTGCCAGCGCCACCCCCAGGGACTATAGAATAGTGAGTAACTGATAAGAATTCATAAGGTTACTTGACTATTTAATTAACCGATATTTAACATCCCTAATTTGGATCTTGAGCCCATCCTGCACAGAGCGTCCAGCCCTGCCCAGCCCGCCCGATTTTGTAACCAGCCTCTGCACTGAGCTACTCAGTGAAAACAGCAGCTGGTCCAAACTCCTCCAGGACCCATGGCCTCAATCAGCTTCATTCTGGCCCCGTTTCATTAGTTGGCTTCTGAAACTGTCTCGCAGGGCTGCATCAAAAGCTGGACTTAGCTTGGGATCTAGCACATCAGCCGCTTGCTCCTATCTATCAGGCAGGTCACCCCCAGAGATGGAAATGACACCCATGTGGCAAGACTGGGGCGTGACTGCACCGCATCACCCCACCAGTGTCTCCAGGGATAGGGGCTAGGCTGCCATCCCCTCTGTCCTCTGGTTTCCCCTCTCTATGGCTGGTTGGTCCATTTGCCCTCTTTCTGTCCTTGCTGCCTTCCTGGCTAGAGAAAAGCTCCCAGGTCTGCAATGGCTTTGGCTAGTCCGTGAAGTGGGGATTGTGGGGATTTTATTGCCCTTGCTATGTTACATGTGATTTCTACTGTCTTGTAGTAACCCTGGGCACTGCACTAAAACCTAGATGGTGATGGGAATTTCGGTGTGACATGGACATGTTACTTGCTCATGTGATAAACTCCATTTTGGGTGATACCTTCACGCAGCGAGAACAACGCATTTCCCTCCACATGGGCAAGGGTATAAAAAGGGCCCTAGAGTAGGGTGCCTTCATTTGTTTTCATTCCAGCTCATCACTTCAGAAGCAGCTTTTCTGTTAAATGGGATGGGAAGGACCCAACCTGACAAAGACATATTCCAGAGACTTAAGCTAGCAGTTTGTTCCATCTCTGCTAAGAGCCTGCACCAGGAACTTTGTGATTGGGGTAGGTAACATAATTTCTTTAACAATTCTACTCTCAACCTTTTCTTCTTTCACTAATAAACCTTTAGATGTTAGAGTCTAAAGGACTGGCCCAGCGCACTCTTTTGGGTAAGATCTGGGTTATAAATTCACCTGGGAATGTGGCTGGTCCTTTGGGGCTGGGAGACCCAGTTTGAAGTTGGTGAGATTGGTTTTCATAACCTCTCTCCTGGGTAGGAAGTGGCGCTGGCTGTGGCACAGGTAAAGCTGGAGTGTCTGACTCTAAGGGGATTGCTTGTGTGACTTCTTGCTGGCCAGCAAGGCAAACAGAAGTGCTCTCAGTGACTGGTTTGGGGCCGTATAGTGAAGGACCCCAAATCTGTCTCTAAGCAATTTGCTTTGATTTCACCCTCTCTGTGGGGTCCCCAGAACCCATCATATTACAGTGGGTTCTTCTTGGGAATCATGGGGCACTGCAAGCACAGATCTGTGAGTCTGCATCCCCTTGGGAACAGTGGGGAGATGGCCTAGAATAGTGTTTCTTAAGCTTTTTAAGACCGAGGAACTCCAAATAATAATTTTTTTTATGAGGAACACCAAGGATTTTTTGTTGAGCAAAAAAAAGTCGGGGGGGAAAGTAATTGAGCAAAAAAAAAAAAAAAAAAGGGGCGCCTGCCCCTTTAAGGGCAGCCATGTTGAACTCTGTTGTTCTCCGCGGCACACCTCTGACCGCCTTGCGGCACACAGGTGTTCCCCGGAACACAGTTTAAGAAACACTGGCCTAGAACCATCTCCTTAAGAAGGACACTTTTGAGCTGTGCAAGGAGAGGGCTGCGAATTGGGTAGTCCCCCAAAGCCCAGCTAATTGTTCAGCTGGAAGAGAATGATCCTCCCTGGAGCTGGTTCCTGTGGGGCACCAGAGCCGTGCATTGACCAAGCCAGTTCCAGCCAGAAGCGGCATGACTAGCTGCAGCAGGACAGAGGAGTTGGTTCACGGGTGTGGCTGTGGCATTGGGGATGACAGTGGTGGACGCAGCCCTGCCTGGGAAGGGCTCAGGCATTGTCTGAGCATTGCAGGACTCTGACAACGAGTGGCAACCACTTGTCCCTAGAGCAGGGCCTGGATCAGCTCCTGACAGGCCGCTAGGTCCCATTGGACCATTGGACTTTGCAGCCAGTAGCTGAAATGGGGCAGCCCTGCATTCGGCACCATTATCTCTGCCCTGCTGGGTCAGTCCAAAGATCCAGCCATCCAGGGACCAGCAACTCTGCAGCTAGCCACCCAATATCCACAGGCAGAGAGGTGTAGGGATGCCTGGAGCACAGACCTGTGGCCTGAACTATTTTGTCTGGTAGCCACTGGAAGGGGCAGGGAGATGACCCCCTCGTGGGTCTGTTCCCTGGGAGCGGGGCTGACTCCTTGCTGGAATCCATCCCCCTGTGACCAGCTCACCCTTGCCCAGCAGGCAGAGTTCAGAGAGGTGCTGTGCTCGCACCAGCATCTGTTCTCCAACAAGCCCGGTCTCATCAACCTGGCTGTCCACTGGATAGAGATGGGCACCCACCCCCCTGTGCACGGCTCCTCATTAAGAACTATGGGGAAGTCGGCCCAGGACCTCACAAGAGAGGTCCAGGACATGCTGGCGATAGGGGTGATCCAACCATCCTCCAGCCCCTGGGCCTCTCCTGTGGTGCTGGTCCCCAAGAAGGACGGGTCGATCTGGTTCTGTGTGGACTATTGGAAGCTCAACACCACCACCATGTCCGATGCCTCCCCCATTCCTAGGCCTGATAAGCCCCTAGAAAAGCTGGGAGGAGTTCGCTACCTCACCACCATGGACCTCATTAAGGACTATTGGAAAGTGCTGCTGGACCCCAAGGCCTGGCTGAAATCTGCGTTTATCACCCCAGTGGGGCTCTATTAGTTCCTGGTCCTGCCTTTCGGTCTCAAGGGGGCACCTGCCACCTTCCAGAGCTTGGGGACCAGCTGCTGTGGGGGATGGAGGGCTTTGCCCTGGCTTATACGGAGGATATTTGCATCTTTAGCCAGACTTGGGAGGACCATGTGTCCCAGGTCAGCCAAGTGCTGGATCAGCTGCAGAGGGCTGGGATGACTGTAAAGGCTGGGAAGTGCAGGGTGGGGATGGCAGAGGTGTCTTACCTGAGCCATAAGATGGGGAGCGGCTGCTTACAGCTAGAGCCGGCCAAGGTGATTGGCCGGTTCCCCAGACTAAGCAGGTCCAGGCCTTCATTGGGATGGTGGGGAACTACTAGAGGTTTGTGCCCCACTTTAGTTCTATGGTCACCCCCATCAGTGAGTTGTGTAGGACGGGCTGGCCAGACAAGGTGGTCTGGACCGAGCAGTTCCAGGGGGCTCTCTGCGCACAGATGAAGGCCTTGGTCCAGGCCCCATTGTTGGAAAACCCAGACTTTGACAAGTCCAAGTTCACACAGCCCCAGAGCCCGGGCTGGGCACGGTGCTGATGCAAACTGGCCCTAGTGGGGAGAAGCACCCCACTGTGCACTTGACAAGACGCTGCTGCCCTGGGAGCAGCGCTCCGCGGCCAGAGAAGCAAGGCCTGGCCCTGGGCCGGGCCCTTCCAACACTGCAGCCATATCTATTTGGGTGGAGATTCCCGGTGTGCACTGACCCCGCCCCCTGACCTGGCTGCACCAGGTGAAAGGGGCCAATGCTGAGCTGCCGAGGTGGGGCCTGCTCCTGCAGGATTACGACATGGAGGTGGGTCCATGTTAAGCTAACGTCACAGCCGATGCTTTACCCCAGGGCGGGCCCCAGGCCACCGGCCGAGTGACCCTACTCAGTGCAGACTGGAAGGGGGAGAATTGTGATGAAGTGGGGATTGTATTCACTCTGTTTGCTTTGTTATGTTGCATGTGATTTCTACTGTCCTGTAGTAACCCCGAGTGTGTGCGTGCCTCAGTTTCCCTTGGGACTGTACTAATAGCCAGATGGTGGTGGGAATTTGGGTGTGGCAGCCTTCTCCATGTTCACAATGTCCGATGCCTTCGGTAACCTTAGCCTGGAAAGGGGGTGTGAGTGGCTCTTGCTGGTTTGGGGTGCAGAGATGGGGGGCAGGACCCTTAGCTCTGAGCCCCCTTCCCAGGATGGATGATGCTGGCTGCTTCTGGTTCCTCTGCTGACAAGTCTGTTCTACACTATCCCTGTCACCTGATAAACCTTCTCTTCTACCTGCCGGCTGAGAGTCACATCTGGCTGCAGATGGGGGTGCAGGGCCTGGGACTTCCTCCTACTTCAGTGACGCCCCCTTTCGCCTGCCTTCCCTGGTCCGGGCTGGGGGTCACTATGTCAGTGACAATGTCTGATTTCGTCCTGACTCTCCTGTGAGGTTCTTTTGTCTCCACCCCAGCAATGCGCCCATCTTCGCACTGGAGGTGGGATTTTGGGTCCTAACGTTTGTCCTGTATTGGCTCTGTCCTCCCTCCCCAGCAGCTGGGTCTGTCCTGAAGAAAGTCCAGTCCCCACTCTCCTTTCTCCCAGGGCAGCACCATTCCCTGTAAGCTGGGTGCTTGTGCAGCTGCTCAGGAGAGATTCCACTGCTGCCCAGCAAATTAGCAGAGTGCCCACAGCCAGCAGCCTCTGTTTCTACTGGTGGTGCACATCTGCACATGCATTGGTGCACAAAACAAAATTTATTCTGTACATGGATGGAAAAAATGAGAGGGAACATTGCAGGGTAGCCCAGAGGCCAGGACAGTCTGAGTCGTTGGCTGGATTCACAACATAAGGAGGGAAGCCCTGCTCTCCCCAGCCCAGGAAGAACAGCAGAGGACAGAGGGATTTGCAGAATCCAGGACCAGCAGGAACTGGGTGGAGGGCTCACTGGCACCTGGAAACTTGGCAGGGACACTCCTCCCTTATGGCAGGCAGAGGTCCCTGCAGTTCCCTCACGTGGCCATCAGGTGTCAACCCCATTCCACCTGCACCCAGGGACTCACCTCTGCTGGAAGGGCGCCCCCAGCAGCTGCAGGGTGAAGCCGATGGTCATGCACACGCCTAGCGCAGCTCCCAGCACCTGGAGCCGACAGCACCCCGAGGGCACCTTCATCCTGCCAGGGCACAGAGAGGCCAATGGAACCCAGGTGTCCTCATGCCCAGCTCCTCTCTAACCCCTAGGCCCAGCTCCCCTCCTAGAGCCAGGGAGAGAACCCAGGAGTCCTGGCTCTGAGCCCCCTGCTCTGTCCCACAAGCCCCCACTCCCCTCCTCACCCCATCTTCTCTCCTACACAGCCTGATTGTTGTTGCTTGCTCTTTGTGCCCTGCCTGCCAGAGGTGAGCGCCCAGAGCTGAGGCCCCACCCTGCCCCACAGTGCCCCTTAGCGCAGCTCTGGGGTCTGGGATGGTGTTGAATGAGGACAGCCAGGTTCTTCTTGTTATGTCCAAACATGCTGCTTCCCAAAGAGGATGACATCTTCCCACATGGGGCAGACAGACAGACAGAGCTCTTCCTCCCGGCTGCATGGATGTCCTCTCCAATGCAGCCCTGCAGTGCCCCTCATCCTGACCCGCAGCCCCTGCCCTCCCAGGCCTGAGCTCTCCCAGCCTGCTGGTGCCTCTCCATCCCCCCAGCTGCATACTTGACAGTGGTGACCAGTACAGCTGTCACCACCTGATCACTCGGGCCAGAGTGGGGGTTCATGGGCAGAGTGGGCTGGGTGGGCCTTGGGTACTGTGTTTGTCCTAGGCTGGCCACAGGGTGGCTGTCTGTCCATCTGCCTGATGGGGGCTGAGTAGCCATCCCAACACTGCTGTGAAGGGCTGCCCCAGAGGCTGGGAGACGCGGGAGGGGGCAGAAGTGCTGGAGCTAGTGCTGCCTTCCTGCTGCAGGATGGGGTGCAAGTGGGGGCTGTGGTGTAGGGAGGGGGCAGTGCTAGGGGTGCTGTGCTATGGAGAGGGGCGGTGCTGGGGGCGCTGTGCTGTAGGGAGGGGGCGGTGCTGTGCTATGGGGAGAGGGTGTTGCTGTGGGTGCTGTGCTATGGGGAGGGAGCAGTGCTGGGGGAGCTGTGCTATGGGGAGGAGGCAGTGCTGGGGGAGCTGTGCTATGGGGAGGGGGCGGTGCTAGGGGCGCTGTGCTATGAGGAGGGAGCAGTGCTGGGGGAGCTGTGCTATGGGGAGGAGGCGGTGCTAGGGATGCTGTGCTATGGAGAGGGAGTGTTGCTGGGGAGCTGTGCTATGGGGAGGGGGTGTTGCTGTGGGTGCTGTGCTAGGGGAAGAAGTGTTGCTGGGGCACTGTGCTATGGGGAGGGGGCAGTGCTGGGGACCTGTGCTGTAGGGATGGGGCGGTGGTAGGGGTGCTGTGCTGTAGGGAGGGGGCGGTGGTAGGGGCACTGTGCTATAGGGAGGGGGCTGTGGTAGGGGTGCTGTTCTGTAGGGACAGGGATAGAGCTGCTCCACCCTAGAATTAGCTGCATTTGACCCCCAAAGTGGGGCCCAGGCTTAGTGTAAGGTGAGCAAGGCTGTTGCCTTGCCCCTCGTTGATCAGTATTTGGACTGTTGCTTGCTGCCCCGGCTGGGAGCCACCCGGACACGTGGAACTGCCAACCACTGTGTGTCTCCTTAGGCTGAGCCTGCCCTACGTGTGGGCCCCATGGCGTTTGTAGGGGCACGCTGGGGGATCCATGGTGCTGACGAGAGCTGCTCCTGGGGAGAGTGGGGCCCAGCAGCGGAGCCAGGGCTGCTGTTGACCGCTGTGGGCTGGGGTTCAGCCAGATGGCTCCAACCACAGATCTGGGCCCCACCCTCCCCCCATCTGCATCCCATTAGGGTAACCATAGCCCTCCTCCCTGCAGTCAGACAGACAGGCCCCAGGCCCAGTCCAGGGCAGGGTGTGGGGTGGAGAGATGGGAGGCAGGATGTGGGGTTAGGGGTGGTGTGGGGAGATGGGGGGCAGGATGTGAGATGGGGGCAGGATGTGGGTTAGGGGAGGTGTGGGAAGATGGGGGGCAGATTGTGGGGCTGAGAGCTGTTTTCCACCACCCCCTCTGTTCCTTAGCTCTGCCGCCACACACACACCCTCAGCCCACGCTTCCACTTGTGTCTCTTGTGTCTTGTTGGCAGAGTTGGTGGGGGCAGGGGTCTCACATGGCTGGGGGGGGCACTTGGGGGTCCCTTCCCCATAGCCCTTATGGGCTCCTCCCTGCCACAAGGGGAGCTTTGAAGCCCCCCACCCTGAAAGCAGATGCCTGTGGCTGGGTGGTCCCGGATGATTGGTGCTCAATGGGGGTTCCCCTCCAGGGGCTCAGCCCCCCAAACCTCCTGCCCCTTCCAGACCCTAAATCTCCCCAAAACCCAGCTGCCCTCTGCCTCCCCTGGGTGGGCTCTGTGACCCCCCCATCTGCCTCTCTGCATGCCCCCATCTGTCTGTCTGTGTCTGCAGACTTCTCCCTTCCCGGTACTTACCCAGCGTTGAGGGGTGAACTGCTGGAGTTTGCTTTACTTCCGCTCCCAGGGACCAGGACCCCCCATTCCTGGGGTGGGAGCTGTCACGAGACCTCCCCGGGTCTCTCCCTGTGTCCCCACCACTTTCGCTGTGTCCCCCTATCTGTCCTGCCCCCCCGTCTGCCCTCACCCCCCGCCTGCCTCTCTCCTAACTTTTTCCCTTCTAACTTTTCTTCTCTACTCCCTTTGTCTCTCCCCAGCATCCCCTTGTCTCCTCCCCTTCCCCTCCCCGCCCCTGTCTCCACCCCTCCTCCTTCCTCCAGCCGTGCGTTTCCCAGGATCCTTCACAACACAAATCTCATTCCTGACAGGGGGAGAACAGGGGAGAAGTAGCTGCCTCCCCAAATTCCCCCAGTCCCAGCATCTGGACATCCAGGCCTGGGAGGTAAGACTCCATGGACCCAGCTGTCAGCCCCCCAACCCCTCTTTCCAGAGTTAATGCCCAGAGTAGCCAGGGTGGGGGCTCAGTCTCCCTCCAAAGCCCAGGACAGGCCAGAGACGCTCTAGGGCCTGCCCCCCGCATCTCCCCAGCTTGTATGCAGCCAGACAGAGACACAGGCCAGGCTCTGACATGCAAACTGAGAGACGCGCAAATATATGGACACACAACACGGAGCAGCACAGCACATGCCTCTGGCGCAGCCTGGCTGCCAGCCCACGGAGAACTCGGCAGCAATGCAGACCAGGGACTTGTCACAGCCTGGCACCAGTCCCAGACTCATGGGGGGAGGCGCCCACGGCACAAGACACAGACACACCCAGGGGACGTGCACCCGGCACGAGACACAGAGACACAGGAGACACCCACAGCACAATACACGCACACAAACACAGGAGATGCACACAGCATGACACACAAACACACATGGGAGAAGTGCACAATACACAGATATGCCCTGGGGACATGCACATGGCATGACATATGGATAATTCTGAGGGATACGCACACGGCAGGACACATGGACATGCCCGGGGATGCACACACGGCACAAGACACGGACAGACCCGGGGGATGCACAAATGGTACAACAAATAAACAGACCTGAGAGACACACACATGGCATGACACATGGACACACCCGGGTGATGTGCAAATGGCATGACACATGGAAAGACACACAGAATGTACACACAGTACAACACAAGGACACACATGGGGATGTGCACATGGCACGACTCAAGGACACATATGGGGGACATGCACATGGTACGACACAAGGACACACATGGGGGACGCGCACATGGCACTACACAAGGACACACACAAGGGACATGCACATAGCATGACACAAGGACAGTCCCAAGATAGACACATAGACCATAGCATACGGGAACTCTGGGAATGTGCACATGGCCTGGCACATGGGGGGACACATGGAATGTGCACACAGACAGGCACAAAACACAGACACACACGAGACACGCTTCTGGCAGGAGACACGTACACACATGGGGGGCATGCACATGGTACGAGACATGGACAAACCTGGGAAGCAAACATAGCACAAGACACAGATATACATTGGTGACATGCACCCAGCACGAGACATGGACAGTCTGAGAGGATGTGCACACAGGCACACATGGGGGACCCACACACAGCATGAGACACAGACACCCTGGGGACACGCACAAGGAACAACATGTAGACACTCCCAGGGGCACAAAGGGGACCCACACATGGGTGAAGCACAGATGGCACAAAACATGGACACATGCCAGACATGCATATGGCATAAGACATGGAAACTCCCGGGGTATGTGGACATGACAGAAGACACAGGCATGCACAAGGGAAGCGCACATGGCATGAGACACAGATATACCTGGGACATGCACACAGCACAATGCACAGAAACACACACTATATGACACATTGATATACCATGACACACAGACACACCCAAAGAACACACACATGACATCACATGGGACACACAAATGACAAGGTCACACACGGCGGGATCCTAACACAACACTGCCCTCTTCCTCGAGCTGCCACCAGCACAAAACCCCTTGGGATGGGATCTGGGTCAGCCTCCTGCAGTCGCTCACCCTCCCCAGCCCCCCACCCCCCGTGTGTGCAGCTCTCCTGGCCAGCTGGGGAGCCTAGCCTAGTCCAAAGCCTGGGGCCAGGCCCTGTGTTCTCTGAAAGCTGGGCACTTGTGTGGCCATTCAGGAGAAAATCAAATGCTGCCCAGCTGATTAGCAGAGTACCCACAGGGCCCATCACTGGCAGCATGTGTTTCTATACACATCCCCACATGCCATGGTGCACATAACAACATTTATTCTGCACGTATATGGAAAAAATTAGGGGAGAAAATTAGGGAGACATTGGGAGACATTGGCCAGG
Source organism: Rafetus swinhoei (assembly GCA_019425775.1). Taxonomy (NCBI): domain Eukaryota; kingdom Metazoa; phylum Chordata; order Testudines; family Trionychidae; genus Rafetus; species Rafetus swinhoei. The sequence goes on along the minus strand of CM033448.1, from coordinate 9,175,586 downwards.
CTTCAGCAAGAGAGACTCAGGCTGTGAGCTCAGTTGTTGGCTCAGTGCTGGTGGTGGTAGGTGGCAGGGTGGGGCCTGGGTGGGGCCCAGCAGGGGGGGTGGCGGGGCACTGTACATCATAGCAGCCACCATGCCCTGCATCTCAGTGCCGGGTCCCTATGTAACTGGCCACCCCACCCCCCCAGAGGTGACTGCATCTCAGCACCCGGCAAGGGCCCTGTGCATGACACACACACCTCCCTCTATAGCTGTGGTTCCTTCCTGCCCTAGGAGGTGACATTTCCTGTCCAGGGGTAGGTTTAGGAAGTTCAAGGGGGCCTGGCTCCATTCCCAGCTGCTGCCTTGCAGTCACCCAGTAAAGTGCTGTAACATGCCAGAGCTGTCCCTGGGCAATGCCCCATTTCCAGCCCGCCCTGATCCCTAGCTCCTGCCCCAGGCTCTGCAAACATGGGCCAGAGGGAACCTGGCCCTACACCCACAAATAGTATTCCTCAGCAGGGACCACTTGTCTAGCACTGAGATGCAGCTACCTCTGGGGTGGGTCGGCTGGTTACACAATGACCCTATCACAGAGGCACAGGTTGTGCCCACTCTTGGTCCTTCTTGGGGGGCAACTCCAGTGCTGCAGCTCCTTCTTGCAGGCCACTCTCCTGGGACTGCACCTCTCTGACCTCCCACTCACTCTGGGCCCCCGGGGCCTCCACTCGCAGGGGGACCAGTGCAGCCCTGTTCTCAGACCAGAGCGACTCTCAGCCAGCGGCACATAGGAGGGTTCATTGAGCATTGAACCCAGTGTAACCACCACTGGGCAGATTTGAACCTGGGCCCTCTGAAGTGGAGCATAGGAGACTCTACCCTCTGAGCTAAAAGCCACCTGGCTCCCAGCCCATGCTGTAGAGGTCTCTTGATCTTACCTGTTGCTGTGGTCTAGGTACCACTTGCATAGCTCAGTAACCACACTAGGGCTATGTCTACACTCGCGGCTTCTTGCGCAAGTAATATGCAAATGAGGCTAAGCGTGGAATATCGCCGAGCCTCATTTGCATACCTAATGAGCCACCATTTTTTTCAGAAGAGGCTCTTGCGCAAGAAGGAGCGTCTACACTGCCCCTTCTTCCTCAAGAAAAACCCTCTTGCGCAATGCCGTTCTTCCTCTCAAGTAATAGATGTAACGGCATTGCGCAAGAGGGTTTTTCTTGCGCAAGAAGGAGCAGTGTAGACGCTCCTTCTTGCACAAGAGCCTCTTCTGAAAAAAATGGTGGCTCATTAGGTATGCAAATGAGGCTCGGCGATATTCCACGCTTAGCCTCATTTGCATATTACTTGCGCAAGAAGCCGCGAGTGTAGACATAGCCTAGGTGTGTGGGTTATACCAGCACAGCCTGTAGGCCTGGCCACCTCAGCCCAGCACGTCTGAGTCTCCCCTGCAGCCAGGTGGGTTCTTCCTGCTCCCCCTGCCCAGTCCAGCAGCCCCCTTCTTCCAGCCCAGCCCCACAAATCCCTCCTCAACAGCCCCTCCCCTGGCCTCTGTCTTCTGCCCAGGTAACCAGGGTCACCTGGGCCTCCCTTTTCCCCGCCTCCCTTCTCCTCAATGGGCCCTCACCTGGTGCTGGCTCACATCCTTTAGTCCCAACATGCGCCCCACTCTCAGCCCCTGTCCCCAAAGACCCTACACACTGAGAGGCTGCAAATGCACAAGGGCCCTTTGTTCTTTGTCCTGCTGCACGGCTGGGATAACACCGGACTCTGGCAGGGGAGTGGCTCTCTTTTCACTGCTGTGTGTGACCTTTAACTTTTTCTGTGGGGCTCAGAGGTGGGGCAACTGCACTGTCCCACTGCCAGCCTCGTGTGAGGTGGGGGTCCTCTAGCACAAGCTGAGACTCCAGCTCCACCCCCTAGCGCTCCCTAGCACTGGCCTGGGGCCAGCACCGCCTGCCAGGGAGAATGCCCCCTGCTGAGGCCTCACCCCTCTCTCTGCCACACAGCTCCCCTTAGCATCATCCTGGGGCCAGCCTGGTCTGCCAGGGGTGAGTACCCCCTGCTAAGCCCCTATCCCACCCACCCCCTCTATCTATCAATTTATCTGTCGTGGATTCCCAGGTTGTGCCCATGATTTGGCCTGTATGGTCTCCGGAGGAACGCCCTTCAATGCAACAGCCCCTTCTTGGGGGCAGGGCACTCTCTCTCGGGGGCTGAGCCCCTCCAATTCCTGGGATCGCTCCTCTCTGAGCTTCCAACACACTTGGTTCTGCCGTGGGCCCCCTTGGGAGTCCACGGGCTCTGGATCCATGGAGCCTTCACTCACAGAGGGAGTAGTGCAGCCCTGTTCTCCAGACCGCAGCGACTCTCCGCCAGCGTCCCACAGGAGACGCACTGAACCCAGCACAGGAACTCAGACCTGTAGGCCTGGCCCCCCTCAGCACCCTCTCTGCCCAGTCCAACAGTCCCCTCCTTCCAGCCAATCCCACCCCAGCAGCTTGTCTTGTCCTCTGTATTCTCTCCAGATAACTACAGTCGCCAGGGCCCCCCTCTTCTCCGCCTCCCCTCTCCTCCATCCTTTGTCCCCCTGGCTGGGACCAGCTGGGCAGGTCACCGGGGTCCTCTCCTCACAGCTCATTGGCCTCCCACTGGCTAGACCTGGCTGTGCCATCCCAGCTGGGTCTCCATTCTCCAGACCACTGGCCGGGATTCCCAGTTCTGTGCTGGTCACTGCAACAACAAACTCCCTCTTCCCTTCTGTCACATACCCACCCCTACTCGCGGGGTATGTAGGATCGGGGCGCCCTCGTTGGTGGCTCGGAGGCCCCGATCCCAGGTTTACTCTAGGCCCGCAAGTCTCCAGGGAGAGGCTTATTCATGCACCAAAGCCGCACCGCCCGCACGTTAGCCTACTCCCCATCGAGCCACATGTCCCTTTTCTACGACTCCCCGCTAATGGGCTGTAGTCCGTGCCCGCCTCGAGAGTCCCTTCTCTCGTCGCTTGCCAGAGTTCCGTGGTAAGGGAAAGGGACCAGAAAAGGTCCGACTCAAAGTCTCGTCTTTCCGGCCTTACCCAGTCAGTTTAGGCTGGGTAAGGGAACCTGGGCCCACCCCCACTTCCGGGTTCCAGCCCCAGGACTCTAAGGTGAGGTCGCAGGGACCTTACCTGAATCGTGTGCCATGCATTGGTCACTTACCACCCCTCTCGGGGGCTAGTGCCGTCCTTCTCGACACCCCCGTCCTGGGGCCGTTCCTAGTGGCTTAGACGCTCCTCCGTTGGCCGTTTCCTCTGGATGAGAGATGTACCTGCACCTGCAGTCGCTGGCTCCGTTCTGGCATTTGCCTCCTGGTCGCGGCCGCCTTGGTGCCTTACGACCCGCCTCCAGGGCTCTCCACACCCCCGTCAGCTTCCCTACTGACCCCGGCGTCTCCGATGATTCCCGCACTCCTGTCGGCCCCGGTGTGTCCAGCGGCTCCTGCGCGCCCGCCGGCCTCGGCGTCTCCGGCAGCTTCCCCCTTCCTGCTGGCGGCTCTCGCCTCCCTGCCGGCCTCGGCGTCCCTGATGGCTTCTGCCCCGATCAGCTGAGCCGGCGCCGCTTTTAAACGCGGTGCGCGGCTCCGAGCGCATGCGCAACAGCGCCGGGAAGGGGGGCCGCGCCAGTCTGTTCCCGGGCCGGGAGCCTCCCGCTCGCCCGGTCCCGGGAGGAGGGATGGGCCTGGCCCGTCACACACCCTCCCCTTTATGTCTTGTCTGGCGGCTTCTCCCGTTTCATCCCCGCTCACTCTCGAGAAAAAGTCGGCATTGCTGTGCCTCTTACCCAGTCTGTGTGCCACTTCAAATTCGTAGGGTTGCAGCGCTAGGTACCAGCGCATTATCCTCGGGTTTGTTTCCTTCATCGAGTTCAACCATCTCAACGGTGCATGGTTGGTGACTAGGAGAAACGGGGCCCTGAGCAGTTAATAACGTAGGGCCTCAACTGCCCATCTTACGGCCAACACCTCCTTCTCGATTGTTGAATACTGGTGTTCTCTGGGGAATAATTTACGGCTTATGAATAATATGGGGTGTTCATTACCCCCTTTCTCTTGGGACAGGACCGCCCTTAGCCCCACCTCCGAGGCATCGGTCTGTAAAATAAAAGAGTTGGAAAAGTCAGGCTGTGTTAATACCGGCGGCCGGGATAACCGAAGTTTGAGGGTCTGAAACACCTGCTCGCAGGGTTCGGACCAACTGATTTTCTGTGGCTGGTTATTCTTCGTTAACTCCGTTAACGGGGCTGCTATTGTTGCGAAGTCAGGCACAAATCGCCTATAACCGTGGTCACCAACAGGTCAATCGCGATCGACCAGTCGATCGCGAGGCCTCGACCAGTCGATTGCGAGGCGTCCTGTCCGCCCCGGCCCCATTTCCCTCCCACCCCCGAGAAGCCCCACTACTTACTTCAAGTGAAAATGGAGGTAGTGTCGGCTTCCCGGGGATGGACAGAAGTCCCGCAGCTTAGTGCCACTTCCGGCGATTCCGGAAGTGCGCTAGCTGCTCTGCCGGGTGTACTGCGGGAGGGAGCATCGGCTCCCTGCACCGTACAGGAGGGGTGAGTCAGCCCCGGGGGTGGCGTGCGCGGGGGGGTCGGCCTCGGGGCAGGCACACGCGCGCGGGGTTTCCCTGCGCTGGGGGGGTCGGCCCCGGGGCAGGCGCGCGCGGGGCTTCCCTGCGCCGAGGCGGGGGGGTTGGCGTCGGGGCAAGCATGCACGGAGGTTCCCTGAGCGGGTCGGCCCCCTGGGCAGGCGCGCGCGCGGGGCTTCCCTGCGCGGGGGTATGGGGTCGGCCCCGGGGCAGGCACGCGCTGGTTTCCCTCGGGGAATCCTGGGAGGAGGCAGATGCAGGGGACTCTCTGCCTCCACTGGCACCCCACTCCCCAGCCCCCACTCCCCAGCCACAGAACGCTGTCCCCACTCCCCAGCCCCCACTCCCCAGCCACAGAACGCTGTCCCCACTCCCCTGTCCCCAGCCACAGAACTCTGTCCCTATTCCTGTCCCCACTCCCTGAACTCTGTCCCCACTGGCACCCTGTCCCCAGCTGCAGAAACCTGTCCCCACTGGCACTCTGTCCCTGCTGCAGAACCCTGTCCTCTGCCCTCCCAGCACCCTGTTCCCTCTCCCCTGCCCCTAGCCACAGAACTCTGCCCCACAAAATGTATAATTATAAATGCTTAATTTTAGATTTAAATAGCATGAATAAAAAACAGACCATTTATTTCATAACTATAAACACGTGATTTTAATTTTATATATCGCATAATTTAAAAATAAACTGTTTATCAGAGTGTGTAAGGAAGGGCTGGGGATAGCAAGTGATGGACAGGAGGAGAATAGAGAGGGCAGGGCTTCAAGGAAGGGGTGGGGCGGTAGATCTTCGCCTGTTCTGAGATTTAAAAAGTGATCTTGGGTGTAAAAAGGTTGGAGACCACTGGCCTATAATAACTGGCTAAGCCTAAAAACTGTCTGACTTGCTTCTTTGTTGTCGGGGCCTGGTATTCTTGTAAGGCTTGCACTTTCCCTAACAGAGGTTTTAACTTACCCCCTCCCACGGTATACCCGAGGTAGGTCACCTCGTTCTGTCCAATGCTGCACTTGCTCGGATTTGCTGTTAGGCCCGACTTTTCTAATTCTACGAGTACGGCCTCTACCTGTTGTAGGTGTTCTGCCCAGGATCCACTGTAGATAATAATGTCATCAATATAAGCGGCCGCGTAGGATTGGTGTTTCTGCAGTACCTTGTCCATCAACCTTTGAAAGGTTGCCGCAGCCCCATGCAGACTGAAGGGCATAGTAATAAACTGATAAAGCCCGAAGGAGGTGAAGAAGGCCGTATTTTCTCGGGAGGCCAGGGTGAGGGGAATTTGCCAGTACCCCTTGGTTAGGTCTAAAGTTGACAGATACTTCGCTTGCCCCAATCGTTCCAACAACTCATCTACCCTTGGCGTCGGATAGCCATTGAACCTTGAGATCGCGTTAACCTTCCGGATGTCTATACAGAAGCGGATGGCCCCATCTGGTTTAGGCACCAGTACTATGGGGCTACGCCATTTGCTTTTGAACTCTTCCACGACCCCCACCTGTAGCATAGTCTGGAGCTCCCACTGGATGGGTTCCCACATTTTGCGGGGTAAAGGCCTAATCATATCGCGGACCCTCTGACCCGGCTCAGTGGCTATATGATGACTAGTCAGTACCGTACACCCTGGCTGGGTCGAGAGGACATGGGTGAATCGGTTTACTAACTGCTGCACCTTGGCCTTCTGGGCGGGACCTAGGTTCGCCCCCATAGTCACCGTGCCTGCGCCCCCCGTCTCCCCGAGACATGGCCCCATTTCTAGCTGTCTAGCCTGGGGCATAATCAGTAAAGCCTCCCTAGGGTGCCACTTTTTTTAACAGGTTTACGTGGTACACCTTGGTATCCAGTGTACGTCCCGACAGTTTAATCTCATAGTCCACGGGTCCCACCCGGCGCAATACCTCATAGGGCCCCTGCCACCGTGCCAACAACTTTGACTCTCTAACTGGTAGCAGGAGGAGCACCCTATCCCCAGGGTTAAACTCTCGCCCTTTCGCTGTCCGATCATAATATTGCGCTTGTTTAGCCTGGGCCTCCTGCAAATTGGCCATGGCAAATTCCCCAAACCGCTGCAACTTCTCCCACAGATTTATAATGTAGGGTACCGACCCCATGACCCTGGATTCCTGGTCCTCCCAGGTTTCCTTAAGCAAATCCAAGATACCCCTTGGCCTGCGTCCGTACAATAACTCAAACGGTGTGAAGCCGGTAGAGGCCTGTGGTACCTCGCAAACTGCGAATAGTAAGGCCGGCAGCAACCGGTCCCACTCTCGGGGCTCCTCCGTCACAAACCATCTCAGCATGGCCTTCAACGTTTGATTAAACCGTTCTACCAACCCGTCACTCTGGGGGTGGTAGACAGATGTGCGTAAAGTCCTAACCTCTAACAACCTGCACAATTCTTTCATTAAATTTGAAGTCAGATTAGCTCCCTGGTCAGTCAAAATTTCCCCGGGGGATTTCCAGCCTCGAGAATATCTCTATCAGCTCCCTGGCCAACGTTGAGGCTAGGGTATTCCGTATCGGCACCGCCTCAGGGTACTGTGTCGCATAGTCGACCACTACCATAATATACTGGGAGCCCGTTTTTGATTTTTTCAAGGGGGCCTACCAAGTCTAGCCAGATGCGTTCGAATGGGATTCCTACGACCGGCAGCAGCACTAACGGAGTGTGACGGGGCGCCTTGGCCCCGCACTAAGACCATCCCCGAGCCTTGAGCCCGAGAGTATGAGGGGAGGCCGAGCAGAGACAGGAGCGCGCCGGGAAGCCCCGGCCGGGGAACGGCAGAGACGAGCGCGGACAGCAAAGCAGGGAATGCAACCCGCCTGCCATCGTAGACGCTCGCGGATGACATCACCCGCGACGTCAAGCGGGGGATGCTGAAGGGCGGGGGTGGGAACGTCAGAGGGGCGCCGGTTCCAGACGCCGGGGGCGGGAGGTTTAAAAGGAAGCAGGGGAGCAAGAGGAGGGGAGGCAGGCGAGCAGGGAAGGGGACCGGTTGGGAGCGACAGCCGGGGAGACGCGGAGGCACGCACCCAGAACGCCTGGTGGAAGGACGCGGAGTGGGGGACGGCAGTGGTGAGTCCTGCCCTCGACCCGGCAGACTGGGGTTAAATAACGGAGCGGGGAAGAAGTGGCCCAGGGCAGGGCTGCGAAACCCGTGAGTGGAGGGTTTAGGGGTTACGACCCCCTCCACTGAGCAGGGACGAAGGTCCCCGCCTTAGGGCCCTGGGCTGGGGCTCGGAGAGAGGGAGGGCCCAAGCCCCCTTCCCCGATCCTAGGGGCCAACCAGTTAAATACGTCCGGAGTGCTATATCCGGCATTAGCGTCTAATAGAGGAGGAAGAGGTTGAAGGGAACTAAAACGCGGGCGTCCGCGCCAACAAACAATCTTGGCATTGTGAGGTGGAGGGAGGCACCCCCAAAGAAGGGGAGAACCTATAACACGTGGTGGAGAATGTGGGCACGTCCCAGACCCCGAAACAGGGGTCAGTAAAAGGGAGAGTGAACACTCCCAGAACTAACGACCCATTAATTTCAAAGGAAAGAGATGGAGGTAAACAAGATCTTAGAGTGGCTGGTGGAGAATCAGAAGCAACAGCAGCAGCAGCAGACGCAGGTGCTGCAACAAATCCTGACTCAATTTCAGGAACAACAGGGCAAGATGATCAGAGAACTCCGAGAGACCCCGTCAGGGTCGGTCGTAGGAGGGATCGGCAACCCCTTAACGGGGGAAGAAGGAGGAGCAGTAGGCATGCAGTTGCCAATACGCTTAACCAAGCTGGGACCAGAAGATGACCCCGAAGCATTCCTGATTACCTTTGAGAGGGTGGCCACGGCCGCCAAATGGCCGCAAGACCATTGGGCTACCCTCCTGGCCCCCTATTTATCCGGACCAGCCTAGCTGGCGTACCAAGGTATGTCGGCACGAGACGCCCTATGCTACTATAAAGTTAAAGAGGCGATCCTAGACCAACTCGGCATCTCACCAGAAATGCACTGCCGGAGGTTTCGGGAGGCCCGCTATGACCCACAAGAACGTCCTAGAGCGGTGGCTTAATGGGTCAAAGAAGCGGGGATGAGATGGCTGGAACCTGAGGGCAAGTCCGGGGTCCAGGTTGCCGAGGTGATCATCCTAGAGCAGTACGTGAGGATCCTACCCCCCGAAGGGCAGCAATGGGTACACCGACATCTGCCAGAGACTTTGGAGGAGGCTATAACCCTAATGGAACACTTCATTGCCGCGGAGGGGGTGGAAGGAAAGGGGTCAGTAAGCGACCCAAAAGACTCCAAGAAGGGAGAACAATCCACCCCGAAAGTCACAACAACCCCTCAGCAAGGGTATGGGCGAAGAGCCCCATTAGGCCTGATCCCAGAGAGAAAGTTAGCACCCCGATGGAGTAGGCCGGAAGGTGTAACAGGGGCCGCGGGGGGACTGCCCCCTCATGGACTGCACTTTTGGCCAACGACGGGCCGAGAAGGTAACCGGGGGCGAGGGGAGTCGCTCACAGGTAATGCGAAAAATACAGATTAATGGCAGGTGGGTGGAGGCGGTATTAGACTCCGAGTGTGGGCAAACGATTGTCCGAAGGGATATCATCTGCCCCGTGAGACCGCAGGGCCCTCGAGTATACATGCGGTGCGTTCACGGGGATATTCACCCCTACCCCACAACCCGGGTAAGGATCAGGGACGGGTGGACAGAGGGGACCTGTGAGGTGGCTGTGGCTCCGAGGTTAGCGTACCCGGCTCTGCTGGGGCGGAATTGGCTGGGACTAGCCCGCCTACTAAGATGGTGGGGTGAGACCCGTAGTGGACGGGAAGTAGATGCCCAAGGGAGCCCCACCTTTGCGGTCCACGGCGAGGAGGTAGAGGGACCACCGCCCGAAATAGCACTAAAGCGAGACGAGCAACCAGCTGTGCCTCGCCTAGAACTGGATGAAGGAGACTTCCTCGCTCTCCAACGCGAAGACCCGACGCTGCAACACGCATGGTTTCAGGTACGGGACGGGGACGGGATACGGAGGGGGGAAGCGAGGACCCTACCCCAAGGCCCTCAGTTTGAAGTGCGGGATGACCGCCTATACAGAATAATAGTGGGAGACCAAGAAGGGGAAGAGAGATGCCAGCTGCTGGTACCCCGCCCATATCGTTGGAAAGTCCTGGAGTTAGCCCACGACCACGCCTGGTCTGGGCACCTAGGAGCCAATAAAACACAGCAGAGAGTGTTGCAACGGTTTTACTGGCCCGGGGGTCTACCAAGAAATCAAGGACTTCTGTGCCTCTTGTCCGCAATGCCAGAAGACTTCAACCACCAGGGTGCTGCCGGCCCCTTTGGTCCCCCTCCCGATAGTGGGAACCCCGTTTGAACGCATTGCATTAGACTTGGTGGGGCCACTAGAGAAGTCGGGCAGGGGCCACCTATATATACTGGTTATTGTGGACTATGCCACACGCTACCCCGCGAAGCCATCCCCTTAAGGAGAGCAACAGTCCAGGTGATAGCAGAAGAATTAGTAAAACTATTTTCCTGGGTAGGATTACCGAAAGAACTGTTAACTGATCAAGGGCCAAACTTAACCTCAAAAGTAATGACTGAACTGTGTAAGACCCTCCAGGTCCGGAAACTCCGGACATCCGTCTATCATCCCCAGACCGATGGTCTCGTGGAACGGTTTAACCGGACTCTGAAAGGTATGCTGCGCAAGTTCATCCAGAACGACCGCTGCAACTGGGATAAGTTACTACCCACCTTGATGTTCGCAATACGTGAGGTACCCCAAGTGTCGCTAGGGTATTCCCCCTTTGAATTGTTATATGGGCGACGACCCCGTGGAATTTTGGATTTAGTAAAGGAGGGGTGGGAAACCCAGGTGTCCCCGGCCCTCGGGACTGCGCAGTCCATCGAGAAACTACGAAAGAAACTACACTCCCTAGCCGAGTGGGCCCAAGGGAATCTACAAAAAGCCCAAGAGGGGCAGTGGGCTCACTATGACCAGAAGGCAAGGATGAGGGAGTTCACGCCAGGGGATCAGGTCCTCCTACTACTCCCGACCGGAGAGTCGAAATTACTAGCTCGATGGCAGGGGCCCTTCTGCGTAATAAGGAAAGTAGGGTCGGTAGACTATGAGGTACAACTAAACGGGAACCGAAAAGAAACCCAGATATATCATGTAAATTTGTTAAAGAAATGGAACCCCCAGGAGGCTCTTCTGATTGAACCTCGGCCGACAGATATAGACTTCGGGCCATGGGGAGACCCGGAGGTGGGGGGAGACCCGGAGATGACCACGATCATGGCTGTAATTCGCTGGGGCTTCGGGGGGTCTTCCTCTGGCCCCTCTGCTAATATCTCACCGTACGAGCAGTCCATAAATGGGCAATCTCTCCTGAAATGGCCCTCCTGGCCACACTCAAAGCAGACATTTCGGGCGGGGGGAGTGGTTGCTTTCAAACTACGCTCTTCCCCCTCCACTTTCTTCTCTTCTCCTCCCCCAGGGCGGAATACTACCCCGCGCCCAAGTCCGACCCTTCAGACTGGAATATTCCGGGGAGGAGAACCCCCTCTCCGTTCATTCCTACCCCGGGGCTAGGGGGTCCTCGGTTCCCTCTCTGGTCCACTCTGAGCTGCTTTCCCCCAAGTCTCCCTTTCTCCTGGGATCTCAGCCGCCAGGTAGTCTTCCATTAAGGAAACTGCGTCCATAAGCGCTTCGGGTCTATGCCATCTCACCCACCTCTGTGCTCCTGCTGGGAGGATCTGGATAAATTGTTCCAAAATTATTGCCTCAGCTACCTGAGCCCCTGTACGCTTATGTGGCTCAAGCCATCGCCACCCTAAGTCCTGCAGCTTCTGGGCCACCGCCTTAGGGCAAGCTCCCTGCGGAAAGCTTCCGCCCTGATCAGCTGAGCCGGCTCCGCTTTTAAATGCGGCGTGCGGCTCCAGGCGCATGTGCAACAGCACCGGGGCGCGCGGTTTGTTCCCTTGCCGAGCCTCCTGCTTGCCCGGTCCTGGGAGGAGGGACGGGCCTGCCCCGTCACACCTTTCCTTGTTAAACCAGTAACATCCAGGAACACTGAGTGTCCCCCTCTGCAGGCAGCCCCTTTGAACCTTCACCAATCCCCCACTTTGTCACACTATTCCCACACCCCCATCTATCTATCTATCTATCTACCTGCTGTAGAAGCACCAAGCTGCGGACCCTAAGGTTATGAATGGACCCGTCAGTCACACGCAGTTGGTTTGGAGCCAGAGATGCCTAGTTAGGCAGCAGCCTGGACAAATGCAGCTCAGCGCCGTGTGAAATTCAAACTCCTAGAAAGCAAGGGAGAGGTGGAAAAGGGGATTTGGAGAGGTCAGGAGCCTGTTTCAGGGCATGGATGTGTAATGCAGATGATTACCCCAGGACACTTTGGAAGCTGGGCTCAGTCAATGTTGGGGTGTAAATGTTTGAAAGGACCCAAGGGTTATGTTCTGAGTTAGGCAGATTGCAGAGTTACTCCAACCTCTCTTCCCGGGGGTGGGAGTGGGGGGAGAGGCATCACTTGTAGCTTCTCTACTGTCCCATCTCCCCCCACATACGCCCACAGGTGGATTAAGTGTCTGTGGGGCCCTGGGTGAGAGCAAATTGGGCCCCACCCAACCCTTTGAGTCTTCAGTACCCCCTGCCCCGCCAGCACTCCTGCTGGGGCCATGGGGTGGAAGCATAAGGCTCACCTGCCCTGCACCTTCCTGCCCTGCCGACCCTGCTGGCAGCGAGTGGGGTGGGCACTAGGGGTGGCTGGCAGCCCCGGAGCCCCACAACATGGGGTGGTGAAGAGCACAGTGGTGCTCAGCTTGGGCAGGGTTACCAGGTGGTTTCAACAAAAATATTGGACACACTTGACATTACATCACAATCTACATTACATCTTATTTAGAAAATACCAGACATTTCTATTTTCTCATTTATATTTTCTCAATTTGTTTCCCAGACAGAAAGCTCAAATACTGGACTGTCTGGTTCAAAACCGGACACCTGGTAACCCTAAGCTTGGGCAGCCATTGGTGTCCCCAGCAGCTGACAGGCCCCCATTTTTCAGTCCCCTCAAATCCCTGCAGGCTGATTGGACATTCAAGTGTCTCAGCCTAGGTCGGGCCCAGTCATGGGTCGGGGGTGAAAGTAGGGCTGGGGGAGGCAAGCCCACAACCCAACCCCTTCTACCCAGGCCCCGCTCCCATCACAGGGAGGTATGGTGGCACACAGCCCCAGCCCCTCTGGCCTCAGAGCACAGGAAGGGCGGAGGACACGCAACCCCAGCCTGTCTGGGCAGCATGACATCTGAGCCTCCCTGGCTCTGGAGCACGGGGAGGGCAGGCGCTTCAGGACAGCAACACTCCACCCCCAGAATGCCGTCAGTAGGCATTCTGGGGGTGGGGTATGGCTGGGGACAGCCTGGTGGTTTGGGAAGATTGTGTCTTCCCCTGCCTAGCGTACCCGCAGCCCACAGGCCCAGACAATGCTGGGGTGGAGGAATAAGACAATTGGTAATTTAGGGAGTGGAAGGGCATAAGGGGGTCCCCCAAAATGTTCTTTCTTAGGGTCCCAGTGGGCTAGAACCCCTTGGCCTGGGTGTGTGGAGAGACGGGAAGTAGGGCAGGCTCCATCTCCCAGATAGGGAGATGGAGAGACAAAGGGGAACATGAGATAGCTGGCTGGGAAAAGGCAGATAGAGGGGGGTTTATGGAAGGATGGGGTCATGAAGAAATAGGGGGGGTGACTGGACAGAGGAAGAGAGGAGTATGGTGTGATGTGAGGAGAGATGGGGTGGGTCTGGGGGCAGAGGCGTAGTGAGGGTGTTATGCACCCAGGGGCAAAGGAAAAATTTGCGCCCTTCCCGCCGCCATGTGGCACGGCCCCAAACCTGGTGCACAGCTGAGGGGAACTTGTACTGCATCTTCCCCCAACCCCTACAGTTTGGGGCCGGGCTCCCGCATTCACTAACCCTCCAGTGGAGATGGAGGAGGGTCGGGCTTGGAGCAGGGTCCGGCTCGAAGCAGAGAGGCAGGGAGGAGACTCCAGCTGCCGGTGGCAGGAGGTAGGAGCACGTGAGCTGAAGGGATAACGGGGGGAGCAGAATGGGATTAAATTGGAGCCTCCCTAGCATGGTGCCCAGGGGCAACTGACCCCTCTGGCCCCTCGCTACACCACTGCCCCCGCAGATCTATCATCTTATGCATGTGCAAGATCTGTGAGAGCCGTCCCATGAATCTGCAGTTAGTGTCTGTGGCGCCGGCTTCTGGGTGGTGTCTCAATGCTGCCACATTCACCTCCAAAGAGGGGACTTCCCAAAGCAGGCCCTTGCTGCTGACCCCCAAAGCATCCACAGGTCCAGTCTCCTTTCAATGGGCCCACTTCCCAGGGCTCTTTGATCTTGGATCTGGCTTCCATCCCCTCTCCAACCTTTGCAACTGCCCAGAGGTGCTCACCTTCCGCCTTATACATTCCCACCTTATTCACCCCACAGGGACAGTCTCTGCCTCACTTGTCCTAGTGACTATTCTACCAAGGCTTAATACAAAGTTTCCATGTAAAAGGACTCACTACAAAGCTAAAAACTTCAATGAGAGAATGATTAATACAGAGACGTGTCTATATTTGCTGCAGGGAGACACCTCTGCCTGCCTCCACCCCTCTGCCCCCAGAGTCTACAGCCCCATTGCAAAGCGGGGGAGGGGAAGAAAAGAGGCTGAGGCCCATCCAATGGGAATGAAGCAGTCATGAGCAAGCCATGCCCGGGAGCCATTCTCCTGTCCATTGCTGGTGCTGTGTTGCTTCAGGCACGCTGAAATGCAGTCACCTCTAGGTTGGGCTTGACAGCTGTTTAACACCTGCACAAGGTTTCAGGCAGGGGGCAGTGCGGGCTGCCTTCCTGCAGGGCCCCCATCAGAACTACCGTGACCTCCTGGCTTAGGAAAACAATAAACAGGAGGATTGGAAATTAACCCGCCCAGTCTCACGTCCCCTAGGCAGGGAATGAGCCATCTACATTAGGCCCCAGCTGGAGTATCATGTTCAGTTCTGGGTGCCACATTTCAGGAAACATGGAGAAACTGGAGAAAGTCCAGAGAATATCAACACAAATGATGAAAGTTCTAGAGAACATGAGATATGAGGCAAGGCTGAAGGAATTGGCCTTGTTTACCTTGGAAAAGAGAAGACCGAAAAGGGACATGAGAGCAGCTTTCAAGTATCTAAAAGAGTATCATAAGGAGGAGGAAGAGAAATTGTTCTCCTTGGCCTCTGAGGTTAGGATGAGAAGCAAGGGGCTTAAATTGCAACAAGGGAGGTTAGGTTGGACATTAGGAAAATCTTCCTGCCTGTCAGGGTGGTTAAACACTGGAATAAATTGCCTAGGGAGATTGCATGCAGAATCTCCATCACTGGAGATATTTAAGACCAGGTTAGACAGACACCTGTCAGGGATGAGCTAGGGCAACTCAACTTTGGAAGCCCCAGGGGCCACACTGATACTTACAGAACATGCTGAGGGCCTCAACTTAAGTGTGGTTGCATATGCAAGCAAATATATACAAATAGCTTCTCTCACACTAACATGCATGAATACAAAGATTAAGGCAAGACTACACAACACACAGGCCCCATTTAAGTCAGTTCTGCTGATATTAATAAAATGTAATATTTACCTGATTTCTACCCATGTGACAGCACTTTTCATGAGCAATGACAGTCCAAGAATTTAACTACTAAAATGTATATCAACAGAAGATCATTACACTGACTACTTTTTTGTTTTGGCTCCCACTCGCCGGCCACGTGTTGATCCCCACATAAACCCAAACTGTACCATGGGGTGCAAACAAACTGGCCGTGGGCAGCATACCAAGTTATTAATAAATATTTTTAGACCTTTACCTTTTCTCTCTGCTGCCATGTCTCCTCTCCTTGCTCCATCATCTCCCCTGGTGCCTGCTGCCCCCCAACTCCTCACCCTCCTCTGCTATCCTGACTCCTGCCCTTCTCACTGTCCTCAGCCCTCCTGCGACCTGACCCCCTCCACCAGCCCTTCTCTCCCTCCTGTGCCCACTCGTGGGCTGCGTCTAGACTGGCATCATTTTGCACAAATACTTTTAACAGAAAAGTTTTTCCATTAAAAGTATTTGCGCAAGAGAGCGTCTATACTGGCATGTGCCTTTGCACAAAAGATTTGCTTTTGCGCAAAAGCATCCGTGCCAGTGTAGATGCTCTCTTGCACAAGAAAGCTCTGATGGCCATTTTAGCCATTGAGCTTTCTTGCGCAAGAAATTAACGTGGCTGTCTACACTGGCCCTCTTGTGCAAGAATACTTGCACAAGAGGGCTTATCCCTGAGCGGGAGCGTCAGAGTATTTGCGCAAGAACCACTGATTTTGTACATTACAAAGTCAGTGTTCTTGCGCAAATACTCGCGGCCAGTGTAGACAGGCGGTAAGATTTTGTGCAAAAGCAGCCGCTTTTGCGCAAAATCATGCCAGTCAAGACGCAGCCCTCCAGTAGCCCCACTCTGATCAGGTGAGCTACCCCTCCTCATCCCCTCTTCTAACACTTCCCTCTACACACCTGCCCTGCCTCTCTCCTCTGGTGCTGGTCCCTCCCCTGCAGGTGTCTGCCCTTCTGCTTCACCCCCAGAATCTCCTGGCACCTGCACCTTCCCTTAGCCCTGCACCCTCCTGGTGCCTCCCCTTCCCTCACTGCCCCTGCCCCCTTTGCCCTCTTTTTCCCTGACGCCCACCCCTCACCACTCTCTGCCCCCATTCCCCTCATGCCCCTCTGTGCCCTCACACATGACTTGCTCCATCCCCACCTTTCTTATGCCCACCCCTCCTTTCAAGCCTTCTCCCAGCACCTCCCCTCTCCTCCAGACCCTAATGCCCTTCCTCCTCCTCTCCTCTCCCAGCATCACCCTGTCCCCCCTCCCACTGACACCTCCCCTCCTGCCCTTTTCCTCATTGTCTGCACTTGGCCCCCTGGCATTTGTATCTTCCCTCTCCCCTTCCGCTTCCGCACAAGCTCCTCCTCTCCCCTCCCCGCTCCACACAAGCCCCTTCCCCCTAGTTTTCCCCTGCCCTGCCCTGCTGTACCTTCTGCCTTCCACTTGCGGGGCCGGAGTCTGCGCTCGGGCCCCAAAAGTCCCCGCACTCTGAACCGGAAGCTAGGCCGGCACCACATGGCACCGCACACTTTTAAAGTCCTGGGCTGTGACATCACGTCACGCCTGGGCGTCTCCCCTGGTCACCTGCAAACGCTGCGCAGCGTGCGCAGGCAAGGGGGGGCCGACTGAACGCTGGCATGGGCAGCGAGTTCTATGGCCGCCCCCCGTCCCCGTCCCATCCCTGCCATGCGCACCTTGCGCGGGCAAGGGGGAGCCAACTGAACGCTGCGCACAGCAGGGACGGGACGGGGACCGGGGGGGGACGGCCATACAACTCGCCGCCCATGCCAGGTGAGCCTGTGCAGCATGCGCTCGCTCTCACCCCGGCCCGGTGCCCCCCTAGCGTGGTGCCCGGGGGCAATTGCCCCCCCCCCCGCACCTCCTTCACTACGCCTCTGTCTGGGGGTGGCTGGAAACAGAAAAATAGAGCAGGGGTTTATGGAGGCAGGGTGCAGAGAAGGGTGAAGTGACAGATACAGAACAAGGAGCAATGGTCTCAAGTTGCCATGGGGGGAGGTCTAGGTTGGATATTAGGAACAACTCTTTCCCTAGGTGGGTGGGAAAGCACTGGGATGGGTTCCCTAGGGAGGGGGTGGAATCTCCATCCCTAGAGGTTTGTAAGTCTTGGCTTGACAAAGCCCTGGCTGGGATGATTTCGTTGGGGTTGATCCTGCTTTGTGCATGGGGCTGGACTCTGTGACTCCTGAGGTCTCTTCTAACTCTATGAGTCTATGATTCCATATATGGACAGATGAGAGGGGTGTGGCGGGGTGGCGTGGGGGGGTGACTGGCTCCCCAGGAAGAGGCAGATATAGGGGAAGGATGAAAACGAGACACTGCCCTGCCCCGCGCCGGGATCGGTGACAGACCCTGCAGTCTGCACAACAGATGCACAAGCAGCCACCAGCTGTTCCCATCTCCTCGCATGGGCTGCTGCTGGGTCCTAATGCTTGAATGTGCATGCTGGGCTGGCAGGTGCTGCGGGGCGGGAGTGAGGGGCACTCTGGCAGCTGGAGGTGGGGGCGGAGGCTCGGGAAACATGGAGGGCCCCGCTCACGGCGGCGCTAGGACACCGCACCTGTCCCATTGTCCCAGCAGACGGAGGGGCGGCGCTAGTACTCTGGTCCGGCCCATTGTCCCGGCGGGACGGGGTGGAAGGCGGCGCTAGGACCCGGCGCCAGCCCCGCACCCATTGTCTCGCGCCGCGGGCCGGAGTGGGATGGGGCCGGTGCTGCTGGGGCTCGCGCTGCTGCTCCGGGCCGGCCTGGGGGCGGGGCCGTTGCGGGGCTGCGCCGAGACTCACCGGGCGCTGGGC
The DNA here is from genome assembly GCA_019425775.1 of Rafetus swinhoei. NCBI lineage: Eukaryota > Metazoa > Chordata > Testudines > Trionychidae > Rafetus > Rafetus swinhoei. The sequence goes on along the minus strand of CM033448.1, from coordinate 9,157,488 downwards.
GCTCGGGGGCTGGGCCTGGGGCCGCCCGCGCTGCTCTCAGGTAAGGGCCCGGGGCGCCCATGCATCCCGCTGACCCCCAATCATACCCCTCTGCGCCCGCTGTCCCGCTCCATGCACCCCCTGCCACCCGCGGGCCCCCGTCCTCTCTGCACCCCCTGTCCCGCCCCATGCACACACCCCCCGTCCACGCACCCCATCTGCGGGGGGGGCTCAGGGGGAGCTGAGGCCCTCCACGGCCAGGCAGTGACGGAGGGGGGGGTTTCTTTGCCCCCCAGGGGAGCACCTGCGGATCTGCCCCCAGGACTACACCTGCTGCTCCAGCGACCTGGAAGAACAGCTCAGCCGGCAGAGCGAGAATGACTTCCGAGCCCTGGTGGAGGAGGGGGCCAGTTTTCTGTCCAGCACCCTGGCCTCCCGTCACCGCCGCTTCGAGGGTGAGGACCCAGGCGTCTGGACTCCTAACTCCCCTGGTCTAACTCGCCAGCCCCCCCTCCCAGAGCTGGGTAGAGAGCCCGGGAGGCCTGGCTCCCTGCTCTGTCCCCCCAACCCCACTCTTCTCCCAGAGTTCAGGGCTCAGGTGGTACTGTGGAAGGACTGGGGGTAGGGATATGAACAACTAGTCAACTATCTGATAAGCAAATGCTTATCAGATAGTCAACAGGCTAGTCAACTAGCTGCTCCCCCCACCCCTTGCTGCCTCTATCAGAAAAAGGCAGCTGCGGGGGGGGGGGGGGAAGAGGGGGTGCTTCAAAGCAGCAGAGCTGCATGGAGCCCAGGGCCCAGTGGCATACAGCTCTGCCACTTTGAAATGGCACATGCAGCCCTGTTCCCCAGCTGGCTCTAGCTGCATGCAGTGTTTCAAGGCAGCAGTGCCCCGCATAGAGCCTGGGGTCAGGTGGGGACTTCTTCACTGACCCTGGGCTCCATGTGGCACTGCTGCTTTGAAACGCTGTGTGGAGCCTGACACTGGGCTCCCTGAGGCGTTTCAAAGCGACAGCACCGCATGGAGCCTGGGGTCAGCTGGGGACAGGCTCTATGTGGTGCTGCCGCTTTGAAACACCATGGGGGAGTATGGGGCCAGCAGGGGACTGCTTGCATTGACTATTTGATTAGTCAATTAATCTCCCACCTGTCTTTCTGCATGTGCAGAGTTTTTCCGTGAACTGCTGGTGACGGCGGAGCGGGGCCTGCAGGCCATGTTCACGCGGACTTACGGGCGCCTGTATACCCAGAATGCCCGGCTCTTCGCGGGGCTTTTTGCCGAGCTGCAGCACCAGCAGCAGGGTACCCGTCTCAGTCTGTCCGAGGTGCTGGACGAGCTCTGGGCCCGGCTGCTGGAGCGGATGCTGCCCCTGCTCAACCCACAATACCAGTTCCCCACTGCGTACCTGGAGTGTGTGGGGCGCCAGGCAGAGGCTCTACGCCCCTTTGGGGATGTGCCCCGCAAACTGCGCCTGCAGGTGAGCCCCTGGGCAGGGGGGTGCAGGAGGCTGAAGGAGGGGCTCACAACTCATTTTGTTCTGGGATGTGTTTGGGGCCGGGAGGGCTCTGTAGGCTCTGGGGTGCAGCCTTGGCCAAGAGACTGGGGCCAGATGGGGCTGAGGATCTCAGGAGGCACGGTGGCTCCCCTCACTCCTCCTCTCTCCTCTTCTCCAGGTGACACGGGCGTTTGGGGCAGCCCAGGCCTTTGTGCAGGGACTGGCCACTGGGCGTGATGTGGTCACCAAGGCTGCCAAGGTGAGGGGGGGCAGGCATGGAGGGGGGAAGGGTACACAGGTGATGATGTGGGGTGGTCGGTTTGCCCCTCCTGCTGCCCTTTGGAGTTGATCCAGAGCCTGGGGATCCACCTAGGTTGTCCTCTCCCACCCCACTGGCAGTCTGAAGGGCTGTTTGGGGTCCCCCATTGACACTACTGGGCTCCCCAGCCGGGGGTCTCTTCTGGAGGATTGGACCAAAAGAAATGTGATGAGGTTCAACAGCTGTTCCCCAGAAAATACCTGGGGATTACAGTGGATGAGAAACTGGAAATGAGTCAACAATGAGCCCTTGTAGCCAAGAAGGCTAACAGCATATTGGGGTGCATTGGTAGGTGCTAGGAATGTAAGCAACTAATCAAGTAGCGAAGTCACTATTTGCTTCCCCCCACCTCCTCTACCTCTGTATCAGAGGCAGGAAGTGGGGGATCAGGAGCCAGTGCTGAGGGGAGCGGGCTTAAAAGCTAGTTCCCAGCACCATCTCCGCAGGGTGGGGGAGGGGAGGCAGAGGTGCGGCGGGGAATCTGGCGTGAGCCTGGACTGCTCAATCCTGGCTCGCTCCAGCTCAGGGACCGCCGTGGCTTTGCTTTTTAAATGTAAGAAGAGCTGCCACATTTAAAAGGCAGAGCTGTAGTGGGGTCCAGAGCCAGTGCGAGCCTGGCGGCTCTTCCAACATTTAAAAAGCAGAGCTGCAACAGTCCTGGAGCTCGCATGAGCCCGGCTCATGCTGCCCCCAGGAGCTAACCCCCTTATGGGAAATTCCATCGACTACTCGATTAGCTTATTAAATTCTACTTAACATCCTTAGTAGGAGCATTGCCAGCAGATCTAGGGAAGTGATTATTCTCCTTTATTAGGCACTGGTGAGGCCACATTGTGTCCAATTCTGTGCCCCCCACTACAGAAAGGATGTGGATACATTGGAGAAAGTCCAGTGGAGAGCAACAAAATGTAATTAGGGGGCTGGAGCACATAACGTATGAGGAGAGGCTGAGGGATTTGGACTTATTTAGTCTACAGAAGAGAAGAGTGAGGGGGGATTTGGTAGCAGGCTTTAACTAGCTGAAGGGGGGTTCCAAAGAGGTTGGAGAGAGGCTGTTCTCAGTGGTAGCAGGTGACAGAACAAGGAGCAATGGTCTACTCTTTCCCTAGGAGGGTGGTGAAGCACTGGAATGGGTTACCTAGGGAGGGGGTGAAATCTCCATCCCTAGAGGTTTTAAAGTCCCAGCTTGACAAAACCCTGGCTGGGATGATTCAGTTGGGATTGGTCCTGCTTTTAGCAGGGGGTTGGACTCGATAACTCCTGAGGTCTCTGCCAATCCTAGGATCATGATTCTTTTACCTGCTCAGCAGTGTATGGGGGGTCCCCTATCTGCCCCCTGGGCTGTGTATGGGGCATCCCCTATCTGCCCCCTCCTGGTAGTGTATGGGGGGGTCTCCCCTCTACCACCTCTGGGCAATGTATGGGGGGGTTCCCCACTCTACCCGCTTCAGGGCAGTGTATGGCGGGGGTCCCCCTCTCTGCCTCCCTCTGAGCAGTGTATGGGGGGGGTCCCATCTCTGATGCTCTGCCCCCTAGATGGCCCCCAGCAGCGAGTGCCTGCGAGCTGCCATGCGCATGTCCTACTGCCCACTATGCCGCGGGAGCCCAGCCCTCAAGCCCTGCCGGGCTTTCTGCCTCAACGTGATGAAAGGTTGCCTGGCAGCTGCCACTGCTCTGCACGCCGAGTGGGACCACTTCCTCGGTGAGGTGGGGCTGGGGGCGGGACTGGGGGCATAGGGCGATGTGGGTGACTGGGGATGGGGGACTCCATGCCTGGGCGTTGTCCCCATGGGGCTGCCACTCAGAGGGAGGAGGTGCCCATATGTAACCCGCTCCCTCCCTTCACTCCTTAGATGCCCTGATCCAGGTGGCCGAGCGGCTGGTGGGGCCCTTCAATGTGGAACTGGCAGCCGAATCCATCGGGGTGAAGATCTCGGAGGGAATCATGTACATGCAGGAGAATGGGGTGCAGACCTCTGCCAAGGTGGGGGCTCCTGGGGTGGAGGGTGCTGCTGGGGGCAGCCTGGAGTGCTGAGGGGTAGGGGGGGCTGCCACAGGGGAGCTTGCAGTGCTGGGGCATTGCCAGGGAAGCTCACAGCACTGCAGGTGGGCTCTGGGCTGTCCCTATCCTCCATGTCTCCTTCCCCAGGTATTCCAGGGCTGCGGAACCCCCCGCCCAGCGCCCGCCCGGTCCCGCCGTGCCACCCAGCCTGAAACCAAGCGTCGCTTCCGCACATACCCCACTGAGGAGAAGCCCACCACGGCTGCAGGGACCAACCTGGACCGGCTGGTAGGGACCCCATGAGCCCCTCTGTTTTCCCCAGCTCTCCCCCCACAACCTGTGCCTCACTGAGCCAGCCCCATGCGTCAGGTCCCAGGCACCCACCCCCCAGCCCAAGAGCAGCCTTAACCCTTTCATGCCTGCTGCACAGCTGTGCTAGGCTCACAGGGAAACTGAGGCACAGGCTTTGTGGGCAGAGAACTCCCCTTGACCCCTTCCCCCTCCTCTGGACTCCGGGCCCTGGGGTGCAGGAGTTGGTATCCCCCAGTCCAGCAGCAGGAGCTGGCCCATGGGCGCTGAGCCCCCTCACTGCCCTCCAGGTGATTGATGTGAAGGAGAAGCTGCAGCTGATGCGGGGATTCTGGCATGGCCTGCCTCACACGCTCTGCAGCGATGGCAAGGTGGCCGCCGATGTGACCGAGGAGGACAAGTGCTGGAATGGGCAGGCCCGAGGCAGGTGAGGAGGGTGGGGTGGGGTTGGGGATGGGGCAGGAGATGAGGGCAGACTCAGTTTGACAAAACTGTTGGGGGGACACTGGGAGCTCGCCTCACAGCCAGCGCTCCTGTCTCACAACGCACTGCAGTGGGAGAGGCCAAGGTTTGGGATGCCAGGAGCCTAATCAGGGATAATGGGATAATTGTTTAGAGATGGGGCTACTTGCAGCCCAAGACGGGGGTCCTCCACTCTTTGGCACCAAACCAGTCACACAGAGCACTTCTGTTTGCCACACTGGCTAACCAGAAACCACACCAGCAATTCCTTTAGGCACTCCAGCTTCTCTTGTGAAAACCACCAGCATCTATATAAGCGTCCCGACTTATATAGATGAGAGGTTATGAAAACCCATCTCATAAAAAGGTTCTTCTGATCCCAAAGTACCAGCCACATTCAGTGGCTGGTTTATACCTTCGCTTTTGCCCAAAAGAGCATGCTGTGTCAATCCTTTAGAATCTAACAGATAACGGTTAATTCATAAAAAAGAAGAAAAAAGGGTGAAGTTAAAATTTAGAGGAATCCAATAACACACACAAATTGTCAAGTTCCTGGTGCAGAATTGTAGCAAAGATGGGATAAACTCCTGTCTTAGATCAAGTCTCTGGGATACATCCTTTGTTAGGATGGGTTATCTGTTCTTTCATGCTTCAGTTCGTAGCAGAGATCCTTCATAGGTGATGAGCAGGATTGAAGACAAATGGAGGACCCCCCTTCCCCAGGGTCCTCTTTATATCCTTGTCCACGTGGAAGAAGTTCCATTGTTCTCGCTGTGTGTATGTCCCAAGATGGAGCTTGTCACACGAGGCAGTCACTGTCCATGTCTGGCTCTGGCCTTTACAGGCGGATGCCAAGGCCCACATTCCAGACGGAAAGTCTGTTGGTGCCTCCCATTGAATTGTCCCTTGCTAGGCCAATCACCCCGAACAGCCTTTCCCATGCACAATGACTAGCTGCTGGGTGGGGGCTACCCAGGGGCTGACATTTGAAATACAGACAACAAGTCAGTGGTCAGATCTTCAAGTACGACCATGATACGTGCCCACAAACAGAATCAGCAAATCCTCAGCTTTTCACGGACACCCCCCTTGGCCTACTTTGTCCAAGACTTGGTGCAAACAGAAGAGTGGTTGCAACAATGATTTGTATGTTCATATGGCCATCCAATGACATAGCCCACCTCCCACCCTGGCCCCTGGTGGTCTTTGGCAGAGAGGCTGGGGCCTCCGGGAGCCCCCCCAGTGCTGTTTCTCACCCACTCTCCCTAGGTACCTCCCGGACGTGACAGGCGATGGGCTGGCCAACCAGATCAATAACCCCGAGGTGGAAGTGGACATCACGCGTCCCGACTTGCTCACTCGCCATCACCTCCTGCAGCTCCGTGCGGCCACCAGCCGCCTGCAGGGGGCCTACACTGGCCAGGACCTTGACTTTCAGGACACTTGTGAGTCTGGGGGGTTCGCCAGAGGGGATCTGCCTGTCCCTTGCCCACATGGCTGATTCAGGGCTGCAAGCACCTTGTCAGCTGTGCTCCTGTGGCACAGGGCTCAGGGGAGAGTCCACCCTGGGCCCTTGCAGCCTCCTGTGTCTCTAACTCTCCTTTCTCCAGTTGCAGATGAAGACGGCAGTGGCTCTGGGGGAGGCGAGCGGTACAGTGAGGATGGGCCGGCTGCAGGGGGCGGCAGCAGCACTGTGGGGTCCCACCCCCCTGACTCCCGGTCCCCCCGCAAGGACCGCCCCAGCAAGGGCTCCCGGCAGAACCAACACCCCAGTGGCAGCAGCAGCTGTGCTGCCTTCTGGGGGGGCTCTGCTCTCCTCCTGCTGCTCCCTGCCCTGGCGTGGCTCCTGCTGGGATAATAACTCCCCAGGTGTAGGGGGGCTCTTGGGGTGCATCTGGCTCACCTCAGCCTGCCTCTGCCAGGGGCTGTTTTGAGGGAGGGGAGAATGAGGCAGGAAGTGGTCAGGGAAGGGAGTGTTGGGGAGCTAGGCAGTGAGGTTTATCCAGGCCCCCTGGTTAGTGAGGCCCTGGGCCAACCAAGCGAATGTACTCCGAGGGCAGGGTTGTGCTCCACACAGAACTTTTATTTTTTTACATTTTTTTTTACAGGGTATATTTATTTAGGGGGTGGTTTTCTAATAAGGCTGCAGCCAGGTTCATTTTTATAAGGAGGGGTGGGAGAGATGGATTTTTTTTCCTAGCTTCTTTCTACGACAGCATTTCCCCCAGTTCACCCTACTCAGGAGGCAAGGTACAGCCCCGCTGCTTGGGAAGGCATGCCTGGAAGAGTGGGACTGCCCTAGGTGGCAGGGGCCGGGGGCATGAGGGATTGGTGGCACAACATACAGTAGAGGTTGCGCTGGAACCGTTTTGTGAGGAACTGGGATGACAAGCTGGGGTGCTTGTGTCTTCCTACTACACAATAAACATTTTAATTTATTGACTCTGATTCTTGTAGTAGCTCCTTCTGGGGGTGCTGTGGGGGCTGTTTGCACAGGTACCTGGTCCCAGGGCCTGAGACTATTCCTATAGGGACATTGCCCCTGCAGGGGAGGATGTGGGGGACTGTTTGCAGGGGAATTCAGTGCCATGTTACAGAGCTGGTCACATGGGCAAGCAGCCCATGCAAGATGGCATGGGAGCTGTTCTTACTGGGGTAGGGGCTGGGCAGGGACAGCGCAGGCCTGGGTAGGGCACAGGGACAGGGCTGGCCTGGGACAGGGTAGGGCCAGGAAGGGTACAGGGAGCAGGCGAGCTCCGAGATGTAGCTACCTCGGCAAGGGGCGTGGCTTCTCGCACTTACACCCTCCGCGGGCGGGGTTGCGGGGAGCGATGGACCCAGGAGAGGGGCGTGGCTTTTCTCAGAATCCTTGGATGGGCGGGGTCTGCGCGGCAAATGGGCGGAGCCGGGGGTGAGTCTGGGCTGACTACGGCGCGCAAGAGGCGGGAAGCGGAGCCGCGCCTGCGCGGTTTGGGCAGCGCGTGCTTTCCGCCTGGTTGACGAGGCGGCGTTTCTCGTGTGGGCTCGAGATAGAGGCGAGATTCACTCGCTGGGCGCGGTGAGCGGCGCGAGGTGGATGCACCCCCACGTGACTGCCCGGCGGTCGGTGGGGACTCGAGACCCTCGCCCCCGCTCGGCGTATGATGAGCCAACCGCCATTCAAACAGCTGTGAAGGCTGCCCCTTCCCTATCCCTCGGGGGCAGTTCCCGGGGGGTTACAGGTCTGGGTGTGTCTTGGGGGGGGTCAGTGCCCCGGGGGGGGTTACGCATCTGGGTGTGTCTTGGGGGTGGTGGTGCCCATGGGGTTACATGTTTGGTTGTGTCCCTGGGGGGGCAGTGCCCTGGAAGGGGTTACACATCTGGGTGTGTCCCGGGGGGGGCAGTGCCTGGGGGGGGTTACACGTTTGGGTGCGTCCCAGCGGGGTGGTGCCTGTGGGGGTTTACGCATATGGGTGTGTCCTGGGGGGTGGTGCCTATGTGGGGTTACACATCTGGGTGGGTCCCGGGGGCGGTGCCCAAGGGGGGGTTACGCATCTGGGTGTGTCCTGGGAGGGTGGGGTTACACATCTGCGTGGGTCCCTGGGGGGGTGGTGCCTGTGGGGGCATTATGCATCGGTCGGGCAGTGCCCATGGGGGGTTACACCTCCAGGTGTGTCCCCAGGGGGGCGGTGCCCAGGGGGAGATTACTCTTCTGAGTTTGACCCTTCTGTGGGCCGGGCCTGTGGGGGTGTTGAACATCTAGGTGTGTCTCTGTGCAGGGTGGTTCCTCTTGTGAGGATTATACGTCTGGGTGTGTCTTGTAGTTGACAGTGTCCATGGGGGGGTGCGTGCCCCGGTGGTTGGCGTGTTCTCCGTCCGATATGCTGTGTTGTTCCTACAGGCTTTTCCCAGATCCAGCCCTGCTCTCGCCATGTCACTGCGAAAATCCTCCCGCATTCATAACTCCTCATCCAGCTCTGTGTCCTCCCTGGTACAGCCGCAGGACTCTGGGACCAGCTCCAGCCCCTCTGTGATGCAGGGGAATGCAGAGATGGGATCTTTGCCAGCTTCTTTGGCTCCAGATGTCCTGTGAGTGGGGCTCCCAGCCCTGTACGGGCTTTTTGGGAGCAGGCTGGGAGCTGCTGGTGCAGAGGCAGCGGTGGGGAAGGTTGATGGTCAGCGGGGCCCTAGGGCTTAGCATTTGGTATCTGCACTGAGAACACACTTGTAAAGTTTGTGAACAGTACCAAGCAAGGTTGCATGTGCTTTGGAAGACAGGATTAGAATTGAAAATGAACAAACTGGGGAAATGGCTTGAAAGAAACAGGGTGAAATTCAATGACAGCTGCACACTTCTAGCTGAGGGAGGGCCAAGCAAGTGCACAAATATAAAATGGCAGAGAGTGTCTAGAAAGAGTGTATGAGGCAAGCAGCTAGGGGGAAATAAAATATAAGAGCAAATGTAACAAAATATTCTGGGCTGAGTTAGTGGGTATGGTATAAGCTCTACTCAGCATGGATAAGGCATCTACTGGAGGACTGTGCTCGGTTCTGGGTGCCACCCCCTGGGAGAGATGTGGACAGATTGCAGACAGCCTGTGGGAGAGCAAAAAGAATGATGAAAGGTCTAGAAAACATGACCTAGGAGGAGAGACTAGAAGACTTGGGTTTGTTTAGTCTGGAAAAGGTGTGAAACCAGGCTTCAGATGTGTGAAATCTGTTTTCAAGAGGAGATGAAGTGTTCTCTGTCGGCACTGTGGCCAGGACATGAAGCAGTGGTCTTACTTCAGGGAAGACTTCAGTCAAACTTTATCAAACTCTTCCTGCCTGTCAGGGTGGGTAAGCCCTGGAACAAATTGCCTAGGGAGGCTGCGGGGTCTCTGGCAGATTAGATAGATACTTGTCAAGGATGATGTGGTTCAGTGGTTTGCAGATTTTTTTAGGCTGCGGACCTCATTCCAAATATTACAACATACTGTGTACTCCCATCTGAGAATATCTGACTCTTGATAGACCTAGGAAAACAGAAAAAGTTGTTAACATGGTGCTTTTCCTGCCATTACAGGGTTTTTCTTGCCTACCCCCATCCTCTGACAAAAGCTCATGTGCACCTAGGGATAGTTGTACCCAATTTGAAACCCACTGGTTTAGATAATACCTAGAACTGTCTTAGAGCAGGGGGCTGGCCTAGGGAACTCCATACACCCCTTCCAGTCTTACATTTGTATGAATGGGCAGTCCTGAGGCCACATGGCTTGCTAGAGGGGTCTGATGCACCCAGTGGCGTGCAACTGTGGGTCGCGACCCCCAAGGGGTTGTAGCTGTCTTCCTGGGGGGTTGCAGCGCTGGCTCGGCCGCCATTTTGTTTTCCTGGCTCGGCGCCCAATGTATGTGTGGCAGGGGAATGGACTGGCGCTTTAAATTGAAGGGGCCACAACAAAATGTTCCCAGCGCGCCCCTCCCCCCCCCCCTTTTTTTTTGCTCAACCAAAATTTTCCCAGCCCTGCGGTGGGGAGGGTTGTGAATTAAAAAAGGTTGAGCACCACTGCATTATGGGATACCTTGGGCTATGAGGAGGGCAGCTATGAGTGACTCGTGGTAGTACCTAGGAGGTGCAATGTCCCTCAGTGCCCCTGCCAAAATATTGATTGCTAAACAGGGTGTCCTCTTATGTCCCTTCCCTGTTCCCCTAGATGGCCATCCCTGCACCCCCTCCTCTTGGAGGCATCAGTCTATGGCTGGGGTCATGGGGCAGTGTTGGGGAGCTATGTTCTCCTTGTGCAAGCAGCCTGGCTGGGTCCTGAGGGATGAGCAGTGAGGCCATGGGGGCTGTGTGGGCAAGATCCTGTCCTCTCCCCACAGGGACCTCAGCAGCAGTGAGGATGGAGGCAGCTCCAGCTCAGGCAGTGACTTTGAGGACACACTCAAGAAGGGCAGCAAGAGAGGCGCTAGGACCTTCCTTAGCCACACCCTGGTATGCATGGTCCCTGTCTACCTCCTCTCCAGTCTCCCAGCCCCTGAACTGCACCTTGGTAACCCTGCTGTCTCTGTACTAAGAGAGGATGGGAAGCCTTTCAACCCCCAGAGCCTGGTATATTTCCTGTGTGCCCCCCAGGCCTCTTCATGCCTCCTCTCCATCTGATCCCAGCTCTTTTGCTGCAGCCAGCTTTGTGCCATGGTGCTGGTGTGATGCAGGTGCAGCAGAGCTGGTTCCAGCCTCCTCTGGAGGCCAGGCCAGGCCAGGCCTTGCCTGGCTTTGGGGTCCGCCCACCTTGGGTTCATTGTTGACTCTCTGTTAACAATTCTCATGAAGCTGTGATAGATGTAAACCCAGGGCTTCGCACTCCAGCCTGTGTCATTTCTCCTTGCCCCCTCCCGCAGACAGCCAAGCGACCCCGGAAATACATCAGCAGAGATGGAGATAGCCTGGTTGAGAAAAACCCAGAGCCTGGCAACCTCTTCGAGGTAGTGAGGCTAGCTAAAAGCGCCATGGAGGTAATTGTGCCCTCTTCTCTCCCCTGGTTCTGCCCTCCTTTTGGTACTGCACTAGAATATCAGAGGGACTCCTGGGCTCTCCCTGGATGTGGAAGAGGAGTGGGGCTGGTGGTTTGGAGAAGGAAGGCTGGGAGCCATGACTTCTGGATTCTCTCCCTGGCTCCGCTGACTCACTGTGAATGTCCAGCCCCATGTGACAGGTCAGGATCCCCTTAGGACTGTCACCTGATGTGCCAAGACCCTACTGAGCCTGCTTTCCCTGACCGCCTGGAGACCCTGTAACTCTGTCTTATTGAGCCAGGCGTGCTAGCCTGCTACATCATAGACACTGGGACAGGGCCACACTCCTAGGCTGCAGCACAGCATGAGGCCTTTACTCAGCATTCAAGTACACAGCCCTTTTGGGAGCTGAGCCCTAGATAATCCATACAGATCTGTACAGCGTAAGTTCATGAAATTCATCCTCCTTCTCAGTGGAAAGAGAGATGCACAGATCTGACCTCCCCAAATAACAGATACTTACACTGGGTTTGTTGTTAAACAAAAGAGTATGATTAAGTATAAAAAGCAGGGTTGAAGTGATTATAAAAGAGAACACACAGAACAAAGTAGATTACTAAGTACAATTCAACAGAACACACAAACATTAACGTACTAAGGGAACTGGTTATACCTAAGTTCTCACTGTAGATTCCAATAATCTTTGCAATGGCTGGGCACCTTTCCAGTCTGGGTCCCATCTTTCCCCCTGTACCTTAGAAGTTTCCAGCAATCACCTTGGGTGGGGTGCCAGGGAGAACTGCCAACCTGGATTACTTCACTGCCCACCCTTACGTAGTCTTGTGTTCACGCTAAACTTTCCTTCTGCTTTTGTGGAAAAGTACAGCATCCAAGATGGGTCCCAGCCTTAGGTGACGTGGCTGCAGGTCTTGGTAGGACCCACCCTAGCCCTGCTTCCCAGGCTTACAGCAAAACAAGTCTATTTGCAGATTACTATCCTGTGTAGTAGCCCTCACTTATCATGACTACATTAGTAACACAGGTTTAGACTGCATATTTCTAACTGAGGATATTTAGAAATGGAATAATTGTGTTCAGTAGATTACAACTTTTCCAGTGAGATCTCACACCAAGTACCTTGATAAAGCATGTTCCAGTTATGACATGCTCACATTCCCATAAAGAATGCCATGTCACACCTCTGTGCTTCACGTCCTGCATAACCCAACTTCTCTTTCCTCACCTCTCCTGCCCACAAAGTCTGTGGTGGATGACTGGCTGGAGAGCTACAAGCAGAACAGAGAAGCCGGCTTCCTGGAGCTTGTCAACTTCTTCATCCGTTCCTGTGGCTGCAAAGGTGAGAGGCCCTGGCCCAACCTGGTGTAGGTGTGACATGGCCCTATTCTACACTCCAGCCTCCATCTCTCAATTTGCCCTCCCCCCCCCGCTTGTTTTGGGATGGGCTCTGAGCTTTTTGCCTTGCCTCTGCTGGAGGAGGAACTGCTGAGAGATCTATGGGTTCATGCAGCTTTGGGGGGTGCCCAGGGCAGTGGCCCTGGCTGGTTGTGCCACCCACTCTCTCTTTCCACTCACAGGTGTGGTGACCAAGGAGATGTTCAGGAAGCTGCAAAACTCAGAGATCATCCAACAGCTCACGGAGCAGTTTGATGAGGTGGGACGGGGAGGAAGGAACTGTCCAGGCAGGGCTCTGGGAGGGTAGGGATAGGGATTACAGTGGGGTGGACAAGGGGCCATGCTGCAGGAACTCAGTGATGTGCTGCTTCTGGATATAGTTCCAGCTCATCCCCTGTGAGCAGTCAGATGGCTGGGAGGAGACAGAGGCATGAGGAGGGCATTGCCGGGGGTGAATCCCCCTGCATAGGGTATAAGAGAACCTTGTGTGTGCTCACTGGCATATTCTTCCCCCCAAAACTGCTGGCAGCACAGCTCTGTACTCTTGGTTGTCACACGTCTCCTCTTTCTCACCTCACTTTGTTACACGAGTTCCCAGTCCTTCGCTTCTGGACGTCTGCAGTGCACCTCTGTCTGCTACTCCTCTGGGTGCAGTGAGCCCACTCTGCCAGCCTCACCTCTGATCAAGGCTCCTGTGTACATGGCTCTTCGATGGGTTTCTAACAAAACCGGACTGAAGAGGATTTAACAAAGCTCAAGCTAATGGTTCAAATGAAAGCCAGTAAATGGATCTGGTGACATCCAGGCATAGGGAAGAGGAATAGCAGACTTGCAATTGGCCTACATTTATTCACTGCCTATTCAGCAGTTTCTGACCCAGTGTTCCCTCCTTAGAATATAAGAATGGCCATACTGGGTCAGACCAACGGTCCATCCAGCCCAGTATCCTGTCTGCCAACAGTGGCCAATGCCAGGTGCCCCAGAGGGAGGGAACACAACAGGTAATCCTCACGTGATCCCTCCCCTGTCACCCACCTCCAGAGAAACAGAGGCTAGGGACAGTATTCCTACCCATCCTGGCTAATAGCCATTGATGGACCTAACCTCCATGAATTTATCTAGCTCTTTTTTGAACCCCATTTAAGTCCTAGCCTTCACCACATCCTCTGGCAAGGAGTTCCACAGGTTGGCTGTGGGCTGAGTGAAGAAAAACTTCCTTTGTTTGTTTTAAACTTGCTGCCTATTAATTTCATTTGGTGACCCCTAGTTCTTATATTGTGGGAATAAGTAAATAACTTTTCCTTATTCACTTTTTCCACACCAGTCATGATTTTATAGACCTCTATCACAGCGGTTCTCAAACTTTTTGGGCTCCGGAGCCCTTTACACGAGTAAAAATTTATGCGAAGCCCCAGCGGTCCACTGATTGTATGTGTTGTACCTATCGATGTTTCCAGTTTGTCAACCTCACGGAGCCCCTGGAGATGTCTCACGGAGCCCTGGCACTCTGCAGAGCACAGTTTGAGAAACACTGCTCTATCATATCCCCCCTTAGTCTCCTCTTTCCTAAGATGAAAAGTCCAAGTCTTTTTAATCTCTCTTCATGTGGGACCCGTTCCAAACCCCTAAACATTTTTGTTGCCTTTTCTGAACCTTTTCCAGTGCCAATATCTTTTTTGAGATGAGGTGACCACATATGTACGCAGTATTCAAGATATGGTTGAATACTGCGAGTGAAGATATGATTGAATTTGTGGGTGTACCATGGTTTTATATAGAGGCATTAAGATATTTTCTGTCTTATTCTCTATCCCTTTTTAAATGATTCCTAACATTCTATTTGCTTTTTTGACTGCCACTGCATGCTAAGTAGATGTTTTCAGAGAAGTATTCACAATGACTCCACGATCTCTCTCTCTCAAGTAGTTGTAGCTAAATTAGACCCATTATGATGTACTTATGGTTGGGATTGTTTTTTCCAATGTGCATTACTTTACATTTGTCAACATTACATTTCATTTGCCATTTTGTTGCCCAATCACTTAGTTTGGTGAGAACTTTTTGAAGCTCTTCGCAGTCTGCTTCGGTCTTAACTATCTTGAGCAGTTTGGTATCATCTGCAAATTTTACCATCTCATTGTTTACCCCTTTCTCTAGATCATTTATAAATAAGTTGAATAGGATTGGTCCCAGGACAGATCCTTGAGGAACCCCACTAGTGACCTCTCTCCATTTGGAAAACTTTTAATTTATTCCTACCCTTTTTTCCTGTCTTTTAACCAGTTATCAGTCCATGAAAAGACCTTCCCTCTTATCCCATGACAACTTAATTTACTTAAGAGCCTTTAGTGTGGGACCTTGTCAAAGGCTTTCTGGAAATCTAGGTACACTGTATCCACTGGATTCCCCTTGTCCACATGTTTGTATGTCCCCCTTACAGAGCTCTAGTAGTTTAGTAAGGCATGATTTCCCTTTACAGAAACCATGTTGACTCTTCCCCAAACAAATTATGTTCCTCTATGTGTCTGCCATTTTTATTCTTTACTATAGTTCCAACTAATTTGCCCAGTACTGACATTAGCTTTACCGGTCTGTAATTGCCAGGATCACCTCTAGAGCCCTTTTTGAATATTGGCGTCACGTTAGCTATCTTTCAGTCATTGGGTACAGAAGCTGATTTAAAGGATAGGTTACAAACCAGTTAATAGTTCCGCAATTTCCCATTTGAGTTCTTTCAGAACTCTTGAGTGAATGCCATCTGGTCCTGGTGACTTCTTACTGTTAAGTTCATCAATTTGTTCCAAAACCTCCTCTAATGACACCTCAATCTGGGACAATTCCTCAGATTTGTCACCTAAAAAGAATGACTCAGGTTTGGGAATCTCCCCAGTATCCTCAGCTGTGAAGACTGAAGCAAAGAATTCATTTAGCTTTTCTGCAATGAGTTGATCATCTCTGAGTGCTCCTTTAGCATCTCAACCATCCCAGGGCCCCACTGGTTGTTTAGCCGCTTCCTACTTCTGATGTACTCAACGTTTTGCTATTACTTTTTGAGTTTTTGGCTAGCTGTTCTTCAAACTCCTTTCTGGCTTTTCTTATTGGCTTTTTTAAAATTTTTACACTTAAATTGACAACGTTTATGCTCCTTTCTATTTTCCTCATTAGGATTTGACTTCCACTTTTTAAAAGATGTCTTTTTATCTGTCACTGCTTCTTTTACTTGGTTGTTAAGCCACGGTGACACTTTTTTTTGTCCTCTTACTGTGTGTTTTAATTTGGGGTATACATTTAAGTTGGGTCTCTATGATGGTGTCTTTGAAAAGTTTCCATGCAGCTTGCAGAGATTTTACTTTTGTCACTGTACCTTTTAATTTCTGTTGAACTATCTTCCTCATTTTTGTGTAATTCCCCTTTCTGAAATTAAGTGCTACAGTGTTGGGCTGCTGAGGTGTTTTTCCCACCACAGGGATGTTAAATTTTATTACATTATGGTCATTATTTCCAAGCGGTCCAGTTATATTTACCTCTTGAACCAGACCCCGTGCTCCACTTATGACTAAATCAAGAATAGCCTCTCCCCTTGTGGGTTCCAGAACTAGCTGCTCTAAGAAGCAGTCATTTGAGGTATCAAGACATGTTATCTCTGCATCCTGTCCTGAGGTGATGTGTCAATATAGGGATAGTTGAAATCCCCCACTATTATCACGTTTTTTAATTTGATAGCCTCTCTAATCTCCCTTAGCATTTCATAGTCACTATCACTGTCCTGATCAGATGGTCAATAATATATCCCTACTGCTATATTCTTATTATTGGAGCATGGAATTACCATCCATAGAGATTCTATGGAACATTTAGGCCCATTTAAGATTTTTACTTCATTTGAATCTATATTGTCTTTCATGTATAGTGCTACTCTCCCACCAGCACGACCTGTTGTATCCTTCCGATATATTTTGTACCCTGGTATGACTGTGTCCCATTGATTGTCCTCATTCCACCAGTTTCCGTGATGCCTATTATATCAATATTCTCCTTGAAAACTAGGCACTCTAGTTCACCCATTTTATTATTTAGACTTCTAGCATTTGTGTATAAGCACTTTAAACATTTGTCACTATTTATCTGTCTGCCATTTCCTGATGTTAGACTCTTTTTCATTTAATTGTCTCATCTGATCTGACCCATCCTTCCATCCTCTCCTCCTGACTAGAACACTGAGCATCTCTATTAATAGACCCTCCTCTAAGAGATGTCTGTCCAATCCATGTGCTCCTCTGCACCCATCAGCTTTCCCCCAGCCCTTAGTTTAAAAACTGCTCTACAACCTTTTTAACGTTAAGTGCCAGCAGTCTGGTTCCATTTTGGTTTAGGTGCAGCCCATCCTTCCTGTATAGGCTCCCCCTATCCAAAAGTTTCCCCAGTTCCTAATCAATTTAAACCCTTGCTCTCTACACCCATCATCTCATCTACGCATTGAGACTCTGAATCTCTGCCTGCCTACCTGGCCCTGTGCATGTAACTGGAAGCATTTCAGAGAACGCTACCATAGAGATCCTGGATTTCAGTCTCTTTCCTAGCTGCCTAAATTTTGCCTCCAGAACCTCTCTCCTACCCTTCCCTATGTCATTGGTACCTATATGTACCACAACCACCTTCCTAACTGTCAGGGTAGTTAAACACTGGAATAAATTGCCTAGGGAGGTTGTGGAATCTCCATCACTGGAGATATTTAAGAGCAGGTTAGACAGACATCTATCAGGGATGATCTAGAGATTCTAGATGGTGCTTGGTCTTACCATGAGGGCAGGGGACTTGATGACTTCTTGAGGTCCCTTCCAGTTCTAGTATTCTATGATTCTGTGATTAATCACAGCGTAGCCCTGAGGGTTCCCCAGTCTGGGGGTTTTCTTGGTGTTTCTTCTCTCTTAGTGCTCAGGCCCACTGTAAATGTAGAGCTGGTCTGGTCTTTGCTTTCACTCTTAGCTGAGTCAGTTCTATTTTGCTTTGTGACCCTGATGATCCATGAGTTTGTAGCTTTCAGTGGAGTGAGTTTGTAGCTTTGGGGGAGTGTGGAGAAAATGGTCAGACGCAGATGTGACATGTCTTGCCTTTCTCACCCCTCATACCTTCCTATGGCAGGACTCTGCTGAATACCCACTGGTCCTGACCAGCCAGCCCTGGCGGAAGTTCCGGGTGGGTTTCTGTGAGCTGGTGGCTGTGCTGGTGCGACGCTGCCAATACAGCATCATCTATGATGAGTACCTCATGGACACCCTCATCTCCCTCCTCACGGGCCTTTCCGACTCCCAGGTGCGCGCCTTCCGCCACACCAGCACCCTCGCAGGTGAGCCCTACCCCAGGGTTGCAAACAGCACTTGCCCTGGCAGTGCAACTACAGGGGAGCACTCCGAGCAGGATGCCTGGCTCCTACTCTGACGGCGAGGAAGACCCAGGCTGTGCTGTAGGGTGTGGGCTGAGGGCTGGGAGCCCCCAGAAAACCTCTCTGCAGAGGCGAATGGGAGGGGATTTTGTAATATTTTTTAATCCTGTTTATGCCTCAGTTTCTCCTGTCTGTAGCATTGTTATCCAGTGTGTGAGGGGGAAGACTGTTTGCTCTCAGGCAGGCTAGGAGAGAGAGGGGTGAGTGTTAACTGTCTGGACCTTTGGTCCCGTATCTCTGGCACATCTGAGAACACAATGGCAGATCCAGTTGCCAGGATATGGGCACCTAGCAAGCCAGGATCTGGGGAAATGGGCTTCCCTGCCTCTCAAAAGGAGGCTAAGGGCATTTCCCAGCTCTAGAGCAAACAGATAGTGGGGAGCGACTAGCCTTTGCTGGGCTCTCACCTGCAGTCTGACCGAGGGGGTGGATGTGTGGATGGAGAGAGCTTGAACCAAGAGGTTTCCTCCAGCCTGGCTCAGCTCTGGGCTGCCCCCAGCAGATGATGTTCTAACCTTCATCTCTCTTGACTCCCTTAAGCTTACTGTGCGGTGTTCCCCTTACTGAACGAACCTGGCTGTGTGGCAGCACCGTGTGCCACTGCACGTGCTGAATAAGGGGCAGGAATCCGTTCAGGGTGGCTGAGGTGGGCGGCTCCCTGCAACACGCTGAGCAGAGCTTGGTGGGAAGCAGGAGGCTGCAGGCCAGAGCTCCAGCTTAGGGAGGTGGGGAAGCCCCGTGGCCAACCCTGGAGAAAGGGAGACCCTTGGGGTCTGGCCCCTGAAGGGTCCTGGCTCAAGACTGTTCCAAAGCAGGGTCCTGGATCCTGGGGCTCTGTGATAGGGGTTCATGCAGAGCTCCCCGCTTGCTTGCTTTGTGTTCTTTGCCAGCCATGAAGCTGATGACGGCTCTGGTGAGGGTGGCGTTGGGCGTGAGCCTACACAAAGACAATAACCAGTGGCAGTACGAGGCTGAGAGGAGCAAGGGGCCGAGCCGCCACGCCACAGAGAAGCTTGAGGCCTTGCTGGCTAAGCATAAGGAAGTGAGTTAGGCCCTGGAGTCGCAGGGAACATGGAGTGGGGGGGACTGGGGCAGAGGGTGCAGGGGCAGTAGGGCTGACCCCTGTCTCTCTTAGCTCCAGGAGCAGCAAGAGGAGATAGAGAACATGATGAATGCCATCTTCAAGGGGGTCTTTGTGCATCGCTACAGGTGAGTGTGGGGAGGGAGATCAGAAGGGGCCCGCTAGTTGCAGTGCTCTGCTAGGTGACCGTGGGGCAGCAGTGTGCATGTGTGGAGACCTGTCAGGCTGCGGGGAGGGCTCTGCTCGGTGACCCTGGGGCAGCAGTGTGCATCAGGCTGCTGGGATGGGTTCTGCAGGGTGTCCCTGGAACATCAGTGTGTGTGCGTGTGCTGTGGGGGCCTGTCTGCCCTGGGGGCAGGTGCCACATAGACATGCTGTGTGTTGTCTGCCAGGGACCTAGTGCCTGAGATCCGGGCCATATGCATAGAGGAGATGGGGAACTGGATTCAGAACTACAGCGCCTCCTTCCTGACTGACGGCTACCTCAAGTACATCGGCTGGACCCTGCACGACAAGGTGGGCAACAGCCTAGGGTGCAGGAGAGAGCTGGGAGGTTGAGATGGGACAGGCACATGGGGCAAGGCTGGCCAGGCTCTCAGCCTCTTCTTCCCCACAGCAGCGGGAGGTGCGGCTCAAGTGCCTGAAGGCCCTGCAGGGATTGTACCGCAGCCGGGAGATGGCTGCCCGCATGGAGCTCTTCACCAGCCGCTTCAAGGTGAGTACCCTGCCCTGCCTCCTGGGCACAGCCTGTCCTGTGGGCCCTGCCCCACTGCTTGCCTGTCTGTCTGGGGAGTGCTGCCCCATGACACTACCCACCCCTCCGTCTGCTACCACGGGTGACTCTGAGTTGTGTGGCTCTCAGGGTCGCATTGTGTCCATGGTCCTGGACAAAGAGCCAGATGTGGGCGTGGAGGCCATCAAGCTGTTGACTCTGATCTTGCAGTGAGTGCGGAACTGGGAGTGAGGTGGGGTCAACAGAGGGCACTTGGTGAGCCCCAAGGGGAGGCAACTGGAGACTCAGTCTGACCCTCCCTATCTGTTGGCAGGAACATGGAGGAGATGCTGACAGATGAGGACTGTGAAGCCGTGTACCCCGTGGTGTATGCTTCCAACCGGGCACTGGCTGCCACTGGCGGGGAATTCCTTTACAGGAAGTGAGTGAGTGGAGTTACAGTGCCACTAGTAAGGAGTGTGGGGCTCTCAGCAAAGATGTACTTTCCTCTCCACTCTGGGATATGGGGCTCCCCCACAGCCACCCCACTCACCTCCCTCCTCGCCTTTACCTGCAATCTCAGCCTGTGCTTTTCACTGGTGAATGGGATAACATATCCCTTCTCCCCTGTTCTAACCCCTAATCCCAGCTCCCCTCCCAGAGCCAGGAGAGAACCCAGGAGTCTTGGCTCCCAGCCCCCACTCCTCTCCTCATGCTGGTGGAGAACCCAGGAGTGTGAGCTCTCCCCTCTCTAATGTGTGTGTGGTTGGCAGGCAGTTTGACCGGGATTGGGAAGCCAGGAAGGAGAAGGGGAACCACGGGGGGAACAGCGATTTCTTCAGACTGCTGCTGGCTTTCTTCATTGAGAGTGAGGTGAGGGGCGCAAGGGGTGGGATGAGCGGGAGGTGTATGTGGGGACTGCTCTCACCATGTCTCCATTCCCCACAGCTCCATGAGCATGCGGCATACCTGGTGGACAGCCTATGGGACTGTGCTGCCCCACTGCTGAAGGACTGGGAGGGGCTGAGCCAGCTGCTGCTCGAGGAACCCCCAGAGGAGGGTGAGTGGAGGCGGGGAGGCTGTGACAGGGAAGCCCCAGCTGCCTGGCAGTGCTGGGGGCTGAGTCAGGGCTCTTCCCATCCAGCTGATCCTTCTGCCCCTGGCAGGCTGGGGTGATCAGCAGGAATACGCGCTGATCGAGATCCTGGTGTCCAGCATGCGCCAGGCCACAGAGGGGAAGCCGCCTGTGGGCAGGAGCCCTGGTAAGAAGGTAAATGTGCCCAAGAGAAGGGAGGCAAGCACCCCCCTGGGGTGCCATGTCCCCATTGACCCAGGGACATGAACAGCGTCCCCCTTGCTCTGCACTACCACCTCAGAGTGCCCAAGTCGGGCTCTCTGCTGCTGGCACCGTGCAGCTGCAGCCTGGCTGGGGAGCCATCTCTCACAGCACCCTGCCTTGCAACAGGTGCTCTCCATGCGAGAGCGGAAGGCCCTTGAGGACGACAGGGAGAAACTCTCTCACTACCTGATCCCTCTGCTACCTCAGCTGCTGGCTAAGGTAAATGGAGGGAGGAGGAGGGAGTCTCCTGGAGGTGTGCCAGCTGCCCCTTCCAGCCTCTGCTCTTCATCTGCAGCTGGGGAGGGATCCTGAACCTGACCTTTGCCCCTCCCTGGGCACCCTAGGCCTCACGATGCTGTTCCCAGCTAGGTGGCATGTTGTGGGGGAAAGGCACGGGGGGGGGCGTCTGCCCATCTATCTGCCTCCTTGATTGAGTGACGCCCTCTTTGTTCCCCACAGTTCTCAGCTGATGGAGAGAAGGTGGCGCTTCTACTGCAGGCTCCGCACTACTTCACCCTTAGCCTCTACAGCAGTGGGCGGTTGGAGAAGGTACGAGGGTGGAGGGCTTAGGAATCCTGGCTCCCAGCCCCCCGCTCCTCTCCCAGAGCCAGGGAGAGAACCCAGGAGTCGGCTCCAGAGTGACTAGTCCAGGAGAGACCCAGGAGCTGTGGGGCCTGCAATACCATGGGAACAGGGGCAGGTGGGGTGGGAGAGAGAGGACCCCATTAGTTGCTCCCTGTGAGGTCCTGGCTGGGTTACAATGTGCTGTCTGGGGAGCTCCCAAAGTGATGCAGCAAGTGCTGGGGATTCCCCCCCGGAGAGGGGACAGTGAGTCCCAGCCCTTGAGCCTTTCTCCTTCTTCTGCAGTACCTGGGGATCCTCCCTTTTCCTGAGCCTACCTATCCCTCTGCTCTCCAAATGCCTGTCCCTACAGTACCTAGAGCAGCTGCTGGCTCAGCTGCGGGAGGTGGTGGAGAAGCACACAGGCCAGGAGGTGTTGGAGGCTGCCGCTCGGGCACTCTATGTGCTCAGCAACCCAGAATTCACCTTCTACAGCCGGGTGGACTTGGCCCGCAGCCGCCTTGTGGACATGCTGGCCGACAAGTTCCAGCAGGACCTGGTAGAGCTCTTGCAGGTACCCCTGGATGAGGGTTGGGATCCCACAGGAAGGGGAGCTCGTGGCAGAGAGTGGGGGTAATGGCAGCCAGGCAGGGCAGTGTCAAGGGCATCTCAGTAAGGGTGGGGAGCCATCAGGTGCTCAGGGACTGGGGTGTATGAGTGTGTGGCTGGGGAACAGCCAGTGTTCCCAATCCCCAGGATTGGGCCCCCCACTTTAGAACTGTCTGTAGTAGGGACCCTTCCAGGGGCTAGACCCTGAGGGGCCTCCCTCGTCCTCCAGAGTCAGCCATGTGACTTCACCGCCTCCCTAGGATCTGGGACCGCAGCCCCACTTCCCCCACAAAACTCTGCTCAACATGTTCCAGGGAGTCCCTGAACGGAGCTTCACCCACCCTGCAGGGATTCCTGCCCCTTGTCTGGAATGTGCAGTGGCACGTGGTACTGCCACACACCCAGGTTCATTCAGTAAGGGGAACACCGCACAGGAAGCTTAGGGGAGTTTAGAGAGATGAAGGTTAGAACATCGTCTGCTGTGGGCAGCCCAGAGCTCAGCCAGGCTGGAGGGAACCTCTTGGTTCAAGCTTTCTCCATCCACACATCCAACCCGTGGGTCAGACTGCAAGTGAGGGTGTGTCTAGACTACAAGGTTTTGTCGACAAAAGTGGACTTTTGTCAACAAAACTATACCTGCGTCTACACTGCTGCTGAGTTCTGTCGACATAATGTTGACAGAACTCAGCAGTTTTGTCAACGGCTGTAAACCTCATTCTACGAGGAATAACGCCTTTTGTCGATGGAGTTCTGCCGACAGAAGGCATTATTGCATCTACACTGTCCTTTGCATCTACACTGTCATGTCGACAAAGCGGCTTGCTTTGTCGACAGAACTGGATGTAGTCTAGACGCTCTTTGTCGACAGAAGCTTTGTCGACAGTATCTGTCGACAAAACTTCTGTCGACAAAAGCCTGTAGTCCAGATGGATCTGAGAGCCCAGCAGCCAAGGTTAGTCCCTCCCCACCATCTGTTTGCTCTGGAGCTGGGAAATGCCCTTAGCCTCCTTTTGAGAGGCAGGGAAGCCCATCTCCTTGGGGTCCTCAGGATTGGACCTGCCATTGTGCTCTGAGGCTCTTTTGTGGTGGCCACTAAGCCCCATACAGGTATGGACAATCCCACCTCCTCTACCTGCCCAGAGAGAAACACCCCTTTCCCACTGTCACAGACTCACAGACTGTGCTCACACTTGGCCCATACGGTTCCCGGGGGAACCCCTTCAGTGTGACAGCTCCTCATGGGATCCATTCTGTCTCGGGGGTTAAGCCCCGCCACTTCCTGAGACTGTACCTCTTTGAGCCCCAGCACACCTGTGTCTGCCATGGGCCACCCTGGGGAATCCACTTGCCCTGGGAGCAGGGTATATGGGGTGAGGGAGGTGCCAGGCCCTCGGGGGCAGCAGGGCTCTCGGGGCTGATCCGCACTCTGGCACTCCCGAGTGCAGAAGGTGGGAGCCCGGAAGAGACCTTAAAAAATACCTTGCCTCTACAGGCTCTGCTTATAAAAACTCTCCAGAGTCACAGATTTGCTAACTTTGGGGGGTAGCTGCCACCATCAAGTGATTTATCCCTAAAAATGGGGGAATACTTGAATTCTCTCCCAGGGGTACCCCAAGCTCTTTTACCACAAAACAGGAGAAGAGAGAAACAAATTGCAGTCTCTGCTATTACCTTCCAGGACACAAGAATCAAATCATCACCTTAAAGTGATTTTTATTACAAAACAAAAGCTATACTTGGCAAAGCATAGTTGATTGATGGGTGTTACAGAGCAACTAAGGAAAATAAATTAAAACACAGAGAAAAATCTCTGGGAGCAATTCTTAGATGGTGAATAGAGGAGGGGAGGCATGGATTCACACAGAGCACTTAAACCAAACCACAAAAATAAAGAAAAAATACCCTGATCCATTTTTCTCTATTTTTTACTCACGATTTCTTCTTGGTTCAGTCTGTTTCCATGCTTCAAATTCGCTGGAGGCATGGTAGTCCTGCCTGGGTTTAAATCATTCTGTGTCTCTCAGCTCCTGGTTTAACTCTCCCACACAAGGAAAGCAGGCAAGGTATCTTACACAATTCAAATTTCAGCACTGTATTGGTTCTTCTGGCTCCCCTGCCAATGCCCTTGCTAGCTACCTGAGTTTAACCCCTTAGTCACCGGGTGCTGGCCAGCACTCCTCCTATCTATCACAGGGGCATTTGGGGTGAGTGGGGGGGGGGACACTGGGGAAGTGCAGAGTAAGGGGTGGGTATGGGTACCAGGAGCTCAGTGAGCAGTGGGGCTGTCAAGGCTGTTCCCCACTCTGGCACTTTGAGTGCAGAAGGTGAGGGCCTGCAAAAGACTTTGAAAATACCTTTCCTCTGTCAGCTTCTGCTTAAAAACTCCCCAACGTCACAGATTCCCTGACCTGAGATGGGATGCTGCCACCATCCAAGTGCAAAACCCCTTTTTCTGAACCCAGGAAGACTCTTTGGGAACTTCTTCCCTTGGGGGTACCCTAGGCTCTCTTACCCTCCCTCAGGAGACAGCTTGAAAACAAAGTGTAATTTCTAATAGCTGACCTCAGTCTCAGGTACGTGCACACAGACCTCCCTGCTTTGTAAGACACAGGAATCAGCTCATAGCCTTAAAAAAGATGATTTTATTAACAAAACAAAAAGACATGCTTTGTAACACCTGGCAACCAAGTATGCTTTAGTGAGTAACTGAATAAACAGATTAAAACAGAGAATTGTTTCCCTGGGATTCAACTTCAGTTACAGTATGCAGAAGCGGGGCACATGGACTCAGCACCAAGTTCACAAACCAGAAATTAAAAAAAAACAAACAAAAAAACCCCAACCCTGATCACGTCTAGCTACAAATTCCCTGTCTACTCACATTTCTTGTTCCCAGGTTCTGTCCTTTGTAGAAATAAATATTGCTGCTGGAAGCCATATCCGGCTTCCAAGATCCATTCCATCATTTCTCTCCCAAAACCATACACAACTGCAGCAGGCACATCATTGCTTTCAATTTGAATCTCTCACTTTCTTCCCATTGGCTCTCCTGGCTCCCTGCCAACACTTCCTAGATACCCACTGTTCTGGGTTGAACACTTTAGTTACTGATTACTGGGATGTTTAGAAAAGGGTAGTACTCCTCCAATCCATCACAGGGGTGTACAGGACAGGAGAATAGACATGTGGGTGCCAGGGGCTCAGGGAGCAGTGGGGAGTATGGGACAGGTGGGAGCACCAGGTGCTTGGAGTATAGGATGGGTGGGGACACTTGGGGACCAGTGGAGAGTATGGGGTGGGTGGAGGCACTGAGCACTCAGAGAACCGTGGGGAGTACGGAGTGGGTGGGGGAGCAGGTGCTCAGGGGCAGCACTGGGCAAGGTGTTCTGGCCCCACAATGGCGGCAGGACTGATACTCATGCACCCACCCTGCTGAGATGTCTCGGCCCGTGCAGGCCGCATACCTGGATGAGGACGAGGTGTACAGCATGGCGGCCACACTGAAGCGCATTTCCATCCTCCACAAGTGAGTGCCAGCCTACATTCTCCCACTCTGTCCAGGCAACCGGTTCCTTCTCTTCCTGCTCCCACCTGCCAAGGGAGCTGCCCTGGCTGTGCCTAGGGTGTGCTCACCCCCACCCTTGGTGCTTGCCCTGCCCTGTGGTGGGAGGGCTGGGGGCTCTGGCTTTCCTATCAGGGTGGCTCTCTCTCTCTGCAGTGCTCATGACCTGACCCCGTGGCAGCTGTATGAGCCCTGTAGCCTCCTGCTCCAGCGAGCTGTGGATACAGGCGAGATCCCCAAGCAGGTACTAAGGCCCTGTGGGGAGCCAGGCCCCTGGCCTCCCCACAGCTAGGGACCAGGGGCGTGGGCTGTGGGGAGGGGAGGCAGAAGCAGCCACATCCTCTCACTCTGAGCTCGCCCTCCAGGTGGTCATTCCCACCATGACCTGTCTCCACTTCAGCATCCTCTGGGAACTGTCTCGTGTCTCAAGCACCATCCCTGAGCAGGTGAGGCCAGCGGGGAGGTGCCTGTTGAGAAGGGCAGGGCGGGCAATCAGCCCTGGTCTTGCCACTTGAGACCCAGGGGCTCCTGCCACAGCCTCTCACAGCCTCCTCTACTCCACCCAGAAGCAGCTGCTGGCCCTGAAGCGCAAAGTTGCTTCCTTCTGCTCCCTCTGCCAGAGCTGCTTATCGGATGTGGACTCCAGTGTCCAAGAGCAGGTGAGAAGGGTGCCTGGGGGGAGCAGTCTGTGATATAGGGATAGACAATCCAGTTTAATTGGTTACCTGGTTAAACATTATGTGTAACTGGATAACCGATTAAAGGGGGGCAGATGGGACAACAGCCCCTGCCTGCAATGGGTCCTGTGGGGGGTGTGGAGCTGCTCCACTCCCTACTTGTTAACTGAAACCCGTTAGCCATTCATATCCCTATCCTGTGAGCCCTCCAGCAGCACTGTTTACTAGGTTGCTCATTCTGTCTCTCTCTCCAGGCCTTTGTGCTGTTGAGTGACTTGCTGCTGCTCTTCAGCCCACAGCTGGCTCGAGGCGACTGGGCGACATTGGAGCTGCTGGTGTACCGGCCCGAGGTCACCCTGCAGTCTCAGATGGCCGGATTCCTCATGGACCACGTCTTCAGCCACACTGAGCTGGCAGGCAGTGGTGTGTGCTTGCCCTGGGATCTGGGGGCAAAGGCAGGGGAGTGGAGGGTCAGCTGGGGGCAGGGGAGGCACAGTGAAATGGATCTGTGGGACAAAAGCCAATCCCCTCCCCTATCCCTGCAGATGATGAGGACAGCGAGGGGAAGATTGAGAGGTTGCACCAACGACGGAAGCTGCTCGCTGGGTTCTGCAAACTCATCATCTACAACGTGCTGGAGCTCAATGCCGCCTCTGACGTCTTCAAGCACTATGTCAAGGTGGGCATCCATGGGGCAGGGTGCCATTATCCCTGGGGTGGGCCCTGCCTCCAGTGTCTGACTCTCATGGGATGGCAAAGGTGTTTCTACTTGGGGGCGGGGCTCTCTGACCTCCAGGGTGGCACCTTTTTCCTGGCAGCTAAGTTCCCTGTAAGCTGCGCAACCACACAATTATGTATTGAGCCCTGCTCAGAGACTCAGCGCTTCTGTGCAGGCAGGAAGCCGTCTGAGCAGCTTCAAATGGAGGGGGGAGATGAGGAAGAGGGAAGGAGAGAATAAGTGGCTGGGGGGAGAGTTGTAGAGTAGGGACATTTGGGGAGAGGAGGCGAGAGTAATTGGCTGGGAGGAGTCAGAGGGAAGGGGAGTTCGGAAAGTCTGGTCTGCACCAGGAGAGGAGGGGTGGGCAAGAAAGGGTCTGCGAGCTGGATCTGGCCTGCCAAGCCCTTTTTATCTGGCCCACAGTTGCCCTGCTGCTGCCCTCCTGCCCCAAGGCCAATCAAGACCTGGGAAAGAGGGAGTGTGAAGTTTCTTTCACCCCTGCCAGGAGTGCACGGTGCCTAGAGGGAAATGGCCAGCAGTTCCCTCTAGGCGCTGCGCGCCTCTGACACAGCAGGGGCAGGGGCTGAAGGACTTCGGATGGTCCCCTCCCCCAGGCTCTGATGTGCCCAGGGGCGAGGGAGTGTGGGAAGTCTCCCCCTGCCAGGGGCTGGCCACTCCTAAGAGGGCACAGTCCCCTTCTGCCCAAGGCCTGACCCATTCTGCCTGAGGCCCCACCCCAGCGGCTCGTGGCCACTGCCAAAATTGGTAAAGTGGCCCTCCTGCAAAAATTATTGCCCATCCCTGAAGTAGAGGCAGAAACTCAGCCCTCTTCTCAAGCTTCCTGGGCTGTGAAGTGTGGTGTGGACGAATCTGACTGCATGTGGTAGGTGGGGGAAAGGGCTGGGTGGGTGCTGGCAGGTGGAGGGGGGAGTTAGTGCTGTGTCCTGGGATGAGGTGGGGGAAGGGTGGAGAGTTTTAGTGCCTTGTGTCCTGTCCTGATTCCTAGCTACACTGCTGGTGCCTGAAAGTCTGAGAAGTAGGGTTTTATGCCAACCCTGGGCTGGGTGGAGCAGATTGTACAGGGGTAGGTTGGGGGAAAGGAGGTGAGTGGGTGCTGGCATCTGTGTGGTGAGGTGGGGTGGAGTGGGTGGGGGAGGGTTGGGTTGGGTTGGGGTGTCCCTGACTTGCTGCAGTCCTGATTGCAGTTCTGTCTCTCTGGGTTGGAGGGGGTGGGAAAGCTGCATGGGAAGGGTGCCAGGACATTTGTATTTTTACATTTCAAACCACGTTTACATGGGTGTTAATGGCTAAGAAAGAAAGAAAGAGATTCTTTTAACAGACTGTTCTGGAGTGTTGCGGAGATCTAAAATGCTGATCTTCATGATTTTTTACTATCTTGTGTTACTCATTCATACATAGTATATTGCATTAAGGCCAGATCTTTGCTATGTGGTAGAGTTCTGGCTCTTATGAGTCAGAAGAAATAAGTTCTAGGTGTGATGCTAGTTGTTTTGTAGGATGAAACCTTATTTGCAAGCTCTTTGGAATGTGCATCTGTCTATACACACTGAAGCTAGCTGTTAATTTGTTCTGGGGCTTCTACTCCTTTAGTTTGTGACGCACACGAAGTGAAAATTTCAAACCAGAATGTCTTTCCAGGTCTGTGTTTCACTTGGTCTTGTATAGCGTGGATCCTAAACATTCCCCTGAGAAACTGTCTAAGCCTGAGCGAATGCCTTTTACTCTCCTTTCCTGTGTCAGTAAATATTGCATTAGCATTTGCAAGGAGAGCATGACTATTTCTAGTTGACTCATAGATTCATTAGCATCTTAAAATTGAGCTGTGTGTGGATAATATGCATTTTGATGTGTTTACTAGGTTGAGTTGTTAGAAAGGAGGATGATACATGTACTCCAAGGGTAGTGCTAATTTTCTTTTTATTTAATTTCATATTAAATATCGTAAGCATTGTTCCTTGTTAACTCTTCCTTGTTTTAATATATTTTCTTTCTCATCTATGGACTGTTTAAAAAATATATGTAGGATTTTTGTTTGTATTGGTGCTGCACATCCACACACTAACTCAATATTGGTGTTTCACATAAGAAATTTCAACTTGCCCAAGGACAGAAAATGTTAGAGGGAACAGTGCCTGGCAGTCCCAGAACCTGACTCATGAGCAGCGTGTGGTCACTGTACTGTGGCTACACCCTGCTCTGTCACCACCTTGCCCTGCGATGGGGCACCACAGCCCTGGCCCTGGCCTGGAGGAGGCTGGAGAGTGAGCTAGGCACTGGGACATGGGGTGTAATACCACTGGGGTCTGGCCTGGCCTGTGCCACAACCCCTTGTGCCAGGCTGCAACACCCAGAGTGGGAAGCGGGGACCAGCTGTGCCTGGCAAGTTGCAGCCCCGTTCACCCCTGGTGGGGCTCCCACCACTTTGCTCTCCCTTCCCAGTTCTACAAGGACTATGGGGACATCATCAAGGAGACACTAAGCCGGGCACGGCAGATTGACCGGGATGAATGGGCCCGCACCCTTCTTCTCAGCCTGCAGCAGGTACTGGGGAGGGGGCTGTTCTGGGGGAGCCCACAGGACTGCTTGGGGGGCAGAGGGGTCCTTGCCATTAACTCATACCCCTCTCTATGTGTTGGGAGGCTCCTGGGTTGGCCCCACTGGAATGTTCTGTGTAAGGAGGTGGCTGGGGCATGAGGCTTGGGACTGCCCCATGGCTGATACCCCCCCCCCCACTCCCTGTGCAGCTGCTGACAGAGCTGCTGCTGCAGCAGGGTCTGGGTGCAGGCTTCAGCAAGGCTTTCCTGGAGATCCGAGACCTGGCACGTCGCTTCTCCCTGCTCTTCGGCGTCCACCAGCTGCACAACCGCCAGGCACTGGTCGCCCTGCACAAGTGAGACTGGGGGGCAGAACAGACCTGTGGGGAGTGTGCTGTGAGCCTGGCAGGCTCTAAGAATTGGTGAGGGGCAGCCCCTTACATGGGGCAGGATGGTTGGTGGGTTTGGGTCCTCCCCATCCTGCTCCCCATCTCTCTCTTCCTGCCCAGGGCTGGGATCAAGTTTGCCTTTCAGG
This sequence comes from Rafetus swinhoei, assembly GCA_019425775.1. NCBI lineage: Eukaryota > Metazoa > Chordata > Testudines > Trionychidae > Rafetus > Rafetus swinhoei. The sequence continues at coordinate 9,127,239 of CM033448.1, read as the reverse complement.
AGCCAGTGCCCTCTGGCTCAGAGCTGGGGCCCCTCAACCTGCCCTTCCTGGAGGTGCTGAGCGAATTCTCTCCTCGCCTGCTGCACCCGGACAAGAAACTGCTGTGAGTGCCAGGGGAGAGTCCAACAGGGCTCTCGGGGCTGGGAGTGCAGGGAGTTGATGGCAGAGGGACATTGAGCTGTACGGATTAACCTGCCCTCCCCCTCCAGCATGTCCTACCTGGAGCAGACCTGCCAGGCCAAGTTCTCCCCACTGCAGAGAGGGAAGTCCTGGCAGCCACTCCTGACCTATCGCCGCTCCCTGAGCCCCCTGGATAACACAGGCTCTGAAGTCAGCTGCAGTGCAGCCCCCCGGGCTCGGAGGAGACCCAAATCTGCCGCCAAAAGGAGGCGTCTGGATGGTGAGGGGCAAATGCTACGCACTCCTGCCAGCTAGGAATAGCAGGTGTCATCAGCCCCTCAGGCAGGGCAACAGGCTTTACTCTGGCATCATAGACAGTCCCTCGGGGACAGGTGGGCTAGTTGGTCCTTTGCATCTAGTGGTGCTCACGTTACTGCCACTCCCTTACCCCAGCTCCGTTCCACTGAGGGCTCAGCTGGAACAAGATGTGGAGCTGCTGCTGCCATGCATGCTGTAACAGGCAGTGGGTGAAACAGGAAAAGGAAGGCTGGGAGTTACCGACAAGGTTGAAGCGGGTCGATAGTAGGGATGTTAAAACTGGGTTAAATAGGTAACTGTAACTGGTGATCATTTCAGCGGTTGCATGCTGCACGCTCTGTAGTATAAAGCTTAAATAAGCTCTATACTGCAGAGCCCACAGCAAAGCCTCCCTGGGAATGGGGCTGCCATCTCCTGCTGGCCCGGCTCCCTGGGAGGCAGATTTCCTGGCTCCCCGCTGAGTGTAACCGATACCGTTAACTGATAAGCATCGGCATATTGGTTAAATGGCTATTGGACTCCACTCCAGCATCCCTACTTGACAGCTACACAGAGGAGTTACGATCGTACATGTCAGAAGGTGCTAAAAGCTGCTTTAGTCTGCAAGCAGCTCTGGGGAACTCACACCTACAAATGCTTCGCCTCCAGCCTGGTGTCCTGAGCTACAAGCTCACCTGCTGGGAAGAATCTGAGGGGTCCCTGTGTTAGTGTCTGCAAAACCAAGGAGCTCTGTGGCACCTTGGAAACTAACAGATTTATTCATGCAGTCGCAGGCTCCTGCTGCACCCACCCAAGCATGGGACACAGATGATGCATGGAAGGTTAATGCAGGCAGCAGCTTGCAGGCATTCGACACTGTTGTTTGAAGAGTACTAATACAGTGAGCCAGGCTACTCTGGGTTACATAGCAGAGTTCAACTGGGACATGGGCCTGTTGGCATGAGCTGGCACCTGGTCCGCTTGTGTTACGGGGGGCTGTCGGGTGAGGACTGAGGTGCACCAGCACACCTAGCAGGGTGTGGAAAGCCCAGGGCTGTGGGTCAGGATTGGGGGGCACCAGCAGAACCCAGGGATAGCAGGTGTGGGCTGGAGCACCTGAGTACAGGTGGGGTGAAAGGGCAGTGGGGTGACTCCAGGACTGGGATTGGATTCACTCGGCGTTCACTCCTGTTGCAGACTCGTCTGGGCGAGCTGATTCCAGCCTCCAACTGAGCAGCCACCTGGAAACCCCAATGCTCACATCGACGGTGCTGAGAAGGGGGCACTCAGTGGAGCTGCAGGAGGAAGAGGGGTCTGAGTCAGACTTTGTGCAGAGGTGAGAATGGGGGGGGCAAGGCAGTGCCAGCGGCAATGGAGACAGTTTAACCTGCCCTGACTGTTGTCTCCTGTCCCTTGCAGCCAGCCCTGGTTTGGCTCCCAGCGGTCCCGAGAGTCGCCCTGCCAGCAGCAGCTACTTGGCCCCCAGAGAGGCTCACAAGCCGGGCTGGGCACCAGGATGGACCAGTGAGTAGCTGCAGGCCTGGGGGGAAGGGGAACCTCTCCCTCTCTGGACCCCAGTCCCTTTGACCTAGCGTGTGTCCCCTAGACTCAGCCTGATGGAGGAAGAGGAGATGGTGATCCAGGAGGAGAGCAGTGAGGAGGAGGAATTCAAGGGCCTGGACACAGTGAGCAGAGCTGGGGCTGGAAGGGTCATTGGTGAGGGGTTGAGGCCCTGGGGGCCCCAACCTGGCTGGGGCAGGTTGCTAACATACTAAGGCTGGGGGTGACACTAAGATGAGCTGCTTCCAGTGGTATGTCTGGGGCATGGCTCTGCAGCCCCTTCCTCTGGTTAGCAGGAGGGGCTGGCCTAGGTTGGGGGGGCACAGAGGGCACTCAGGTGCTGGTGTTTGCCTCTCCAGCCACTGATCCACCTGCACAGCCCCCAGGGTGAGCAGCTCCGGGACCTCTTCGACTCCACCATCCTTGGCATTGAGGTGAGTGTAGGGGAGCACAAGACCATGCGGGGTCAAGGGAGCTGCAGACACTGAGTGCCATGGGCACCTGTCATCTGCACTGAGGTGGGAGCCAAATCTCACTGTGGTCTCTCCCCCACAGGATCCCTGACATGGCTGGAGCAGGTGGGCAAGCAGCCCTCGCCCGGCGTGACCTTAGAGAATTACACACTGGGCAGTTTTTCTGTTACGTTTTCATTGTTTTCAGCTTAGGCCATGTTCCCAGTGGAGGTGGGCACCCTGGGTAGTCCAGCTAGCCCTGGACCCTGCTCTGTTGGTGCCCTGGTTAGAAGTTGTTACCAACGTTGGATGGTTGGTTCTACTCATAAATAAAATTGTTTATTGCTAGAGCCTCATGTGCAGGGAGGTGATTAGCGTGGGAGAGGGAAGCCCTAGGGGTCTGTCATGGACTCCCAGGTCGTGCCCACACTTGGCCTGTACAATCCCTGAAGGGAGCCCCCTTCAGTGTGGCAGTCCTTTCTCAGGGATCCACTCTCTATTGGCGAGTAAACCAGTCCTCCTCCTGGGACTTCACTTTTCTGAGCCTCTAGCACGCCTGTGTCCATGGACTCCTCGGGAAGTCCTCTCGCTCTGAGGCCCCCGGCCTCCATTCCTACAGGGAGTAATGCAACCCAAGGCCAGTGACTCAGCCAGTGTCACACAGGAGGGATTATTGAGCACTGAACCCAGCACAGGAACTCAGACCTGTAGGCCTGGCCCCCCTCAGCCCAGCACGTCTGAGTCTTCCCTGCAGCCAGGTGGGCTCTGCCTGCTCCCCCTGCCCAGTCCAGCAGCCCCCTCCTTCCAGCCCAGCCCCCCAAATCCCTCCCCAGCAGCCTGCTTCTGTCCAGGTAACCAGGGCCCCCTCTCTTCTCTGTATCTTCTCTCTTTCATTCTTTGTCCTCCCTCCCTCCCCCGGCTGGGACCAGTTGGGCAGGTCACTGGGGTATTCTCTCCATAGCCCATTAGCCTCCCATTGGCCAGATCCAGCTGTGCCATCTGAGCTGGGTCTCCAGGTCACCAGTTGCTGGGGGCTTCATTCTCCAAGCCACTGACTGGGGTCCCCAGTTCTCTGCTGCTCCCTGTAACATCAGACTCTCTCTTCCCTCCCCTCATTAAACCAGTAACACATAGGAGTTGCTGTGGGTCATGTAGCGCACCCAGCAGTGGGGCTGGGCTCAGAGGCGGATGGCGTAGGAGTCGCTGTGGGTCATGTAGCGCACCCAGCGGTGGGGCTGGGCTCAGAGGCGGATGGCGTAGGAGTCGCTGTGGGTCATGTAGCGCACCCAGCGGTGGGGCTGGGCTCAGAGGCGGATGGCGTAGGAGTCGCTGTGGGTCATGTAGCGCACCCAGCGGTGGGGCTGGGCTCAGAGGCGGATGGCGTAGGAGTCGCTGTGGGTCACATAGCGCACCCAGCGGTGGAGCTGGGCTCAGAGGCGGATGGCGTAGGAGTCGCTGTGGGTCACGTAGCGCACCCAGCGGTGGGGCTGGGCTCAGAGGCGGATGGCGTAGGAGTCGCTGTGGGTCACGTAGCGCACCCAGCGGTGGGGCTGGGCTCAGAGGCGGATGACGTAGGAGTCGCTGTGGGTCACGTAGCGCACCCAGCGGTGGGGCAGTGCAGGTGATGGGGCAGTAATGCGCAGGAAGCGGACCTGCAGGCCAGAGCAAGTGTGCATGGGCAGCTCAAAGGACATGTTCACTGGCCCCACCTCCAGGAGCGAGGCAGGGCTGAGCCCTGGAATTTCCAGCTGTAGGGATATGGGGGGGGAAGAGGTGTTACTGCCTAGGGCAGAGCACGGCAGGGGGGAGGTTGGCTTCCCTCAAACCTCACACAGGCCGGAGAGCCCCAGCCTGGTCTTTCATCCCCCAGCTCCACTGGCGAACTGTGCTGAGCTGCCCTGTGATTAATCCTGGAGAGGGCAGGGGCTGGCCTGCTCCTCTCCTAGTGCAGGGATATGTTGCTCTGTCCCTGCCCACTGTGGCAGTGCATCCCAGCCACTAAGCTACCCTACCCCAGGCCAGATTTACCTTGAAGAGGGCGGAGAGCTGGGAGCCACCCTGGAAGCGTGGGATCACCCAGCGGATGGCCTTGGTGCTGGGCTGCAGCTCTGCTGTCTGCTCAGGGCTGCTCAGCTCCTGGGACAGGCTGGGGGAGAGGAGAGGTGAGGCTGGCCCTTGGTCTGCCAGCTGCTGGGGAAAGGGCTGCCCCAAAGCTACCCCCCCGGGATGCAGCCCTTTGAACTAGAAAGAAGCCTGCATCACCCACCTGATGACCCCCTTCGGCACTGGCAGCTGGACTCGCACGTTCAGGGCCTGGCTGGAGGCAAGAGCAAGCAGTGAAGAGGGGCCAGTAGGGCAGGGTGGACATGTGGCAGCATCTTCCCGGCCTGGGACCCCAGACTCAGGGCAGCGGGGAGCAATAGAGAGCAGGGACCCATTTTGTACCTGAACCAGTGGGCATGTGGCTCCACCCCACTCCCAGGGCGTGTCTCCCCTTGTGGGGCTCCTACCTTTTGGGAGCCAGGTCACAGCGGAGCTTTAGGTAGACACAGAGCCTGCAGGGAGATGGGAACGGTGAGTGTCGGCAGCTGCTAGGACCGGGCCGAGAGGCTGCAGCCCTCACTCACCTGCCCAAGGGGTCTCGCTTCAGCACGGGGAAGAGGTGGAAGGGCAGGGCTGAGGGCATGTCGTCTGAAAGCTGGTACTGCATCACTGGAAGCTGGGGGAGCAGAGAGAGGGTCAGGATGGTGGAGCGTCACTGGGAGCTGGGGAGAGAGTGGATCAGGCTTGTGGTATATCACCCTAGACAGTACCGGTCTGTCGGAATAAGCTACACAATTTGCAGATTGCCTTGCTTATTCCGAGTCTAAATCGAAAGAGCTTTTTTTTGAAATTTGAAACGAGGGTTACGGGGACGCCGGAATAGCAGGCGCTTTTAAAAACGTGGCATTGCTGTTTTGGGATTCTGCTGGTATCCTGAAAGAGCAACACAGTCTAGACATACCCCAGGAGCTGGGGGAGCTGAGACAGGGTCAGGCAGATGGTGTCACTGGGAGCTGGGGAGGGCAGAGCCATGGTTAGGCTGTTAGTATGTCACCCAAAGAGGCGAGGGAGCAGGATCTGGGGGAGCAGAGATATAGCGTCACAGGGTGGATCAGGCCCCAAGGCCCCCTCCTGGAGGCCTTTTGGTTCTGCCACACCTTGCCCCAAAAGGCAAGAAGCCAGGCAGCAGTTCGTGTTTCTGGAGACTTCAAGGTATGCAGCCGGGGAGATTGGCTGGCTGAAAGAGCAGCAGCACTGCGGACAGCTCCGTGTGGAGAACTACTGAGGACTGGACTATGCTGGGACTCTGAGCTAAAGCCATGAGGGAAGGGCAGAGATGCTGTCTCCAGGAAGTAAACCCCTGGGGGCACCACTCCATTCTCTCTGAGTGGGGAATAGACTCAGAGGAGCTCCACGGAGGGCACAGAGATGGGCCCAGAAGAGGTTTGTAGATGTGTATCCCAGAAGAGGTTTGTTGATGCATATGCAGGGTGTGAGACTGGGCTAGAGGGCTGAGGCTTTTGAAACTGCAGAGTGCAGGCATGTGTACTCGGCCAGCTCGTGTTCCATGTGGTCAGGTTGGGGAGCTGAAGGTACAGAGGGATGGGGCCAGGCTGGGCGCCCCCATGGCCTTGCACCAGGAGCAGAGGCCCAGCTGCTATGCACAAGGCTCACCTCCCCTTGGCTGGGGTTGACCTTTAGGACACGGGCACTCTCAAACTCATCCAGCTTAACGGAGCTGTGGAAGGCGCATTCGTCCACACGAACGGTGGTGCCGTAGCCTGCAGTGAGCAAAGGTGGGGGAGTCAGAATGAGGGGGCCCTGCAAGGCGGAACAGAGACTGGCAGCGGCCACTCACCTCGCAACTCCGACTTTCCCACACAGAACTCTTCTGTCAGCCCAATGCGCATCTCTACAGGGAGGGGAGAGAGTGTTAAGGGACTCAGCCAGGGGAGAGCTGCCAGGGCCAGGGGCCAGTCTCCATTGCCCCAGCCCTGCTTTCTCCCGCTCACAATGGGTATGTCTACCCACCAATGAAACAGCTGGGTCTGGCCCACATGAGCTGCTTCAGGCTCGGGGCTGCAGCCATTACTCACCGGCACACCTAGGCAAATAGCTCTTGAGGCGGATTTCTCCCTGGATGTCGACCTTCATGGGGGTACCCTGAGGAGAACATGGGGTGAGGCCCAGACAATGACATGGGTCGGACCAGGTTCCCCTGGGAGGTGGTGCATGAGGGGAGGGCTGCTCAGGCTCTGTGGTAGGGAAGCTGTGGGGCTAAATTTTGGGCCTTTGGGGGCTGAAGGGATCCCTGCCCTGGGCCTGGTTAGAAGCTCGGCCATTGCTCTGAGCCTGTAAATTGATGGAGGGGCTGTGGGTCAGGACACAAAACCCCCGTCTCACACCCTCCCCTCCCTGACTCACATTGGTGGCAATGACGACTGTCAGCCTCTCCACTACGTCCAAAAACACCTCGTTCCTCGCACCCTGCAGGGAGATGGCCAGTGCTCATCTGACTGCTGCCAGCAGGCCCTCTCCATCCCAGACAGAGGGGCCCGCTCCATGCTAGAGCAGGAGCAGTGGGGGGGGGGAGGGACTCACTGCTGGGGGTGTCTCACCTGGTCCCCATGCGGGGGCAGCACAGGGCGGCTGGTGGCTGAGCTCGGAGCCACTTTACTTTGCTGTGTCTCTGCACCAAACTGAAACCAAAGGGGAGAAGGTCAGAGTAGGGCCCAGGGATGGCGCCTTGATGGGCTCCCAGGGGTTGGGGATACCAGGTACCCCATGACCTGATCCCTCTCAGGGTAACATCTTCCCCAGAGGAGCCGATGGCTAAGGGGGCTGAGGGAACATGGGGAGGAATTTGGAGGGCTCACGAGGCAGATGCTATTCAGGGGTGCTGGGAGAGAAGAGTATGAGAGCTTAGAGTGGCATCATCAGGCCATTGCCCGGAGGGGGGGGCTGGGGGGATTTGGGGGCTGGGTTTATCAGGGCGACATTGCCCAGGGGTCACAGTGGGGATTCGGGAGACTCACCAGGCTGTTGCTGCCTGGGAGGGCGCAGAGGGAGGTGGGGACACGGGTGGGATTTGGGGGGGTTCACTAGGCTGATGCTGCCTGGGAAGGTGCTGAAGGGGAGGAAACACGGGGGTGGGGGGAAATCTGGGGGGCCAAGTTCACCAGGCTGACGCTACCTGGGGGCACAGATCCGGGAAGGGCTGCCCACGGGACACTGGGAGATTTGGTGACGGAGCTCACCAAGTTGACACTGCCCAAAGGGTGCTGGTGGAAAGGGGACGTGGGGTGGTTCGGGGGCTGGATTCACTAAGCCAACACTGCCCAGGCAGCACTGGGGGAGCAGGAGATTTGGGGGCGTTCACTGGGAGAGCATGGGGTTTTTAAGGGGCTCACAGGTCAGATGCTGCCTGGAGGACACTGGGGGGGAACGAGGGATTGGGGGAGCTGGACTCACCAGGCCAACGCTGCCCAGGTCCAGCAGGCTGAAGGCCTTGCTGAGCACTGGCTCCATCTGGATGAAGTTGCGCAATACATCAGGTGCTGTGGTCTGGACATAGCCATAGTCCTATGCGGGGAGAGTACAGAGTGAGGGGGAGAGCCCAACTGTGCCCCTGCCACTGGCACAGGAGACTAGTGCTGCGAGCTTCCCCGCAGCGGTGCTCCCCAGCAGTGCTCACCTACCAGCATTTCGTCCAACATCTCATAGATGAGGGCGAAGTTGAGGCTAATGGTTTTCTCACTGAGAGCACCACAATAATCATGGATCAGCGTCACCAGCCTGTGGGAAAGGAGGGAGACGGGTGAGGGCAGGGTTGGCTCAGTGCATCCCCTTCCGCTGTGTGTCCCCATCCTCTGAGCTCCAGCATATCCCTGTCCACCCCCCATGCGCTGGGGTTACACCTGCCCCTCTCACCGGTTGAGAAACTCAACGATGGTGAAAGGGGAGATGTTGTGCCCTGTCGTAGCCACGAAGTAGAGGCCGGCGTGACGCACATGGACGAAGTGCAGCCCCTCGTGCGCCTGCAGCGGAAACACAAGCAGAGTTATATGGACCCTCTCCCTCACCAGGGGGTGCCCCCCTCTCTCCCACATACTTGCCCAGATGCTCTCCACTTCTGTTATCGTAGCGATGCTTCATCCCCATAGTGATGCCCCCACATTAGTGCAGAGCTGTGGAACCCACCCCTTTACCATAAAGACAGGCGCCTGGTCCCTAGGCACGGCTGTGATCTTCCTATAGAAAGTGTCCGTCAGGTCCATGCTGCTCCCTGCTGCCTCACCACGCACTGGGAGGGGGTTAAAGAGAAATCATCCCATCTGGGCAGTATGGTTGAGAGCTCCCTGCCCCTCTTCTCCTCCCTCCCCCCCCCCTGTAGTGCCCAGTTAGAAAGCCAGACTCGGAGGTGGTGCCCAGTTGGGGTTCCCCCGGGGGCCAGGATGATCTGCGTGGGACACCTGAGGAGCTATGCAAGGGGGCATTCAGGGAAGGGGGAGGCCTAGGGGGCTATGTCAGTGTATTTGGGGAGATGGACATAGAGGGGTCCAGAGCACTAAGCCGGGAAGATTTGGTGTAGGGATGTTAGATGTTTAATAACCATGTAACCACACCAAATCATAGTGGTTACATGATTATTCGATAGTCCCTGGAGCGCAGCCAGTGTTGTTCTGGCCCCACTCCCAGGGAGTTCCCTGCCACTCCATGCTGCTGCCTGTGTCTGTGGGAGGCAGCAAGAGGGCAAGGCGGCTTCACGGAGCCGGCACATGCAGAGAGTCAGCTTAAAAGGCAGCCCCCTGCGCATATCAGCTCTCGTTTCACTTCGGGGTGGGAGGTTCTATGGGATCCAGATCCAAAGAGAGCAAGTGGGGGTAGGGTGTGTAGTTGTTAGGACTTACCGATAAACCCAGGCTTATCAGTTAATCGCTTGCACGACTATATGCTAACATCCCTCATTTGGGGAGCTGGGGGACATGGAGGAGTCCGGGGGTGCTATGATGGGGTATTTGGGGAGCCCACAAGACAGGGGAGGGCAGGATACGGTCCTTGTAGACGAGTCTGTCTCCCTTGGAGGAGAGAATGAAAATCTGTGACAGCATCTCGGAGGCCTGGGGGGGGGGGGGAAAGAGAGCGTGAGTGGGGCCCTGCCCTGAAACCTGGTCCTGCTCCCTGCCCCCGCCCCCTGCCCCGAGACCCCGTCCCCCGTCTGGAAACACCACCCCGAAACCTCGCCCCTGGAAACCCCGGCCCCTTCCCGGAAACCCCGCCCACTGCCCGTCACCCTCCGCCCCTGCCCGGAAACCCCGCTCTAATTTCGAATCCCAGCCCCTGTTACCGGCTCACCCCGCGCCCCCCGCCCACTACCTCCCCCTTCTCCCGAGTTCGCGGCTCCCTTAAAAGGAGGCGGGGCCTGGGGGAATCCCACCGGTTCCGCTCCAACCTGGCTGTTGCGACGGGGCTCCGCTGTCACGAGATGGAGCCGTGAGGGCGGGGCTTACAAGCTCAGCTCGGCCCGAGCGCCGATTCGCGAGTTGGGTGGCTCACGTGGCGCCGGGGCGGGACCAGGTCCTGATTGGCCGGGGCCGAACACGTGGTATGGTTCTGGTTTCGCGCCACTTTTGCTTGCGGCGGCGGCGACAGCGACAGTCGGGAGAAACCTGAGCAGGGGCCCGTGGGGAGCGACCCGCGCTGACTCCGGCGGCGACCTGCGAGTGGCCGGCGCTGACCCGTAGACCCCGTCCACGCCATGGCGCCCAGGGGACTACGCGGCGGAGAAAGGTGGCTACTGCCGCGCGGCCGGGACGGGGGGGGCTGCTCGCGCGCCGGGATGCGGCACCACCCCGGAAGTGACGAAGGGGCGGGGGGTTGGGGCCGGCGCTGGGAGCGGGCGGGGGCAGGGCTGGACTGACACTCTCTCTGTCCCCTCCCCCCCCCCCCAGAGAAGGTGCAGCGTTTCCTGGAGCAGTTCTGCCGCCCCGGCCCGCATGGCAAGGAGTTCCCCTACCGGGACCAGTTGGTGAGACTCAAACTTCCCTCCTCGCCCTGGGGTCGCTATAGTGGAGTGACCCCTAAGTAAAAGCGTACAGGTTCACGCCCTAGACTACACGCATTTCCCTTCCCCTCCCCTACCAGTACATTTTCTAGCAGGCAGGCCAGCAGCCCGGCTCAGTCCTGGCTTGTGCTGGGTCCAGGACCTACCCCTGCTGAGGCTCTGCAAAGTGTATTAGGAGCTGGGTGGGCAGGCAGCCCAGCTCAGTTCCAGCTCGTGCCTACGCTGGGAGCTCACACCTCCTCCTGGACAGGGGTGACTGCCACCCTGCACAATTGCCTTTTTATCAGAGGCAGCAGCATAGAGCGACAGGAAGCCAGTCCGTGAGGGGAGCTGGTTTGTAAACTGGCTCATCTTATGGCCTAGCTCCCACCTGGCACCCCACAATGCTACCGCTGATACAGCAGCAGTGTGGAGTGGCGGGGGGCTTCTCAGGAGTGAGGCTGGAGCACACTGTCTCTGGCCCCACCCCCCAGGGACTATAGAATAGTTGACTAAGCAATAAGAATTCATGAGATTACCCAACTATTCAATTAACTGATATTTAGCATCCCTACTTCCCTCTGCCCGCATGTTCCCCACTTCTGGTGGCTCTGGGCCTCACCCCCAGCCGCTCAACCTGTGCCTGCCCCGCAGGTAGCCCTGGCTCAGCGGGAGCAGGTGGCTCTGTATGTGGAGCTGGATGACCTGGCAGAGGAGGACCCTGAGTTAGTGGATGCTGTGTGCGAGAATGCAAAGCGCTACACCCGCCTCTTCGCCGACGCTGTGCACGACCTGCTACCCCTTCACAGGCAGCGTGAGGTGAGGGAGAGGGGTAGTGAGGGAGAAGGGATACTGGTGGGTGGAAGGATCTTTGGGAGGGTGGCTGAGGCACCTTGACAGGGTCCCTGTTTCCCTACCCCAGGTAGTGCACAAGGATGCCCTGGACGTGTACATTGAGCACCGGCTGATGCTGGAACAGCGCGGCCGCGATACAGCAGAGACACGCAGACCCCAGAACCAGTACCCCCCAGAGCTGCTGCGCCGTTTGTGAGTGCATGTGAGGGGAGGCGTGGGGGTCCTGATATTCCTGGCTCTTTTAAATCTCCCTTCCCCCTGCCCCCAACCAGCCCTCCCCAGGCAGGGAGCTAGGCTTCCCCTCCTCCCTGCCCCCTGCTGTGGCTCTTAACTCGTGGGCCTTCTCTTCTGTCCCAGTGAGCTCTACTTCAAGGCACCGTCAAGCTCCAAGGCCCGCGTGATCCGGGACGTGAAGGCCGACTGCATCGGCAAACTGGTCACCGTGCGCGGCATCGTCACCCGCGTCACCGAGGTCAAGCCCATGATGGTGGTGGCCACTTACAGCTGTGATCAGTGTGGAGCGGAGACCTACCAGCCAGTGAGTGGAAGGGGCTGGGCTGGGCTGTCCTACCAGCTGGCTGTCAGCTCAGGGCTGAACATAAGACCAACCACACTGGGTCAGTCCAAAGGTCCATCTAGACCACTAGCCTGTTTTTTATCAGTGGCCAAAGAGGGTGCTTCAGAGGGAATGAACAGAACAGGTAACCATTCAGTGATGATCCATTCCCAGCTTCTGGCACACAAGCTAGGAACACCATTCCTGCCTGATAGCCATCGATGGACCTGTTCTCCATGAATTTATCTAGCTATTGTTTGAACCCTGTTATAGTGTTGGACATAACCTCTGGCAAAGAGGTCCACAGGTTGACTGACTTTGTGTTGTGTGAGGAAATATTTCCTTTGGATTGTTTTAAACCTGCTGCCTATGAATTTAATTTGATGAATGGCTGAGTTGTTGTTACCAGTCACAGGACTATGCCCCCTTGTTGTGCCGGGGACCCCATTAATGTGACAGACCCCCTAGGTGTTTCTTGAGCCAGCCACATGGACTTACTGCTAGTCCCACCCTGTGCTCCAGTCAGCCAGTGAAACAGGTTTACACCTGGGAGAGGCTTGTCCCGCCCTGCAGGAGCCTGTTCACCACAGCACCCAGGCAGTCAACACAGCCTGGGAAGTCGGGGGGTGGGTGGGACATGCCCCTCCTGCCCTGGCAGAGCCAGCCCTAGTGCGGGGGCTGGAGCAGTGAGATCCCGCTTAGTTGGTTAACCACTTAAACATTAGGTTAACCTAATGTTTAACCAGTTAACTGATTAGCTGGGATTTTAGATCCCTACCTCGCGCTTTCTCGGCCTGTGTTCTGTAGCTGGGGTCTCTGCTTGCTTCCCTGCCGAGGGGTGATGAGACCTCTAGTCACTCGACTGCACCTTGTCTTGCTGGCCCCCTGGTGGGTTGAGGTCTATTTCATCCAGCTCCTTCAGCACCCATGTCAGTTACTCGGTCCTCAGAACACATTTGTTGCCCTTCCTTTACTGGGCAGCTAGGAAACACAGAGGAAAACAGACATGTTGAGATATCAGCAAATGACGAACGTCCCTACTTTGTCATGCCCCCAGCTGGGCATGGGGGAGCAGCTGAGTTCCCTGGTTAGGTGTGGTGGAGAGAGGTGGCCGGTTGATTCAGATCCTCTTCCCACGCCTGCAGATCCAGGCCCCAACCTTCATGCCACTGATCATGTGCCCGAGCCAGGAGTGCCAGACCAACCGCTCCGGGGGGCGTCTCTACCTGCAGAGCCGTGGCTCCAAGTTCATCAAGTTCCAGGAGCTAAAGATGCAGGAGCATGTGAGTGGGGGGCAAACGGGAGGAATGAGTTTGGGGATCCCAAAGACCGATCTGGGTGCTTCTGATGACAGCCCCCCATTTGGTTATGAGGTTGTCACAGACTTGTAGGTCACACCCAAACTTGGCCTGTATAGTCCCTGGGGGAACCCCTCCAGTGCAATAGACCCTTCTTGGGAATCCACTTTCCTTGGGAGTTAAGCTGCTCTGTCTCCTGGGACCTAGGGTTGTGGCATGCTGACAGGTCTCCTGCTTTTTCATTGATAACTGTTTGGCTGCATGCGTTAGTGCATTTGCTCCCTCTGTTTACTGTATAGATAACACACAATTAGTCAAGCAGCAGACTGATTGCCCCCAAAGACCACAAAATCAGATAAGGATCCAAGGTGCCTGGCCAGGTTTGTTGTAGATGAGGCACGGTCCTAGCTTCCCGGGATCAAAGAGCCTGCAGTGAGGCTAACACATGTATGCCCATTATTATAGTGGATCAGCTCAGTGCCGGGGATGAGACACTGCTCCCTAGGTCAGACAAAGACAATTCTTTGGGGTTCTCTTTTATATGCAGGTACAAACAAATTCTACTTCACTCCTGATGGATCAGGTTGCCATCTCCTGTAGCTTAGCTACCACCCTTTACCTCATTTAATTACTATCTGTTATGCTGGTGGTCCTGAGTGAGTCAGTATTCCTGTTGTTTGTGGGGAGGGGGCTGGTACCGAGATGTTTCTTAACAAGGTGTTCTGTTGTGACCCCACTTGAACGTGCTTAGAGCTTTTGCCTAGTAGTGTTTTGCAGTATCAGCTCTGTTCTTGTTAACTTCTACGAGCAAGGCCTGCCTCTTGCTCGCAGCTTGTCGTCACTTTATATTAGCAAAGTCTTAACGGTTGTGTCTGGGCCTTAGGCCTCACACCTGGCCTGTGATATGAGGGCCTGAAACAAACCCACATCTTAGATTCTGGGTGAGGGAACTGCTCCAGTCTGTCCGGGGCAGCCTCCAGCCCTACTGGGACCTCACCTCTCTGAGCCCCCAGCATTTCTCTGGACCCCAGGACCTCCACTCGCAGGGGGACTAGTGCAGCCCTGTTCTCAGACTGGAGCGACTCTCCGCCAGCGTGTCACAGGAGGGTTCATTGAGCACTGAACCCAGCACAGGAACTCTCAGGCCTGTAGGCCTGGCCCCCCTCAGCCCAGCACGTCTGAGTCTCCCCTGCAGCCAGGTGGACTCTGCCTGTTCCCCCTGCCCAGTCCAGCAGCTCCCTCCTTCCAGCCCAGCCCCCCAAATCTCTCTCCAGCAGCCCCTTCCCTCGCCTTGGTCTTCTGCCCAGGTAACCAGGGTTGCCTGGCCCCCCCCCTTTCCTCGCCTGCCCTCTCCTCCATCCTTTGTCCCCCTGGCTGGGACCAGCTGTGTAGGTCACTGGGGTCCTCTCCCCACAGCCCATTGGTCTCCCACTGGCCCTGGCCCAGCTGTGCCAGCCAAGCTGGGTCTCCCAGTCACCAGTCGCTGGGGTCTCCAGTTCTGTGCTGGTCCAGGGAACAACAAACTCTCCTTCTCTCACTTCTTTCCCCCCCCCCCATTAAACCAGTAATAGTCAGGGACACTGAGTGCTTCCACCTCCCCGCATGCAACCCCACTGAAACCACCATCAACCCACCACTTCATCACAGGGGCTTTCTGCTAGAGCGGGGGCTGGTCCCGAGGGGTGGCTAGATCAGGGCCAATGTGTGTCTTCCTCATACAGAGTGACCAGGTGCCTGTGGGGCACCTCCCCCGCTCCATCAGCGTGACTGTGCATGGCGAGAACACGCGGCTGGCTCAGCCTGGCGACCATGTCAGCATCACTGGTGTCTTCCTGCCCCTGCTGAGAACCGGCTTCCGGCAGATGGCCCAGGTGAGGGGGGTGGGGTTGATGGAGGTGGTGGTGGGGCTTGGTGGGCAGGGCCCATGGAGTGACACCCCTGTTGCCTCTAGGGGCTGCTCTCTGAGACCTACCTGGAGGCACATCACATTGCGAAAATGAACAAGAGCGAGGAGGACGAGCTGGGGGCAGAGGAGCTGACAGAGGATGAGCTGCGCCAAATCACAGGTGATTCCCTCCATTTTCTCCCCCCCCCGACCTGCCTCATCTGCTCCCACCCCAGCCATCCTGGGGCAGCTGAGACACACACACCCCCCTTCCCGTGGCCTGCGGTGGCCAGCCAAATGCAGGGCAGCTGGGTATCACTGAGGTGTGGGGGAGGCCCTGCACCCTCATCCGCAACTCTCGGCTGGCAGCTAGAAGAGGTTTATTAGTTGACAGGGACACCGCGTAGCACAGACTTGTCAGTACAGGAACCAGAAGCGGCCAGCACCATCCATCCTGGGGAGAGGGGCCTCAGAGCTACAGCCGTGCCCCGACCCTCCAGCCAGGGCCCCAGCCAGACTCCTCCTCTGTGCTCACTGGCAAATGGTGTCATGTGGTCAAACCCTGCTCTGTGGCTCAGATCACAAAGCGCTTGTGCCACAATATACCTGCAGGAGGCTGAGGGAGCTTCTCTGAATGGAAGTCACACCCAAAGTTCCCATCTTGAGAAACTGAGGCACTCACACGGGGTTACTATAGAACAGTAGAAATCAGATGCGACATAACAAGGGGAATAAAATCCCCACTTCATCGCACTGGGACTCCCCCCATAGCCCTCCTCCACCCCAGCCCTGCAGCACCTCCTACCAACCCTCCAGGCATGCTAATTGCAGAGCAGCTGATAAGAGTGGTACCTTGGTCCCCGGTGACCTCCCCTGTCCACCCTGCCAGCCGGCTCACCCCCTCACTGAGCCCCGGTGAGTGTGGGATGGAGTCAGGGCTACGTTCAGGCTCCGCAGCCCCACTGATACCCCTCCATCCCTCCTGCTACAGAGGAGGATTTCTACGAGAAACTGGCTGCCTCCATCGCCCCTGAGATTTATGGGCACGAGGACGTGAAGAAGGCCCTGCTGCTGCTGTTGGTGGGTGGTGTGGACCGTAACCCCCGTGGCATGAAGATTCGTGGTGAGTTGGGGAGAGGCTGGAGTGGTACGGGGTGGGGGTCAGGCTTGGGGGAGGTCTCTGATGCTGATCTGTCTGCTTCCAAGGAACATTAACATCTGCTTGATGGGAGACCCCGGCGTGGCCAAGTCCCAGTTGCTTTCTTATATTGATCGCCTGGCACCCCGTAGTGAGTAGCACCTTCTGTGGGGCCTAGCATGTGCGTCCTCCAGGGGCGGTCTGGTAACAGGGAGGGTAAGAGTAGGTGGGTCCCCATCTCCTCCTGGGTTACTATCCCATATAGTGCCATGTGCCCCCTTTCCCCCCAGGCTTAGGGTATCCCCCTGACTACCCTTCTCCTACCCTGGTCAGTACCCTACTGCCTGCCCCTCCCGATGGGGCACCCTTCTTCCCCCTTGCTGGTCTGGGCACCCTCCTGACAGCCCCTCCTTGCAGGCCAGTACACCACGGGCCGGGGCTCGTCGGGCGTGGGGCTGACCGCAGCCGTGCTGCGGGACCCAGTGACTGGCGAGCTGGCCCTGGAGGGCGGGGCACTGGTCCTGGCCGACCAGGGCGTGTGCTGCATTGACGAATTCGACAAGATGCTGGAGAGTGACCGTACAGCCATTCACGAGGTGATGGAGCAGCAGAGCATCTCCATTGCCAAGGCGGGCGTGCTGGCGACCCTCAACGCCCGCTGCGCCATCCTGGCTGCTGCCAACCCTGCCTATGGGCGCTACAACCCTCGCCGCAGTCTGGAGCAGAATGTGCAGCTCCCGGCTGCCCTGCTCTCCCGCTTTGACCTGCTCTGGCTCATCCAGGACCGGCCCGACCGGGACAACGACCTGCGGTGAGAACTGGATGGGTGCTGGGCAGGGATGGGGGTGGGCCCCAGGCAGCAGCACTAATGCCTCTCACCCCTGCAGCCTAGCCCAGCACATCACCTACGTGCACCAGCACAGCCGCCAGCCACCCTGCGCCTTCCAGCAGCTGGACATGAAGCTCATGAGGTAAGCGCTCGCCTGGCCTAGGGACAGAAGGGGCGGCTGGGAGCCCACATACCTGGGAAGAGAATAGTGGTTGGTGGGTTAGAGAAGGGGGCTGGGAGCCAGGACTCCTGGGTTCTCTCCTTGGCTCTGGCAAGGGGCTGGGAGCCATGTTTGCCCCAAGTATCCTGCCTGGGGGACAGATTCCCCCCCCCCACATATGACTCCCCTCCGCCAGGCGCTACATCAACATGTGCAAGCGGAAGCAGCCAGCTGTGCCAGAGGCGCTGGCCGATTACATCACAGCTGCCTATGTGGAGATGCGCAAGGAGGCCTGGGCCAGCAAGGACACTACCTACACGTCAGCCCGCACGCTGCTGGGCATCCTGCGCCTGGCTAGTGCCCTGGTGAGCACCTGCCTGGCTGGGGGCGGGCAGGGGGCTGCAAGGCTAAAGTGCTCACAGTACAGGTAGCTGGCATCTGGGTGCTGCTTGTGGGGCTGGGCCTTCTGGCTGCGGGCGGGGGCAGAGTGGGCAGTGTAATGGGGCTGGCCCAAGCAGGAACCGCTCTGCCTGTCGCTAGCCAGGCCTGGAGGCTGCCAAGTGCTGTTCGCTTAGGTTCCATGTGCAGTCGTCTGCTGCCAAGTTAGCGCTTCCTGAGCCCTGTGGTGGGGACACCTGGCCCCTCGTGGTAGATCCAGGCCCACAGGCTGCTGTATGGTTTGTCCCATAGCAGGGCAGTGGAGATGCAGCCTCGTCAGGCTGAGTGATGGGGGGGCAGGAGGCAGTGTTGTATGGGCTGGTGCAGCAGACAGGGTCACAAGGTGTTGCTAGTGCCTGTTTGATGGGTCAGGCATCAGGGAGGGGCAGTCCCTGGCTCAGGGGCGCAGCTGGTGCCTTGCCCTGACCCTCCCCTGCTGGCCCCTGCAGGCCCGGCTGCGGCTGGTGGACATGGTAGAGAAGGAGGATGTGAACGAGGCCATGCGGCTCATGGAGATGTCTAAGGACTCACTACTGGGCGACAGGGGCCAGCAAGCCAGGTGAGGCGGGGGGCCTGGACCTTGGGCCCCACAAGCTGGCAGGGCAGGGCTCCTCACATGGCCCGGGTTCCTGCTGGTGGGCAGGTGCTTTGGGATGTGGGGCATGTTCCTGTGGTTCCCCCTGCCCCAAGACAGCAGTGTGGGGTACCTCGCAGCATGGGGGCAGTTCCCAGGGGCTGGCCTAGGGCCTGTTGGCAGGATGGGATGGGAGCATCATGTTGGGGGAGCACTTCTTGTGACTGACATGGGCTATGGGCACGATCAATGGATATGGAAGTACCAGGTTCTGGCATGGTGTTGGGGGGGCTTCCCTGAGGGCAGTGTGGGCTTGCGGCAGCACTGATCTTTCTCCCCACCCCTCCAGGACTCAGCGGCCTGCTGACCTGATCTTTGCGGCGGTGCGGGAGCTGGCAGGCGGGGCAGGCAGGCATGCGGTGCCCTATGCTGAGGCGGAACAGCGCTGCATCTCCAGGGGCTTCACTCCTGCCCAGTTCCAGGCTGCGCTGGACGAGTATGAGGAGCTCAATGTCTGGCAGGTGAACCAGGCCCGCACCCGCATCACCTTTATCTGAACTGGCAGTGCAGGGTGCTCGGCCTGGCCAGCTGCATCCCTGGCAAGGCACACAACCCTCAGGCATAGTTCTGGGCCACAGCTCGCCCAGGGCCCTCCTGTCTGTGCAACATGTTGAGCTTTTACCTTGCCAATAAAGTGGTTTGTGTTACAGTGTAGCTGTGATGGAGAGGAGGGGCAGGCAGGGCAGGGGCCTCTCTCTGCTATCTCTCCCCCGTCCCTGGGGACACCAGGGCCCTGTGAGCTCCACTGGGAGAGGCTGCAAACCCAATGGGCCCTGCTCTGCTGCCCCGTCACCCATCTCCCCGCTAGTGGCTGAGCCCAGCCCTTCTGCATGGTGGAGCCTTAGGCACACAGCACTCTGTGTTGCCAAAGGGTGGGCAGACAGCAGGCCTTGTACCCCCATCCAGTCAAATGTGACTCCTGGGCCCAATTGCGGTGGTCCCCAAAAAGAACCCTTCCTTGGGTGTGACCTCCTTCTTGAGGACCACACGCTCAAGTTAAGCTGCAGGTTCCTCTACCCCCCGGGATTGCACCTCGCTGGCCTTCAGTGCACCTGGCTCTTACTTGTCCCTCTTTGTTCTACTCCGCCCTAGTCATTTACTGCCTGATGCTCTGTCTATGGGGTGCAGTGCATCCCCCTGCTGCCACCTGGCACTGAGGCGTAGGGAGTCACCATCTGCAGCCAGATGTGACTCTCAGCTGGCAGCTAGAAGAGGTGGTTTATGAGGCAGCAGGGCCACAGTGTGGAGCAGACTTGTCAGCACACAAACCAGAAGCAGCCAGCACCATCCAGCCTGGGGAGAGGGGGCTCAAAGCCAAGGGCTCTGCCCCCTATCTCTGTACCTCAAGCTAACTGAGTCTGACTCAGCCCCCACCTACCAGGCTCGACCCTAAGAATCTCCTCTGCCTTTTGTTTCCCTTGGCAAAAGGTAGCGCCTGGCCACACGCCCTACTGGGCTTGGACAGGCTGGAGCTAGGTTAGCTTCCCCCATCTAGGCATTGGTGCAGTGTCCCAGCAACGGGGTTATGATCGAACAGTAGAACTCCCATGCAACACAACAGAGCAAAGTGACTGCAAGTCCTCGCTGTCCTAGCCATGCATGGAGGGGGTTTGTTTGCAGAGAGAGATAGTGATGTGAGGAAATTGCTCCCTTCAGAGGGGCCTAGAGCTGAGCAACCAACTGGTGGTCTGGGCTGTAGGATATGCCCCTGGGGCTAAGTGTGGGGTGTGGGCATAGGCATCTCACTTCTTCCTTCTGCCTCTGGGCTCAGCTCAGAGCAAAAGTGGCGAGGAGTCCTGTGGCACCTTATAGACTAACCGAAGTGTTGGAGCATAAGCTTTTGTGGGCAAAGACCCACTTCATCAGACTAGCTAACAATGTTAGGAATCACTAGGAAAGGGACAGATAAGACAATATTATAATGCCCCTGTTTAAATCCATGGTACACCTGCACCATCTCAAAAAGATACATTAGAATTGGAAAGTACATAGAAGGGTGACAAATGATCAGGGGGATGGAACAGCTTCCATATGAGAGAGTAAATAACTGGAACTGTTAATTTAGAAGACACGACTAAGGGGGGATATCATTGGGAGTCTGTTACTGTCTTGCTCTCCCTTTTCTCATGGCATCGCAGGACTCTAAACTTGTTTGTGGAGAACTATGCAGGGTGATACTACTGCACAGGAACCAGAAGCAGCCCATACAATCTGTCTTGGAGCGAGTGGGCTCAGCCAATGGTGCTGATCCCCATCCCTGCATCCCAAGCCAACTGAGACTGACACAGCCCCAACCTAACAGCCTGACCCCACGCCTTCCTCTGCCTTTTGTTCCCCTGGCTGCACCCCCTCCTTGGCTCAGATGTGCTGTGGTAACAGGAGAGGACTGGTAACTGCTAATTTAGACCCTTTAGGCCCTGTGTATCATTAGGAGTCTGTTACTTTGCATTGCTCACCCCTGAATTTCATATTGGTTTTGTGAGATCCCTTTGTAGCTCATTGCAGGCAGCTTTGGAGAGAACCCTCCTGCATGATTTTTGTATCTTCCCCACATTTTGCCAGCTCACCATTTGCCCAGTGTTCTGGATCACTGACTAGGACTGGTCCCAGTACAGACCTGGGGGAATCACCACTAGTTACCTCTCACCAGTCTGAGAATGGACCATTTATTCCTCCCCTGGTCTTTCTAGCTTTTAACCAGTCAATCACAGTTAACTCAAATTAATCATGACTTAAAAAAAACAGTCACACTTTTTCTACATTTTCATTATTGATTTCAATTACAACACAGAATATAAAGTGCACAATGCTTGCTTAATTCTTTTTACAAATATTTGCACTGTAAAAATAAAAGATAGTATTTTTCAGTTCACCCCCTACAATCACTGTAGAGCCATCTCTTTACTATGAAAGTGCAACTTACATATGTAGATTTTTTTTTTTTTTTTTTTTTTATTATAGCTGTGCTCAAACCCAAAATGTGAAATTGTAGAGCCTGGAAGTCCATGCAGCCCTAATTCTTGGTCAGCCAGTCGTTCAGACAAAGATGCTTGTTTGCACTGACAGGAGATAACACTGCCTGCTTATTTACAAAGTTGCCTGGAGGTGCAAGAGGCATTCACTTGGCCCTGTAGTAGTCAGTGTTGCAAGGTATTTGTGCCAAATATGCTAAACATTCATGTGCCCCTTCATGCTTCAGCCACCACTCCAGAAGACATGCGTCCATGCTGACAACACTTGTTAAAATACTGTGTTAATTACATTTGTGATTGAACTCCTTGGGGGAGAATTGTGTATCTCCTGCTCTGCTTTACTTGCATCCTGCCAGATATTTCACGTGGTAGCTGATGCCCCAGCATGTTTGTTTTAAGAACACTTTCACAGCAAATTTGACAAAACACAGCAGCGCTTTCTAAAAATAGATGCAGCACTGGCTGGAGCCTCTGTAACATTCAAATGCTGTGGTGTGGCACATGCTTTCAGAAAGCTTCAAAGAGCAACATGGAAACTATAGAACCTGAATCACCAATGGGAAGAATCAACCAGCTACTGGTAGCATCTGATGATGAAAATGAATGTGCATTCTGTGCTGCTGTGGCTCATTATGGAGCTGAACCCTCATCAGAAGGAATGCATGTTCTCTGGACTGGTGGCCTAGGCATGAAGGAGCATGTGAATCTCTAGTGCATCCAACACAAATATCTTGTGATATCACCTACGACAGTGCCATGCAAAAGCCTGTTCTCACTTTTAGGTGACGTAGTAAACAAGAGGCTGGCACTATTGTCATCTCCTGCAATTTGTAACTCAAACCTGTTTGAGCAATTGGCTGACTAAGAAATAGGACTGAATGGACTTGCAGGTTTGAAAGTTTTACACTGTTTCTGAGTGCAGGCTTTTTTGTTTACCATTTTACATTTGTACAGGATTTTTGTTTTCTACAGTGCAAATACTTGTAATCTAAAATAAATACACAGTGAGCCCTCTACACATTTTATGCTGTGCTGGAATTGGGTGTATCTGAAAAGGTCAAAAACCTCCAGAAGAAATGGAAGTCTGTTATTAACAGCAAAATTAATGATGTTTTTTTAACTGGGTGATGATTGCTGATCCCTGAGTGGACTTTCCCTCTCATCCTACACCAGCTGCCTTTGCCTGAGCGCTGGGGTGAGAGATTATGACACAAGCTGACAGTCTGCATTCATTACATCACCCTTGTTCATGTGGCTGTCAATCCCCTCAAATAACTGGAACAGGGTCCCTAGCTCTGAGTTAGGTTCCTCTCTGTCTGGCAATGCTGGGCATGGTGCTAATTGCAGCCATGGGGCCTGGTACTAAAGTGAGACTAAAATCTGGCGGCATCGAGCTCCCTTTAGCCCATGAGGCCGAGGCTGGGTTCAATAAGTGATGACACACCAGAGCGCTCAGGGCGAAGTCTAAGTCTAGCACAACATGTAGCTGCTGCCAGTGGGCCAGTTGGATGCAGCAATTTGATCCAGTGGGCCAGCGACAGGGCCATGAGACCTGCTCCCCTCCTGCCTACAGCTAGATGAGCTACTGCAGGGGGCAGCCCCTTCCTCTGGAAGGCAGTCCCCTCCCCTCGCTGAGACGAGGACCCTTGGCGGACTGGCTGGGGGAGTGAGCTCCCAGCTGAGGACCAGCTGCAGTGGGATGGGTGGGGCAGGGGAACCTCAGCCCAGAGCCAGAGAACAGCTGAGAGAGCCTGGCCCCTGTGCAGGGCAGCCCCAGAGGCGGGGGAAGAAGCTGCCACAGGGGCTGCTCTCACTCAGCAGAGGACAATGGGGGAGGGTGTTTGGGGAGACCCATGGGCTGGGGGAGGCAGCATGGCTGTGGTGACCCCCCCCACCACCAGAGGAGCAATGAGCAGTCAGGTGCCAATTGCTCCAACAGAGTTTATTGGAGGGGAGAAGAGTGAGGGGGGCTGGGCCCAGTTTGAGCCTTCCCCCGGGGCAGAGGAGGGGAGAGAGGCAGCATGGGGTGGCTGTGAAAGGGAGGGCAGGGGAGTGGTGCCAGGAGAGTGGGAGCAGGGGGCCGTGCCCAGCCCTGGGCAGCTCAGAAGAAGAGCCCGCGCATGCGGCGCCCAATGCCCTGCCGGTCGTACAGGATGTTGAACTTGTTGACAAACTGGTTCATGGTGTTGCAGGTCTTGGTGATGGTGCCTAGATAGGCCATGAGCCCCACGTCGTTGCATTGCTGGGGGGGAAGGGAGGCAGTCACATGCAAGCTGCCCCTCCCAACCCCCAGTACTGGAAAGACAGCTTCCCACCCTCAAGCTCCACCCACTCCAAAACCCCTAGTCCCTGCTAGGAGTCCTGGCTCCCAGCTCCTCCTGCTCTGACCCACCAGCCTCCACTGCCCTCCCTGCCTGCCCTGGCCCAGCTGCTCCCAGACACCACCACCACCACCATGCCCCAACCTCCCTCCCACTCACATCATAGAAGTCGGTCT
This sequence comes from Rafetus swinhoei, assembly GCA_019425775.1. Classification (NCBI taxonomy): domain Eukaryota; kingdom Metazoa; phylum Chordata; order Testudines; family Trionychidae; genus Rafetus; species Rafetus swinhoei. The sequence goes on along the minus strand of CM033448.1, from coordinate 9,103,462 downwards.
TGAACTTGTGGGTGCTGAGCACGGGCAGGCAGTGGCATAGGGCACAGGCCTCGCGCAGGATCTCGTGGTTGAAGGGCACCTCACCTGGGGGTCAGGGCAGCCAGTTACAGGGGGCACCAATGCACACCAGGCAGAAGAGTGGGAGGCTGGTCCCCATGCACTCAACTGGGGTCAGAGCTCAGGGGAAAGTGTGGCTCATGGCCCATGCGCCCAACAGGGGTCAGAGTTAAGAGGAAAACGTGGCCCAGGGACCCCTGCACCTGGCTGGGGTCAGAGCTAAAGGGGCCCTTAGCAAGGGAGAGTGAGGGTTCAGGGAGACACAGGGGGCAGGGTGCACAGTACAGGCCCTAACCTGCTTCTGAGGCCTTGACGTACTCCAGGATGAGGCGGACGCGACTGTGCAGCATCTTGATGGCGCTGTGCTGGGCGATGAGGTGCTCGGCCACTAGGCACACGGCAGAGTCAGGAGGCTCTTCCCCTGTTGGCCCCACCCCCAGGCTGCTGCCCCCATGGACACTGCCCCTCCTCCTGGTTGGTCCCCCCTGCATGCTTTCCCGGCCGTGTGGGCTCCATCTGCAGTTCTGGGGGGCTCCCACATTCCATGGGCTCACCCAGGCATTGCTCCCACCACCACATGCCCTGCCCACGCCACAGGCATTGTCTCCTCTCACCCTGTCCCTGCATGCCCCGTCCACCCCCCAGCATTCCCTGCAGGCACCCCTCCCACTGTGCACACTCACCTGTGGAGTTCTCCCCACTGCCAGTTGCCGTCATTCGGGCCACATGGTCAACCCCGATGCGCTCCGCCTCCTCCGTGGCCAGCGTGTAGGGCAGCTCTGCAAACAGCATGGTGGCCTGGGGGCGAGGGGGCATCAGAGGCTGGGATGGCTCCTTGGCCCAGCTGGGAACCACAGGACCAGTGTTCCCAGTAAGCTGGGTGCTTCGGCGGCCAACCAGGAGATTCCAATGCTGCCCAGCTGATTGCTGGCTGTTGGCGCCTTGCTAATGTGCATTTCTACTGGTGAGGTACATCCACACATGCTGGGGGTGGGGGAACCTTACCTCTCCATTGATGATGTCGATCACTGACTCGAACACACTGACCGGCAGCTGGGGACAGAGAGCAAGAAACAGCCTAAGATGTGACCCCAGCTACCCTCAGCCAGATAAGGCAGAGCAGGGGACTGTTCCTACACGGATCCTTTGTCCAGCGCTGAGATGCAGCCACCTGTAGAGCGTGGTGGCCAGTTACAAGGACCCCTCGCCCTTGTGCATATGGCTGTGGGATGGTGTGCATGGGCTACTGAGCTGTGGTTTGAGACACCAAGTGAAGAGGAATTCCACGCAAAGCCGGAGCTGCAGGGAAGCCAGCCATCCTGGAGCCAGACTTAGCTCCCTGGGGCAGGCGGGTGGCTTGTTTCTCCTCCCCTGCTGCCAGGCCCATGCAGCCCCCCTCTGGATCGGGCTCTTATAGGGGTACTCACATCCGTGTGCTTGGTCATGGGGTTCAGCTTGAGAAACAGGGGGCTCTCGATGATCTCACACACCTAGGCAGGGAGAGACCACCATCACCAAGGAGCCAGCATCAGTCCCCTCAACCACCCCAGACCACCAAAGACCCCCCCCCCCAGCACAAGAGGCCCCCCTGCCACAGAGGAACTTGGAAATAGCAGCTCCTGCTACTGCCTAGTGCAGTGGTCTCCAACCTTTTTAAGCATGAGATCACTTTTTTAAATTTAAGTGCAATTGAGGATCTACCTCAATCCAAATACCCTTGCCCCTCCTTCCCAGCCCTTGTCTGAGGCCCATCCCCTGCTCACTCCATCCTCCCACACTCCCCCCACCCACCCTCACTTTTACCAGGCTCGGACAGAGGGCTGGAGTGCCTGGGAAGGGGATGCAGACACAGACTTTGATCTTGGGCTAAAGGATTTGGAGTGTGGGAGGGATTTCTGAGCTGAGCATGGGGCAGGGAGTTGAGGTGCAGGAGGGTTCAGGCTCTGAGAGGTAGTGTGAGTGCAGGGAGACTCAGGACTAGGACAGAGGTTTGGGGTGCAGGAAAGGTTCAGGGCTGGGGTTCAGAATGTGGGCTCCAGTTGGGCACCGCTTACCACAGGTGGCTTCTGGGTGGTGGTGCAGTGGGGCTAAGGCAGGCTCACCCCTTCTCTGGCCCTGCACCACTCCCAAAAGCAGCGAACAAATTCTCTCTATCCCTGCCCTCCACCACTCTGTGGAGATGGGTTACAGGGTAGGGAGAGAGGCACTCTGATATCAGCGCCCCCTCCTCTTCTTCCTGTGCCTGGCACAACAAGCAAGAGCTCCCAGGGGGGTGAGGGGCAGCTCCAAGGCAGAGGGTAGGAGCAACACGGCAGCGCTGAGAGGGGTAGATGAAGTGCCCAGCACTTGACAGCCTCCTAGCCAAACCAGTCAGGATCAGCTGTCAAAGGCTCTAGTGGTTGTGGGAGAGGGGAGGGGCTGGAAGCTAGGACTCCTGGGTTCTTTCCCCAGCTCTGGGAGAGGAGTGGAGGCTGGTGGGTAAGAGCAGGGGTCTGGGAGCCAGATGAGGGGGCTGACCTGTTTGTGGACGTGGATGTCAGACTGGTCCGGGGGGCCGCCTGTTGTGTACCAGCCCAGAAATTCCAGATCCTTGAAAACCTGTTTGACTGTGGGGTGGGGAAAGAGAGGAAGCAGGATCAGCAGATGGGCAGGGCAGCATGGAACCAGACCTATCCCCAGACTGGAAATGAGCCCTGGAAGAGTTGAAAAGGCTAATTCCAGCCTGGCTGGGATCCCCCCCTTGTACCAACCCACACTGCTCAGGTTTTAGCTCCTGTTCTGCCCTAAGCCACAGCCTACCAGCACCAGTGCTGTCTCCCACATGCCTGTCCCCTTTGACCCCATGATGGCACTTCTGCACCTCACCTAACCAGAGCGCCAGCTGGGCAGGGGAAGGAGGGAACCACTTCTCCAAGCCCTGAAGCAGCAGGATGGCTCCCTCCTGCCCCTTGCACACCCTTTGTAAAATGGGGACCCAGAATAGATTACCACGAGGGGTCAAATTCCCCTTCCTGTGGGGGGGCTGCTTACCATGCCTCTGTGCATATGTCATTGTGCTGCAGCATGCGGTGAGCTGTCCATCACCAGAGGCCCCTCTACCCTTTCCAGAGTCTCTGTTTTTCAGGGGCAGTCCCCCGCCCCAGGGCTTTGGTCCCAGCTCGGGCACTTGGTAGCAGGCTGGACTGTGAGGCGTTTTCTTTGCTGCTCACTGCTGCCTAGCCCTAGCAGTTACACCACAGAATGGCATCACTGACAGGCTTCCCCCAGTGATAACTGCAGTGAGTAGTGTCGAGATGGGTCCCTGCCAGCCTCCCGTCTGCCGCACACTCACACTGCTCCTCCTTGGTGTAGTAATACTCCTTGTCGATGAGAGTGCTCTCCTCTGCCGCGTGGGACAGCAGCTCAAAGGAATTCATCACCTCGATGTTCCGGCCCTCCTGCCGCCCAATCAGTGCCCCAATCACTGACAGAGAGAAGCTGTGTTATGGGCCCGGGGGGGCTGACTGAGGACCTCTTAAGTCAGGACCCCCACAGGGCTGGCACTCCTACCCCATCAAGGACTCATTGCTTCCTGAGCTGCTTCCTCCTTCCCTGGCTCAGTAGGGAGCCTGGGGGGCCCTGGTGGGGGGGCAGATTTGCTCTAATCCCTGGCATGGCATGAAGGCAGAGGCATGCAGGCAGGGTCGGCTGCTTGAGGAAAGGAGCAGGAGAAGCTGGGACAGGATTCTGCCAGGCGTCAGACCAGGAACAGGTACCATGCTAGCCACGCAGGACCCAGCTGGTATCATGACGTGGGGATTGTGGAAGTTTTATTCGCTTTATGATGTTGCATGTAGGTTCTACTGTCCTATAATAACCCTGTGTGTGTGCCTCAGTTTCCCTGGGCACTCTACTAATACTTAGATGAGGATGGGAATTTGGGTGTGACAGCCTCCCCCACGTACAAATGGCTGATGCCTTCTGCAACCTGAACCCAGGAGAGGGGGTGTCACCAGGTGACACCTTTTGCCTGGGAAGAGGACAAAGGCCAGAGGAGGGGCCTGGCTGGGGGGCTTGGGACCAGGAGCTGGGAATGGCTTGCAGGGCTCCCCACTCTCCCCAGATGGATTGTGCTGGCTGCTTCTAGTTTCTGGGTTAAGAAGTCTGTTCTACACTGCATCCCTGTCGACTATTAAACTTTCTGTCCTACCTGCTGGCTGAGAGTCATTTCTGGTTGAGGATGGGCATGGGGGTGACTGCCCCATATCTTTCAGTGACACTGGGGATTGGGCGCATGGCTGCCTGAGCTGGTGAGGGGGAGGGGAGCCACTGTACTGGCAGCTGCCTGAGTGGGGGAAGGGCTGATACCTTGCACAGGGTGGGGGGCTGCCTGGGCAGGGACGGGGTTGGTACCTTGCACAGGGCGTCCCTCCTGTGAGCGCATGCGGATCCAGTGGTCAGAGATGTTGAGGATCACGAGCGGGTGCAGGGCCACAGAGACGCTGCCCGTCACACCTGACGCCATCACGGTGGGGAGCACTGGGGGGAGAGGCACGGTCAGTGGGGTGAGGGGGACAGGCGGGAATCATAGAATCCCAGGGGTGGAAGAGACCTCAGGAGGCATGGAGTCCAGCCCCCTACCCAAAGCAGGACCCACCCCTGGGCTTTGGGAAGAGATGGAGGAAGGGGATAGGTGGGCTAATGGTGAAGTGGCGGAGCTCCAAAGGGAAGGGGGCGTGGCCAAGCAGAAGGAGCTGAGCCAACGGCAGAGTATGAGTGGGGAAGGGGCGGAGCTTCTGGAAGAAGGGGGAACAGTAGAGGCGGGGCTTTGGGGTGGGAGGGGCGTGGCCTGAGAATGGGGCGGGGATAACTGCAGAATGGGCGGTGCCAGAGTCTAAGGGAAGGGGGGCCGAGCCAGCGGTGAAGAGGGCGGAGTCCTGAGGAGGAGCAGCGCGAGCGATAACGGGAGGAGTCTAGGGTTGAAGGCGCGAGGCCCCGGCCCCTCCGCACCTGCCGCGTCCACCTCCATCCCGCCGGCCCCGTTGCTGCCGGCGCAGGAGGCTCCGGCCGCCGCCATCTCGGCTCCGTATGTCCCGACCCGGCCCCCGTACGCAGCTCCCCGCTCCACGCATGCGCTCCCATCCCCGCACTCGGGGGGGCGGAGCCAGGTGCCCTCAGCGCATGCGCAGCAGGAACCGGCCGGGCTCCCTGCCCCAGATGCGCATGCGCAGGAGGGGCTGTTGCGTCACCCCGGACTCCTGCGTTCTCTGCGCGGTTGCGTGGGGTAGGGCTGGGACCAGCCCCCGGGCTTCCCGCCTGGCGTCTGGGCTAATTAGCCTCGTGCTCTCACGCATTTGTGACACACTCGTGTGAACGCACCCCCCGCACGTGCGCCCCATCGTCGCCGACACTCCTCCGCACGCGCACTGCAGTGCCGCACCCCATGTCCAGGTCCGCGCCGCTCGCCCCCCCAGGTGGCGTTCTCACCCCGCCCCCGCCGGGCGCCCGCGGCAGCAGGAAACGGACAAGCCGGTTACTTAATCTGGGGGAATTTCCCGGCACCGCCGGGCCTCTGGGCCAGTCAGTCAAAACCGAGCTATCACGTCGGGGGAAGGGTGAATAGGCCCGCATAATGTGTGTGCAGCCGTGCAAGGCACGTGTGGGCGTGCAAGGCGGTGTGTGTGGGCGTGCAAGGCATGTGTGAGTGAGCAGATGCCTGCAGGGTGTGTGTGACTGTGCACAGGAAGAAAGGGTACAAATGTGCTGGTCTGCAGGGGTGTGTACCTTTGTATGTATATGTTTCCGTGGTGTGCAGGTCACTGTTTACATGCCTGTGTGTCTTTGTGCCCCTATCTCGTGTGTCACTTTTCTTGGTGTGTTTTCGTGTTGTGAGGGTCTCTGTTCTTGTATCTTGTGCAAGTGTGTGTTTGCTTTGTTTTTGTCACACTGTTTACTCGCCTTTGTGCGTTTGTGCCTGTATCTCGTGTGGCCCTGAGTGTGCAAGAGGCAGTGTGTGTGTGTGGGGGGGGGGTACAGGGGATGACAGCGCCTGGGCCATGCACATATATAGGGACCGGAGAACACTGCCGGAGGGAAAGGGGTGGCAGGTCAGTATGCTTGGTGTAATGCCTACCAGCTGGTGCCCCTCTGGCAGGGTGCCAGGTAACATGCAAGATGCCCAGACATAGACCAGCTGCCCCTTGGCAGTAGAGCTGGCAGCCTCACCCCGAACACATGGACCCCATAACCAGGACTTGCTGGGATCACCGGCAGCCCACTCAGGGCTGGGCTGAATTTACTGGGGATTGATCTGCCCAGGGTTAGGGTGTTCTCCTCCCACCCCTTTCTTCTGGGAACCTCCTCCCTGCTTGGAGAGAGGGGCAGGGCATTTCTCAACAGGGTGAGTCGAGCCGCTCAGTCTGAGACTGGACTCTGCGGAAACAGGTGTAGGAGACGGTTCCCATGGCTGGGGTGAGTCACATAGCTGAGGGGGGCTGAGGCAGGGGTCTTCTGGCTCAAGGGACAGCGGAAGAAGGGCAGAGTGTCTGGGGCTGGCTGGAGGGAGCTGCTTCAGTAGCGGAATCCAGGTCCTGAGAGGAGAATTGAGCAGGCAGAGTCGAGAGAAGTGCCCAGCTGGAGAAGGGGATTAATACTCTCCTCTTCCGGCTATGGGAATGAAGGGGCCTCAGAACTGATACCTGGGAGAATTTTTCAGCTCCCCCCACCCACAGGTGTTCTGTCCCAGGGCTGAGCCAGGCTGGCAGATCTCTGGTCTGAAGCCACATTGTTTCTTCCCTTTGCCCATGGACCCTCTTGCTATGGGGTCTGGGACAGAGCAGGGTTCAAAATAGGATGGGGGGTCTCTGTGGAGATTCCAGATCCCTCCAAGAGCAGGGGAGAGAACCCAGGAGTCCTGGCCCCCTGCTGTAACCACTAGAGGGTGCTGGAGACACTGGGGGATGGAGGGTTTGGAGCAGAGGGAGGCAATTCTCTGTCATGTTGCTCCTGAATTTCTTTCTGCCCACCTGGATGCAGCTGGGCTCTGAGCTCAGCTTCCCCCCTTCCCACCCCACACCCCTGTCGTGCACTGAGCTCTGCAGCTCCTGCTGGCCCCCGCTCCTCCCCCAGTGGGGACCCGCCTGTTTGCTCAGCTGGCTGCAGAGCCCGTTAAGTGGCATTTTGGTTGCGACACTGGGTGCCAGGCTGTCCTGGGCTTTCCCAATATCCACCTGCAAACCCCTCAGGGAAACCACAAGGCTCCCCCCAGGATCCCTCTGGGCCCAAGTGTTCCCAGGGCTCTGGGACCCAGGCCCCACCTGCACTAGGGATGTGATAGTGTAAATATGTCTTATCAGTTAACCTTCATAGTTAGATGCAACAACACCCCTCCCCCCGGATCAGAGTTAGCAGCATGGGGGCTCTCTGCATATATTGGCTCCCGCAGAGCCAGTATATGCCCCCCATACTGCTGCCTGTGCTTTTAAGTTGGCTCCCCGTGTGCACCACCTCCTCTCTCCCCCCGCCCGCCTTCCCTTCCCCAGTGCTGCAGGTGGCTCAGTTTTTCAGCAGTTACAAGTTTACCTAAATAAATGCATTTGAACATCCTTAACCTGCATCGGGGGGCTCAAATCCTGAGGGGACATGGCCCCTCATGTTGCCCCTGGGGCCCTCAGATGGGACACAAACAAAGCTGATTCCTGGGCCCCAGCCCAGCTGTGGCTGTCAAAACCAGCTGTAGAGTGAAACTAGCAGACTGTGGGTCGGGAGCGAGGGGCACCGATAGGGCTGGGGGAGCTGAGTGCTGGGCTGGCAGGGGCTGCAGGTCAGGAGTGAGGGGCCAGCTTAAAAGCTGACTCCCTGTGTGCACCAACTGGCTCCTGGGGAGTCAACTGCCACCTGGTGTCTAAATGTGTAAAATTTCAGCAGTTGCATGGCTACTTAATTAGGCACATTTTAACATCCCTGTTTGGGGGGGCACTGGCAGAGCTAGGGGGAAGCAGGTTTGGGCTGGCAGGGGCTGTGGTTTGTGTGTGAGGGGCACTGCCAGAACTGGGGAAGCTCAGGGCTGGGCTGGCAGGGGTTTTAATTTGGAGGGAGGGGCACTGGCAGGGCGTGGGGCAGGATTGGGTTGGTAGGGGCTGCAGGTCAGAAGTGAGGGGCACTGGCAGAGCCTTTCTAATCTCTCTCCCTTCCTCTCAGCCTTGGTGGTCCGTGGGTGTGAATGTCTCAGCGCTGCCCTCCAATGAGACCTCAGGCTGTGGGGAACGAGCCGACTTCCAGTATGTGCTGTTTCCTGTGGTTTACAGCCTGGTCTTTGTGCTTGGCCTGGCCGGAAACCTCTCTGTGCTCTGGTATTTCCTGCGCACCAGGACGGCCACTGTCCCTGCCAACATCTTCCTGGCCAACCTGGCGGCCTCGACCTGCTCTTCGTGCTGACACTGCCCTTCCGCATGGCCTACCACGCCCTGGGCAATGACTGGGTGTTCGGGGAGGCCCTGTGCAAGGTCACCGGCTGCCTCTTCTACGGCAACCTGTACGGCAGCTCCCTCTTCCTCACCTGCATCTGCCTGGAGCGCTATGTGGCCGTGATGCACCCGCTGCGCAGCCTGCGCCTGCGCCGGCCCCCTCTACCGTGTGGCTGGCTGCTTGGCCATCTGGGCCCTGCTGGTGGCGACCCTACTCTACCTGGCACTGCGCGGCCCCCTGACGCGGCCTTTTCCTGGCGGGCGCCTAGCCTGCCTGGAAAACTTCTCCAGCGACTCTTGGAAGGGCCGGATCTCAGGGGTCAGCCTCTTTGCTGCCGCCGTGGGCTTCTTGCTGCCGCTGGCACTGATTGGTGTCTGCTACTCGCTCATCGCCCGCCGGCTGCTGCAAACTCCAGGCCTAGCGCCTGGTTCGCAGGTTGCCCGGCGCAAGGCGCTGCGCACGGTGCTGGTGGTGCTGGCTGTGTTTCTCCTCTGCTTCGCGCCCTACCACCTCACCCAGGTGGTGCACACGCTGTGGCGCCTAGGTGTGCTGAGGGGCTGCCCGCTCATCCGCGGCACCTACGTTGCTCGCCGCCTCACCATGGCCCTGACCAGCCTCAACGCCTGCCTGGACCCACTGGTGTATTACTGTGCAGCTGAGCGCTTTGGTTGGAGCCTTCCCTGTCACAGCCAGTGCTGCTGGGGGCAGCCGGCTGTCTCTGCGGATACCTGCACCCCGGGCTTGGTGCTGCAGGTGCCAGACAATGGGGCCTCCCGGGGGGCCCACACAGAGCCAGAGACATTGTCCTGCAGCCCCCACAGAGGGGCCTGAACAGGTCCCCCATGCTTGTTTCATGGGAAGCAGTCCGAGGACTCCCTCCACTGGCTGCATCGCTGGACTCTGGGGCCCTGTGTCCTGGCTCTGTATTCCTCTGTCCGGACTGGCAGTGCTGGGATCTCTCCAGCTGGAGAGAAAAAGGCTGGTGAATAGTGTCACACGACTGTGTGCCTGTCTGTGCAGTATTATCAGTGATGCGTATGCAAGTGCATAAGTGGGCTGAAGGCTGAGGGCTTGGTGTCTCTCTCTCATCCATGCCTGCAGTTTGTCAGGACCATCGGGTGTCCCTGTGCTGAAGGGACATGGTCCAGGTGGGCATGCACGTGCAAGGGTGGGAGTTACCTGACTGTGCACACTAGGATGCATATCACAGGAATGTGTGTATGTGTCCATGCAGGTTTTATCCTTGTGAACATCTGTGTGTGCATTGCTGTGAGGGCCTGCCCAGGGAAGAGGGTTTTGTGTGTGAGAGAGAGAGTGTAGGGTGCTGGAGATGCATACGAATGACTCATGGGGACGCTGTGTCGGGCCCTTCTGTTGTGTATTTGTGTCCTGCTCCCCCACCTGTCGCAGTGCTTTTGTACATTTAGCATTTTCCTGTGGAGTAAAGGGAACATTTTCCATCATCCTCTGTCCCCATCACTCCCTTCGCAAACCCCTCAGGGTGGCACCCTGTAATATAATGGGTTTCTGGGGGCACCACCGAGAGGGCCAAATCATGGCAAATCACTTAAAAACAGGATACTCGCAGCCCAAGACTGGGGGACCTCCGCTCTATGGCACCAAAGCAGTCACAGAGAGCACTTTGGCTGCCATACTGGCCAGCAAGGCGTTGCATAAGCAATCCCCTCAGACCCTCCAGCTTTACCTGTGCCACAGCCAACACCGCTCCTCGTACAGGGGAGAGGTTATACAACCCATCTCACCAACTCCAAACAGGATAAACTTAAAACTCCAAACAGGTTCTTCCAACCCCAAAGGACTAGCCACCATTCCTGTCAATTTATACCTTAGGCTTATTCATAGAAAGGAAAAGAGAGGAAGGGAGGGTCAGAATTGTTAGAGAGGAATCACATTACACACACCAGTTGCACAATTCTCGATGCAACTTGTAGCACAGGTGGAACAAACAGCTGGTGTAAGTTGAGTCTCTGGGGCACATTCAGAACTGGGATGGGTCCTTCGGGCCTTTGTTTCCAGCTTCAGTTTGTTGCAAAGACCTGCCAGAGGTGAGAAGCTGGATTGAAGACAAAGTGGAGGGGTTCCCAGGGTGTTTTATGTCTTCACCTATGTGAAGGGATCCCATGGTTCTCGCTGTGGAAAATGACAGCAAGATGGGGCTTGCGAAAACAATGAGTCCCTGTGACACCATAGAGACATAATAGATGTAGTTGGGCACAAGCACTTGTGGGTACAAACCCACTTCATCAGAGGCATCATGTGCTCAGAGTCACGTGAGCAAGACAGCAAGTGGCTGCTCCATGTACCACTCTGGGTGTGTCGACATTTGGATATGATCAACAAAACTTTTGCTATTTACAGGTGCTTAAAACTTCCCCCTGAATGAGAAAGTTTTGCTGTGGCAGGTGCCCATGTGAGTGCTGCTTTGTGGGCAGGAGCCCTTTGCTGCTGACCATGCAACCCCCCTTTATTGGGGGGGGGGGGGAGTATTTTGCCAGCAAATTTCCAACAGATAGCACTCACATGCCCTGAACTCTCAGGCCTGTAGGCCTGGCCCCCTTCAGCACGTCTAAGTGTCCCCTGTCCAGGTGGGCTCTGCCTGCTCCCCTGCCCACTCCAGCAGCCCCGCCTTTCAGCCCAGCCCCCATATCCCTCCCCAGCAGCCCCTCCCCTGGCCTCTGTCTCCTGTCCAGGTAACCAGGGTCACCTGGGCCCCCCTTTTCCCCGCCTCCCCTCTCCTCCGTCCTTTGTCCCCCTGGCTGGGACCAGCTGGGCAGGTCACCTGGGTCCTCTCCCCACAGCCCATTGGCCTCCCACTGGCCAGACCTGGCTGTGCCATCCCAGCTGGGTCACCTGATCACCAGTCACCAGGGTCTCCAGTTTGTGCTGGTCCCTGGAACAACAAACTCCCTCCCTCTCCCCCTCTTAAACCAGTAACAGCCAGGAACACTGAGTGTCCCCCCCCCCCATGCAGCCCCTTTGAATCCCCACAAGCCCCCCCCACTTCATCACAACTCTCCCCCTTCCAGTATGAATTGAGCAGGGTCACTCAGCTGGTGGCCTGGGGGAGTGCAGGGCCCTGCCCCAGGGTAAAGCTTCGGCTGTGACATTAGCACTTCCCTTCACATGCAATTTGTATTGATTAGTCGATAAGCACGCCTCTGCCTTTGAAGTGTAGCAATAGCCCAATGGCGAAAGCGCTGTGTGGAGCATGGGGCCAGTGGAGCAGTCCCCTGCTGGCCCCGTGCTCCCTGCGACGTTTCAAAGCGGCCGCACCACATGGAGCCTGGGGTCAGCGCTGCTGCTTGGAATGCTGTGTGCAGCCCAGGGCCAGCTGGGAGTCCAGTCCTCAACTGGCACCATGCTCCCCACAGCGTTTTAAAGCGGCAGACCCCAGGCTCCATGCAGTGCTGCCGCTTTGAAATGCCGCAGAGAGCCCAGACCAGCTGGGCTCCACGTGGTGTTGCTGCTTTGAAGCACCCTCTCCTCCTCCTCCCTTGCTGCCTCTTTCTGATAGAGATGGCAAGGGTGGGGGGGAAGCAACTAGTCAACTAGTGTGTCGACTGTCTGATAAGCATTTGCTTATCTGATAGTCAACTACTCAACTAGTCGTTCACATCCCTAGTCCACACAGACCTGGATTGTCCCGTCCTTCTTGGGAACCCCACCAGGGGCAAAGCCCAGGGCTGGAGAAAGGGGGGATCACCCCTAAAGCCGGCCTGTCGCCGACCCCTCTCTCCGGGTCCTGGGCTGCTTTCCCAGTGACCCGGGATGGGGTATGCCTGAGGTGGGGGGGATGGGCTCCTGTCTCCACCTGGTGAACAGCCAGGTTAGTGAGCCCAGGCCAGATGGAAACAGCCGCTGGTGGAAGCGCAGTAGCTCTCTGATCTCTGTGTGCCGGGCAGGAGGGGAATTGTTTCCAGTGAGGTGTCAGCCCTAGGGGATCCTCTCCCCTCTCTTCCCACTGCCCACACACAATGGGCACCAACTGCCAGTACACAACCAGCACCTTTTGAATGACCCTGAAAGCTTGCAGCTTGTTCTTCCTCATGGGGATGAGAAGCATCACCTGGCCCCAGTGGCGTAGGAGCAGGCATGTGCCCGTACCAGGCTTTCTGCCTCTTCTGCAACTTGGCTAGGTTCTCCCTGGCCAGGCCCATAAGCTCAGCAGGCTTTCCCCAGAACGTCAGTGCATACTCCACCTATTGTCAATCTGGAGAGGCCTTCCCCTCCCATTCATCCCTCATCAGATCCAGAGGTACCCTCACCCTTCTCCCATACAGCAGCTCAAGCAGGGAGATCTCTGTGGCCTCCTAGGGCACTTCTCTGTGTGCAAACAGGTGGGCTACATCTACACTGGCAGCTTCTTGCACAAGAACTGTTTTGCGGAAGAGTTCTTGCGCAAAAAGTCTTCCACAAGAGTGCATCTACACTGGCATGTGCTTTTGCGCAAGAGCGTCTATGGCAATGTGGACGCTCTCTTGCGCAAGAAAGCTCTGATGGCCATTTTAGCCATAGGGGTTTCTTGCACAAGAAATTCATTTTGCCTGTCTACACTGCCCTCTTGCGCAAGAGGGCTTATTCCTCGTGGGGAGAGGAATAACTCTTCCGGAAGAAGCCCTGTTTTCCAATGCTAAACTGTAAATTTACTTGTGCAAGAACGCGTGTGCAGTGTAGACACCCAGCAAGTTTTTTGCGCAAGAACAGCTGTTCTTGCGCAAGAAGCCGCCAGTGTAGAGGTAGCCGTAGGGTAAATACACTCCTGCCAGTGCTGGTGCATAAGAGTTTTCAGCATCATTTTTCACATCCCACTGAACCTCTCCACCAGCCTGCTGGACTGGGGGTGATATGCTGAGGCCCAGATGTGCCAGAGCCCACATCTCTCCCATAAGCACCAGAGCAGGGCTGGCATGAAGTCAGACTTCTGGTTTGTAAGGACCTTGGGGAACCCCACCCTGCTGAAAATGGCCAGCCGCGCATCAGCCACAGTGTCTGCCTCAATAGAGGACAGAGTCATGGCCTTGGGGTAGTGAGTAGCAAAATCCACCACCACCAGGATGTGTTTCTTCCCCAACCAGGTCGCCGTGCTGAGGGGCCCCACTGTATCCATGGCCACCTCTTGGAAAGGCTCCTCTATGATGGGCAGGGACCTCAAAGCTGCTTTATACTTATCCTGGGCCTCCTCCCCCAGCCCTGGCAGGAGTTACAGGACTTGCCGTATTGTTGGACTGTGTCAAAGACCCCAGGCAAGTAAAAGTTCTGCAGCAGCCTCTGCCTGGTGTGCTGGACTCCGAGGGTTGCCAAAAGGTTTCAACAAAAATACCAGCCACACTTGATAAAAATATATACATGATATGGGAAGTTTATTGACGACAATCTATATTACATCGTATATTTTACATTAGATTGTGTAGCTTTTATCAATTTTTTATTTTTCAAAAACTCATCTTTTGCTTCCAAACAAGTGAAAGGTATATTAAAAAACCCACAAAGTTGACTTCTTACTGACTCAACACTCAATCTGTTGTGTTCGTGTTCATTGGTCCATAGATTACTCATGACACTAAAAATTCTTTCCATGCCAGCATTTGACACAGGAATTGAAACAGAATATTGAACCAGTTTTAATAAATTTGGAGCAGCAAGTTCTTTGCTGAAAAAATATTCCTTACCTTAAAAGAGTGCTGTGAGATACGAGAAAGATGAAAGCTAGACAAAGGACAACACTGTTGCGAATCGTACGTTTATAAAAGGAAAATATTCAGCACTACTGCGTAGTTGTGTATTGCCTGGCTGGTAGACACACACACACAGCATGAGCATGTCTACCAGCCAGGCAGTACGCAACTACATACTGATACTCATATCCAAGTGGCGAATCGGCATAGTAGCGCATAGCGCAGGCCTAAAGAGTGAGTGAGAATATTCACGCACAAGACACGTCATAACATGATAATAATAAAACTTACTTAATTAGAAAATATATATGTCCGGTATTTTCTCAATTTGTTTTCTGGACAGAAGGCTCATATACTGGACTGTCCCCAGTTCAAAACCAGACACCTGGCAACCCTACAGACTCCCCAATGCCCCAAAAAGGGAATATGATGGGCTAAGTACAATAGCCTGTGGCGGTATCTCTGGGGAACCATCAGCTGCCTCCAACTTCCCAAGGTTCAGTTTGCTCCAGACCAATCCATTCCCGGCACAGGAATCTCTGCTCCCATAGGAACCTCTCCCTGTGGTCCTCCCACAGGGATCCTGCACCCCCTGTGGCCAGCCAGGGCCCTCAGCTGCTCCAAGGAGGGATCCTAGTACAGCTCCATCTGGAATTCCGCTGCTGGGGTTGAGGGTACTGCCCTGGAGGGTCGTGCCTCAGTTACTCTACCTTGGGCCAGGCCAGAGGTTCTGGACTACCCCTGTTTGGCCCTACCCATGGTGCTTCAGTCAGCTCCAGGTGAGGACCAGGGTGCTCTGTGTGCTCTCTGGCCAGTCCTCCAGTTGTTACCCATTAGCTCCTCCGTGGATAGCTGATCATGCCCCCCAACCTCTTTGGGCCCCTGCTTAGACCTCATTTCAGGTTATTCTTGCTACAGGCACCTTGATGGGGGTCTGAACACTCCTCAGGGTCAGGTATGTGCTGGGCACTAGCTGGTCTGGGCCCATGACCTGGGATCATGCCAGTGCCAGCTCCACGCCCATGTCCCAGAACCCCTGGATGCTCCTTACCCCCACCTCAGCGGGGTGATGTGGCAATTGTTTCTAGGGCCTGTCCCACACTCTCCTGACAGCTTGAGTATGGGCGTCACGGGGCTGATGCTCCGCCCTCCCCAGCTGGCCTGGCCTGGCGTCCCTCTCCTTGGCACAGCCCAGTCAACTGCTCCCCCCGGGCTGGTGATGCTTCCTCAGGGTGGGCTCCCACCCAAATGACACTCTGAGGAGGGCCAGATTAAGGTTGTGAGGGGCCTAAGGCCAATGAGAGGGAAGGGACCAAGTATGAATTACATATTGCAAAAAGTATGAAGTCACCAAACATTTATCTATGGATATTTATGTAAAACTAACACATGGATCCATCTACTGGAAGGCATGGGATGCGTAGTCGTAGGGATGGGGGTTCCACGGCCACCACCCCCAAAAGAAGACGACGGGTGGTGGTGGTCGGGGACTCCCTCCTAAGAGAGACTGAGCCATCCATCTGCCGACTGGACCTGGATTCTTGAGAGGTGTGCTGCTTACCGGGAGCTCGCATTCAGGATGTGACTGAGAGGCTTACCAAACTGGTCAAACCTTCGGATCGCTACCCCTTCCTGCTTCTCCATGTGGGAACTAACGATACGGCCAAGAATGACCTTGAGCGGGTTACTGCGGATTATGTAGCGCTGGGAAGAAGGATCCAAGAATTCGGAGTGCAAGTGGTGTTCTCGTCATCCTCCTGTTGAAGGAAAGGACTGGGCAGGGATCGTCGAATTGAGGAAGTAAATGCGTGGTTGCGCAGGTGGTGTCGCAGAGAGGGCTTTGGTTTCTTCGACCATGGAACTCTGTTCCGGGCACAAGGATTGTTAGGAAGAGATGGGATCCACCTAACCAAGAGAGGAAGGAGCATCTTCGCGGGCAGGCTTGCAAACCTAGTAAGGAGGGCTTTAAACTAGGTTCGTCGGGGGACGGTGACCAAACCCCTGAGGGGAGTGGGAAAGTCGGATACCGGGAAGAAATGCAAAGAGGAACAAGCAACAAAGGAGGACCCCTGATTCGTATGGAGAAGATAGGGCGATCAACTGGCTATCTGAGGTGTTTGTACACTAATGCGAGAAGCCTGGGCAACAAACAGGAAGAACTGGAGGCCCTGGCCCAGTCCAAGAAATATGATTTAATTGGGATAACCGAGACTTGGTGGGATGACTCGCATGACTAGAGCGCTGTCATGGAAGGGTATAGACTGTTCAGGAAGAACAGGCAGGGGAGAAAAGGAGGAGGAGTTGCACTATATGTAAGAGAGCACTATGATTGCTCTGAACTCCAGTATAAAGAGGGAGAAAAACCTGTTGAGAGTCTATGGGTTAAGTTTAAAGGAGTAAACAACAGCAGTGATGTTGTGGTTGGTGTCTGCTACAGGCCACTGAATGAGGTGGATGAAGTAGATGAGGCTTTCTTCGGACAACTGAGAGAAGCTTCCAGATCGCAGGCCCTGGTTCTCGTGGGGGACTTTAATCACCCTGACATCTGTTGGGAAACCAATACGGCAGTACACAGGCAATCCAGGAAGTTTTTGGAGAATGTTGAGGATAACTTCTTGGTACAAGTGCTGAAGGATCTGACCAGGGGCCGTGCGCAGCTTGACCTTCTGCTCACAAACAGGGAGGAACTAATAGGGGAAGTGGAGGTGGGTGACAACCTGGGAAGCAGTGATCATGAGATGGTAGATTTCAGGATCCTGACCAAAGGAAGAAAAGAGAGTAGTAAAATATACACCTTGGACTTCAAAAAAGCAGATTTTGACTCCCTCAGAGATCTGATGGGCAGAATCCCCTGGGATGCTAACATGAAGGGGAAAGGAGTCCAGGAGAACTGGCAGTATTTTAAAGAAGGCTTATTGAAGGCACAGAAAGAAACCATCCCGATGCGTAGCAAGAGAGGCAAACATGGTAGGAGACCGGATTGGCTTACGGGGGAAATCCTTGGTGAACTTAAGCACAAAAATGAAGCTTACAAAAAATGGAAACTTGGACAAATGACCAGGGAAGGGTTTAAATGTATAGCTCGAGAATGCCGGGGGGTTATTAGGAAGGCGAAAGCACAGATGGAATTGCGACTGGCTAAGGATGTAAAGGATAACAAGAAAGGTTTCTATAGGCATGTTAACAAGAAAAAGGTGATCAGAGAGGGTGTGGCCCTACTGGATGAAGGAGGTAACCTAGTGACAGATGATGTGGGGAAAGCTGAAGTACTCAATGCTTTCTTTGCCTCTGTATTCACGGACAAGGTGGGCTCCTGGACTTCTGCGCTAAGTGACGCAAGATGGGATGAAGAGGGACAGCCCTTGGTGGGTAAAGAACAGGTTAGGAACTATTTAGAAAAGCTAAACTTATGCAAATCCATGGGTCTGGACTTAATGCATCTGAGGGTACTGAGGGAGTTGGCAAATGTCATTGAGGAGCCTTTGGCCATTATCTTTGAAAAGTCGTGGAGATCGGGAGAAATCCTGGATGATTGGAAAAGGGCAAATGTAGTGCCCATCTCCAAAAAGGGGAAGAAGGATGATCCAGGGAACTATAGGCCGGTCAGTTTTACCTTGATCCCTGGAAAAATCATGGAAGGGATCCTTAAGGAATCCATTTTGAGGCACTTGGAAGAGAGGAAAGTGATTAGGAATAGTCAGCATGGATTCACAAAGGGCAAGTCGTGCCTGACCAATCTGATTAGCTTCTATGATGAGGTAACTGGCTCTGTGGACGTGGGAAAGTCAGTGGATGTGATATACCTTGACTTTAGCAAGACTTTTGATATGGTCTCCCACAATATTCTTGCCAGCAAGATAAGGGAATGTGGATTGGATAAATGGACGGTAAGATGGATAGAAAGCTGGCTAGAAGGCCGGGCCCAGCGGGTAGTGATCAACGGCTCGATGTCAGGATGGTGGTCGGTTTCTAGCGGAGTGCCCCAAGGTTCGGTTCTAGGACCGGTTTTGTTCAATATCTTTATTAATGATCTGGATGAGGATGGATTGCACCCTCAGCAAGTTTGCGGATGACACTAAGCTAGGGGAGAGGTAGATACGCCTTGAGGCAGAGATAGGGTCCAGAGTGACTTAGACAAATTGGAGGATTGGGCCACAAGAAATCTGATGAGGTTCAACAAGGACAAGTGCAGAGTCCTGCACTTGGGACAGAAGAATCCCAAGCATTGTTAGCTGCTGGGACCAACCAGCTAAGTAGTAGTTCTGCAGAAAAGGACCTGGGGTTACAGTGGATGAGAAGCTGGATATGAGTCAACAGTGTGTCCTTGTAGCCAAGAAGGCTAATGGCATATTAGGTTGCATTAAGAGGAGCATTGCCAGCAGATCCAGAGATGTCATTATTCCCTTTATTCGGCTCTGGTGAGGCCACATCTGGAGTATTGTGTCCAGTTCTGGGCCCCCCACTACAAAAAGGATGTGGACGCATTGGAGAGGGTCCAGCGGAGGGCAACCAAAATGATTAGGGGGCTGGAGCATATGACCTATGAGGAGAGACTGAGGGAGTTGGGTCTGTTTAGTCTGCAGAAGCGAAGAGTGAGGGGGGATTCTATAGCAGCCTTCAACTTCCCGAAGGGGGGTTCCAAAGAGGATGGAGAGAGGCTGTTCTCAGTGGTGACAGATGGCAGAACAAGGAGCAATGGTCTCAAGTTGCGGAAGGAGAGGTCCAGGTTGGATATTAGGAAAAACTATTTCATTAGGAGGGTAGTGAAGCACTGGAATGGATTACCTAGGGAAGTAGTGGAGTCTCTATCCCTAGAGGTGTATAAGTCTCGGCTTGACAAAGCCCTGGCTGGGTTGATTTAGTTGGGATTGGTCCTGCCTAGAGCAGGGGGCTGGACTTGATGACCTTCTAAGGTCTCTTCCAGCTCTATGATTCTATGATTCTATGATACTCTCACGACACTCAAACAATTTTTTCCCACCTGAGCTGTGACAAAGTCATGAATGATGTCATCATAGTTCAAAGAGCTGACAAATTCATTCTCAGTGCTCAAGGGGTCAAAGCACCAGATTCTCTTGAGTCCCGGTGGATCGGAGGACGTGTTTGACTCTTGTCAGAAGAAAAAAGGAACCTTCTCCACTATAGTGAGTGACAAAAACAGCTGTAATATGCAGTCTCAACATTTGGGAAACATTCTGTCACATTGGATTCACTGAGAACTCGGTACACCCAAACAGAAGCTTTCATCATCTTTTCCCTCTATTTCTAAGAGTAAGATGAATCCAACAAATTGAAGACATTCTTTAGCAAAATCTAATTCAATTTAAGTGCAATGTAAGATCTACCTCAAACTCAAATACCCTTGCCCAGCTTCCTTCCCCCTCTTCTCTGAGGCCTCACCCTGCTTGCTCCATCCCCCTTCCTCCCCAAATCTCATTCACTTTCACAAGGCTGGGGTAGGGGGTTGGGGTGCAGGCTCTGGTCTTGGGCCAAGGGGTTTGTAGTGTGGGAGGGGACACCCTGAAGGTAGGAAGGTGGAGTGGGTTCTAGAGTGGCCTAGGGGATAGGGCAGGGTTCGGGGCTCGAGTCTCTCCCCCCCACCTCCGCCCACCCTGGGAGCAGCTGGACAGCCAACACAGGCTGCCCCAGGGATGGAGCTTGCTCCTGCATTAGGAAAGCAGGATAAGGGATGCCTTGAAGGTAGGGTGCTCCCCAGGCAAATGCCCTGTCCCCTAGGCCACTCCAGAACACTAGGGGATAGGGATTTGCCTGGGGGAGTGCAGGGTGGTGGGCTCAAGTCCTGGCCCTGCTCCACCCACCCTGGGAGCAGCCGGCTGGCCAGCCAACATAGGCTGCCCCAGGGATGGAACTGGCTCCTGCATTTGGAAAGCAGGGTAAGGGACCTGCTGAAGGCAGGCAGGTGGGGTGGGATCTCCAGTGAACTCCTGGATAGAGCATCAGCCTCTGGAGCACAGGGTGGTGGGCTCAGGAAGCAGCTGGGGAGCCAACATGTGTTGCCCCAGAAATGGGGCTGGCTCCCCATTAGGAAGGCAGGATAAGGGCCACTCTGAAAATAGGCAGGTTCTGGAGTGGCCTGGGGGATATAGCATTTCCCTGGGGAGTGCAGGGCAGTGGGCTCAAGCCCTGCTCCCTCCAAGAATCACCCCAGCAATGGAGCCAGCTCCTGCACTAGGAAGGCAGGATAAGGGACCCACTGAAGGTGGTGGGGTGGGCCCTTGAGTGGACCAGGGGGTAGGGAACTTGCCTGGGGAGGGCAGTGTCATGAGCTTGAGTCCTACTCACCCTGGGAGTGGCCCAACAGCCACTCCAGGGACACAGCAGCAGACCCAAGGCAGGCTCACTCCTGCCCTGGCCCTGCACTACCCACTGAAAGCAGCTGACATGCACAGCAATGGCACCATGTGCTGCCCCCCATCTATAGGCACCAACCCCACAGCCTCCACTGGCCACAGTTCCCCATCATTGATCAGTGGTGGCTGCAGGCAAGGACAGCATGTGGAGACCTCCTGCTCTGACCCCAACCCCCTCAGGGGTAGCAGGGACATGCCAGCCACCTCCAGGAGCACAATTGCCATAGGGATAATGACAGGTTTGGCATTTTAGAACTCACCACTCAAAGAATTAAAGTTAAGTGTAAGAGAGAAACGAAAGTTCTGAAATGCACAGACCAGTCAAAACCTAAAAAGAACCCACTATGCAAGCAGTAAAAGTAGTGACAACCCCCCATGTGTGTGTTGGGTCAGGAGATGAGGGAAGGACAATGTGTGTTTGTGAGAATGACAAAGATTTGCATTGCCAACCTCCCTCCATCCTGGGGTACAGGAGTGGGGAGAGGAGGGACACCCTGACATCAGTGCCCCCCTTCTCCCTCCCACACCTTGCACAGCAAGCAGGAGGCTCCCAGGGCAGGCAGCTCCAAGGCAGAGGGCAGGAGCAGCAGGGCAGTGGATGGAGGGCAACTGAAGTGCCAGCGCTTGATAGCTTCCTGGCCAAACCAGTCAGGATCATGTGTCAGAAGCTCCAAGATCTACAGGCAGATTCCGATCTACTGGTCGGTGACCACTGGGGGTATGTCTACACTAGCCACCCTATTTCGAACTAGGGTGGCTAATGTAGTCATTCGAACTTGCAAATGAAGCCCGGGATTAAAATATCCTGGGCTTTATTTGCCTGTTCCCGGGCGCTGCCATTTTAAAATGCCCAGTAGTTCGAACTCCCTGCCCGCGGCTACACTCAGCATGGGCTAGGCAGTTCGAATTAAAGCTCCTAATTCGAACTACCGTTACTCCTCATTGCAGGAGCTGGGGCAGTAAGAAGATAAGGTTGGGTGTTTTTAGCTTTGTTTTGGGATGAAAGCAAGGTGAAAGGAAGATGGGGTGCCCCGGGGCCATGCAGGGACAGCCAGCTGGGGCGCCCTGGGCCGTGCAGGGAGCGCCAGCTGGGGTGCCCCGGGGCCGTGCAGGGAGAGCCGGCTGGGGCGCCCAGGGCCATGCAGGGAGAGCCGGCTGGGGCGCCTGGGGTCGTGCAGGGAGGCCGGCTGGGGCGCCTGGGGCCGTGCAGGGAGAGCCGGCTGGGGTGCCTGAGGCCATGCAGGGAGAGCCAGCTGGGATGCCTGGGGCCGTGCAGGGAGGCCGGCTGGGGCGCCTGGGGCCGTGCAGGGAGAGCCGGCTGGGATGCCTGGGGCCATGCAGAGAGAGCCGGCTGGGGCGCCTGGGGCCGTGCAGGGAGAGCCAGCTGGGGTGCTCTGCTGCAGTAGGAGATGGGCCCACTCCCAGCCAGGCTGCTGGAGCTCTCCTGCAGGCTGCTGTGCTAAGCAGCAGGCAGCTGACAGGGCTGGCTGGGGTGTGCCCCACACAGGTCCAGGACTCCCTGAGCCAACCCCCCCCCATACCATTTAGGAAGGGTCGATGGGCTGAAGCCTTCCCCTCCCTCTCCCCCCCCCTCCCCCCGATTCCTACCAGTGCTGCCTGCTGCTCCCCTTCCATCACTGTCAGGGAGCGAGAGGGCGGAGCCCCGTGTCCCTGCCTTCCTCTCCCTCCTGGCTGGTGAGGGCAGGGGGCAGAGGAGCGTGACCCAACCATGCTGTGCGCTGCCCTCTCCCTCCCTGACAGGAAAGGAAGAGGAAGAGCAAGCAACAGGCAGCCCTGGTAGGAATGGCAGGGCCTCCCCATCCTCCATACAAGGTGCCCTTCCTCCATACTCTCCGCACACCCCAGCTTCCTGCCCTTATTCCTGCATCCCCCCACTCTCCAGACACACCTGCAGCTGGCGGGGTTCCCGCAGTGACCGATTGTTAGGGCCCGCTCACCCCTTAAGCCGCGAGTGCCTGGCAGGTGTGGGGGGCTGGGGAGACAAGTCCCCACTCAGCCGGCTGCCAGCCATAGGGGCTGCTTTGCCTTGCCTTTCCTGCCGGCAGGAGTGCTCTAGGCTCCAGCAGGGCTACCTGAGCAAGCACATCCGGCTGGGCCCTGCCTGAGCCTAAAGCTAGAGCCTTATTAGACTAATGGTTAATACAGCCCTGCTCCTGGGGCTCTGCCTGGCTGCCTTTTCCTTCATCCCCTGGCCCTGCCACCTTGCCTCCCTTTTGGCCCCAGCAATTGCATTTCAGGTCCCTCTAGTCTAGTCCCATGGAGGTGTGTGTGTGTATGTGGGGGGGCAGCCTGCCCCAGCATTCAGGGCCAGGGCTGGCCTTACCATGAGGCGAACTGAGGCGGCTGCCTCAGGTACCAGACAGGGGGGGTGGGGAGGGCTCCACTAGGACCCAGTGTGTAGAAAATTGTGTCTGCTGCTGGGGCATACGTAGGTAGCAGAGCAGTCCCATGAGAGGAGTGGAACAGGAAGAAGGCAGAATCGAGACCTTTCAAAGTTTTGGCCCAAGTGAAGGGTCATGGGGGGCGTCATTTGAGCTCCCCACCTCAGGTGCCAAAATGTTGTGGGCCGGCCCTGTTCAGGGCCACCCTGGGCTGGGCTCCTTAGAGTCCCACCTTCGAGGGGTATCTTGGTGACTCCACCTCTGAGTCCCCGATGTGGGTCTTCCCCTCCCCCGCCCCGATCTGCTCCACTCCCACCAGATGACACATGTCCTCTGCAGGCATGGCCCCAGCACCCTCCCCCACCCTGGTGGAGACATTCCCCTCGCAGGTTGGTGACCTCCTTGTAGGTGACCCCAGAACCGTGTCCTGTCTGCCTCGGGGATCTGCTCAGACTTGCAGCCAGGCCTGTTTGAACTGCTCGTGGTCCCCATCTCAGTCCCATCCACTTGGCCGAATGCCGTGATGGCCTTGGGACAGCAGGGCTCAGACAGCGGAGCCCATCGGCAGGGTCAGTCTCAAGCCCTCTCCAAGGATGTGAGGTTGGCATCCATGTCCTCCCTCTCCCTAAAGTAGGCAGCAGCTTGGAGTCGTTTCCCCCCCAGCACTGCCATCTCGGGGCCCTTCCCCACTGATCCCCGGACAGGCCCTCTTGGCCTGTCTCTCCTCCAGATTGTGCTTCTGCTGCTTAGCACGGTCCTCTTGCTCTGTGTTTGCCCGCCAGCCTCCGTCCCTCCAGCTCCAGCTCCTTCCCTAGCCCCCAGTCCATGAGTCAGCAGCACCCCGAGCCTCCCACCTCCAGGGGTCCCCCGCTGTGACGAAGTGGGGGAATTGTGGGGGGTTAAGGAGTTTGCCTGCAGAGGGGACACTCAGTGTCTTGGGATGTTACTGGTTTAATGAGGGAAGGGGAGGGAGTTTGTTGTGGTTGATCAGCATGGAACTGGAGCCCCCAGCGGCTGATGACCTGGTGACCAGGAAACCTGGTTCACACAACACAGCTGGGTCTGGCCAGTAGCAGGCCAATGGGAGAGGGCCCTGGTAACCTGCCAGCTGGTCCCAGCGGGGGGTGGCAGGGGTGTGGGGAGACAAAGGACCGAGGAGAGGAGGCGGGGAGGGGGCAGGTGACCCTGGTTACCTGGGCAGAAGCCAGAGGCCAGGGGAAGGGCTGCTGGGGAGGGATTTGGGGGGCTGGGCTGGAAGGAGGGGGCTGCTGGACTGGGCAGGGGGAGCAGGCAGAGCCCACCTGGCTGCAGGGGAGACTCAGACGTGCTGGGCTGAGGGGAGCCAGACCTACAGGCCTGAGAGTTCCTGTGCTGGGTTCAGTGCTCAATGAACCCTCCTGTGTGACGTTGGCAGAGAGTCGCTCTGGTCTGAGAACGGGGCTGCACTAGCCCCCCTGCGAGTGGACTCCCCGAGAGCCCATGGCAGACCCAGGTGTGCTGAAGGCCCTGAGAGGTTTGGTCCCAGGACGTGCAGGGGATAAACGCTGGGAGAGTGACCCCCAACAAGGGGCTGTTGCACTGGAAGGGGTTTCCCCAGGGACTTTCTGTGCCACATGTGGGCACCACCTGTGAGCCGTGCCTGGTGTTGCCAGGTGTCCAGTTTTGAACCAGACAGTCCAGTATTTGAGCTTTCAGTTCGGGAAACAAATTGAGAAAATAGAACAGTCTGGTATTTCCTTAAGATGTAACGTAGATTGTGATGGAATGTCAAGTGTGTCCGGTATTTTTGTGTCTGGCAACCCTAGCCGTGCCGAGGTGGTAGCAGAGGCTGGTTTGTGGTGCACCCTCTAGGCCGTTGGCTGCGGGCGCGGGTGCTTTGCAGTGAGCCGCTGCCAGTGAAGGAACCAGTGGGGAAAAGGCCTGTGCCCGGCTCTGTCAGAGCGACCTGGCACGTCTGTGCAGGAGGAGGGGGCTGAGCTGCGGGAGGCTCACTAAGGAGCAGCTGATGGCTCGGCTTGTGGAGAATGACCTGTCAGAGCTACAGGCTCCAGATCCCAGTGGGGCTCCTGGGCGGCCCGGAAGTAGCCATGGGGCAGTCAGGGTAGCATTTGGGAGTCTATCAGAACCAACTCCCAGGTCAGCATTGGAGGGCCCCTATCCGGGTTCTCCCAGGAGGAGTTGCAGAGACAGGAGCTGGAGCTGGCACATCTCAGGACTGGGGTCAGTGGAGGATTTGTACCTGGGGCCACTTCACCGAGAGGGGTACTTGCCTGTGAGGCCTGCAGGGGTTGGCTCTTAGCCCTGCACAGGGCACATAACATTCAGGGAGCCCTGGGTGAGACCAAACGGGGGGACCGGGAAATATGGGGAGACGCAGGGAACAGTTGGCGCCGATATCAGAAAAAGCCCCAGCAACTGGGTCTCCCTACAACGAGGAGCAGGAGAGGCAGCGATGCAGAGTGGTGCCAGCCGACACCAGGCCTTTGATCTGGCTCAGTGTGAATGCACGCTCCTGGGATTGGACAGGCCAGATCTGGGGGCATGATCAGCTGGACGCCAGCACCCAGTGCCACTGGGGCCCACTGGGATGATGTGCCCCTTGGAGAGGCGAGGCTGGAACTGGGGTGCAGAGGTCAGACCCCACTGGTCCCCGGCCCCCTGATCACCTAGTGCCCCTACCACCTCCTCCACTGCCAACATCCAGGCTATGTCTACACTACAGAGTTTTTTCGGACAAATGGCCGTTTTTCCAAAAAAACTTAAATTACGGCCACACAGCAATCGTGTTCTTTCAACAACAAATCTAAAGAACAGAGGGGTTTCCCGACAGCAGTAATCCTCTTTCTACAAGGAAGAACACCTTTTGCAAAAGAGCTCTTTCAGAAAAAGGTGTGTGTGGACGGGGAAGAGGGAGTTATTTCAAAAGAAGAGGAAAGAGGAAAAAGCACAGGTGCCCTGGTGGCCACTCTGTCCACAGTAATCACAGCTTACATATGAGAGAGCGTTCATTCAGTGTGGACACTATCGGTCGAAAAAGCAGATGGCTTTTTCGATGTGCTTTTGCTGTGTGGACGCGCTTTTTCGGAAGACGTTTTTTCGGAAGATCTCTTCCGGAAAAGCTTCTTCTGAAAGAAGCCTGCAGTCTAGACGTAGCCCTAGTAACAGGGGCGGATATAGGGCAGGGCGAGCGGGGCAGCCGCCCTGGGTCCGGCGCTTCAAAAAGCCCCGCGCATGCGCCGTGGCAAAGGGGGGGCCCTGCAAAATTGTGCTGCCCTGGGCCCCACAAAATGGTCATCTGCCCCTGCCTAGTAACACCTCCTGCGTGCTTGCGGGCAGGGCCTTGTGAGCCCCCCAAGGGGCAGTGACCCCTAGTGGCT
Source organism: Rafetus swinhoei (assembly GCA_019425775.1). NCBI lineage: Eukaryota > Metazoa > Chordata > Testudines > Trionychidae > Rafetus > Rafetus swinhoei. The sequence continues at coordinate 9,077,114 of CM033448.1, read as the reverse complement.
GGGTGGGGCAGGGCCCTGTGTGCCCCTCATGCGGCAGTGACCCCTGGTGGCTGGGGAGAGCAGAGAATCCTGGTGTGGTGGCTTGAACTGCAGGAGGCTCCCAAGTGTGAGGATGAGGTCCCAGCACTTCAGGGAGGTGCCTGAGGGTGGGGTGAGGTCCCAGCACTGCAGGGAGGTGCCTGAGGGTGGGGTGAGGTCCCAACACTGCAGGGAGGTGCCTGAGCGTGGGGTGAGGCCCCAGAGCTGTAGGGAGGTGCCCGAGTGGGGGGCTGAGGTCCCTGTGCTGTGTGTGGGGGGAGGGGAGGTCTCGGTGGTCTTGGTGCTGGTCTGGCACTGCCCCATGCTTGAGTGGGAACACAAGCTGTGGGGAACTCTCCCGCTCTCCCCTCAAATCCCTCATCCCTAGTTCCGCCTGCTGGGGCTGCTCCCATCCCCCATGAGGCACCTCCCCACCCCCTCCCACACCACTGCCCCTCCTCCCCGCAGTGTATGTGGAGGAAATGATGCAGCAGTTGGTAGCGATGGAGCAACAGCACTGGTGGGAAGTGTTGGGCAATGGGGCACTGAGGCCATGCTATGGGGGGGCACTGGGCAGGGACTGGGGCTCCCACTCCCCCTCAGGCTTCCAGCTTCACAGCTGAGCAGGAGGTGGGGCTCCCCGTGGAATGGGGGGTGCTGGGCTCCCCGTGGAATGGGGGTGCTGGGCTCTCAATGGAATGGGGGCACAGGGCTGTCCATGGAATGGGGGGTGCTGGGCTGTCCATGGAATGGGGGGCGCAGGGCTCTCCATGGAATGGGGGGTGCTGGGCTGTCCATGGAATGGGGGGCGCAGGGCTCTCCATGGAATGGGGGCTCTGGGCTGTCCATGGAATGGGGGGCGCAGGGCTCTCCATGGAATGGGGGCGCTGGGCTCTCCATGGAATGGGGGGTGCAGGGCTGTACATGGAATGGGGGGTACAGGGCTCTCCATGGAATGGGGGGGTGCAGGGCTGTCCATGGAATGGGGGGTACAGGGCTCTCCATGGAATGGGGGGTGCTGGGCTCTCCATAGAATGGGGGGTGCAGGGCTGTCCATGGAATGGGGGGTACAGGGCTCTCCATAGAATGGGGGGTGCAGGGCTCTCCATGGAATGGGGGCACTGGGCTCTCCATGGAATGGGGGGTGCGGTGCTCCCCATGGAACTGGGGGAGGGCACTGGCTGAAGTGCGGGAGCCCCCATGTAGGGGGGCTTGGGCCATGCCGCGTGTACATGCTCAGAGCTGTTTGTAAAAAAAAGGCTGTGGAAACCCGCCACCCTGTGTTGTGGTTGCTGAAACTCAGTGAGTCCCGCACCAGTGTGAGCAGCCCCTCCCCCCGCACACGTGCACCAGGCCACGTACACCACCAGGGCCCCCGGACAGACCTTTCCCCCACCCCACAGCTGCACTCCGGGGGCGGGAGATGGGCCTGGCCAGCATTCTGCCTGTGCCCAGGCACATGTGCCCTCTTCTTCTGCCCCCCCCCCAAGAATGGGTCCCTTGGAGGCCCCCACCCACATAATGCTCCCCTGTCCCATCCCTGCCAGAGCCTCTTGTCCCTGGGCATAGAGCAGGTACTTTTACACAGTGTCCCCATCTGGCACTCTCCACCTTCTCTCCCCCCGCTGGGCGCTCTGCCCCTTAGCTCCCTGCCCCCCTGCTGGGAGCTCTGCCCCTTAGCTCCCTGCGGCCCTGCTGGGCTCTCTGCTCCCTTAGCTCCCTGCCCCACTGCTGGGTGCTCTGCCACCATAGCTCCCTGCCCCCCTGCTGGGCGCTCTGCCCCTTAGCTCCCTGCCCCCCTGCTGGGCACTCTGCCCCCTTAGCTTACTGCCCCCATGATGGGAGCTCTGCCCCTTAGCTCCCTGCGCCCCTGCTGGGCTCTCTGCTCCCTTAGCTCCCTGCCCCACTGCTGAGTGTTCTGCCCCTTAGCTCCCTGCCCCCCTGCTGGGCTCTCTGCTCCTTAGCTCCCTGCCCCCCTGCTGGGTGCTCTGCCCCTATAGCTCCCTGCCCCCCTGCTGGGCACTCTGCCCCTTTAGCTCCCTGCCCCCCTGCTGGGCTCTCTGCTCCATTAGCTCCCTGCCCCCCTGCTGAGCTCTCTGCTTCTTAGCTTCCTGCCCCCCCGCTGGGTGCTCTGCCCCCATAGCTCCCCGCCCCCAAGTTGGGCGCTCTGCCTCCTTAGCTCCCTGCCCCCCTTCTGGGTGCTCTGCCCCCATAGCTCCCTGCCCCCTAGTTGGGCGCTCTGCCTCCTTAGCTCCCTGCGCCCTGCTGGGCTCTCTGCCCCCTTAGCTCCCTGCCCCTGCTGAGTTTTCTGCCTCCTTAGCTCCATGCCCCCTGCTGGGTGCTCTGCCCCTTAGCTCCCTGCCCCCTAGTTGGGCGCTCTGCCTCCTTAGCTCCCTGCGCCCCTGCTGGGCTCTCTGCTCCCTTAGCTCCCTGCCCCCCTGCTGAGTTTTTCTGCCCCTTAGCTCCATGCCCCCCTGCTGGGCTCTCTGCTCCATTAGCTCCCTGCCCCTGCTGAGCTCCTGATCCTTAGCTCCCTGCCCCCGCTGGGTGCTCTGCCCCTAGCTCCCTGCCCCTGCTGGGCCTCTGCCCCCATACCTCCCTACCCCCTGCTGGGTGCTTTGCCCCCTTAGCTCCCTGCCCCCCTTCTGGGTGCTCTGCCTCCTTAGCTCCCTGCCCCCCTGCTGGGCGCTCTGCCCCCATAGCTCCCTGCCCCCCTGCTGGGCACTCTGCCCCCTTAGCTCCCTGCCCCCCTGCTGGGTGCTCTGCCCACATAGCTCCCTACCCCCTGCTGGGTGCTTTGCCCCCTTAGCTCCTGCCCCCTTCTGGGTGCTCTCTGCCTCCTTAGCTCCCTGCCCCTGCTGGGCGCTCTGCCCCCGTAGCTCCCTGCCCCCTGCTGGGCACTCTGCCCCCTTAGCTCCCTGCCCCCCTGCTGGGTGCTCTGCCCCTTAGCTCCCTGATACCCAGCTGGGCACTCTGCTCCCTTAGTGCCCTGCCCCCCAGTTTGGTCCTTTGCCCTCTTAGCTCCCTGCCCCTCAGCTGGGTACTCTCTCCCCCTTAGCTCCCTGCCCCCCAGCTGGGCGCTCTGTCCCCTTAACTCCCTGCCCCCAAGCTGGATGCTCTGCCCCCTTAGCTTCCTGCCCCCCAGCTGGGTGCTCTGCCCCCTTAGCTCCCTGACCTCCAGCTGGGCGCTCTGTCCCCTTAACTCCCTGCCCCCCCAGTTGGATGCTCTGCCCCCTTAGCTTCCTGCCCCCCAGCTGGGTGCTCTGCCCCCTTAGCTCCCTGCCCCCCAGCTGTGTGCTTTGCAGCCTGTGGTTGGCTGTTCCCTGCCTGCTACTTCCCCACTCTCTCTGTCAGCACCTCCTGCTTGCAGGCCACAGTGAAGGCAGGGCTCTGCCATGGCCACCCAGCACCTGCCTCATGCCACAGCTGCCTGCACCCAGGCATCCTGGCTCCCAGCCCCTGCTCTAACCTTGCAGCCCCACTCCCCTCCCAGGGCCGGGCAGAGAACCCAGGTGTCCTGGCTCCCAGCCCCCCCTCATCCCCAAAATGTTGGCTGAATCGGTAAGTAGGTCCCTTGACAACTGCTGAGGTGTGAGGGGCTGGTGGATTGGGGGAAGGGCTGGGGGCCAGCACTCCTGGGCTCTCTCCCTGGCTCAGGCAGCGGTGTGGGGGCTGGTGGGTCAGAGCAGGGGCTGGGAGCCAGGGCAGGGTGGCGGTGCTCAAGGGGGGCCGCTGTGGTGCGGGTGCTGTGTGCTGGCTGGTACCATGGCCTGCAGGGGCGGTCTCTCTCCTGCGCACTTGTTGCTGGCAGGAAGCGAGAAGAGGCTTCGAGACGCGCGGCAGGCGCAATGGTGCCTCTGCACAGCCGCTACTGGGCTTAGTTCCTGCTTTCTCTTTCAGTGCCTGCAGCCACACAGCCCTGGGTGGGCAGGGGCCCCACCAGGTGAGAGGCCTTGCTCTGGCTCAGGGCTGTGGGGGGCGGGTGACCCACCATTTGGGGGTATCAGGCCGGGGGAGGGTGAGAGATAGGGTAGGAGGCACTGGTGTGGGGTGTGAGGGATGGCTGGAGGGGTGTGTGTCTGTCTTGCTCTGCCAGCTTTCCCAGTGGGCCCGGGCTAGCCATGGATGCAGGGGCGGGCGCATTTGCTGTGAGCTGTGTCCTGTTGGCTCTGTTAGATCAACCCCTCCTTCAGCCCAGGCCCAATCCTCTCCCCCTGCATTCGGCACAGACCACATTGTTACACCCAGTAGTGTAGGCATCACCTGCACCTGGCTTCCTCAGCCCTGGGGAATTGCTTTGGAGCAGGTGCCTAGCTTGGGGTGGGCATCTGGGACCTCTGTGGGTGGGGTGGGCAGTCCCCCACAGATGCCCCTCCCTCAGTTGTACCTGTGGGATATTTTCATCCATGACCTGGAAGTAATTAGAAACTCCCATGAATCCATGAAGTGAGGGGCAACGGTGAACTTGCAGAGACTGGCAACTGATTGGTAAATCACTGTGGGTATGTCTACACTAGGTCGAAATAAGATACACCATTTGAGCTACGCAAATTGCGTATCTTATTTCAATCTTATTTCAAAATAGCTTATTTTGTACTTTGGTGTTGTCTGCACAGCGCCAATTTCAAAATAACCCGCTCTCCGAAACATCCCTCACTCCTCATGGAACGAGGGTCACAGGGACATTGGAATAGCAAGCATGTTACAGTTTGTAATAACGGGCTCGCTGTTAAGACACAGGATAGCTATTTTGGGATCCCGCTGCAGCGTAGATGTAGCCTGTGAGGCCAGGGCAGTCGTATGGAGAGGTGTATGTCAAACCTGGGAGCCAACGCGCACAGCCCGGACCTGGGGACCAAGGGAGCCAGGCCAGGGCCGCAGCACGTCCCCCTGTGCCCACCAGGCAGTCTGGTTCCTGCCTGGCTGGCTGGCTGGCCATGGCATGTCAGCCAGGCACAGGACATGTTGCAGAGCCAGGTGGTTTCAGGGAGCTGCTTTAGTACACTAGGCGTGACGGGCTCCGCACAGTGCTAGCTGGCTGGGGTTACGCAGGGGACTGAACTAGGTGCTTTAATGATCCCTTGTAACTGAGTGAGCGAGCGCCACCAGAATTGCACCCCACTTTCCACTGCCCCGGGTGCTGGGTTCCTTTCTGCCCTCCGGGATGGCATGACGGCATTTGTGCTTTGCTTGGGTGGTCCCACAGCCCAGTGATGTGCTTCTCTAGCAGTTCTGGTACAGCATGGCACTACGCTGACAGCTGTGAGTGGTCAGAAGGGCCACATCATTGCCTCTGAGGGTTGCTTCTGACAGAGGCAGGGGCTGTCTGGCTGGAGGCTGGTGTCTGGGCCTGAGCGAACCAGGCCATCTCTCCTCCCTGACTCTTTCTTCAGCGGCTCCAAGGGCTGTAGGCAGGGGACTGGGCACCAAGTGAGTGATTCCCGAGCCCCAGGGGTGGGGCTATAAGAAGGATTTCCCACCGCTTTCTGTTTTAGGGGGAGGAGCTGAGTCTTGACCAGGGACATCACCTGGGATCCCCATGAAGTTCAGCGACTTTCAACTTAATCCAAGTAAGTGCGTAGGCTCTGGAGCCACAGGAAACAAGGTGGGGTTGGAGAGTCACAGAGCATCAATCCTAGCTGTAATAGCTCCACCCATCCCTTCCTCCCTTCCTCATCCATCCCTCTCTCCTTCCTTTTGTCCTCACTCCATCCATCCTTTCCTCCCCTCTCCATAACGCCCTCCCTCCCTACTTCCCTCCATCCCAAACCAAGCCCATGTGGGATGTGACAAAGGGGGGATTTTATTCCCTTTGTTAAGTTGCATGTGAGTTCTACAGTTTCCTAGTAACCTCGTGTGAATGCCTCGGTTTCCCTGGCCACTGCACCAACACCTAGATGGTGATGGGAATTTTGGGTGTGACTTTCACTAAGGGAGTCCTGGAACATACACATTGGCTGATGCCCTTTGCAACCTGAGCCTGGGAGGGGGTTTTACCAGGTGACACCTTTTGCCAGGGAAGCAGGGCAAAGTCCAGAGGAGGGATCTGGCTGGAGGCTGGGACCAGGCTGCTGGGGGTAAGTCAGTCTATCCCAGGATGGATGGTGCTGGCTGCTTCTGGTTCCTGTGCTGACAAGTCTGTGCTACGCTGTGTCCCTGTAGCCTGATAAACCTTCTCTTCTACCTGCCGGCTGAGTCTCACGTCTGGCTGTGGATGGGGGTGCAGGGCCTGGGGACTCCCCAGATCTGGTGACAAGAGGCATTTCCCCCCTCCACCCAGGGCCCAGCAGCAGAATGGCTCCCATGGCCAGGGCTGTTCGCCGCCCACCTCTCCCCACGCACGCAGCTCCCAGACGAGCCAAACCCATCGCAGGCCACGAGCACAACACACTCTGCCGGCCGCACATCTTTGCACAATCGCCTAACGGGCGGACGTGGTTCGGGGCGGAGTTTGTGGCTCTGCTGCAACTTCTGGGTATGAAACACAAGGCAGAGTCCTGCTGTAGTCAGCTCTGCCAGTGCCTCTCACTCCCAACCCACAGCCCCTGCCCCATCTAGAGGAGCTGCAGGAAACAGGGGTTGGAGATTCACAGAGCATCAATCCTAGCCATAATGGTGCTGCTCCATCCATCCCTCTGTCTGTCTGTCCATCCATCCTGCCATCAGTCCATCCACCTGTCCATCCCTCCATCCATCCCCCCCTCCATGGTGAATGGGTTTCCTTCTCCCGGCCCAAGGAGCAGTCTGGGATCTGGCTCCTGGTTCTCTGGTGCCTAGGTGGATGTGAGTGCCTCCTTCTCCCCAGCTCCCGGGCTATTCTCAGTGACCCAGGTCCAGCCCAGGAGACGTTTCATTCCCAGAGCTCAAGTGCCAGTAAAACCCAGCCCAGGCGGGATGTGACAAAGGGGGAATTTTATTCTCTTTGTTATGTTGCATATGATTTCTACTGTCCTATTGTAATTCCATGTGAGTGCCTCAGTTTCCCTGGGCACTGCACCAGTACCTAGCTGATGAGGGGAATTTGGATGTGGCAGCCTCCCCCATGGACACAACGGCTGATGCCCTTTGTAACCTGAGCCCAGGAGGGGGTGTGTGACCAGGTGACACCTTTTTCCCCCAGGAAGCAGAGCAAAAGCCAGAGGAGGGGCCTGGCTATGATCTGGGAGTGGGTTAGTCTAATGGTTGGGGGGGCAGGACCAGCACCCTGTCTCTGGCCCCACTCCCCCAGGATGGATGGTGCTGGCTGCTTCTGGTTCCCGTGCTGACAAGTCTGCTCCATGATGTGTCCCTGTTGACTAATAAACCTTCTCTTCTACCTGCCGGCTGAGAGTCACGTCTGGCTGGGGGTCCCAAACTGTGGTGACAAAAGGCACGTCCTCCCACCCACGCAGGACCCAGCATCAGAATGGCTCCCATGGCCAGGGCTATTCGCCGCCCACCTCTCCCCACGCACGCAGCTCCCAGACAAGCCAAACCCATCACAGGCCCCAAGCACAACACACTCTGCCAGCCGCACATCTTTGCACAATCGCCCAACAGACATGTGGTTTGGGGCAGGGTTTGCTGTAGTCAGCTCTGCTGGTGCCCCTCACTCCCGACCTGCAGCCCCTGCCAGCCCAGCCCTGGGCTCCCCCAGCCCTGCCAGTGCCCCTCACTCGTGCACTGGAGTTCACTTTCCCACTTTCTGGTGGGTGAGAACTGGATGATAACCAAGGCAAGATAATTCCTTCATGCGTCTTCTCTGCACAAATGCTGACTTGTTTTTTCCTCTTGGGTTCCTTTCCCTGAGTGAGGCACCCTCCTTGCTGCCCACAAGCTGTGGCTGCTGAGTCACTGCAGGGGAGGGAGCGCAGCTTGGCATGACTCTGCAGCCCCCATGGCCTTTGGAGCAATGTGGGTCAGGTTTGCACCAGCCAGAGGCCAGCACTTGGGGCTGCCAAACACCTAATGAACTGCCTGGCTGTTCCCTCACCCCATGTACAGCACCCCCGTGCAGGGGAAGGATGCCCTTTACTGGGCTCAGAGGCCCTAGCAGGTCCAGGCTGCAAAGTGTGGTATGTGTGTGGTAGGGGGAGTCTGTGTTACAGGTTTGTATTTGGCCTGAAAATAGGTGCTTTTGTCCTGCCCCCAAGGGCTGGGAAATGCGACTGCATCTTAAAATAGCTCTGTTAACAACAGCTGTTCTGTTCTTCCTGGGCAGATTGATTTAAATCTCTGTGAGTCAAACCAGCAAGCAGGAAATCTTGTTTAGTCATCTTTTGCCTTTTTACTTAATTATGTTCCTGAAGAGTGGTCAATTCTCATTGGATGTATAATCTGGTCAGTTTGCTGGCTATGAGGATACACTTCACAGTAGGTTAAGCCATTATGCAGCATAACATAACCCTAAGCCAGAGTCCTTCTCTGAACATTTGTTGTTCTGTTAGAAAATAGTGATTGACCCATCTCCTAGTTATGAGATGAGGAACCTTTTACTGGTGATTTAGGTTGCCTTTGGACGGCAATTGAAACTCCATTTCCTAATGCACAAAAACAACATTTCCAATTATTTGGGGAGGGGGGTGGTAAATCAAACTATTTTACATGTCATGGGTACATGGGGAAGTATATAAAATCTGTTCCACATTTTAAATAACTGAATTTATTAAACAAAGGAACTATTCGCATCTGCATTTCAGTGAATTGAATTTATTATTTCTGGTCGCCTCACCCTTCATGATTTTAGAAATAGTAGATCTCATCCTCACACCTAGTTTTTACTCCGATTGGAAGCGGAAAAACAAGCTTTCCTGCTTTTTCAGATCCCAGTCCATGTCACAACTGTGCACCAACGTTCTTGAATACACTTCAGTGAAGACAATATTCCCCTCTGCATTTTTTGAAGAATCAGCTGGCTTCAAACATCAGCAAACTCTGGTTCCAGGTGCTTAGCCAGCGACATCCACCCATTCAGTGGCTTCATGTGCAGCTTGAATGTTGCCCTTGTTTACCTGAATAGTTCACAAATATTCGAGGCGCTGGTGATTGTTTCCACTATAGGGTGTGTCTAGACTACATGGCTCCGTTGACGGAGCCATGTAGTCTAGACACACCCATAGAGAGAAAGTAATAATGGACTCAAGTGATCCTGTTTAGCTACAAAGAACCACAGGTGTTGGCTTCTAATTTTCCCTGGGGTGCTCAAATCCTACTCAACCCCAGCCCCCACTCCTGCTCCCACCCCATCCCATCCCACTTCTTTCTGCCCTCTTCCCTGAGCATGCCCCATCCCTGTTTGTCCCGTCTCTCCCAGTGCCACCTGCGCACCTTAGAACAGGTGCTCAGAAGGTACTGTGAGGGTATGGTGGAGGTGATTGGCAGGGGCCTTTGGTGGGCAGAAGTGGGGAGCTGCCTGTTGGTGGGGGCTGCTAATTTTTCTCCCTGGGTGCTCCAGCCCTGGCACCTCTGGAGTCAGCACCTGTGCGAAACACGTACATAAAGTCCTGTTTCTCTGAAGGCAGGAGACAGCTTCTCTGCACACACCTCCAAACCTCCTTCTAGCCAGCGCTCTGCCTAAAAGCTTTCTCTTCGCCTTTTCTCGGTGCTTCTCTGGCTATTCCCAGGGGCTTGCTCTAGTTAGCTCTCTGTGTGCTGCTTTGGTTGTTCTGCTCCACCCTCACATGGACCCAGCTCCAGCTCCCACCCTTCAATGACCAGCCAAGGAGAACCGTGCAGACTTGGGCTTGGTTTGGTGGAGGGGTGGCTCCTAGTGGTTTCAGTGCCTGCTCCACAAAGCGGCTCCTTTGCCTTGTATGTTTGTCCTGAATTCTGGATGGCTGTGACACCTTCCAGCTTCGCCAGGCTTCACGCAATGCCCAGCAGAGTAACCGGTTTTTAAAAAAAAATTCATTTACAATATTTTTATACATTACAGTGCCCCTCACTCCTGACCTGCAGCCTGAGCTACCCCAGCCTTGGGCTCCCCCAGCCCAGCTGGTGCCCCTCACTCCCGACCTCCAGCCCCTGCCAACCTAGCCCTGGGCTCCCTCAGCCCTGCTGGTGCCCCTCACTCCCAACCCACAGCCCCTGCCAACCTAGTCCTGGGTTCCCCCAGCCCTGCTGGTGCCCCTCACTCCCGACCCACAGCCCCTGCCGGCCCCAGGTCCTCCTTGCAGCACTGCTCTGTGCGGGGTGGGTTTCTGGGTTCCAAGACCAGACAGGTCCATTGTGATCCTCTTGCCTTCTACATACCGCAGAACTCCTATGTCGGCACTGAAGTTGGGTGCTGGGTTTTTGGCAGAACTGAGCCCTGGTTGGTCTCCCCCCTCAGTGGGGAGCTCCTGAGCAGGAAGATGCTGCCGTACATGTTGAGGCTCAGCCCCATGAGTGCCACCACTCTCTCATGACTAGGGTTTCTCTGGAGACACTTCTGCTTTTCTGCCAGGGCTCTTGCTGGTAGCAGGACCTTTCCCCGTGCCTGTCTGCCATCACTGCCTCCAGCGCAGAGCGTGGGGAAGGGCTGAGTGGCATGGCCAAGGGTTTGTCCAGCACTGGGCCCCCTGCCTCGGGCTCTCTGCAGCACAGGGACCATGTGGCCCTGTGGAGCCTGTGGCAGCTGCTTGCCCCTCAGCCAGGGGAAAACAGAGGGACGATTAATGAGCAGGAAGAACCTGTAGTGCAGATTGAGTGTGCCAGGGGAGCTGTCGGTTCTGCCATGGTGCTGCCGCTGCTGGGTCTGTCAGGATCTCCGCTGTAAACACCAGCTCAAGCCATTGGGCTCTCTCACCCCAGGAGGTTGCCATGAGAATGAGCCTTTTCTGTCCCTGCTGGCATTTTCCGGAGGGGTGGGGGTGGGAGGTCTGGCAACTGAACATTTGACAAGTTCCCCTCCAAGCGTCACGGTTCCATGTCAACCCAAAAGCCATTCTCCTCAGGAAAAGCGTTTTCTACCCTCTCTGCGAAGCAGCTCTATGAAGAGCTGTCTGGACCTTTAGCCACCCGGAAAAGACAGAACAAGAGGCAAATGGCTGCTATTCTGAGAATTGTCTTGCCCTTATCAGATGCCACTTCAATTCCGCAGGGGTTTTCCCAGTCCTGCTTGCACACATGAGAGTAAAACAAGCAACCAGGGTCTAAAACTGGTCAGTCTACAGATGTTTACCACAAAGTGGGCTGAGCTGGGCCTCTCTGCTTCACAGGGCAGCCTACTCGTGTAACCGTGGGTGGGCTAGGCTTCACTGCCCTTCTCCTGTGTCTAAAAAAACCCCACAGCAGTACTGGGGATCCAGAGGGATTTTCCCTCCCAGGTTCTCCTTGCTCTAAGTAGAATTGCCCGTGATCCCTGGGAGAAGGTTAACACCATCACTGCCCGCTGCAGAGTGAGGCACCGCAACCTGCTCTCTACTCCTGGCTCAGCTTCTCCCAGCCCACCCAGGCCTTAGACAAGCAGCTGCTCTGCCTGCTGGCTCCTGGAGTCTGACCCCAAACTACCCCACCCAGCTCCAGAAGCTTCTGGGTGTGGACGCTAAAGCTGCCCAGCAACAGCAACACTCAACTCACTCCTACCTCCCGCACGGGGGTCTCGTAGGGTATGTCTACACTAGCCCCCTAGTTCGAACTAGGGAGGCTAATGTAGGCATTCGAAGTTGCAAATCAAGCCTGGGATTTAAATTTAAAATGAGGTATAACAGTTAACTCGAACTAAGGACTTAGTTCGAGTTAACGTTTGACTGCCGTGTGTAGCCGCGGGCAGTTAGTTCGGACTAGGGGGATTTAAAAATGGCACCCGGATGGGAAGATGCAAATAAAGCCCGGGATATTTAAATCCCGGGCTTCATTTACAACTTCAAATGCCTACATTAGCCTCCCTAGTTCGAACTAGGGGGCTAGTGTAGACATACCCTTAAAGAGACAGCTCCCTGTGAGGTACTTGGGTATACTCACTCTCTCTGCCTCACACAGCAGCCTGCTTGCCCGCTCGCACTGCTTGGGTTGTGTGTGCTGCGGCTCTGGTGTCGAACCAGTAAACTCGTGTTATTCTGTAACCTTCCAGCTAGTGTTTTACTCTCACGTGTGCACAGGCCTGCCGTGAGCATGCAGGGAACAGCTGACACTGAGACGAGGTGGAGTTTCTATTTGGGCATTTCTCTCTATCTACTCCTTACAGGCTCAGGCACCAGCGGGGCGTGTGGGCAGGAGCTCAGTGCTGGATTCCCAGAGCGGGGTGATGCAGGACTCCACCATGTTCTCACAAATGCCTATAATCCCAGGCGGTGCTTTGGCCCTGGGGCCAGTGGGCCAAACTCACCTGTTTCCTGCTTTCTCCTAGTTTGAGGCCAGGCAGTGCTTGGTGTGCGCACAGAGAGACAAGGAGGGGACCATCCCAGGCAAGGCGGAGCCTATGTTTCCCTGAGCCTCGTGGGAACCTGCTGCAGCTTCTCTGTCCCATGGTGCTTTCTGAGATGACTTCCAATTGCAGCCAAAGCGGCTCGCCGGTCCCAGTCTTTGTGGGGCTCTACACCGTCATCTTCACACTGGGGCTGGTGCTCAACCTGGTCGCGCTCTACATCTTCTGCTGCTGCAGCAGCGTGTGCTCCCTCACCACTGTCTACATGAAGAACCTGGCTGTCTCCGACCTGCTGCTGGTGGTCTCGCTGCCTGTTCGCATCTACTACTACAGCAAGCGGCCTTGCCTGGGACGCCAGGTCTGCGAGCTCATGGGCCTGCTGCTGCTACTCAACATGTATGGCAGCATCTTCCTGCTCACCTGCATCAGCTGGGATCGCTGCATGGCCGTCTGCTTCCCCATGCATGCCCGGGTCAAGGCGCTGCGCAAGCAGGCCAAGTACATCTGCCTGGGCGTCTGGCTGGTGAGCTGTGCTGGCACCGTGCCCACCTACTTCACCCAGCCAGACCATAAGAACTTCACTTCCTGCTTTGACAACCGGCCTCAGTACGTCACCCAGCGCGGTGTCTCCTCTGCCATGATGCTCTGCTTTGCCGTGCCGCTCCTGGTCATGGTGCTGTGCTCCTGGGCTCTGCTGCGGGCTGTGCGCCGCAGCGCGGCCGCCCGCATGGAGCTGGTCAACAGCGCCAAGATCCGCAGCATGATCGTGGCCAATGTCACCATCTTCCTGGGCTGCTTCCTGCCTTTTCACCTGGTTCTGCTCTGCTACCAGGTGCAGGACCTGCAGAGTGAAGCGCTGGACATAGCCTACCGCTGCACCTTGCTGGTGGCCTCGGCCAATGCCGCTCTGGACCCGCTGGCCTATTACTTTGCCACTGAGACCTTCCAGCGCATGGTGGTGATGGACAATCTACGCAAGGCCTGGGGCTTGCCTGGCGACAGCACTGAGGGCCATAGCCGCTCCCAGACAGCCCTAGGCCAGTGCATCTACCTGCAAAACATCATGGCCCTGCCGAGCAGCAGTCCACTGGTGGGCAGCCCCAGCAGGGGGTCCCAGAACTAATGGGCTGGGCTGCGTAACAAGGGCATTTCTAGGGCACTGCTGAGAGGGTCAGATCAGGGCAAATTGCTTAGAGACAGGGCTACTTGCAGCCCAGGACTGGGGCTCCGCCTCTCTATGGCACCAAACCAGGCCCAGAGCACCTCTGTTTGCCACTCTGGCCAGCAGGAAGTCACACAAACAATCCCCTCAGACATTGCAGCTTTCCCGTGCCACCACAGATGCGAGGTTCTGAAAACCAGTCTCCCCAAATCCAAACAGGTTCTTCCGACCCCAAGGGACCAGCCACACTCCCAGGTCCATTTATGCCTCAGCTCGTACCCAAAAGAATCTAACATCTAAGGGTTTATTCACAAAAAGAGAGAAAGAAAAGATTAAAGTTCTAAAAGGAATCGAACACACCCACCAATTGCACAGCGCTTGGTGCAGGCCCGTAGCAGAGATAGGATAGTCTGATATTTTAGATCAAACCTCTGGAACACATCCTCTGTTGGGATGGGTCATTCGTCCTTCTGGGCTTCAGTTCACAGCTGAGACCCTTCAGAGGTGATGAGCTGGCTTGAAGACAAATGGAGGCTCCCCCAGGGCTTTTCTGATACCCTTGCCCACGTGGAGGGACTCCCATTGTTCCTGCTAAGTGAAAGCATGTCCCTAAGATAGAGTTTGTCACATGAGCCAATCACTGTCCATGTCCTTCTTAGACAAGTGGCCATTGTGTACATGCTGAGATGAGTAGTCACAGCAAAGCTCAGCCGAGGTGGATCTGCACCACTCGAGGTGCATTGTCAGCAAAGTGCTCCTAGTCACTTGGCTGGCCACCCTTTCACAATAGGTTGGCCAAGTCTGGTGGTGTCTCCCGGGAGCAAACATTTGAAATACAAGTACAGCCCCGATACTCATAAAGTCACATACAGAAAGAATTCCTGTCTATGAGCAGCACAATTAGAATCAGTGAATTGTCAGCTCTCAATAGATACCCCACTAGGCTCACTTTGTACAAGGTTTGGTGCAAACGCAGAACAGTGATTGCAACAATCATAGACTCATGGGGCTGGAAGAGACCTCAGGAGTCACCGAGTCAAGCCCCCTGCCCAAAGCAGGACCAACCCTAACTCAAACATCCCAGCCAGGGCTTGGTCAAGCTGGGACTTAAAAACCTCTAGGGATGGAGATTCCACCCTCTCCCTAGGGAAACCATTCCAGTACTTCCCCACCCTCCTAGGGAAATAATTTTTCCTAACATCCAACCTAGACCTCCCCCACTGTAACTTCAGACCATTGCTCCTTGTTCTGAATCTGTCACTGAGAACAGCCTTTCTCCATCCTCTTTGGACCCCCCCCTTCAGGGTAGTTAAAGGCTGCTACCAAATCCCTCCTCACTCTTCTCTTCTGCAGACTAAATAAGCCCAAATCCCTCAGCCTCTCCTCATAGGTCATGTGCTTCAGCCCCCTCATCATTTTGGTTGCCCTTCACTGGACCCTCTCCAATGCATCCACATCCTTCCTGTAGTGGGGGGCCCAGAATTGGACACAATACTCCAGATGTGGCCTCACCAGAGCCGAATAAAGGGGAATAATCACTTCTCTGGATCTGCTGGAAATGCTCTTCCTAATGCAACCTAATATGCCATTAGCCTTTTTGGCTACAAGGGCACACGGTTGACTCATATCCAGCTTCTCATCCACTGTAATCCCCAGGTCCTTTTCTGCTGAACTGCTGCTTAGCCAGTCGGCCACCAGCCTGTAACAAAGCTTGGGATTCTCCTGATTTGTGTTTAGCTCGCAGTGCAATAAATCACAGGTGCTCTCTTCTCTCCGCCCAGGGTGCTGGAAAGCATGGGTATGTGTACAGCTGGGGCCACCAGAGGTCACTGCCTGGGTTTACACCGGCGCCGGGGAAGGGGTCACAGGATGGGTTTGCACAGGTGCCGGGGAGGGGGTCACAGGCCGGGTTTGCACAGGTGCTGGGGGTGTGTGTCTCAGGCTGGATTTGCACTGGCACTGGTGGGAGGGGGGTGTCACAGGCTAGGTTTGCACCGTGCACTGTGACCCATGCTCTTGAACTGCACAGAACAAGTAGCCCCATCCCCACATCACAGGGTGCAGAGACCCCAGATCCCCTCTTTGCCTCCCCTTTGCTCAGCCTGCCAGCCCCATCCCCTGGCTCACAACCCCACTCCTGACTGGGGCTGGCCATAGGGGTCAGGGCTAATTGGAAGGGGGCAGACATTGGGGAGGGGGTTAATTTGGGCTGAGGTTGCAGGGGAGTCTCCCACAGACACCCCTCCCCCACCTCTCCGCAGGAGGCTGCATGGAAGCTACATCTCCTGGGTGTCTCCGTCCCGGCCCTGTCCCTGCAGCCTGGAGCGAGCACCATCCCGCCACATGGCTTGCCCAGAGGTTTCATGCCCAGGCTCCTGGCAGAGGCAACAGGAGCAGTGTGTGGTGGCGTGCTGGGCGCTGGCGCAGCCTGGCAGCTCAGGGGAGCAGTGCTCAGGGAGCTGGCACCGAGAAGGTGTCAGGGCGCTTGGTGGGGAGCCAGGGCTCTGGCCTGTGCCTGGCTCTGGTGGGCAGGGATGTGAGCGCCTGCCCGGCCCTGCGATGGGGACACGCCACCTGCCCCTGCAGGGGTGTGTGGCCAGAGCCTTAGGGGCACAGAGCCAGAAGACAGCCACTTGGAGACATTTGCACTGGAGAGCCAGAGACACCTCATCGCCGGGCCCTCCTGCACCCCGCAGCCAGGTAGTCATGGGGCGGGGGGCTGGATAGGGCAGCAGCGGGGCCTGAAACCTGTATTCACAGAGTCTCCTTTCCGGCCAGGAGCTGGTTTTTTTTAAAGCAACAGCAAATCCTTCTCGGACCCCTGCAGCCTGGGCATAGGCTCCTAATTCCTGGGCTCCCTACTGCCTGGGCATAGGTATCTGTCCATAGGCCCCTAATCCCCCTGGGACTCCTCAAGCCTGGGTATTGGTGTCAGTCTCCTTCCACCAAGCCCCTTGTAGCCTGAACACCCCTCTTATGCCCTCCGCTCCCTGATCCCTCGGCTCAGGGGGCTGCTTCCCTCTTTCCCCATCTTCAGGGGACATGTGGGGCATTTCGTTGCTGTGATGGTGAGTGGCCGGTGGGAGTCAGGATAGAGTGGGGTGGGTCGCACCTGTAGTCTCAGCAGATGTGGGACTGGGAAGGGAGCTGTCCAGACCAGCCCTGACACTGCATAGCTCCGTCCTGCCCAGGGTGCTGGCTTATTGCGCCAGGTGGAGTGAAATGGGTGCCTCTGGAGACAGAGCAGTGTGGAAAGCACAGGGCGAGACCGGCTTTGGGGTTTGGCTCCTGGCTGCTGTCTCTGGCTTTGCCTCCAGCTCTTGTGGCTAGTTCCCAGCCACGCCTGGCACCACACCGGGCCAGTGCACACGCCCCAATGCACACGCCCCAGTGCGCGCCCACGTGCACAGTGCACACGCCCCAGTGCGCGCCCACATGCACAGTGCACACACACCAGTGCGCGCCCACATGCACAGTGCACACGCCCCCTGCAATATCACAGGTGAGGTATGGGCACCGCTGAGAGTATCAATCAGGGTAAATTGCTTAGAACCAGGGCTATTTACAGCCCAGGACTGAGGGTCCTTCTCTGTCAGGCACCCAACCAGTCACACAGAGCACTTCAGCCACCACCCTGGCCAGCAAGAAGTCTCACAAGCAAAACCCCATAGACACCCTAGTGCTACCTGTGCCACCGCCAGCACTGCTCCTTACCCAGGTGAGAGGTTATAAAAACCCAATCTCACCAACTCTGAACAGGTTCTCCCAGTCCCAAAGGACCAGCCACAGTCCCTGGTCAATTTATACCTTGGCTCTTACCCAAAAGAGCGCACTGGTCCAGTCCTTTAGACTAACAGCGAAGGGTTTATGAATACAAGGAGGAAAAGGTTGAGAGTGCGATTGTTAAAGAGAACACATCGCACACATCAATCCACAAGCGCTTGTGCAGGCTCTCAGCAGCATAAACGTCGTCTCTGGAGCATGTCCTGTGTCAGGATGGGTCATGAATCCTTCTGGGCCCTCTGTCCTTACCAATGGTGCTTCTGGAGCAGAGGGCAGAAGTGACGATGGAGGTGCCTTCAGGATACTTTGATAATTTTGCTCATGCTGAGGGAAAACCCATTCCTCTTCTGGGTGCTGGTTCCTCCTAAAATGGGCTGATCACATGACCCACAAACCAGTTTGTCTCTTTTAGGCACAGAACCATGGAGTGCCCAGGTGGGTCCTTCCCTGGCAAGGGGCCATTGTGTGCTCCTCAGGGGTCAATCGGCAGCCCTTAAGAGCTACTGTCTGCAGCATCGAGCAACCGTCCCTCCCAGCAGAAAACATTGAAAACATCAATCCAAAGCCCTTCTTCATAACTTGACACACAGATTGGACAAGTACCCTAGACAGAGTCAGCATCACATAAGCTTTTGTTTGACACCTCCCATGGCCCATTTTGCACCACATTTGGGAAAAGCACACACCAGTGGGTGCAACAATGATCTGCCTACTCATCTTACAATCTAATAACATGACACCCCCAGTGCGCACACACATACACAGTGCACACACCCCAGTGCACACACTTCAGTGCGCACACACGCACTGCAGTGCGTACACACGCATCCACAGTACACATGCCCCCATGCAAATACATACACAGTGCACATGCCCCCAGTGCACACACAGTGGGCGTGCACGTGTACTCCCAGTGCACACATATACACTCAGTACACATACACACACGGTACACATGCTGCCAGTGCACATGCCTAGGCACACAACCCCAGTGCATGCACATACAGCGCGCACACACACACAGTGCACACCCCTTAGTGCACATGCACAGTGCACAGCTTGCTCCTCAGCATGGACATGCATGAAGGCTCATGATTGCTGAACCCCTTCTCCCCAGCCTGCCTCAGATCTCTCCCTCTGCCTTTGTGATGGGCTGCAGTCATAGAAGTCCCCTTGGGACTGTTCTCCGGTGTTACCTGCACAAATTTCTCTATCCCTTCCACACTTTAGGGACACACACCTATACCCAATTCCTAGGGCTCAAGATGCAACCCTGTTAATTTACACACCCACCCTTACCCAGTTCCTAGGGCTCAGAGCATAACTTCCTGCAAGTTTGCAGGATCTTTTCCACTGAAAAAGCCTTACACAGTAATATTCTTCTTCTCTATTTATTGACAATTCCCAAGCAAGTAAAATACATATGCTAAGCACACAGTGTCATGCTCACCAAGCCTGATGCAGGCAGGCAGACTTCCCCTGTTGGACAGGCAAGGTCAGTCTCTCTGGATCTTAGCTGCTGCACCTCATGGTCATGCAGAGGAGTCCTGGCAGCTCTGGTCTTAGGCTGGGTCTTGGAGGTGAGTTCTTCTTCCAGGTCTTCCTTCCTCCTTCTTGATGTTCCTTTCCTCCTTTCCTTTTCTTTTTTTCCCTTTTCTCCTTTTTCTTCTTCCTGCTGATCTCTTTCTTGGACCCCAGTTTATACAGTGAAACCTGAGTCCAACTTACCTAGACCATAGCCAATTATTTTAGTATAATTTTATTAACCAATCATAACATACTGTAACAGAGTTACCTAACCAATCATACCTCACCACCTTAGTTGATTTATACCTAGAAAAATGAAAAGTGAAATGGCAATTCAAACTAAGTCCAATTCAAACTAAGACCTCATTCCATGAGGAGTAACAGTTATTCGAACTAAGGACTTAGTTCAGATTGCCATTTCACTGCTGCGTGTAGCCGCAGGCAGTTACTTGGGCAGTCTTGCAGGAGGAATAATGGTAGTTTGAATTAGGAGCTTTAATTCAAACTACCTAGTCTGTGCCGCATGTAGCCGCAGGCAGGTAGTTCGAACTACAGGCATTTAAAAATGGCGCCCGGCCGGGAACATGCAAATGAAGCCTGGGATATTTAAATCCCGGGCTTCATTTGCAAGTTCAAATACCTACATTAGCCTCCCTAGTTCAAACTAGGGTGGCAGTGTAGACATACCCAGAGGCTGGGCCCTGACTGAGCTCCCTGGCAGAGTTCTTATAGTCCTAGCCACGCCCCTTAGCTTCCTGTCAGGTGAGGGGGTGGGGCTAGGCTGTGCACAAAATGGCTTCCAGGCGGGTATTTTCTTCCCTCTGGTAGTGGGTGCCTCTCCCCCCCCGCTCCACTGCAGAGAAGGAGGAGAGGGAGCAAGTGTAGGGGCCGCTCTCTTCCTTCTCCCCCTGCCCTGTTCCTGGTCCTGCTGCCTGCACCAGCCGGAGCCCTTCCCACCCCGCCGACCCGCCGTCCACCTGCCTGCTGACACCCCAACGCTGCTGGGCTGCTCCCCCCGGACGACGCTGCTGCTGCCTACCACCGCCACCAGCTGCTCCTGTTGCCTGAGAGGGGAGGGGGGGCCTGCCGGCCGTCCCCCCTTCCCTCCTTTGCTCCAGAGAAGGAGGAGGACCCCACCAGCACCCACCACCTGGAGGCCTTCCCCTGCTGACTGCTGCCTGCCCACTGCTGCTGCTGCGCCCCGCTGAGGGGGAGAGGAGATCACCATCTAGAACTGTGGAGGGGGTTTGTCTAAAAGACTGAGCTTTTTTCATCTGCTCTAGGGGTGGTGGTGAACTGAGCTGTTAAAGGGGGCTGGGAGAGGCTCAGAGCCCTCCCCTAGTCCAGCTGCCCCCTTCCCCGCTACCACCACCCCCAACGCCCCCTCCACCGCCCCTCACCACCTGGACTCTCTCTTCTCCCCCCGGTGGGGTTTGCTGCCCCGCCCTCCACCTGGGACGTTGCTGCAGCGGTGGGCGAGGTCGAGCCCTCACAGCGCTCGTGGGCGTGCTCCCTCCACACCCCCTTGGACTTGGCCCCCCTCCCTCAGCTACATTTGGCTGGGGGGCCACCCTCACCCCTGGTCACCCACCCTACCCCAGCAGCTTGTTTCCCTCCCCATTGCCTGTCCTTCCCTGCTAGCCTAGGTTGTTTTTCCCTCCCACCCCAAGGTTACTTACCCACCACACCCATTCCCAAAGTTTATTACTAGCCACGCTCCTACCCCAGCCAGCCCGACTGTGTGTGTGCCCCGCCCCTCCCAGCTGCTGTTTGGTTCCACTTTTGGCCTTCCCCCCGCCCAGTTGTCTGCAAGCCCTTGAGCACTACCCAATCTGCCTTGTCCACTATTCCACGGGTGAGGCCCGGTGCTTCCTCTGCCGGGCGATGGGGCATGTTCGGAGGGACTGCCCCTTGGCCCGGTCGGGGGAGGCGTCCGGGCCCACCGGGGCCCGGGAGGGCGCCGGCCCTACCACCGCCGGCCCCCCTGGTAGTCCGGCCTCCGCGGCTGCCCCTCCTCCAACCGACGGCTCGGCTCGGGGGCTGGAGGCACCCCCTCTGGCGTGCCCGAGCGAGCAGGCGGGCCCCGCCTCTGTTCCATCCGTCTCTGCGGGGCCCGAGGAGGAGAGGGTGGCGCGGTCGCTGCCGGGCGAGGGAGAGGGCACCCCCCAGGTGGAGGTTTCCTTACCCTCTTCTCTCCCTCCCTTGTCTCAACGCCCCCCGCAAAAACGAACTGCGCCCCCTAGCCTTGCCCCTGCTGGCCAGCCTTCCACCTCCACCTCGGAGGGCTGGACGCTCGTCGGGGGAAAGCGCAGAGCCCGCCGTTCGCGGACTCAATCTCCCCCCTCCGATGAGGAGGGTGGGAAGGCCCCCCTCCGAAAGATCCCGAGGGGGGCCAGTGCTGCCGAGATCGCCCCCGACGAGCGTCAGCAGGAGGCGCCGGCCGAGGAAGCCGTGGCAGCGAGGGGGGACGCTGTCGTCCCCCCTGCGGAGCCCATCCATGAGGAGGCCTCGGGTGGAGCTCCCCCGGCCCTGGTACCAACCGAGCCCCCCGCTGTTACCGCCGAGGTAGGCGTCGCCTCGGCGGCTGGCGGGGAAGGCTCCGGGGCCGAGGGGATGGAACTGAGCTCCATCTTTGAGGAGATCGAGGCCCTGGGTCTGACCCCGCTTACCCAGGGGGATGACGGCCCTCCGCCAGCGGGCCTCGGTCTGGGCGGCGTCGCTGTGGCGCCGCCCCCTCCTCCCCCCAACCCTAACCCTATGTCCCAAGTGGCCGACCCCGGCCTCACATTCGGGGCGGCCCTCGTACTACCCACTGGCCCGGCCGACTCGGGTGCTGGAGCTGAAGCTGCCGAACCCTGTGGGGCGGCGGCTGGTGCCGAGCGGCCGGGTCCCGGGCTTGGGGGCGCCCCCTCTCCAGCAACCGAGGCGGGGCGGTCATCTCCCCTTTCCGTTGGGGGCCCAGAGGAAGACCCCACTCAAGCCGACGCCGTGGCAACAACGCCTGTTTTTCCATCTGAGCCCGGCGTCGGCGCGGGCCCCCTTTCTGTTTCTGTCCCCTTGGTTCCCATTCGGGAGGAGCCACGGCCCGGTGGCACAAACAAGGGGGACCCTTCCCTAGACCCCGCCCCAATCTCTGGTTCCCTTTCCTGTCCCGATTCTTCCCTCACCCCTGCACGTGCCCTTGGCCCCGACTCCTAACCTTTACGAACCCATTTCCAGCCCGAATCCTCCCCGTCCGTGACCTCCCTCCTACTATCACCGCCCCCTTTCCTCCCACCCCTGTCCCACCGTCCAGCCGTGAGCCCACCCCCTTCCACGCCTACCGTGCCGCCTGTCCCACCCTCACCGTCCTCCCAAACCACCATTATTGCCACCCCCCCGGGGGCCGTCTCATTCCCGTTGACCGTGAGCGGCCCTCAGGGGGTGGTATTTGTGTCCCTGGTCCCTAGCTCCCTAGGGGCTGCCTTGTTCCCTCCGCCACACCTTCCCTCGCCGGGGCTGGGGGCGGGCAGCGCGGCGCCGTCGCTCTTGACGCCGCGCTGGGGCTCGGACCCCGGTTTGCCCGCCTCGGTGGCCCGCGAGGTCTTCCGGGGGGCCCAGACGGAGGAAACATCTAGTGTCCCCTCAGCGCTGGGGGCCGAGCTCCGCCAATTCCTCACGGATACGCGTGGGGCTAAAGGAAAGGTGGAGCTCGCCCTTCAGCGCTGGGGGGACTTTCATTCCATCTTGGGGGCCACGAGGGCCCTCTTGCAGGAGGGGAGAGGGACCAAGGGGCGGGACATCGCGGCCTACCGGCGGGCCCGCAAATTTCGTGACGCTCTCCTCGCCTTCGGGTTGGGAGCGGCCTGTTGCGCGGCCTGCGGGAGGCCGACGATCACCCCGCCCGTGAGGATCCACCCCAGCCCTCATCATGAATCACACCACCATCGCAACGTTGAACGCCCGGGGCTGTAGGGTGGGTCTCCGCAGGAGCTGGGTGCTCTCCTTCCTTCGGGAGGGAGGGTACTCGGTGGTTTTCCTGCAGGAGACCCACACGACTCCAGCCGTCGAGGCTGGCTGGCGGCTGGAGTGGGGAGACGGGGTGTATTTTAGCCACCTCGGCACTTGCTCGGCCGGGGTGGCCACCCTGTTCTCCCCTACCCTCCGGCCCGAGGTGCTGGGGACCGCCGAGGTTGTCCCGGGCCGCCTGCTGCACGTCCGGGCCCGCGTGGAGGGGCTGACGTTGAACTTGGTCATGTCTACGCCCCGAACGCGGGCCCGGACCAGGTCATCTTTTACCGGCAGGCGGCCACCTTCCTCGGCACTCTGGATCCTCGCGAGTGTCTGGTCCTGGGCAGGGACCTTAACACCACCCTCGATGACCGGGACCGTGTAGGACGCGCGAACTGCCAGGCCGCAGCAGGCGTCCTCAGGGAGATCGTGGACAACCACTCCCTGGTGGACGTCTGGCGAGACCACCACCCGGACGACAATACCACCTTCACCTACGTCCGGGTGGAGGACGATCGGTCGAGCCACTCCCGGCTGGATCGCATTTACCTTTCCCGCTTCCATCTGGCACGAGCCCACTCCTCCAGCATTCGGCCGGCCCCATTCACGGACCACCATTTGGTGGCCGTGAAAGCCTCCCTTAGTTCGGAGAGGCTGGGGCCGGCCTACTGGCACTTCAATAATAGCTTGCTGGAGGACGTGGGCTTCGTGGCATCCTTCCGGGAGTTCTGGCTGGCCTGGCGGGGGCAGCGGCCCGCCTTTCCCTCGGCGCGGCGATGGTGAGACGTGGGGAAGGTGCGCGCCCGGCTCTTCTGCGCGACTACTCCCGGGCGCCAGCCGGCGGAGGATGCGGCGATAGAGCAGCTGGGCAGGAGGTCTTGAAGCTTGAGGCGCCTGGCGTCCGCCCGAGATCCACTCCTCCGCGGCGTGCCGGGAGAAGCGGGAGGAGCTCCGGGCCCTGGAAGATCACAGGGCCCGGGGCGCCTTCGTTCGATCTCGCATCCATCTCCTTCGGGAGATGGATCGCGGCTCCCGCTTCTTCTACGCCCTGGAGAAAAGGAGGGGGGTGAAAAAGCACGTCACCTGCCTTTCGGCGGAGGATGGCACCCCCCTCACGGATCCGGCGGAGATGCGCGGAAGGGCCAGGGCCTTCTACGCCAGTTTGTTCTCCCCGGATCCGACCGAAGCCGACGCCCGCAAGGTGCTCTGGACCGAGCTCCCGACGGTCAGCGCGGGCGACCGAGACCGGCTGGAGACGCCTCTCACTCTGGCCGAGTTCTCGGAAGCCCTCCGTCTCATGCCCAACAATAAAACCCGGGCATGGGCGGGCTGACCGTGGAGTTTTACCGCGTGTTCTGGGGCGTCCTCGGCCCAGACCTCGTCACAGTCTGGGCCGAGTCCTTGGAGGCGGGGTCCTCCCTGTCGTGCAGGCGGCGGTGCTCGCCTTGCTACCGAAGAGGGGACCTCCGCGACCCGGAATTGGCGTCCGTCTCGCTCCTCAGCACGGACTACAAAGTCGTAGCAAAGCCATCTCGCTGCGACTGCGGTCCGTGCTGGGCGTGATCCATCCCGACCAGACCTACACCGTCCGGGCGTAGCATCTTGATAATCTGTATTTGGTCCGGGATCTCTTGGAGCTCGGGTGTAGGGACGGCTTGTCGTTCGCCCTCCTGTCCCTGGACCAGGAGAAGGCGTTCGACAGGATGGATCACGGGTATCTCCTGGGCACCCTGCAGGCCTTCGGCTTCGGGCCCCATTTCGTGGGTTTTCTCCGGGTGCTATGCGGCTCTCGCGGAGTGTTTGGTCAGGCTCAACTGGACCCTGACCGAGCCGGTCAGCTTCGGGCGGGGGGTACGTCAGGGGTGTCCGCTGTCGGGCCAGCTGTACGCTCTGGCGATCGAGCCCTTCCTCTGTCTCCTCCGTGGGAGGCTGGGGTTGGTGCTGCGGGAGCCGGAGCTGCGGCTGGTCCTGTCGGCATAAGCCGATGACGTGCTCCTCGTGGTCCAGGACCCGGGCGACCTGGCGCGGGTAGAGGCCTGCCAAGCCGTCTACTCGGCGGCCTCCTCCGCCCGGGTCAACTGGGTCAAGAGCTCTGGCCTGGTGGTCGGGGACGGGTGGCGGGCCGGCTCCCTCCCACCCGCGCTTCAGGCCATCAGGTGGAGCGCGGGTCCGCTGCTCTATCTGGGCGTCTATTTATCCGCCACGCATCCCTCTCCGCCGGAAAACTGGCAGGGTTTGGAGGCCAGGGTGGCTGAGCGGCTGCGGAGATGGACAGGACTGCTCCGGTGTCTCTCCCTTCGAGGGAGGGCGCTGGTGTTAAATCAGCTGGTCCTGTCCATGCTCTGGCACCGGCTCAACACCCTGCGCCCGGCCCCGGAGGTCCTGGCCAAGCTCCAGAGGACAGCCCTGGAGTTCTTTTGGCCAGGACTGCACTGGGTCTCTGCAGGGGTCCTGTCTCTCCCCCTGGAGGAGGGGGGCCAGGGCCTGGTCTGCATGCGCAGCCAGGTCCGGACCTTCTGCCTCCAGGCCCTGCAGAGACTCCTCTTTAGTGCAGGTAGTCCGGCATGGAGCATTTTGGGGTGCGCCTTCCTCCGCCGCCTTCGAGGGCTCCGATACGACCGGCAGCTCTTTTTTATCCACCCGAGGGGCCTTCCGCGAGACCTCTCAGAGCTGCCGGAATTCTACCAGGAACTCCTCCGGACCTGGAAGCTGTTTTCAGCGACCAGGTCCGTTTTGGCCGCCGAGGGAGCAGACCTCCTCGCGGAGCCCCTGCTCCACAATCCAGCCTTGTGCGTGCAGGTGGCGGAGTCTCCCGCGTTGCGCCGGATGTTGATCCTGGCAGAAACCACCAAAATCGGAGACCTCCTGGACTACGACAGGGGGGACTGGGTGGACTCCCGAGCGCTCGCTCGGCGCATGGGGCTCTCCACCCTCTGGACCCCCCCTGCGCCTACTCCAGGAGGTGGAGGCGGCTTTGTCGCGGCCCGCTCTCGACCTCCTACAGAGAGCCCTGCGAGAGGGTACGCCCCGCCCCTCCCTTCCTGCGAAGCCTCCGTCCCTTTTATTGGGCCCCTGTTCCGCGGGCCCCCGGCCTCCCATCCCTGGACTCCCAGCCGGCTGCAGAACCTGCAGCCGGTTTGTTTCCGAACCGTGCCTAGGGAACATCTGTACACGCTCGTGCTCCATACCTTGCATTTCCCCACCCTCGTGTCCCGCCCTGATACTAAGTGGCGGGACTATTTAAGATCCGTTGAGGTGGGGGCCCGATGGGCCAGTGTGTATTCCACCTTAGTCCCACGGCCCATCGGGGATATTAGTTGGCGGCTCCTTCACGGAGCCGTGAGCACGGGCGCGTACCTGGCGCGGTTCACCCCCATCCCGGAAGCCTGTCCCTTTTGCGGCATGAGGGAAAACCTGGCGCACGCATACCTCGAGTGCACCAGGTTGCAGCCCCTATTCCGGCTCCTCCAGAACCTCTTATTGAGGTTCTGGTTGCACTTTTCCCCTCACCTTTTCATCTATGCACACCCAATCCGTGGCCCCACAAAGTCACGAGACCTCTTCGTCAACCTCCTCCTGGCCTTAGCGAAAGCTGCCATCTATGACACCAGGAGGAGGATGCTGGACGAGGGGGTTCTCTGCGACTGTGGGGCCTACTTCCGTTCCTCCCTTGTGTCACGTATCCGGGCAGAGTTCCTCTGGGCGGCGTCCACTGGCTCCATCGATAGCTTTGAGGGGCAGTGGGCGCTGTCCGGGGTTCTCTGCTCGGTGTCCCCATTTGGTTCCCTTATTTTAAACCTGTGACCCGCACTCCTTGATCCTTTTGTCATTATTTGTCCCCCGAGATCAGTTGGCCATGGGTCCAGTCGTCCCTCCCGTAAGGCTGGGGAGGGGCTTTTAGAACGTGGGCGGGCTTTGCCCATCCACATTCTCATGGTTTCAAATAGACCCCGCTCCACTGCAAAGAAGGAGAGGGAGCAAGGTGTAGGGGCTGCTCTCTTCCTTCTCCCCCTGCCCTGTTCCTGGTCCTGCTGCCCGCACAGGCAGCCCTTCCCACCCTGCCGACCCACCGTCCACCCGCCTGCTGAAACCCCAACGCTGCTGGGCTGCTCCCCCCGGACGATGCTGCTGCTGCTCCTGTTGCTGCCTACCACCGCCACCAGTTGCTCCTGTTGCCTGAGAGGGGAGGGGGGGCCTGCCGGCTGTCCCCCCTCCCCTCCTCCACTCCAGAGAAGGAGGAGGACCCCACCAGCACCCACCACCTGGAGGCCTTCCCCCGCTGACTGCTGCCTGCCCACTGCTGCTGCTGTGCCCCGCTGAGGGGGAGAAGAGGAGATTACCATCAAGAACTGTGGAGGGGGTTTGTTTAAAACTGAGTTTTTTTTCATCTGCTCCAGGGGTGGTGGTGAACTGAGCTGTTAAAAGGGGGGCTGGGGGAGAGGCTCAGAGACCTCCCCCTAGTCCAGCTGTCCCCTTTCCCCCGCTGCCACCACCCCCAACGCCCCCTCCACCACCCCTCACCATCTGGACTGTCTCTTCTCCCCCTTGCGGGGTTTGCTGCCCCGCCCTCCACCTGGGACTCTGCTGCAGCGGTGGGTGAGGTCGAGCCCTCACAGCGCTCGTGGGCGTGCTCCCTCCCCACCCCCTTGGACTTGGCCCCCCTCCCTCAGCTACATTTGGCTGGGGGGCCACCCTCACCCCTGGTCACCCACCCTACCCCAGCAACTTGTTTCCTTCCCCACTGCCTGCCCCTCCCTGCTAGCCTAGGTTGTTTTTCCCTCCCTCCCCAAAGTTACTTACCCACCGCACCCATTCCCAAAGTTTGTTACCAGCCACGCCCGTACCCCAGCTAGCCCAACTGTGTGTGTGCCCCGCCCCTCCTAGCTGCTGTTTTGTTTCCATTTTGTCCTTCCCCCCCAGCTGTCCGCAAGCCCCTGAGCACTACCCAATCTGCCTTGTCTCCCCTGCCCCGAGTGCTTGTGCCCCGTCCCTCCCCTTTTAGTTAGTCCCCCTGCTCACTGCACTTCCGCAATGGTCCCATAGTTTCCCTATATACCCCAGTGCAGCCGGAGGAGCCGGCCCTGGCCCTGCACCTGTTAACGCGTTCCCTGTCTTACCCTGCCAGCGCCCTCCTCCTCTGTCTCCAGCCTTACAGGGAGGAGTGGTTGCTGGCCCCTCGGTTCCCTGTCCATGTCCACCCCTGGTATAACCCTCCCTCCCTGTAATTAGTCGGTGGGAGGGAGCGGTTGCCCCTCCTCCCTTTTTTCCTCCCCCAATTGCATACCCCTTTCCTCGCGTGTCCCTTCCCCTCACAATAGCGCCCTCCTCCTCTGCCATAGCCTCAGCAGGGAGGAGAGGCTGCCACTGCCCCCCCCCCAGTCGTCCCTCCCTGAAACCAGTGCCCTCCCTCTTTCCCTCCTTTCCCTCACGGACGCCCTCCTCCCCTGCCTGCTGTTTGGTGGGGAGGAGCGGCTAACCCTTGCTCCCCCTTCCTGTCATTTGCGCCTCTCTCCTCCTTCCTCGCACGATGGAGGAAATCCCTGCCTCTGTCGAGCCGACAGTCCCCCCCGTTGCCACCGGGCCCAAAGAATGCCACGGCTGACCTCCCGACCCCAGGCCCGAGCTCCGCCACTGCCACGGCCGATGCTCCCTCACATCTGGGAGCGGCCTCCACCTCGGCCGGGAAAAAGGGCGGGGGGAAGAAAAAGGGCAAAGGCCCGGCCCCGAAGGCCAAACCTCCCACGGCCGAGGCCGCCCCGGCCCCTGTGGCCCCATCGTCTGCTGCAGCCCCTTCTTCCCCTGCTGTTCCCCCCACCAGCTCTGGGGGTGATTTAACCATGGCCCCCAGAGCGTACGCCCAGGTGGCCACTGCCGCCCCCCCACCTGCCGTGTCATCTACCCCAACTGCCACCTCCAGCTCCATTCCTGGTGGCCGGGGCCCCTTTCCCACCATGACCAGGAGGCACGGCGTCCGCTGCCTCCTGGTCGCCGCCTCGCCCCACGTGGAAACTTATGTGCAGGCGTTGGCGAGGGTGGTGGGGGCCTTGGCCGTGGTGGCGGCCTCCAAGATGTACGGCAAGGTAGTGTTCTTCCTTGCCTCAGAGGCCGCCGCCCAGGAGGCGGTGCAGGGGGGCCTGGCGGTGGGGGGCGTGCACGTGCCCCTCGAGCCGTTGGAGGACCTGGGCGTACGGGTGGTTCTCACCTCTGTCCCGCCCTTCCTCTCCCAATGCCGCCCTGTTGCCTTCCCTCTCCACCCTGGGGAAACCCATTTCCGTCATCAGCCCTCTCCCGTTGGGCTGTAAGGACCCCGCCCTCCGTCACGTTTTATCGTTCCGCCGGCAGGTGCAACTGCAAATGCCACTGGTGGCGCGTGGTGGGGTGGCGCTAGAGGGGTCCTTTATGGTGCCCTACCGGGGGCCCTCAACCGGGTCCACTATTCGACGGGTGAGGCCCGGTGCTTCCTCTGCCGGGCGATGGGGCACGTTCGGAGGGACTGCCCCTTGGCCGGTCTGGGGAGGCGTCCAGGCCCACCAGGGCCCGGGAGGGTGCCAGCCCTACCACCGCCAGCTCCCCTGGTAGTCCCCCCTTCGCGGCTGCCCCTCCTCCAACCGACGGCTCGGCTCGGGAGCTGGAGGCACCCCCTCTGGCGTGCCCAAGCGAGCAGGCGGGCCCCGCCTCCGTTCCATCCGTCTCTGCGGGGTCCGAGGAGGAGAGGGTGGCGCGGTCACTGCCGGGCGAGGGAGAGGGCTCCCCCCAGGTGGAGGTTTCCCTATCCTCCTCTCTCCCTCCCTTGCCTCAACGCACCTCCCGGAAATCAGTTGCGCCCCCTGGCCTTGCCCCCCCTGACCAGCCTTCCACCTCCACCTCGGAGGGCTGGACACTCGTCGGGGGAAAGCGCAGAGCCCGCCATTTGCGGGCTCACTCTCCCCCCTCTGATGAGGAGGGCGGGAAGGCCCCCCTCCGTAAGATTCCGAGGGGGGCCAGCGCTATCGAGATCGCCCCCGGCGAGCGTCAGCAGGAGGCGGCCCCGGCCGAGGATGCCGTGGCAGTGAGAGAGGGCGGTATGTCGTCCCCCTGCGGGCCATTTCCATGAGGAGGCCTTGGGTGGAGCTCCCCCAGCCCTGGTACTAGCCGAGCCCCCTGCTGTTACCGCCGAGGTAAGCGTCGCCTCGGCGGCCGGCGGGGAAGGCTCCGGGGCTGAGGGGATGGAACTGAGCTCCATCTTCAAGGAGATCGAGGCCCTGGGTCTGACCCCGCTTACCCAGGGGGATGACGGCCCTCCACCAGCGGGCCTCGGTCTGGGCGGCGACTCTGTGGCGCCGCCCCCTCCTCTCCCTAACCCTAGCCCAACTCCTGACCCTACGTCCCAGGTTGCCGACCCCGTCCTTACACTCGGGGCGCCCCTACTGTTACCTACTGGCCCGGCCGACTCGGGCGCCGTAGCCGCCGAGCCCTTTGGGGCGACGGCCGGCGCCGAGCAGCCGGGTCTCGAGCTCGGGGGTGCCCCGTCTCTGGCGAGTGAGGCGGGGCGGTCATCTTCCCTTCCTGTTGGGGGCCCAGCAGAGAACACCATTCTGGCCGACGCCGTGGTGACAACTCCAGCCCTTCCATCTGTGCCCGGCGTCGGCGCGGGCCCCCTCCCTGTTTCTGTTCCTGTCCCCCTGGTTCCCATTCGGGAGGAGCCGCAGCCCGGTGGCATAAATCCGGGGGATCTTTCCTTAGACCCCGCCCTAATTTCTGGTCCCGTTCCCTGTCCCAATCCTCCCCTCACTCCTGTACGTACCCTTGGCCCCGACCCTACCCTTTATGAACCTATTTCCAGCCCCGAGTCCTCCCCTATCCCTGATCCCTCTCCTACCGCCACCACCCCCCCCTCTTCCCGCGTCCGGCCGTGAGCCTGCCCCCCCTTCAATCCCCACTACGTTGCCTGTCCCGCCCTCACTGTCCTCTCTTCCTTCTCCCCCCTGCCCTGTTCCTGTTCCTGATCCTGCTGCCTGCACCAGCCGGAGCCCTCCCCGGCCCGCCCAGCCACTCCCCGTCTCCCTGCTGAGGCCTCAAGCTGCTGGGCTGCTCCTCCCGGACGACGCTGCTGCTGCCGCCTACCACCGCCAACAGCTGGTGGTGGTGGACTGAGACATCAAGAGGGGAGCTGGGGGAGAGGCGCAGAGCCCTCCTCCCGGTCCAGCTGCCCCCCCATACCACCACCCCCACAGCCCCCTCCACCAACCTTTCTTCAGTTTCCCCACAAGTGCCCACCCTCTGTCAGCACCCTCCCTTCCTGCCAATAACTCGGCGGGAGGGGGTGGTTGCCCCTCACCCTTACCTTCCCCTCCCCCCGCCCCTTGCTTTGCGCCCTCCTCCTTCGCCTATAGCCGGCGAGGAGTAGCAGCTGCCACCCCTCCTTCTGGTCCCCCCACTCTCCACAAGTGTAAAAGCCCTCCTCCTCAGCTTCCACCTTAGTGGGGAGGAGTGGCTGGCATCTCTCCTCGACCCCTCCCTTCCAACTGAGCACCTCCCTCCCCCGCCTTTATCCCACCCAAGGGGAGCGGATGTCTCGCCTTCCCCAGTTTCCCTTACTGGTTCCCACCCCTCCCCTGCTGACTGAAAGGCAGGGAGGAGTTCTCCTACCCCTTCCCCACAATTCCCACCTCCCCCAGAGCTTGCCCCCCTCCACCATGATGGAGGAAGTCCTGGCCCCCTCCCTTGACCTGACGGGCCCTTAAGGTCCCCCGTTGCCACTGACCCCATCAATCGCTGCGACTGACCTCCCGACCCCTAACCCGGGTCCTGCACCTGCCACGGCCGATGTCCCCCCGTGCGCCTACTCCAGGAGGTGAAGGCGGCTTTGTCGCGGCCTCTCGACCTCCTACAGAGAGCCCTGCGAGAGGGTACGCCCCGCCCCTCCCTTCCTGCAAAGCCTCCGTCCCTTCTTCTCGGGCCCCTGTTCTGCGGGCCCCCCCCGGCCTCCCCATCCCTGGACCCCCAGGCGGCTGCAAGACCTGCAGCCGGTTTGTTTTCGACCCATGCCTAGAGAACATCTGTACACGCTCATGCTCCATACTCTGCATTTCCCCACCCTCGTGTCCTGCTCTGATACTAAGTGGTGGGACTATCTAAGATCCGTTGAGGGTGGGGGACCCCGATGGGCCAGTGTATATTCAACCCTAGTTCCACGGCCCATCGGGGACATCAGTTGGCGGCTCCTCCACGGAGCCATGAGCACGGGCGTGTACTTGGCGTGGTTCACCCCCATCCCGGACGCCTGCCCCTTCTGCGGCAAGGGAAAACCTGGCGCACGTCTACCTTGAATGCACCAGGTTGCAGCCCCTGTTCCAGCTCCTCCAGAACCTCTTATTGAGGTTCTGGCTGCACTTTTCCCCACACCTCCTTATCTATGCACACCCTATCCATGGCCCCACAAAGTCGCGGGACCTCCTCGTCAACCTCCTCCTGGCTTTAGCGAAAGCCACCATATACAATACCAGGAGGAGGATGCTGGATGAGGGGGTTCCCTGTGACTGTGGGGCCTATTTCCGTTCCTGCCTAGTGTCACGTATCCGGGCAGAGTTCCTCTGGGCAGCGTCCACTGGCTCCCTTGACAGCTTTGAGGAGCAGTGGGTGCTGTCTGGGGTTCTCTGCTCGGTGTCCCCATCTGGTTCCCTTGTTTTGAACCTGTAACCTGCACCCCATTCCCTTTAGTCATTATTTGTCCCCATAATCTGTTGAGCCTGGGTCTAGTTATCCCTTCAGTAGGGCTGGGGGAGGGACTTTCACCTCCCCATGGCCTCAGATAGAACCCCACTACAATGTCTGAGAGAGAAATTTCCCAGGGGCAGCAAATCATGGGTACAAATCGCCCCCCCTGTGCCAGGGCTGGGCAGCCTGGGAAAGCAAGTTTCAGAGCAGTGGCCATGTTAGTCTGTTTCAGCAAATATAAGGCATCTGGTGGCACATTGAAGACTATCACAGGCATTAGGGCATAAGCAGGCCATTTTGAAGCCAACGGATCACCAAGAATAAACTTTTCACATTGGAAGAATTGGGAAAGGACAAAGTTCCAGTAGACGCCTAGGGCGGGTCACAGTGGCACCAATAAGGCCACAGGTGTGAAAAGTGAAGTGTTAAAAGGTGTGAGCGGATGATGACAGGAATGGGGCAGGCAATCCGAACACCAACTGGGACAGACAAATCTGGGACTTACCACAAGGCCCTCTTCAGGTGAATCAGTCATAGCTAAACACCAACGGCATGAAGGAAAGCGACCAATAGGAGTGTAAAATACCCCCTGAATGCAGCCGCCTCTACAAGGCGAAGTCCTGGGGCCCCTGAAAGATTAACATGTTTGTTTGGGCATCAGCCCACAGGACAAAATGGGCTAAGGTCCATGAAAGCTTCTGCCCACGTACATTTGTTAGTCTGTAAGGTGCCACCCGACTCCTTGTTTTGGCTGAAACGGACTCCTACCGTTACCCCTCCAAAACCAGTCACCTCTAGATGCTCACAACAGTGTGTGTGTGTGGGATGGGGCAGCTTTGCTTCAGCCAGGACCTGCTTTGCCTGCTGTTTGCCCCCTCATTACAGCACCTCTTCAGCTTGGCCTGGCTCTGTAGCAGCCCACCAAGAAACTTGGCTGGGTTAGGACTGTACAAGAGCCGGGGTGGGGGGCACGTGCAAGAGGCTGGCCTGGGGTCTGTGCTGGGCTTGCCTAGCCTCACTGTTCCCTGAGCAGGAACGGCCCAGGGGATTCCTGCATCAGCCCCGAATTGCTGGGAAGCCTGGCGGCTCAGTGGCTGGGCTGATTGCCCAGCTGTTGCTTTTTCTCCCAGGGGACTGAATTTTGCCCCTTGCTCTTAGCTGTTCTTTCTCTGCTTCCCTACAGCCCCTCCCTGGGTCTGTAGGCATCACAGGGAGTGGGGGTGATTGCCAGCTTCGGGTGAGCATGTGGGAAGATGGGGGCTGTGACTGTGTGATGATGAATGTGCAATTGTAATTAAATTTGTCTGTGACAACCAGCTGAATGTGGTTCCTTTCAGGCCACTACCAACAGACTTGTTATAAGACCTGTGCCTGCCCCTGCCCCCAGGATAAAGGGATTAGCAGGAGCGGCCCGAGGCCGGCTGTGGCAGCTGGCGCCCTAGGCGGAAGGGCGCGACTGGTGCCCCCGCCTACATGGCCGTCAATCGCCGTGACGTAATCACGGGGCGCCCTGGCCCACGGCGCCCTAGGTAACTGCTTAGTTTGCCTAGGTCCACGGGCCGCCCCTGGGGATTAGTCACCACTGTTAGTGATAATTCACAGCAAGAGGCTGTTGGTGGATGGCTGGGTCTTGCTTGTTTCATTGTGAGCAAACAATGCGCCTGACACCAGAGTTGCCTCTCACTGCAGCACAAAAATGGGACCACATAAACCAAGGCTGCAGAGGATGAAAAAGCCACAATTGAAACCTTGCTCGACTTGTGCCAGGGCTGTTCCCCACTCTGGCACTCCGAGTGCAGAAGGTGAGGCCTGCAAAGAGGTCAAAACCTTGCCTCTACAGACACTGGTTATCAAAACCTTCCCCCAGAATCGCAATATACAGATTTTGGGGGATTTGCTGCCACCATCAAGTGCTTTTTATCCCTAAAACCAGGGGTGAACACTTGAAATCACCCCTTGGGTACCCCAAGCTCTTTTGCCCCAGAAGAGCTTGCAAAAAAGGAAAGAGAAAAACAAGCTGCAGTCTCTGGTAGCTGATCCCTTAGTCAGAGTCATGCAGATACACACAGACAGACCTTCCACAAGAATCAAATCACCTTAAAAAAAAGGGATTTTTATTACAAAACTACAGATAAACTTGATAAAGCAAACTTGGTTGCTAGATGTTACAGAGCAACTAAGGAAAACAAATTAAAACAGAGAAAAAAACTCTGGCACAATGCTTAGCTGATAAAGGGGGAGGGAAGACATAGATTCACACAGACCAGATCAAACTAAACCACAAACTAGAGAAAAATTACCCTGATCATGACTGGACTCACAGTTCCCTGGTACTCATGTCTAATTTTCTCTTTGTTCAGTCCACTCCCATGCCCTGAATTCCGTGGAGGGAGGTGGCAGTCCTGCCTGGGTTTAAATCATTCTGTTTCTCTCAACTCCGGGTTTAATCTCTTTTCCCACAAAGAAAGCAGGCAGGGAATCGATATCCAATTTAAATTTCAACCCTCTATCTCGATTGGTTCTCCCAGCCCCCTGGCCAAAACCTTTGCTAGCTACCTGAGTTAACCCCTTAGTCACCGGGTGCTGGTGAGCACTCCTCCTGTCCATTACGTTTTGTTTGAGCAGGGCTGGCCTTACCATGAGGTGAACTGAGGCGGCCTCCTCAGGTGCCAGACTGTGCGGGGTGGGGCCACTAGGATCCAGAGTGTAGAAAATTATGTCTGCTGCTGGTGCATATGTATTCTCTCTGCTCTAGATGCACAGAGATGGTGGAGTGCTGTGCTGGAGAAAGGAGGGCACAAGAGACATAACAGGCAGGCAGGAGAAAAGATGGCATGGGGGCATCATTTGAGCTCCCCGCCTCAGGTGCCAAAATGTTGTGGGCCAGCCCTGTGTTTGAGCACAGAGTGATTCCACTCCTGCTGGATGCTTTGTTAGGTCTCTCATTAGGGAGGTTAAAGTAACGGTCCAGGTGGCCATCTCCCCAGCAGTCACCTGGGGCGCTGTAGCCAAATTGTAATATTTTAAAAAGTTTCAGAGGGATAGCCGAGTTAGTCTGTAACAGGAAAAACTTAAAAAACCAACAAATAGTTTAGTAGCACCTTAAAGACTAACAAAACATGTAGATGGTATCATGAGCTTTCGTGGGCACAGTCCACTTCTTCAGATGACTGGAACACTCTGGCTACTAGACTATTTGTTGTTTTTTAAGTTTTTCCTGTAATGTTTTAGTATTAGTATAAGAATATAAATATGATGTATAAGGATTTACGTATAATGACTTGCTTATAAATTCTGTAGGCTTCTATTTAATCCGGTCTCTCATGATTAGACGATGTTTACTGTAAAGCCTTGCTTCCTGTTAGCATTACAAATTAAGCTGTACCCTTTGGTCTGCATTGTAAACTAAGTTGTGTCTTCTAGCAACTATGTGATCCTTATCTGGAATGCTGTGTAAATTGTTTGGTGTGAGCGGAGCAAGTGTGTAGGTGTGAAGGCCATCCCAAATGCCCAGGTGGTCACCAAGAAGTTGGAACCTTGAAGATAACCAAGAAACATCCATTGTGTCAAATTAGCAGCATTGAAACCCCTGGAGACAGGCAGGGGTCCCCAAGAGTGAGACACAAGTCTGGGAAGCCTGACAATCACCATCGAAGGAGAACTCTGGCAAACCCAGATTAACACCTCTTAAGGATGGATGATGGCAGCATGACACGCAAAACCCACAGACTCCAATGGAAGCCCATGAAAGCTCATGATACCATCTACATGTTTTGTTAGTCTCTAAAGTGTTACCAGACCATTTGTTGTTTTTCTAGGTATAAGAAGGGATCATCTTGCCATTAGAACTCTGGGTTCAGTCCTACAAGCCAAGCCTCAGTCAGCCTTGCCTGGCCAGTAAGATGGACTTGAGCCATGATGGACTTCGATATGAGGCACTCTAGTTCATCCATCTTATTATTTAGACTTCTGGCCTTTGTGTATAAGCACTTGAAAAAGTGTCACTATGTATCTGTCTGCCACTTCCAGATGTGTTAGATGCTTTTTCATTTGATTGTTTCTCGCCTGATCTTACCCATACTTTATGAGCTTCCATCCTCTCCCCCCTTACTAGAACCTCAGTCGTCCCTGCTGGTGCTGAAGCTCCGGCGGAGTGAAGTGTCTCAGTTGGGGGCCACATCAGTGAGGGTTGGGGAGGTTTTTTTTTTTTTTGCTACTCACTGGTGTGGTCTCTAACTGATTTTTCTGTGGGTCAATGGTCCCTGACCCAAAAAAAGGTTCCCCACCTCTGCCATAAATAAAGAAAACATTGAAACCTTTTATGTTGGATGTAAATTAATATTTTACTTTATTTAAAATGAAGTTTGATAAACTAACACGAGGAAGTTAAAATGTTTAGTCTGTTTAATAATTTAAATTATTATTTCCTTTCTTACTGGTTAAACCGTTCTCTCTAGCTACAGCACTAGCAAAATGGGTCAGGCGTAATTGTGTAATTAACAGTGAGCTTCCATTAGCAACTGGTGGTCCATGGAAAGGTTTGCATTGAGCCAGGTGGGCCATGGGCCAAAAAGTTTGAGAACCAATGTGTTAGGGGATGGGAAGGCATTGTATTGTGGGGGGGGATGGTGGCAGTGCGGCAGGGCCAGGGGAACGGCGCCCCCCACCTGCAAGGAGCAGCCTGTGCCCAGCCCCACTGGCCGGAAGCCCCGCCCACACTCACCCGATGCTGGCCTCGCCGAACAGGTAGAGCAGCAGCAGGCAGGGGTGGCTGAGGGAGCAGGGGGGTCATGGCAAGTGTGCTGCCCGCCATGACCCCAGAAGGCAATTGCTATAAAACCTTTATTACTGTGGGCATTTGTAGCATGTTATTTAAATCATTTTACCAGTCGCTGGTTCCACTCCCACTTCTCACTAATCTCTCTTGTGCACACTCGCTATTTTAAACTCCTTTATATTTAAAAAAATTGTGCTCCACCTCCGCCACTTGACATTCCTGCGTGCGGGCCTGAAAGGGCTATTGCCCCGTGCTCCTCACTGCCAGAGCATGTCTCATTCAGGTGTCCCTGTGCCACAGGGCGGGGAGAGCCATTTGCAGAGTTCCATGGAAGTGCCCTTACCTAGTCAGAAGTTTTGCAGCCACAATTGCCATAGCCCGCTCGACCATCCCATCCCTGCGGCACTGTGCGGTCCCGCCAGACGGCACTTGTCCAATGGCGCCAGAGCTGGCGTCCCACTGTGTCCAGAGGGTTGAATGCCGGCGGCATTTCCAATTCGCTCAACTCAAGGGCTTGCCTGAACAGTGCATCCATGTCGTGCTCTTGCTGGAGTGCTGTGCATACGCTCTGGACACACAAGGACACATCACCCCCACACTGCTTTGAGGCACAGTGGGATCCACGAGGGAGACGTCTACGAAGTTACCAGGGCCAAAAAGGACACGGAGCGGCCATTTCCCATTGATTTCAATTAAGGAGGGAGGGAGTAGATGAGCGCATGATGGGCCATGGATTACATGAACCCAGAACCACCCACTGCACAGTTTTGGTCCCAGTGTGCACCAGGAGCAAACCCAGAACGCAAAGCGGTGCAGGGTCTGTGGCCAGCTACCCCCAGGGTATTGGCAGGCTCCCCAGTGGGGACACTCTACTTTGAACTACGTTGAGTTCTTCCCTGCAGTGGAGACTAGGACCTTTGACTTTACAAAATTGGATGGTAACAAATCGACCTTAATAAATTTGACCTTATCTCGTAGTGTAGCCATGGCTCCAAAGACGCTCTGGTCTGAGAACTGGGCTGTACTAGTCACTCTGGGAGTGGAAGCCCTGGGGGCCCAGAGCGAGTGGACTCCCCACGGGAGCTCCCGGCAGGGCTCAGAGAGGGGCGGGCTCAGGAGGCAGAGGGCTAACCCTGGAGAATGAGTGTCCCCTGAGAAAGAGACTGTCTGAGCCAAGTTGGGCTCGACCTGGGAGTCCGTGACGGGGATGAAATCACTTTGCTTTTGCACAGAGCAGGGGAAAAGGCACAGCTCAGACTCAGCTTCCCATGAGCTGCCCAGCCCCAGCCGCAGCTCCACTTTTGGCTGGATGCCATGGGGCTGCTGTGCGCTGGCCAGGGCCGGCCAGCAAATTCACAGGCATGAGGAACACATCCCAAAGCGAGGCATCTGGCCGTTTGTGGCGCTTCCCCCCACGCTATGCAGAGGAGACCAGTGCTTCCCAGACTGGGTCTTGCCCCACAGGAGCTGCAGAGTGGTCACAAGGTTATTTTAAGGGGGTCATTATACCAGCACCCTTACTTGTGTGCAGCCTCCAGAGCTGGGCCAGCCCAGAAGATGGCTCCTGTCAGCTGCAGCCCAGCAGGGTGGCCATACCACTCTGAGCCACCCTGGTTTGCACACTGCTGCCAGCAAAGCTGGCTCAGGACCCTGCCGTTACTACACCAGATTTACATAGCGGAGATCAGGAATAATGTTTTTTACCATCTTCGGCTGAGAAATTGACTGAACCGGACCACGACTTTGGCAGGGTCCCTAACGCCGGGGCAAAGTACAACCTGTGCATGACTCTGCCACGCATCAACATGTGCCTGGAATTGGGGCTCCCTGCCTGGCGGGCTGGCTTTCACGCCCCCTCCCGCAGGGCCCTGTCTCTCCCCAGCAACACACAAGGGAGATAAGTGTCTGCTCCTCGGTTCTTGTGCTGAGCAATGCCTCCCCCCCACCTGGGAGCTGGGCCAGGGTGCATCCAGTCTGTACCGCAGGCCACCAGCCCCGGGCACTCCAGGACACTAGGGACAGAGCCTTGTGCCCAGAGGAGAGGCATTGTAAGGTCAATAACAAGCCGCACAGCACAGACCATGGGGCAGCACGACCCACACGGTGGGGTAATTCCCCAGACCCTCCTTAAAATCCAGGGGCAGCACAACCCACACAGTGGGGCAATTCCTGCTAAAATCCAGGGGCAGCACAACCCGCACAGTGGGGCAATTCCCCCCATCCTCCCTAAAATCCATGGGCAGCACAGCCCACATGATAGGGCAAGTCCCCTTATGCCCCCTCCCAAAGTCCACGGGATGGCATGACCCACATGGTGGGGCAATTCCCCCCATATTCTCCCAGAAAGTCCATGGAGCAGCACATTCCACTTTTACTCTTTATTTGCTCATTCACCATCACATTGCCCAAGGTTTCAGCTCTTTGTGCTAATGGCGCTTGTTCTCCACTGGCCCCCGAAGGCCCCGGGACATCTTGAGCTGGCTTGGCCATTAGCCGCCGCGGGGCTGGGCTCTGTGGGTCAGACAAAGCACCATCCACTAACCCTCGCCCTGAGAGAGGCCAGTCTGGGTGCATGGCGCAGGCAGGACAGCTGTGTCCACCCGCTCAGCCCTTCTGGGCTGCCCCCTTGTGCAAAGGGACAATTGCATCCCTCACCGGCCACCTTCTGCCTCCACCAGCTCCCAGGCCTCAGAGCTCAGCACCCTGTAGTTGAGGCTCCGGTAGCTCGAGGCGTCCTGGGCACGACTTGCCCGCGTGGCCTCGTACAGCTCCCTAAGCACCAGGGGAAGGGGTTCGAAGCCGCCCAGCTGGGCCAGCTCCTGGCAGTATCCCCACTGCCGTGCCCCCAGCTGGTGGACATGTTTGAGGGAGCCCTTGGCTGTCAGGTGCTGCTGCAGCTCTGCCTCAGCGGCCGCCTGCATCTCAGCAGCAGGTGGCAGGTGGCAGGCGCCCTGCAGCACGGCCAGGCAGAAGAGCAGCTGGCAGTGGAAGTGGGGGAAGGGGCAGATCTGCTGGCACAGCCCGATGAAGAAGAGGCCGGGGCAGCGCGGGGACAGCAGGTGCCGGTACAGCGGCACCACCGCCTGCTCTGTGATCCGCAGCCCCAGGCGAGCGACAGGCAGGAAGGGGAAGTGGTACCGGTACCCGGTGCAGAAGATGAGCGTGTCGGCTCTCTGCATGGTGCCGTCGCCGAACCGCACCATGTCCCCCGTGATGGCTACCATAGGCGCCAACTGCAGTACACTCCCAGGCAGCCCGGCCACTGGGGGCTGCCGATGGCTCAGGGTCACCTGCCGGGCCACCGGGGCCAGCTGCAGGGCCAGATCCACGCCCGACGGGCCGGCCCCCAGCAGCACCACGGCGTGGCCTGCAAAGGGCTCTGGGCTGCGGTAGGCATGGCTGTGCAGGACCTGGCCTGTGGGAGGGAGATGGGGATCAGAGGGGGAGCTGGAAGGTCCCCACCTCCCTAAGGTTCTCCCCACCACATTGGGCTGCCCTGCCCCACGGAGCGTCTCCCTCCCATTGTGTTCTCTGGACCAACCATTTCCCGTGTCCAAGGAGGCAGGTGCCGGACATCAGGCCCTAGTGGCTCTTACCTGGGAAGGTCTCCAAGCCAGGGATGGGGGGCACGAAGGGTTCAGAGTAGTGACTGGAAAGAGGGCAGAAAGAGGGGCCCTGTGAGCACTACGGAGCCGCCTCCCTGGTGCTGTCTCTCAGCCCCTGCCCCCCAAGGAACATGCGACAGGAGGAAGCTCCAAGCTCCAGCCTGGGATGAGGAGTTTGCTCCTCTGTATGGAGGGGGTCTCTTGCCCCCCCAGCGCTGGCCCCTCACTGCCCTGCAATGGGGCACCCCCACAGCCACGCTTTCTGCATCCCCAGGACCTGGCCTCCCCACCTCCACACTCTGCAGACCCCCCTGCACCCAGGGGAGAGACCCCTGCAGAGAGCGCAGCCCCCTCCCAAGCCAGGACAACTCTCCCCCCCCCCCACCAGCCCAGGTGAGCCACCCCACCCAGCCCTTTGCCGGCAGCTCCCACACACCTACAGGGCAGGGGGGCAGCAATCTGGGACCGACTACCCGCCATTGCACCAGGCCTCACCCACTGCAGACAAAGACGGCATCGAAGCGCTCGGTTGCCTGCACCCTCCGGTCCTGGGCCCAGTGGGCGGTGAGGTCCCAGCTGCCCTCGGCTGGGCACACGGCTTCCACCCGCCACCAGAGCTGCAAGGGGCAGCAGGAGCACCTCAGACCCTAGCGAGGGTGGGTGAGCAACCATGCAAGGGACCTTGGCTGGGCAGCGGCTGGCTCTGCCCATGGGGGGGTCAAGGCTCTGCCATTGGGGGGCTGGGCAGGGGCTGGGTTGTTTCCCTTGGGGGCAGGGCTGTGCCTCGGGGGGCTGGGCAAGGGGTCA
Source organism: Rafetus swinhoei (assembly GCA_019425775.1). Taxonomy (NCBI): domain Eukaryota; kingdom Metazoa; phylum Chordata; order Testudines; family Trionychidae; genus Rafetus; species Rafetus swinhoei. The sequence goes on along the minus strand of CM033448.1, from coordinate 9,035,424 downwards.
GGACTGTGCCCCTGGGGAGCTGGGAGGGGCTGGAGGTCAGGCCTGTGCCCCTGGCGCCAGGGCTGTTCCCGGGGGGCGGGGCGTGGTGTGTCCCGCTGGACCCAGCGCCACACTCAGGCCTGCTTTCAGGGCGACAGGCAGCGGGCTCCCCGGTGTCCCACTCACCCTGATGTGCTGTTGGAGGTGGAAGTGGTCAGCATAGCTCTCCAGATAGGCCAGCACGTCTGAGTGGTGCAGGAAAGACGGCAGCGAGGGGGCGAAGGGGAAGTCCGGGAATGCCATCACCTCCTTCGGCAGGTTAGTCCTGGAGGTGCGAGCGCCAGTCAATGCCCCCCAAAGTGTCTGTCCCCTCCTCCCCCACCTTCCCCTTCCAGCACTCGGCACCCATAGGACTGGGGGAGAGAGGAGACAGGACCCACCCCACAGAGGATGAGGGCTGGTCTCAGGGTGGGGAGCTCCTGCCCTGGAGGCCTGGCAAGGGATCCCTTTGGCACTAGGATCCCCTCCCCTGAGGTTTCAGAACAACCCCTCTGCCAGTGCCCAGAATCACATGGTGCCCGCAGCCCCCTGCCAGCTACCTGAGGTCACGGTACATGCTGGAGTGGATGGGGAGCCCATCTGGTTCCTGCCCTGTCTCTTCGGTGTAGACCCAGGTGCCCCCGATGCGGCCAGATGCCTCGAACACCACGGGGGGCGCAAAGGACTCAGGCCGGGCAGCGATGTGGTGAGCTGCACACAACCCAGCGGCACCTGCCCCGATCACCGCCACCCGCAGCTTCCCTGGGGCTGCCATCTTGCTGTGCGGCTGGGAACAGGCAAAACACGGGGGACGTGAGCAGGGCCCAGATCTCACTCTCTCCCCAAAACACCCTGCAAATGCCACAATCCTGCAACGTTACCCCTCATTCCTGGACCTCCCCGCCACTCCCTCCAAACTCTGCCCTCACCCACATGGGTTGCCTCCCACTTCCTCGACAGGGCAGGCTCCTACCCCATTCACAGGCACAGAGCCGTGACCAAAGCCTGTATGGACTTTGGCCACATCTGCCGGACACTCAGCGGATTCCCCACCAGCCTAGTCACCAGTCAAACTTTTATAAAATCTAGCATGTGTCTCCCCACCACTTTCCCATTGCTGATCCCACACTGAGCAGTGACACTAACAGAGACCCTTTCCCAGCAGCGAGATGTAGCCACCTCTGGAGCAGGGCTTGTTGCTGCCTGTTTATACTGGGATCCCTCACCTGGCACTGAGATGCAGCCACCTCTAGAGTGGAGCGCAAGAGCTATTTACACAGGGATCTCTCATTCAGCTCTGAGATGCAGCTGCCTCTGGGGCAGAGTGTGAGCACTATTGATAGAGATATGAGGGATCCCGGGAAAAATATTTTTTGGGGGGAAGACATTAAAAAAAATTGAGTCCTAGTCTGGAAAAACTGGGAATATGGGGAAAAATTAAAAGAAACTAGTATATTAAATACTTTCACTCAGATAGAACAGAAAAATAATTTTTAGTTATGTTTAAAATAATGTTTTATGCTTCCCCTCAGCCCTTCAGAAATGCTTTTTACTAACAAGTGGTATGTTTTTACAATGAAACAAATGCTTCTCTGGACATGTGAGTTTCTTCCATCGCTGCATGATAATGTCAAGTTCACAGGATACAACCTTCCTCTTTGCTTACAACAGTATCTATGTGTTCTATTCTGTTAACATTAGAGAGAGATATTTTTAGGGCTATCAAGTAATTTAAAAAAGTAACTGCAATTAAGTGCATGCTTAAAAAAATTAACCATTATTAATCGTACTGTTATAAAAGAATAAAACACCATTTATTTAAATATTCGTGGATGTTTTCTACCTTTTCAAACAGATTGATTTCTATTACAACACAGTGCAGGGCTCACTTTGTATTTAGATTACAAATATTTGTCTTAGAAATCAATCTATTTGAAAATGTAGAAAAACATCCCAAAATATTTCATAAACTGCAATTGGTGTTCTAGTGTTTACAAGTGATATTAATGTTTTAGTTCAGTGCACAAGTTAACTATGATTAATCAACAGAACTAATATGTTTTTCTTGTTTGCAAGCCTAAGTGCTTTAGCATACAGCTGATTCTGTCACCATACTAAGTATATTTGTCATTATTGTATGAATCAAAACTAAACAATTTAAACTTATTTCAGAAATATACTGAACAGGATTTTGTTATGGGCTAATTACATTATACAAGTATCAGAGGGGTAGCCATGTTAGTCTGGGTCTGCAAAAGCGACAAGGAGTCCTGTAGCACCTTATAGACTAACAGATAGATGTATTGGAGCATAAGCTTTCGTGGGCAAAGACCCACTTCGTCATGCATCTGACGAAGTGGGTCTTTCTAACTTTGCTCCAACTATCTCATATAAGGTGCTACAAGACTCCTTGTCATTTTTACATTATACAAAATACTGTCTGATTCTTAAAGAAGTAAATAAACAAGGTTTAATTATGTTAATTACTGCAGATATTTCACTTTTCCCCAGCTTTTTCATTTTTTCCATGCCTTAAGAATTCCCAGCTAGGAGACACCCCAGCTGTTGATACAGGAACTAGGGCTGTAAGAGTGTAGCCGTTTAAACATAAGCTTATAGGTTACCCAGAGTTGCATGCGGCTCTCAGTCTGGCTCTCAGAGGCAGCAGTATAGGGCAGCAGCAGGTTCCCCAGGAGCAGGGCAGTGGACAGAAGCTGGCTCCTGGTGTGCATAGCTCCCGGGGAGCCACCTGCCGCCCCACACTGCTGCCTCAGTATCAGAGGCAGCAGTGTGGGGTGACAGGAAGAAGCGAGTACATGCTGGGAGCAGTTGGCTCCCCAGGTGTGGGGTGGTAGGTGGGAATTGAAACACTCTGGTGAACTGGCTGCTGCCCCACCCCACGCCGCTGCCTCTGATACAGTGACAGCAGTGTAGGGTGGCAGATAGTGCATGCCAGGAGCCAGCTTAAAAGCCAGTTCCCAGCATGCACTGGCTCCCCGGGAGCTGGTTGCTGCCCTGTGTGTAACTGCTGAAATTTTCAGGGGTTACATGTTTACACAATTATATGCATTTTAATATCCCTCACAGGAACCTTGCACCCCGTGCAGAAATGCAGCTGTCTCTGAGGTAGGGTTCAGGGGGCTACTTATACATGGACCCCTTTTCCTGTAGCAAGGTGCATCTGTCTCAGCCGTAAGACGCAGGATTATAAGGAAGCCTATGCCTATACCTCTAGGGTGAGGCATGAGAGGGCTGAAAGTATAGAACCCTTTGCCTGGCCCTGAGACACAGCTTACTCTGGGGTGGGGTGCAGGGGTTTGTTTATAAAAGGTCCCCTCACCTGGCGCTGAGATGCAGCCACTTTGGGGGCAGGGCAGCCTGTTTCACGGGGACCCCACTCGCCTGGCTCTGAGATGCAGCCACCTCTGGGGTGTTTGGTTACATCAGGGACCTCTCGCTTGGTGCTGAGATGCGGCCACCTCTGGGGTGGGGCGGCTGGACTCCCGGGGACCCCGTGCCCGCCCTGAGATGCTGCCTCTAGCAGAGTACGGGGGGGGGGTGCCTGGGGCTCTCTAACCAGCCCAACGAGCAGGGGGTGACATTTCCCCCCTCCTACGCGGGGGCTGCCCCCAGCTGCGCCCTGGGGTGGGGGCACAAGGAAGCCCCTCGCAGGCGCAGCTGGGGCTCGAACTGCCACCAGGAGCGGTCATTTGAAAGCTCAGTTCCACGGCTGCCCCCCTGACTCACCAGTTCCGCTCGGACCCACGCGCCGTGCCTGGCGGCGCCCCGCAGCATGCTGGGAATTGTAGTCCCCTGCTCCCGAGCAGGCCCGTTCGCAGGCGGAGCTCTGGCTGCGCCTCGCAAGGGGCTGGCTGGAGGCAGCTGTCACCCACCGCGGCCGGGACGGGGGGGGCGCGATCACTGACGTGTCTTACAGGGGCTGCCCTAGCGCAGCCCCCCCCCCCCCCGGGGCTAGGGACAGGGGTTCCGGATGTGGGGGCTCGGGGCTGGGAGTGCAGCAGTCAGGACAGGAGGTGGGGGTTCAGGGGCTGGGAGCTGTGGGGGTGCAGGAGGCAGAGCATGGGTCTGGGGGAGCTCAGGGCAAGAGGGTGGGGGTTGTGCGGATACAGGAGTCAGGAAAGAGGGGGTGGGAGGAGATGGGGCTGGAGAGTGAGAGTCTCATGTATGTACCTCTCTGCCTTCTTAGCTCCTCCAATTCAGCCACCATGGTCTCCAAAGCCCATAAAAGATCCTTGAGGTCCAGGAGCTCCTTGAACCTGTGTATAGGACTCATAATCATACATGTTATTTTGGGAGCAATGAATAGGATAGCCTCCATTCTTGGTGATGGGCTTCTTCCTGTATTCTCTTTTTCATTCCTAGGACTTATCTTTTTTTAATTTTATTTTTCAAAATCAGGTTGTTTTGTTTTCATTTTAAAGATGTTTAAATACTGTTAAGTGTTCAGTGTATTCAGGCTCTCTGAGGGCACATCTACACTACACAGAAGAACTCAGGAGACTGATGCAATTGCAAATGTGAATTTCGGACATATAACATTTAGTTTCATAAAATGTATGTGCCCCTATCAGGGCAGGGGACTGGACACGATGACCTCTTGTGGTCCCCTCCAGTTCTAGTGTTCTCTGATTCTATGATTATGTTTATGGGTATGTCTAGACTACATGCCTCTGCTGACAGAGGCATGTAAATTAGACTACCCGACATAGTCAATGAAGTGGGGATTTAAATATCCCTGGCATCATTAAAATAAAAATGGCCACCGCGCTGTGCCGGCTCAGCTGATCGTCGGCACAGCACTGCAGTCAAGACGCGGATCGGTCGACAAGGAATGCCTTTGTCGACCGCTCCCTTATTGTGGTGTTTTAGATGCTGCTTGTAATTATTAGAACTGGGAGCACTGGCTGTTGGGAATCTGGAAGCACAGGAAACAGGAAGGAGGGGGGAGGAGATGGGCCAGGCCTGGGTGAGAGCTACAGAGGGGAGCAGCAGCAGCTTTGTAAAGAAGTTTCACCTTTGTTAAATAAAGGCCTGTTGAAGTTTGTTACTACCTTGCTTGCATAATACAACACTTATGCCTCGTGAAACGAGGTTTACAGGAGTGGTCAACAAAGGCGTTCCCTGTCAACCGACTGCATCTTAACCTCCGCGCTGTGCTGACGATCAGCTGAGCCAGCACAGTGCGGTGGCCATTTTTACTTTAATGAAGCGGGGGATATTTAAATCCCCACTTCATTGACTATGTCGGGTAGCCTAATTTACATGCCTCTGTCGGCAGAGGCATGTAGTCTAGACATACGCTATGTGTGTGATGTAGTTCTTATTTAATTTCAACAATTTTGGAACAGCAAAGAGCTGCACATACTTATAGATAGTTAAAAAGTCTCAGACGGGTAGCCATATTAGTCTGTACAGGAATATGGCACCTTTTTCACCCAAAGATGAGAAGGGCACACCCACACCCATAGTTTGTGAATATTTTGTAGGCTCCAGCCCAGCAGTGGGGTGTCAGAGGGAGGGGTGATGGAGATTCAGGGTCTATTTGGGACATAAGGTACAGGAACAGAGTGAAGGTGGACATTCTCAGCAGGAAGTGGGGTGCAAGAGTGGGCCGGGTGTGTAGGTGTAGGATGTGGGAGAGTGTGGGTCTGCGGGGTCTGGGCAGGACAGGCCAGGACATTGCAGGGCCTTTGGCCATTATCTTTGAAAACTCGTGGAGACTGGGAGAGGTCCTGGATGACTGGAAAAAGACAAATGTAGTGCCCATCTTTAAAAAAGGGAAGAAGGACAATCCAGGGAACTACAGACCAGTCAGCCTCACCTCAATCCCCAGAAAAATCATGGAGGGGATCCACAAGAAATCCATTTTGAAGCACTTGGAAGAGGGAAAAGTGATCAGGAATAGTCAACATGGATTTACCAAGGGCAAGTCATGCCTGACCAACCTGATTAGCTTCTATGATGATGCAACTGGCTCTGTGGACATGGGGAAGTCAGCGGATGTGATATACCTTGACTTTAGCAAAGCTCTCCCACAATATTCTTGCCAGTAAGTGAAGGAAGTATGGATTAGATAAATGGATTGTAAGGAGGACAGAAAGCTGGCTAGATTGTCGGGCTCAATGGGCAGTGATCAACAGCCCAATGTCAGGCTGGTGGTCAGTTCTAAGGATTGGTTCTAGGGCCAGTTTTGTTCAACATATTTATTAATGACCTGGATGTGGGGATGGATTACACTCTCAGCAAGTTTACGGATTACACTAAGCTAGGGGGAGAGGTAGATACACTGGCGGGCAGGGATAGGGTCCAGAGTGACCTAAACAAAATTGGAGGATTGGTCCAGAAGAAATCTGATGAGGTTCAACAAGGACAAGTGCAGAGTCCTGCACTTGGGACAGAAGAATCCCAAGCATTGTTACAGGCTGGGGACTGACTGGCTAAGTAGTAGTTCAGCAGAAAAAAAGGACCTGGGGATTACAGTGGATGAGAAGCTGGATATGAGTCAGCAGGGTGCCCTTGTAGCCAAGAAGGCTAATGGCATATTAGGTTGCATTAGAAGGAGCATTTCCAGCAGATCTAGAGAAGTGATTATTCCCCTTTATTTGTTTCTGGTGCGGCCACATCTGGAGTATTGCGTCCAGTTCTGGGCCCCCCACTATAGACAGGATGTGGATGCATTAGAGAGGGTCCAGCGGAGGGCAACCAAAATGATTAGGGGGCTGGAGCATATGACCTATGAGGAGAGGCTGAGGGATTTGGGCTTATTTAATCTGCAGAAGAGAAGAGTGAGGGAGGATTTGAGAGCAGCTTTCAACTTCCTGAAGGGGGGTTCCAAAGAGGATGGAGAGAGACTGTTCTCAGTAGTGATGGATGGCAGAATTAGGAGCAATAGTCTGAAGCTACCGTGGGGGAGGTCTAGGTTGGATATTAGGAAAAACTAGTTCACTAGGAGGGTGGGGAAGCACTGGGATGGGTTCCCTATGGAGGTGGCGGAATCTCCATCTCTAGAGGTTTTTACATCTCAACTTGACAAAGCCCTGCCTGGGATGATTTAGCTGGGGCTGGTCCTGCTTTGGGAAGGGGGCTGGACTCGATGACTCCTGAGGTCTCTTCCAGCCCTAAGATTCTATGATTCCATGATTACTTGGGACACCTCCCAGATGTGTGCAAGTGGCTATATATTAGGGATGTGAATACCGGCTAAAGTGTAAGCATGTAACTGTTAAAAATCCTACCTGTTACACTGCAGATTGTGCAGCTTTATACTGCAGAGCCTGCAGCGTGTCTGCCTGTCCTGAAGGAGGGTTGGGAGCTGCAAGCCAGTGCACACTGGGAGTGCCCTATAAGTGTGCACTGACTCCTAACTGTGGGCCCCACACCTGATGCTGGGTGCACTGCGGGCGCTGCAGTATGAGCTTTATACTACAGAGCACGTAGCGCAGGGTCCAGCCCATGAAGCTGCAGCAGGACAAGATGTGCTGGTGCTCCAGCCACGTGGGGAAGAGGGGGCAAGAAGCCTCGGAGACCCTCCCCCGCTTGGCTAGAGCGCCAATGCTGATTTGCCCTGTTGCAGGGGGCAGGAGGGAGTCTAGAGCAGCCCAGCCTGTGGGCTGTAGATCCTCCATCCCTGCCTTAAAGGGACCTTATAATTCAATTAGGCAGCTTCAGTATTTTGGATACCATAGAGGCCTTTTTTCCTAGAATTGGCTTGATAATTAGTGACCTGGGTGTGGGTAGGCGAGGGGTCCTTAGCATCTGGAGCAGGGCTTTACCATCAAGTAGTGCTTTCCTGGTTTCTTTGTCAGAGTTCAGTTCGGTTCTGGTGTTGGACTTTCTGTTCTCCATTCTGTATATGAATGGAGTGATGCCATGAGGCTAGGGAAGCTTTCAGGGAGGTTTAGGTGTGTTTTTTCCTTTGTCTGCTGATCCGCTTTGGTTCAAGCAGAGACTGGGGAGGGGGGGAGGCAGTGGGAAGGTTTTTCATTAGTCTGCATGGCTGGATATTATGCCCTCAAGAGTGCAGTGTTATAACAATACAAATAAAAGGTAGCAAGTGCTATAAAAGAATTACAGAAAGAATTGCTATTAACTTAAGTGTTTTTGAGCAGTAGCTATTAAAATAAAAACATGCAATACAGTGACATGCACTGCACAGAATAATGAAAGTAACAGAAATAACATTTGCAAGGACCAAAACTACAATGAAAATGGGTTACAGTGACTGGAGTGCAATTCAGTGATTCACAGGCAGCAGACAACACAAATGTGTGAAATGTTATGAGATGTCACGTCCTGTCTTTAGCCCCCTTTTTCCATTGTTAACCCCTTTTAAAATGTACTAAGCAAAAACTTCTACATAGTAAGGGAAGGGAGAAGGGCAGGGCATGCTCAGTGCCTCCAAGTTGAATAAATTATAAAAAAAAAAAAACAGGTTTAAGTAAATTAAAAAAGGCCCCCTGCCATGGCCACTCTGTGACTGGTGCCTCATTCCTACGGGAGTGAGTGTTTTTACCCCTCCTGTCCTGTCTGTGCTGGGGATTTGCTCTCTGTGTTGTGGAGTTTACCTGCCACTCCTCCCTGCAGCAGCCCTGAGTTTGCCCCAGCACCGATTCTAAGCCTGCCTGCAGCTGCTTAACCCTTCTTGCCCAGTCAATTTTCACCCACATCCTCTGTTTAGCCCCATCCTCCACTTAAAAACCCTTAAAAATGTAGTAAGCAAAAACTTAGCGATAGAGTGGGCAGGGAGACGGGCAGGGACATCTGCAGCCCTACTGAGCATGCTCAGTGCCTCCCAGTTGAATAAATTATATACATAAAAAAACAGGTTTAAGCAAATTAAAATACCCTCCCCCCCGCCATGGCCACTCTGTGACTGGTGCTTCACTCCCACAGCAGGTGAGTGTTTTTACCCCTTCTGCCTTGCTTGTGCTGGGGATTTGCCCACTGCATCCCTCCAGCAGTGGAGCTTACCGGCTGCTCCCCATCAGCCTTGAGTGTGCCCCAGCACCGAATTTAACCCTGCCTGCATCCACTTCACCCCCCTGCCCAGTCAGTTTTTATCCCCCTCCTCTGTTTAGCCACTTTTCTCCCCTTTTTAACACCTTTGAAAAATAAGTAAGCAAAAACTTATAGAGTGGGTAGGGCGAAGAGCACTGGCTTCCACAGAGCTATTAAGCATGTTCAGTGAGAATGCACATGCTCAGTGCCCCCAAATCCTTCCTAAGTAGCACAATCTCATAGGTAGCAGCTTTTTACATTACACATGTGTAACCCCCTTTTCCCTCCCCGGGTTACTGGGGAGCAGGTCACACTCACAGGTGTGCCTGGGCGCCTGATGTTTTAACCCAAAAGAGATCCTGAGCACCCCAGTGGTGATGGTGTTTAGTTGGGGAAAGCCCTATCCACCCCCTTGCCACAGTCCCTTGCTGGTAATGAATGTAAAGTGGCGGTGCAGTGCCTCCACCTGGCTGGCCTTGTACACACTCACTGGTGTGCCTTGAGAGCCTCCAGGAACATACTCATTCCAACATAAACCTGGATCTAATTCCAGAACAACTACAAATCATATACATCTAATAGAATACTTTAAAATAAACAATCTTTACTTAACTTAAATAATAGGGATTAACAGATTTAGCAATGAATAGCATTACAAAACACATAACAATAATTGAAGCTTATATAGCTAACATTTGTACTACCAGTGACCCCACCCCAGAGTGTGCACACCCCTGGACCCACAGTCCCAGACACTTGCTTGCGTTGGCGCGCTGAAGTTGCAGCTGTAGTGGAGGTTTGGTCCAGGCTAGACAGCAGCTCTGTCCCAGGCAGCACTTTTTTTAACAAGGCCCAAAACTTACTGCCTCATGCTGTGCCTATGGGAAGCAGCCTGCTAAATCCCAGTTCCAACAGGCATCTAGTCCCGGTCTGTAGCTGCCCTCCAACAGCCCCTGGACTGGATCAATGTCTTTGGCGGCAGCAGCCTGGCTCCCCCTTCGGTTCCAAACTCCAAGGCAGAGTCCCAGCCTGCTAGGCCTCCTTTCTTCAAGCACATGGAGAGAGAGCAGTCCTCGCTCACACAAGAGTTCTTCCTTCCTGTTTTTCCCACGGGCTCATGGGAATTGTAGTCTGGATTGTAGCACACAGGGTCTTTTCAGAATAAAACAGAGGCCCCTTTAGTAAGGGGACTACACATGTGTAACCCTTCTGCCGGGTAGGCCCAGCAGCAACCAGGGCCGGGTTCAATATCTAGGGGGTCCATCTCACACAGAACTGGCTCAAGCCCCCACCCAGTAGCCTGGGTGTGGCGTAGTGGGGGGCTGTCTGCTCTGTAACCCGGGGTCCCCCTGTGCTGTGATGTGAGATTCTCACTGACTCATCCAAATGTGTATTAACCCAGACACCTAGGCTCAGCCTCCCAGGGAGAGAGACAAAGGCAGGGAGGCAGAGACCAGCACCAGGTTTCAGGTGAAGGGTCAGTGGCAGTCTTGAGCTGGAATCATGAAGGAACCAGTCTAAGGATGGGGCTGGAATTTAGGGGCCCAGGGATTCCATCTCAAGGGGTCGAAGGCATCCTGGCCCAGACTCCTGTAGCAATAGCACGTCTATGCTGTGCTGTATCCTAGAGAAGCAATAAACCTTCTATTCTACTGGCTGGTGGAGTCTGTTCTTGCTGCTACGGGGGTGCAGTGTCGGGGGAACCCCGTGTCACGTTATTGGATTGTGAGGGGAGCAGCCGGGTCACTGCTGCACCCATGGGGGGGTGTTCGCCCCAAAAGTGGTATAAAGGGGGCCATGTGAGGGGTCAAACAAAAGCTTACATTCTTCTGATTCTGTATCTGCTCTTCATATATCTGTATAATGTCTGTGTGTGGAGTTAGGAATCTGTACTCTGTATGGAGACTGGAAGTCTCTCTGAATGGGCTTGAGTAATGGGCTAGAAATGTTTGCCCATGGACATGCTAATGAGCGAAGCTCCAGGGAACAATGGGCCTCTGAAGGCCAAAGACACACCTGGCCACTGGCCATGTGACTCCCTCCAGCTTGGAAGAAGCCAGGAGGGGGTATAAGTAGGCCATGTGGTCGACTCCATGTTTGTACTCAGCTCAGCCCTTCATCCCAGAGGCAGCAGTGCAGGGATCAAAGAGCCGGAAAGAGCTGTGGACCCATCCTGACCTAGGATGCGCAACAAGGACTTTTAAGCCAGCAGCTATAACATCTCTGCTAGGACCTGCATTGAGAACTGGGAGATTCGATGCATGTAATGTATGATACTTTAGCAACCTCACTCTCATGCTTTTCTTTATTGTAGTAATAAACCTTTAGATGGTAGATTCTAAAGGATTGGCTCAGCGTGATTTGTGGGTAAGATCCAGAGGGTAAATTGACCAGGGGATCTGTGGCTGGTTTCTTGGAACCGGACAGAACTTGTTCGGGGGTAGGTGGGATTGGGTTCTAAGACCCCCACCTGTGTATGAGGCCCAGGGCTATCTGGGGCACGGATATTGCTGGGGTGTCAGAGGGGTTTGGCTCGTGAGGCTTCAGGCAGGCAGCTGAAGCGCTCTGTGGGACTGGTTTGTGGCCTATTTGGGAAGGTCTCCAGTCTGGGGGGCTAGAGAGAGCCCCGAATTTGAGCGATTCGCCCTGAGCGGACGCTCTCAGCTGTGCCCAGACCCGGCCCGGTCTGTCACACCCCGACTGCATTGTCACACCAGGAAATTCACACACTCCTGGGCGCCTCTGAGAGGCAATGCTTCCCCACTCGCAAGCACAGAGTCTGAGTGTAGAAAAGAAACTTTTAATGAAAGAGAGAGAGAAGTCACATGGCATTATCTTGGGAAAATACCACAAACAGAGTTCGTAGCCCCCTCCCCCACGAGTAACTGTCCCAGCTCAAAAGGATTGAGCAATGTCTTTTGCCTCTCAGGCTCACCAGTCCAACAAGATAAGGGTTCCATTCACTTACCCAAACTTTCTCCGTACCCCACGTCAAACACCCCACTTACAGCTCCGTCCAGTCAGTACAGACCCTGACACATCATCCTGATGACTCTACTCCTTGAGCCTGAGGCTATGCCACCTTTGTGCTGCTCCTACTGGCCGCCTGCCGGTTGTTCCCGCCAGCCGCTCTGCTGGCCGCCTGCCGGTCGTTCCCGCCAGCCACTCCACTGGCTGCAATGGGTCTGGCTCCTGGCCAAACCAGTGATTTCAGCTCTTAGGCTATGTCCATACTGGCGGGTTATTGCACAAGAACGGTAGTTCTTCCAGAAAGCGTCCACACTGCTGGCCCGCTCTTGCGCAAGAAAATTTATAGTATGGCGTGCTAAGAGAGGGCTTCTTGCACAAGAGCTACGCTGTTTTTTAACAGGTGTAAGCCCTCTTGCGCAGGAGCTTTTGCGCAAGAGGTCAGTGTGGACGCTGGCAGGGATTTCTTGCGCAAGAGAGCCCTATGGCTAAAATGGCCATCAGAGCTTTCTTGCGCAAGGGAGCGTCCACACTGCCATGGGCGCTCTTGCACAAAAGCACAGCTTGCACATGGCAGTGTGAACATTTTCTTGCACAAGAGTTCTTGCACAAGAACCCTTGAGCAAGATGTTCTTGCACAAGAAGCCGCCAGTGTAGACGTAGCCTTAAGAGAGCGTCTACACTGGCATGTGCTTTTGCGAAAAAGATGTGCTTTTGCGCAAGAGCATCCATGCCAGTGAAGACGCTTTCTTGCGCAAGAAAGCTCTGATGGCCATTTTAATCATAGGGCTTTCTTGCGTAAGAAATTCATGTTGCCTGTCTACACTGGCCTCTTCTGGAAGAGCTCTTGTGCAAAAAGGCTTATTCCTGAGCGGGAGCGTCAGAGTTCTGGCGCAAGAAGCCCTGATTTCATACATTAGAACGTCAGTTTACTTGTGCAACGGAGTGCACTGTGGGGAGGGGGGAGGAGGGGACCCTGAACTGGGAGGAGGGGGGAGGAGGGGACCCTGAACTGGGAGGGCCTCATGATTGATAATGGAGGCCTCTCCCACCCCCACAGGTGCGGGGGTGCCTCTGCCTCTCGTGCTGGGTTGGGGCAGGCTGCACCAGGAGGTGCCGAGGGTGGGGGACCTCGGGAGGGGGCATGGGCAAGGCAGGTAGAGAAGCAGGCGGAGAGCCGGGGGTGACAGAGGGGGGCCTGGCAGCATTGGGCTGCTGCACAGGGCCCATCCTGTCGGCAATGGTGCCCAGGAGAGTGCAGACACGGTCACAGCGCTCCAGGTACTGGCCCTACACCCGCTCCCGCCACTCTGCATCTGCGCGGATCTTCTCTGTCAGAGCGCGCTCCATGCGCTCAATCGCGCAGACATGGCGGCGGAGCAGGTGGTGGCAGTCCCAGGAGCGCTGCGACGGGCCCTGGATCCTTTGCGCTGGCGGGATGGGGCTGGAAGGTCCCTCGCTGGCAGGGGGTCCCACTGCAGGAGAAGCAGAGGAGAGCAACATGGTCAGTGAGCCCTGCCCCAAATGGTGTTCCAGAGCCCCATGCCCTCCTCCCAGCACGTCACGATGCCCGGGGACAGGTGTGGCTGGTGAGGGGAATTCTCGGGCAGCAGGAGGGGGGGGTCCCAAGGTGGCCCAGGAGCCCCCAGAGGGGCCGCATGTGCTTGGGGGGGCCTGTTGTGCCTGCCCCAGGGGAAGCTACAGTGTCCCAGAAGTGGCCATGGATGTGTCCCAGAGGTGGCCACAGGGTTAGGCCTGCAACCTTGGGGCTGGCCTACTCCTGGCCAAACCTCCCCCCCCTTCCCCGGTCTGGTTGAGCGGAATCCCTGGGGTCCCAGGCATGTGCTGGGGCTAGCTGCCGCTTCTCTGTGCCACTTGGTCTGGCTGCACGTAGGGTTGCCGGATGGTTTCAACAAAAATACCGGAAACACTTGACATTACATGACAGTCTACATTACATCTTCATTAAAAAATACCAGACATGTATATGTTCTCATTTATATCCTCTCAATTTGTTTCCTGAACAGAAAGCTCAAAGACTGGACTGTCCGGTTCTAAACTGGACACCTGGCAACCCTAGCTGCACGAGGTTGCATGTGCTGCATGCCTCTGCGCAGCATGTGGCCAGGCTGTGCCATGTACCGCTACCTCTCCCTCACCCTGTGGCCCTCCCCCTTTTCCAGCACACTTGCGAATGGTAGCCACTGCACTCACCAGACAATCCCTCACCAGCTTCGGAGGATGCCCGGGACACATCCTGACTGCTGCTGGGCCGGGATGGTGAGGTCTGGCTGCTGTCCTCTGCCACCTCCTCCTCCTCGTCCGAGGACCGGTCTCCCTCCTCCTCCTCTGGTGGCCTAGGTCGGACCACTGGGGTGGCCACCGCCGTGTCCACCTGGGACAGCAGGGGAGTGGCCCCTTTGTCCCCCAAGATCTGGTGCAGGCAGTGATATTGGGGACAGGCAGTGGCTCCGCCGCCCCCACGCTCACTGGCCCTCACGTAGGTGAGGCGCAGGTCCTTCACCTTGGCCCGGACCTGTTCCAGGGTTCAGGCCAGGTGTCCCTTTGTGGCCAGCGCCTGGGCCATCTGGGCGAAAATGTGCGCATTTCTCCTCCAGGACTTCTCCTCCCGGAGGGCCTCCTCCTTTCCCCAGAGGTCCAAGAGGGCAGTCACCTCAGCGGTGCTCCAGCATGGAGCCCGCCACTTGGTGCCCCTTCGGGCCTGCTGGGTGCTCTGGGGTGGCTCCTCCGTGGGGTCTGAGGGACCTGGCTGAGGCTGGGCAGCTGCCATTCCTCCCTCTGGCTGCTACCCGGGCTGCACGTGGTAAATGGCTGTGCTCCGTGCCTGTGCCTTTAAGGGGGGGCCAATTAGGGGGAACCAACAGATTGCCTGTATGGAGTGTCGGAGAGGCCACCTGTGTTTTTCACTGGAGGCCAATTCTTGCACAAGTACGCGCTTGCCGAACGTCCACACTGCCCTCTTGCGCAAGAGTGCCTGCGCAAGAGAGCTTAAGCCTGATAGAAAACAGCGTAGCTCTTGTGCAAGGAGCTGTTTCTTATCACGCCGTACTGTACATTTACTTGCGCAAGAGCGGATGGGCAGTGTAGACGCTCTGCGGCTTCTCGCGCAAGAATGGCCGTTCTTGCGCAAGAAGCCGCGAGTGTAGACATAGCCTTGGAGTGAGCTTACCCACCCCCAGGGCAGCTCTCTCCTTTTAGCTGGCTGATAGCAAGCAGTAATTCAGCCCCGGCTTACACATGTATACACAGCTCCAGGAGGGACTCGCTGCTGGTGTCCTGTGTCTGAATCTCACCCTAGTTCCAGCCACACCCACCCCTGCCCTGTTGCTGTGTGGACAAACCAGCCCTGTTCTCCCCAGCACTGCACCCCCTCCATCTGTCACTCCCTCACCTGACTGGGTCCCTCACGGCCTCTCTCGCTGCACACCCCTCAGTCGGTGAACAAAGGCCAGAGGGGGGCGAGTGCAGCACTGGGCTTTTTCACCCCCAGCCAGGCAGTCGAGAAGCAGACTTGGCAGCCCCTTCCCTTGAGCTGGACGGGATGGGACCCCTTCTTTCCTGTTACCAGAGTGCATGCTCTGCTGCCTCTTCCCTCGCCCTTTTCACCCTGGTTTGAGCAGGGACACCACCCTGACTGGCCAGCCCCCGACCACTGTGTCGCCCTTCCTCTTTCCGCAGCAACCCTTGGTGACCAGGCATGACAGTGCCCTGCCTGCAGTCCCTTCCCCTTGCTGCAGTGACCCCTGGTGTCCAGGCGCAACAGTGGCCTGGCTTTATTCCCTCCCCCTTGCCACAGCGACCCCTGGTGGCCAGGCGTGACAATGACCTTTCTGTGGCATTGACCATCCGGTGGCCTAGTGCTCAGATGCAGCCAATTCTGGGTTGGGCATGGGGGCTGTGAATAGGCAGGTGGGCTCATGCAGTTCCTGTCAGTGGAGGCAGTTCTGTACTTTTGGGCAGGGGACTCCATGAGATGTTTGACTCTGAGGCTCCAGTTACCTTTCCTTGACCTGGGAGCAGCTCAGTGACAGCTGGAGAACTTGTACCTCCTGCCAACCAACGGTGCCATTTTAGGGTGCATAGGGTTTGCATGCGGGGGTGGGGTCGGGGGGGAAGGACAGCAGCCATGCCAGGATGTGGCTAGCTTTTCATCCTGTTCCCTGGACGCTAAGGGAGTGAGGGGAAAGTGCTTGCATGGTGAGCTCAGCTTCACCAGCCAAGTGTGAGAGGCATGCATGGATTGCAAGTACTTTCCCCTCCCTCCATTAGTGTCCGGGGAATGGGATGAAAGCTAGCCACATCCCAGAGCACATGGCTGTTGCCCCTCATGTGCCCCGAAATTCTGCCCTTGCTGCCAACAGAAGCTGGGGTCATAAAAGATCTTACCTCCCCTGGCTTCTCTTTCAGGTATGCTGGGAATAGAAGGGTGGCCACCTTCTTTCCCTTTGCTGATCCTCAGGCCCGTGGGAGCCCCCACTCTCCCAGCCTACCCCTTACTCTGTGATGTTCTCTGATTAACATATGATCCTATTGATTACGGTTGTGTAACCCTTCTGCCAGGAAGCGCCGGCAGCAGCCAGGGCCGGGTTTAATATCTAGCGGTTCCTTTTCATCCATCTCACACAGAACTGGCTCGCGCCCCCATGCAGTAGCTTGGGAAATTCACACACACCCCTGGGTGCCTCTGAGAGGCAATGCTTCCCCACTCTCAAGCACAGAGTCTGAGCATAGAAAATAAACTTTTAATGAAAGAGGAAGAGAAGTCACATGGCATTAGCTTGGGAAAATACCACAACCAGAGTTCATAACCCCCCATGAGTAACCGTCCCAGCTCAAATGGATTGAGCAACATCCTTTGCTTCTCAGGCTCACTAGTCCAACAATGTAAGGGTCCCATTCACTTACCCAAACTTTCTCCGTACCCCACTTCAAACGCCCCACTTACAGCTCTGTCCAGTCAGTGAGGATCCAGACACATCACCCTGATGACTCCACTCATTGGGCCTGAGGCAGAGCCACCTTTGTGCTGCTCCTGTGGTCTGCTTGCTCTGCCAGCCGCCCTGCTGGCCACCTGCCGCTTTTCCTACCAGCCACCCCACTGGCCACGGCGCCTACCTGCCAGTCATAATGGCTACGTGTACACTGCAGGCTTCTTGTGCAAGAACTGTTTTACTCAAGAGTTCTTGTGCAAAAGGTCTTCCATAAAAGTGCATCCACACTGCCATGTGCTTTTGCGCGAAGAGATGTGCTTTTGCGCAAGAGCGTCCATGGCAGTGTGGATGCTCTCTTGCGCAAGAAAGCTCTGATGGCCATTTTAGCCATATGGCTTTCTTGCGCAAGAAACCCCTGTTGCCTGTCTACACTGTCTTCTTGTGGAAGAGCTCTTGCGCAAGAGGGCTTATTCCTCGTGGGGGCGAGGAATAACTCTTGCACAAGAAGCCCTGTTTTCTGACACTTTACTGTAAATTTACTTGCACAAGAATGCGTGTGTTGTGTAGATGCTCTGGAAGTTTTTGCGCAAGAACAGCTGGTTTTGCACAAAAAGCCTGCAGTATAGACATAGCCAATGGATCTGGCTCCAGGCCAAACTAGGCTATGTCTACATTGGCGGGTTATTGTGCAAGTACGGCCATTCTTGTGTAAGAATCCGCAGAGTGTCTACACTGCCCGCCCGCTCTTGCGCAAGGAAATTTATAGTATGGCGTGCTAAGAGAGGGCGCAATGCGCAAGAGCTACGCTGTTTTCTAGTAGGTGTAAGCCTTCTTGCCCAGGTGCTCTTGCGCAAGAGGGCAGTGTGGACGCGCGGCAGGGGTTTCTTGCGCAAGAACTGGCCTCCGGGGAAAAAACACAGGTGGCCTCTCCGACGCTCCGTACGCCCAATCACCACTCGCTGGTTCCCCATAGCCAGCCTCCCTTTAAAGGCACAGGCAGCCAGCAGAGCTGTGTGTCATGCGCAGCCCTTGGAGCTGCCAGAGGGAGCGATGGCTGCTGCTCAGCCACAGCCAGGTCCCTCAGGCCCCACCCAGGAGCCACCCCAGAGCACCCAGCAGGCCCACAGGGGCACCAAGCGGTGGGCTCCATGCTGGGGCAACGCCGAGGTCCAGGCCCTCCTGGACCTCTGGGATGAGGAGGAGGCCCTCCGTAATCCCAAATCCAGGAGGCAAAATACAGACATATTTGCCCGCATGGCCCAGGCGCTGGCCGCACAGGGACACCCGGCCCGGACCCTGGAACAGGTCCGGGCTAAGGTGAAAGACCTGCTCAGCTATGTGTGGGCCAGTGAAAGTGGGGGCGGCGGAGCCACTGCTTGCCCCCACTACCACGGCCTGCACAGTATCCTGGGGGCTGAGACCCTGGAGGCCATGGTGGACTCAGGCCACCCCAGTGGTCCGCCAACAGACGCGGCAGAGGAGGAGGAGGGCAACCGGTCCATCGAGGAGGAGGAGGATGGCAGCCAGAGCCCACCAGCCTGGCACAGCAGCCACGACGTGTCCCGGGCCTCCTCGGAGATTGGCGAGGGATCATCTGGTGAGTGTCGCAGCTGCCACTCACAAGTGTGCAGGGGGCAGAGGGGCCATGAGGTGGGGGCGAGGGCGCAGCACATGGCACAGCCTGGCCGGATGCTGCGCAGCGGCACGCAGTATGTGCAACTTTGTGCAGCCAGACCAAGTGGCACACGAACATGGCAGCCAGCCCCAGCACACTCCTGGGACCCCAGGGGTCATGCACACCCAGCCCGGGGCGGGGGGAGGGGAGGTCCAGCTGGGAGCAGCCCAGCCCCAAGGGCGCAGGGCGGACACCACGCAGCCCAAGGGTGCTGCACGCAGCACTAATCCATGGCCACCTATGGGACACAGTAGCTGCCCCAGGGGAAGGCACAACAGGCCCCCCACCACCACATGTGGCCCTCCCAGGATCCCCCGGCCCACCTCAGGTCCCCCTGTTGCCCCTAGGGGAATCCCCCCACGCCAGTCTTACCTGTCCCCAGGCGTTGTGGCATGTGCAGTGGCATGAGGAGGGAACGGGGCGCCCGGAACACCATGGGGTAGGAGTCACTGACCATCTCGCTGTCATCTGCTTCCTCTGCAGTGGGACCCCCTCCCAGCGAGGGACCTTCCAGCCCCATCCTGCCGGCACCGAGGAGCCAGGGCCCGTCGCAGCGCACCCAGGATTGCCACCACCTGTTCCGCCACCATATCTGCGCCATCGAGCGCATGGAGCGCTCACTCACAAACAAAATACGTGCTGACAAGGAGTGGTGGGAGCGGGTATGGGGCCAGTACATTGAGTGCTGTGACCGCATGGTACGCCCTCCTGGGAACCATTGCAGAGCGCATGGGCCCTGCGCCGCAGCACAGCGTGGCCAGGCCCCCTCCTGTTGCCCCATCTGCCTTGCCCAGCCCGCCCCCCGCTTTTCCCTGACATGCCCAGCCCTCCCCCCGCTTCCTCCCCTGACATGCCTGTGCCCCGTCCTGTGGCCCCCCAACATCGGCACCTCCTGGTGCAGCCTGCCCCAACCTGGCACGAGGGGTCGAGGCGCCCCCGCACCTGTGGTGGTGGGAGAGGCCTCCCCTCACACCCATGAGGCCCTCCCACTTCAGGGCCCCCTCCTCCCCCCTCCTCCCAGTTCAGGGACCCATCCTCCCCCTCCCCACAGTGCACCCCCTTCCCCTTGTAAATAAAAGTGCATTATATAAAGCAAGTGCATTTTATTTATTGGGAGGTGAGGGAAGGGTGGGGGGAAGGGGTGGTGATGGGAGTGGGAAGTGGGGGCACGGGGGCATCCCTGCGGTCAGAGGTGTAGGGGCAGCCTATTGTGGGGCCTGGTCCAGCATTACCCGGAGGGCTTCCCGGACCCGCACCCCATGGCAGTTGGTCTGCTGGGTGGCAGCTGTCTGGGGCTGCTAGTAGGCCTGGCCCTAACTTGCCATCCACCCCGGGAGGAAGGCCTCCCCCTTCCCCTCAATAATATTATGCAGCACGCAGCATGCTGAGATGACCTCCGGGATGTGCTGCACCCCCATGTCCAGGAGGGTCAGGAGGCACCTGAACCGTGCCTTCAGACACCCGAAGGTGCACTCTACGGGGTTGCGGGCCCGGTCCAGGTGGGCGTTGAAGGTGGCCTGGCTGTGGTCCAGTCAGCCGGTGTATGGCCGCATCAGCCAGGCCATAAGGGGGTAGGCTGCATCCCCCAAGATGCAGACCGGCATCCTGACGTCCCCAATGGTGAATTCCCACTGGGGGAAGTAGGTGCCTGCCTCCAGACTGTGGCACAGGCCTGAGTGCCTGAAGATGCGAGCGTTGTGGGCCCGGCCGGACCACCCCACGTATATGTCCTGGAACTGGCCCTGGTGGTCCACGAGCTCCTGGAGCACCACCGAGCAGTAGCCCTTCACGTTTATAAACCGGGTCGCTCGGTGCTCTGGCGCCTGGATGGGGATGTGGGTCCCATCTATGGCTCCCCCGCAGTTCGGGAACCCGAGGCTGGTGAAGCTGGCAATGGTGGCGCCCAGGTCACGGGGGCGGATGACCCTCTGGAGCAGCATGTCATTGATGGCGTGGATGACCTGCAGAGGGGCACATGGGAGCACAGGGGATGCATGGAATGAGACACAGTATGTACATGGGCCCCTGGGGTGTGCTCACCCTCCCTTTGATGGACCTTCCCCCCACGCAGGCCAGGGCCCTCTGCCCTCTGGGGGTTCCCCCCCCCACCAGCGGGGCTGTGTGCAGGTGGGACAGCATGACCTCCTGGGTGCGGGGCTTCCCCCTTCCCTTACAACTTCCCCCCCCCAGCCTGGTCTGGCCCCTTCCCTCCCCCAGGACAAGCGCGCGGTCCATGGAGGGCCTTACCTGCCGGACGACTGCGCCGACGGTGGACCTGCCCACCCCGAACTGGTTCACCATGGAGTGGTAGCTGTCTGGGTGGACAGTTTCCGCAGGGCAATCGCAACCCTCTTCTCCACGGGGATGGCAGGGTGCAGGCGGGTGTCCTGCCTCCGGAGCGCAGGGGCGAGCCAGGTGCAGAGCTCATGAAATGTCTCCCTGCACATCCTAAAATTCTGCACCCAGTGCTGGTCGCCCCATTGTCCCAGCACCAGGCACTCCCACCAGTCCCCACTGGTGTTGTGGCTCCACAAGTGCCTGTCGTTGATGGGGTTGGGGTGCCCAAGTATAGCTGTTGCATGCATCTGATCGAGCATGTGTTGCCCGGTCTCCAGTTCCTGCTGGAGCAGTGTGGGTCCCTGCAGAAGGACCTCCAGAGCCTCAATTATGGACGTGATGGGACATTGCTGGGTGAGGTCCTCCTCCAGCTCCATGTCTGTGAGCAAGGCAGCGATGGTGCTTAGGGGCACTTGCTCAGGGGCTGAGTTGGAGGGCATGGCTGTGTGTCTGGATGCCTCAATGAGGTGCCTCTGCATGCAGTCGCAGGGAAACGGCCGTCCAGGGGTCCCTTTAAGCACATTACCCAGCAGGGGTCCGGCGCGCCCACAGACGCCGCTGGTGACCTTTTGACATGGCCGAAGTGGTTCCGGGGCCAAGTTATTGGGTAACGGCATCCCGCCAGGTGTGCATGCTTTCTTGCACAAGAGCTCAGCATTCTTGCGCTGCGTTCTGGCCGGTATGGATGCTCTCTTGTGCAAGATATACTTGCGCAATAACCCACCAGTGTAGACGTAGCCCACTAAGCTACGTCTACACTGGCACGTTCTCACGCAAAAACTCTTTTGCGGAAGAGTTCTTCTGCAAAAACTCTTCCAGAAGAGAGCGTCTACACTGGCATGTGCTTTTGTGCAAGAGGCCACGTGTTCTTGCGCAAGTAAACTGATGTTCTAATGTATAAAATCAGGGCTTCTTGCGCCAGAACTCTGATGCTCCCGCTCAGGAATAAGCCCTCTTGCGCAAGAGCTCTTCCAGAAGAGGCCAGTGTAGCCAGGCAACATGAATTTCTTGCACAAGAAAGCCCTTTGGTTAAAATGGCCATCAGAGCTTTCTTGCACAAGAGAGCATCTACACTCTCTTGGGCATGGATGCTCTTGCGCAAAAGCACATCTCTCTGGTGGGCCTGTAGCTAATTACCTCAAGCCCCTTCCCCCAACTCAATCCACTCAAATCTGAAAGGGGGAGACTTGTTCATCTGCAGGGCTCAACAATTAGGGCAATCTACTCAGCCGTGGCAAGTAGATTTTAGCCCAGCATGATCTGCACATGCACAGCATGCCAAACCACACAGCTGGCAAGCAGGGCTCACCCCTCCCTCTCTCTGCCCCGTTTGTCAAGCCCTGTTCATCGGACACCCTTTACAATGACAGTGTCTCTCCTGCAAGCACTGGTATCATATTTTACGGCTCCTACATTTAGGGGTAGCATGGTTTGTGACCCCACAACAGCCAAATTAGTTACAATAAACCACATTCCATTCCAACAATTGACCATCCATCAGGCCTATATCCAGGCATAACTGGATTTACATAACCACACCCCAGATTCCTTCCCCATTCCAGCATGAGCTGTATTTACATATCAACAGTTAGTTATCTTGCAGAGCTAAACAACTGAGTGAGCATAACCACACCCAGGGCTGCTCTTCCATTTCAGCTGGCTGCATTGCAAGCTGTCATTCAGACCCTGCTTACAGTTGTAACTAGTGTTGTAGATTTGCCATGAACTTTGCACAAAGTGTGTCAAGTGAGGGATCCGTGAAAAGCTTATGTTTTGCAGGTTATAAGGCTGCTATTTGTGTGTACGTATCACTTTTGTATGTGAAGTTATGACTATTGGCTCTATACTTGTATTTGAAATGTTACACCAACAGGAGGTTTTGCCAACATGTTGTGAAGAGACTGTTCGAGTTGAAGACAAGTACTTGACTGACAGTGGGCTTTGGGAGGTGCCAATCTATGAGTTTCCGGTGAACATTCAGACTAGCCGTCATGTTATTGGATTTTAATAGGATAATGCAGATCATTGTTGCACTCGTTGTGGTGTGTTTGCCCCAAATTCTGTGCAAAGTGGGCCAAGTGAAGTGCCTAATGAAAGCTTGTGCACTATGTTGATTCTGTTTGTGCTGTTCATATGCATGTATGATTTTTGTATGTAAAGTTATGAATAGGGGCTCTGTTCTTGTATTTTAAATATTTTCAGTTTGGGAGACAGCAGCAGACATCACCCACCTATTGTGAGAGTTGGCAACCCAGTGAATAGCTATACTGCATGGACAGTGGCTCTTAAGTGTTGCCAATAAACACCTGAGTACACAATGGCCCCGGCCTAAAAAGGATCTGAGGTATGTATATTGTCATGGGAATGAGGCTGGTCCTTTGGTATTGGAAGAAGCTTTTATTTGACAAGTCTGGTGGTGACACAGGGGAAGTGGCGCATCAGTGGGAATTCCTGTTAGTCAGGGTGGTGAGACATGTTCTTGTTTGTAGCACCTGGTCTTTGGGACTGTGGGTTGCTGATTTCCAAGCAATTTGCCCCAAATTGGTGCTCTCAGTAGAGGCCCTTTAGTGCAACCCCCTGGCTACAGAGCCAAATACTGGGAGCCCCAACTGCAAATTCTACCAAGGGCATGAGGAAGGTTCTTGGGCCCACAAACCCAGAAGTGGGGTGGAGGCTGCCCCAGCAAAGAGAACCAGGGTGGCAGGGAGAGAAGCAAGGCATGATAACAGATTTACAGTCTCTTCCCTCACCTTCACCTCCCTGCGGCCCTATGACACAATGGGAGTTGTAGTGCCCCTACCTCTATTTCCCAGCAGCCCCTGTGCCCCCCCAGCACTTGTAGTGCTGCTGCCCCCATCTCCCAGCAGCCCCTGCATCCCCACAGACTCATGGGACTTGCAGTGCAGCTGCCCCCCATCCTCTCCCCACACTTCAATCTCCCAGCAACCCCTAAGGCCAGTGACGCAGGAAGCGGCCCGGTGCAGATAGGGGGAGCGGCGGAAGTCGCTAGGAGATGGGCCGGGTGGGAGGGGGAAGAGCGGTGGGGGAAGGGGGAGGGTCCGGTCACTGGGGCGCACATGAGGTCGGAAGCGGCGCTCGGGGCCCTCCCTGACGCAAGGCGCGCCGGGAAGCGTAGTTCTGTTCCGCTCCACTTCTTCCCACTCATGAGATCTCCTATTGGCTGGAGCGGGACGCTACTCTCACTGATTGGCGGGTGCAGAGCGCGTAATTAACTCCCCCCCCAACAATCTGTCCAGAGGGCCCAACTGCCGGTGCTGATTCAGTTGGTGCATCTAAACCAGGGGTTAGCAAACTTTCCGAAGTGGCGTGCCAAGATTTAACCCTCCTGCCCTGGGCCTTGCCATGCTCTTGGGAGAGGGGGAAGGGCTCTCTCCACCAGGGTCAATGCAAACCTTTTCATGTACTATTAGTTGCTAATGGAAATTCATCATTAATCACATAATTATGGCCATGCAATCTTGTTATTGCTGCATTTGGGGAGAATGGTTTCATGTAAATTACTAACAGATTATGCGTTCTAACTTTCTCCTTTTAGTTATCACACTTCATTTTAAATAAAGTAAAATAATATGTCCAACACAAAAAGGTTTCAATGTTTTCTTTATTTAGGGCAGGGGTGGGGAATCTTTTTTGGATCGGGAGTCACTGACCAACAGAAAAATCTGTTGGGAACTTCACAAGTGAGAAGGGGGGGAAACAAACAAAAAAAACCCAACCCTCCAAAAAACCCCAACCCTCACTGATGTGACACCAAGCTGAGACACCTCACTCTTCAGGCACTCCAGCCCCCACTGGGTGAGGGGAAGGGACAGGGAGGACAGAGGTTCAGGGCTTCCCATAGGCCAGATTTACTTTTCTGGAGTTCCAGAGTTAGTGGATTTTATGGATCCCCTTAGGCTCTGTGGTGAGAACAAACATGAAGGATTCAGTGTGCGGGACAGGGAGTGGGATAGGGATGTGGGTGCAGGATCTGGGCGAAAGGTGGGGTGCAGGACGAAGTGAGAAGTCTAGGGTGTGGAAGGGAGTTTGGCGGCAAGAGAGAGTGTGAGTTGGAGGTACGAGAAGGAGTTTGGGGGTGGGAGGGTGTTTGGGAGAGTAATGCAGAAAAGGTGAAAGGAGAGAATGCAGCCAAATAACTAATTGGGGAGGGAGGCAAAGAAGTGGGGAGTAAAGGAAAGTGCAGCGTTTGCAAAGTAAAATTATATCCCCCTCCCATCTTCCCTCTGCTCCAGCCTTGCTCCCCTCAGACCCATAATCCCCCTCCAGCCTGATTCTCTGCACTGCCCCCTGCCTAGGGTTGCCAGATAGTTTCAACAAAAATACTGGACACATTTAACATTCCATCACAATCTATATTACATCTTATTTAGAAAATACTGGACACTTATAATTTCTCATTTCTATTTTCTCAATTTGTTTCCTGAACAGAAAGCTCAAATATTGGACTGTTTGGTTCAAAACTGGACACCTGGCAACCCTACCCATGCTCCTCTTTGTCCCCTCCTATCCTGACCCCCGCATCCTCCTTCACCTGCCCTCCTGCTCCCACATCCCTGTGCCCTCCAGCAAACTCACCGGCAGGGCAGCAGTGCTGGAGCGAGGAGAAGGAGGTGGGGGCAGAGTCTCTTCCCTGTCTGGCCCAGCCCTTTGCCTGCAGACTGCAGCTCTGGGGCTGGAGCAGGCAGAGCTCAGGGCTGTCCAGGACTGGCTCCAGTCTGGCCAGGCACAGCGGGACACTGGGGAAGGGGCTCCCCACACCTGCATACAGACCATGGGGAGCAGCAAGCTCAGCCTGAGCCCTGGTGCACCACATGTGCCGGCTGCCCAGCCCCGATCTGCAGAGCAGGCCCAGTTCTGCCCCCTCCCAAAGCAGGAGGCAGCCTCAGGTACACACACATGTGCCTCTCCCGCCCACTCTCCCCCAGCAGGAAGCTGGACCTGGCGCTGCAGCCTGCAGCTGCGTAGCTGAGGCTCGAGCTGCAGCACGGGTTCCCCGCTTCTTGGGAGGAAGGGGCGGGGCTGAACTCCCGCCCTGCATGCTAGTAAAAATCAGCTCACATGCCGCTTGTGGTATGCGTGCCGGGGGTAGCCGACCTCTGATCTAAACCATTGATGCTGGGAGAGATTGTCTTTGGGATGTGATTTTTTTTTATTATAAGTATTATGAGACATGAAAGAAATACATTTTTAAAGTGCATTTTAAACCAAGGCCCCCATGTCTGATGTGTTCTGGGTAAATATCACAGCAACACACAGCAACTCTTGCCAGTACCTTAAGGCCAAGTCTACACTGGCACTTTACAGCTCCAACTTTCTAGTTCAGGGGTGTGAAAAAACACCCCCTTCCCTGAGCGCAGTAAGTTACAGCACTGTAAAGCGCCAGTGTGAACCAGCTGTTAACTACTCCCCTCCTGGAGTACACCTCATTCCAGGAGGAGTAACAGTTAATTCGACCTAAGGACTTAGTTTGAATTGCTGTTTCACTGCCGTGTGTAGCCGCGGGCAGTTACTTCGAACTAGTGGAATTTAAAAATGGCGCCCGGACGGGAACATGCAAATAAAGCCTGGGATATTTAAATCCCAGGCTTCATTTGCAACTTCGAATGCCTACATTAGCCTCCCTAGTTCGACCTAGGGGGCTAGTGTAGACATACCCTTTCAGTTTAATGTGCTTCTGCAGTCTGTGCAGTTGGCAAATGTTTTACATGGTTTTGTGACCCCTTCAGTGGTGCTTGAGCAGATTTGAGGCTGTGCTGATAGCTCTAGCTGGTGAGAAGGCTCTTTCACTTTGCAGTGATTATATCTCCTCTGGCTGCAGCAGCCAGCTGTGGGGGAGACAGCGGGAAGGGCGCCATTTCAGGAGGGCTGGGGGTGGCAGCAACCATGCACTCCGGGACGCGGCTTGCTTTTCATCCCGTTCCCTGGACACTAAGGGTGTGTCTAGACTACAGCGTTTTGTCGACAAAAGTGGGCCTAACGTCAAGAGAACTCAGCAGTTTTGTCGACGGCGGTAAACCTCATTCTATGAGGAATAACGCCTTTTGTTGACAGAGTTCTGTCGACAGAAGGCATTATTGCATCTACACTGTCCTTTGCGTCTACACTGTCATGTCGACAAAGTGGCTTGCTTTGTCGACAGAATTGGCTGTAGTCTAGACGCTCTTTGTCGACAGAAATTTTGTCAACAGTATCTGTCGACAAAGCCTCTGTCGACAAAAGCCTGTAGTCTAGCCGTATCCTAAGGGAGTGAGGGGAAAGTGCTTGCAATCTGTGCATGCCTCTCACACCTGGCTGGGGAGCTCCCTTCTCAGCCAGATGTGGGAGGCATGAACGGAATGCAAGCACTTTCTCCTTACTCCCTTAACGTCTGGGGAACGGGATGAAAAGCTAGCCACATCCCAGAGCACACAGCTGCTGCCCCCCTAACCTCCTGAAATGGTGCCCTTGAACAGGGGTAGAATGAGGCAGAAGAGTGGGCACTAAGACCTGGGGATGTCCCACATTTTTGGGTGCCCTATGCAGCTGTGACTGCTGCATATGCCTAAGGATGGCCCCTCCTTTTATGTTACCAGTGGCGCACTCAAAACCCCCTCATGTTGCCCCATTTCCCTCTCTCTTGCATGTGAAAACTTATCTGAAATCCCCCCCATTCAACCTGGAACGGATGCAGTCATGTCCCATTTCCCCCTCTCCTGCTGTAATTATTAAATATCTGTTAAAAAAATTTCTCCCCCTCCCCCTTCCCTCTGTGTGGAGTTACAGCAACTTCTCCTTTTTCAGAATTTGTTCTCTGAGTCATTCTCCATCCCAGCAGTGGCAGGAGGGGTGGGAGTTAAAAGATCAACTTTCCTCTCTCACATGAAACTTGTTTCCCCCTTCATTGCCATTAAAGTGTTGTCAGATAAAAGTGATTTGCCCTGCATTTCATACACCCCCGCCCACAGTTGCTCATAGCTGGCTAACCCTTTTCCTCAGAGGGCACAGGGCTAGGGGGTGCTCTGTGACTGTCTTCTTGCTGCCCCAGGCAGTACCCAGCTACATTAGCCCCTTACTTTCCCCTCTCCAAGGTCTTCAGCGCTTCCCCATCTGCCTAGGGAAATAGTTTTTCCTAATATCCAACCTAGACCTCCCCCACTGTAACTTGAGACCATTGCTCCTTGCTCTGCCATCAGTCACTACTGAGAACAGCCCCTCTCCATCCTCTGTGGAATCCCCCTTCAGGTAGCTGAAAGCTGCTATAAAATCCCCCCCACTTCAGCCTGCAGAGTCTCAGAAACACCCAGGTAGAGGCTGAGCGAGGGAGGTGGGTAGGAGCAGAAAGGAGAGCAGGTGCTCTGGGTGTAGCTGCGCCGATGGAGCGTGTCAGTGTGGACGTGCCCCAGTGAGGAGAGCAGCAAGGAGCACAGCTCCAGCAGGTGAAGTGGAGAAGTGGAACCAGGCCAGGCAGGGTCACAATTTCAGACTTTGGTGTGGGGGTGGGGGACGGGAGCTGTGAATGCCATGATGGGGGAGAAGAGAGTGAGAATATGAGGGGGGCAGACTGAGAACAGGCTTCAGCAGTGTTACTGAGCATGCTCAGTAGAAGCCAAGCACCAAATAGGGCGAGAGGGAACCAAACTCATCCGCCCTCTCCCCACACGAATCATCTCTGTCCAGTGGCTACTAAGGCACTGGAAATGTCTACTATTTTAGCAGACAACTTAGCAGTTAGCTGGCAGGAGCACTGTATCTAATTCATATATAAAATAAATAAATATTAGACTCACTTAGCTCTAACACTAGCATTTTCTGACAGCTTGTGGTAAGTCACTTAAGGGACACTGACAAAAAATATAGATGATAACATGAGCTTCCATCTGAAGAAGTGGGTTGTGCCCATGAAGGCTCACGATACCTTCTACATGTTTTGTTCATCTTTAAGGTGCTGCTAGACTATTTGTTGTTTTTTAAGTTTTTCCAGTTGGAGACTAACTGAAACTTAAGGGGCACTGACAATCCTTACAATTTTAATGTATATTCTAACTTTGTTGCTAACTCTGTGGAGAGAGACAGACCCCCTAAGAACCCCTGGGCTCTATCTCAGCTCCAGAAAGGGAGTGGAGCAGGAGTGGCCTAAGGCCGGCTGCAGGGCCGTCAATGGCCTGATGTCATCATCGGGCGACCTGGGCGGCAGCGCCCTAGGCAGCGGCCAAGACCGCCTATAGCTACAGGCCGCCCCTGGAGTGGAGTCTAAGGGGCTACTGCGTGGGGAGGTACATTTCAGCTCTATGTAAGAATATCAGAATGGCCACACTGGGTCAGACCAATGGCCCTCCTAGCCTTGTATCCCGTCTTCCAACAGTGATCAAAGCCAGGTGCTTCAGAAGTTATAAACAGAAGAAGCATAAGAACATAAGAACATAAGAACGGCCATACTGGGTCAGACCAAAGGTCCATCTAGCCCAGTATCCTGTCTGCCGACAGTGGCCAGCACCAGCTGCCCCAGAGAGGGCGGACCGAAGACAATGATCAAGTGATTTGTCTCCTGCCATCCTTCTCCAGCCTCTGACAAACAGAGGCCAGGGACACCATTTCTATTCCCTGGCTAATAGCCTTTTATGGACCTAACCTCCATGAAATTATCTAGCTTCTCTTTAAACTCTGTTATAGTCCTAGCCTTCACAGCCTCCTCTGGCAAGGAGTTCCACAGGTTGACTACACGCTGTGTGAAGAAGAACTTTCTTTTATTAGTTTTAAACCTTGAAGGATAAACTTAATTTGTTGTCAGTATGACCTCTGTGTGACCTGGATGTTAAATCTGGTCTTTGTAAAAAGGTACGTGCTTGAACACAGGTATACAACCAGAAGGGGATAGGTGAAACTGGTTTGAACCTGTTGTAAGGCCTGCAAAGGGACTGTGAGGGGACAGGTAATGATTGGAGGGAATTTGGTGCAAATTCCTGTGTATGCATGCAACTGTAAGTGGTCAGTGGAAAAGGGGTAATTACCATGTAAGGTAATACAAAAGACCTTGCCTTTTGTTTGGGAAGTTGCAGAAACTTTTCCTGAGAGTATCCTGGAGATTTTTGCCCTGGAATGCATTCCTGAATAAAGCTGGTTGCTTAAGAAGGGTGTCTGGAATTGATTTGGTAGGGGTTTGGGGCCCCCATCCAAACCCTCAGATTATAATTCTCCGTCATTTATGGTGTCAGAAGTGGGATGGATCAGGACACCAGGTGATTGTGACTGGCCGGACCGGAGAGACTGAACAGAAAGGCGCCATACAAATCGGTAAGAGATCCGTGTTACAAAATCTCACTGTTCCGTTCCTCTCTCCTTGTCCTGAACGGCTGCTTTCACTGGCGGTAAGCATCCACCCTACGTTAAGAACATCCTTCCCAAGCAACTGTAAGTCTTTTTCCCTTCTCTTTTTCTTTTTCTTTTTTTTTTTTAATAAGTTTGTTAAGAGGGGACAGTGGGAGACACTGAAACAGGGTCAGCTCAGGCTTGAAGCTGAGAGGAAGGCAGGTTAGTGCCGGATTGGAACTGTCTTATAGGTAATAGGACAGGAAATATGGGGAGTAAAGGATCTAAGATAGATCCAAAAACCCCTTTGGGTAAAATGCTGCAGATTTATAGTCAGCCAGGGAAATTGCCAGCAGGTCTTAAACTCAGGAGGCTGGTAAAGCTCACACACGTGTGGAATGAATATACTTATGTAGAATCAGAATTACAATTCCCAGTTCAAGGTACCTTTCAATTAGACAAATTAAATTATTTAAAGGGTGTCTTAGAGTCCAGTCACCCCTCCCAGATGAATTATTGGCACCTCTGGGATGATCAGGCCTCTAAATTAAGAGATAAATCCATAAAGGACTCAAATGAAAAACTGAAAAAACAATTGGCAGAAATAAAGGAGAAATCTGACTCCTCTAAAGTTTGTCCCTCTCTGTACAACCACATTCCTACACCAAGCGCACCCAGCGGAATCTACCCAGCCCTCTCGAAACCACCAGCTCCGCTGCCAGATCCACCTGAAGATCTATTGGACTTGTGGGTCCCCAACTTCCCGGCTCCCCTTCCCACCAACCTGCCCCAGCATCAGCAAATATTGCTCACCAAAAATTCAGCTGCACCAGCCCAATTTGAATCCCCCGCACATATTAACAGTTCTGCAGGGGCGGCGGGGAATGCCAACCTGGCCAATGAAACTTCGGATTCTGATATTAACCCCGAGCATACTCAGAGTCCAGTAATTCCAAAGCTGTCAGAAGTCTCCACGCAAATGTTGCAGCGGACATTGGCTAAAAACTTAAAGGACCTGGGGTTTGTTATAACTAAAATAGTTCCCGAAAATAACTCAGTGACTATAAGTAATGAAGTAAACAAGGATGTGATTATTGAAGTTGGACCTAAAAGTTTTCCTGGACTGTTTAAAGAGAAAATTAAACTTTTCCCACTAAGACAATTTCCTAATCCAGCAGGGGGGCGCCCCAGCACTTGTCCACGTCCCCTGGACACCTAATGACATCATGAATTTTAGACTTGCTCTCCCCAAAATAAGAGAGGATCCTGTGGGCTTGCAAAGGGGAGTTGTGCCAGATTTTTGAACTTTATCAGCCTACCCACAGAGACATTGACATGCTACTCTCGGGAATAATGGAACCCCATGAGAAGCAAGCTCTTTACACCCAAGCAAGGCGAGGTCCTGGGGATACTCCTGCCCACCTGGGTGAGCAATGGCCCCAAGATTTGCCAGGAATTCCTGCTACTGCTGCAGAACGTACTGAGCTAGCAAATGACCGTAAAGGTCTCCTGAATGCAATTACCGAAATGGTTTCAGTGCAAACCGATTGGTCTAAAGTATATAACTGCAAACAGAAGCCAGATGAAAGCCCTATTGATTTTCAGGCAAGGCTCTTTGCACCCATGAGGAAGTATAGCACCATTAGCCCAAATGATGCCAATATGCGCACTATGGTAGTGACCACCTTTGTGCAGAATTTAAGACCAGAAATTGGGCACAAGATTATTAATAATATGATTGGATGGAAAATGGAAACTACTGAGAATTTTGGAAGCTGCAACTCAGTTTTTTTGAAAACTTGCAGATAGAAAAACAAAAGAAAAAGGAACTTAAAAATACCCTAATGGCACTGCAAATACAAGATTTACAAGGCCACGGGCAACCAAAAGGTCAGAGGGAAGGTCTAAACAGACCCCGGCGGGGCCTCCACCCTAATGATGTGTGTAATTACTGTGGTGGGTTTGGCCATTGGAAAATTGAATGTCGTAAAAAGACAACGACAAAATAGATTTAACCAGGGCCCCAACAGACAGTCCGGACCATCGTCACAAGACAGAGGTGGCCCAATACTAACACCTTTTCAGCAGGTGCACCCAACAGAGGCTACCCTCCGGAGGACTGACAAAGGAGTAATCCTTACTGACTATGCCAAGAGGTTATTGATAAACCATTGCAATGCTCTCTGTTACCTTCTGTCTCTCTTTCTGCTACACCTGATGCCTTAGTTTCATTTTCCGTTAATGGAAACAAACATGAATTTCTAATTGATACTGGTGCCTCTTTTTCCACAATACGAGAGGATGAAGCTCCCAATCTGGCCAGAACTGGAGAAATAGTAAATGCTGTGAGGGTGGGGGGAGTAACTATACCCCATGCAATGAGTGAACCATGTTCCTTAACCATTGGGCCTTTGACAGAGGAACATGCCTTTTTGTTATCCCCCAGTACACCTGTAAACTTGATGGGTAGAGATCTGCTGTGTAAATTGAATGCTACAATTTATTGTTCCCCTGAAGGGGTCTTTGTTGATATACCCCATAATCAGGCACTAAATTTCCTCATGATGTTAACAACAGACGGACAAGGTATAGACCCAGACTCCAAACTGGAGAGTGTGGAGCTGGATCAGGTACCAACGTCTTTGTGGGCTTCTCACTCCAATGAAGTTGGGAAACTGTTAACAGCAGAGCCTGTAAAGATCAGGTATAAACATGGCCGGCCGACCTTACCCTCGAGTGTCTCAGTACCCCTTGTCCCAGGAAGCGGAGGAGGGCATAGAGCCTGTAATCTCCTCCCTGTTGGAACAAGGAGTGCTCATAAGAACGCAGTCTGTGTGTAATGCCCCAATACTTCCGGTCAAAAGAAGGGGAAATTTGATGATCAAGGGAGACAGATATATAGATTTGTGCAGGACCTAAGAGCTGTAAATCAGTTTGTTATCCCCAGATTTCCTGTGGTTCCTAATCCAGCAACAATATTGTCCTCTATCCCTGCAGGTGCTAAATGTTTCTCTGTCATAGATTTATGTTCAGCTTTCTTCTCCATTCCCATTGATAAGGATTCACAGTTTTTGTTTGCTTTTTCCTATAAAGGGGAGCAGCAGCTGACCTGGACCAGACTTCCTCAAGGATATACTGAAAGTTCCACCCTTTTCTCACAATTGTTAAAAAGGGACCTTGATTCAATTTCTTTGCCAAAAGAGTCTACCCTTGTTCAGTATGTTGATGATTTATTGATAGTCTTACCTGATCGTGAAGCATGCAAAACACTTATTGCTCTTACTCGTGCCTGTATTTTAGCTACTGATCAATCCGTTAATGCTTTTAATATCTGTCATTCTGTAGGTCAGATTTGGAAACATTGGGGATTCTTAATGTCCTCGGGGAAATACCATTTCTAATGGATCCCTTGTTAATAACCTCTTGCTTGCTATTCAATTACCTTTTGCTCTTTCTGTTATGCATTGCAATGCTCATACTGATAAAACTGATACTGTATCAGTAGGAAACAGACGGCGGATTTTGCAGCCAGGAATGCAGCTGCCTGTGGACCTCCAGCTCCATTTCAAATCCTGGTCGCTGTTTCTGTTCCCCTGACCCTAAATGATTTATCCCTGTTGCAATCTAGGGCACCTGAGAAGGAACAACACAATTGGTAGAAAGCTGGGTGTCGTATTCAAGATACTAACGTTTGGCTTTCACCAGATGGACGACCTGTGGCTCCTTCTATGTTGATGTCCCAATTGGCTACCATTACCCATAAATTAGGACATATGAACAAAAGGGGGGTAGCGGACCAGATTCTGAAGCATTGGTATGCGCCTGGGATTCATCAAGCTGCTGCTAAAATCACCAGCAATTGTGCTACTTGCCAAAAGTTCTCTACCCAGGGTGGAGAAAAGACTACTCCGAGTGCTCATACTTGGGCCTATGGACCCTTTCAATATTTGCAGATTGATTTTATAGAGTTAACCCTTTCCTGTGGGTTTCAAGTATTGTCTGGTTATTGTATGTGTTCAGTGGTTGGGTGGAAGCTTTCCTCGCCGAGCGGACGCCACTACTGTGGTAAAGAAATTAGCTACTGAGGTGGTTCCCAGATTTGGAATCCCTTTAAAAATTGACTCGGATAAAGGAACCCATTTCACGGCCAAAATCATGCAAGATCTGTGTAGAGACCTCCACATAGAACAACGGTTCCATACCCCATATCATCCCCAAAGTTCAGGGCATGTTGAAAGAAAAAACCTCGATATCAAACGGAAGTTAAGCAAGATTATCTCTGACACTGGACTAAAGTGGCCGCAGGCATTGCCCCTTGCCCTCATGCATATCCGAAATACCCCGAACCGCAAACATGGTCTCACCCCTCATGAAATTCTATTTAGGAGACCGATTTTACTTGGATTTGAGCCTCCTGGAAAAATTAATACTTCCCACTTGTCTGAATATTATGACGAACTACTTCAATACTGTATACATCTGTCTAAAATTGCTTTCAGTCTCTCCTCTCAGGTTGCAGAAGCCTTACCTGTCCCAACTGATGTGCCTTGCCATGACGTGCAACCAGGAAATTGGGTCCTGATAAAAGAATTCCGGAGGAAAGACTGCCTATCTCCAAGGTGGAATGGTCCCTTCCAGGTCCTGCTGACTACCAACACGGCTGTGAAGGTAGCCGAGCGAGATTCTTGGATACACGCAAGCCACGTGCGCCGCACTGTTGACCCTCATAAGTTGTGTGAACTTGCCTCTACTGACATATCGCCTCCTACTGAACCTGTCAGCCCAGAGCCAGAAGAGAACGACTTTCTACCGCTTTCTGAGAAAGAAATTGAATCACTTCTCCTGAACGAGGGATATACATCATTGGAAATCAAAGACCTGGACCTCGTTCACTACGCTCTCACTACAGGCCAGATCCCTTCTGGTCCTACTAGTCACGTTGACATTTCACACGAATCTAAACCCGACCTTGCCATTGACCCTACCGGCACTTTGTCAGAGGACGGTGGGTTTTCTGAAAGCTGTTTTCCTTCCTCCAGACTTACTTATAACCTCCGTCCGCACAAGCACTGAAAGGATTACAATCCCTGCACAATGGCTAAACTCTTGTTCCTCCTTTGTATAGGCCTTATTTGGCTCCAAGGGGGGAATGGTATTGGTACTAATACCTTTCTGCAGCTGGCAGAAGGTATGGCACGAACCGCAATCAAAACTAACTGTTGGGTGTGTGCCTGGGCACCACAAAGTGCACATAGTGGATACCCAATAGGTGCCCTTCCGTTAAACAAAACTGGACTAGTAAGTGATGCATTACTGGAACAAAATGACCAAACTGTGTGGTTCAACCAGACTGGGTGCATCCAATTATCATTTAGTGGTACAAGTCCCTATGTAGGAACCTTACAGGTACCACCTTTGTAGGGAAATCAAGCTGTATACACATTATAACAAAAGATAGAGAATGTAGCAGAAAACAAGGTACAACAGATGCTTCTGCTAAATGTACAGAACCCTCCCGAGAAAGACTAGAAAGACACTTGCACGTTTGAGGATGAATGGGAAAGGATGCTTAAGATTAATTGTGATCCACAAGTGGATCAAAGGGGGGAATGAAGGATAAACTTAATTTGTTGTCAGTATGACCTCTGTGTGACCTGGATGTTAAGTCTGGTCTTTGCAAAAAGGTACGTGCTTGAACACAGGTATGCAACAAGAAGGGGATAGGTGAAACTGGTTTGAACCTGTTGTAAGGCCTGCAAAGGGACTGTGAGGGGACAGGTGAGATTGGAGGGAATTTAGTGCAAAGGGGCATGACCTGTGTATGCATGCAACTGTAAGTGGTCAGTGGAAAAGGGGTAATTACCATGTAAGGTAGTACAAAAGACCTTGCCTTTTGTTTGGGAAGTTGCAGAAACTTTTCCTGAGAGTATCCTGGAGATTTTTGCCCTGGAATGCATTCCTGAATAAAGCTGGTTGCTTAAGAACGGTGTCTGGAATTGATTTGGTAGGGGTTTTGGGCCCCCATCCGAACCCTCGGATTATAATTCTCCGTCAACCTGCTACCCATTAACTTCATTTGGTGTCCTCTAGTTCTTCTATTATGGGAACTAATAAATAACTTTTCTTTATTCGCCCTCTCCACACCACTCATGATTTTATATACCTCTATCATATCCCCCCTCAGTCTCCTCTTTTCTAAACTGAAAAGTCCCAGTCGTTTTAACCTCTCTTCATACGGGACCCGTTCCAAACCCCTAATCATTTTAGTTGCCCTTTTCTGAACCCTTTCCAAGGCCAAAATATCTTTTTTGAGGTGAGGACCACATCTGTACACAGTATTCAAGATGTGGGCGTACCATAATTTTATCTGAGGGGCAGTAAGATATTCTGTGTCTTATTTTCTATCCCTTTCTTAATAATTCCTAGCATCCTATTTGCCTTTTTGACCGCCACTGCACACTGTGTGGAAGTTTTCAGAGAACTATCCACGATAACTCCAAGATCTCTTTCCTGATTTGTCATAGCCAAATTAGCCCCCATCATACTGTACGTATAGTTGGGGTTATTTTTTCCGATGTGCATTACTTTACACTTATCCACATTAAATTTCATTTGCCATTTTGTTGCCCAATCACTCAGTTTGGTGAGATCTTCTTGGAGTCCCTCACAGTCTGCTTTTGTCTTGACTATCCTAAGCAGTTTGGTATCATCTGCAAACTTTACCACCTCACTGCTTACCACTTTCTCCAGATCATTTATGAATAAGTTGAACAGGATTGGTCCCAGGACTGACCCTTGGGGGACACCACTAGTTACCCCTCTCCATTCTGAAAATTTACCATTTATTCCTACCCTTTGTTTCCTGTCTTTTAACCAGTTCTCAATCCATGAAAGGACCTGCCCTCTTATCCCATGGCCATGTAATTTACACAAGAGCCTTTGGTGAGGGGACCTTGTCAAAGGCTTTCTGAAAATCTAAGTATACTATATCTACCGGATCCCCCTTGTCTGTATGTTTGTTAACCCCTTCAGAGAACTCTAATAGATTAGTAAAACATGATTTCCCTTTACAGAAACCATGTTGACTTTTGTCCAACAAATTATGTTCTTCTACGTGCCTCACAATTTTATTCTTTACTATTGTTTCGACTAATTTGCCCGGTACTGAAGTTAGAATTACCGGTCTGTAATTGCCAGGATCTAGAGTTCTTTTTAAATATTGGTGTCACGTTAGCTACCTTCCAGTCATTAGGTACGGAAGTCAATTTAAAGGATAGGTTACAAACCACAGATAATAGTTCAGCAATTTCCCATTTGAGTTCTTTTAGAACCCTTGGATGAATGCCATCCGGTCCCGGAGATTTGTTAACATTAAGTTTTTCTATTTGTTCCAAAACCTCCTCTAATGACACTTCAATCCGGGACAGTTCCTCAGATTCATCACCCACAAAGGACGGTGCAGATTTGGGAATCTCCCTAGCGTCCTCAGCCATGAAGACTGAAGCAAAGAAATCATTTAGTTTCTCCGCAATGGCTTTATCGTCCTTGATCGCTCCTTTTATATCTCGATTCTAGGACCCACAGGTTTTTAGCAGGCTTCCTGCTTCTAATGTACTTAAAAAAATTTTGTTATTTCTTTTTGAGTTTTTGGCTAGCTGTTCCTCAAAATCTTTTTGCTTTTCTTATTACATTTTACACTTGATTTGACAGTGTTTATGTTCCTTTCTATTTATCTCACTAGGACTGGACTTCCACTTCTTAAAAGATGCCTTTTTGTCCCTCACTGCTTCTTTTACATGGTGGTTAAGCCACAGTGACTCTTTTTAGGTCTCTTGCTATGTTTTTAATTTGGGGTATACATTTAAGTTGGGCCTCTATTATGGTGTCTTTAAAAGTTTCCATGCAGCTTGCAGGGATTTGGCTCTAGTCACTGTGCCTTTTAATTTCTGTTTAACTAACCTCCTCATTTTTGTGTAATTCCCCTTTTTGAAATTAAATGCCAGAGTGCTGGACTGCTGAGGTGTTCTTCCCACCACAGGAATGTTAAATGTTATTATATTATGGTCACTATTCCCAAGCGGTCCTGTAATGGTTATCTCCTGGACCTGATCCTGCACTCCACTCAGGACTAAATCGAGAATTGCCTCTCCCCTTGTGGGTTCCTGTACCAGCTGCTCCAAGAAGCAGTCATTTAAGCCATTGAGAAATTTTATCTCTGCTTCTCTTCCTGAGGTGACATGTATCCAGTCAATATGGGGATAATTAAAATCCCCCATTATTATAGAGTTCTTTATTTTGGTAGCCTCTCTAATCTCCCTCAGCATTTCAATGTCAGTATCGCTGTCCTGGTCAGGTGGTCGATAATATATCCCTACTGCTAATTTCTTATTATTGGAGCATGGAATTACTATCCATAGCGATTCTATTGAACATGTTGATTCATTTAATATTTTTATTTCATTTGATTCTACATTATCTTTCACATACAGTGCCACTCCGCCACCCACACGGCCTGCTCTATCCTTCCGATATATTTATATGCCCGGTATGATTCTGTCCCACAGATTTTCCTCATTCCACCAGGTTTCAGTGATGCCTATTATGTCAATCTCCTCCTTTAATACGAGGTACTCTAGTTCACCCATCTTATTAGTCAGACTCTAGCATTTGTGTAGAAGCACTTTAAAAATTTGCCACTGCTTATTTGTCTGCCCTTCCTGATGCATTGGATTCCTTTATATGCGGTTGTTTGTCTGCTCTGGCCCATGGTTTGTCCTCTCCCCTCCTCTCTTTCTGACTACAGCTTAGAGAATCTCTATCAATGGATTCTCCTCTAAGAGAAGTCTCCATCCGATTTATGTGCATCTCCGCACCAATCGGCTTTCCCCCATCTCTTAGCTTAAAAACTGCTCTACGGCCTTTTTAATGTTTAGTGCCAGCAGTCTGGTTCCACCCTGGTTTAGGTGGTGCCCATCCTTCCTGTATAGGCTCCCCCTCTCCCAAAAGTGTCCCCAGTTCCTAATAAATCCAAACCCCTCTTCCCTACACCATTGTCTCATCCTCTCATTGAGACTCTGAAGCTCTGCCTGCCTACCTGGCCCTGCGTGTGGAACTGGAAGCATTTCCGAGAATGCCACCATAGAGGTGCTGGATTTCAGTCTCTTTCCTAGCAACCTAAATTTGGCCTCCAGGACATCTCTCCTACCCTTCCCTACGTCATTGGTACCTACATGTACCACAACCACCAGCTCCTCCCCAGCACTACACATAAGTCTATCTAGATGCCTCGAGAGATCCGCAACCTTTGCACCAGGCAGGCAAGTGACCATACGGTTCTCCCGGTCATCACAAACCCAACTATCTATGTTTCTAACGATCGAATCACCCACTACTAACACCTGCCTCTTCCTAACAACTGGCATTCCCTTCCCCTTAGAGGTATCCTCAGTGTGAGATTGTCAAATGATCTACCCTCTGTGCCCATTTTGTTTGTTTGAAATCTGCTGCCTATAAATTTAGTTGGTCAGACTCTTGTGTTATGTTAGTGAAGGCATGAAGAACATTTCCTGATTCTATTTTTCCACACCATTCATAATTTTCTAGACCTCTAACATATCCCCCCACCATGACTTTATATAGAGGCATTCTGGTATTTTATCTTATTACCTATTCCTTTCCTAATAATTCCCAATATTCGGTTAGCTTTTTAGTTTTTAGACTGCCACTGCACATTGAAGAGATGTTTTCAGGATTTCAAGATCTCTTTTTTGAGTAGTAACAGCTTGTGGCATAGTGGGGATTGTGTTCGCTCTGTTTGCTTGTTATATTGTATGATTCCTACTGTCCTGTGCTATTCTGTTGTAACCCCATGTGTGTGCCTCAGTTTCCCTGGGCACTGCACTGGTGCCTGGCTGGGGATGAGAATGTTGATTGTGGCTGTCACAGAGGGGGAGGCTGCCCCAGGCTGCCCCATCTTAGCATGTACATAATGGCTCAGGCTCTCTTGTAATTTGAGCCTAGGTGGGGGGAGTAAAAAGGTAACTCTTTTTGCCCAGGAATCTGAACAAAGGAGGAGGCGGGGCTGCCGTCAGGGTTGGGATGGACTGTGGAGTGTGCAAGTCCTCTTGGCTAGCAGAGGATGAAGGGAGGGGGCCCAGGGCACTGGCTTTGGGTCCCCCTCTCCCCAAGTTGGATTGTACTGGTTGCTTCTGATTCCTTTGTTAACAACAACTCTGTGCTATGCTGTGTCCCTGTCAAGGAATAAGCTTTCTGTTCTATGTGCTGGCTGAGAGTCGCATCTGGCTGCAGATGGGGAGGGGGTGCAGGGCCCAGGAACTCCCCCATACTCCATAACACAACTATTTTAGACCCCATCATTTTTGTATCTATATTTAAGATTATTTTGTCCCACGGGCATTACTTTGCACTTCTGATCAGTGAATTCCATCTGCCCTTGTGTTACCCAATTACTTGGTTTTGTGAGGTCCCTTTGTAACTCTTGCAGTCAGCTTTGGATTAGTCCCTGTTCACCCTTTTTCAAGAACATTTATGAGAAGTTTAACAGCAGTGATCCAAATGCAGATCCCAGTAGCACAACACTCATTCCTACTTCCCCTCCACACAACTTTTAATTGGAAGACCCGGCAATGTTTTCATGGTTGTGGAAGAAAACATTGTCCTCACTCTGCGTT
Source organism: Rafetus swinhoei (assembly GCA_019425775.1). Lineage (NCBI taxonomy): Eukaryota > Metazoa > Chordata > Testudines > Trionychidae > Rafetus > Rafetus swinhoei. The sequence goes on along the minus strand of CM033448.1, from coordinate 8,994,460 downwards.
TGTAAGCAACAAGTTGCCAGAGGCAGTTTTATTACGAGCTGCAGCAAGGGAAAAACTGGTTCGGACGGGAAGCCCCCCCCCCCAAGGCAGATCTTCGAATACAAGCAATTATGAAGCAGTTTATATACTGTCCATTAGATATAATAACAATAACAATTAGTCTCCTTCCCATTACAAACACCAATGGCTAACAGTTATTTTAGTTCCACCCAGATGCTCCTTATCTCAAGGTCCCTGACAGAGTCAGCATTCTATCCTTATCTCCATATGGAGATAAGGTTACCTGCATGGAGTGTGCCATGTTTGTCTTCCTCCCGGAAGAAAGAACGGATTTCATCTGCACTAAGTGCAAGCTGGTCACCATTTTGGAAGAAAAAATTAGAGGGCTGGAGGCCCAAGTGTCGACCCTATGCTCGATCAGAGAGGATGAAGACTTCCTCGATCGAAGGCAGCGTTTAATCCTTCACGCGCAGCAGGCGGAAGAGCCAGCGAGGGCAGTACGTGACCAGGAAGAGAACTGGCAGCATGTAACTTCTAGAAGGGGAAAAAGGCCAGCATGGGAATCCCCCAATGCTATAGAGGTAAGTAATCGCTTTCAGGCTCTCTCCACAGGCTCTGCAGTGCTGAATGCTTTGGAAGGACCTCACAAGGAAGAAACCGGAAGGGAACACCATCTACTGGAAGGCATGGGATGCGTAGTCCTAGGGATGGGGTTCCACGGCCACCATCCCCAAAAGAAAACGACGGGTGGTGGTGGTCGGGACCCTCCTAAGAGGGACTGAGCCATCCTCTGCCGCCTGGACCTGGAATCTCGAGAGGTGTGCTGCTTACCGAGCTCGCATTCAGGATGTGACTGAGAGGCTTACCAAACTGATGAAACCTTCGGATCGCTACCCCTTCCTGCTTCTCCACGTGGGAACTAATGATACGGCCAAGAATGACCTTGAGCGGGTTACTGCGGATTATGTAGCGCTGGGAAGAAGGATCCAAGAATTCGGAGCGCAAGTGGTGTTCTCGTCCATCCTCTCTGTTGAAGGGAAAGGACTGGGCAGGGATCGTCAAATTTAGGACGTAAATGCGTGGTTGCGCAGGTGGTGTCGCAGAGAGGGCTTTGATTTCTTCGACCATGGGACTCTGTTCCAGGCACAAGGATTGTTAGGAAGAGATGGGATCCACCTAACAAAGAGAGGAAGGAGCATCTTCGCGGGCAGGCTTGCAAACCTAGTGAGGAGGGCTTTAAACTAGGTTCGTCGGGGGACGGTGACCAAAACCCTGAGGGGAGTGGGAAAGTTGGATACCGGGAAGAAATGCAGAGAGGAACGAGCAAGAAAGGAGGACCCCTGTTTCGAATGGAGAAGATAGGGCGATCAACTGGTTATCTGAGGTGTTTGTACAGTAACGCGAGAAGCCTGGGCAACAAACAGGAAGAACTGGAGGCCCTGGCCCAGTCCAAGAAATATGATTTAATTGGGATAACAGAGACTTGGTGGGATGACTCGCATGACTGGAGCGCTGTCATGGAAGGGTATAGACTGTTCAGGAAGAACAGGCAGGGGAGAAAAGGAGGAGGAGTTGCACTATATGCAAGAGAGCACTATGATTGCTCTGAACTCCAGTATAAAGAGGAGAAAACCTGTTGAGAGTCTATGGGTTAAGTTTAAAGGAGCAAACAACAGCAGTGATGTTGTGGTTGGTGTCTGCTACAGGCCACCGAATCAGGTGGATGAGGTAGATGAGGCTTTCTTCGACAACTGAGAGAAGCTTTCAGATCGCAGGCCCTGGTTCTTGTGGGGGACTTTAATCACCCTGACATCTGTTGGGAAACCAATACGGCAGTACACAGGCAATCCAGGAAGTTTTTGGAGAATGTTGGGGATAACTTCTTGACGCAAGTGCTGAAGGATCCGACCAGGGGCCGTGCGCAGATTGACGTTCTGCTCACAAACAGGGAGGAACTAATAGGGGAAGTGGAGGTGGGTGACAACCTGGGAAGCAGTGATCATGAGATGGTAAATTTCAGGATCCTGACCAAAGGAAGAAAAGAGAGTAGTAAAATAGACACCTTGGACTTCAAAAAAGCAGATTTTCACTCCCTCAGAGATCTGATGGACAGAATCCCCTGGGATGCTAACATGAAGGGGAAAGGAGTCCAGGACAGCTGGCAGTATTTTAAAGAAGCCTTATTGGCACAGAAAGGCACAGAAAGAAACCATTCCGACGCGTAGCAAGAGAGGCAAACATGGTAGGAGACCGGATTGGCTTACGGGGGAAATCTTTGGTGAACTTAAGCACAACAAGGAAGCTTACAAAAAGTGGAAACTTGGACAAATGACCAGGGAGGGGTTTAAATGTATAGCTCGAGAATGCCAGGGGGTTATCAGGAAGGCGAAAGCGCAAATGGAATTGTGACTGGCTAAGGATGTGAAGGATAACAAGAAAGTTTTCTACAGGCATGTTAACAAGAAGAAGGTGATCAGAGAGGGTGTGCGGCCCCTACTGGATGAAGGAGGTAATCTAGTGACAGATGATGCGGGGAAAGCTGAAGTACTCAATGCTTTCTTTGCCTCTGTATTCACGGACAAGGTCGGCTTCTGGACTTCTGTGCTAAATGACGCAAGATGGGATGAAGATGGACAGCCCGTGGTGGGAAAAGAACAGGTTAGGAACTATTTAGAAAAGCTAAACGTACACAAATCCATGGGAGTTAATGTGTACTTAATGCATCCGAGGGTACTGAGGGAGTTGGCAAATGTCATTGAGGAGCCTTTGGCCATTATCTTTGAAAAGTCGTGGAGATCGGGAGAAATCCCGGATGATTGGAAAAAGGCAAATGTAGTGCCCATCTTCAAAAAGGGAAGAAAGACGATCCAGGGAACTATAGGTCAGTCTTACCTCAGGTTCCTGGAAAAATCATGGAAGGGATCCTTAAGGAATCCATTTTGAGGCACTTGGAAGAGAGGAAAGTGATTAGGAATAGTCAGCATGGATTCACAAAGGGCAAGTCGCCTGACCAATCTGATTAGCTTCTATGATGAGGTAACTGGCTCTGTGGATGTGGGAAAGTCAGTGGATGTGATATACCTCGACTTTAGCAAGGCTTTTGATACGGTCTCCCACAATATTCTTGCCAGCAAGTTAAGGGAATGTGGATTGGATAAATGGACAGTAAGATGGATAGAAAGATGGATAGAAGGCCGGGCCCAGCGGGTAGTGATCAACGGCTCGATGTCAGGATGGTGGTCGGTTTCTAATGGAGTGCCCCAAGGTTCAGTTCTAGGACAGGTTTTGTTCAATATCTTTATTAATGACCTGGATGAGGGGATAGATTGCACCCTCAGCAAGTTTGCGGATGACACTAAGCTAGGGGAGAGGTAGATACGCTTGAGGGCAGAGATAGGGTCCAGAGTGACTTAGACAAATTGGAGGATTGGGCCACAAGAAATCTGATGAAGTTCAACAAGGACAAGTGCAGAGTCCTGCACTTGGGATGGAAGAATCCCAAGCATAGTTACAAGCTGGGGACCAACCAGTTAAGTAGCAGTTCTGCAGAAAAGGACCTGGGGGTTACAGTGGATGAGAAGCTGGATATGAGTCAACAGTGTGCCCTTGTAGCCAAGAAGGCTAATGGCATATTAGGTTGCATTAAGAGGAGCATTGCCAGCAGATCCAGAGATGTCATTATTCCCCTTTATTTGGCTTTGGTGAGGCCACATCTGGAGTATTGTGTCCAGTTCTGGGCCCCCCACTACAAAAAGGATGTGGACGCATTGGAGAGGGTCCAGCGGAGGGCAACCAAAATGATTAGGGGGCTGGAGCATATGACCTATGAGGAGAGGCTGAGGGAGTTGGGTCTGTTTAGTCTGCAGAAGCGAAGAGTGAGGGGGGATTTGATAGCAGCCTTCAACTTCCTGCAGGGAGTTCCAAAAGGATGGAGAAAGGCTGTTCTCAGTAGTGACAGATGGCAGAACAAGGAGCAATGGTCTCAAGTTGTGGTGGGAGAGGTCCAGGTTTGATATTAGGAAAAACTATTTCACTAGGAGGGTAGTGAAGCACTGGAATGGGTTGCCTAGGGAGGTAGTGGAGTTTCCATCCCTGGAGGTGTTTAAGTCTCGGCTTGACCAAGCCCTGGCTGGGTTGATTTAGTTGGGATTGGTCCTGCCTAGAGCAGGGGGCTGGACTTGATGACCTTCTGAGGTCTCTTCCAGCTCTATGGTTCTATGATTCTATGATTCTATGGAGGCGAGAGGCAAAGGCAGCGTCTAATTACAGATCTCGCGTTGTCAGGCCATAGACTTAGCCTGACTCTTGCTCTCTTGTTAACAAGACCAAGATGGCTGCACACAAATTCCCTTATTCCCTTTTCCTGCCTCCACATGGTGATCTAACAATCCTTCAGTTACTTTGTTACTCTTAATCACCTGCCTCCCTCTGTTTATAACAAACTCCCTGCCCCAAAGGCAAAGCTGCAAGTGCTTCTATAAGCTAATTCGAAATAACGCATCTAGACCCAAAAACTAATTCGAATTAGTGTTTTGCTAATTCGAAATAGCGTGTCCACACTGATTGGACGCTGGGTCGCATTTAAGGGCAGCTGAAACCGGTTCCAGCAGGGCATCAGGTCAGTAGTTGCTTTGTGTGGCTGCTGTCTGAGGCTATCTGAGGCTCGTACTTAAAGGGACCCCCCTGGACTGCCAGTTCTCAGTTTTTTCGCTTGCTTGCCCACCTTGCCGAGGGACAGCAAAGCGTTTTTCTCTCTGCCTGCCTGTGTTGGTGGTTCTCATTGGGGACGCTGCCGCAGTTGGCACCATGGAGCCAGAGCTCACCCTGGGCATTCTGGTCCAGTTTTTGGACTTGCTGCTGCAAGCCTGCCAGCACTGGGTGGAGGCTGCCTGGCACCATCTGGTGCACGTCAGCCCCCTGCCCCACCCCCTGGCCTCCCTTGGGGCTGTGGAGGAGCCACAGCAGCGGCCGGACGCCAGCGTGCCCCGCTGCATCTGACGTCTGGACACCAGCAGCGACTGGTGGGACCGCATCATCCTGGAGCACTGGGGAGACCCACAGTGGACCCAGAACTTCAGGATGAAGAAGGACACCTTCCTGGAGCTCTGCAAGTGGCTCGCCCCTGCTCTGCGGCGACGGGACACTCGCATGAGGCCCGCCATCCCCCTCCAGAAGCGTGTGGCTGTCCTAGATTCATTACAGGGGAAACCCCTCAGTAATCCTGGCCTCCCTTTCCAGGAGCAAACCTTTTAGTGGTGGTAGTGGTGGGGGGTACCTGGGCCCATCTACTACTCCAGGTTCTGGCCCAGGGTCCCTAGGTGTAGTGGCAACTGATGGGGTTTTTCCCCTGTAGCCCTAATACAGCACCTTTTCCCTGGGCCACTTCCCCAAAGACTCCCCTAGTACCTTCTCCCTGGTACCTGAGCAAATTTTGCTGCTTCAGCACAAACACTCTTTCCTTTCTGAGTTCTCAGCCACACACTTCCTCCTCTCTGTCCTTCACTCTTCTCCTCCCCGCTCCCTTATCTGAGGGGAAACCTTTTAAAAGTAACCCAGCAGGCCTTACTTGGCTGCAAATGCCTGATTAGCCTGTTGCTTCAGGCAAACTTTTAATTAGGCTCAGGTGCCTGCCTGCCTTGATTACATGGCCGCAGTTTATTCAAGAAACAGTAAAACAATCCAAAGCGCAACTGAAATTGCAGCTAGCAAGGTATGTAAAAGGTAGCAAGAAAGGTTTCTACAGGCATGTTAGCAATAAGAGGGTGGTCAGGGAAGGTGTGGGACCCTTTCTGGATGAGGGAAGTAACCTAGGGTATGTCTAGACTGCATCCCTCTGTCGGCAGAGGGATGCAGATTAGGCAGGTCGACATTGCAAATGAGGCAGGGACTTAAATATCCTGCAAGGAGGTTTACAGGATCTGTCGAAAAAGGCTTTCTTTCTCTAGACTGCCACTTTTTGCTGACAAAGTGCTGAGTCGGCAAAACGCGGCAGACATTTTTATGCAAATTAGGCATGGGATATTTAAATCCCTGCCTCATTTGCAATGTCGACCTGCCTAATCTGCATCCCTCTGCCGACAGAGGGATGCAGTCTAGACATATCCCTAGTGACAGATGACATGGGAAAAGCTGAAGTACTTGATGCTTTTTTTGCCTCTGTCTTCACAGACAAGGTCAGCTCCCCGACTACGGCTACACTGCCGTAAACCTTGATTTACGAGGCGTAAGGGGGGGTCTTGCGAAAGAGGGTTTTTTTCCCAACATTTGGCCCCGTCTATTCAGGGCCAAATATTGGAAAAACCTCTTCCACAAAAAGAATTGGAAGAAGATATGCAAATGTGAGCACGATTTACATATCTTCTTCCGAAAAAAAACAGCAGTGTAGCCATAGCCCCGGACTACTGCACTAGGCAACATGGTATAGGAAGGAGGTGGGCAGCCCTTGGCAGAGAAAGAACTATTTTAAAAAGTTGGAAATACAAAAATCCATGGCGCAGGATCTAATGCATGCAAGGGCGCTGAGGGAGTTGGCTCATTATCTTTGAAAACAATTCAAACATTATCTTTGAATTGGCCATTATCTTTGAAAACTTGTGGTGATCAGAGCAGGTTCCCGGACAATTGCAAAAGGCAAATGTAGTGCCCATTTTTTAAAAAGGGAAGAAGGACAATCCAGGGAACTACAGACCAGTCAGCCTCATCTCAGTCCCCAGAAAAATCTTGGAGGAGATCCTCAAAAAATGCATTCTGAAGCACTTGGAAGAGAGGAAAGTGATCAGAAATAGTCAACATGGATTCACCAAGGGCAAATCGCACCTGACCAACCTGATTACCTTCTATAATGAAGTGACTGGCTTTGTGGTTATGGGAAAGTCAATGGATATACCTTGAATTTAGCAAAGCTTTTAAAACGGTCTCCCACAGTATTCTTGCCAGCAAGTGAAGGAAGTATGGATTGGAGAAATGGACTGTAGGGTGGATAGAAAGCCGGCTAGATTGTGGGGCTCAATGGGTAGTGATCAACGGCTTGATGTCTGGTTGGTGGTCGATGTCAAGTGGAGTGTCCCAAGTGTCGCTTCTGGGGCTGATTTTGTTCAACATAGAATCATAGAACGCTAGAACTGGACGGAATGCTCTTGTGCTGCTGCTGCAGGGGGAGGGCTGGAGAGGCTGCTGTGCTGCTTTGACATTCCTCAGCACAGAGAGCTCCCAGAGCTATGAGAGAATCCCAAGAAGCGCAGGGATCAGCTCAGCCTTCCCACGGCACTGCCCTGCGGGATGCTTCCCCACATTGCTAGTGCTCTGCTGACAGATAGAGCCAAGCAGTGTGGCCATGAAAGGTTGACAATGGGAGGCAGAAAAACTGGTTTGACCGGTGTGATGGACCGGGCCGGGTCTGGACACAAATGAGGGCACCGCTCAGGGCAAATTGCTCAAACTCGGGGCTCCTTACAGCCCCAGACTGGAGACCTTTCCCGAAAAGGCCACAAACCAGTCACACTGAGCGCTTCAGCTGTCAATCTGGCCAGCCAGAAGCCTCACAAGCAAAACCCCTCTGACAGCCCAGCTCTTCCTATGCCCCAATCAGCCCCGGGCCTGCACACAGGTGAGGGGTTATTGAACCCAATCTCACCTACCCCAAACGGGTTCTTCCGGTCCCAAGAAACTAGCCACAGGTCCCAATCAATTTATACTCTGGATCTTACCCACAATATCATGCTGGGCCAATCCTTTAGAATCTAAAATCTAAAGGTTTATTACTAAAAGAAAGAAAAGCATGAGAGTAAGGTTGTTAAGGAGAATACATTACATGCATCGAATCACCAAATTCTCAATGCAGGCTCTTAGCAGAGATGTTATAAACTGCTATCTTATAAGTCTCTGGTGTACATCCTATGTCAGGATGGGTCCACGGTTCTTTCCAGCTCGTTGTTCCCTGCAAGGCTGCATCTGGGATCAGGAGCTGAACTGAAGACCAGATGGAGGGTGCCACATGGCACTTATATACCTCCCCTGGCATCTTCCTGGCCAGAGCAGGACACATGGTTGAGTGACCTATCTCTGTTTCACATGCTGGCAGCCATTATGCCCTGGCTGGTTTGCAAGTATCAGTCACATTCCTCAGGTGTGTATTGGCACTAGAGATTCATTGTCTCCTTGCTAATTAGCATAGCCACTGGCTGAACATTCTTTGCCTGTTGCTCTGTCTCAGACAGAGAATTTTCCAGCATCAACACAGAGTACATGTTTATAACTCCACATACAGATATTATACAAGTACATGAATAGCATATACAGAATTAGTAGAACAGAAGCTTTCATTCAACATCTCACATGACCCCCTTTGTACAGACTTTTGGGGCAAATGCCCCCCCCCCATGGGTGCAACAGTGATCTTTAGAATCCAATAATGTGACCACCAGTTTTCACTTTTGGCGACTTTTGCATGTCAACAGCATTTTTGTCACCATACATTCCAAGTGTAGACATGTGGTTGCTTCCCAAGGGCTCCGGCATTTGAGCCCCTGGCTTAAAAGGCATTTTCACTTGGGGTATGTCTAGACTGCAGGGTTTTGTCAACAAAAGTGGACTTTTGTCGACAAAACTATACCTGCGTCTACACTGCTGCTGAGTTCTGTCAACATAATGTCGACAGAACTCAGCAGTTTTGTCAATGGCTGTAAATCTCATTCTACGAGGAATAACGCCTTTTGTCGACAGAGTTCTGCTGACAAAAGGCATTATTGCATCTACACTGTCCTTTGCGTCTACACTGTCATGTCGACAAAGTGGCTTGCTTTGTCGACAGAACTGGATGTAGTCTAGACACTCTTTGTCGACAGAAGCTTTGTCGACAGTATCTGTCGACAAAACTTCTCTTGACAAAAGCCTGTAGTCTAGACGTACCGTTGTAGAGGATCCCCGAATATGGGACTGGCTAAGTCAGGGGTGGGCAATAATTTTTGACAGGGGACCACTCCAAGATTTTGGAAAGTGGTCAAGGGCCACACTCTTCCATGATATTAATGCAGGAGGTGCATAGGCTTGCCAGATACCTTCACAAAAAATCCCTAACATGGCAGGGGAAATTGGTTGAGCAAAGAAAAAAAAAAAAGATGCTGCGCCTTTAAATTCTTGTGCTCCCTGCTTACCCCTCTCCCCCGCCAGATATGGCACGGGAAAAATGGCTCCGGCGGCCTTCCATCCAAGAGAAACAGAAAATACTGGACATTTTACATATTTTCTGGGGGGTTTTACCAGACAGAAGATGTGATTTCCGGACTGTCTGGGTGAAAACCGGACACCCTGGCAACCCCTGAGGTGCCAGAAGCAGGCTGTGGCCAAGAGACTTACTTGTCAGCTGCCAAACTGGCCTGCCTGCCTGCAGAGCTTAAAATGTTCCCCCCCCCTCCCAGTTTTGTTAAATAAAGAGAGTTTGTGTTCATGAAAATATGTGTATTTTATTTGACATCAGGAAGGGGGGTTAGGGAGGGGCAAGTGGAAAGACGTGAGGGAGGAATGAGGCACAAGCCCCCAGTGGGGCAGACCAGGGAGGTTCTTAGTGCTCCTCAGGGTGGAAGCTCTCCCGCAGGGCCTCTTGGATACTGACAGCCCCCCGATGGACCTCCCGGAAGGCAGCCTGCAGAAAGTGCAGCCAGGCTCACAGCAACGCGTCCATGAGAAGCACCAGAGTGCCCAGAGGCAGCTCTGGCTCCATGTTGCAGAGTGCTGTGGTGTCCCGGGTGAGGGCAATCAGAGCACGCAGAGACAAAATGCTTTGCTGTCCCTCATTGAGGTAGGCAAGCAAGCAGGGAAAGCTGAGAACCGGCTGTCCGGGGGGGAGTCTTTAGGTACAGGCCTCAGATAGCCTCAGGCAGCAGCCACACAAAGTAACTCTTGACCTGATGTCCTGCTGGACCTGGTTCCGGCCGGCCTTAAATGCAATTCAGCATCAACTCAGTATGGACGTGCTATTTCGAAATAGCAAAAAGCTATTTCGAAATGCATTTTTTGTGTAGACGCATTATTTCAAAATAACTTATTTCGAATTAACTATTTCGAAATAAGATATTTTGAAATAATGCTATAGTGTAGACATACCCGTAGGCATTACTTTGCACTTATCAACAGTGAATTCTATCTGCCCTTGTGTTGCCCATTCACCCACTTTTGTGAGATCCCTTTGTAACACTTTGCAGTCAGCCTTGGATTAGGGACGCAAAGTTTCAATTAATCAGCTAATCGACTACTTGATTAGTCAATAAGGGGGGCACTCGCTATCCCACTGCGCCTCTCTCTTTGAAATGTACAAAGGAAATTATTTCTTCATGGTCAACATGTGGCTCTCTTTGCCAGGGCGTGGAGGGGCAACCCCCTCTTGGAGGTCCCACAACCCTACTCTGTTTTGATTGGGTGACAACCTCAGTTTGTACCCATGACCCCCTACTGAGATTTGGGCCACTGGACCATAATACCCTATCTGTATGTCCCTGCTCTTCAGGGTAATACGGCCACCTGGCTCAAGTCTGTATGCATGTAGGAAAACTCTCCCACAAGCAGTATGTACAGAGGGGGTAGGGGACGTAGGCCCTCTCACTCTAGCTAGTCCCAGCTGAGGGCCCTGTTGGCAGAGGCACGGTCCACTGCCTGCTCAGCAAGGAATCCTGCCACAATACGCAGAGTGCCTTGGGGCGCAATTCCCTGCCCTGGGATACTTCCTACGGTTGCCAGGCAGTTGTCTTCTCTGAAGTCTCACTCCAAGTCTGTGGCTCTTTGGGTAGCCCCTCCTGCCTGGCTGCCACCGTGTGGACACGCTGCACTCCCTCCTCTGTCTCCAGGGCTCTCTCAGCGCCTCCCTCCCCTTCAGCAGTCAGCCCATACTGAGCTGTTCCAGAGCTTTTATAGTCAGTCTCCTGTTGGCACATGCTCAGCAGGGCTGCCAGAGTGGAGCCCTCTCAGCCAGCTGGGCCAAGATAACTCCATTAGCTTCAGGGGAGGGGGTGGAAGGGAAAGGAAGGAAAGGGGTGTTGTTGATACACCCCGTCACACAGGGGATGGTGGAACATCCCAAATTGTAACAGGGTTTCAATAAGAATTAAATAGTTTAAGGTTAAGGCCATCAGTGGCTACTAGACAGAATGGGCATGGGGGGCCTGTGACAGACCAGCCCGGGTCTGGGCACCACTGAGGGTGTCAGCTCAGGGCGAGTTGCTCAAAACCAGGGCTGCTTACAGCCCTCGACTGGAGACCTTTCCCAAAAATAGGCAACAAACCAGTCACATGGAGCACTTCAGCTGCCAAGCTGGCCAGCAGGAAGCCTCACGAGCAAAACCGCTCAGACACCCCAGCTCTCCCTGTGCCACAGTCAGCCCTGGACTTTATACACAGGTGAGAGGTTACAGAACCCATTCTCACCAACCCCGAACAGATCCTCCCGGTCCCAAAGAACCAGCCACAGTCCCCGGTCAATGCAGACTGTAGATCTTAGCCACAAGAGCACGCTGGGCCAGTCCTTTAGAATCTAAAATCTAAGGCTATGTCTAGACTGCCCCCTCTTGCGCAAAAAAAAATGCAAATGAGGTGAAGCGGTGAATATTGCCGTGCCTTATTTGCATACTTAATGAGCCACCATTTTTGCACAAGGCGCTTTTGCGCAAAAACAAGCCGTCTACCCGGCTCCTTTTTACGCAAAAGCCCCTTGCGCAAAATGGCGGCTAATTAAGTATGCAAATGAGGCACGGTGATATTCATTGCTTCACCTCATTTGCATATTTTTTTGTGCAAGAGTGGGCAGTCTAGACATAGCCTAAAGGTATATATTAATAAAAGAAAGAAAAGGTTGAGAGTAAGATTGTTAAGGAGAAGACATTACATACATCTATCACCGAGTTTATGATGCAGGCTCTTAGCAGAGATGTTACAAACTGCTAGCTTAAAAGTCTCTGGTGCACATCCTGTATCAGGACGGGTCAGCAAATCCTTCCTGGCTCTCTGTCCTAGCAGGCTGCATCTGGGATCAGTAGCAGAATTGAAGACAAGATGGAGACAGCCTCATGGGATTTTTATATTCCTGGTGTCTCCCAAACTGGAGCTCGTCACATGATCAAGTGACCTATCTGTGTTTCATATACCAGCAGCCATGAAGCACTGGCTGGTCTGCAGGCTCCCAGACGCATCCCTCAGGTGTGTATTGGGCACCTTGAGAGCCATTGTCCATGGAGCAGTGCTAGTTGGCACAGCCATTCACTGAACAACCCTTCCTCACCATGGGCAGTCCAGGCCCATTGCTACCACCCAGACAGAGAATATTTACAATACAAGAACAGAGCCCATATTCATAACTCCACATACAAACATCATACAAGTACATGAGCAGCATACATAGAATCAGTAGAGCATAAGCTTTCATTTGACACCTCACATGACCCACTTTGTACAGTGTGATGTAGTGGGGGTGCTGTCTGCTTTTGTGATCCTATGCTGCTCTGCAGGGACATTGGGAATGTCTGTGTCTGTGCAGGGCCCAGGGGTGGATGGGGGTCTCCTGAGCCAAGACAGGTAGTCAATGACCAAGCAGCTTCTCACCTGGCCAGGGGAAGGAGTTTGAACAAAGGAAGGGGTGTGGCTGCTTGGGGGGAGTGAATGATCGGTGGCTGGGCGAAGGGGCAGTCTGGGGGAGGGAGATGAGGAAGGCAGACTAAAGCCAGGACAGGGAGTTCTGGGGCCCTTGAACTCCTACCCCCCTGGAGGGATAAGGCTGTCCGCTCTCAGTGTATCTTGCTATCATCTCCTGTGTCCTGAGAACCAATAAAAGAAGAGGTTACTTACCTCGTAACTGTAGTTCTTCGAGATGTGTTGCTCATGTCCATTCTGATTAGGTGTACGCACGCCACGTGCACGGATTCCGGAGCTTTTTTCCCTTAGCAGTATCCATAGGGCCAGCAGGGAGCCCCCTGGAGTGGTGCCGGTATACCGGTGCATATATACCCCTGCTGGCTCCTCCACCCCCTCAGTTCCTTCTTGCCGGCTCCTTCCAACACGGGGAGGCGGGTGGGATGCAGAATGGACATGAGCAACACATCTCGAAGAACTACAGTTACGAGGTAAGTAACCTCTTCTTCTTCTTCGAGTGCTTGCTCATGTCCATTCTGATTAGGTGAATCCCTAGCCGTGTCCCCCCCCGGAGGCGGGGTCGGAAGGTGACTAACTATGCAATTATCCTTCCGCAGATCTCAGAACTGCCCTCCGAACGGCAGCATCCTCCCTGGCCAGTTGCGTAGTCGCATAATGCTCCGCAAAGGTATGCACCGACGACCATGTCGCTGCCCTGCAGATTTCCAAGATTGGCACATGAGCTAGGAATGCCGCCAACGTCGCCTGAGCTCTTGTGGAATGGGCCGTTATGCGCGGTGGTGACCTACCCGCACCCTCGTAGCATAGCCGAATTCAGGAAGTAATCCACGAGGATATACGCTGCGCTGAGACTGGCAACCCTTTCATTCTTTCTGCCACTGAAATAAACAATTGAGGTGATCTACAAACTCGCCCCTATGTAAAAAGCCAACGCCTCCTAACATCCAGGCAGTGCAAAGCCTGTTCCCTGGGTGAAGCGTGTGGCTTGGGATAAAAGACCGGTAGGTAAATATCCTGGGAGAGGTGGAAGTGCGAGACAACCTTGGGTAGAAACCCTGGGTGTGGATGCAACCTCACCTTGTCTTTAAAGAACACCGTGTAGGGCGGTTCTGAAGTCAGTGCTCTAAGCTCTGACACCCTCCTGGCCGAGGTAACGGCCACTAGGAAAGCTACCTTGTAAGACAAGTGCTTCAGAGAACATGATGCCAGAGGCTCGAATGGCGGTTTCATAAGGGCAGTCAGGACCAGGTTAAGGTCCCAAGGCAGGACCGGCGGGCTCTCATATGGCATCCTGTCAATTCCCCTTCAGAAACCTTTTAACCATAGGATTAGCAAAGATGGACCTCTGACCCTCCCCGTGGTGAAAAGCCGCTATAGCTGCCAGGTGTACCCTCAGGGAGGCTGTGGCCAGGCCTCGCTCCCACAGGTGGAGGAGGTACTCCAGGACAGTCGGGACCGCTCCTTCACCAGGAGCGAGCGTTCTGCCCCCCTAGCCACGAGGTGAATCTCTTCCATTTAGCCTCGTAAAGAGCTCTAGTGGACGGCTTTCTACTTTCTAACAGCACCTCCTGGACTCCTCTGGAGCAGGCTCGCTCCGGAACCGAGAGCCACTGAGGAACCACGCCGCTAGGTGCAGGGATGACAGGCTCGGGTGGAGTGCTACTCCAGCCTCGCAGCTCTGCGTGATTAAGTCTGGCACGAGAGGTAGCCTGACTGGTTCCTCCACGGTTAGATCTAACAGGGTGGTGAACTAGTGTTGGCGAGGCCACACCGGCGCTATCAGGATGGCCTGGGCCCCGAACCTCTGCACTCTGATGAGCGTCTCGTGGATCAGGGGGAACGGGGGGAAGGCATAGAGTAGACCCCCGGGCCACCTGATCTGTAGCGCATCGCCCCGAGAACCCAGACCGTGACCCATGTACGAGCAGTATTCCCGGCACTTGGCATTGCTCAGTGTCGCAAACAGGTCCAGACGGGGAAATCCCCACCTCTGGAAGACTTAGTGAAGTATGTCTCGCCTTAGCACCCACTCGTGTGCCTGAATCGAATGGCTGAGCCTGTCCGCTAGCCTGTTCCTGGTCCCCGGGAGGTGAGACGCCTCTAGGCAAATGCCGGGCTACACACATTTCCCACAGTTCTAGGGCTTCCCGGCACAGAGGACAGGAACGCGCCCCACCTGCTTGTTGATATAATACATGGCCGTAGTGTTGTCTGTCAACACCGCCACCACCCTGTTCTGTAAGTGGGGAAGGAACGCCCTGCAGGCCAGCCTGACCGCCTGAGCTCCTTGATATTTATATGGAGGGGAACTTCCTGGCAACCACGCACCTTTGCGCCCTGAGGCTGCCCAGGTGCGCCCCCATCCCACGCCTGAAGCGCCCGTGACCAGTCGCACCGATGGGGACGCTGGTGAATCGGACTCCCGCACACACCGTGCCTTCGCCCTTCCACCAGTCTAGCGAGCGATCTCCTGAGGTATAGTCACCACCGCATCCAGTGGCGACCTTAGAGGGTTGTGTGCTACTTTGAGCCAACCCTGCAATGGGCGCATGCGCAGCCTGGCGATTGACCACATAAGTACATGCCGCCATGTGACCTAGGAGCCTCATACAGGTCCTTGCCGTCGTAGTAGGAAATTCCTGTAGCTCCACTACCAATGAGTGGATAGCAAGGAATCTGTCCCTCGGTAGAGACGCCTTTTCCGCGGGCGAGTCCAGATGGGCCCCTATGAAGTCTATCACCTGCGTGGGGTCTAATGAGGATTTGGCATTGTTTATGAGTAGGCCGAGGCTCCCGAACAATGCCCTCGCCCATGTGACGTGATCTAGCACCTGTTCTCGAGAAGTGCCCCTTATCAGCCAATCGTCCAGGTATGGAAACACTTGGACCCTGTGCCGCCGCAGGAACGCAGCTATCACCGTCCATACATTTGGTAACACCCTCGGGCTGTACACAGCCCAAATGGGAGGACCGTGAACTGGAAATGGTCCTGTCCTACCACGAACCTTAGGAACTTTCTGTGACTCGGAAATATCGAAATGTGGAAGTACACGCCTTTGAGATCGAGAGCAGCACCAGTCCCCTGTTGGAGCGATGGGATGATGCAAGCCAGCCACCATCCTGAACTTTGCTTTTCTTACGGCTGCTCAGGTTTCGTAGGTCTAATATGGGACGCATGCCCCCTTCGCTTGGGTACTAGGAAATAGCGGGAGTAGAAACCCTTTCCCCTCATCTCTGGGGGCACTCTTTCTATAGCCCCTAGTGCCAGCAAGCTGGACACCTCCTGCCGGAGAAGTGTCTCGTGAGAGGGGTCCCTGAAAAGGGACAGGGAGGCGGGGTGGGGGGCAGGGTAGGAAAGGAAGGGGATAGTATACCCCTGCTTTACCAGGTCTAGAACCCAGCGGTCTGACGTGATCTTTACCCATTCCTGGTAAAAAAGGGAGAGACGGTCCCCAAAGGGTGGATGGATAGGTGCGACTGGTACTCTGCTCTCCAGCGTACCTTCAAAATGAAGGCTTAGTCTGGCAGCCAGGTGACGGCCCTGCGCCTCTCTCGGCGTCCGACTGAGGGCCTCTACGCCTACCTCTAAAGAGGTCGGGGCGGCTATTGTTGCGGCCCCTCCTACGGCCCCTATCAGTGCTTTGCCCCGCTGAAAGGGTCTGGGATAGCTTCTAGCCTGGAGGGAACGCCTCTGGGGGGCCGGGGTGTGTATCCCTAGCGACTTCAGTGTCGCTCTCGAGTCCTTCAAGCTATGAAGCTTGGAGTCAGTCTGCTCTGAAAACAGGCCCGACCCTTCGAAAGGTAGGTCCTGGATAGTGGTCTGCACCTCGGACGGGATGCCGGACACTTGTAGCCACGCACTACGCCTCATGACCACCCCAGTAGCCATAGTGTGGGCAGCTGAATCGGCCGCGTCCAGAGCCGCCTGGAAGGACGTACGCGCCACTGCCTTGCCCTCCTCCATCATGGCCCTGAACTCTTGTCGGGATTCAGGGGGAAGCTGGCTGCCAAATTTTTGCATTGATGCCCACGTGTTAAAGGCATAATGCCCCAGCATCACTTGCTGGTTCGCTATACGTAGCTGAAGGCCCCCCCATGGCGTAGGCTTTCCGGCCAAGCAGGTCCAGTTTCTTGGGCTCTTTCGCCTTTGGGGTGGGGCCCGGAGGCCCTTGACGCCCTTCTGTCCCGCGCCTGCACTACTATCGACCCCGGGCTGGATGGTTACAAAGATGCTCGCCCCGCTTGAGGCACGAGTACCGCCTCTCCACACCTTTCTGGGTTGGCGATGGAGGCCGGTGTCTGCCACAGGGTCTTTGACAGCTTGTTCACCGTCTTATTCAGCGGGAGTGCCACTCGCCCAGGGCCCGCTGCCGTCAGAATGTCCACCATAGGGTCTTGGTCCTCGTGGACCTCCTCGTGCTGGACTGCTAGGTTAACCGCCAACCTGTGGAGCAGCTCCTGGTGCGCCCTTGCGTCCATTGAAGGGGGCTGAGGTGCAGAGTCCGCCAGAGCCTCATCCGGCGATGACGATGAGGACTCTCTCGGAAGGACCACCTCTTCCCCACCGAGCTGCGCCTCCGATTCCTTTCCGGACGAAATGTCCATCTGGGCTGAGCCTGGCTGGACTGTGGCCTCCTGTCCTTGGCCGATTACATGAGGCCTAGGCATTGTCGCCATGGGCGGGCTCTCCTCAGGCGGAGGGGCTCTTAATGGGGTGGCTGATGGGGCGCTACTCCTTCGGGACGACCCAGCCACCGACACCATAGTAGGGGGCCCCTGGGCCTGGTGGTAAGCCCAGGGCGTCCAGAATGGCCACTGGGGTTGTCCCTGCCACTGCTGCTGGTCCGCTGAGTCCCGGTGGCCCGATCTAATAGTTGAACGGGACGTATGACGGGATCGGGACCTGTACGATGACCGGGCTGATGTCACCGATTCAGCCTCGGACTCCGATGAATAGTCCGATGCCAACCAGGGAGGGGCCGATGACGCTTGCACCCTTTGCTGCGCTGCCATGGCCGACGGCTTGCCCCTGTGTTCCACACGCGGTGCTGGAGGAGGCATAAGTGGAGGCACTTGCTGCGGCGGTACCGTGCCTAGCTGCATTTGGTAGGCCAGTAAATAGCCAACCGGTGCTGCCATTTGCTGCTGCACCGCAGTCTGTTGTGGCACCGGTGCTCCCAGGGCGTGAGCTGGGATCGGTGCGGGGAGAGGCAGCAGCGTCGGTGCCACGCAGGGTACCGGCTGCGGTGCCATAACCGGCACGTAATATGGTGCGGGGCCCTGCACCGCCCACGGGCTCAGCTGCGGTGCTGGCCCCGGCGCCGGTGCCGTATAGGCCATTGGGTGCCCCGGTACCGGGGCCGTCGGTGCCGCAAACGCACTCGCTCCCGGTGCCGGTGCCGCTGGGCAGGGGGCCGGGGTCGAGGCTGGTGTCTGTCCTGGCTCTGGTGCCAGTGCCCTTGCCGGCACCGGGAATTGCTGCTGATGCTGGGCCGAGGCCTGCACCTCACCCAGGGGGTCCCACGGCCCAGCTGTCGGAGCTTGCTGGGGGGCGCTTGAGCCCTGCACCGGCGCGGTCCGCCCCTGCGGCACCAGGCCCTCTCCTTCCTCCGCGGCCATCTCAGTGAGGTCTCGGGCTGCCTCAAAAGTTTCTGGGGTGGATGGACGACGGACCTCCCCCATCCCCGCTGCCTGCCCCGGCTCCTGCCCTTGTCCGGCTGCGCCTCTTCTTGAAGCCTTAGAAGGCAGGTGCCCTCCTTAGGGTGCACCTTCTGGGCACTCCTTCCGCTGAGCGCCCCTTGAGCCCTTGGAGCCTCTCGGTGCCGGGGACTGCGACCTATGCCTCGGTGCCTTACCGGCCTCTGACCGATGCTTGGCCGACACGGGTACTGCTGACGGCGCGCTGCGGATGGAGTGGGGGCGCTCCTCGCCTGGGGCTGCAGTGCCGACTCCATTAATAGGAGTTTCAACCGGGAGTCCCTCTCTTCCTTGGTCCGGGGCTTAAAACTCTTACAAATAGAGCAGTTTTCTGCTCGATGGGCTTCTCCCAGGCACTTCAGGCAGTCGGAGTGAGGATCTCCACAGGGCATAGGTTTAGAGCAGGAAGCACAGGGTTTAAAGCCCTGGGGCCCTGGCATGCCCTCCCCTCACAGGGAGAGTACCGCTGTGCTCCCCTATCTAACTAATTACACTATTTACAGTACTTAACAGCTACTTAACCAGAGAAAACCACAAATTTAACTATAGTACAACAGATAAAGGAAAAACAACTGCTAAGAAATAGGCTAATAGCCTGCAAGCATGCTCCAGCTACCCTCACGGGCGGTAAGAAGGAACTGAGGGGGTGGAGGGGCCAGCAGGAGTATATATGCACCGGTATACCGGCACCACTCCAGGGGGCTCCCTGCTGGCCCTATGGATACTGCTAAGGGAAAAAAGCTCCAGAATCCCTGCACGCAGCGCGTGTACACCTAATCAGAATGGACATGAGCAAGCACTCGAAGAAGAACCTCCTACTCTGCTGGCTGATTCAGAGTCTGCTGGCTGTGGACGGGGGTGCAGGGACGGGGGCTCCCCAATGCCTCGTCACATACAGAATTTGGGGCAAACACCACCCGTGGGTGCAACAGTGATCTGTCTGCTCACTTTAAAATCCAATAATGTGACAGGATGTCCCCAGCTGCTGTTTGCCAGATGCTGGGAATAGGGAACAGGAGATGGATTGTTTGATAATTGCCCCTCACTCCTGACTCACAGCCCCTGCCAGTGTCCCTCATCCCTGACCCACAGCCCCTGCCAGCCCAGCCCTGGACTCCCTCAGCCCTGTCGGTGCCCCTCACTCCAGCCCCACAGCCCCACCCCCTTTGCCATAGCGGTTGCTGCTATTTGCATATCACTGAGCAACGGGCAGTTCCAGAAGCTGGTTTGGAACTGATACGCCAGGACGTGGTCTGGGGTGTAGGGCTGAGCCATGGGCCAAGGGCAGTTTAGCAGCCAGTGCTGGGGTCTGTGGGGCAGGACCCACGGGCAGCGTCCTATGTGGTACCAAGTGGGGATGGAGCCAGGCCCAGGGGAGATGCCCCTGCAATCCCAGCCACCCCTGGACATAGCAACAGGGGCCCTGGGCTGGCCAGGGTTGGCTTATTGGCCTCTGGCCCTCACCCTGATCTTAGGTTCACTGGCCATCACAATCCTGCTGACCGAGAGGGGCTACTCCCCCGAGGAAGTAAGTCAGGGACTGAGTGTAGATGGGTGAGCCCCTGTGACTCCTCCCACTAGATTGTTTAATGGAGTGTACAGTGCGGGACTCTCTGCCACTGCATTATGTGAGGGGGTGGTTCTCTGTGGGACTCCCTGTCACTGGAATATTAGCAGGGTTAACCTGCAAGACTCCCTGCCAGTGGTTGGATAGGATGGTTAACCTGTGGGACTCCCTGCCTCTTGGTGTTAGCATCCACACAAGGGCAGCAGGGTCCAACTTGAGGCTGGGAGTAGTAGCTGAGTCATAGGCAAGTTTCAGGCTGGGATCAATAGGAAAGGTCAGAGTTCAAGTCAGGTTTTAAGGTCCAGGTCATATAACAAGGGCAAAGCCAGGAGTTCAGGAGCAGGCTATGGTAGCTGCAGCAGACCATACTATTCATTGCACCCTTTCTGGAACCTCTGTGGGTTTATATAGGATGGGGAGCCAATCAGGAGCCTGCCAGACTCCCTGAGGATCCCTTGTTCTGCATCCATAGCAGGTCATAGGCAGTGGAGCATGATCTGGTTATAGCTGCCGTTGGTGGCAGCATGGAGGTGTCAGGAGACTTGCCTTTGAGACCTGCTAGGCCTTAAACTTGGTCATTAGCAGGGTTCACCTGTGGGACTCCCTGCCATTAGAGGGTTTCCCCTATAGGACTGTTTGCCACTTGGTAATAGTGGAGTTAACCTGTGGGACTACCTGCAGAGAGGTAGTGGTGTGGTTAACCTGTGAAACTCCCCATCCACTGGACTTTTAGTATGGCTAAATGGAGGTCCTGGTGTGGGATATATTTGGTGACACCTGCTACTAAGGATGTACAATCCTGTTTAAACCAGTTAACTGGTTAAATACTGCATTTACCTGGGTAAGTGGGATCCTGCAGGTGGGGGGCCTGGCTGGGCTGGAACAGCTTCCAGTTAACTAGTTACATCCCTACGTGCTACTGGCTTCTAAAGGGAGTCAATGCCTGGGAGTCCCTCATGGCAAGCCTAGCGTACATACCCGTGGCCTGCTGAGAAGTGGGAAGTTTAGTGCTCATGGGCAAAGGGAATGGCATGACATGGTTGGCACCATGGTAATGCAAACAGCTGTTTTGGGGTTAACCTGTGGGACTCCCCACCATACGCTCATACTGGCATTGGACAGGGCTCAGCCTGGTTGCTGCTGGGGTTAGTGCATCTCCCTGCACTCAGTTTCAGTCCCAGGGACTGGGAGTCTGCAGAGGATCCACAGCCCCACCTCCCCACATTTTTGTCTCCTCCCCAGCCCCAGGTCAAACCCCGGGCAGATGGACACAGAGCCCCGGACTCCGGTGCGGCTGCGCTGGCTGATGTCCTGCACCTGCTGGACGCTGTGATGGAGAAGCTGGGGAGGAAGCTTCAGTGCCTGGAGACACGGAGACCCGCCCAGTGTTGTCAAGGACCCCTGTGACCACCAGGACCCTGAGATGGGAGCCAGCTGGATGGGGCCCCCTTTCTGGACTGACTGCAATAAAGAGCCTTGGGAGTTGGAGCTTTGTCTCTGAGTCCTTGCTGCTGGAAAGGGGATTCACCCTCATGCTCCAGGACCCACCACAGGGGTCAGGAAGAAAATGCTGAATTTCCCCCAACCCCAGGATTGGGGATTGTGACACTAGCTGGATGGGCCAACTGGCTGGATCCAGAGCAGCAGTGAGGAGAGGGTGCCAACAGGGCTAGATCCTCTGAGCTTCCTGAGGTAGCCAGCACCTAGACCATGCCCCTAGAAGCCAAAGTCCCTGTGGCCGTTCCCTATCCACCTGAGCCACCCAGTTCCCCACCCTGGGGCCAGATCTGAACTGGATTTAAAGACACAGCACATTGTTTTTTAACTCACAAACAAGGTTTTACCTTCCTCTGGAATTCTCACATATTAATACTGAAGAATCAGAATAGAAAAAGTTACAAATAACTCCACATGTGACAACATTGTTCTACCACAAAGAGGCACAAAATTATCCCTTTACACATAATCAAATTAGGTTCTTCCACACATGGCAAGTGACAATCAGTGGGTGCATTGCTGAGGTCAACCTGCAGAATGACCTACCACAGGGTAATAAGACCTTTGCCAGATTGTAAACTGGGTTTACCCATGGAACTCTCCGCCACAGGATGTTGCAAAAGTTTAACCCATAGTGTGGTGAACCAGCAGGATTTCCTGCTTCAGGATGACAGAGTTTAACTGAAGTATCCAAAGATACTATATCAGGGTATGTCTACACTAGCCCCCTAGTTCGAACTAGGGAGGCTAATGTAGGCATTCGAAGGTGCAAATCAAGCCCGGGATTTAAATATCCTGTGCTTGATTTGCATCCTCCCGGCCGGTCGCCACTTTTTGAAATTTACAAGTCCGGACTAACTGCCCGCGGCTACACGCGGCAGGGACCCGGTATTTCGAATTAAAGCCCTAAATCGAACTACCTGTTAAACCAGGAGGTACTAGGGGGCTAGTGTAGACATACCCTCAGGGATTTAGTTCCTGAGATAGGTAATTGAGAAGTAACCTGTGGGACTCCCTGCCAAAGGATATATGACTGGATTAACCCACAACACACTCCCAAAATCAGGCTGGTGGTTTCTGCCACTTGGTCTTGGCAGTCATAGTTTGGGAAGTTCCCTCTTTCATGATATTTGACTGGGATGTAAAACCTGGACAGAGCATTGGACAAACAAATAGGTAGGGTAACCTGCAGAACTCCTGCCCACAGAATATTGGGCAGCCTTGTAGCCTCCAGAAAACTCCCCGAGGAGGCAATCAGGACTTGGCCAGAGGAACTCCCTGCTCCATGATGTGACTTGGGTAAAACACATGTAAAATGCACTTGAGGCAGATTACAAGGAAGGTTGGCCTTCGGGACTCCCTGCTGTGTTTATTTGCAGCACTGACCTTTGGAACTGCCCATCACTGGAGAAAGGGAGTGTGAGCATCAAAGTGCTACTGTCCTGCAGCCCCATAGGAGAAAGGGCCCTTGGCATGACAGACCCAAGCCTGTGGGAAAGTGCTGGGGGGTCAGAGCCTCTCTAGGAGCTTCTGCCATGGCTCTGAGGAGCTGTGAAGGCTGAGCAGGGCACTGGCGGCCTCCGGGGTCACCACCCGGCCATACTCTAGTTCCACGGCTGCCAGGAGGAGCTGGGTCCCGGGGAAGCTCTCCTCACATGGGAGCTCCAGGAGGGCAGTGACCGCGTTGTGCTCTGCCTCCGAGAGCCACCTCCTGCCACTGTGGGGCACAAAGGGAGAAAGGGGCTGGGGAGGAGGAGAGGCCTCACGCACCGACATGATAGAGCCTGGAGAGTTGAGACGCAGCCGCTGACAGACCTGGAGGGAACGAACAAGAGGGACATTAAGTACCAGAAAAAGGGGCAAGTTATCTGCTGAAATCCCTGACACATGATATTCTGGGGAGGTTACCTTCAAGCCTGAGGGATAGCAGAGGAGCTGCATGGCGCACAGTGACTGAGGATAACCATGGAGCTGCAGGGCGCACACAGTGACTGAGGGTAGCTGTGGAGCTGCATGGCGCACAGTGACTGAGGATAACCATGGAGCTGCGGGGCGCACACAGTGACTGAGGGTAGCCGTGGAGCTGCATGGCGCACACAGTGACTGAGGGCAACCGTGGAGCTGAATGACGCACACAGTGACTGAGGGCAGCTGCGGAGCTCCATAGCGCACAGAGACTGAGGGTAGCCATGGAGCTGCATGTAGTACAGAGTGACTGAGGGTAGCTGCTGAGCTGCATGGCGCACACAGTGACTAAGGGTAGCCGTGGAGCTGCATGGCACACACAGACTGAGGGTAGCCGTGGAGCTGCATGGTGCACAGTGTCTGAGGGTAGCCGCGGAGCTGCATAGTGCACAGTGTCTGAGGGTAGCCGCGGAGCTGCATGGTGCACACAGTGACTGAGGGTAGCTGTGGAGCTGCATAGCGCACACAGTGACTGAGGGGAGCCGCGGAGCTGCATGGTGCACACACTGACTGAGGGTAGCCGTGGAGCTGTATGGCGCACCGTAACTGAGGGTAGCTGCGGAGCTGCATGGTGCACAGTGACTGAGGGTAGCCGCAGAGCTGCATAGCGCACAGAGACTGAGGGTAGCCATGGAGCTGCATGGAGTACAGAGTGACTGAGGGTAGCCGCTGAGCTGCATGGTGCACACAGTGACTAAGGGTAGCCGTGGAGCTGCATGGCACACACAGACTGAGGGTAGCCGTGGAGCTGCATGGTGCACACAGTGACTGAGGGTAGCCGTGGAGCTGCATAGCGCACACAGTGACTGAGGGTAGCCGTGGAGCTGCATAGCGCACACAGTGACTGAGGGTAGCTGTGGAGCTGCATAGCGCACACAGTGACTGAGGGGAGCCGTGGAGCTGCATGGTGCACACAGTGACTGAGGGTAGCCGTGGAGCTGTATGGCACACCGTAACTGAGGGTAGCTGCGGAGCTGCATGGTGCACAGTGACTGAGGGTAGCCGCAGAGCTGCATAGTGCACAGTGACTGAGGGTAGCCGCTGAGCTGCACGGCGCACACAGTAGCTGAGGGTAGCCGTGGAGCTGCAAGGCGCACACAGTGACTGAGGCTAGCCGTGGAGCTGTATGGCGCACCGTGACTGAGGGTAGCCACAGACCTGCATGGCGCACAGTGACTGAGGCTAGCCGTGGAGCTGTATGGCGCACCGTGACTGAGGGTAGCCACAGAGGTGCATGGCACACACAGTGACTGAGGGGAGCCGCAGAGCTGCATGGTGCACACAGTGACTGAGGGTAGCCGTGGAGCTGCACGGCGCACACAGTGACTGAGGGTAGCCGTGGAGCTGCATGGCGCACACAGTGACTGAGGGTAGCCGTGGAGCTGCATGGCGCACACAGTGACTGAGGCTAGCTGTGGAGCTGTATGGCGCACACAGTGACTGAGAGTAGCCGTGGAGCTGCATGGCGCACACAGTGACTGAGGGTAGCCGTGGAGCTGCATGGCGCACACAGTGACTGAGGCTAGCCGTGGAGCTGTATGGCGCACCGTGACTGAGGGTAGCCGTGGAGCTGTATGGCGCACCGTGACTGAGGGTAGCCACGGAGCGGCATAGCGCACAGTGACTGAGGGTAGCCGCGGAGCTGCATGGCGCACACAGTGACTGAGGGTAGCTGCGGAGCTGCATGGCACACACAGTGATTGAGGGTAGCTGCGGAGCTGCACGGCGCACAGTGACTGAGGGTAGCTGCGGAGCTGCACGGCACACACAGTGATTGAGGGTAGCTGCGGAGCTGCACGGCGCACAGTGACTGAGGGTAGCTGCGGAGCTGCATGGCACACACAGTGACTGAGGGTAGCTGCGGAGCTGCACGGCGCACAGTGACTGAGGGTAGCTGCGGAGCTGCATGGCGCACAGTGACTGAGGGTAGCTGTGGAGCTGCACGGCGCACGGAGTGATTGCATCATTGCCGCAGGAGAAGTCCCAACCCCTCTCATGATTGGGCTTGCACCCTGGAGCAGGATAGCATTCAGCGGTAACCTGCAGAACTGCCTAGCACATGCTATTATGGGGGCTGTTAGAGATGCAACCGCTATTTCTGGCCAATGCTGACAAGAGGGGACCCTTCTGCTGAAGCCTGGCCACCCCTGGGGCACTGTACCTCTTGGGAGGGAGCAGAGAGGTTGTTGTAGATCCGGTGTCCTGGGGGCATCAGAGGATCCGTGTAGAAGAATTCACTGGAACTAATGGGAAGCAGGAGACCTGGAGCGGGGGGGGGAAGATGAGACCATGGGTAGGGTAAGGATGCCTCCCCCTCCCTGCAGACCCCTGTCCTTCCCCATAGGGCTCAGGCCTGAATTAGCCAGAGAGAGGGAGATTTCCTTCCCACCATGCATCCCACTTGGCCTCCTACCTGATCCAGTGGCTGGACACCACTGCTGGCCAGAGCTGTGGGGCCAATCCCCATCAGGCACTGGACAGGTCCCTGGTGTAGAGCGAGAAAGAGCCTCATAGTAGGGGTAGAAGGAGGGATGGGAGAGTGTCCGGGTGGAGATCGAATGATCCTGCAGGGGGACAGCAGAGTTCAGTCCCCCCAGCCCTGCTGGTGCCCCCCATTCCCAACCCGCAGCCCCTGCCAGCCCAGCCCTGGGCTCCCCCCGGCCCACCGGTGCCCCTCACTCCCGACCCACAGCCTCTGCCAGCCCAGCCCTGGACTCCCCCTACCCCACCGGTGCCCCTCACTCCCAACCCATAGCCCCTGCCAGCCCAGCCCTGGGCTCCCCCCGCCTCACCAGTGCCCCTCACTCTCATGTGGCTGCACATGTGGCTGTGACTCGCTCTGGCTCACACATTTCCCATTACCGGCCCAGGCTCCCTGAAGCTCTCAGCAGCTGCCGGATTCTCAGATGCTGTCGGGTCTGGTTCCAGTGGTGAATGGCCAGCTGGGGGAGCCCGGGGATCGGTGCCTGACAGCTCCTGCTTCAGCCCAGCTCCAGAAAGGTGCCCTTGAAACAGGGAGATTCCCCATGAGCATCTGTGCATTTTCAGGAGCCTGATAAATACCTGCAGGTGCCCATCACTTCCCTAGCCTGGCAGCCCTAATCCACCGCTGAGGTGCAGCTGCCTCTTGGGTGGAGGCAGGTGATTGTTTACTCAGGGGTCTCTCACCTGCTGACCCCCATCTTGACCCATTACTCCCAGCCCAGCGCCCCCTGCTGGGCCCCCGTCCTGCTCCCTGCAGCCCAGCGCCCCCTGCTGAGCCCGAACCCTGCCCTCTGCAGCCCTGAACCCCACTGAGGCCCCTACTGAGTCCCCCACCCTGCTCCTCGCAGCCTAGACATGGGTGCTGGGTGAGATGAGCCCCACAAACCTGGCTCATTATCAACCCCTAGGCCCCCTGTGCCGACCTACCAGTATGGGGCCACGGCCTGTGGGGGGAGAAGAGGGGCTGGTGACACGGCTGAGGCCTCGCAGACTCGTTATGCAGATGGAGGCAGCTGCGACTCACCAAGGGCTCCTCCTTCAGCCTGGGGGTGTGAGAGACCATCTGTCCCTCCCGCCACAGCCCTGCCCTCCTGCCCCCAGCCCTCACCCTCCTGCCCCCAGCTGTCACCCTCTTGCCTCACAGCCGAATCCTACTGCCCCCTAACCCTCACCCTCCTGCTCCCCAGTCCCATCCTACGGCCCCCAGCTCTCACCTTTCTCCCTGGTAGCCCCACCCTCCTGCCCCAAGCTGCCATCCTCCAGCAGCTTCCCTGCTTCCTCCAAACCTGACTCTCACCAGCCCCTCTCCTCAGTCCAATTGAAGCCCAATTCCTCTTCCTCCTCTGACCAGCAGCATGTGCCATCCTCAGCCCACAGGCCTTGGGGTAGGGCAAGATCCTCAGACAGCACCCTGGCTGTACAGGGAGAGAGCCCCACATTTCCAGAGTCCAGCCACGCCTCCAGCCCCCTGGCCATACCCTGTGCAGGGAACCGCTGGGCAAGTCCCAGCAGCAGGGATAGTGTGGGATAGACCCAGGGAACGGAGCTCAGCCAGTGCCCCTCATGCACTCCCGGCAGCCCCTGCCAACCCAGCCCTGCCCCGCCCCACAGCTCAGCCAGTGCCCCTCATGCCTAACCCGCAGCCCTGCCAGCACAGCCCAACAAGTGCCCCTCACACCCAACCTGCAGCCCCGACAGCCCAGTCCACCCCCCAGCTCAGCCAGTGCCCCTCACATCTGACCAGCAGCCCCTGCCAAACCAGCCAAGCCCCCAGGCTCAGCAAGTGCCCCTCACGCCCAACCCGCAGGCCCTGCCAGCCCAGCCCCCCAGCTCAGCCAGTGCCCCTCACTCCCAACCCGCAGGCCCTGCCAGCCCAGCGCAGCCCAGCCAGTGCCCCTCACTGCCAACCCACAGCCTCTGCCAGCCCAGCCCTGCCCCCCAGCTCAGCCAGTGCCCCTCACGCCCGACCCACCATCTCTGGCAGCCCAGGCTGGGATTTGCCCTGTGTCTGAAGGGCTAGGTACTGATTCTTTCCTGCCCTGTGCACATTCCCCTGTCCCAGTCTGGAGGCCCCAGAGGCTTTGGGGCAGGATCTGCAGCAATCTACACATGGGCCAGGCAGCTGCAGGATTCCAGCCCCCTTCCCTTTGCACAACCAGCCCCTGCAGCCCTCCCCACAGCCCCCCTCTGGGCTGGGACCTGGCCAAGCTGGTGCGGAGCCTGTGGTGCTGGGGCTGGCTACAGAGAAAGCGGGGGGCCGGGGGGGGGACTGTGAACCCTCTAGACAGCAGGGTCCAGCTGCTCCTGCCCCAGGGGGCGTGGGTCTCAGCCCATTGGGCAGCCCTTTGACTGGGCTAAAGGGCCTTGGGGGCACTCCACTGGATGAAAGCCACTGTGCCGTGCCTCCATCCAGAGACACCCCCAGCTCTGCCAGTGCATCTCATGCCCAGCCTGCAGCGCCTGCAGCGCCTGCTCCAGTCAGCAGCCCTTGCTGAGTCCAGCAGGCACTGCCCGGATCCCAGCGCAGAGTAGAGCCCCGCAGTGCCGGTGCTGCCCAGACCCCAGTGCACATCAGGGGGACTAGTGAGAGCCCGGTGGGCTGAAGGCCACAAGGTGGTCTCAGGAGGCAGAGAGGAGGGGACCATGGGAATTGGTCCAAGAGGTGGAGGGGCCTGGCCCCAGGGTTGTTACGCTCATGGAGGCTGGCACACTGAGGGGTTCTCCCTGGGAATCGGGGCATGCTGCACGTGTCCGTGACACCAGGGGAACAGCGGGGGCTGGGCTTGAACCATGGCCTTATGAGGGGCGCTGCTGAGAGGGCTGCGCATGGGAAGTTCCCCAAAGCCCAGCTAACCGCCAGCTGCCTGAGAATGCTCCTCCCTGCAGCAGGCTCCTGTTGCCTAGGAACCCTGCTGCTCTCTCTGCTTGCTGGGGAAGGGGCCCGGTGACACCCCCACCAGCACATGGCCTGCCCCGCCCAGGACCCACACGCAGGCTGGAGATACCAGGTGGCCCCAAGGGCTTGGGGCACAGCCCACCTGTCGCCTGGTTAGTGCCATTGGGGGGCAGGGTCAGAACCATTCATCCCCGGGCTGAGCGATGGAGCTTCCCAATGTGAGCCACAAAGTCTCAGCCCACCTCCAGGGCTGAGCCACCCCAGCTGGGCTAGGGCCCCCACTCCTGACCCGCAGCCCCTGCTGTGCTCAGGCCAGCGGTGTAGGCCCAGGTGGTGCCAGCCCATGGGCTGGGGCAGTGAGGCAGGGTTCCAGCCACAGGCTGCGGGCCCCCGGCTGAGTCAGCCCCTCTCACCATTTGTGACTGGCCCAAGTCAGGCCCAGACCCCAGCTGCTTGGGGATGCATTTCCTGGCACTTGGAGGTTTGAGACCCAGGACCCTTAGCAGCCTCCTGGAGCACTTAATGTCCCTGGACCCCATGGCCTCCGCTCTGCCATCAGCCTCCGACACCCAGCACCCTCCCCTCCACAGAGAAGGGTTTGCTGAGCCCCACAGGCTGAGGGGCTGGGCAGGGGCTGACACGAGGGAACAGGCAGATGTTCTGGAGGGGGCGGAGTGGATTGCAGGGTTGGGGGAGCCAGCGCTGAAACCCCAAACTCCCCTCCACTGGTCTGAGCCCTGGAGAATATGGGCCCCGCAACCTCCTCTGGGCCCCTCACCATCCCACCACTGCTCACCCCCTCCAGCCCCCGCTCTGACTCCCGCTGGCCCCCACTCTGACCCTTCCAACTCCCCCTGCTCTGACCCCTGTCGGCCCCTGCTCTAACCCCATCCAGACCTCGCTCTGACCCCCTGCACTTACCTCATCCGGCTCCTCTGACCTCTCCAGCCCCTGCTCTGACCCCCTCCAACTTCCCCCATTCTGACCCCCTCTGGCCCCTGCCCTGACTCCCTCCAAACCCCACTCTGACCCCCTCCAACATCCTATCACAGAGTGTGGGGGAGTCACAGGGCCCTGTACTCCCATCCTCAGCCAGATATGGCCCTGCAGCCAGCAAGTAGAACAGAAAGTTTATTCGTTCCTGGGGATCAGTGTAGCTCAGAGTTGTTACAGGAACCAGGACAAGTCAGCACAAACCATCTTGGGGTTGGGGGGGCTCTGGACCCTGTTCTCCCCTTTCCTGCTCCAAACCTCCTCTTACATCCTAAACCTCTCGAGACTGACTATCCTCCTAGCCAGGAGTCAGTCCCACCTACCCGTTTGTTTCCCTTCCCAGAGGTGCTTCTGTTGTCACCTGGACGGAAGAGACTGCACATACGTCCCAGTGAGTCATGGCCAGCCTCTCCCTCCTCATCCAGCCAGTGACACACACACACACACACACACTACAGAACAGAACAAGCAGAATCATATATGACACAAGGCAAATGAGGTGAATACACTCCCCACTACGTCACACACACCCACTCTGACCCCCTCCAATTTCCTCCACTCTGACCCCCTCCGGCCCCCACTCTTATATCCTCCACCCCCTACACTGACCCCTCCAACTCCCCACAGACTGACCCCCTCCAGCCCTGCTCCAATCCCTCTCCAGCCCGTTCTTATGCCCCTCCACCTCCTCTGACCTCCGCTGGCCCGATCTGACCCCCTCCAGCCTCCTCTCTCTGCCTTCCTGCCTCCCCACATTCCCTCCAGCCCTCTGCTGTCACCCCCCTCTGCTAATATGCACGTCCCCTCCAACCCCCCTGATCTGACCCCACCTCCCCACCAGAGCCCCTGCTCTGACCCTCCAGCCCCATTGTCTGCGCCAGGCATTAAGCATCTCTGCACCGTATGACTGGGCCATGTACCGAGCATGCCTGGTGTCTGCCCCGTGTGTCTGCGCCATGCATCAAGCATGTCTGGTGTCTGCACAATGTGTCTGCGCCTTGCACCAAATGTATCTGGTGTCTGCGCCGTGTGTCTGCACCATGCACCGAGCATATCTGGTATCTGCATCGTATGACTGCACCATGCACCGAGCGTGTCTGGTGTCTGCGCCATGCATTGAGCATGTCTGCACCGTGTGACTGTGTCATGCACCAAGTGCATCTGCACCATCTGTCTGTGCCATGCACCTAGTGTGTCTGGTGTCTGCACCACACGCCAAGCATTTCTGCACCGTGTGTCTATGCCATGCACCGAGCATGTCTGCATCGTGTGACTGCACCATACACCGAGTGTTTCTGGTGACTGCACTGTGATGGGGTACAGTCACAGAAGACCCCTTAGGGGGCTTCTTGGAGTGCTAATAAAGCCACTGCCACTTACCTTCCTGCTCTCTGGGGCTTCTCACTGCTCTGTCTTATTGGGCCACCTCCCTGGTCTCCCTCAGCCAAGGCCAGAGCAGAGATCACTGCCCCTTCCTGGAGAAGCAGTGCAGACAATGACTCTCTTCAGATCCAAGGAGAGTGCAGTTTTGGGCACAGCATTCCGGGATACCCCTCCCCAAATGGGATCAGACCCCCAAATGAATTTTCTAGGTAAGCCCCCTTTAGCAGTGAAAGGGGGAATGTACGCACTGGTTGTTTCCCCAGGTAACAATTATTTACACTGGGCTTAATAGAAAATAAAAGTGATTTTATTAAGTACAAGCAGTGGGATTTAAGTGGTAATATGTGAGAACAGGCAGAGCAAAGTAAATAAACTCAAAATAACAGAAAATGCTTAGCTAACTCAGTACGCAAACTCACTACAAACTCACCCTAAAACTGTTTCTTGTCCAGCAAAGCCTTCCAAACCAGGGCTGTTCCTCACCCTGGGATATTTGGTTCCTTCCCTTGCGGGGAGCAGAGGGTGTCCAGCCAGCCAAAGACAAAAGCCCGCTACTTTCCTATTGCTTTTTAAAGATCCCCCCCATTTGCACGGCAAGTCACCTGGCCAGCTGGTGTGGACATGTGACTTACCCAGACCAATCACTGTTAAGACTTAAAGGACAAAGGTGATTCTTTAACATTTGATCATCAAGACGTTGAAGTTAACGCCCTTGACGACTTTCATTTGCTCATTTAAAAACCATAAACCATTCCATACTCCATGTCTAACTTTACACACAAGAATGTTACATCCACCAAAATTAGATAAACAGATCCAGCAAATTAATACATTAAGACTGAGAGGTTACATGAGGTATTTTGTCCAAAGCATAGGGTTACCAGATGGTTTCAACAAAAATACCAGACACACTTGACATTCCATCACAATCTACATTACATCTTATTTAGAAAATACAGGACATTCCTATTTTCTCATTTATATTTTCTCAATTTGTTTCCCGAACAGAAAGCTCAAATACTGGACTGTCTGGTTCAAAACTGGATACCTGGCAACCCTACCAAAGCATCTTTGAGTGATGTATATCTGTGTCCATAAGTCCATTTCATAAAGCATGGGGGGGTCTGTCACACGCACCATGTGTCTGTGCCATGCACACTGAGTATGTCTGGTGTCTGCACCATGCACTGAGCGTGTTGCACCGTGTGTCTGTGCCATGCACCAACCAGGTCTGCACCAGCTGTCTGTGCCATGCACCAAGCACATCTGGTGTCTGCTGTCAGCACTGACTGCGCTGTGCACCAAGCATTTCTGCACCATGTGACTGCGCCATGCACTGAGCGTGTCTACACCGGGTGACCGCGCCATGCATCGAGCGCTCAAGCTCATCTGAAGTGGGTTTTGCCTACGAAGGCTCATGACACTATGTATATTTTTTTTTAGTCTCTAAGGCTATGGCATCCAACAAGCTCGTCACCAGCCACGTGGCTATTTGGCCTGTTGAGTGTGGCTAGTTCACTATCACAATCTGCTACTGCTTCAGAACTAGCTGAACACCACTGCTCTGTGGTGCCACAGGACAACTCGTTTTTAAAGTTACTGACTAACATGACTCCCTCTGAGACTAATGATGCCTATTTAGCTCTCTTCTTTGAACAGTGTATGTGGGGGGGGAGGGACGTAATAGTGTAGTCAATTAACCGATTAACTGAATAGTTTATAAGTTAATGCTATAGACCAGTGTTTCTCAACCTTTTTTTTTTTTTTATAAAGTACCCCTTTTTCAAAGAAAAAAAAAAAAAAAATTAAGTACTCCCAGTACCTACAGTTTTCAGACACACAATTTTTTTTTCTACCATTGCAACACATTTGTTTAAACAACTTAATTGTAGCAGGGTGGGCGATGAAATTTTTGGGTGTAAAAAGTACAAAAATAATAAAGCACTGTAAAACTTAAAACAAAAATTCAGTTTTCTCCAAATTTCAGTTGTGTTGACATACCCCCAGACTTCTCTCAAGTACCCCTAAGGGTACTCGTCCCACTGGTTGAGAAACACTGCTCTAGACTACACGCATCCCCTCCAGTAGTTTTTGGCAGGCTGGCCAGCAGCCCGGCTCAGTCCTGGCTTGTGCCGGGTCCAGGACCTACCTGCACTGTGGCTCTGCATTTAAAGTGTATTAGTTGGGTGGGCAGGCATTCTGGCTCAGTTCTGCTCGTGCTGGGTCCGGGAGCTCAGACCCCACTGGCCCGAGACAGGGGCTGCTGCCACCCTGCACTGCTGCCTCTCTATCAGAGGCAGCAGCCCAGAGCGACAGGCAGCTAGTGTGTGAGGGGAGCTGATTTTTAAACTTGCTCCCCTCGTGGACCAACTCCCACCTGGCACCCTGTGCTGCTGCCTCTGATACTGCAGCAGCAGTGCGCGGTGGCAGGGGCTCCTCCCCTTCCCTTTGCAGAGCTCTGACAGCTCAGCCCTGTATTAGCCAGACTCTGCTCATTGAGCCCTTTCATTTGGAGCAATGTAGCACAGTCCTACCTGTCCCTATCCCCTCTCTCCCCCACCAAACATGGGGGGAGTATTTTCGCTCTCCCTGCACTGAACACAAACACAGGTGGGGATGGGTAACAAATTACATTGATTACAATGAGCAAAATACTACTCCATCTGCTGAACATCTAACATCTAAGCAAAGCAGGAGCAAACGGTATTTATATAGACACAACCAGGGAATCTCTCTCATTCCAGCTAAGAGGCACATTCCTTCAGATCCTGTTTACACATCCACTCATCCACCCTCCCAACACACACCCCCCCCCCATCCATTCCCCTCATGCATCCATCCATCCATCCCCATCACACACACACATCCATCCATCCACCCCCAACACACGCACAAATCCATCCATCCACCCACCCCCAACACACGCACACATCCATCCATCCATCCACCCATCCATTTCCCTCATGCATCCATCCAGCCATCCACCCATCAATCCATCCATCCCAACACACGCACACATCCAACCATCCATCCATTCCCTTCATGCACGCACTCCATTCATCCATACCCCCAACACGTGCGTGCATCTATCCATCCATCCCCCCAACCATCCATCCATTTATCCCCCCACCCACCTATTCATTCCTCCCACATGCACACACATGTGAACAACTAGTCAACTATCCGATAAGCAAATGCTTATCGGATAGTCGACAGGCTAGTTGACTAGTCGCTCCCCCCGGCCCCAATGCTGCCTGTATCCGAAAGAGGCAGCAAGGGGGGGAGGGGGAGAGGGGATGCTTTAAAGTAGCAGTGCCGTGTGGATCCTAGGGCCAGACCCTGGGCTCCACATGGCGCTGCCACTTTGAAATGCCACATGTAGCCCAGGGCCACTGGAGACTCCTCCACTGACCCCAAGCTCCATGCAGCAGCGCTGCTTTGAAATGCCACAGGGAGTATGGGGCCAACAGGGCACTGCTTGAGTCCCCTCTGGTCCCATGCTCCCCGCAGCACTTTCACCTTTGAAGTGTAGCTACAGCCCTGGGACTGTTGCTACACTTCAAAGGCGGAGGCACTTTATCAACTAATTGAACAGTCAATACAAATTGAATTGACTATTCGATTAGCATAATAGTCGAAATTTTACATCCCTACCACATACCTCCCTCTCTGTATACACACAGACATACCCATTCATCCATTCATCCCCCCCACACACATTGATTAATACACACACACACACACACACACACACACACACTTCCCCCCAGCTCTCCCACCCCCCATTCATCTGTGCTGCCAGTAAGCTGGGCGCTTATGCAGCTGCTCAGGAGAGATTCCCATGCTGCCCAGCTGATTAACAGAGCACCTGCAGCAAGGTCTGTGTTGCTACTGGTGGTGCACATCTGCACATGCCTCTGTGCACTGAAAACAATTATTTCATCCATCCCCATACACACACCCATCCATCCTTGTGTACCCCAGCTCTCGATGTCATACATAGAGAGCCTCCTTTCCCCCTGTCACTCCAGCCACAGCAAAGATTTTAGCTTTAAGATTTCCTTCCTTTCAATGTGTCCTTAAAGCTAATGTTTGAAACTAAAGCCCCCAAGCTACACTAGGCTAGAGGAAAGGCTCTGTACATCTGGGGGTCACCCAAGTCCCCCAACCCCCTCTTACCCCCCTCACTCACTGACAATTTGATGCACTTGTTCAGCCACACAATTACCTTGTGCTGTATCACACTGTGATGCGACCTAATGGCGCCAGCCATGCCCAGGACCTCACTGTGCCAGGGGTTGCAGTGACCTAGGGAGAGGAAGTCCTTGCCTCCCATGCCTGGAGTCCTGACAGTTTGGAGTTGTCAAAGCAGCCCCCCATGGTGCAGATGCCCCTTCTTCAAAGCCCCAAGATCCAGCCCATGACACTGGGCATGACAGAGCTGGCCTGGGAATTAGGGTTACTGCATCCCCCCGCAGACCAGCTGCCGGTCAGCAATGGGGCAGGGACCCCCATGCCTCAGCTCCAGGCAGCGGTAGCAGAACGAGTACTGGCATTCAGGGCAGAGCACCAGGGGGCAGCCTCGCAGGGTGTGGCTCAGCAGGACGTGGCACCGGGGGCAGGCCCGCAGTGAGGGGCAGCTGTGGAGGGAGGATCTTGGGGCCTGGATCGTGGGGGCGTCGTGTAGCGCGGCTTGGAGGGGGCAGTGAAGGTCAGCGTGGGCTGAGGCATCCGGCCAGTCCGTGCGGCAGCCCCAGCAGAAGCAGCACAGTCGCCTGGCCCGCTGGGAGCAGGGCAGGCAGGGGGTGCGCAAGGGCCCAGGCTCCAGGCGCTGGACGAGATGCTGGCAGCGCGGGCACTGGGGGGCAGAATGAGGAAGTGTCAGCCACTGAGATCCCCACCCAGATCCCAGCCAGAGCCACATCTGGGGGTCAGGGCAGGGGCCGGGCCCCCCTCACCTGCCCAGGACTCACCTGGCGGTAGCTGGCCCTAGCTCCCTCCTGTGCCAGGATTTGGGTCTCCAGCATTGCATGGGTCTCATCTGAGAAGAGCCCAAGCTTGCACACCTCCTGCCAGAGCCACGGGGCGTCCGGGCAGCGTGGGCAGCGGAACGAGGTGATGCCCTGGATGGGAACGGGGGAGCTGGATCAGCCACAATTCTCCCCTACAGCCCCCAACCCCCGCCTACCCCACCCCCGCCTCTACCCAGCTGCCTACCCCACCCCGCCTCTACCCAGCTCCCAAGCCCATATCCTGGCATCCCCAACCCTCCTCGCCATCACTCCCCAGTGACCCCCAAACCTGCCATGAAGCTCAGACCCGGCCCCTGCCACAGCCCGGGAGGAGTTACCTGGTCCAGCAGCGCCTGCACCCAGCCCTGCAGCCCGGCCACGCTCACACAGTGCCCGCAGGACGCCTGCCCTCGCAGCTTGCTGGGTCCCCGCACCTGGAAGTAGAGGTGAAGGGTGAGACAGCCCGGAGCTCAGCTGTGCTGAGCAACATTCCAGACAGGCGGGGGAGGGTCTCACCTGGGCCCCCAGAGGGCAGATCACCTGGAACTGCTCGGCCAGGGCCTGCAACTGCCCCGACGCCATGGCAGGCTGCGCCCGCCGGGCCGGGCCGGGAACACCCCGCGGGAATCCCCCTGCAGGTCGGCAGGACTAGGCGCAGGGTGCAGTGGCTGCGGGTGGGGAGGGGCCCCGGCAGTGTTGGGCGGGGGGAGTGCAGGGGCTGCGGGTTGGGAGGGGCCCCGGCAGGGCTGGGCGGGCACTGCAGGGAGAGTGAAAGCGAAAGGGAAGCAGGGGGATTCCCGCGGGGTGTTCCCGGCCCGGCCCGATGGGCGCAGCCTGCCATGGCGTCGGGGCAGTTGCAGGCCCTGGCCGAGCAGTTCCAGGTGATCTGCCCCTCTGGGGGTGGCCCAGGTGAGACCCTCCCCCCCCCCGCCTGTCTGGAACGTTGCTCAGCACAGCTGAGCTCCGGGCCCGTCTCACCCCTTCACCTCTACTTCCAGGTGCGGGGGACCCTAGCAAGCTGCGAGGGCAGGCGTCCTGCGGGCACTGTGTGAGCGTGGCCGGGCTGCAGGGCTGGGTGCAGGCGCTGCTGGACCAGGTAACTCCCTCCCCGGGCTGTGGCAGGGGCCGGGTCTGGAGCTTCATGGCAGGTTTGGGGGCCACTGGGGGGAGTGATGGCGAGGAGGGTTCGGGATGCCAGGGTATGGGCTTGGGAGCTGGGTAGAGGCGGGGGTGGGGTAGGCAGCTGGGTAGAGGTGGGGTAGAGGGGTGGGGTAGGCGGGGGTTGGGGGCTGTAGGGGAGAATTGTGGCTGATCCAGCTCCCCCGTTCCCATCCAGGGCATCACCTCGTTCCACTGCCCACGCTGCCCGGACGCCCCCGTGGCTCTGGCAGGAGGTGTGCGAGCTCGGGCTCTTCCCAGATGAGACCCGTGCCATGCTGGAGACCCAGATCCTGGCACAGGAGGGAGCTAGGGCCAGCTACCGCCAGGTGAGACCTGGGCAGGTGAGGGGGGCCTGGCACCTGCCCCCCATGGGGGGAGGTGTCTCAGTAGCTATGGATGGATGAGTGTGTGTGTCTGGCAATGGGTGCAGGGGTGGGTGTGGAGGGGGTGGGTGTGGGGATGGCCTGATGAATAGATGGGTGTGTAGACAGACAG
This sequence comes from Rafetus swinhoei, assembly GCA_019425775.1. NCBI lineage: Eukaryota > Metazoa > Chordata > Testudines > Trionychidae > Rafetus > Rafetus swinhoei. The sequence goes on along the minus strand of CM033448.1, from coordinate 8,956,677 downwards.
TATATTAATATACCAAACCCAAGGAAATCCTTAGCCAATAGCCTTCTGAGACGGGTTGTGGCTGTGAAGTCCCCATGATGGGGTTCTTGCTGGGCTGGAACACTGACAGCACAGCCAGGGGCAATAGGCCACAGGGAATAACCCCCCCCCAGTAGCTAATGCCCCCTCATTCTGCCCCCCAGTGCCCTCGCTGCCAGCATCTCGTCCAGCGCCTGGAGTCCGGGCCCTTGCGCACCCCCTGCCTGCCCTGCTCCCAGCGGGCCAGGCGACTGTGCTGCTTCTGCTGGGGCTGCCGCACGGACTGGTCGGACCTCCCAACCCAGAGTGACTCTTGTTCCAACTCCCGCTGTGCCCTGCAAGCCGCGCTGCATTCTGCTCCTGAGATCCAGGCCCCAGACTCAGCTGTCCATGGCTGCCCCTTGCTGCGTGCCTGTCCCGAGTGCCACGCCCTGCTGAGCCACACTGGGGTGGGCTGCCCCCTGGTGGAGTGCCCAGAGTGCTGGCTGGAGTTCTGCTATCGCTGCCTGCGGGACCATCTTGGGGGGAACCACGAGATAGAGACGGAGCAGGATGAGGATGAAGACCTGGACTACGATTCCTGGGAGGCTGGCTGCACCATTGCTGGGTGGCAGGAGCTGAATGGGCCCCCCCCACCCAAGGGAAACCCTGGACTCCCCCGAGACTCACCTCCTGAGAACTCCCCTCCTGCCTCCTCAAGGCCAGATCATGCCCCTCATCCTCAGCCCTTCTCTGAGGACCCCAGGCCCTGACTCCCCCCCCCCACCTCCTGGCTCACAGGATGCAGGGGCAGGCCACTGGTGCCTGGGTATCCTGAGGCAGGGAAGAGTAGTGCCTCTGCCTGAGATGGGGGTGCAGAGGCCAGTTTCCCTCCTGGGGCCTGCTGAGCTCATGTCCTGAAGGTTTCTTCACCACCAGGAAGGAAAAGGACTTAATTCTGCTTAGATCCTGGGAAAGAAGCTGCCAACCTGGCAGCAGCCCAGCCTAGTCTACCTCCCCCTTGGTATCAGGGTGTTGTGTGAGGCTCTTCCCGTATAACAGCCCCTTCTTACTGCTTCCCAGGGCCATCCTTACCCATACACAGAATATGCAGTTGCATAGGGCACCTGACAATTTGGGGTATCACTGGGTCTTAATGTCCCCCTTCCCTTCCCCGGCCTCTTCCTATCCCTGTTCTCTGGCTTCACTTCCTCTGGAGAAGAGCTCGTCATTACAAGTGACACAGCCTGCCAGAGCTACGAGCAGCTCCTGAGCCTGGGACCCAGTCAGGCCAGTGGGAATGCAGCTACAGAACAGGCATTTGCCAACCCCAGATCTCTACTGTCCGTTCCTGAATTGACTGTACAAGTCGACAGGGGCTGAGTTTAAAACTTGTTTTAAAACATTTCACTGGTGTGTGGCTGGTGATGATCCAATCACAGCTCTAAAAATCCTCGTCCCCTGCCACAGCTGCCATGGGGGCACCAGTGTGAGAGCACTGCCTAGGGCCCATGGATCCTAAGGACAGCCCTTCTGCTCCCTGTCTCAATCAGAGTCCGAGTCTTTGGCTGCTCTCAACTGTGGAGGGGCCGCAGCCCAGGGAGGGAATCAGATTTGGACCTGGCTGGGGCTTCATCCGTGCATGTACCAGGCAGCCGCTCCCAAGGCCCCAAGCTCAGACAGCTCTGCCCCAAAGAGCTTCCAGTGACAAATGATGGGTGGACACAAGATGGGGGAAGGGATGCGACCTATGAGCAACGATCAGGTGTTGCAGGCTCCAGGCTGCGTATGGTGGGGCACTCCCCCCTTTGGTTCATGTTTCTTCCAACCCCACAGCTGCAGTTTGCCCCGGCCTCGCTCTGCTTGCACCATGTCAGTGTGCCGCCCTACCTTCAGAGGGCCCATTCTCCCGCCTTCCTAATGCAGAAGCCGGCTCCATCCCGGGGGCAGCCTGTGTTGGCAGCAATGGAATGTAGGAAGGATAAGGGAGCCACTGAAGATAGGGAGTTGGGGGAGTGAGGGTTGGAGTCCTGCCTGCCCTGAGGGCAGCTATCACCAGCTTCCTGAGGGATGGAGCTGACGCCACTGAAAGATTCGCAAGATAAGGGAGCCCCTGAAGTTAGGGAGGTGGGATAGGTCTTCCAATGGTGTATGGATAAGGCATCTGCCTCCTGAGCCAGCACCGTCACCAGGGGACAAGCAGCCTCAGCACAGGAAGGCTGGGAGCTGGGGTGGGGGGAGCAGAAATCAGATTCAGGCAGTTTCATAGCAGAGTTGTAAAAAGTTCTTTCCAGAATCAATTAGATGGGCCACACCCAAAACAGGCAGCCCCCAGCTGGCCTGTGTTCTGATTTCTCCCTGGGAATTCACAGGATAATCCAGCCTGCACTGTAGACCTCCATTTTGTGATTAAGCTCCCCCTATACAAGCTGAAGCAGATCTGAGATAACAGGATCAGGGTCCTTGAGTTCCTTTTTGGGCTGTCCAGTGATTGAAAGAATTAATCACAATTAATGCTCATTAAACAATAGTAGAATGCCATGTATTTAAAGAATGTGGGTGTTTTATTTAAAGAACTAGCCAATTAGCCCGTCATAAGATGGGATTTTCAGGTCTCTCCTCCATGTCTGTCTTCTCTCCTGAGCCTCCAGTCTCTCTCTCTCTCCTCTCTTCTCCTCCTCCTACTGCCTCCCCCTCTCTCTCTCAGCTCTCCTCTGCCTTCAGCCTCTCTCTCCTTCTCTTCTCCTACTCCTGCCTCTCACTCTCTCTCCGCTCTCCTCTGTCTCCGTTGGGGATGCACGCTCGTCCAGGCCCTGCCCCCTGGGCGTGTACATCACCGCCCCGCCCCCCTTCGCCTCCTGCCGTGGCGCTCGGCTGACTTCTGTGCTGTTCAGCCGGGCCGCCACGCAGGAGCAAGCGGCGCAAATGGCCTCTCTCTCTCTCTCTCTTCTCCTCCTACTGCCTCGCCCTCTCTCAGCTCTCGTCTGCCTCCTGCCTCTCTCTCCGTCTCTCTCTCTTTCTCTTCTCCCCCTCCCACCTCTCACTCTGTGTTTCTCTTCTCCTCCTTCTGCTGCGTCTCTCTCACTCTCTCTCTCGCTGTCCTCTCTGCCTCCTCTGCGTCCTCTGTGTCTGCTCCACTTTCCTCCTTTTGAATCCGGCGCCCTTTCCTGATGTCAGAGATGCATGCTTGTCCAGGCCCCGCCTCCTGGCTGTTCCCTCTGGGCGGCGCTGTTGCTGCATGGGGAGCGCGGACCCCAAACGGCCGCTTGCGCCGCTTGCTCCCGCGTGGCGGCCCAACTGAGTGGCGCAGAAGTCAGCCGAGCGCCACGGTGGGAGGCAACAGCGCCGCCCAGAGGGAACAGCCAGTGTTACAGAGCCACAGACATTGGGCTACTATATATATGATATGGGGGAGGTCTAGGTTGGATATTAGGAAAAACTTTCTATAGGCAGGTGGTGAAGCACAGGAATGGGTTCCCTAGGGAGCTGGTGGAATCTCCATCTCTAGAGGTGTTTAAGACCCAGCTTGACAAAGCCCTGCCTGGGATGATCTAGTTGGGGTTGGTTTTGCTTTGGGCAGGAGGCTGGATTCGATTACTCCTGAGGTCTCTGCCAGCTCTATGATTCTGTGTTTTTGCTACATTTTCAAATATATTGATTTCAGTTACAACACAGAATGCAACATGTACAGTGATTGCTCCCTTTATTAGATGTATTTGCACTGTAAAAACCCCAAAAGTGTATTTTTCAATTCACCTAATACAAACACTATAGTGCAATCTTGATCATGAAAATTGAACTTACAAATGTAGAACTGGGTAAACAAAAGCCCTGAATTCAAAAATAAAACAAAGTAAAATGTTAGTGCCTGCAAGTCCACTCGATCCCACTTCTTGTTCAGTCACTTGCTAAGACAAACAAGTTTGTTCACATTTGCAGGAGATGCTGCTACCTGCTTCTTGTTTACAATGTCTCCTGAAAGTGAGAACAGGCATTCTCAGGACCTTGTGGTAACCTGAATCACAAGATATTTATGTGCCAAAGATCAGTATGTAAACCTTCATATGCTTTCACCACCGTTCCAAAGGACATGCATCCATGCCCATGATGAGTTCTGTTCAATAACGCTCCAAAGTGATGCAGACCCGATGCATGGTCATGTTGAATGTTGTAACTATTTTTAGAAATCTTACATTGGTGCCTTCTTTGCATTTTGTCAGATCTTCAGTGAGTGTTCTTAAAATGAACAACATGCTGGGTCACCATCTGAGACTGCGGCTACGTCTAGACTGCAGGTTTCTTTCTGAAGAAGCTTTTCCGGAAGAGATCTTCCGGAAAAACTTCTTCCGAAAGAGAGCATCTGCACAGCAAAAGCGCATCGAAAAAGCCATCTTCCTTTTCAAAAGAGAGCGTCCACACTGATTGGGCACTATCTCGCATATAAGGCCACCCAGAACAACTTCAGCCAGGGCATTAGGTCACCTGTTGCTTCCGAGTGCTGTTGCCTAAGGCTATATGAGACACGTGCTTAAAGGGACCCCCCTGGACAGCACACTGCTTCTGCTGTGTGCTTGCCTACCTCTCCAAGGGACAGCAAAGCTTTAGCAGTGCCTGCTCTGGTTGCCCAGCTTTTTTGGATTCCACAGCATTTTTCTTTTTGCCATGGAGCTGGAACTGGAGCTGCCTCTGGGCATGTGATGGCCCCACACGGCCATGTTGCAGTTTCTGCAGCAGTTTGTGTAGGCTGCGTTCATGGCCCTCCACGAGCTTGACACCGAGCTCATTCTTGAGACCCCCTCCCTGTGTGTGGGAGCAAGATCTGTGCAACCGCACCCCACAGTGGAGAGAAGGTTCTGGAGGCTGGACACCAGTTCCGACTTGTGGGACCGGCTGCTCATGGAGTGGTGGGATGACCAGCAGTGGCTCCAAAACTTCCGCATGCGGAAGGCCACCTATTTGGAGCTGTGTGCCTGGCTCGCCTCTGATGACACGACACCCACCTGTGGCCCACCATCCCCTGGAGAAGCGGGTTGCCATCGCCGTCTGGAAACTCGGTACTCCAGACAGCTACCAGTCGGTGGGCAACCAGTTCGGCATTGGGAAGTCCACTGTTGGGGCTCTCCTCATGGAGGTAAGGCATTCTCGGGCTGCAGTCCCTGCAGGTGAGGGGGGGAGTCCTGGAAAAGGGGACCAAAAGGAAACAAGAGATAGGAACCGTCTAGTTACATTGAACAAGATGCAAGTAGACAAATACAATTAGTATTTCTCTCATACTTGAATAATACGGATTTGCATTTCAAAGCTCGACTGACAGGCTGCTAGCTAGGTCTAGGGAATGGCTGCAGTTACCATATGCACACTTTTCTAGTGTGTCTCTTAAAGTAGCATTTGGGTCATTTAACCAATGTTGCTTGCACCTTTCTGGCCTGCTGGTCACAAGCAGGGCACAGGAATGATACTTGCTCTGTTCTTGCCTAGCTGCAGAGCTGAACCCCGATGTTCACTCACAAGGCAGGATGTTGGCTCAGCAGCGAGCATTTGAACAAGTGATAATGGATGCCACTGCCCTGAAGCACCACCAGCCAGGCTAGCCAGGGACAGGCCTGAGGGCAGGTTATGACAGCAGAGTCCTGGCAGCAACAGGGCAGGAGCAGCCCAAATAGAAAACAAGCTTCTGACTAGGGTATTTGGTGCTGTAGCAGTAATTCCATCAGAGCATCCACAGCACACCTTGTCATAGACCACAAACCCTGAGCCACAATCAAGGCCCAACCCCTTCTCCAAGGAGACCGCAGCATGTACCGCTGCTCCTCCAGCACTGCCAGGGAGAGGTGGGATGTCAGCTGGAGCTGGCCAGAGCAGAGCCCCAGTGAGTTTGCTCAAGTCCCTGGAGCTTTCGTAGCATGTTGTGGGGATGGGAGGGGGCCTTTGACAGGGGTTCTCAGCCTCTGGGCTGGTTAGCACATGTAGCAGCTCAGCTGTGTGCCAAGACCACTGGGTTCCTGGCTGCTCAGTGCAGAGAGGTCCAGGCTGCCTCACTGCACTGGGGTTGGAGCTGCTCCTGTGTGGCAGGAGTCCCAGCCTGCCCGGTGGGTTCGGGGCAGCCACCTGGCCCTGTTAGTTTGGATGTCTGGGGCACCCAAACTAGCAGAGGTCTGTAGTCAGGGTCCAGAGCTTCTGACCAGTCTCCTGAGGTCAGGGGCCCAGGGAAGTTGTCTGGCCTTATGAGTGCTGGGAAGCTGCACAGTGTGGGCCCAGGATGGTGGGGGGCGCCAGGTGAGGTCAGCTGGACCAGTCCCCATGGCGAGAGATGGGTCAGGGCAGCCAACCCACTGCATGTGATGGGAGCCGGAGCCAGATCCAGTCCGGGGCAGCTGCAGGACAGGAATGTGGGGCAGGCAGTTGGCCAGCCCACAATGTGTAAGTTGAGAACCTCTGCTCAATGAAACTTTAAGCCCTGGATATTGTACAACAAGAAGTGGTGTTGGCTGATACCTTCAGCAGGGCAAATGTACCCTGCCTCAGTGAGTTGAGGGCAGAGGGTCAGGACATGGAATCCTGTTACATGCTGCTCTGTCCCCCAGATCCAGCAGCAAAGCCAAAGATGCTGCAGGAAAGGCCATCCAGCTGCAGGCCTTCCAGCAAGCAATCCTAGCAGGGTGGGCAGGCGACTTGCAGGAGCAAAACCCCATTTCCTATTGCAGCGAGGCTGAGCGTGAAGGATGGAACCTCATTGTGAGGAGCCACCATCCCTGCATCCTGACGTAAGGCAGTCATGCCAAAACTGCCAGCCTTCCAGGCAGGCACAGACAGCGTTTGATGTGTAGGAGTGGGTTCCCTGGCTGGGAATTCTGCTCCTGGACAGAAGGGTGTGACTGACTGGTTATGCCACAGCTGCCAGCAGGACGGCTCTGTTCCCACATGAGCTGCCTGCCCAAGCATGGGAAAAGGCGGGCTCAGACTTGCCTTCCACTGCAGTATTTCATGAGAGTGAAAGCTGCATTTGTGGGAACGCAACGCCCTGCACAATGCTAAAAGTGAGTCGGTGACTGGCAAACGGCAGTGGGATTGGAGCTTGGAGGGATGTAGCTTTATGGAATAAAGGACTAAATCCCTGCTGCCAATAAGGGGAGTCATGCTGGTGCCAGAAGAATGGGGGAGCTGTGGAGAGGTGGCAACCAGAGAAAGCAGGCCTGGGAGTATAACAGGTTAGCCGGGGGCCGGCAGCAGAGCCTCCTCCCTGGGAGCGGGGCCGGCAGCAGAGTCTCCTCCCTGGGAGCCAGGCCAGCAGCAGCCTTTGCTGAGCATGTTCCCAGGGAGGCTTCGCTGTGGGCTCTGCAGTATAAAGCTTATGTACGTTTTACACTGCAGAGCCCGCAGCGTGGATAACCGCTAGGATTTTTAGTGGTTACACGGTTACATTTAAACCTCCTTTTTACATTGCTAGTGGCGATGCTGTGGAGTTTGTTTGCCACCTGGGGACTGGCATACGTCAGTAGAGATGACCTTTCCCCAAAGAACATAGCCAAAGGGCTGTGTCCTTGGAGCAGCCAAACCAGGCTGTGGGGTTTTTCAGAAGCCCTGAAGGGGTGAACAGTGGCATTATTCAGGAAGAGGCAGGGTGGTGGGTGAGGCTGGCGGAGATGGGCAGTGGTGGGAGGAGAGTGTGGGCAGAAAACGGACAGCCAAAGCCACAGAGCAAATGAGAGAAAGCTCCAGTCCAGCCATCAGGGTTGGGAGGTGCCTGAGGAGAGACAGGGGAGGCCCCTGAGCTGAGAGCTGGGGGGGAGGGATGAATGAGGCTGAGTGGCCCTGATATACACCTGCACCCACAGCTGTGGCTGGCTGCTTTGAGGAAGGGGCCCAGTGCATGTGGGCAGGGGAGCTGATAGCCTGTGCAGGCTCCTGAGCAAGGCAGGGTGGAAGGGCTCAGGTGGAAGGAGTCCGGCTGGGGCAGCAAGCCCTCAGCACCACCCAGAGTACAGTGCGCCCACCTAGCCCTTAGCCACACATACTGCACTGTGCAGCTCTCTGATGTAAAGGGCATGGGGCTCCAGCAGCAGCTGGAAGCTCCAGACTCCTTTGAATCAGTGGGCTTGGGTGTGAGGCTTCCATGCTCAGGAGCCTCTCCCAGTGACTGCTGCTGTTGCCATGCCAGGAACAGCCTGCTTTGCTCCCAGCTTGACCTTGGCACCAGGGTTCCCTGCAAGCTGGGCACTTGTGCGGCTGGTCAGGAGAGATTCCAATCCCGGGCAGTGGCTTAGCAGAGTGCCCACAGCTAGGATGTGTTTCCTGCTGGTGCACATTCCAAATGTACCCTGCTCACAGATGGCAAAGATCAGCGGGACCATTGCTTGGCACCTCATTTCCCAGTGTCACAGCAAACTGCCAGTCACTGACCTGGCTGGGGGCAAGGCTATAGCTCCTGCTACGCGACGGGCTCTGAAACCCTGCCCTGGCTCTCCCCACTTTAACCACTGGACCTCACTCCTCTCCCAGAGCTGGGGACGGAACCCAGCGGTCCTGGCTCCACACCCCACTCCTCCCGGGGCCCAGGCGTCCGGCACCTCTGCTATCCCACTGCTCAGTGCAGGGAATGCAGGGGACTAAGCCACAATTGTTCAGCCCTTCCCCTGGAACAGACCCAAAGACCGGCCCATGGACAGGGCCTTAAACCAGGCGTTGGGTGGGGCAAGGGATGAACACAATTAGTGCTGTCTGATGGACAGGCCACCTGACCAATGGATGATGGAATAAATGGTAAATTTTCAGAATGGAGAGGGGTAACTAGTGGTGTCCCCCAAGGGTCAGTCCTAGGACCAATCCTGTTCAACTTATTCATAAATGATCTGGAGAAAGGGGTAAGCAGTGAGGTGGTAAAGTTTTGGATGATACCAAACTGTTTAGGATAGTCAAGACAGAAGCAGACTGTGAGGACTCCAAGAAGATCTCACCAAACTGAGTGATTGGGCAACAAAATGGCAAATGAAATTTAATGTGGATAAGTGTAAAGTGCACATCGGGAAAAATAACCCCAACTATACGTACAGTATGATCGGGGCTAATTTAGCTACGACAAATCAGGAAAGAGATCTTGGAGTTATCGTGGACAGTTCTCTGAAAACTTCCACACAGTGTGCAGCGGCGGTCAAAAAGGCAAATAGGATGCTAGGTATTATTAAGAAAGGGATAGAAAAATAAGACCCAGAATATCTTACTGCCCCTGTATAAAACTATGGTACGCCCACATCTTGAATACTGTGTACAGATGTGGTCTCCTCACCTCAAAAAAGATATTTTGGCCTTGGAAAGGGTTCAGAAAAGGGCAGCTAAAATGATTAGGGGTTTGGAACGGTCCCATATGAGGAGAGGTTAAGCGACTGGGACTTTTCAGTTTAGAAAAGAGGAGACTGAGGGGATATGATAGAGTGTATAAAATCATGAGTGGTGTGGAGAGGGCCGATAAAGAAAAGTTATTTATTAGTTCCTAAATAGAAGAACTAGAGGACACCAAATGAAATTAATGGGTAGCAGGTTTAAAACTAATAAAGAAAGTTCTTCTTCACAGCGTGTAGTCAGCCTGTGGAACTCCTTGCCAGAGGAGGCTGTGAAGGCTAGGAATATAACAGAGTTTAAAGAGCAGCTAGATAATTTCATGGAGGTTAGGTCCATAAAGGCTATTAGCCAGGGATAAAATGGTGTCTTGGCCTCTGTTTGACAGAGGCTGGAGAGGGATGGCAGGAGACAAATCGGCTTGATCATTGTCTTCGGTCCACCCCCTCTGGGGCAGCTGGTGCTGGCCACTGTCGGCAGACAGGATACTGGGCTAGATGAACCTTTGGTCTGACCCGGTACGGCCGTTCTTATGTTCTTATGATATAGGCCCGGGCAGAACCATCCAATCGCGATTGGCCGCCCCTTAGGAATGTGCAGCCCAGCCAATGGCACCTCCCAAGGTAGTGCAGGGGTGGGAGCTGAAGTCTGGCGCTGGAACTCTCCTGCCAACCCCCCACTCAATACCGAGTCAGTGCATGGTTGGGTGCAGTCGGGCCCTGCAAATCCTATAGAGTGCGGGGCAGCCCCTATGCAACAGGGGCCCTTCCCCTCCTGGGGCATGTGGGGGGTGGCCCCTATGCAACAGGGGACCCTTCCCCTCCCAAGGCATGGGGGACAGCCCTCCTGGTAGTATAGGGGACTCTCTCTCATCTGTTTGCTCCTCTCACTGTAGCTATGCCCCTGTCTCCCAAAGAACCCTCTGGTTTTGCTATGGGCTTTTGTCTCTGCAGCACCCCAAAGGGGCAGGCGCTGGGCAAGTGGCACCAAGGGGCCACCCTGTAACTTGGAGCTTGAAGCATGTAGTGCTGGCCCTTGGTCTCAGGCTGGGGAGTTACATGCAGAGGGGGCACGTCTGAAGCACAGGTCGGGGGGGGGGTACCAAGGCCAGCCCTGCAAAGCTGGGGGGGGCCACCCAGTAGGGAGGAGCTGTGGCTGTGGGGCTCCACTCCCAGGCTGTGCTAAGGTGGGAGATGTCAGCCCCTGCAAAGGAACAGAGGTTGGATAGAACCAGCCCAGACCCAGGGACAAAATGGGTCTAGTAGAGAAAGGCCCCATGACATGGTAGTGCTCAGTGACCAGAGAATTCCCAAGATGGCTGGTGCTGCCGCTGATGGTGCGCCAGCGAGGCCGGTGATGGTGCCAAGGCAAGGGGAGCCGTCCTACGCTGCTATGACACGGAGATGCAGTGCCAGCGCTTCCGGGTCTTCCGCTCCCAGGAGCCCTGGGAGGTTTACAGCCGCCTGCGGGAACTTTCCCATCGCTGGCTGCAGCCAGAGGCCCGTACCAAGGAGCAGATGCTAGAGCTGCTGGTTCTCGAGCAGTTCCTGAGCCTTCTGCCTGAGGAAATGCAGAGCTGGGTGCGGGAGCGTGGCCCGGAGAGCGGCCAGGAGGCTGTGGCCCTGGCTGAGGATTTCCAGCTTGTCCCCCACAAGCCAGAGTAGCAGCAGCCCCAGCTGAGAACAGTCAGCCTGCCACTGTCATAGGGGGAAGGGGATCTCTGAAAGAGGTGCTGGAAAAGGTGGGAGACCTGTTTTCACAGTGGGAGATTGCCCACTAATCACCTATAAAAGCTCTCAAGCATCCTTCCATCTAATCTAACATGGGAGCTGTCAAATTTGGGGTGTGTGACACCAACTGAGGTGTGTGTGACAGGGGGCAGTCACAGAAGATCCCTTGGAGGGCTTTCCTGAGCACTGGCCACTGCCACTCGCCTTCCTGCTCTCTGGGGCTTCTCACCACCCTGTTCTGCTGGGCCAGCTCCCCTGGGATCCCCCAGCCAAAGACCAGGGATCCCCAGTCTGTGACTCTGTAATGCTGTAGCGTTACATGTTGCCTCTGGGGGGGGCGCTGTTGCATCCCGCCGTGGCGCTCGACTGACTTCTGCGCTGCTCAGCTGGGCTGCTGCAAGGGAGCAAGCGGAGCAAGTGGCCATTTGGGCTTCTCTGTTGCGGCCCGGCTGAGCGGCGCAGAACTCAGCCGAGCGCCACGGCGGGAAGGGAAGGGGGGCGGGGCAGTGACGTACACAGCTTGGGACAATTTAATGTACACCTCAGCCGGGCCCAAATGCAGGTCAAATGCTTTCAGGCGCCTGAAGGTGCGGTTCAGGTGCCTCCTGGCCCGCTTTGATGTGGGGGAGCACAACATCCCTGAGGTGGTTTTGGCTTGTTGTGTTCTCCACAACATTGTGGGGGAGGCCTTCCTACCTGGGTGGGGGGCAGAGGCCAGCTGGGAAGGAAGGGCCTTTGAGCAGCCATGCAACAGCTGTCTCCCTCAGGCCCCTCAGGTGGGGGTGCTCATCCAGGAGGCCCTGAGGGAGAGTTTCTCTCAAGGATCCCTCTAACTCTCCCCAGGGCCTCCCCACTAGAGGCCTGTGCCTTGCCCCACTATGCCTTTCCCACAATGACCTCTCCCTTCCCTCCTTCCCTGTACTCTCAACACACCAGTTTTGAGTTGAAAAACAAAACCTTTGTATTTTTTTTATCAGAAAAGTAACCGGGGATGGAGGAGGCAGGCTGAGAACCTGGATGGGGGAGGGAGGAAGGGATTCAGGACTGGGAGTGGCATGTGGTACGGCTGGAAGTGCTGCCTCAGGTCCAGAGACCTCAGCGACCTCGGGTGGGTGGGGCCTGGGACAACAGGGAGATGGGCAAAAGTGGGGCTGGACCAGGGTCACATATGGCGGGGGGGCTAGAGCAGAATCAGGTATGGCAGGGGACTGGAGCAGGGTTAGGTATTGCAGGGGGGTAAGGGGAGGGGGCAGAGGCATAGTTTGGGGGCAGAGGGAGGCCTATCAGAGAAGGCTGGGGGGGCAGGAGCAGGGCCAGGAGCCGGATGTGCCATCATTTCTCAGATAGTGGCACAAATGTTACCCTACTACACAAGCAGGTCCCACATGCGGGTCTGCCACTGGGCGTCATCCCAGATCTTCTGGGCCAGGGTTTGCTGCATGTTGTGGAGGATGGACACATGCTGTCTCAGGTCCCCCTGGACCCTCCTGTGCTTGCGGCTCCCCCAGGGTCAGGTGGCTGCTTCGGATGGAGTTGATCGCCCCTCAGTGGCAGCTGATCTGGCTGTGGAGAATAAAGAGGGAGAGGCAGTCAATCATCCATGCAGACACTGTCCCTGAGGCCATGCCCTCCTCTGTGAGCAGCAAGCAACAGTCCTCGGGGCAGAGGATGGGCATGTCCTGAGAGCAAGGCCATCTGTGGCCTGCACAGTGGGCCCTGCTTCACAGGGGCCCCAAGGTGCCCAGGGGACCATGCCTCCTGCTTCCCCCCATCCCATGGACAAGCAGACAAGGGAAGTGTTCAGCCACACTGGGATCCCAAGGGCGGGAGAGGAGCCTGGAGCAGCCTGGCCTTCCATGGGGCCTGCATACACACCTGCTCCTGGCAACACTGTCTGCGAGAGCAGGTGGGGCCTCACGCGTGCAGGCATGCCTGTGTGCCATGTGTGGCACTCTTTGGTCTGTGTGGGGTTGTGCGGACCAGGAGGGCACACAACATTTGGTGCCCCTGGCTGGGTCCTGGGAGCCCTGGTGGTGCTCTGTGAGGGCCAGGGAGGTCTTGGGGGGCTTGTGGCTGGGCCATGGGTCCAAATATGGGTAGCAGTCAGAGCTGTGCGGTGAGGTGCAGCTCTCTGGACTGACTTCCTGCCACAAGGCTTGTCCCAGGTGCCTGCAGCTTTAAGAGCTGCCAGGAGACAGGAACTATAGAGTTCTGATTAGTTTGGACAGGGTGGCAGCAGGGCACCCATGTTTTTTCCTGGAGGACTCTTTTTTCAACAGAACTCCGTCTTCCACGTCCACACACACTTTTTTCTGGAAAAGCTTTTTTGAAAAAGGCTTCTTCCTCATAGAAAGAGGTTTACCACCATCAGAAAACCCCCTCCGTTCTTTTGATTTTTTGTCAAAAGAAAGTAATAGTGTGGACACAAGTATTGTTTTTCTAGAAAAATGGCTGTTTTTCTGGAAAAACACTGCAGTGTAGATGCACCCTGAATGTAGATATGGGGGCTGGCTAGCAGAATAAACTCTGTAAGAACCTGTCTCTGTAATTTCCAGTGACAAACTTATCCAGTCTCAGTTTCCCTGAGACCCAAAAGAAGGACAATCAGTTGCTGCCACCACCCAAATGCAATTAACAAAATATATAAAATAAACCCTTTTCTAGGGAAGAGATCACTTGGGAATTCCCACCCTGAGGCAAAGCTCTTCCTCCTGCCCCAACCTCCATTTCACTTGGAGAAGGGAAAACAAACAGAGGTAATGCTCAGAGAACAATTGGACTCTGCTCCTCCCAGGTAACTTAGGTGCATAGGTTTAAGGACACAAAAATCAACCAATACCGGTTAATCAAAACAAAAAAGGAAAACACTTTTATTATCAAAACAAGATTACTGTTGCAAGCATAGTAAATGACTGGGTGTTAAAAGCCATGGAATGAAATAGACTCAGGGGAAATCCCTGGGCTGTAATCCTTAGTTATAAAAGAGAAAAACAATTAACTAGCTCAGACATGATTTCCAAACCCCCAAACAAGGAAAACAATAAAACCTGATGGACTATCTAAACTTTTTCCTACTTACACATTTCAAGGAGTCTGTTCCTGGGAAGCATGTCTCCCTTGATACCTGGGGAAAAGACTGCTCTGATTTAAAACAAAAGGAAGAGAGAGAAAAAAAAACCCTCTCTCCGTTTGAAATTCCTAACTGCATTACATTGGCTGAATTCCTGAAGCCCCCTTCCTCAGGTGCATCTCCAGCATTACTTAACCCTTTCCTCACTCTCCAAGTAAGGAAGACTCTCCTTAGCAGCTCCTATTCATGACATGTGGACTGAGAAGTGTCAGGAAGCTTTTAAGCAGCTTAAGGCTGCTCGTGGTCTGACCCTGTCCTAAGGGCCCCAGACTATGACAAACCTTTCTTCATCACCACCGACACATCAGAACATAGTGTGGGGGCAGTATGGATGTAAACAGAGCCAGATCAACAATTCCACCCTGTTGTGTTCCTCAGTAAAAAACTCTTGGAGAGGGAAAGCCAGAGTGGGGAACAGCCCTGACAGTGGTAATAAGTGAGAACAGGCAAAGCAAAGTAGTCTACAAACTTAAAATAACAGAAAATGCTTAGCTAATTCTAACACTGAACCCCCAGTACAAACTTATTGTAAACTCACCCTAAAACTGTTCCTTTTCCAGCTAAACCTTCCAACCAGGTTCTCCCTTTCTCTGGGGTCTTTGTTTCATTCCCCTGGGTGTGCTGTGCCAGCCAAAGACAAAGACCTGCTCATTTCCTATTGTTTTGAAGATTCCTACTTTTTCATGGGAAGTTACCTGACCAGTCTGTACCAGTTAGGGAGGTCATGTGACTTCCTAAGACCACCCACTTCTAAGACTTAAGGACAAAAGCCTATCTACATATGTTTCCCAGACATTGAGGCATCCCAGCATTGGAAACACCCTTGGTGGCTTTCCTTTGCACATTTAAACCCATAAAGCATTCCATACTCCATATGTCCAATTTTACACACAAGAATGATACATCCACCAGAATAAGACAAACAGATCCAGTGGATTAAGACATTAAGATTGAGAGGTTATATGAGGCAATTTATCCCAAGCATCTTTGAGTGATGTATATCTGTGTCCATAACTCCATTTCATAAAGCATGGGGGGGGGGGGGGGGGGGGGCCGTCACAGTGTGTGACCCTTCTGAGCCCTGTCCTTCCATCAGCAACTCACTGCTGCAGTGCTGCACAAACCTGGCTTCCCTCTGGATGTGCTCAGATGGCCTGGTTTTCATAGAATCATAGAGCTGGAAGAGACCTTAGAAGGCCATTAAGTCCAGCCCCCCTGCCCAAGGCAGGACCAATCCCAATTGGTTTTGCAGGAGGTCAGACTAGATGATCATGATGTTCCTTCTGGCCTTAAAATCTGTAAGTCTCTATGGCCTGTAGACTCTGCTTCTCCTCTGTGGCTTTGTGGGTCAGCTAGGGCAGGAGTGAGCTAGGGATATAAACTCCTAATAATCCATTAAGTTTAACCAGTTAACCAGTATCCCAGGCTGGGGGCTGCTGGCTCCTGGCCCTGCATGGGAGGGAGGCTGCCAACTCTGCCTCTTGCCTCACTCCTGTCTTCGCACAGCAGAAGGACCCAGCGGGCCATGGATGGGGGGCTGCTCCTGGGTGCCAGTTAATCATTACCCATTAAGCAACACCAGGTAACTGGTTAACTGGTGACCTGTAGACATCCCTAGAGTGGGCAGCAGTGTCCTGTCTGGAATAGGGGAACATGTATTTTTAAATTGATTGTCCTGTGGCACATATTAATACACTGACCTGTCAGATCACTGATCCCTTTTCTTGCTCTTCTCTGGCTTTTCTCTACATCACTGTCAGTGTCTCTCTGGCAGCAAGGTGCCCACACCTTTATGCAGTAATTGGGGTGTGGTTGCAAAGAAGCTACAGGCTCCTCTGTCTTGAAGCTCAGTGTTGCAATGGCCTATTTTTTATTGCTAGGTTTGGCCAAATTCCTCCTCTCCCATGTGGCTCTGCCTCTCGGTAGGGCCTATTTCATCTGATCTTTCCCACCTGCTCAAAACCCTAGAAAGAGCAAAACTCCTGACATCACTGACTCACTGTATGAATCAGTCCTGGCCAAACCAATAGAACTCGCCATCAATATTGGCCTGCGCTGACATTGAGAGCCTTACCTGGGCCATCAGCCCACCTGCTCCAGGACGGACCTCAGTCACTGACAAACAAGGTATAAGAAGAAGTTTCCACTCTGGGGCAATTGTAGAATAAGCTGCCACTTGTTGGTTTATTGGGTAACACCTGCTGTAGTTGGGACCCAGGATTCACAGACCTCTGGAGCTAAAAGCATGAGGATCTACAGGTTGAGCTAGAGAAGTGGCACCTGTAGCTTGCATTGAAACAGACTCCAACTGCGTGAGAAGGACATGTAACACGCTGACCTGTGGTTTCCACTTGCATGTGCTCAGAAAGGAATCCCAACCAGGATCCCATCAGGGATCTCCTGCTGAGGCTATGTCTACACTCGCACTTTTGCTCCTTAAAATTCTCATGCTCAGGGATGTGAAAAAAACCACTTTGGCGGGCCATCTCTACAAGTTTTGATGCCCTAAGCAGCCTCCTGTTGGGGAGGAGGGGCTCCATAGGCAGGGCTGTGCTCAGGGCCACGGGGCAGGAGCTACGGGGAACAGGACAGGAAGGCAGCAGGTTCCTCTGCACTCTCTGCTGGTGGTGGGAAGCAGAGTGACCAGGCCTCAGCCCAATCCACTCTGGGAGGGATTTGAGGAAAGGGGTGGCACTGCCTCCCCACACTCACTGGCAGGAATGTAGTGAGGGGTTTTCTGTAGTGGAGGCGCTAGGGGTACCAGAAGGCCAGGTACAGATAAGAAAGGGCAGATGGGGTAATTGCTCTGTAATACTCTTGCCATCCAAACAGAGAAGTGAGGAGGAGGAGCTAAGGGCAGAGTTGGCAGGTGGCAGTTGGCAGTTGGCAGGGGGGGAACAATGAGCTGGAGGAGGGGGCAGAGAGGCATTGGGGAGCCTGGGGTCACCATCTGCATGTGCAGGGGGTGGGAATTGGCAAGCAGGTCAGTTTGCCTGAGGAATCAGCTACATAAGAGCCAGGCCAGACTGTAGGGCAGAGGTGCCTGGGCTGTGTCGGGAGGAGGCTCAGAGACAGACTAGAGGACGGGGAATCTGTAATCCCACACAACTCGGGTTATTGTAAATTCTCACATCACAGTCTCTCCATCCCCCATAAGCTGCTTCTCAGCGCCTCTCACTTTCTCTGTTCCCTCCCTCCCTCTTCATGCAGTCCCACCACATAGTGCTTTCAAGGCATCTAGGCCATGGAGAGTGGCCACAATGCTGAGGACCTCACCCCCTGCGCCTCAGGCCCACTACTTCTGCTGTCCAGTCTCGTGAGTGGGCTGCTTCTCATTCCAGGCACCAGTGGCATTTGAGGAGGGGTGTGTGTGTGTGTGTGTGTGTGTGTGTGTGTGTGTGTGACCTTTGGGTGACAACTCCTGAGGGAAGGCAAGTAGGGAATGGCCCAGGCCTCCTGTCACCTGATCCGAGGGGAAAATGCAGCCAGTGATAGAGATAACACAGATGTGGTCTCCTCATCTCAAAAAAGATATCCTGGCATTAGAAAAGGTTCAGAGAAGGGCAACTAAAATGATTAGGGGTTTGGAACGGGTCCCCTATGAGGAGATTAAAGAGACTGGGACTTTTCAGCTTGGAAAAGAGGAGACTAAGGGGGGATATGATAGAGGTCTATAAAATCATGAGTGGTGTGAAGAAAGTGAATAAGGAAAAGTTATTTACTTGTTCCCATAATGTAAGAACTAGGGGCCAAATGAAATTAATGGGCAGCAGGTTTAAAACAAATAAAAAGAAGTTCTTCACACAGTGCACAGTCAACCTGTGGAACTCCTTGCCTGAGGAGGTTGTGAGGGCTAGGACTATAACAGGGTTTAAAAGAGAACTAGATAAATTCATGGAGGTTAAGTCCATTAATGGCTATTAGCCAGGATGGGTAAGGAATGGTGTTCCTAGCCTCTGTTTGTCAGAGGATGGAGATGCATAGCAGGAGAGAGATTGCTTGATCATTACCTGTTCTGTTCACGCGAAGGATCTGCTAGACAAGTGGGTGAGGGGGAGACAGATTACAAGCTTTGAGGGCATGTGTGACCTGATTATTCAGGAACTGTTCCTGCACATGGTAGATGACAATGTAAAGCGATGTCTGTGGTACAAAACAGGTGAGAATGCAGAGGTTCTTGTTCACTTTGCTGATCGATTCAATCAGCCTCAAACATCTGGAATGGGGAAATCTCAAACAGAGGGGTTTAAGTCTGGAAGGAGGCAGAGTCCCCAACTTACTTCTGGGAAGAGGGAGGCTGGAAAAACTTCCCAAGTATACTCCCCTGATACCCATCCCAGGTCTCCAATGCAGACAAAGAAGCCTAAGAGATGTTATCACTGTAACTCCACTGATCACTTATGGAGCAAATGCCCTTTGTTGGGGGAAAACAGGCAACCAAGGGGGCGGCTTCCCAAGCAGAGGCTACTTTCCACACAGGGTTTGTAAAGCTGGCTAATTCTAAGCCAGGCTGGGAGCACATGATGCCTGGCAGGCTGAATGGGCAGGACATTCCTGCCTGGAGGGACATGGGTGCAGAAATCTCTGTGGTCTAGAGGGATTTGCTTAAGGAGCAAGATTTTCTCCTTGGCAATTCAGCTGAGTTAGAATTGGTTGGGGCCATAAGATCATTGCACCTTTGGCCAGGGTACACGTACAGATGGGGTGTAAACAGGCTGAGTTAACTGTTGCTGCTGTACCTGAGAATTTTGTGCCATTTATTTTGGGAAATGACTTTTTCCATGTGGCTGAGTCCATCCCCGGGATTGTCAGCAGTAAGAAGGAGCCTTGTGCTGAAATCCCAGAAGTGTAGGGAAAGATCACAGGGGCTGTGGAGGGGACAAGGGATTGTCTTTCTGGTTCTCCAGCTCAACTGAACAATTTGCAGGCATGGGGAGGAATCCAGCTCTGACCCTAAAGTATTGTCTGATGTCAGTTAGTCTATCCAAACTGTGGTATGTGCAGGAGGGACATGGGAACGGCAGGGAACAGGTCCAACCCTGGGAAGCACAGAAGTGTGTGCCTTGGAGCAGAGCCTTCAGATAGGGGCTGGAGTGCAAGAAGCTACTGAGGGAGCTGAGGATTCCAGGGGCCCAGTGGCTGAGGGTTTACCCAATGGCAAAAGAGGAAAGACTGCTGGCTCTCCCAGGAAGGGTCTGTCATGGCTGGGAGCTGTGTGCCTGCAACTAGACAGGTGGCAAATGGCCCAGAGAATGGGGAACAAGATGGTTCAACTGGCAGCATGTAACATCCAGGAGAAGAAAGCAAACTCAGGTATCCCCAATTCCGGTAGAGGCAAGTAACCACTTTCAGGCTTTATGCACAGGCACTATGGTGGAGAATGCTGTGGCAGAGACCTCTCAGGGAAGGGATCAGAAGATCCCATCGACCAGAAGGCATGGGATGCACAGTCCTAGGGATGGGGGTTCCACCTCCAAGAAAAGAAGATGGGTGGTGGTGGTCGGGGACTCCCTCCTAAGAGGGACAGAATCATCCATCTGCCATCCAGACTGGGAATCTTGAGAAGTGTGCTGCTTACCTGGAGCTAGAATTCAGGATGTGACCGAGAGCATTCCAAAACTGATCAAACCTTCAGATCGCTACCCTTTCCTGCTTCTCCATGTAGGAGCTAATGATACAGCCATGAATGACCTTGAGCAGGTCACTGCAGATCATGTAGCACTGGGAAGAAGGATCATAGAATCAGAATCATAAAACCATAGAGCTGAAAGAGACCTCAGAAGGTCATCAAGTCCAGCCGCCTGCTCTAGGCAGGACCAATCCCAACTAAATCAACCTGGCCAGGGCCTTGTCAAGCCGAGACTTAAACACCTCTAGGGATGGAGACTCCACTACTTCCCTAGGTAACCCATTCCAGTGCTTCACTACCCTCCTAGTGAAATAGTTTTTCCTAATATCCAACCTGGACCTCTCCCACCACAACTTGAGACCATTGCTCCTTGTTCTGCCATCTGTCACTACTGAGAACAGCCTTTCTCCATCCTCTTTGGAACCTCCCTTCAGGAAGTTGAAGGCTGCTATCAAATCCCCTCACTCTTCGCTTCTCCAGACTAAACAGACCCAACTCCCTCAGCCTCTCCTCATAGGTCATATGCTCCAGCCCCCTAATCATTTTGGTTGTTCTCCTCTGGACCCTCTCCAATGCGTCCACAACCTTTTTGTAGTGGGGGGCCCAGAACTGGACACAATACTCCAGATGTGGCCTCACCAGAGCCGAATAAAGGGGAATAATGACATCTCTGGATCTGCTGGCAATGCTCCTCCTAATGCAGCCTAATATGCCATTAGCCTTCTTGGCTACAAGGGCACACTGTTGACTCATATCCAGCTTCTCATCCACTGTAACCCCAGGTCCTTTTCTGCAGAACTACTACTTAGCTGGTTGGTCCCCAGTCTATAACAATGCTTGGGATTCTTCCGTCCCAAGTGCAGGACTCTGCACTTGTCCTTGTTAAACCTCATCAGATTTCTTGTGGCCCAATCCTCCAATTTGTCTAAGTCACTCTGGACCCTATCTCTTCCCTCAGGCGTATCTACCTCTCCCTCTAGCTTAGTATCATCCGCAAACTTGCTGAGGGTGCAATCCATCCCCTCATCCAGATCATTAATAAAGATATTGAAAAAAACCGGTCCTAGAACTGAACCTTGGGTCACTCCGCTAGAAACCGACCGCCATCCTGACATCGAGCCGTTGATCACTACCCACTGGGCCCGGCTTTCTAGCCAGCTTTCTATCCATCTTACCGTCCATTTATCCAATCCACATTCCCTTAACTTGCTGGCAAGAATATTGTGGGAGATCGTATCAAAAGCCTTGCTAAAGTCAAGGTATATCACATCCACTGACTTTCCCACGTCCACAGAGCCAGTTACCTCATCATAGAAGCTAATCAGATTGGTCAGGCACGACTTTCCTTTGTGAATCCATGCTGACTATTCCTAATCACTTTCCTCTCTTCCAAGTGCCTCAAAATGGATTCCTTAAGGATCCCTTCCATGATTTTTCCAGGAACAGAGGTAAGACTGACCGCCTATAGTTCCTGGATCGTCCTTCTTCCTTTTTTGAAGATGGGCACTACATTTGCCCTTTTCCAATCATCCGGGATTTCTCCACGACTTTTCAGAGATAATGGCCAAAGGCTCCTCAATGACATTTGCCAACTCCCTCAGTACCCTCGGATGCATTAAGTCCGACCCATGGATTTGTGTATGTTTAGCTTTTCTAAATAGTTCCTAACCTGTTCTTTACCCACCAAGGGCTGTCCATCTTCATCCTATCTTGCGTCACTTAGCGCATTAGTCCGGGAGCCCACCTTGTCCATGAATACAGAGGCAAAGAAAGCATTGAGTACTTCAGCTTTCCCCATATCATCTGTCACTAGGTTACCTCCTTCATCCAGTAGGGGCTGCACACCCTCTCTGATCACCTTCTTCTTATTAACATGCCTGTAGAAACCTTTCTTGTTATCCTTCACGTCCTTAGCCAGTTGCAAGTCCATCTGTGCTTTCGCCTTCCTGATAACCCCCCGACATTCTCGAGCTATACATTTAAACCCCTCCCTGGTCATTTGTCCAAGTTTCCACTTTTTGTAAGCTTCCTTTCTGTGCTTAAGTTCACCAAGGATTTCCCCCGTAAGCCAATCCGGTCTCCTACCATGTTTGCCTTTCTTGCTACGCATCGGGATGGTTTCTTTCTGTGCCTTCAATAAGTCTTCTTTAAAATACTGCCAGCTGTCCTGGACTCCTTTCCCCTTCATGTTAGCATCCCAGGGGATTCTGCCAATCAGATCTCTGAGGGAGTCAAAATCTGCTTTTTTGAAGTCCAAGGTGTGTATTTTACTAGTATCTTTTCTTCCTTTGGTCAGGATCCTGAAATCTACCATCTCATGATCACTGCTTCCCAGGTTGTCACCCACCTCTACTTCCCCTATTAGTTCCTCCCTGTTTGTGAGCAGAAGGTCAAGCTGCGCATGGCCCCTGGTCGGATCCTTCAGCACTTGTACCAAGAAGTTATCCTCAACATTCTCCAAAAACTTTGGGGATCAAGGAGTATGAAACGCAAGTGATGTTCTTGTCCATCCTCCCTGTTGAAGGAAAAGGTCCAGGTAGGATGCTGGAAGTAAATGCATGGTTGCGCAGTTGGTGTCGGAGAGAGGGCTTTGGTTTCTTCAACCATGGGACTCTGTTCCAGGCACAAGGATTGCTAACAAGAGATGGGATCCACCTAACCAAGAGAGGAAAAAGCATCTTCACACACAGGCTTGCAAACCCAGTGAGGAGGCTTTAAACTAGGTTCCTCGGGGCATGGTGACCTAATCTCTGAGATAAGTGGGAAAGTGGCATACTGGGAAGAAACAAGGAGAAAGAAGCAACAAAGGAGGACCCCTAATTCAAACAGAGAAGGTAGGGCAATCAACTGGTTATCTAAAGCATTTGTACACGAATGCAGGAAGCCTGGGAAACAAACAGGAAGAATTACAAGCCCTGGCACAGTCAAAAAACAGAGTCTTGGTGAAATGACACATAATTGGAGGACGGTCATGGAAGGGTATAAACTGTTCAGGAAGAACAAGTGGGGGGAAAAAGGAGGAGTTGCACTATATGTCAGAGAGCAGTATGATTGCTCAGCGCTCCAGTATGAAGAGGGAAAAAATCCTGTTGAGAGTCTATGTGTTAAGTTTAGAGGCAGAAGCAACAGGGGTGATGTTGTGCTTGGTGTCTGCTATAGACCGCCGGATCAGGTGGATGAGGCAGACAAGGCTTTCTTTAGACAACTAAGAGAAGCTTCCAGTTAACAGGCCCTGGTTCTCATAGGAGACATTAATCACCCCGACATCTGTTGGGAGACCAATACAACTGCACACAAACAATCCAGGAAGTTTTTGGAGAATGTTGGGGATAACTTCCCGGTACAAGGCTGAAGGAACTGACCAGAGGCCACGCGCAGCTTGACTTACTGCTCACAAAAAGGGAGGAACTAGTAGGGGAAGTAGATATGAGTGACAACCTGGGCAGCAGTGATCACGAGATGGCTGAGTTCAGGATCCTGACAAAACAAAGAAAGGAGAGCCCATCAGTTGCCTCTCAGACAACTGATGGGCAGCATTCCCTGGGACGCTAACATGAAGGGGAAAGGAGAATTGGCAGTATTTTAAAGAAGCTTTATTAAAGGCACAGGAATAAACCATCCCAATGCGCAGTAAGAAAAGCATATATGGTAGGTGACCAGATTGGCTTACCAGGGAAATCCTTGTTGAGCTTAAACACAAAAAGAAAGCTTATAAGAAGTGGAAACTTGGACACATGACTAGGGAGGAGTAGGAAAATATTGTTTGAGAATACAGGAGAGTAATCAGAAAGGTGAAAGCACAATTGGAATTGCAGCTAGCAAGGGATGTGAAGGGTAACAAGAAAGGTTTCTACAGGTATGTTAGCAGTAAGAGGGTGATCAGAGAGGGTGTGGGGCCCTTACTGGATGAGGCAGGTAACCTAGTAACAGATAATGTGGGAAAAGTTGAAGTACTCAATGTTTTTTTTGCCTCTGTCTTCACAGACAAGGTCAGCTCCCAGACTACTGCATTAGACAACACAGTATGGGAAGGAGGTGGGCAGCCCTCAGTGGAGAAGGAACAGGTTAAGAACTATTTAGAAAAGCCGGACATACACAAATCCATGGGTCTGGATTTAATGCACCCGAGGGTACTGAGGGAGTTGGAAAATGTCATTGCAGAGCCTTTGGCCATTATCTTTGGAAAATTAATGGAGATCGGGAGAGGTCCCGGATGATTGGAAAAAGGCAAATGTAGTGCCTATCTTTCAAAAAGGGAAGAAGGACGATCCAGGGAACTACCGACCCGTGAGCCTCACCTCAGTCCCTGGAAAAACCATGGAGGGGATCCTCAAGGAATCCATTTTGAAGCACTTGGAAGAGGGGAAAGTGATCAGGAATAGTCAACATGGATTAACCAAGGGCAAGTCATGCCTGACCAATATGATTAGCTTCTATGATGAGGTAACTGGCTTCGTGGACATGGGGAAGTCAGTGGATGTGATATACCTTGACTTCAGCAAAGCTTTTGATACCGTCTCTCACAATATTCTTGCCAGAAAGTTAAGGAAGTGTGGACTGGATAAATGGACTGTAAGGTTGATAGAAAGCTGGCTAGATTTTTGGGACCAATTAGTGATCAACGGCTCGATGTCTGGTTGGCAGTCAGTTTCAAACAGAGTGCCCCAAGGATCAGTTCAAGAGACAATATTGTTCAATATCTTTATTGATAACCTGGATGAGGAGATGGATTGCACCCTCTGCAAGTTTGCAGATGACATTAAGTTAGGGGGAAAGGTAGATATGTTGGAGGGCAGGGATAGGTTCCAGAGTGACCTAGACAGATTAGAAGATTGGGCCAAAAGAAATCTGATGAGGTTCAACAAGGACAAGTGCAGAGTCCTGCACTTGGGATGGATGAATCCCAAGCATTGTTACAGGCTGGTGCCTGACTGGCTAAGTAGCAGTTCAGCAGAAAAGGATGTGGGGATTACAGTGGATGAGAAGCTGCATATGAGTCAACAGTGTGTCCTTGTAGCCAAGAAGGCTAATGGCATATTAGGGTACATTAGAAAGAGCATTTCCAGCAGATCTAGATAAGTGATTATTCCCCTTTATTCAGCACTGTTGAGGCCACATCTGGAGTACTGGTGGTGAAGTAGTGGAATGGGTTACCTGGGGAGGTGGTGGAATCTCCATCCCTAGAGGTTTTTAAGTTCCGGCTTGACAAAGCCCTGGCTGGAATGATTTAGTTGGGGTTAGGCCTGCTTTGGGCAGGGGGTTGGACTCAATGACCTTCTGAGGTCTCTTCCAGCCCAAGGATTTTGTTTATATGATCTTTGAAAGATGGATGCTGGATGTGTACGTGTAAACTCAAGCTGCCTGCCTGTCAGTCATGCTCCAAGGGGGAGTGGTGAGTCTGGACTCCCTGTGGGGGGTGACTCTGCTCTTAGACTCTTGGAAGCAGAAGCCCGAGGGCGGAGGGAGGGTGGTGGAGGGGGAAGGGAGAGGGGAAACCAGTGGAAACCCCACTGGGTCAAAACACACTAGTGTCAGACACTGAATTGGCACTTGGCTTGAGACAGGGAGGTAGAAATCTCTGGCTACTGCAAATAGCAGCTTGGTAATGGACTGCTTGAGGGAAGAAGTGAGGAATGCCTCAACAGGGGGAGGGGAATTCCTTTCCTTTGGGAGCCTATTCCTTCCCCCACCCTCAAGGTACTACCTGACAGGGCCTGCTTTACTGACAAGAAAGAGAAGCCTGTCACTGAATACATACTTTAATGGTAAATTGACTAGTCAAATTTCCATCAACTACTCTAGTCGACAGGCACTTCCACATTCCTCCTTTGAAATGTACAAGAGCCCCCAGAGGGATTCTTGTACATTTCAAAGGAGGAATGAGGAACTCCGCGTGCAGACTGGGGTCAGCGGGAAGTTCCTCTGACTCCTGCAGGAGGGTGCCAGCTTTGAAGTGCACAAGAGTCCTCAGCAGGGGCTCTTGTGCATTTCCAAGAGGAAGCACCCGCGTGGAACCTGGGGTCAGTGGGGGACTCCAAGTATTTCCTGGGGTCAGTGGAGGACTGCGAGAATTCCTGCAGCACCTGGGATCAGCTGGGGACTTCCCAGCTGATTCCAGGCTCCACGTGATGCTGCTGCTTTTAAACGCCACCTCGGTGTTTCAAAGCAGTGCTGCCCCTTTGAAATGCCACAGCATTGTTTCAAAGGGGCAGTGCCACACAGCTGAGCTTGGGCTCTGTGCGGCACTGCCCCTTTGAAACGGCAGCGCCACATGGAGCTTGGTATGGGCCCCATGCGGCACTGCTGCTTTGAAGTACTTCCTCTTCCCCTCCTTTGCTACCTCTATCTGATAAGGAATTGAAGGGGGAATCGACTAGTCAACTTGAATATCCGACAAGCATTTGCTTATCAGATAGTCAACTAGTCCTTAACATCCTTACCCTGAACCAAGGGGGTGTATACGGACTCTGACCATTGGGCCTCACTGCCCCGCTTGCAGGGCCGCCTATGAACTTGGGGTTAGTCTGAGATAAGGAAAGATTCACAGACTGTAGAGACAGCAAGCTACCTCATGGCCGAGGAGGCAGCATCTGCTGCCCAGAATACAGTCACACCGGTGACGGGGAATGCATATGCCGCCACACGCCCCTACAGCCCCACCCCACCCGTCCTCCCCTACCTCTGCAAATGCTGTCCCCTTTGAGGCTGCTGAGCTACCCACTCCTACAATGGTGGTGGTGGATATGGATGGGGTTTCCAGGACCCCTGACGCTCTTGCCATGGCACCTCCTGCCAGTGTCACCATTAAGAAAGTGCCCCTGAAGGGCAGGAAGGGCCAGGAGGGCTAGAGCCCCACCCAGAAGGTAAAACCTCCCATGGCAGTGGCTCACTCCCTGCCGCAACCGAGGTGTCAACCATGGCTTCCCCTCCTTCCCACCCTCCTGTCCTCCCCACTACCTCTGGGGACAACAGTATTCTGGCCCCCAGGGCGTACACCCAGGTGGCTGCCACCCCCCTACCCGCTCCCTCCCAATCTGCTCAGGCCGCCTCCAAGAATTCCATCTCCGATGGCCACGGCCCCTTTTCCACCCTGAGCAGGAGGCATGGGGTCCATTGCGTCCTGGTATTGGCCTCACCCCACTTGGAGACTTCCGTGTGGGTGTTGGCATGTGTGGTGGGGTCCGCATTTGTGGTGGTGGCCTCTAAGATGTTTGGAAAGTTAGTATTCTTCCTAGCGGACCTGGGCGTACAGATGGTGATTTCCTCTGTTCCTCCCTTCCTCCCCAATGCTGCCCTACTGCTTTTCCTCTCCACTCTGGAGAGGCCCTTGTCAGTCCTGAGTCCCCTTCCCGGGCTGCAAAGATCCTGCCCTCCACCACGTTCTCTCCTTCTACCACCAGGTCCAAATCCAACTGCTGCCAGCGTGGCATGGCAGTGAAGCCCTAGAAGGGTCATTTCTGGTTCCCCAGTAAACTACACTGTGTGGGAGGCACAGTGCATTCTCTGTCAGGCGATGGGGCACATCCGAAGGGACTGCTCCCTGGCCCGGTGCGGAGAGGCACTTGGGACCCCCAGGAGAGCATGAGCCCTACCACCATCAGTAGTCCTGATGGTCCGGACCCTGGGGACCCCTCACCCCTTCTTCAACCGTAACTGTCATCAATCCCGCTTGGGCTCTGTAGAGCCCAGACGAGCATGCAGGTGCCACTGCCACTGCGATAAGAGTCAAGGCTGGGCCCGGGAAGGAGAGGGTGGCAGGGTTGGTGACAGGACTCAGACAGGGTTCACCCCAGGGGGAGGTTTTCCCTTCCCCTGCTGCCCAGCCCCGGTCTTCCCTCGCCCTCCCACCACTGCTTTTGTCCTCTGGCTTTTCCTCTTCTGAAGTCCAGTCCTGCTCGGAGGAGGAGGGAAGGCATCAGAAGTGGGCCTAGCACTCCACCCCACCTGCTGATAAGGTGGATACTCTCCTCATTCCTTTAGGGGTGGATGTCGGAGCCATCTCTTCCTCTAAGCCCCTGGATGCTTCACCGTGCTGAGGGATGGCTGAGGTGACCACAGTGGTTGCAGAGGGAGTAAATGTCTCCCTTCCGGAGTCCCTGGAGGGGGAGGCCATGGAGGATGCTCCTTCTGCCCCCTCTTCATCTATGCCCTCCGCCTGTGTGGAGGTGGCCGCTAATCCTGCCACTAATGAGAGTGACCACGTGGTGGTGGGCGGTGGATTTGCCTTCCTTTCACAGGAGGTTGAGGCCCTATGTGACTCCCACTGCCTCAGAGGGATATTATGTTGCTCTGGAAGGATGAGAGCTGTCCTCTCCTCCTCCTTCCGATTCGCCATCCTCCCCTTTCCCTGCCTCCAAGTTGCCCCCAGGTGCGTGAGCAGCGCTTCAGCTGCTGCCACTGGAGTCCCTGGGTCCTTCAGCAGGCAAGAGTTCCTGTTGTTCCCCATCACCCCCAGCGCTGGGGCCCCTGGTGCTGCACTCCCTGCTGTGCTAGGGCCTGGTGCTGGGGAGAGACTACCTCCCACTACCACTGCTACTGATTCCCTTTCCTGCAAGGAGGCAGTGCATCCTAGTGCCCCTTCTGCTGAGGCTGCTGACCCAGTATCTGCTCCCAACCCCTGTCCTACCCGGGTTCCCTGCCCAATCCCTCTCCTAACCAAATTCCCACTCCTCCTCCTGTTCCCCTTCCACCCCTTCTTACTCCTACCCCCCCCCATCCTCCTTCTCTTCCTTCTCCCCACACTCACCTTCCTCCTCTCCCCAATCCTCTCCCTGCCCTCTTTCCTTCTCCCGTCCCCTATTACTGCTGCCCCCAGGAAGCGATTTTCATTTCTGCTGCTCCCAGCATGTCTGGGGCTGTTCTCCCTCTGCCACTGCCCCGACCATCATGGCAGCAGGGACTCCAAAGTCCCTGCTTGCCTATGTTGGTCAGCCTTGGAGCCCGTAGGGGGGATTTGACCTGAGGGTGTTCAGGAGCTTGAGGCCCCAATGCCCGATGAGTGGAAGGACAAGATGTGCAGTTTCTTGGAGTCAAGTATCAGAGGGGGTAGCCTCTGAATCTGCAAAAGCAACGAGGAGTCCTTTGGCAACTTATAGACTAACAGAGTTATTGGAGCATAAACTTTTGTGGGCAAAGATCCACTTTGTCAGCTGCATGCATCTGACGAAGTGGGTCTTTGCCCACAAAAGCTTATGCTCCAATAAATCTGTTAGTCTATAAGGTGCCACAGGACTCCGCGTCGCTTTTTGCAGTTTCTTGGAGGACATTCATGGCTCCAAGAACAATGTGGCTCTTGCCCTTCAGTGCTGGGGAGACTTCCATCTTGTCCTCTGGACAGTAAGGGCCATTTTAGGGGAAAGCAAAGGGACTGGGTGGTGGGAGGCTGTGGCCTTCCAGAGGACCCGCTGCTTCCATGATTCCCTGCGCACATTTGGGTATGGTCATGGTTTGCTGTGGGGGCTAATGGGGAGCGAGGGCTGCCAGCACTCCTGCCAGGGAGGATCTTCCTCAGCCCTCCCAATACCACCTTTCATCTTTACACATCTTTACCAAGTGGGAGGGAGCATGGGCTATAATAGCAGAGAGAAAGGAGGGTCAGCGCAAAACTGGGAGGCAAGGTCAAATCAGGATCTTAGATGCCTATATACAAATGCCAGAAGTATGGGAAACAAGCAGGAAGAACTGGAAGTGCTAATAAATAAGTACAATTATGACATTGTTGGCATCACAGAAACTTGGTGGGATAATACACATGATTGGAATGTTTGTATAGAAAGGTACAGCTTGCTCAGGAAGGATAGACAGGGAAAAAAGGGAGGAGGTGTTGCCTTATATATTAAAAATGAACACACTTGGAGTGAGGTATAGATGGACATAGGAGATGGAAGTGTTGAGAGTCTCTGGGTTAGGCTAAAAGGGATTAAAAACAAGGGTGATATCATGCTAGGAGTCTACTACAGGCCACCTACCCAGGTGGAAGAAGTGGATGAGGCTTTTTTTTAAACAACTAACAAAATCATCCAAAGCCCAAGATTTGGTGGTGATGGGGGACTTCAAATATCCAGATATGTTGGGAAAATAACACTACGGGGCACAGACTATCCAATAGTTCTTGGACTGCATTGGAGACAACTTTTTATTTCAGAAGGTTGAAAAAGCTACCAGGGGGGGGAAGCTGTTCTAGATTTGATCCTAACAAATAGGGAGGAACTGGTTGAGAATTTGAAAGTGGAAGGCAGCTTGGGTGAAAGTGATCATGAAATCATAGAGTTCACAATTCTAAGGAAGGGTAGAAGGGAGAACAGCAAAATAGAGACAATGGATTTCAGGAAGGTGGATTTTGGTAAGCTCAGAGAGCTGATAGGTAAGGTCCCATGGGAATCAAGACTGAGGGGAAAAACAACTGAGGAGAGTTGGCAGTTTTTCAAAGGGACATTGTTAAGGGCCCAAAAGCAAGCTATTCCAATGTGTCGGAAAGATAGAAAATATGGCAAAAGACCGCCTTGGCTTAACCACGAGATCTTGCATGATCTAAAAATAAAAAAGGAGTCCTATAAAAAATGGAAAGTAGGACAAATTACAAAGGATGAATATAGCCAAACAACACTGGAATGCAGGGGCAAGATTAGAAAGGCAAAGGCACAGAATGAGCTCAAACTAGCTACGGGAATAAAGGGAAACAAGAAGACTTTTTATAAATACATTAGAAGCAAGAGGAAGACCAAGGACAGGGTAGGCCCACTGGTCAGTGAGGAGGGAGAAACAGTAACAGGAAACTTGGAAATGGCAGAGATGCTTAATGACTTCTTTGTTTCGGTCTTCACCGAGAAGTCTGAAGGAATGCCTAACATAGTGAATGCTAGTGGGAAGGGGGTAGGTTTAGAAGATAAAATAAAAAAAGAACAAGTTAAAAATCACCTAGAAAAGTTAGGTGCCTGCAAGTCACCAGGGCCTGATGAAATGCATCCTAGAATACTCAAGGAGCTGATAGAGGAGGTATCTGAGCCTCTAGCTATCATCTTTGGAAAATCATAGGAGACAGGAGAGATTCCAGAAGACTGGAAAAGGGCAAATATAGTGCCCATTTATAAAAAGGGGAATAAGAACAACTCAGGAAACTACAGACCAGTTAGTTTAACTTCTGTGCCAGGGAAGATAACGGAGCAAGTAATAAGGAAATCATCTCTAAATGCTTGGAAAGTGGCAAGGTGATAGGGAACAGCCAGCATGGATTTGTAAAGAACAAATCATGTCAAACCAATCTGATAGCTTTCTTTGATAGGATAACGAGTCTTGTGGATGTGGTATACCTAGACTTTAGTAAGGCATTTGATACGGTCTCGCATGATATTCTTATCAATAAACTAGGCAAATGCAACTTGGATGGGGCTACTATAAGGTGGGTGCATAACTGGCTGGATAACCATACTCAGAGAGTAGTTATTAATGGTTCACAATCCTACTGGAAAGGCATAACAAGTGGGATTCCGCAGGGGTCTGTTTTGGGACTGGCTCTGTTCAATATCTTCATCAACGATTTAGATATTGGCATAGAAAGTATGCTTATTAAGTTTGCAGATGATACCAAGCTGGGAGGGGTTGCAACTGCTCTGGAGGATAGGGTCATAATTCAAAATGATCTGGACAAATTGGAGAAATGGTCTGAGGTAAACAGGATGAAGTTTAATAAAGACAAATGTAAAGTGCTTCACTTAGGAAGGAACAATTAGTTTCACACATACAGAATGGGAAGCGACTGTCTAGGAAGGAGTACGGCAGAAAGGGATCTAGGGGTTATAGTGGACCACAAGCTGAATATGAGTCAGCAGTGTGATGCTGTTGCAAAAAAAGCAAACATGATTCTGGGATGCATTAACAGGTGTGTTGTGAGCAAGACACGAGAAGTCATTCTTCCGCTCTACTCTGTGCTAGTTAGGCCTCAGTTGGAGTATTGTGTCCAGTTCTGGGCACTGCATTTCAAGAAGGATGTGGAGAAATTGGAGATGGTCCAGAGAAGAGCAACAAGAATGATTAAAGGTTTAGAGAACATGACCTATGAAGGAAGGCTGAAAGAATTGGGTTTGTTTAGTTTAGAAAAGAGAAGATTGAGGGGGGACATGATAGCAGTTTTCCGGTATCTAAAAGGGTGTCATAAGGAGGAGGGAGAAAACTTGTTCATCTTGGCCTCTGAGGATAGAATAAGAAGCAATGGGCTTAAACTGCTGCAAGGGAGGTTTAGGTTGGACATTAGGAAAAAGTTCCTAACTGTCAGGGTAGTCAAACACTGGAATAAATTGCCCAGGGAGGTTGTGGAATCTTCATCTCTGGAGATATTTAAGAGTAGGTTAGATAAATGTCTATCAGGGATGGTCTAGACAGTATTTGGTCCTGCCATGAGGGCAGGGGACTGGACTCGATGACCTCTCGAGGTCCCTTCCAGTCCTAGTATTCTATGATTCTATGATTCACTCTGAACATCTATGCTGGTCTCACAGGAGTCAGGTGCTCTCCTTCCTGTGGGTGGGGTGGCACTCAATTGTGTTCCTGCAGGAGACCTACACTGCTCCGGCCGCCAAGACTAGTGGTGGCTGGAGTTGGGGGAAAGGTCCTTTAAGCCACCTGTCAGCCCATCAAGTTGAAGTGATGACCCTGTTCTCCTCAAACCTACAGCTGAAGTGCCAGGGACCACTGAGGTTGTGCAGGGTCGCCTGCTGCACTTCTGGGTTTGGGTGGAGGGGCTGACATTATACCTACTTAACATCTATGCCCCGATGTTTGGCCCGGTGAGACTCCACTTCTTCCACGAAGCGTCTGCCTTCCTCAGCTCTCTGGATCCTCGCGAGTGCCTGGCTCTTGGTGGGGATGTCAACTGCACCCTCGAGGAATGGGACCGCACGGGGACAGAGCAGTACCAGGCCACTGCAGATGTCCTCAAGGAAATAATAGATCAACACTCCCTGGTGAACATCTGGCACGACCACCACCCGGATGAAGACACCACGTTCACCCTTGTCCAGGTGGAGGCTTAACAGTCGTTTCACTCCTGTTGGACCGCATTTATCTTTCTCGTCATTGTCTTTCTCAGGCCCACTCCTCCAGCATTCATCAGGCCCCGTTCTTGGACCACCACTTGGTGGCTGTGACAGCCCCTCTCTCTCTTTCGAGAGGCTAGGGTCAGCTTACTGGCATTTCAACAATAGGTTGCTGGAGGATCCAGGCCTCATAGCTTCCTTCCAGGAGTTCTGGCTGGCCTGGCACAGGCAGTAATGAGCCTTTCCCTTGGCACAGCAATGGTGAGATGTGGGGAAGGTGCGCATGCGTCTCTTCTGCTGTGACTACACCCGGGGGGACAGCTGGCGGTGGGATGCAGCGATAGAGCAGTTGGAACGGGAGGTTTTAGAGCTGGAGAGGTGCCTGGCCACCGGCCCCAGAGATCCATCCCACTACAGAGCGTACTGGGAAAAGTGGGAGGAACTCCGGTCCCTCAACAACCTGTGGGCCTGGAGTGCCTTTGTTCCCGCATCTATCTCCTCCAGGAGATGGATTATGGCTCCCGCTTCTTCTATGCCCTGGAGAAAAAGAGGGAGGCTAAAAAGCACATTGTCTGCCTTTGGAAAGATCAAGTGGAGATGTGGAAGAAGGCTTGAGCCTTCTACGCCTCCCTTTTCTTCCCAAATCTGACCGATGCCAACACCTGTAGAGTTCTCTGGGACGAACTCCCAACAGTCAGAGCGGACGACCGGCCAAGTTCTTGGAAGCGCTCCGTCTTATGCCCACTAACAAGTCCCCAGGCATGGACGAGCTGACTGAAGTTCTACTGTGTGTTCTGAGATGTCCTTGGCCCGGACCTTGCCAACATCTGGGCTGAGTCCTTGGAGAGCAAGGCCCTCCCTTTATCGTGCAGGTGAGCCATGATCTGAGGAATTGCTGTCTTGTCTAGCTCCTCAGCACGGACTGTAAAATCACCACCAAAGCCATCTCACTGAGGCTGTGGTCTGTGCTGGTGGACGTGGTCCATCCAGACAAGACCTACACCATCCAAGGCCATACCATCTCTGATAATCTTTATTTGGTCCAGGAGCTCATAGAGCTTGGGTGTAGGGATGGTCTATTGTTCGCCCACCTGTCCTTGGATCAGGAGAAGTCATTTGATCGGATGGACCACAGGTATCTCCTGGGCACTCTGAGGGCCTTCGGCTTTGGGCCCCAATCTGTGGGATTTCTCCAGGTGCTGTACACTTCCACAGAGTACTTGGTCAAGCTCAACTGGACCCTGATGGCACTGGTCAGCTTTGAGCGGGGAGTGCGTAAAGGCTGTCCGCTGTCAGGTCAGCTGTACACTCTGGCCATCGAGCCTTTCCTTCATCTCCTTCATAAAAGGTTGACAGGGTTGGTGCTCCATGAGCCAAAGATGCAGCTGGTCCTGTCAGCGTACACCGATGTGCTTCTCACAGTCCAGGACCTGGGCGACCTAGTGTGGGTGGAGGCCTGCCAAGCCATCTACTTGGCAGCCTCCTCTGCCTGGGTCAAGAGCTCTGGCCTGATGGTTGGGGCCAGGTGGCAGGCGAGCTCCCTTCCACCTGTGCTTCAGGCCATCAGGTGGAGCGCGGGTCCACTGCTCTCTCTTGGCATTTTCCTTTCTGTCACGCATCCCTCCCCGCTGGAGAACTGGCAAGGGCTAGAGTCCAGTGTGGCTGAGTGGTTGCAGAGATGGACGGGACTGCTCTGGTGCCTCTCTCTGCTTGAGAGCAAACTGGTGCTTAATTAGCTGGTCCTGTCTATGCTCTGGCACAGTCTCAACACCCTGGTCCTGACCCCGGGTTTCCTGACTCAGATCCAGCAGCTGATGCTGTGGTTCTTCTGGCCAGGTTTGCATTGGGTCTCTGCAAGGGTTCTCCATCTTCTGCTGGAGGAGGGAGGGCAGGTCCTGACAGGTTTGCACATGTGAGTCCATGTTCTCCGCTTCCAGGCCCTGCAGAGGTTCCTACATGATGCAGGAAGTTTGATGTGGAGCACTCTGGTGCACATTTTCCTTCACCACTTCTGAGGGCTCCAATATGACTGGCAGCTCCTTTATTTAATGTCTTCCACAAAACCACTCTGAGCTGCTGGCCTTCTACCAGGACCTTGAAGCTTCTTTCAGTGACTAGATCCTTGGGAGCCACAGTGGGGGCAGAGCTCCTTGCGGAGGCCCTGCTACACAATCCCCATATCTGTGTGCAGGCAGCTGAGTCCTCCTCAGTGTGCCAGAAGCTGGTCCTGGCAGAAGAAGTCACCAGTATTTGGAGACCTCCTGAACTACAATCGGGGTGGATCCTCTGGCACTTTCCCAGTGCATGGGGTGGGCTTGGGGAGGTCTCCATGCTTCATACTCCTCGGCACGTACTTCAGGAGGTGAGGGACGCTTTGCTGCCTGCTGCTTGGGTTTACCTCAATTGGATCTTGTAAGAGGGCGCACCCTGCCCACCCTTTATTCCTGGCCCTCTCGATCTCTCCATCGGCCCCCGGCCCCACGTGCCTTCCCAACCGCCTCCCTCTCATCACCCAAGCTGGCTGCACACATTGCAGATGGTCCCCTTTCGAACCACATCAAATAGTAACCTGTAAACACTCGTGCTTCACATTATTCACTTCCCCACCCTCGTGTCCTGCCCAGATACCAAGTGGCAGGACCTCTTACCACCAATAGAGGGTGGGGAGCCCCGGTGGGCCGTGGAACCAAGGTGGAGTAGAGACTGGCCCACTGGAGACATCAGCTGGAGAATCCTCCATGGCACTGTGAGCACAGGTGTGTACTTGGTGCGGTTCATGCCTGTTCCCAACACTTGCCCCTTCTGTGGCATGAGGGAGATCCTGGTGCATGTTTACCTTGAGCGCGCCAGGTTATAGCCACTTTTGTTTCAAGAACCTCTTGTTGAGGTTCTGGCTGCACTTCTCCCCTCACCTATTAATTTATGCACACCCCATCCATGGCCCCACAAAGTCATGGGACCGCCTCGTCAACCTCTTCCTGGCTATGGCTAAGATGGCAATCTATGAGACCAGGGAGCAGAGGTTGGCTGAAGGAGGGGCCAGCAACTGTGGGGTCTATTTCCTCTCTTGTATTTGTTCATACATCCAGGCCAAATTCCACTGGGCTGTGTTCGCTGGCTCTCTCAAAGCCTTTGGGGGACAGTGGGCGCTGTCCAGGGTTCTCTGCTTTGTCCTTGTTCAGCTCCCTTGTTTTAGTCCTTTCACCTCCACACCCATCCTTGTTTTCTCTTTATTTGTCCCCTGTAATCACTTGGTGTTCTGGGCTCTGTTGCCCTCCCCATAGGCTGGGGGGAGGTGCTTTAGATGTGGGCAGGCTTACACCCACCCACCTCCCGGACTCCAAGAGGACTACTTTTTTATGGCCTTCTGCTCTGACCCTGTCACAGCAGTGATCAATGGCTCAATGCCTGGTTGACGATTGGTATCAAGTGGAGTGCCCTAAGGGTCAGTTCTGGGCCTGATTTTGTTCAACAACTTTATTAATGACCTGGATGAGGGGATGGATTACACTCTCAGCAAGTCTGCAGCTGACACTAAACTAGGGGACAAGGTAGATATGTTGGAGAATAGGAAAAGGTCCAGGTAGGGATCGTCGAATCATGGAAGTAAACGCGTGGTTGCGGAGGTAGTGTCAGAGAGAGGAGTTTGGTTTTTTCAACCATGGGATTCTATTCCAGGCACAAGGATAGCTAGGAAGAGATGGGATTCACCTAACCAAGAGAGAAAAGAGCACCTTAGTGGGCAGGCTTGCAAACCTAGTGAGGAGGGCTTTAAACTAGGTTCGTTGGGGGATGGTGGCCTAAGTCCTGAGGTAAGTGGGATACTGGGAAGAAACACAAGGAGAGAGGAGCAACAAAGGAGGACCTCTGATTCAAAGAGAGACAGTAGGGCAATCAACTGGTTATCTAAGGTGTTTGTACACAAAGGCAAGAAGCCTAGGAAACAAACAGGAAGAATTAGAAGCCCTGGCCCAGTCAAAGAACTATGATTTGATTAGACTAACAGAGACTCGGTGGGATGACTCCCACGACTGGAGCACTGTCATGGAAAAGTATAAACTGTTCAGGAAGAACAGGCAAGGAAGAAAAGGAGGAGTTGCACTGTACGTAAGAGAGCAGTATGATTGCTCAGAGCTCCAGTATGTAGAGGGAGAAGAGCCTGTTGAGAGTCTATGGGTTAGGTTTAGAGGTGGAAGCAACAGGGGAGATGTTGTGCTTGGTGTCTGCTATAGACCACCAGATCAGGTGAATGAGGTACATGAGGATTTCTTCAGACAACTAAGAGAAGCTTCCAGATCACAGGCCCTGGTTCTCATGGGGGACTTTAATCACCCTGACATCAGTTGGGAGAGCAATACAGCAGTACACAGACAATCCAGGAAGTTTTTGGAGAATGTGGGGGATAAGACGAAGTTACTCAACTTCGTGCAGTAACGATGGTTCTTTGAGATGTGTCCCTGTGGGTGCTACACTCTAGGAGTCGGGCTTGTCCCACCGTCACTGATCGGAGGGTTTTACAGCCGTATTTGGCCGGACCACGCATGTGCGCTTAGCGCATGCGCCGCTCGCACCTTTCCGTTGCGCGGTCCAGCTCCCGCCAGTTCCTCTCACCGCTCGGTATCTATAATGAGAAAGACAGTAGAAAGGCCCCGGAGCGGGGAGGAGGGTGGGACGTGGAGCACCCACGGGGACACATCTTGAAGAACCATCGTCACTGCATGAAGGTGAGTAACTTGGTCTTCTTCTTTGAGTGGTCCCCATGGGTGCTCCACTCTAGGTGACTATAAAGCAGTAGTCAGTGTGTGCTCTGGATCAAGTGAAAATACTGCCAAGGCGACCGTCGAGTCTGCGGCTAGTCGTCGTACTACTGCATAATGCCATATGAACGTGGTGCTGGAAGCTCAGGTGGCTGCTCAGCAAATATCACTCAGTGGGATTCCTCGGGCCAATGCCGTGGAAGTCGCTACTGCTCTTGTAGAGTGCGCCACTGGTCGCGAGAGAAGGGGTCTATCCCTTATCAAGTGGCAGGTAGTGATTCAGAGACCTATGAGTCTTGCAATGCGTTGGCTGGAAAGTGTGTTGCCCTTGGAGCGCTGTGCAATTGATACTATCAGCCTGTCTGTCTGGCAACATTGTCAAGTTCTGTCTATATAAAAGGAAGGCGCCCAGCATATGTTGAGCGTATGTAGTAAAGCTTCTTTCTGTGACGAATGAAGCTTAGGATAAAAGGACGGGAGTACAATGGGCTCATTAATATGGAAGGACGAGCAGACCTTAGGAGTAAATGGGGGATAGAGGTGCAGCGTGACCGAATCTTTAGAGAAAACGGTGAACGGTTGCCATCAGTGCAGCCAGATCACTGACTCTGCGCGCTGATGTGATTGCAAGTAGAAAAACCACTTTCATCGTTGGCATTTGCAGTGATATGGTCGCTAGAGGTTCGAACGGAGGGTACATGATGGTGTCGAGCACCAAATCCAGATTCCAGGAAGGGGGTGGTGGTCTACGAGGAGGGTACAGATTCATCAGGCCTTTTAGAAATCTTTTGGTGATCTGGTGTGCAAATACTGAAAACCCTTCTATGGGGTGATGAAAAGCACTGATAGCAGCCAAATGTACTTTGAGAGATGAAAGGGAAAGCCCCGAGCTCTGCAAGAGGACGACATAGTCGAGGATGCGGTGTAGAGGAGGGTCATGAGGTTCTATTTTGTTGCGAGAGCACCATTGCACATACCTATGCCATTTTGCGAGGTAAGTATTCTGAGTGGACAATCTTCTACTGTGTATTAAGACCGTTTTGATTTGGTCCGAGCAGAGGTGCTCCGCTGTCCTAAGCCAGTTAGGAGCCATGCTGTCAGGTGAAGCGAGTCTGGCCTGGGGTGGAGGAGAGGGCTGTTGTCCTACGAGAGAAGATCTGGGAGGGGAGGAAGCGGACAAGGTGGCACCGCTGACATGTTGTATAAAAAGGGGTACCATGGTTGTCTCAGCCAAGCTGGAGCTAACAGAATTACTGTTGCTGATTCCGCTTTGATTTTCTCCAACGTTCTGGGAATAAGTACTGTTGGGGGAAATGCGTAAAAGAGTGCTTTCCTCCAACTGATTAGGAGAGCATCTCTGAGAGAACCCTTGCTGATGCCCGCTCTGGAGCAGGAGAATCGACATTTCATGTTGTTGGGAGTGGCGAATAGATCTATCATGGGTGTTCCCCACATGCGAAAGATGCGTCGGAGTATATCTGTTCTTATTTCCCATTCGTGATCCAGGGGAAACCGCCTGCTGAGAGAGTCTGCGATGGCATTGCTCGTGCCAGGTAAGTAAGATGCTGTGATGGTGATGTCATTCCATATACATCAATTCCAAAAACGCACCGCTTCCGCACATAGGGAGCATGACCTTGCTCCCCCTTGCCTGTTTATGTGATATATTGCAGCAACATTGTCTGTCAGTACTCTGACGATGATGCCCATTATGGGTGGGTGGAAGTGCCTGCACACGTGGAAGATGGCCCTCAACTCCAGGAGGTTTATATGTAAGTGCCTTTCAGTAATCGATCATTTGCCTTGAATCCGCTTTGCATTCATGTGTGCGCCCCACCCGATGAGGGAGGCGTCTGTTGTTATCTGGGCGGATGGTTGTCGATGGTGGAATGGAACTCCTGTTATGAGGCTGTGTGGTTTCGTCCACCAGCGGAAGGACGTGCGAATGTGGGTTGGAGGAGCCACTATTTTGTGAATGCTGTGTCTTGTGGGTGTATACACAGTTGCCAACCAGTGTTGTAGGCACCGTAAGTGAAGCCGTGCGTGAACAACAAAGGTGGTGGCGGTCATGTGGCCGAGTAACTTGACAAGTGTGCACTGAAATTGTGGGAGCGTTGGCGAGTACATGTATCAGGTCTTGAATTGCCTGAAATCTCTCCACTGGTAAGTATGCTCCTGCTGCAAAAGAATCGATCATGGCTCCTATAAACTTTATGCTTTGCGTCGGGTTTAGGGTGGACATCTGTTCGTTTACTATGAGACCCAGAGACTCGAACGTGCGGTTGGCTAGCATCACCATGCAAGAGGGTCTCTTGCCGTGTTGTGCCCTTGATTAAACAATCATCTAGGTAAGGAAATATGATGACGTTTAGACAGCGGAGGTGTGCTGCAATGACAGCGAGGGTTTTTGAGAAAACCCTGGGGGCCAATGCTAGCCTGAACGGCAGTACTTGGTATTGGAAGCGATCGTTGTCTATCATGAAGCGAAGGAATCACCTGTGCGCTGAGTGAATGGCGACCATTTGCAAACCAGTCATTGTTGTCAAGCGCTGAGATTATGGTGGTGTCACCATCTTGAACCGCTGTTTTCGGAGGTTCCAGAGACAACAGCAACACCCATTTGGCCAAGCGCGTTCCAAACAACGACCACAACGAAGGCGCCCTCCACCAACCTGCGTTAGTTCAACCGCCTTAAATCGAAGATGGGTCTCCAGCCCCCCGTTTTCTTTTGCGTTAGAAAATAGTGGAAATAAAACCCTCTTCCTCTGAATTGATTTGGGACCCTCTCTATCACCCCAATGGAGAGAAGGCAGTGAGCCTCTTGGCGTAAGAGGTCTTCGTGAGATGAGTCCCTGAAGAGGGATGGGGTTGGTGGGCTGGTGGGAGGGAGAGAAGTAAAGGGGATTGTGAGCCCCGATCATACGTACTCCAAAACCCATCTGTCGGATGTTATCTCGGCCCATCGGTGGTAAAAGGGGCGTCGACGATGGTGGAATGGGGGGCAGTGTTGGTGATGTTCTCGACAATGTTTGGGGTGTGCATGCCCTCGACCGAGGAGTCAAACCTGATGCTTTGAGGATGGTGGGTTGGTCGCGCGGGTTGGTAGAGGGCGCCTTCGTTGCGGTCATTGTTTGGAACGCGCTTGGTCGAATGGGTGTTGCTGTGGTCTCTGGAATTGGTAGTCATATCTCCTTTGGTAAGGATAATACCGCTTGCGTTGGAAGGGCGGGGTGTACATCCCAAGTATCCGCAGGGTGGTACAGGAATCTTTACCAGAGTGGTACAGGAATCTTTACCTCATCTGTTTTGTCCTCAAAGAGCTTAAGCTTATTGAACGGGAGGTCCTCCACTTTGCCCTGTAATTCTCTGGGGACTCCCGCTGTGGCTAACCATGAAGCCCTTCTCACGGAAATTGCAGTGGTGGTGGATCATGCAGCCGTATCAGCCATGTCCATGGCAATTTGAAGCCCTGCCCTAGAGGATGCATAACTCTCCTGGACTACTGCTCTCAAGAGTGGTTTCTTGATTTCTGGGAGGTACTGCGCGAGATCAGTTAGTTTTGCATAATTGTCGAAACTGTGATTTGAGAGTAAGGCGGCGTAATTCACAATGCGGAGGAGAAGTGTGGAGGAAGAGTAACCATTCTTCTGAAAATGTCAAGGTTTTTTTTTGCATTCTTATCAGTAGCTGTACCTCTGAATTGTGGAGTCTTAGCTCTTTGTAGGGCTACTAGGGTGATTGAACAAAAATTCTAGGTCTTTTGAGGGCACAAAATATTTTCTGTCGGCTCTCTTTGACACTGGTGTAGTCAATGCTGGAGTCTGCCAGATTTCCTCCGCTGTCTCAATGATTGCCTCGTCTATGGGAAGAGCAATCTTAGACCGTTGTTGAGGGTGTAAGTTCTTAAGAAGACGATATTGCTTGGATTGCACTTCCACGAGCTGCACTTCCTGAGACTCTGCCACTCTTTTAAAAAGCTCTTGGAATTGTCTTAGGTCGTCTGGGGGGGACATATCCCCCTGAGAAAACAGCCTCGTCTGGGGATGATGACTGATCAGTTGGTGAGGACACGTGAGGTTGGTCGTCGGTGTCTGATATCTGCCCTTCTTCCAGCTCCGACTGGTATGTTTGTGTCAGGGGGGCCTCTGAAGGCGTTATAGGGGATTGGTCTCTCTGCTGGATGTGTACCGATGGCGAGTAATGTCGGTAGCATGGGGAGTGACCGCAGCATGAAGAAGGGGTGTACGATCGAGATCTATGACGCCTATGAGAGCTGTGACGGTGATCATAGTAGTGGTCTGAATATGTTGGTGACGATCTTCTGGACAAATATACACTGCCCTGCCTGCTGCAGTAAGTTGCACAGGTGGAGCAGCTCAAAGAATGAGACCTGCGAGGTGAGAGTCTACGCGGTGGTGAGGCACGTCTTTGCCGATGTGAAGTATAATGGTGCCTGGAGTGCCGCTGTGGTGATCTAGGGCTGTGGCGCGTGTCCGACTCTGAAGCCGCGTAGGACCTCGTCTGTGGGGGAGATCGGCACACCGGCCGTGATGGGGACGGTGCCGGGGAGAAGACCGAAGATGGAGAGAGTGACGGAAGGCGTGCTACGGACTTTCTAGCCACTTTAGTAGGCACCGAGATGGTCCCCGTATCTGAATCCTCACCCGATTGTCTCGGTGCCGAAGTCTGTACCAGCTCCTCGGCCTGCGATGCTGTGGAGCCCGGTGCCGGTGCTTGCGGTGCCGGTGCCTGTGGTGCTGGTGCTCGTGGTGCCAAGGTTAACGGTGCCAAGCGTTGTTCCAGCGGTGCCACGTGTTTGTGCGCGGTCTTCGGTGCCGTTGATGTAACCGGCGCCGATGTGGAGCGCACCGCCGGTGCTGGTGCAGCTGATCTCTTCAAGACACACGGTATGATGGGCTTAGAGGCCCACGGGGCGACGCCCGAAGTGCCCGGCTTATCTCCCTGATTGACTCTTGTTATGGGAGCCGCGGGTAAAGAACGGGTGGGGGAAGCTCGTTTTTTCTTTGAAGCCATCGCCCCCAG
Organism: Rafetus swinhoei; assembly: GCA_019425775.1. Lineage (NCBI taxonomy): Eukaryota > Metazoa > Chordata > Testudines > Trionychidae > Rafetus > Rafetus swinhoei. The sequence goes on along the minus strand of CM033448.1, from coordinate 8,914,027 downwards.
AGATGATGCCCTCCGCTTCTGAGCCACGGCCATGTCTGAAGGTGTAGTATCGGAGGGCTGAAGGGCCTTATCGAAGAGGATCATTTTCAGTCGCATTTCCCTGTCCTTACGTGCTCTTGCAGTAAGCTTTGAGCAGTGGGCACACTTCTGGGGAATATGCGACTCTCCAAGGCAGAGAATGCATGCTGAGTGGCTGTCTGAGGCAGGCATCGTGTCCCAACATAGGGAACATTTCTTAAATCCTGGTGAAACAGGCATAGTAGGGTCCAGAGTTTTAACGGAACCCTGTGGTAAACAGCTAAGAACCTATTACTACACTAATGAAATCTTTTTTTTTTTAAGTATTAACTGTAACAAACTATACAACGAGAAGAAACCTACTACTAACTAACTAACTTTTTGTCTTTTTACAGATATTTAGTCAAACTGAGAAGAAGAAAGGGAGCTCTGCCAGCAACCGAGGACGGTTGAGAAGAACTGGCGGTAGCCGGACCGCGCAATGGAAAGGCGCGAACGGCACGTGCGCTAAACGCACACGCGCGGTCTGGCTGACTACAGCTGTAAAAACCTCCGACCAGCGGTGCCGGGACGAGCCCGACACCTAGAATGGAGCACCCACGGGGACCACATGAAGAACTTCACAGTACAAGGGCTGAAGGAACAGACCAGGGGCCATACGCAGCTTGACCTGGTGCTCACAAACAGGGAGGAACTAGTAGGGAAAGTAGATATGATTGGCAACCTGGGCAGCAGTGATCATGATATGGTAGAATTCAGGATCTTGACAAAAGGAAGAAAGGACAGTAGCAAAATACACACCCTGAACTTCAGAAAAGCAGATGTTGACTCCCTCAGAGAACTGAGGGCAGGATCCCCTGGGATGCTAACATGAAGGGGAAAGGAGTCCAGGAGAGCTGGTAGTATTTTAAAGAAGCCTTATTAAAGGCAGAGGAAGATACCATCCTGATGTGCAGTAAGAAAAGCAAATATGGTACGCAACCAGATTGGCTTACCAGGAAAATTCTTGGTGAGCTTAAACACAAAAAGGAAGCTTATGAAAAGTGGAAACTTGGACAGATGACTGGGGAGGAGTATAAATATACTGCTAGAAAATGCAGGGGAGTAATCAAGAAGATGAAAGCGCAATTGGAATTGCAGCTAGCAAGGGATATGAAGGGTAACAAGAAAGGTTTCTACAGCCATGTTAGCAATAAGAGGGTGATCAGAGAGGGTATGGAGCTCTTACTGGATGAGGGAGGTAATCTAGTGACAGATGATGTGGGAAAAGCTGAAGTATTCAATGCTTGTTTTTCCCCTCTTTCTTGACAGACAAGGTCAGCTCCCAGACTACAGCAACACAGTATGGGAAGAAGGTAGGCAGCCCTCTGGAGAAAGAACAGGTTAAGAACTATTCAGAAAAGCTACACGTGCACAAATCCATGGGTCCGGATTTAATGCATCCGAGGGTACTGAGGGAGTTGGCAAATGTCATTGCAGAGCCTTTGGCCATTATCTTTGAAAACTCATGGAGATTGGGAGAGGTCCCGGATGATTGGAAAAAGGCAAATGTAGTGCCTATCTTTCAAAAAAGGAAGAAGGACGATCCAGGGAACTACCGACCCGTCAGCCTCACCTCAGTCCCCAGAAAAACCATGGAGGGGATCCTCAAGGAATCCATTCTGAAGCACTTGGAAGAGGGGAAAGTGATCAGGAATAGTCAACATGGATCCACCAAGGGCAAGTCATGCCTGACCAATATGATTAGCTTCTATGATGAGGTAACTGGCTCTGTGGACATTGGGAAGTCAATGGATGTGACTTTAGCAAAGCTTTTGATATGGTCTCCCACAGTATTCTTTCCAACAAGTTCAGGAAGCATGGATTGGATAAATGGACTGTAAAGTGGATAGAAAGCTGACTAGATTGTCAGGCCCAACGGGCAGTGATCAACAGCTTGATGTCTGGTTGGCTATGGGTTTCAAGCAGAGTGACCCAAGGATCGGTTCTAGGGCCGGTTTTGTTCAACATCTTCATTAATGACCTGGATGAGGGCATGGATTGCACCCTCAGCAAGTTTGTGGATGACACGAAGCTAGGGGAGAGGTAGATACGTTGTAGGGCAGCGATAGGGTCCAGAGTGACTGAGACAGATGAGAGGATTGGGCCAAAAGAAATCTGATGAGGTTCAATAAGGACAAGTGCAGAGTCCTGCACTTGGGACGGAAGAATCCCAAGCATTGTTACAGGCTGGGGACCGACTGGCTAAGTAGCAGTTCAGCAGAAAAGGACAAAGAAGTTACTCACTTTCGTGCAGTAACGATGGTTCTTCAAGATGTGTCCCTGTGGGTGCTCCACTGTTGGTGTAGGGCTCGTCCCAGCACTGCAGATTGGAGACTTTCAATAGGCATTGTCAGCCGGGCCACGCATGCGCGATCAGCGTCTCGCGCCGTTCATGCACTTTGATCGTCGTGCGCAGCCCAGCTCCTGCCAGTTCCTCTCACCGCTCAGTTATCTGAAACAATAAAGAATAAGACTCCGGAGCGGGGAGAAGGGTGGGACGTGAAGCACCCACGGGGACACATCTCGAAGAACCATCATGACTGTACGAAGATGAGTAACTTCTTTGAGCGGTCCCACTGGGTGCACCACTGTTGGTGACTACCTAGCAGTACTCGATGTGTGCTTCCGGAGTCAAGATCTGTCAGTGACTGAAAGTACTGCTGAAGCCACCGTGGAATCCACAGCCCACCGTTGAACTATTGCATAGTGGTACATAAAGGTCACATTGGACGACCATGTGGCTGCTCGACAAATTTCCGGTAATGAGATTCCACGGGCAAAGGCAGTCGACGTGGAATGTGCCATCGGTAAGCTCTGAAGGGTTTTGTTGCGGATGGAGTAACAGGTGGTGATGCAAGAAACTATGAGCTTAGAAACACACTGCGAGGACAAAGGATTGCCCTTGAAGTGGTCTGCTACAGATATTAAGAAGCGGTCCGTTTTGCACCAGCCCTGTGTTCAGTCAATGTAGAAAGCTATAGCTCGACACATCGAGGGCGTGGAGCAGCGATTCTCGTGCGGAGGCATGTGGTTTTGGATAAAAGGCATGAAGGACAATCGGGTCATTGTCGTGAAACCGTGAACAGACTTTAGGGATGAAAGCAGGATGAGCGTCTCTGTTGAAGACCGTGAAGAGTGGCTTTGTCATCAGCGCTGATAGTTCATTGACCCTCCGGGCAGACGTAATTGCCAACAGAAACACTACCTTCATGGTAAGCATGGATAGGGATGTTGTGGCCATGAGCTCAAAGGGTGGGTACATCAAGGGGTCTAGTACCAGGTCCAAGTTCCAGAAGGGGGATTGGGGTCTTCGGGGAGGTTTAAGGTTGGTTAGGCCCTTTAATAGCCTCCTAGTCAACGGATGGGCAAAGACCGATTTCCCGTCGATGGTTTCGTGGAAAGCACTAATTGCCGATAAATGTACTCTAAGAGTGGAAATGGAAAGACCTGCTTGATCAAGAGAGAGGATAATTGAGGATCTCACGTACTGGTGATGTGTGTGGATCAGTGTGGTTATTCACACACCAAGCCATGAATCTATTCCATTTTGCCAGGTAAGTCTTCCTTCTAGACTCTCTCCTGCTGTGTAACAGAACGACCTTTACCCAATCCAAGCAAAGACGCTCCTCTATGTTGAACCAGCTAGGAGCCACGCTGTTAGATGCAGGGTCTTCGGTCTCGGATGTAGCAGAGAGCTGTGGTTCTGAGAGGAGATCTGGGAGGAGGGGCAGAGGGCGCAGTGGTTGCAGGGACATTCTGCTGAGAAATGGGTACCATGGTTGTCTTGCCCAGGCCAGGGCTATAAGAATCACCCGGGCTGAATCCACTCTGATTTTCCTCTAATATTCTTGGTACAAGCACCGTAGGTGGAAACTCATAAAGTAGATGTCTGTCCCATCAGACTAGCAGTGCTTCTCCAAGTGTCCCCTTGCCTATGCCCCCTCTTGAGCAGTATAGGTGACATTTTCTGTTGTCGTAGGTGGCGAACAGATCTATCTAGGGGGAACCCCAAGTGTGGAAGATGTGTCGCAGAACATCAGAGCGGATTTCCCATTTGTGGTCATGTGGAAAATGCCTGCTGCGTGCATCCACCATTACATTGCTCATGCCAGGTAAGCACGAAACTATTAGAGTGATGCGATTTCGAACACACCAATTCCATAAGCGGACTGCTTGAGCACAGAGCAGCCGAGAATGCACCCCTGTCAACTGACTTAATACATGGTCACTATATTGTCCGTAAGAACCCTGACGGTCATACCAGCAATGTGAGAACGGAAATACTTGCAAGCGAGAAACATCGCTTTGAGTTCTAGGAGATTGATGTGTAGGGTAAATTCTGTTGACGACCATTCCCTTTGCACAGACATGCCGTTGATGTGTGTGCCCCAACCAATAAGGGAGGCGTCCGTAGTTAATTGAATTGATGGTTGCTGACGGTGAAAAGGTACCCCTGCCAATAAATTCTGGGGCTTCAACCACCAACCTAGAGATCTATGAACGAGAGTGGTCAGATTTATCTCTCTGTGAGTGCTATGCTTTGTGGGGATATACACGGATGCCAGCCAATGTTGCAGACAGCGGAAATGGAGTCTTGCATGATGAACCACAAAGGTGGTTGCAACCATATGTCCCATGAGGCGAAGGCACATAAGTACTGTCACTGTGGGAGCTTGCATAACGATGGTAGCTAGTTCTTGTATGGATTGAAAGTGCTCGTGAGGTAGGTATGCTCAAGCTGTAATGGAATCTAGCCGCGCGCCTATAAAATTTATGGTCTGCGTAGGCTCTGTTGTCAATTTCTATTAGTTGATGATGAGACCGAGTGATTGGAAGGTTTGTCTGGCTAGCATGATCATTTGCAATGTCTCGTCTCGACCGGCCTTTTATAAGACAGTCATCGAGGTATGGAAAAATAATCACGCCTCTGTGCCACAGATAGGCTGCTACAACCACCAGAGTCTTCGAAAAAACTCTTGGGGCGGCTGTGAGACCAAGTGGTAGCAAGTGATATTGAGAATGACTGTCACTGATGGTGAAGTGGAGAAAACGCCTGTGGGCTGGATGGATAGCTACATGGAAATACGCGTCTTGCAGGTTGAGGCCTGCAAACCAACAGTCCTTGTCCATTGAGGGTATTATAGTGGAAAGGGTCACCATTTTGAACCTTTGCCGTCGGAGGTGCTGGTTTAATTTTCTGAGGTCGAGGATAGGTCTCCACCTTCTGGATTTCTTCTCCGTGAGAAAATAATGAGAATAGAACCCTCTTCCTCTGAATTGGGGTGGAACAACCTCTACAGCTCCTATGGACAGGAGACGCTGGACCTCTTGTTTCAAAAGGGCCTCATGAGATTGGTCCCATCGTGAGGGACGGGATTGGTAGATTTGTCGGTGGTATGGTGGTGAAGGGGATGGTGAGCCCAGATACCACGAGTTGTAACACCCAACAGTCTGATGTTATAGCCCATTGAGCTTGAAAAGGTCGTAATCGGTGGTGGAAAAGGTAGGTGACCTGATGTTCCGTCTCTGTGGGAAGGACTTGTTGCATACCCTTGACCAAGAAGTCAAACCTGCTGTTTAGAGTTTGACTGCTTGGTCGTACGGGGAGGCTGGGGGCGTCTACGCTACGGATGCTGCCTCGCACGGGGTTGATCTAGGGGCTGATGTTGTTGCCTCTGAAAGGAATGAATAATCGTACCTCCTCTGATAAGGATAGTATCTTCTGCGCCTAAAGAGAGGTGTGTACATTCCCAAAGTACGGAGCGTTGTGCGGGAATCTTTTCCCAAATGGAGGACCTCATCCGTTTTGTCTGCAAATAATTTTTTCCTATCAAACGGGAGGTCCTCCACTTTGGTTTGAAGCTCCTAGGGGACTGCAGCAGAGGCAAGCCAAGACGACTGCCTCATTGCGATTACTGTTGCTGTGGTGCGAGCCACTGTGTTTGCCACATCCAGTGAGATCTGCAAGCTTGCTCAAGATGTTGTGAAACCCTCTTGCACGTGCGATTTTAAGAGTGGATGCTTGGATTCCGGCAGATATTGGAGCAACTCCTCTCATAGTTATACTCTCGGGGGGGTATGTCTACACTGCCACCCTAGTTCAAACTAGGGTGGCTAATGTAGGCATTCGAACTTGCAAATTAAGCCCGGGATTTAAATATCCCAGGCTTCATTTGCATGTTCCCAGGCGGGCGCCATTTTTAAATGCCCCGTAGTTCGAACTACCTGCCCGCGCTACATGCGGCACGGACTAGGTAGTTCGAATTAGGAGCTTTAATTAGGAGCTTTAATTTGAACTACCTAGTCCGTGCGCGTGTGGCGGGCAGGTAGTTCGAACTCACGGCATTTAAAAATGGCGCCGCCTGAACATGCAAATGAAGCCCGGATATTTAAATCGGCTTCATTTGTAAGTTCGAATGTTTACATTAGCCACCCTAGTTCAAACTAGGGTGGCAGTGTAGACATACCCATAGTTATCAAAGTTGTGGTTAGATAACAAGGCAGCATAATTAGCGATGTATAGGAGAAAGGTTGCTGAAAAGTAGACCTTTCTGCCAAATATGTCTAACTTCTTCACGTCCGGCATCACTCTCTTATATTGTGGCGTTTTGGCATGCTGTTGGGCCGCATCAACCACTAGCGAGTTCGGCTCCGGGTGGTTGAATAGGAACTCCAGATCCTTGGAGGGGACGAAGTACTTCTTGTCCGCTCTCCTGCAAGTCAGTGCAACCAATACTGATGTCTGCCAGATGACCTCAGCAGCCTCCATGATGGCCTCATCAATAGGGAGGGCAATTTTTGCACTCTGCCGGGGATGGAGATTCTTTAATAACTGCTACTGCTTTGCCTGTACCTCCGCCAATTGTACTTCCTGGGACTGAACCATGCACCTGAAAAGCTCCTGAAATTGTTTGAAGTCGTCTGGCAGAGACATATCTGCTGGGAACACCGCCTCGTCAGGGGAAGAAGATGTGCGATCGGTTGTTGGAATCTCCGGCTGTTGGTCTTCCACCTCTGATAATTGCCCCTTTTCGGGGTCCGACTGTTGGGTGACTGCACTCGGACTCTGTAAAGGAGGGGTTGGTTGACATGAGCGATGAGAATCCGGCGGGGGAGTGTGCTGTGCTGGAGGCTGATCCGAACGTGGCAATTGTTGATATGAATGCTGCTGGTAATGATAACGTGGAGAGCACGACGATCCATGGTGGTGAACATAATATCGGTTGGAACGATGCAGCGATGAATATCTGGATGACCTACCACTCCCATATCGCCTAGTGTAACCGGCGTGGGAAGATCAGACTGGGGAGTAAGAATAGTGTGGCAACCATCTATGCGGTGAAGAATATGATCATCGCCTATAGTAACTGTCATCATGAGGATGGGACCTATGTGGTGAGTAAGGACTCCTCCGATAATAATGATGTTTTGGACAGTGGTGGCAGTAAACATGCTATAGTGGAGACTGATATAATGGAGGCTAAGATGAAGGTCCACGTGAAAATGTAGGAGATGGTGAAATGGGATTCCCCTGCCTTCCTGACTTGTCCAGAGCTTTCATCGGTGCCGGTACCAGGGCATTTATTGGTGCTGGAGCCATCTGTGCCGGACTGACCTCATCCAGTGCTGGTGCTGGAGCATTTGTTGGTGCCAGCGCAGTCAGTGCCAGACGGACCTCATCCGGTGCCGAGGGCTCAGGACCACGATGAGTCGGTGCCTGCTGGTCCGGTGTCGCATGTGGTGCCAGCATTGGTGCCGAGGGCTCCGGTGCGGTGGGTGCCAGCAGCACCTGCGAGGTGTGGGTGCCCTTGCCCGGCACCGATGGTGGCTTCAGTGCTGAGAGTGCCTGTGCGGGGGCTGCCATTTTCTTAGCTTTCGTGCCAGAAAGCGATACAGAGGACCATGGGGTAAGGCCTGAGGTTCCTGGTTTATCCCCTCTACTGACTCTGCTTGCCGGATCAGGCAGCAATGATCGAGCAGGGGACACCCTCCTCTTCTTGTGAGAGGTAGACTCTGGGGAGGAAGCCCTACGCTTCTGGGCCATTTCTGGTTGGTGGCCTGACGATGGCATATCTGGCTTCAGCGCCTTATCAAAAAGTAACATTTTGAGGCTCATCTCTCTACCACGGTGAGCCCTGGCCACGAGCTTGGAGCAGTGAGTGCATTTTTGGGGAATATGTGCTTCCCCCAAACAGCATATACATGCTGAATGGCCGTCTGAGGTCAGCATCGCCTGTCAGCAAAGGGCACATTTCTTAAAACCTGGTGATCCAGGCATCGTGCCTATCTGTATTGAACTTTTTTTTTTTTTTTTTTTTTGCGCTTCCGCAAGGCACCGTGAACAGCAGCAAGCTGAGAACAGTTCAAACAACTTCTTCTGTCTTCCTCCTTCTTTCTTTTCTTTTTAAAGTAAAGTAGAACAACGTATATTACAGTGAACTAACTTATTTACAACTAATTATTTACAGGGTAGATGAGGTACCTCTGTGAAGAGACAAAGAGGAGAGGACGGTTGGGAGGAACTGGTGGGAGCCGGGCTCCACGCGACGATCAATGCACGCAAACGGCGCGAGATGCTGATCGCGCATACATGGCCTGGCTGACAACGGCTATTAAAAGTCTCTGATCTGCGGCGCCAGGACAAGCCCAACACCAACAGTGGAGTACCCATGGGGACCACTCAAAGAAGAACTTGGGATTACAGTGGATGAGAAGCTACATATGAGTCAACAATGTGTCCTTGAAGCCAAGAAAGCAAATGGCATATTAGCGTGCATGAGGAGGAGCATTGCCAGCAGATCTAGAGGAGTGATTATTCCCCATTTATTCGGCACCGGTGAGGCCACATCTGGAGTATTGCATCCAGTTCTGGGCCCCCCACTATTGAAAAGATGTGGACACATTGGGGAAAGTCCAGCAGAGGGAACCAAAATGATTAGGGGGTTGGAACTCTTGACTTACGAGGAGAGGCTGAGGATTTGGGCTTATTTTGTGTACAGAAGAATGAGGGGGGAATTGATAGTAGCCTTCAACTACCTGAAGGGAGGTTCCAAAGAGGATGGAGAGAGGCTGTTCACAGTAGTGACAGACAGCAGAACAAGGAGCAATGGTCTCAAATTGCAATGGGGGAGGTCTAGGTTGGATATTAGGAAAAAACATTTCCCTAGGAGGGTGGGGAAGCACTGGGATGGGCTCCCAAGGAAGGGGGTGGAATCGCCATCCCTAGAGGTTTTTAAGTCCCGGCTTGAGAAAGCCCTGGCTGGGATGATTTAGTTGGAGCTGGTCCTGCTTTCAGCAGGGGGTTGGATTCAATGACTCCTGAGGTCTCTTCTAGCCCTAGGATTCTAGTCTATGAGTGGGGTGGAAGCTGTGACCTAGACCTTTCATGGACTTGCTTCATTGTTACTAACAATGTGTGCACAGGCTGAGACACATAGGGCCAACCACTGGGGCTTGGGGAAGACGACAAAATCAAAGTTGTGTGGACAAAGGCTCATCAGGTTTTTGCTAAAGGAAGTCTTGTCTGAAAAACCTGTTCTGGAGAAGCCAGATTTTGCCAAAACACAAACTCCAAAGAGCTGCACCAGTCAGTAGTTCAGTGCAGGCTGAGGGAAGAGAGTATCCTCTTGCATTCCTGAACAAAAAATTCCATTCAGGAAACGTCAATTCCTCTCTCACATTAAAGGAAGCTACGTTATTTTATAGGCAATAAACCAACTCAGAAACACAGAATTCTAGGGTCTCACTGACCAGTCTCCACTGCTGTGGTTACACAGAACCACAGGCACCAGCTCCAAATCACTGTGGTGAAGGACACTTCTTTATGAAAGGGAGAGAATATAGCCACAGATGCCTGCCTGAAGCCAGGGTTCTGACCTGCAGCCTCCTGTTCAAGCAGCAGCTGATGGTCCTCCGGCACAGTCAGTACAGAAACGTGAGCCTGAGACCCTTTCTTGCACAGGGCAAGGCTGCCCAACACCCATTGCAGCATATTTAGCCAAACTAGGTCCTGTTAGAAACCAGCGACACTGGTCCCAAGTACCTTTATGTGGTGGATGGTAGAGGTGTGGGTCCTGACACATCTGCTCTGAAGACTGTGGAGACATACAATAGTCTTAGTTTGGCCTGGTTACCTGTGTCTCCAGAGCAAGATCACACTAGACACAATGGCAATACATTTGCATCTAAGGTAGACAAAGTAATTAAGGCAACTGGAGAAGCAAAGTGACCTGAGATGGAGGGAGGCAGCATGGTGCTGCACACAAGCAGGGCAGAAAGTCTTTATGTGGGGCCAGATATCAATGGGAAACATTTCAAGGGCTCACTGGCCTATAGAAGGGAGAGAGCCATCCACTATCCCCCACTAAGGGGGCACAGGACAGTGCCCTTGGGTCTGAAGGCAGCAGATGCTGGCTTCCAGAAAGTGGTTTATGGAAGGATCCAGGTTACTAGAATTAAGTTTCAGGCCCTAGAAAGCAGATTCTTTTATTGTGTTTGTAACCCTTTCCTCTCTTACTCCTGCCACGGGTAACTTCCACTTGTGCTCTTCATTATCCAACACAGTGTTGTTACAAAACCATCTCATTGCTTCACATTCGAGGGCAGGAGTTAACAGGATCTGCCTCTTTGGAAGGGGCACCTGTAAGTGGTCAGCCAGAGGGACTGGACCCAACAGAGACAAGGCTCTGGGGGTTTGGGGTGCCAGCAAGGTTTAAACTAACAGAGTCTCAAGGCATTTGCTGGTGAGGCGCTCAGACCAGGAAGGGTAGGGAGCTGCCAAGTACTTGAAGCTCCAGCAAAGCTCCTCTCGGTGAGGTGGAGAAGTAACAGAGGGCTTAAGGGTCTGCATTCCTGAGGAGAGTAGCACAGCCCTTGAGCACAAACCCCTGCTCTGAACCTGCAGCATTCTGAGCCCTGCCCAGCGGGGGTGGCTAGAGGCGGGAATGGGATGGGCTCCTCTGGCCATAGAAGCATGAAGACCTGTAGGGGCTGCCCTGAGGGTTCTGACACAGAGCCTGGAGTGCCTGCTGCCTCCTTGCCCAGCTCCCAGGCTGATGGATCCCTTGGAATGAACGTCAGGCTGCTGTGCATTGGCAGCATCCCACTGGCCCGGGATTCACCCTGAGCATCTCTGCCCAGCATAGCAATGGCTACAATCAGAGGGCAACGACAGCTCAGTCCCCAGCAATCCCTCTGAGAACACAGGCTGCTGCTGGGCCAGTAGGGAGAGAGCAAAACTGTCTGTCTGTTCCAGAGCCACAGCCGCGGCCACCTCTACCTGCGCGCTGCCTCCACTGGGCCCAGGGCTCTGCACACTGCTCTATTGAGATGAACCTGAGAAGTGAAGGGGAACAGAGGCTCTGGGGACGTTGTATCAAAAAGCTAGTGGAGTACGAAAGGCTCCCTGGAAAGTCCAGTGAGGAGACACCAGCTGCCAGGGCTCAGCACAAGCCCTGTTGGATCTGGCTCCCAGCACCCCGAGACAGCTGGCCCTGCACCCCATAGGTCCTGTCCAAGGCCTCCCTGCTGCAGGCGCTGTCGCACGCGTGGGGCTCGATGCCAGCGGCTTTGGGCTGAAGCGAGTGGCAGCTCGTCGCCTTCTGCCTGGCACAGCCCACGCTGCTGCTCAACGTCCAGCGGGCTCCTGGGCGGTGGGCCACGGCCAGCTGCTCACCAGGCACTTGGGCTTCAGGAGAGCTGCGAGGAGGACAAAGTGAGAACAGGAGCCATCCGGCCCAGCCCATCAGCCCCATGCTGGACACTGGGGTCAGGTAAGGAGCTCGGTTGCGCTCATCGTGCTCAGAGCACCGCATCCACTGGGAGGCGGGCGCAAGAAACTGACTCAGCTGGGACCAGCAGGAAGCCACAGGGGCAGAGAAGGGCACTTCCCACAGTGGTGCCCTCTCCCAGGCTGAGCTCTGGTGGCCCAGACAGCCCGACCCAAGGCAGCCGTTGGTCCGGCTGGGCTGGACCACAGAGCAGCCATGGATCGGGTCGTGCACTTACATGTTTTTGTCGGGACATGGCCACCTCGGGGTTCTCGGCCACAGCCCAGGGGGGTTTGGTTGTCGTCGCCTTGCTGTCATTCAGGATGCGTGAGATGGTATCTAGGGCCTCGGCTAGGCCCTGCAGGTGGACGCCGCTCAGCCCATACAGGGTGGAAGCTGTGGGACAAACACTCTGCATGTATCTCACCCCGTGGCTGAGAACAGCTCCCAGCCTACCCCCCACAGCCTCTGGGACGAGTCTGCTGCTGCTGCCTGCTGACAGAAACCAGCCCATCCCCCCACCTAGCCCCTGGGATGACAGCTAGAGATGTTAACAAGTAGGTAACTGTGTAACTGCTAAAAATCTTAGAAATTACACACAGCAGGCTCTGAGGCTCCCGGCCCCACTTCTGGGGAGCCTGTAGCGTGGGGCAGCAGCCAGCTCCCCGGGAGCAGGGCAGGGAGAGGGGCTGGGAGCCAGCGTGTAACCATTATGGGGATAAGTTTTTCCTTATCCCTCAACTGTTTAAACCAGGGGTGGGCAAAGGGCCCTCCGCGGGCCGGATTCAGCCCACTGAGCCGGTGGATCCGCCCGCGGCCGCCTCTACCACTCCCCATCCCCAAGCCTATCAGGGCCTGGGAGCACGCAAAGTCTCTCATGCCCTGTCCCCGCCCTGCCAGGGGCACGCAGCGGCTAGAGACACACGCTGGCTGTTTTAAGCCGGCGCGTCTCTCTAGCTGTCGCACGCTCTTGTGGGGGCGAGGAGACTTCGCGTGTTCCCCTGTCCCCAGGCCCTGATTGGCCTGGGGCCCACAGAGCGCGTGAGGTCTCTCCCGCTAGGCGCCTGGAGGGATGGGGAAGACTTCTCGCGCTTCCCCACCCCAGGCATATTAGGGTGCGGCGGGGAACACAAGAAGGCCCTCCCCTTCCGGGGTGGCCCGGGGCCACTTCAGAAATTTCTGAAATGGCCCCCTTTTAAAAAGTATTGCCCACCCGTGGTTTAAACGATTACACTATTACATCCCTAGTAACAGCCTTCTACTGCCCCCTGCTGACAGAAACCAGCCCTTCCTCCCACCCTGCCCTGGGATACCAGCCTGCTGCTGCTGCTCCCAAAGGCAATCAACCCCGCCACTGCCGGACCGCTAATACGGCCTGCTGATGGAGCTACTCCACTGGGGCACCCATTGGCTAGGTGCGGGGTGCACTGAGGGTGCAGGCTCTTTCCTCTCCTGGCCACAGGAGCCTGACAGCGTTTGGTCCCCTATAGGGCCAGCCGCGAATGCGCAACAATGAGGCCAAGGGCAGTTTTGGACGCATGGGTCAAGCACCTACCGCTTCCCGCAGTTGGACAACAGTTTCAGCAGCGCCAGCCAGCACCTACCTTGGGTGATTCTCAGCTCCTCCCGCGCAGCATCCAGCTCAGCCCGCAGCACCGTGCAGCCCAGGCAGCGGGGCCGTGCCCCCGGGCAGGGTCTTTCTGCACTGCCCTCTCCGTCCCACGGGGAGTCCAGTGACGTCTCCAGGGCATCCCCGAGCAAGGGGCCATCCAGCTCTGGGGACACGCGGCCAGCACTCCTGCTGCAGGCCCTGCCCCCCTTGGAGCTGCTGTGCTCTGGCCGCATGAGGCTAACAGGTGTCTGCTGCTCACACGGGGCACGTGGCGCAGGCAGCTGTGTGACCCCATTCTGAGCCTCCAGGTCGCTGCTGCCCCCTTGCGTGGTGGCCCTACCCTGTGGCACACTGTCCGTCCCCACGTGTCCTCCTCGGACATCATCACATGGCTCACTCGCCTTCCCAGCTGCTGGACGCGGCACCAGGACAGCGTTCTTCTCTGCTTGCCGCAGGGGCCCGCCGCTCTGCAGAGGCTCTAAGCCATTCTCCACTGGTCGTCCCTGCATGGGGCCTGCTCTGTCACACAGGGGTTGGGGGACAACTGGCTCAGTCGCCCCCAGGCTCGGTCTCTGCGCCAGCGGGGCACACGGCATGACACCTGGGAGAATAAATCACCAAGAGTTACTGCTCTAAAGAGCCAGGGCTCGGAGTGGGGCCAAGGGCCAGAGCTGGGACCATCCCAGCTGTGCCCGGGCTCCCTGGGACCTTGCGCCAGTCATCAAGGGTCTCTGGCCCCAGCTCTGTAACAGGGATGAGAGCATGGCCCTGCCTCACATGCACATGAGCGGAAGGACCCACGGCAAAGTTGCTCTTGGTATTCCCCACGTTATGAGAGCACAAGACCGCTGAGCTCTAGCCTGGCACCTCCTGTGGCAGGGCACATGACAGGGACACTCCTTCCCTACCTGGAGGTCTCCATAGTGCACTCAGCCTCATGGATTGCAGAGTGGGGAACAGCCAGAGACATACGTCACTGCTCCTGGCCCTGCCTGTGCTCCGGGACCATCAGCCGCAGCGCGGCAACACACGCTGCTGGCTGTCCCGGGGCAGAGGAGCATGTTGGCTGCTGTGGGCACACCCAGCTGGTGTGCGGAGGACTTAAGGGAACTCCTGCTAGTCCCCCCCCCCGTGGTCCACTCCTGCTGAGCCCCCAGAAACCAGCCCTGCGCTGGAGTCCCACCCTTCCCGACCAGTCAGAGGCAGCTGGCTCCGATGCTGGGGAAAAGGAGCCCTCACCCAACAAGCCGCAGCGCCAGCCATTCTCCTGTACGCTGGCCTCCTGGCATGCCCTCTGCTGCTCCACCAGCAGGGCCCGCTGTGCAGCACCGGCATCACGGGCTCCTTCCTGGACTGGCCCCTGCACCTGAAACAACGAGTGTCCTTCCTCAGTGCTCGCTGGCCCAGGTCCTGTGCCCGGCACGACACGGCCCCATACTATGGAGCCAAAAAACATCCCCTGCCCCATGGACCAAGCACCGGGTGGGCAGCAAGACTGGTGCCACTCTCCCCCCCCTCCCCCCACACACAAACCACTCTGCTCCATGCTCCCCCGGGGTGATGCAGGAACCCGCGGGCTCACCTGGGGCTGCTGCCATCCTGGCTTGTGGGGGACAAGCTGGAAACCTTCAGCCAGGGCCACGGCCTCCTGGCCGCTCTCCGGGCCACGCTCCCGCACCCAGCTCTGCATTTCCTCAGGCAGGAGGCTCAGGAACTGCTCAAGAACCAGCAGCTCCAGCATCTGCTCCTTGGTACGGGTCTCTGGCTGCAGCCAGCGATGGGAAAGTTCCTGCAGGCGGCCGTAAACCTCCCGGGGCCCCTGGGCCTCCTGGTAGCGGAAGCCCCGGAAGCGCTGGCGCTGCATCTCCGTGTCGTAGCAGCGCAGGACGGCTCCCCTCGCCTTGGCACCGTCACCGGCCTCGCTGGCATCCAGGCTGGCCGGGGCTTGTTGGGTTTCCCTGGTGAGTGGGGGGAGGAGTCGGGCTTCCCCCGGCCCGCTGGGCCCCTGGCAGGTGTCAGTCACTTGTCTGGAGGAGGAGAGATTGGGCTCCGTCTCCCCGCCCTCCCCATCTCCACGTGAGGCCAGAGGGGCTGAGAGGCCCGGCAGCCCCTCCCGACACCGCTCCCCCCAAGGCTGCTGCCCATTCAGCGGCTGCTGTGGCACCAGCCAGCGCAGGATCTCATCTGCCGTCCAATACTGGACAGCTTGGGGCGCTTTCCCAGATCGCTCCAGGGCCCCCGCAGCGGCAGGGCCAGCCGCCTCCTGCCCTTTGGCCTGCGCTTGCACCGCCTGCTCCGGCACAGCGTGGAGCTGGAGCCCCGCTCTGGCCCTCTCCTGTGTCACCGACTCTGGTTCCTGCACGGCTGGGGCAGGCTGGGCCAGGGCTGCCACCATCTCCAGCTGCTTCTGGAAAAGCTTCTCCAGGAGCTGGGCCTGGAACTCCCGGTCCTCCCGCCGCATCTCCCGGTCGTGCTGGATGAACTCGGCCAGGCTCTGCCTCTCCTCTGCCCGCCAGGTGCCAGCTCGCCGTGCCCGCTTCAACTCCAGCTGGCTGCGTCCGTGCTTCTGGCTGGGGCCCCGTGGTGTTTCCAGCGGTCCCTCCTCCCCTCGCCTTGCGCTTCCTGGCCCGGAGGTGCACAAGCCGGTCCAGCGCTGAGACCAGCTTCCGGGAGGCCGACTGGGGCTCTGCTGATGCGGATGGGGAAGGGCCTGGAGAGAACGACAGTGGAGAGTGAGGGCCTGCCGCACGCCTGGCTGGCCACAAGCCCCGCTCTACCGGTATGGCCCAACCCTGCACTTTCCTTTGCTGTACAGGCAGCAAGGGAGCAGGCAGCAAGGGAGTCAGGCTCCTGCTTGCAGTCAGGCTCGGGCTCCGACAGGAATGGTGCCTGGAAAGAGGGGCACAGTGCCACCCTCAGATGAAACTTGTGGTGCCCAGTCTTGGCCCTCCACTGCTGCACCACAGGGATCCTCGGCGGCACCCATCTCCCAGCATGCCTCTGGGAATCCCTGCTGAACCTCAAACAGATACAGGAGACTCTGGGCCACCTTCCCCTTGCTCATGTGTCCTTTCCCATCCCCGACTGGTCACACCCCCGGCTTTGAACCCAATCCTGACTCAGTGGAAGATGGCCAAGCCAGCTCTACCAACCTGCGAAGGAGGCAGTAGGAGACAGCGATGTAAGAGTGTAGCCCTTTAAATGGGGTAACTGATAAGCATGAGCTTATCTGTTACCCAAACAGTTACAGGCGGATCCCGGGGAGCCTC
The DNA here is from genome assembly GCA_019425775.1 of Rafetus swinhoei. NCBI lineage: Eukaryota > Metazoa > Chordata > Testudines > Trionychidae > Rafetus > Rafetus swinhoei. The sequence continues at coordinate 8,897,318 of CM033448.1, read as the reverse complement.
CTGCTACCCCGTGCTGCTGCCTCTGATCCAGAGGCAATAGTGCGAGGTGGCAGGCATGAGCCAATACGCATGGGGAGATGGCTTAAGAGGTGCTGCCTCTGGATCAGAGGCAGTGGCACGGAGCAGCAGCCAGCTCCCTGAGAGCAGGGTGGCAGCTCCCCAGCGCATACTGCCTCCTGCCCTGCGCTGCTGCCCCTGTATCTGTATATGATACAGAGGCAGCAGTGTGGGGCGGCAGCCCATGTTCACCAGGAGCCAGCTTAAAAGCCAATTACACACCTTTTAACATCCCTAGTAGGAGAGGGGCCTGCACAGACCAGCCAGGTGATGTCCATCACCAGGGGTGTGAGCCAGCGGCCAGAGAACAGCTGTGGTAGGTGATCAGATGACCTGGGGCTGCCAGCAGTAGGGGACTGGGTCCATCCTGGAGGAGGATGTGGCCCCAGTGCTCTGGGCCTTTTAGACAGCCTCAAGAAAGTTAGGCCATGTGATGGGGTGCTGCATGGGGATCGCGGGGTCCAAATGGCCACTTATGCTGCCTGCTCTCGCGCAGCAGCCCAACTGAGCCGCGCAGAAGTCAGCTGAGATCCACGGCGGGAGGTAACAGCGCCGCCCAGAGGGAACAGCCAGCATTTCAGCATTACAGAGTCACAGACATTGGGCTACTATTATTTACTCGTTCCCACAATATTAGAACTAGTGGTCACCAAATAAAATTAATAGGCAGCAGGTTTAAAACAAACAAAAGGAAGTTTTTCTTCACTCAGCGCAGAGTCAACCTCTGGAACTCCTTGCCAGAGGATGTGGTGAAGACTAGAACTTTAACAGGGTTCAAAAAAGAGCTAGATAAATTCATGGAGGTTAGGTCCATCAATGGCTATTAGCCAGGATGTGTAGCAGTGGTGTCCCTAGCCTCTGCTTGTCTGGAAATGGGTGACAGGAAAGGGATCACATGAGGATTACCTTTTGTGTCCCCTTCCTCTCGGGCATCTGGTATTGGCCACTATCAGCAGACAGGACACTCGGCTAGATGGACCTTTGTTCTGACTCAGTGTGGCCATTCTCATTTTCTAAGCCATTGGTCACCAACCAGTACATCGGGATCTACCGGTAGATCTTAGAGACTGACAGGGGATCCTGACTGGTTTGGCCAGGAAACTATCAAGCGTTGGCACTTCAGTTGCCCCTCTACCCACTGTCATGCTGCTCCTGCCCTCTGCCTTGGAGCTTCCCCTTTGAAGCCTCCTGCTTGCTGTGCAAGGGTGTGGTAGGGAGAAGGGGGGGTGCTGATGTCAGGGTACACCACCGCTACACAGAGAGAAGAGGATGGAGGGAGGTTGGCAATGCAAATCTTTGTCATTCTCACAAACACACACTGTCCTTCCCTCATCTCCTGACCCAACACACACATGGGGGGTTGTCACTTCTTTTACTGCTTGCAAAGTGGGTTATTTTTACTTTTTGACTGGTCTGTGCATTTCATAACTTCCGTTTCTCTCTTACGCTTAAATTTAATTGAGTGGTGAGTTCTAAACTGCCAAATCTATCATTATCCCTATGGCAATTGTGCTCCTGGAGGTGGCTGGCATGTCCCTGATACCCCTGTCAGGGTCAGAGCAGGAGGTCTCCACACGCTGTCCTTGCCTGCAGCCACCACTTCTGCAGCTCCCACTGATCAATTAATGGGGAACCATGGCCAGTAGAAGCTTGTGGTGTTGATGCCTGTAGATGAGGGGCATCACATGGTGCCATGGAGCCACTGCTGTACATGCCAGCTGCTTTCGGGGGTGGTGCAGGGCCAGGGCAGGAGTAAGCCTGCCTTAGCTCTGCTGCTTCAACCCTGGAGCAGCTGTCTCAAGCCCACAACCCTGCCCTCCACAGGCAAATGCCAGATCCCCTAGTCCATTCAAGGACCCACCCCACCTACCTACCTTCAGAGGGTCCTTTATCCTGCTTCCTTAATCTGGAAGCCAGGTCCAGCCCTGGAGCACCCCTTGTGGGCTGCCCATCTGCTGCCTGGGTGTGTGGAGGGGGGTGGGATCAAGCCCACCACCCTGTGCTCCAGAGACTGATGCCCTATCCCTGAGTTCACTGGAGATCCCACCCCACCTCCCTGCCTTCAGCAGGTCAGTTATCCTGCTTTCCAAATGCGGGAGCCAACTCCATCCCTGGGGCAGCCTGTGTTGGCTGTCCAGCTGCTCCCAGAGTGGGCGGAGGGACTTGAGTCCCCAACCCTGTCCTATCCCCTAGGCCACTCCAGAACCCACTCCACCTCCCTACCTTCAGGGCATCCCCTCCCACACTCCAAACCCCTTGGCCCAAGACCAGAACCTGCACCCTAACCCCCTACCCCAGCCTAGTGAAAGTGAATGAGATTCGGGGAGGAAGGGGGCTGGAGTGAGCAGGGTGAGGCTTCAGAGAAGAGGTGGAGCACGGACGGGGACTCAGAGAAGGGGGGAAAGGAAACCGGGCAAGGGTATTTGGGTTTGAGGTAGATGTTACATTGCACTTAAATTGAAAAAGTCATCTTGTGGTTAAAAAGGTTGGATACCACTGTTGTAAGGGTGCCTTACCGAGCTCGGGGGGCAGCTTATCCGTGGATGCCTCCTCCTCCTTCACCTTCACAGCCTGCACCTCGCCTAGCACATAGCCCAGCTGCTCACATCTCCAGCTCTCAGTGGCCTCGGGCCCCCAATGACCATAGGCTGCTGCCCCCCAGCTCTCTGGGACGGTCATGCCCTCCTGCTTGTACATGGCGCCAGGTCCCTCACCACTCTCTGCCAGGAGGTGGGAGCGGGTGCTGACACAGTGCTGCATGATCTGGTCCATCTCCTCATAGAAGGGGCAGCGCATGGGCGGCCTCCCGGCCGCATTGTTCTCCTTGGCTTTACGATACGCCACCTTCAGAGCTTTCATCTTCTCCCGGCACTGGTCCCCCGTGCGGTAGATGCCCAGCTTGGACAGGCGCTGGGAGATGCCATCATAGACAGTCCTGTTCCTGCCATGGGAGCCCAGGTCATGCACAGCAGCCGCCTCAGCCCAGTAGGATATGAGCACCATGACATGGTCAGCCGGCCAGCTGGCTGCCCGCTCTGGGGGTCGGTCCCGATGCATTGCAACTGGTGGGAAGGGAATCGCTCAGCAGGTAGGACCACAGGGAGCTGGCTGTTTTGGAAATAGCTTGCACCTGGTTAGGGGTAAGAGACTCTGTGCTAGTAACACGGACACCAGGCGAACAAAGTCGGGGAGGATTTACTGGTAACACATACGCCTGAGAGGAAAAGAGAATATGTGCTGGTAAGGCACACGCCTAGGGACAGGTGGTGGCGGAGTGAAGATACACTCAGTTAAGGTGCATGCCCAGGGTGGGAGGCATATGTACAGGTAAGCAGGCCGGGGAGAGTTGCATGCAGGTAAGGCGCAGGCCTGGGTGGCACTATGCGGAGGGGTAGGGGGAATGCTGCCCAATTCCCTGCCCTGCCCCCCCAACCGATAACTTAGCTCCCTGTCTCTCTGCCCACACCATATCCCTCCCCACCTGCTTGACCACCCACCTTCGTAGCCAGCTCCTTACTCAATAGCCAGAGTTCCCTGTAAACTGTGCACTTTGATGGCCAGCCAGGAGAGATTCAAATGCCATTCAGCTGATTAGCAGAACGCTCACAGCTGCAAACATGTGGTGCACATCAGCATATGCCTGGGTGCACAAAACAAAATGTATTCTGCACATCAGCAGAAAATCCCACCTCTTGGCCTGTTACCAGATAACCCAGCTCCCTGTCCCCATACATATTCCATTATCCAGTCTCCTGTCCACCCTTCTCCCCCAGCTAAGACAGGCCCTTTCCGTCAATGTTCCCGCCATGTAAAGAATAAGAAGTTTTCTGTGCACCACCAACAGAAACAAAACTTAGCTGTGGGAACTCTGCTAATCAGCTGGGCAGCATTGGAATCTCTCCTGAGCATAAAGGGAACACTGCTCACTACCCATCTGCTCTAGGGATGTTAAACATCGGTTAACTGAATAGTCAATTAACCTCATGAATTCTTATCAGTTAACTGACTATTCTATGGTCCTAGGGGGTGGGGCTGACAGCCAATGCACTCCAGCACCACTCCTGGGGAGCCCCCTGACATCCCGTGCTGCCTTTCTATCAGAGGCAGCAGCACGGGGTGCCAGGAGGGAGCTGGTCTGCAAAGCGAGCCAGTTTATAAATCAGCTTCCCTCATGGACTGGCTGCCTGCCACCCCATACAGCCTCTTCTGATACAGAGGCAGCAGCTCCTACCTGGGGGTGGAGGGTCTGAGCCCTAGGACCCAGTGCGAGCCGGAACTGAGACGGGCTGCCTGCCCACCAGGCTCTTAATAAATTTTAAATGCAGAGCAGCAGTTGGGGTAGGTCCCAGACTGGGTACAAGCTGGGACTGAGCCGGGCTGCTGGCCAGCCTGCTAAAAAATTTACTGAGGGGTGGGGGCGGGGGGAAATGTGTGCAGTTTATAGCATTGATCTATGAGCTTTTGCTTATCAGTTAACAGACTATACTATTACATCCCTAATCCACTCAGTACCCAACTCCGTGCCCCATAACCCTGTTCCCTGGCCTTCTCCCCTCTGACACAGCCTCCTGGCCTGCTACCACATACTCCAGCTCCCTGGCCCACAACCCAGCTCCATTACCCAGGCCTTATGCCCCATAGCCCAGCTCCATGGCCCACAGTACAGTTCCTCTACCCTCATGCCCCACAATTCAGCCCCCATCCCCATGTGCCACAACCCAGCCTCCCCTGTGCCCGTGCCTCACCCACGGGTACCTGGAGGACGCCAGGCGGTGACGTGGGGGAAGGGGGAAATCCCCGGTCACCAGGCACAAGGATCAAGCCAAGGCAGCAAAGGGCCCGACTCGCCGCTTATTGGTTGCTGCTGGAAAATGAGGGGGCGGGCAATGTAAAGGTATGACAGAAGAGGCTTGTCCAATCGCTGCGCACAGAGGCCTCACTGACAGGCCTATTCACCAATCGCTGATCGAATAAACCCTGGTGCCTATTCAAGGGGCCAGCCTATCCATCCTGCTCCTCACTCAGGGTATCAGCCTATCCCTGCAACTTGGCTTGGAATGACAGTTGCCCAGATCGTTCGCTACGCCCCTCCTCCTGACTGGCGGCCAGGTCTTCCAATCGACTTTCCTTCTTCTGATGACTGACAGCGATTGGTGGGGCGGCATACTGGCCTCAGTGGCATTACTGAGCGCTTCCTGCGCATGCTCCGCCCCTAGGCGACCTCCCTCCCACGCGGGGCCCTGGCAGAGGTAGGTGGCTCCGAGGCAGGGGCCAGCCCCGAAGGGGGCTCGCGCCCTCGCCGTTGGGCTGGTTCCTCCCCACCAGCCCTGGGACGCTCAGCTTCCTCCCCCCCTCCGCTCCCGGGACGCTCGGAGCCCCGCCCTGCCCCTTTGCCCCCCCCTCCCTGGACGCTCGGGCCCCGCCCTGCCCCTCTGCCCGCTCGCTCCCCCTCCCCGCGTCGCTCGGAGCCCCGCCCTGCCCCTCTGCCCGCTCGCTCCCCTTCCCCGCTCCCGGGACGCTAAGAGCCCCGTTCTCCCTCCCCTCGGACCCCGCCCTTCGCGCTCGGCCCCCGGCCTCTTGCAGCCCCGCCCGCTTCCGGGCCGCTCAGGCCCGCCCTTCCCCTTCTGCCCGCGCGCCCCCTCCTTCCCCCCGCTTCCGGGCCTCTCGGAGTTCCGCCCTTCTCCTTTGCCCGCGCGCCCCCTCCTTCCCCGCTTCCAGGCCTCTCAGAGCCCCGCCTTCCCCTCTGCCCGCGCGCCCCCTCCTTCCCCCCGCTTCCGGGCCGCTCGGAGCCCCGCCCTTCCCCTCTGCCCGCGCGCCCCCTCCTTCCCCCGCTTCCGGGCCGCTCGGAGCCCCGCCCTTCCCCTCTGCCCGCGCGCCCCCTCCTTCCCCCCGCTTCCGGGCCGCTCGGAGCCCCGCCCTTTCCCCCTCTGCTTGCTCGCCTCTTCCCGCCCGCCGCTCGGGCCCGGCCCCTCCGCCGGAAATGTTCTGCTCTCTTTCCTCCCCCGGGCCTCTCGGACCCAGCCCTGGCCCAGTCGGCTCCTATCCCTAGGAGCCCCACTCCTGGTCCGCTATGCCCATCGCCCCAGCTCCCTACCCCAGACATCATCCCCCCCAAACTGGGGGGCTGGATCTGTCTGTGCTGGGGGCAGGGAGCTGGGCTATGGGGTATGGATGTGAGCAGCTAGTCACTCGGTTAGTCACCCTTCTCCCCCTTGCTGTCTCTAAGGGAGAGAGGCAGCAAGGCAGGGGGAGTAGGAGCCAGCTTAAAAACCAGCTCCCACCTGCCACCCTGCTCTCAGGGAGCTGGCTGCTGCCACATGCCACTGCCTCTGATCCAGAGGGCACGGGGAGGCAGAGGTGTAGCAGGAGGCCTGGCTCTTAATACATCTAAGAAGCAGAGGTGCAGCGTCTGGGACCTGGGCCAGGACAGCTGATTCCTGGCTTGCACTCAGTTCCCCTTCCCCCAGCAGTGCCTCTTCCATTTAAATGTATTAAGAGTTGCCATTTTAAAGGTAACGCTGCAGCGGAGTTAGCTTCCGGGGCCAGAAGCTATTCCCATTGCGGTTTTTGCAGTTTCCCCCCCATTATTGACTAATCGAGTAGACGACAAGATTAGCAGTTAAATGCAATTTAACTTTCCTGTAATAGGAGTTGGATTTGTGGTGGGGGTAGGGAGCTGGGTTACAGGGGGAAAGGATCTGTCTGTGCTGGGGTTAGGAGGCCGGGTTATGGGGGGAATGGATCTGTCTGTGCTGGGGGGCAATGAGCTGCCTTCCAGGGGTGGGGGCATGGATCTATATTGGGGGGGCAAGGAGCTGGGTTACAGGTTGGTGGCAGGGGGGAGTTGGCTCGGGGGCAGGGAGCTGGGCACTGTAACTAAGCTCCTCCACTCACCAAGCTTGGTTTCTTGCATTGCAGTGCTTGGCCCGATAGGAGCTATCCCCCCCTCCACATGACCTGACTGATCCACTGGGGCCAAAATGGTTGCACTTGCAACCGAGGGGACTGGCCTGGCTGCTGGTGAGTGGGGGCTGGCGGGGGGCTGCAGCTACACTGATCGCATTTCTTTCTCCATACAGGATGCTCCTTGTTCCGACCATCTCTGCAGTGTTGGCACCTACTGCAGTTTTTTTGGGGCTGTTGTCTCTCTGTAGCTCTGGAACTCCAGTTGCCAGTCCTGTGTCAGAGAAGTCCTATGTCTGCTGTCCGCTACACATGGCATGTGAGAACCCTGGGGCCAGCCTGTGCAAGTGGTGACGCCTGGAGGAGGAGCAGTGAGCATAGCTTGGCTGGGTCAGGGAGTGTCACGTGGGCTCCTCGCAGCAGACCAGCTTGGTACTGGGCACTGTAGCTTTTCCCTGGGGATCTTCCATTTGTCCAGCCCCCGCCTGCTGCGATGCGCCGGGACAAGCCTCAGGAGCGGGCAGCCAGCTGGCCAGCTGACCACATCAAGGTGCTGATTGCCCTGTGGGCGGAGGCGGCCACCTCACACGACCTGAGCTCGCGCGGCAGAAACAGGGTTGTCTATGATAGCATCTCCCAGCGCCTGGCTGAACTGGGCATCTACCGCACGGGGGACCAGTGCCGAGAGAAGATGAAAGGCCTCAAGGTGACATATCGCAAGGCTAAAGAGAACAATGCAGCTGGGAGGCCGCCCATGCGCTGCCCCTTCTATGAGGAGATGGACCAGATCATGCAGCTCTGTGAGAGCACCCGCTCCAGTCTCCTGGCGGAGAGTGGCGAAGGGTCCAGTGCTGTGGACCGACAGGAGGGCATGGCTGCCCCGGAGAGCTGGGGGACACCAGCCTTTGAGCCCTGGGATTCCCAGGCTGCTGCTGCCTTTGAACACTGGGAGTCCCAGGCCTCAGCCTCTGACCATTGGGGGTCCCAGGCTGCTGCCTCAGAGAGCCAGGGGGCCGAGGAGCTGAGCTACATGCTCCCGGATGCACAGGCCCCGCTGGGCGAGGTGCAGGCCGTGCAGGTGAAGGAGGAGGAGGCGTCTGCAGATGAACTGCCGCCTGAGCCTGGTAAGCCCTTGTGGGGGAGGAGGTGCTGCACTGAGGACCTGGCCCCTGGGTTCCCAGCCATGCTGGAATCTCACCGTCCTAGCAAGTTCTGTCCATGACTGGCACCGGGGCCCAGAGTTGGGCCGCACCTGGGTAGGTGGGTAGGCGATGACAGTTGTCATACTGGCCACACATCCCTGCTCTGGCTGGGCCTGATGCCTGCAGGCAGGCTGAAGCCAGGGCTCCGCAGGCACAAACGGTCCCACAGCTGAGTCCTGTTTCCCTGGAAGTGCCTAACCAGGGGACACTGTACGGGGATGGAGTAATCTTGCTGCCATCACATGGCCTAACTTTCTTGAGGCTGTCTAAAAGGCCCAGAGCACTGGGGCCACATCCTCCTCCAGGATGGACCCAGTCCCCTACTGCTGGCAGCCCCAGGTCATCTGATCACCTACCACAGCTGTTCTCTGCTGGCTCACACCCTGGTGATGGACATCACCTGGCTGGTCTGTGCAGGCCCCTCTCCTACTAGGGATGTTAAAAGGTGTGTAATTGGCTTTTAAGCTGGCTCCTGGTGAACATGCTGAGGAGCTGCCACCTGCTCTCAGGGCAGCTGGCTGCTGCTCCGTGCCACTGCCTCTGATCCAGAGGCAGCACCTCTTAAGCCATCTCCTTCGCAGGTTGGTAGAGCTGGCTTGGCCATCTTCCACTGAGTCAGGATTGGGTTCAAAGCCGGGGGTGTGACCAGTCGGGGATGGGAAAGGACACGTGAGCAAGGGGAAGGTGGCCCAGAGTCTCCTGTATCTGTTTGAGGTTCAGCAGGAATTCCCAGAGGCATGCTGGGAGATGGGTGCCGCCGAGGATCCCTGTGGTGCAGCAGTGGAGGGCCAAGACTGGGCACCACAAGTTTCATCTGAGGGTGGCACTGTGCCCCTCTTTCCAGGCACCATTCCTGTCGGAGCCCGAGCCTGACTGCAAGCAGGAGCCTGACTCCCTTGCTGCCTGCTCCCTTGCTGCCTGTACAGCAAAGGAAAGTGCAGGGTTGGGCCATACCGGTAGAGCGGGGCTTGTGGCCAGCCAGGCGTGCGGCAGGCCCTCACTCTCCACTGTCGTTCTCTCCAGGCCCTTCCCCATCCGCATCAGCAGAGCCCCAGTCGGCCTCCCGGAAGCTGGTCTCAGCGCTGGACCGGCTTGTGCACCTCCGGGCCAGGAAGCGCAAGGCGAGGGAGGAGGGACCGCTGGAAACACCACGGGGCCCCAGCCAGAAGCACGGACGCAGCCAGCTGGAGTTGAAGCGGGCACGGCGAGCTGGCACCTGGCGGGCAGAGGAGAGGCAGAGCCTGGCCGAGTTCATCCAGCACGACCGGGAGATGCGGCGGGAGGACCGGGAGTTCCAGGCCCAGCTCCTGGAGAAGCTTTTCCAGAAGCAGCTGGAGATGGTGGCAGCCCTGGCCCAGCCTGCCCCAGCCGTGCAGGAACCAGAGTCGGTGACACAGGAGAGGGCCAGAGCGGGGCTCCAGCTCCACGCTGTGCCGGAGCAGGCGGTGCAAGCGCAGGCCAGGCAGGAGGCGGCTGGCCCTGCCGCTGCGGGGCCCTGGGCGATCTGGGAAAGCGCCCCAAGCTGTCCAGTATTGGGCAGATGAGATCCTGCGCTGGCTGGTGCCACAGCAGCCGCTGAATGGGCAGCAGCCTTGGGAGGCGGTGTCGGGAGGGCTGCCGGGCCTCTCAGCCCCTCTGGCCTCACGTGGAGATGGGAGGCGGGAGACGGGCCCAATCTCTCCTCCTCCAGACAAGTGACTGACACCTGCCAGGGGCCCAGCGGGCCGGGGAAGCCCGACTCCTCCCCACTCACCAGGAAACCCAACAAGCCCGGCCAGCCTGGATGCCAGCGAGGCGGTGACGGTGCCAAGCCGTCCTGCGCTGCTGCGACACGGAGATGCAGCGCCAGCGCTTCGGGGCTTCCGCTACCAGGAGGCCCAGGGGCCCCGGGAGGTTTACGGCCGCCTGCAGGAACTTTCCCATCGCTGGCTGCAGCCAGAGACCCGTACCAAGGAGCAGATGCTGGAGCTGCTGGTTCTTGAGCAGTTCCTGAGCCTCCTGCCTGAGGAAATGCAGAGCTGGAGTGCGGGGCGTGGCCGGAGCGGCCAGGAGGCCGTGGCCCTGGCTGAAGGTTTCCAGCTTGTCCCCCACAAGCCAGGATGGCAGCAGCCCCAGGTGAGCCCGCGGGTTCCTGCATCACCCCAGGGAGCATGGAGCAGAGTGGTTTGTGTGTGGGGGGAGGGGGGGGGGAGTGGCACCAGTCTTGCTGCCCACCCGGTGCTTGGTCCATGGGGCAGGGGATGTTTTTTGGCTCCATAGTATGGGGCCGTGTCGTGCCGAGCACAGGACCTGGGCCAGCGAGCACTGAGGAAGGACACTCGTTGTTTCAGGTGCAGGGGCCAGTCCAGGAAGGAGCCCGTGATGCCGGTGCTGCACAGCGGGCCCTGCTGGTGGAGCAGCAGAGGGCATGCCAGGAGGCCAGCGTACAGGAGAATGGCTGGCGCTGCGGCTTGTTGGGTGAGGGCTCCTTTTCCCCAGCATCGGAGCCAGCTGCCTCTGACTGGTCGGGAAGGGTGGGACTCCAGCGCAGGGCTGGTTTCTGGGGGCTCAGCAGGAGTGGACCACGGGGGGGACTAGCAGGAGTTCCCTTAAGTCCTCCGCACACCAGCTGGGTGTGCCCACAGCAGCCAACATGCTCCTCTGCCCGGGACAGCCAGCAGCGTGTGTTGCGCGCTGCGGCTGATGGTCCCAGCACAGGCAGGGCCAGGAGCAGTGACGTATGTCTCTGGCTGTTCCCCACTCTGCAATCCATGAGGCTGAGTGCACTATGGAGACCTCCAGGTAGGGAAGGAGTGTCCCTGTCATGTGCCCTGCCACAGGAGGTGCCAGGCTAGAGCTCAGCGGTCTTGTGCTCTCATAACGTGGGGAATACCAAGAGCAACTTTGCCGTGGGTCCTTCCGCTCATGTGCATGTGAGGCAGGGCCATGCTCTCATCCCTGTTACAGAGCTGGGGCCAGAGACCCTTGATGACTGGCGCAAAGGTCCCAGGGAGCCCGGGCACAGCTGGGATGGTCCCAGCTCTGGCCCTTGGCCCCACTCCGAGCCCTGGCTCTTTAGAGCAGTAACTCTTGGTGATTTATTCTCCCAGGTGTCATGCCGTGTGCCCCGCTGGCGCAGAGACCGAGCCTGGGGGGCGACTGAGCCAGTTGTCCCCCAACCCCTGTGTGACAGAGCAGGCCCCATGCAGGGACGACCAGTGGAGAATGGCTTAGAGCCTCTGCAGAGCGGCGGGCCCCTGCGGCAAGCAGAGAAGAACGCTGTCCTGGTGCCGCGTCCAGCAGCTGGGAAGGCGAGTGAGCCATGTGATGATGTCCGAGGAGGACACGTGGGGACGGACAGTGTGCCACAGGGTAGGCCACCACGCAGGGGCAGCAGCGACCTGGAGGCTCAGAATGGGGTCACACAGCTGCCTGCGCCCACGTGCCCCGTGTGAGCAGCAGACACCTGTTAGCCTCATGCGGCCAGAGCACAGCAGCTCCAAGGGGGCAGGGCCTGCAGCAGGAGTGCTGGCGTGTCCCCAGAGCTGGATGGCCCCTTGCTCGGGGATGCCCTGGAGACGTCACTGGACTCCCCGTGGGACGGAGAGGGCAGTGCAGAAAGACCCTGCCCGGGGGCACGGCCCCGCTGCCTGGGCTGCACGGTGCTGCGGGCTGAGCTGGATGCTGCGCGGGAGGAGCTGAGAATCACCCAAGGTAGGTGCTGGCTGGCGCTGCTGAAACTGTTGTCCAACTGCGGGAAGCGGTAGGTGCTTGACCCATGCGTCCAAAACTGCCCTTGGCCTCATTGTTGCGCATTCGCGGCTGGCCCTATAGGGGACCAAACGCTGTCAGGCTCCTGTGGCCAGGAGAGGAAAGAGCCTGCACCCTCAGTGCACCCCGCACCTAGCCAATGGGTGCCCCAGTGGAGTAGCTCCATCAGCAGGCCGTATTAGCGGTCCGGCAGTGGCGGGGTTGATTGCCTTTGGGAGCAGCAGCAGCAGGCTGGTATCCCAGGGCAGGGTGGGAGGAAGGGCTGGTTTCTGTCAGCAGGGGGCAGTAGAAGGCTGTTACTAGGGATGTAATAGTGTAATCGTTTAAACCACGGGTGGGCAATACTTTTTAAAAGGGGGCCATTTCAGAAATTTCTGAAGTGGCCCCGGGCCACCCCGGAAGGGGAGGGCCTTCTTGTGTTCCCCGCCGCACCCTAATATGCCTGGGGTGGGGGAGCGCGAGAAGTCTTCCCCATCCCTCCAGGCGCCTAGCGGGAGGAGACCTCACGCGCTCTGTGGGCCCCAGGCCAATCAGGGCCTGGGGACAGGGGAACACGCGAAGTCTCCTCGCCCCCACAAGAGCGTGCGACAGCTAGAGAGACGCGCCGGCTTAAAACAGCCAGCGTGTGTCTCTAGCCGCTGCGTGCCCCTGGCAGGGCGGGGACAGGGCATGAGAGACTTTGCGTGCTCCCAGGCCCTGATAGGCTTGGGGATGGGGGAGTGGTAGGGCGGCCGCGGGCCGGATCCACCGGCTCAGTGGGCTGAATCCGGCCCGCGGAGGGCCCTTTGCCCACCCCTGGTTTAAACAGTTGAGGGATAAGGAAAAACTTATCCCCATAATGGTTACACGCTGGCTCCCAGCCCCTCTCCCTGCCCTGCTCCCGGGGAGCTGGCTGCTGCCCCACGCTACAGGCTCCCCAGAAGTGGGGCCGGGAGCCTCAGAGCCTGCTGTGTGTAATTTCTAAGATTTTTAGCAGTTACACAGTTACCTACTTGTTAACATCTCTAGCTGTCATCCCAGGGGCTAGGTGGGGGGATGGGCTGGTTTCTGTCAGCAGGCAGCAGCAGCAGACTCGTCCCAGAGGCTGTGGGGGGTAGGCTGGGAGCTGTTCTCAGCCACGGGTGAGATACATGCAGAGTGTTTGTCCCACAGCTTCCACCCTGTATGGGCTGAGCGGCGTCCACCTGCAGGGCCTAGCCGAGGCCCTAGATACCATCTCACGCATCCTGAATGACAGCAAGGCGACGACAACCAAACCCCCCTGGGCTGTGGCCGAGAACCCCGAGGTGGCCATGTCCCGACAAAAACATGTAAGTGCACGACCCGATCCATGGCTGCTCTGTGGTCCAGCCCAGCCGGACCAACGGCTGCCTTGGGTCGGGCTGTACGGGCCCACCAGAGCTCAGCCTGGGAGAGGGCACCACTGTGGGAAGTGCCCCTTCTCTGCCCCCTGTGGCTTCCTGCTGGTCCCAGCTGAGTCAGTTTCTTGCGCCCGCCTCCCAGTGGATGCGGTGCTCTGAGCACGATGAGCGCAACCGAGCTCCTTACCTGACCCCAGTGTCCAGCATGGGGCTGATGGGCTGGGCCGGATGGCTCCTGTTCTCACTTTGTCCCTCCTCGCAGCTCTCCTGAAGCCCAAGTGCCTGGTGAGCAGCTGGCCGTGGCCCACCGCCCAGGAGCCCGCTGGACGTTGAGCAGCAGCGTGGGCTGTGCCAGGCAGAAGGCGACGAGCTGCCACTCGCTTCAGCCCAAAGCCGCTGGCATCGAGCCCCACGCGCGTGCGACAGCGCCTGCAGCAGGGAGGCCTTGGACAGGACCTATGGGGTGCAGGGCCAGCTGTCTCGGGGTGCTGGGAGCCAGATCCAACAGGGCTTGTGCTGAGCCCTGGCAGCTGGTGTCTCCTCACTGGACTTTCCAGGGGAGCCTTTCGTACTCCACTAGCTTTTTGATACAACGTCCCCAGAGCCTCTGTTCCCCTTCACTTCTCAGGTTGGTCTCAATAAAGCAATGCCAGAGCTCTAGGGACGTGATGCTTGCAAATGGGAAGAAGCATGTGTTAGTGTCTTCTGAGCGCACCATGGCTGATCCCAATTTCCCTATTGTTTGTTCAGCATAGTTTTGGCATCCAGCCTGCCTTTTGGAGGGAAGCCCCCAGGCAGAGATGCCCTGCGCTAGCCCCACTGGCCTCTGATACAAGAGGGAGGGAAGGAGTCTGGTGAATAAACCTGGCCGCTTGGTGATATTGACCATGAATTAAACCTCACAGCAGTCTAGCATTGTAGCATTTAATTTCAGAAAAGGGGGTACAGAAAAATGAGGCTGTTAAACAGAAATTAAAAGGCACAAAGTAAAATCCCTGCAAGCTGCATGGACACGTATAGGGTATGTCTAGACTACAGGCTTTAGTCAACAGAGACTTTGTCGACAGATACTGTTGACAAAGCCTCTGTCGAAAAAGAGCGTCTAGACTACAGCCAGTTCTGTCGACAAAGCAAGCCGCTTTTTCAACAGAGTCTAGACGCTCTATTTTGAAAAAGCACAGTGTGGATGCAATAGTGCCTTTTTTCGACATAACTCTGTCGAAAAAAGGCGTTATTCCTCGTGGAATGAGGTTTACCGCTGTCGACAAAACTGCCGCGTTCTGTCGACTTACTGTCGACAGAACTCCGCGGTAGTGTAGATGCAGTATAGTTTTGTTGACAAAAGTCCACTTTTGTCGACAAAACCCTGTAGTCGAGACACACCCTTAGATACTATAACGGAGGCTCAACTTAAATGTATACTCTAAATTATAAACCATAGAAAGAGAATCATAAAAGTGCCACTGTGGCTTAATAACCAAGGCGAAGAAGCAGTGGGAGAGAAAAAGTCATTATTTAAAAAGTGTAAATTAACTCTTGGGCCTGGTCTACACTACAATGGGAGGCTGAATTAAGATATGCAACTCCAGCTACGTAAATTATGTTACTGGAGTCAACTTATCTTAAATTGTGTTTCTGCAACATCCATACCCCGGGAGGCTGACAGAAACAAACACACCAGTTGGCTTCCCTTACTCCTCATGTAAGGAGTACCACTGGACGCCAGCTGGAGCTGCCCTCAGCATTTAATTTACAGGTCTATACTAGGCCCACTAAATTGAACACCAGAAGATCGACCTCTGGAGTGTTGATCTATTGGTAGTATAGACATGGCCCTAGTAAGGAAAAGAGAAAGGGGCTTCAATTCTAGCAAATGAAATGTGAAAAATATAATTAGCAAGAACAAAAGACATTTGAAGAACAGCTAGCCAAAGACTTGCATCAGAAGCAGGAAGCCTGCTAAACAACCAGTGGGGCTGCTGGACGATTGAGATGCTAAAAGGAGTTACTCCAGGATGATAAGGTCATTGCAGAAAAATTAAATGAATTCTTTGCATCGGTCTTCACTGCTAATGGTTTTAGGTAGATTCCCCAACCTGAACCATGTTTTTTTTTTAGGTGACAAATCTGAAGAACTATCTAGTTTGAGATGTCATTAGAGGAGGTTTTAGAACAAATTAATAAACTAAACAATAATAATTCACCAAGGCCAGATGGCATTCACCCAAAAGTTCTGAAAAAAACTCAAATGTGAAATTGCAAAACTACTAACCGTGGTTTGTAACCTGCTTCTGTACCTAATGACTGGAGGATAACTAATGTGACTCCAATTTTTAAAAAGGGCTCCAGAGATGGTCCTGGCAATACAGGCCAATATATCTAACTTCAGTACCAGGCAAACTGGTTGGAACTATAGTAAAGAACGGAGTTGTCAGACACATAGATTAACATAATTTGTTCAGGGAAGAGTCAACAGGGTTTTTGTAAAGGGAAATCCTGCCTCGCCAATCTACTAGAACTCTTTGAGGGGGTCAACAAGCATGTGGACAAGGGAGATCCAGTGGATATAGTGTACTTAGATTTTCAGAAAATCTTTGATAAAATCCCTCATCAAAGGCTCTGAAGTAAGCTGTCATGGGATAATTGGGAATTGCATTGGTAACTGATTAAAAGAGGAATAAAAGGGTACTAATAAATTGTCAGTTTTCAGAAAGGTTTCTCCCAGCGATCTGTACTAGGACCAGTTGTATTCAAAATATTCATAAATGGTCTGGAGAAAAGGGTGGTCAGTGAGGTGACAAAATTTGCAGACGATACAAAATTGTACAAGATAAGTTCAGATCTTCAAAAGGATCTCGCAGAACTGAGTGACTGGGCAATAATAGAATGGCAGATGAAATTCAATGTTGATAAATGCAAAGTAAAGCATATTGGAAAACATAATCCCAATATAATCCCATATATATAAAAATGGGATCTAAATTAGCAAACAATGTTTGGAATCATTAAGAAATATATAATGAGAGAAAATATCTTATTGCCTCTATAAATCCGTAGAACACCACATCTTCAGTACTGTGTGCAGATGTGGTCACCTCATCCCAAAAACGATAATGGAATTCGAAAATGTTCAGAAAAATAGAAGTGAGATGATTAGGGGTATGGAATGTCTGCCATATGAAGAGATAAATAAGGCTTGGACTTTGCAGCTTGGAAAAGAGATGACTGAGAGGGGATATGATAGAGGTCTATAAAATCCTGATTGGTGTGGAAAAACTAAATAAGAAAAATTGTTTCCTCCCAGAACACAAGAATTAGGACTCACTAAATGAAATTAATACGCAGCAGGTTTAAAACAAAAGATTTGAAAGAAAAAATTATTTTTAACATCACACAGTCAGTCTGTGGGACTCCTTGCCAGAGGATGTTGTGAAGGGCAAGACTACAAAAGAGTTCAAAAATTAATGTGATGCAGTCATGGAAGACAGGCAGGGAAGTTCTCCGTAGCCTGTTTGTCAGGGTGGGGAATGGGTGATAGGTTAGATCACCTGATGATTCCCTGTTCTGCTCATTCCCTCTGAGGCACCTGGCATTGGCCACTGGCAAAAGTCAGGATACTGGGCGGGAAACCTTAGACTCTGCCAGAGGATCATAGAATCCTAGGGCTGGAAGAGACCTCAGGAGGTCATCAAGTCCAACACCCTGCCCAAAGTAGGACCAACCCCAACTAAATCAACCCAGCCAGGGCTTTGTTGAGCAGGAACTTAAAAACCTCTAGGGCTGGAGATTCCACCACCTCCCTAGAGAACCCATTCCAGTACTTCCCCAATGTCCTAGGGAAATAGTTTTTCCTAATATTCAACCTAGACCTCCCCCACTTCAACTTGAGACCATTGCTTCTCGTTCTGCCATCCTTCACCACTGAGAACAGCCTCTCTCCATCCTCTTTGGAACCTCCCTTCACAGAGTTGAAGGCTACTATCAAACCCCCCCTCACTCTTCTGCATACTAAATAAGCCCAAATCCCTCAGCCTCTCCTCGTAGGTCATGTGCTCCAACCCCCTAATCCTTTTGGTTGCCCTCCACTGGACCTCTCCAATGCGTCCAAATCCTTTCTGTAATGGGGTCCCAGAACTGGATGCAATACTCCAGATGTGGCCTCACCAGTGCTGAATAAAGGGGAATAATCACTTCCCTAGATCTGCTTGCAATGCTCCTCCTAATGCACCCTAATATGCCATTAGCCTTCTTGGCTACAAGGGCACACTGTTGACTCATATCCAGCTTCTCATCCACTGTTCTCCTCAGGTCTTTTTCTGCCAAACTGCTGCTTAGCCAGTTGGTCCCCAGCCTGTAACAATGCTTGGGATTCTTCCTTCCCAAGTGCAGGACTCTACACTTGTCCTTGTTGAACCTCATCAGATTTCTTTTTGCCCAATCTTCCAATTTGTCAAGGTCACTCTGGACCCTATCCCTGCCCTCCAATGTATCTACCTCTCCCCCAGCTTAGTGTCGTCTGCAAACTTGCTGAGAGTGCAATCCATCCCCTCATCCAGGTCATTAATAAAGGTGTTGAACAAAACCAGTCCTTGGGGCACTCCGCTAGAAACCGACCGACCAACCAGAGATTGAGCCATTGATCACTACCCGTTGGGCCTGACAATCTAGCCAGCTTTCCAACCACCTTACAGTCCATTTATCCAATCCATATTCCCTTAACTTGCTGGCCAGAATACTGTTAAAGTCAAGGTATATCGCATCCACTGACTTTCCCATATCCACAGAGCCAGTTACCTCACTGTAGAAGCTAATCAGATTGGTCAGGCATAACTTACCCTTGGTGAATCCATGTTGACTATTCCTGATCCCTTTCTTCTCTCCCAAGTGCTTCAAAATGGATTCCTTGAGGATTCCCTCCATGATTTTCCAGGGAGTGAGGTGAGGCTGACCAGTCTGTAGTTCCTTGGATTGTCCTTCCTTTTTAAAAGATGGGCACTACATTTGCCTTTTTCCAATCATCCAGGACCTCTCCCGATTTTCACGAGTTTTCAAAGATAATGGCCAATGGCTCTGCAATTACATCAGTCAACTCACTCAGCACCCTCGGATGCATTAGATCCGGCCCCAGGGATTTGTGTATGTCCAGCTTTTCTAAATAGTTCTTAACCTGTTCTTTCTCCACCGAGAGCTGCCCACCTCCTTCCCATGCTATGTTGCCCAGTGCAGCAGTCTGTGAAGACAGGCAAAAAAAGCACTGAGTACTTCAGCTTTTCCCACATCATCTGTCACTCGGGCTATGTCTACACTCCAGGCTTCTTGTGCAAGAAGCTGTTTGTGGAAGAGATCTTCCGCAAAAACTTCTTGCGCAAGAGAGTATCCACACTGCATGGACACTCGAAAAAGCGCTGATAGCTATCCACAGAATGGCCACCAGGGCACCTGTGTTTTTTCCTCCTTCCTCTTTTTGCGCAAAAAAACCCTGTTGCCTGTCCACATACACCTTTTTGCGCAAGAACTCTTGAGCAAAAAGGAGTTATTCCTCATAGAAAGATGGATGACTATTTTGCAAAAACCCCTCTGTTCTTTTGATTTTTTTTTTTGAGCAAAAATGCACTTGAAGTGTGGACGCTCGGTGAGTTTTTGCACTAAAACAGCCGTTTTTGTGCAAAAACTCTGTAGTGTAGACATAGTCTAGGTTACGTCTCTCATCCAGCAAGGGCCCCACACCGTACCTGACCACCCTCTTATTGCTAACGTGCCTGTAGAAACCTTTGTTACCCTTCATATCCCTTGCTAGCTGCAATTCCAATTGCGCTTTGACCTTCATGATTCCATGCTCAAGCAATATATTTATACTCTTTCCCAGTCATCTGTCTAAGTTTTCATTTACAAGCTTCCTTTTTGTGTTTAAGTTCACCAGGGATTTCACTGTTAAGCCAAGCTGGTCGCCTGCAATATTTGCTTTTCTTACTGCACGTAGGGATGGTTTATTCCTGCACCTTCAATAAGGCTTCTTTAAAATACTGCATGCTCTCCTGGACTCCTTTCCTAGGGGATACTGCCTATCAGTTCTGTGAGGGAGTCAGTCTGCTTTTCTGAAGTTCAGAGTCTGTATTGTGCTGTTCTCCTTTTTTTTTTTTTCCTTTGGTAAATATTGTGAAATTGACTGTCTCATGATCACTGCTTCACATCACAGCACTTATTTGGTTCTGGCTCCAGCCTGGGTCACTCCCCCATTACAGCTGCAGTGGTGAGTTTGCCAGCAGAAGAGACGAGTGGCTCAGAGCCAAGAGCAGAGAGGATGTGCCAAGCTTGCTCAGCCATGTTAAGTGCTTGGTGGCAGCTCTCTGAGCCTGTCCTGGGCCTAGCAGCATGCACTGGCCACCTGAAAGACAGGCCCAGGGCTCTCTAGCCTGTACCTACTTTCCTGGGGTTTTCCTGAGTGGTAGGGTCTGCCAGCAGCACCATGCTGTCCAGGGCTCTGCCTCCTGCTTCCCAGTAGCTCTAGGATCATGGGGCAGGGTTTAAGACCAGTCACTACTATACCAGCCTGGCCCAGTGAAGGGCTGCAGAAATGCTTGGAGCAGAGACTCGTGGACTTATAGCTCCCCTCTAGCCCACCTATGCTTTGCAGCCAGAGAACACCTGGTTGGACTGGCCACAGCTCTTCATTGGACACATCTCCTCCAGAGCTAAATACCTTTTTTCTTCTTCGAGGAGTGCTCCACTGAAGGAGTTTTGGTGCCTGCACTTATAAGTGAAGATTTACAGCAGCAGTACCCCAGGTGGTGACATGCGTGTGGTGAGACTGTGAGTGGTAACCGACGTGTCGAAACACAGCAACTTGTCATTTCATATTTCAGAAAAAAAACTTAAAAACAACAAATGGTCCAACAGCACCTTAGAAACTGACAGAAAATGTAGATGGCGTCAAGAGTTGTTGTGGGCACAACTCACTTCTTCAGATGAAACTGAATTTCCTTATTCCCCAAACTTACCACAGGTACTTTTTTCTTACTACCCCTTTTGAATTTTTCCCCTTTTAAAAAAAAAAAAAAAAAAAAAAATTCTTTTGTTACCTTCCCCCCCCCCCCACGGGGTTTTTACCATGCCAGACTCGTCTGGTTTTAAAATATGCCTCACTTGCAGGCTTTCCATGCCATGATCAGTACATATGGTGCCTTGGGGATGCATATGTTCCATAGAAATGCCCTAACTAAAAAGCTCTCAGCAAGGTCTCTTGGGGCATGGGACCTCCAATTAAAACTGCTCCTCTTGGAAAAATCTGAGACCAGCTTCTGAACCAGAGTCCCAGACTCTGCCACCTCAAAAATTACCCACGGCAACTTCGGATCAGAGTCCCTGGCCTGCCCGCAGGACCCTCCAACTAAGAAATTCTCTAAACAAAAGAGACTATCCTCACCTGGGAATGATTTCCCCTCAAAAAAGCACTTTCTGGTGCCAAAAGTCCACCTCAGTACTGATGACACCATTTTCCTGGGACCAACAGGCACCGGACATGTCCCGCAGGACTAAGGTATTTAACCAGCCATGCCATCTAGCAGGCTCAAAGGTCAAGAAAAAGATGATCGTACCAGCATCAAAGGAGCCTATGGCACTGTACCGCCAGCACCGAAGGAACCTTCCTTGCCACACTCCCATGCCATCAGCACCATTGGACTTAGATGCGGTATCAACAACAGCACTGAGCTTCTCCATACCAAGACCACCTACTTCCCTTGTGGACTCACCCATATCCTCCATACTGGCTTTTCCCATACCAAGGCCACTAATGTCATGTGCACTTGGCTATATCCTTGGTTCTGGGCACTCTGCTCTTCAGTAATGATGGTACTCCAATGCACTAAGGGCCTACCAGACTAATAGCACCAACTAGCTCTGCGCTGCCCTTTTTCAAGTGATGAGGATGATGAGATCTCTTTTTTTTACCCCATCATTCATCCTCTAAAGCTATTATACAACCTCAACCACCTCAGGTGTCAGAACAAGTCTGGCAACCATTCCCATGGATGACACCCATTCCCCTTCCTACCACTTGGCCGGGCTGGGACCCATGGGCCCTCCATAAAGTGCAACAACCCATTCCTCTACAGGCAATGAATCCCCAGTGGCTAGAACCTCCCTCTCAGCCTCATCTCGACACCTCAAGAGGACTCAGAAGACATACAGGAGGACGACAGCATGCCTCCTACACACCTGTCATTGTCATTCCCAGATGAGACTATCGTGCCCCCACACACTACCATGGGACCATGACTTCAAATCCCTCCAAGACTTGTTCAAAAGGGTGGTGGGAGCATTAGACATCTCTCGCAGAGTTGTCTTGCAGGCCTCCCTTTTGGCAAAGATAGCCTTGCTGATAAACGGGGCTATAATGGAGCCCACCAAGGTAATCTGGCAAATCCATGTGTCCATCCCATCTTCTTCAAAGCGAGTGGACCAGAAGTATTCTGACCCAGCCAAGGGAGCTGAATTCCTCTCTTCTCAACCCATACCAGATTTGCTAGTTGTACGGGCGGTGCATCATAGGGGCAAATAGACACAGTTCAAAACAACTCCCTATGATAAAGACTGGACATTTTTAGCAGGAAAGCATATTCATCAGCCTCCCTGCAGTTCTGTATTGCAAACTACTCTGCTCTTTTTGTGAAATACACCTACAATTTGTTCAAGAAAATGAGGCTTTTTATTGATAAACTTCTAGAAGACAACAAGGATGCATAAAATCCAGTATAGTGGAGGGGTCACTCATAGCAAAGACAGCTCTGCAGGCATTCCTGGACTCTGCTGCTAGATCTCTGGGTCATTTTGAGGGTACTATCAGTAGTCATGCTATGGACATCCTGGCTTTACTTTTCTGGATTCCCCTTAAGAGGTACAAACAACAGTACCATTTGAAGGCCTGAAATTATTTGCAGAGACTGCTGATGCCTCCCCGCTTACCCTAAAAGCCTCCAGGGTGACTCTCAAGATGCTGGATTTAAGTATATTTCTTCTTAGGCCGAGGGACAAGAGCACACGACGATTCCATCAGTCACCTTACAACCAGCAACAGCGTGTATATGACCAGAGACACAGGCAGAAACAGGCCCGCAGGAGGCAGAATCGGGAACAGACTCCATCACCTCACCCATTTTCTTCCCATCAGTCACTTTGAGATTTTAGCCAAGGATTCAATAATGCTGCCACAATCAAGAATTTACCTTCTGCCACCTCCCACACTACACAATTTGGGAGCAAATTACATTAGACAGATGTGTACTGGAAATAATATCACAGGGTTACTCTATTCTTTTCCTATCCATCCTACCTACACAGCCACTTTCCCCATCCCTCTTCAGGAACCCTTCCCGTGAGATCCTGTTGAAACAGTAAATACAGCATCTCCTTCAACTAAGAGCCATGGAACAGCTTCCACCCAACACAAGGGAATGGGGTTTTTCTCAAGGTGTTTTCTGACCCCAAAAAAGAAAGGAGAATGGAGAACTACACCCATCTTAGAACTACACCATCAAAACAAGTTCTTAAAGAAACAGTATTTCAATATGGCCACGTTGACAGACATAATCACAGCATTACAAAAAGAGCATTGGTTGTTGCCGCTCGCCCTACAGGATGCTTATTTCCATATTACAATTCACCCAGTGCACAGAAGATTTTTATGCTTCAATCTTCACAACCAGCATTAGCAATATTGAACCATCTCATTCAGCCTAGCCATAACTCCCAGGGTAATTTTGAAGGTACTATCAGTAGTCCTAGCTCATCTATGGAAGTCAGGAGTCATGATTTTTCTGTATGTAGACGACTAATAATGGCTCCATCCCTACAAAAAAGCAATACAAACCTTCAGATAAACGATCTAAAGTCTCAGCTCATAAACACCAGTTGCTATGTGGGTATTGGAGCTATCTTAGACTGCATTCAGGTGTAGGCCAAACTCCCACACCATCACTTCCTGGCTTTCCCCATCCTGCACTACTATCATCAGCAGTCCCCAGGTCTCAGCCAGACAATGCCTACAACTTCTAGGACATATGTCAGCACTGACTTGTGTAGTCAAGCTGTCCAGAGTTCACATGCATTATCTCCAAGGATGGCTCCGCACAAGACCTGTGATATTCCACACAAACATCATCTGGACAAGCCCCTCAGTGTTCCAAACAAAGTAAAATAATACTCTGGTTTCTTTTCACATCATATAAATCTTTTGCCTTTTACTAAAGATTCCCTAGACGGGTGGTCACAGCCACAAAATCTGTGGCAAAACCTGCCCTTCTAATATAGAACATCTACCCTATTACTCACTGTGGACACATTCTTGGGGGGGCACATCTCAAAACCACACCATCCAAGGCAAATAGCTGCCCCAAAAGACAACAGCCCCCATCCAACTTGCTTGAGCTCTGCACTGTCAGATGTGCATGCAAATATTTCCTTCCCTTTATTCGCAACAGATCAGTGACGATACTTATGAGCAATGTAGCATGTATGTTTAAACTGCCAAGGAGCAGCATGCTCATACCACCTATGTTCAGAAGCCATTAACCTATAGCCATGGTACATAAATCATCAAATAGAAATTTCAGCCCCCTATCTGCCGGGACACCTGCATACCACCTAAGCAGGCACTTTCATCACAAGCATAAGTGGGAGTTGCATTCACAAGTCTTTCAATAATATTCCAGGCCTGGGGCTATCCAGACATAGACTTATTCATGACTCATCACAATTTAAAATGCCCCAAATACTGCTCCAGGGCTGGGCTACGGATGAACTGCCAGGGAGATGCTCTTCTCATCAAATGGGACTATTTCCTCATGTATGCTTTCCCCCCAATACCACTACTCAGTAGGGTCCTTCAAAAACTCATATGGGACAAGGCATGAGTGATAATTGCACCAAGTTTGCCAAGACAGATGTGGTATTCTTTACCTGTATTTACTAGCCACAGTACCTCTCCTTCACACTCTTCATCTTCTTACCCAAGACAAGGGGCAAATCTGCCATCCCAAGATTTTGCTGCATCTCAAAGCATGGCTGCTGAAAGGCTAGCTACTTCTGATCTGTCCATCTCAGAAGAGGTGAAATAATTCTTAACAGCCATAAGCCTAGCACAAGCCTCACTTACTCCCAAAAATGGTGTCGTTTCTTCACCTGGGTGGAATCTCAATCCATCTCCACATTCCGCACTGCTTCACAAGATTCTGGACTCTACAGTCCCCTTAAAGAAACAAGGCCTGGCCAACACCTCAATTGAAGTGCATTTTGCTGCCATCTCTGGAGAACATAACAGGCTAGATGGCCACATGGTGTTTGTGCACCCAACAACTAAACAATTTCTCAAGGGACTGAAAATGTCTTCCCTTCAATAAAACAATCAGCACTGTTATGGGATCTTAATCTAGATCTCGGGACCATTATAAGACAGTCCTTCAAACCCATGGCCACTTGCTCATTATTGCATCTTTCAGTGAAGGTTGCCTTCCTCATTGCAATCACCATGGCCAGGAGTCAGCGAGATTGCTGCCTTTATGGCAGATCCACCTTACCATTTTCTTAAAAGACAAGAATTCCCAAAATTCCTCCCCAAGGTATTTCCACCTTAACCAACGATTGTTCTTACCTTTTATCCAAAGCCTCATTCTGATGCCAACAATGTTCATCTCTTCACCTTCAACATATGTAGGGCACTAGCATTTTACCTACAAAGGACAAAACCTTTTGGAAAATCACTCAAACTTTTAATCTCTATAGCAGAACATTTCACGGGCCAAACCATATCTAATCAAAGAGTATGGAAATGGATTTCGTCATGCATCCCCCCTCAGCTACTTTAACAGGATTCCTGCACCTGGCAAAACACAGACACACTCTACAAGGGCAATGGCTATTTCCATAGCATTCCTTAATTACGTCCCACTTCCAGACATATGCAAAGCAGCCACGTGGGCTTCCATAGGTTCATTTACAAAACATTATGCCATAGACAAATATACCAGTCAAGACATACAATTTGGCACAGCTGTACTCTCTGATGTACATAGACAGCCTCTGAAGGCCCCTCCTTCAAGTCTAGTAAATTGCTACATTGTAGTCACCTACAGTGGAGCACCCACAGGGTCAATCACTGAAGAAGAGAAGGTGCAGTAACTCATGATTCTTCAAGATGGTTGTCCCAGTGGGTGCTCCACAATCCTCTCTCCTCCTCTCTGCCTTGGAGTCTGAT
This sequence comes from Rafetus swinhoei, assembly GCA_019425775.1. Lineage (NCBI taxonomy): Eukaryota > Metazoa > Chordata > Testudines > Trionychidae > Rafetus > Rafetus swinhoei. Next base: position 8,871,795 of record CM033448.1, on the reverse strand, counting down.
TTAGTTCTCCACAGTAGAAAAGGAGCAGAGGGACAGTTGATGATGTGCAACAGTTACCGCTCGCAGCATCAGGAGACGGCACTGTGCGCATATCGCCACCAACGATTATAAGCGCAGGCACCAAAACCCCCTAGGATGGAGCACCCACAGGGACAACCATCTTAACATCACTTACTGCACAAGGTGAGTAACCGTCTCTTCTGTGCTACCCTGTGGCAGCCAGTGCCCCACATGACTAAAGGAGCTGGAGATGTCACAGGTGAGGGCAGGGCAACAGCAGTCCAACATCTGACCCTGGGTGGGATGGAATTGATTAGGGCAGGGCCTCCTTCCCCTGAGTAGATCAGCCAGAGGGGGCAGGTAGGCCCGGCGGAGACCAACCAGGTGGCAGAGCTGTTGTGGGAGAGGGAGGAGCAGGACAGGAGGCCCCAGTGTAGTGCAGGACAGGATGGCCAGCTGAGTGGAATGGAGATGACCCAGATCAAGGCAGAGAAGAGTTGGAACTATTTCTCCACTCCTACATAATACTATGCTCCCTTCTGCCACTGCTCTGCTCCCCGAACAGTTCCCCCTAGGATCTAGCTGCAATGTGCTTATGGGCCTGGAGGGATACAAAAGCACATGGAGATGGGCATGGAGTCATGGGCGTGTGCCATCTGCATGGATTTGCTTCTCTGCGACCCTGTCCTCCAGTACGCATCCTGTATTACAGCAGGGCCTCATGTCCTGCTCTTCCTGTCCCCTCCATGCCTAGTTCCCTGCCAATAGTGGACAGGACCCTCCCCAATCTCCTGCCTATCAGAGTGGTTGTAGGACTGGCAGCACCCACATGCTGCAGAAACCTCACTGACATCTGCAGGGATCCTCTTTAGCTCTAGTGCCAAAAATTCAAGGGCGGTGTTGAGACTCTGACAAGGAGTCAGAGAAAAGTCACAAGACTGATGAAAGAGTTGGAAAGCCTATTGTAGCGTGCTTGGTTCTGGGGGCTCAGTCTGTTCAGTAAGGAAGTGGGAGCTGGTACCAGCCTAGAAGCGCCTACAGGGGAGTTTTGTATATATTAGAGAGTGTGTATATGTCCGTTTGTTCAAGTAAGAGCTGGGGCCATCAAATTTGATGTGAAGCTTCTCCTATTTTAAAGCAAGAACAGGGTCTGGTTGTGCCAGGACAACTGGAAGCCCTGGAAAAGGTCTCTTTTGCATAACATGCAGAGGGAGGAACTGTTGTTTTGAGGGATACAATATGAGAATGGCCACTGGGAGCATGGAACTGGCAGGAGAGAGCTACGCTGCAGTGTGTCCACTGAGGACAGCTGTACCACCAAGGGAGTGGCCAGCTGGGCTCTGCCATCTTGCCTGCTAGCACACCAGGTAAATAGCCCCCCTTCCCCAAGCCCTTCCCCTCCTCCCAGCCCTTCTCAGCAGTGCTGGGGGAGGAAGGTCCCTTGGGGGATTTGGGGGGAGAGAAAATAGCCCCTGGCAGCTGGGGAAGGGAACCTGGGGGAGAGAAAAGGCCCATGAGGGATGTGACTCCTTGCCCTGAGCCCATCCTCACCTCAGCCCTCATTCTTTGCCCCCCCCCACCTCCTACATTCTCCTCCCCAAACCTCCAAGGCCCTGCCCTGACTCCTGCCCCCACCACCACACACACACACACACACACACACCCCGCCAGCCCTCTGCCCTGAAGGACCTGGGCAACACTGGGTAAGTCTGCTAGTATTTAATATGAGCTTATCAATCTAGCAGAGAAAGCCTCAAGGGCTGGACATTGAAGCTAGACAAATGCAGGCTAGAAATAAAGTGTAAACTTTGACCAGTGAGAGGAATTAACTACTGGACAATTTACCAAAGGCTGCGAGGGCTTCTCCATTCCTGACAATTTTGAAAACAAAGTTGGATGCTTGTCACATGAGCAAGTCATGTGTCCATGTGTGACTCAGTCCTTTTTTAGGCAGCCACCATTACTCCCCTGCTGGTTAGAACATTCACAGAGGAGCTCATGAGATGTGATGTGCCAGTCAAGTACTGCTATTCACTAGATAGCAATTCTCTTGCCATAGGCTGGCCAAGCCTCTGCTGATTTCTCCCAGAAGCAAACATTTGAAATACAAGTACAGAGCTGATACTCATACCTTAAAATAAAAAATGATACATGCATTAAAATAGTAGCAATAGAATTAGTGAATCAAAAGCTTTTCATAGACATCTTACTTGGCCCACTTTGTACAAGATTTGATGCCAGCATCTAACGGGTTGCAACAAGAACCTGTATGTTCATATTATAATCCAATAATGTTTCACAGGGGGTCAGGCGGTACTGTTTTATGAGTGGGAGAATGTGCAGACTGGAGTCGGGGGTGGGGGGGGATGGCATAGGAGTGGGGAGCTAGGACAGGTGTGATGGGGTGGACCAGGCCTGAAAGCCCCCTTCTGGAGGCTTGTGGCCTTACCCCCCACCCTGCCCTTGAAGTAAAGGACAATAGAGAAGTCCTCCAAGAAGGCTAGAGTGGCTGCAGGAGGAACCAGCCAATCAGGAACCATGAAGGCCTATAAGAAGAGTTGTAGGACTAGAGTCAGCTCAGGCTACATCTACACTACAAGTTTTCTCGACAAAAAATATGCTAATGAGGGACTCATTTGCATATTTTCTTCCAATTCGTTTTTTCACAAAATCGAGCAGTGTGGATGTTTTCTTTTTGCACAAAACCCCCTTTTCCCTCAAGATCGGTATACCTTTTTTGGGGGCATAGGAATCTTGCAGAAAAAGGGGGTTTGGGGCAAAAAGAAAACATCCACACTGCTTGTTTTTGCGCAAAAACCCCTAGCACAAAAACAGATTGGCAGAAAATATGCAAATGAGTCCCTCACTAGCATATTTTTTGTCGAGAAAACTCGTAGTGTAGCTGTAGCCTCAGTGGCTGGAGCCTTCAAGGTGTGCAGACCACGAGACTGGCTGCTTAGAGAGCAGTAGCAGCAGCACCGCAGATAGTTCTATGAGAAGAGCTGGTTGGAGACTAATGAACATGTTGGGACTCTGAGACAAAGCCCTGAGAAAAAGGGTGATACTCTCTCTGAGTGGGGAACAGACTAAGAGGGGCACTAGCAGAGGTACTGAGATTGCCCCGTTAGACTTGTACCCCAGAAGGGGTTTGGGTGATTCACACAGGGTATGACTTGGCCAGAGGGCTAAGTAGCCAAAAAGGCTTTTAAAGAGACAGTGCTGGCACTTGGCCAGATTGGGGGGGCTTGCGGGAGGTCATGGCACTTAATCTCAGCCTGTAGGAAAAGAGGGCATGGTTTTAAGGCAGAATAAAATAAAATGGAATTAAAACTTTCCCTGCACAAGTAAAACTGCATAGCACTGGCATTCACTTTTCATGTAGCTGTAATCTGCGCGCAGGGTGAAATTGCTGATGGATGGTGGGAAATAGGTACTATTTTTGTACACCTCTTTTAGATTATTCGTTAAAGAAAAGAGGTTTACCTCTCTTGAGAGAGGTTTTTATGTTTAAACAGAACGCAGTTTTCAAGACATCTTTACTTTAGTAAATGTTACATTAAAATACATTGCAGCATTTCCTGGCTCTGTAGAGTTATTCAAAGTGAATCAGGGTCATGTGGACAGATGCTTTATTTCCAGTAAGTGGCACATATTCATACGTGGAATGAACTTTTGTTATCTGGACAATGTGACAGGTCTCCCCTCCACAATGGCCAGCTCTCCTGCTGTCAAAAGGAGGAGAGAAGGAGGAATCTCAAAAGCAATCTGGCTTCAAAAAAGAACTGGACCAATGCCTCCAATTTCAAGAATCTCTTTCTTTCCACTGCACCTGTTATCAGTTTTGTTCAGATATGCTCTTTGGAATCCATTGCCTCAACTCTGCACTGGTGGGGTGTCAGAGCTGTGGGGGGGATGCTCTGTGTGAAGCCTGCCAGACTGCTGCAGTGCCTCCTCTCTCTGAGCACCCTGGCACCGGAGCAAGCAGCTCACACAGCTGCCACCTTCCCACGGGAGGGGGGAGGCGCCAAAGCTCAGGGCTTAACCCCAGGGCTGGATAAACTTTTGGGGGCCGGAGCTGAAAGATTTTGTGGGCCCCTCTTGACTCTAGGGTGGGTCAAAAATGAGGGATTCAGTATGCAGGAGGAGGGAATTGGAGGTGAGGGGGTGAGTTCTGGGCAGGAGATAAGGTGTTGGAACAAGCTAGGTGAGGGTGCAGAGCAGTGGTGTAGCCAGAAGGGATGGGTGTGCAAGAACGGGGGGGCAGGGAGGAGTGGCCCAGGACGGATGGGAAGTAAACCCCAAACCCACTCCCTGGCCAGAGCGCTGGGGTGGAGCAGGGTAAGCCCCAGGGGGTGGGTCTGGATGCAAAGTGTGTGGGCCACTGCCCACATAGGCCCACCTATGGTTAGGCCCCTAATGCAGGGTCTGGGCAGATAAGGTGAGGGTGTGGGGTGTGGCCTCTGGCTGGGTGGGGGTGTAGAACGGGATGGGGGTTGGGCTACAGGGTCTGCGTGGGAGGGGTGGTCAAGGAATGGAGCGGAGGTGCTGGATCTGGGCAGGAGAGGGTTGCTGGAGGATGCTGAGAGGGTGGAGTCTGGGAGGGGCAGAAGTGAGCTGCAGGTGGGGAGTGAGGTTTGGGCGGGAGAGGGGTGCAGGAGCAAGGTGGGGTTGCAGGGTCTGGGTGGGAGGAGCAGGAGATGGGGACGCCTACCTGGCATAGCTACCGGGAGGCACAAGTATCTTTGGGCAGCTCTGTGCACTGCGGGTGGGGTGTGGGGTATTCCCTGCAGCATGCAGAGCTGCTATCCTCCCCCTGCCAGGCAGAGCAGGATCTGACCTCAGGTTGCACTACAACAAACCCTTCGACACAGAGGTAAATAACCTCTACCTGAAACAGACACATATTTGAAGGGGTCATTTTAATTCTGGCTGTAACCTCTAGTTATACAAAGCTCAGTTAGAAAAGAAACAGCAGTCCAGGGCCTCCCTACATTCCCTCCCGGCTCCCACCTGTTCCATGTATCTTTCTGGGTGGTGGTAGTACCCCAGGGAGATTAAACACAGTAACAGCCACATGCAGGTCCAGCTGAGAGAGCCTCCTGGGTATATCTGCTAATCCCCTGTTCCCTCCATTTTAGAGACACTTTCTGCTACTTGTATGATGTTTCCCACAGTATTACATAGGCAGGTCTGCATGGGTATGAAATAAAAACCTGCTTCTGGAAAGTGAATTGATCTTCTAGTGATTGCTTATGTGCATTCCAAGTTAGGTGTGTGTGCGCCACATGCTCAGAAGTTGGAAGGTTTTTTTTCCTCAGCAGTATCCCTAGGTTGGTTGTGGAGACCTCTAGAGTGGCACCAATATGATGGCGTATTATATAGTCCACTGCCGACCCTCTGCCCGCTCAATTCCTTGCTGTCAGTGGTGGTCCTTGGAGCTTGTCTCTCTTGCCTCGAGCAAGTGTTCCCTGGCTTCATAGTGCAAATAGTTTAAGTAGTTTAATTAGTTTTGACAGTGAACAGTTTGTTTAGTGTAAATAGTTCTTGGGGTTTCTTCTTCTCCCTTTCCCCAGAGGCTGGGTCATGTCTTGGTCCCACACCTTGTGTGAGGTGACAGCAGTTTATGCCTGTGAATGACTTCCCTCCTCCTCTGACTCTTAAGTGTCTGGGGAGGCACATCTTGCACACAGATGCAAGATCTGCAAGGCATTCAGACCAAGAACTTGGAGGGAAGGAGAGCTTAGACTCAGGGAACTCCTCATGGAGACCTCTCTGTGTCCCCATCTGGTGCCAAAGCCTCAGGACCGAAACAGGCATCTCTGGCATTGGTCTCAGTGTGGAGCACTAAGGTGCCGCAGAAGGACAACATCAAAGATGCCATGGCACCACCATTCACTGATGTCAAAGACTTTGGCATTGGCTTTCCAGCACCGCTCGCACACTCCGGTGCCCTATAAGAGCCAGAAGTGCCCAGAAAGAGGCAGGTCGCGCACTCCCACAGTGGCAAAATCTAAGAGGGTGCATCCCACACCAGGACACCCTTAAGAGCAAAGGGACCAGCTGGTACCATGGACTCTAGTGCCACAACCAGCCCTGTCGAGTCTGGATCCAGATGGACTCCCCTGCCAGGGAAAATCAGATGTGGTATGTGGACATGCTGTCCACTCCGAGATGTATGAAGCAGCAAGATATTTGACTGAGTTGATGTCCAGCTGCTTGGCTTCCCCAAGACGATCCCCAAGGCAGCAGTTGGCACTGTCTCCAGTGCTGGACCCAGTATATCATGGGGCAAGCTAGCTATGATGCAGCGGTCACCCTCACCTTGGCATCAGTTTCCCTGGCACTGGTCACCACTGCACCATCACATGAGCATTCACCTCAGTGCTGTAATTCCAGGGAGCTGATGCCAGCTCAACACTCTCCTGCACCATCAGGCATGACGCTGCCTTTGTCTTCTCCTTCTGGCTCAACTTCGGAATCAGAGCCAGAGCCAGCAGGAGCCAGCGCCACTCCTCTCCCTGACAGGGTGATAGTCATCAGAATGCCCCTCTATCCTGGCCTCCACAGTGGCAAGCCCCACTGCAATGGCCCTTTTGGACCCCTTGGGTATCTCGCCAAGCCCAACCTGGCAGATCCAGATTGATGTCCATTGTCTCGGACAGAAGGGGCACTCCATTGGCATCCCTTGCAAGGGACCTGGCTAGAAGTGCAGAGCAATCTGCTGTGTCTCATGAGGGCTTGACTACTCTGCAGATGACACCCATTCAGCCCTATGAGGTTCCAGCTGAGACCATTGTGGTGTGGTGCGCACCAACCAGTGCTGAGACAGAGACCAGCACTGTTCTCGAGGCCAGTTGCACCCAAACCATAAAACACGTGGTACCGAGCCAGTTGTTCCACCCTGCACTGGGTCATAGCAACAGGCAGTCACTGCTGCCCTGGGCCACAGTGCAAAGCGTAGAGAGCACTCTGGCACTGGTGTTCAGTCTGAGGTGCACTAGACTACAGGGAGTCTGTACCACTAGTGGCACCAGAGGACATGGCGCTAGGCAGCCCCATCTCTTCATCGTTCCTAGACAAGGCAGTGGCAGGATCCTCTACATCCCTGCCCCCATGGACAATAGGGCCTACCAGGAGCTGCTTAGGCGCCTGGCCCAGAATCTGGGGCTGCAGGCCAAGTAAGTGGTTGAGGACCTGGATCCCATGATAGATATTTTGACCCCTAAGGGCCCATCCAAAGTGGCCCTACCCTTTATTAAAACTATTTGGGCCACAATGAAGACCCTCTGGCACACACCGGCTTCCATTCTAAATGGGTGGAAAGGAAATATTTTGTCCTCTCCCATGAGTACGGATATTTTGTACTTTCGTAACTGTTTGTCAAGATGTGTTGCTCATGACAATTCCAAGATCCATCCACCTCCCCTCAATTGGAGTATGTCCCACAAGGAGGAACTGAGCAGGAGGAGGGTTGCCAGTAGATTATATACACCATCATATTGATGCCACTCTAGGGGTCTCCACAGCTGACCTATGGATACTGCTGGGGGAAAACCTTCCAATGACTGTCCACGGGGCACACATAACCATTTTTTATTATTCTCTATCACACAGTCACTGCTGCTAACATTGCAGCTGAGAGCAATAGGGACATGTGCATTGTTATAGCTGGGCACACATGGCACGATGCAGACAAGCAACGCCAAGCTCAGCACCCTACAGCAACCCTGTTACCATGCTCCTTTGAGGCTTCTCTCAGCCGAGTAGCTTCTCTGAGAGCCTTGTGACTGGTAGCAGGGTTAGTGCTGCCCAGGGAGCGGTAGGATTGAGAAACCTGAATCATATGATGCTGCCCCATGAGGCTTTGCAAACACTTCCCAGGACACACTGAAGCCAGTGTGCAGTGTTTTGTGTGCCTGCAAGAACTGCTACTGTGGATATGCTCCATGAAAACAAGGAGCATAGTGTGGGCATGCAACCTCAGTTTAATTAGTTGTGGTGGCTGAATGTCAACATAACTTAAGTCAACCTGGCTTTGCATTATAGACATAGACATGACTGCAGCTCCGAGCTCACAGCAGTGCTGCTATTCCAGTGCAGCTGCATGCTGAAAGCTTGCACTAAGCCAGGGGTGGCCAACCCGCTAGAGAGGAAGAGCCAGAATAGTGGTGGACAGAGTTCAAAGAGTACCAGGGGGGAAAGTTGTTGAGCAAAAAAAAAAAAAAAGATATATGCAGCCGTGCCTGGGAAAATAGGTGCCAGTGCGCCATCCCAGGGAAGGGGCTCCAGGCTGGACAGTGTTGGGGTCAGGTGGAGGGTTGGGGTGCTGAGGGGTGCAGGAGTTTGGGCTGGGATGTATGAGGGGCTCAGGGCAGGGAGTATGATGGTCTCAGGGCACAGATTTGCGGTGTGTGAATGGTGCAGGAGTGTTGTGGCAGAAGACTGGGGATGTGGAGGTGCAGGAGTTTGGGATGTGAGAGGCTCAGGATGGGGTTCAAGTGTATGATAGGTTTGGGGTCGGGTGTGCCAGAGTGTTATGATGCTGCAGCCAGATGGGGGCTTGACCCAATTGGGGACTTGTTGGCCATGCTTCATTTTTAAATAAAATATTATGTCAAACACAACGGCTGCGTCTAGACTGGCAAGTTTTTCCGCAAAAGTGGCTGCTTTTGCGGAAAAACTTGCCAGCTGTCTACACTGGTCGCTGATTTGCGCAAGAACACTGACGATCTAATGTAAGATTGTCAGTGTTCTTGCGCCAAATACTATGATGCTCCCGCTCAGGGATAAGCCCTCTTGCGCAAATGTATTTGCGCAAGAGGGCCAGTGTAGACAGGGGAGGACTGTTTTGCGCAAAAAAGGCCCGATGGCGAAAATGGCGATCGGGGCTTTCTTGCGCAAAACTGTGTCTAGATTGGCATGGATGCTTTTCTGCAAAAAGTGCTTTTGTGCAAAAGCATCCGTGCCAATCTAGACGCTCTTTTCCGCAAATGCTTTTAACGGAAAAACTTTTCCATTAAAAGCATTTGCGGAAAATCTTGCCAGTCTAGACGCAGCCAACATGTTTCAGCATTGTCTTTATTTATGAGAGGGGCGGGGAACCTGTTTTGAGTCAGGGGGTCACTGACCCACAGAAAAGTCAGCCGGGGGGCCACACCAGTGAGATGCAAAAAACAACCCCTCCAAAAAACCCCAAGCCTCACTAATGTGGCCCCAACTCTGCTGGTGGGGGCAAGGGACAGAGTGCTGGGGCAAGGTGCTGGTGGGTGATGGGCAGGTGGCAGGGTGCTGGTGGGAGGGGTGTCTGACCAGGGGGAAGGGACAGGGACAACTCGGCCAGTACCTGGGGAGCCCAGATCTCAGGAACCGTTTGGGCTGCTCTTCCCCTCCCCTCCCATGAACAGCTGGGCTTTCTGAAACACCCGGTCTGTGGCTTGGCCGGGGACTTCCCTCCCCCTGCTGCCTGCCTGTGCTGGGTGTGTGTGTGTGTGTGTATAGGAGTCCCGGGACTGCATGCCAGCTCCAACTTCTCAGGAAGCGCGTGTTCTCCTCTGCTCCCCACGACAGCTGCGTGCTTCCAGAGAAGTTGGAGCTGGCACGCAGCACCGGGATTCCTACTCCCTCCACCCACCCCTCAGTCTAACCCAATCCCCATCCCATCCCCTCCCCGAGCCAGCCCCCCCCCCGGACGGCGCTGAGCCCAGGACTGTTACAAGGAGCAATCCCCAAGGCTGCTGCCTCGCCTCCCACTGCTGGGCGGGGCCCCGAGAGCGTCAGGGAAGCCCGAGTGCGCGCGGAGAGCGGTTCCGGCTCCCAGCAACCTTTGCGCGCAGAGAGCGGTTCCGGTTCCGGTTCCCAACAGGTCTTGCGCAGCGCGAGGCGTCTTTGGAAGCGATGGAAGAAATCGGGATTTTGGTGGAGAAAACGCAGGTGCCGGCAGCGCGCGGCCTGTGCAGAGACCTGGCCCCGGTTCCGCTTCCGTTTTGCCCCGCCGCGCGCGCCTCTGCCCGCGGACCCCCGCTGAGGAGATGCCGAGTCATTGTCCCCCCCCCAGCCCGGAGCCGGGCGCGGAGCCCAGGAGTGCGGGCTCTACCCAGCCGGGCGCGGAGCCCAGGAGTGCGGGCTCTACCCCCAGCCCGGAGCCGGGCGCGGAGCCCAGGAGTGCGGGCTCTACCCCCCCCCCCCCCCAGCCCGGAGCCGGGCGCGGAGCCCAGGAGTGCGGGCTCTACCCCCAGCCCGGAGCCGGGCGCGGAGCCCAGGAGTGCGGGCTCTACCCCAGCCGGGAGCCGGGCGCGGAGCCCAGGAGTGCGGGCTCTACCCCCAGCCGGGAGCCGGGCGCGGAGCAGCCGGGAGCTGGGCGCGGAGCCCAGGAGTGCGGCTCTACCCCCAGCCCGGGAGCCGGGCGCGGAGCCCAGGAGTGCGGGCTCTACCCTCCCAGCCGGGAGCCGGGCGCGGAGCCCAGGAGTGCGGGCTCTACCCTCCCCAGCCTGAGCCGGGCGCAGAGCCCAGGAGTGCGGGCTCTGCTCCCCCCGCTTCAGCCCGGAGCCGGCGCGGAATGTAGGAGTCACTAGGAAGCTTAATTTGCATTTATTCAGATTCTTAATATTTTACTTTTTTATGCTGTTAGTACTTGCGGGAGTGTTTCATTTCTTATCTTCTAGATTATTAATGTAAACCCCATTTGATGGCTATTCAAGTCCCATTGAAATACAAAAACTCAGCCTTTTAGTTTTATTAACTAGAAGACTTGCCTGGGCCCTTCTGGAAGGGGGCTGGTGTTATGTGGGTACAGGAGTCAGGGCAGGAGGCTGGGAGTAGGGGAGGCAGGATAAGAGGTTGAGGAAAGACTTGGCAAGGGTCTGGGGTTATGGGGTGTGAGTGAGGATTGTGGGGTGAGGAGGGACTTATAAGCCTGAGAGTCTATTTAGCTGGGTTTTCTTCTCTTCTCTTCCTCCCCCCCCCCCCCCGGTGCTGTAGCCAAGGACGGGGAGTGAAAGGGCTATTTGGGGCAGGAGGGCTATTTAACCTGCTTTGGTGGCAGGCAACATGGTGAGCCCCAGGTGCCCACTCTCAGTGTAGTGCAGCTGCCCCCAGTGGTCACCCTGCAGGATAACTCTCCTCTGCTCTTGCTGCCTGCAGTGGCCACTATATCTCATCCCTCCTTTCTGGGGCCCCCCCCTCCCTTTTCCATATTAGGGAAAACAGTCTCTTTCCAGGAACTTCTGGTTTTCCTGGAACAACCAAACCCTGATCTTGCTTTAAATTAGGATAAAAGGAAGCTGCATACCATATTTCATGGCCCTAGCTCTTAACTGTTTAGGAGGCATTCTTGACCTTACTCAGACACTCGCTCAGATATATTAGCAGATTTACCTGACACTGCTGAGGTCAGTTCCCCTCCAGCACTGTCTTCATGGCAAAAGGGGGGGGGGGGAGGAAGAGGAAGGGGCACCAGGGGAAGCAGAGGCACAGCGATCCGGTACCTGGCATGAGCTGGTACTGCTCAGTCTTGGCTCGTGCCAGATCCCAGAGCTAGCCCTGCTGCAGCTCTGCAATTTAAATGTAGCAGGAGGTGGGCTGACTGCGCACCTGGCTCCTACTACACTTAAACTGCAGAGCTGCAGTGTGGCCCCTTAACGACTAATTATGTAGTTGATACAAATTGTATCGGCTACACAATTAGTCAGTTACCCACTTAACATCCTTAGTCTGTATTGGGGATGTAAGCAACTAGTTGACTATCCGATAAGCATAAGCTTATCGGATAGTCAACTACTGATGTGCCTAGTCACTTCCCTCTCCCCCACCCCGCTGCCTCCATCAGAGTTCCAAGGCAGAAGCGCCCTTATAGACTAATCGATGGAAAGCCCATTGACTATTCAATTAATTACATCTAAATTTAACATCCCTAGTATGTATAGCTACAGAAACTATTGTTTGCAGCTAGCAAATAGCACCAATTGTTGTCTTGTCACTGTGTAAAGATAGAGCTTGTATAGGACTAGTACAGAGCCCTGCATGGGACTGAGATCCCATGAATCCCTGGTCCTGCTTCCATAATAGTGGGAGCAGGATTAGAAAAAGACCTGCTCGGGGCACTATTGCAGCATGTTAGAGCTGGGAGAGGTGGTCCTGATGCAGCTGGCTTATAGTCACAGACTGGAAGAGAAGCAAGCTTTCCTGCTTTTTCAACTCCGAGCTCATTTCTTATTGTGGAATAAAACTGCAACGTTGGGTCCTCTTTGCTGCAGGAGAGACTCCATCGCAGGCAAAAGCTGGTTTAGCCCTCTCAAACTCTAGTTCTAGCCACTGACTTGCACTGGTTTGGTGGCCTGATTCTGTATTAGGGATGTTAAAATGCAGTTAATTGACTACTTGATAGGCACTTCCGCATTCCTCCTGGGAAATGTACAAGAGCCCTCGCTGGGGCTGTTGTACATTTCAAAGGAGGGATGCAGAACTCTGCATACAGTCTGGGGCCAGCGTGCAGCGTTTCTCTCTGACCGGGCTGCACGTGGATGCCTCATTTGAAGTGTACAACAGTCCCCAGCGGGCCCTGGGCTGCGTGCAGCGTTTCAAAGCGGCAGCACTGTGTGGAGCCTGGAGTAAGCTGGGGACTCCCCTGCTAACCAGGTTCCATGTGGCATTGCTGCTTTGAAGCACCTTCCTCCCCTTCCCCCCATTGCCTCTTTCTGAGAGGCAGCAAGGTGGGGGGGAAGCGACTAGTGTCAACTGTCTGATAAGCATTTGCTTATCGGATAGCTGACTAGTCATTCACATCCCCAATCAGATATGCTAAATATTTATATGCCCCTTCATGCTTCTACCTCCAGTCCAAAGGACGTGCTTCTATGCTGATGGTGCTCATTTAAAAAATATATTAGGTTTGTGGCTTAACTCCTTGAGGGAGAATTTTGTCCCCTATTCTGTATACCCCCATTCTCCCATGTATTTTATGTTAGGGTGGTCTAAAATGACTCGGCACATGTTTGTTTTCAAAACACTTTCACTACAGTTTTGACAAAACACACAGAAGGTACCAATATGAGGTTTCTAAAGCTAGCTACAGCATTTAACTCAAGGTTTAAGATTTTGAAGCACCGTCCAAAATCTGAGGGGGAAGAAGAATCTGCTTTCAAGTCTTAAAAAAGCAGTATGCCAATGTGAAAACTACAGAACTTGAACCACCAAAAAAGAAAACCATATGATGAAGAAAATGAACATGCTTTGGATCATTATCAAGCAGAACTCCTCATGAGCAGTGTTCCCTCTAACATTTTCTTTCCTTGGGTGGGTTGAGTTTTCTTTTGGGCAGGTTGAAATTTCTTGTGTGCAATACCAATATTGAGGTAGTGTGTGGATGTGCACCACTAGTACAAAAAACCCCCATATCTTCTCCCACACCTGTGAACTATATTAAAACAAGGGATAGTTAAGGAGCAATGCTTATGATATTTAATATGAAATAAAATTAAAAAAATTAACACTACCCTTGGAGTACATGTATCATCCTCCTAACAACTCCAACTAGTAAACACACCAAAATGGATATTACCTACACATAGCTCATCTTTAAGATGCAAAACAAATGAGTCAACTAGAAATAGTCATGCTCTTTTTTGCAAATGCTAATACAATAGTTACTGACAAAGGAAAGGAGAGTAAAAGGCATTTGCTCAGGCTTATACAGTTTCTCAGGGAAATGTTTAGGATCCATGCTATACAAGAATAAGCAAAACAGATAAAAACTGATAAAACTTCTCGTGATTTGAAACTTTCACCTTGTGTGTGTCACCAGCTCAAGGAGTAAAAGCCAAAGAACAGATTGCAAACCCTGAAGCCAGGTGTTAGACAGATGCATGTTTCAAAGAGCTTGCAAATAAGGTTTCATCCTATTAAATAACTAGCATCACATCTAGTACTTGCAACTTCTGACTCATAAGAGCAGAACTCTACCACTTAGCAAAGATCTGGCCTTAATGCAATACGATACCAATTAATTCATGGTATAACACAATTAGTCTTGCCCTTAGAGTGAAAGAAGCTATTTGCATATATATTTGCATGTATATGCAACCACACTTAAGTTGCAGCCCTTGGCATGTGCTGTGACTATCATTGTGGCCCGCATGGCTTCCAAAGTTGAGTAGCCCTGGCTTAAGGAAAGAAAGATTCTTTTAACAGAATTTTTCAGTGTTGCAGATATACATGCAAATATATATATGCAAATAGCTTCTTTCACACTAACAAATCAAACTGCTTATTAAAAAGAAAACTGAATACCAGTGCTTTGGGTGTTTAGCTTCAGGTTGTGCGTTTCTTGGAGTGATTTTACTGTAAAAAGAAAAGTTTCCGAGCCAGAGCACTCCAACCTGCAGTGGGCAGGGAGCTTGGTGAGTCAGACTGGACACGAGGCTAAAAAGAACAGGTGCCTGGGAGCCCTGTCCTGATGACGTCCTCATGCGGGAGTCTGTTGCTCCATGCAGGACTGAGGCAGGGCTGCCCGGCCACGGCGCTGGCTCAGACGTGGACAGTGTGAACCAGTCATCACTTCTCAGGCTCTGCCTACGAGGCTAAGCAGCCAGCACTTCCCCCAATGCCCTGGCATTCCCAGCACCTCCTCCCTGGAGGCTAGAAACGTCGACACCCTGTACCCGTCTGTTCCAGCCAGCCTGTCCACTTGCATCTTTCAATGCTCATCCCACCGGGGAGATGCCTCATTGTTGTGGAGCATGTTCCTAGTGGAGGCCATGTTCAAAGGATCCCACCCGCGGCCCTGTGTAAACCCAAACTGCGGGCCACAAATGAATGGGCCTGCGGGCCTCTGAGTAGCCCTGCCTTAAGCCATTAACACCTGTGAGAACTTTGTGTGAAATGTAATCATGCAAATATCCTGGCACACCCCGCCTCCGAACCCAGCCAGACAGGACTGCAGCAAGTAAGTCGGGACACCCCAAACAAACTCTCCCGCCCCCCCGCTTCCACTTTACTGCACTGATGCCAGCACCCACTCATCCCGTTTCCCATACCTACCCCTGTTCAGTCTGCTCCCCCCAGCCTAGCTGGGGGCTGGGAATCAGGATATAGCACAAACTGTTCCCCCACGACAAACAAACTCTCCTCTTGCACCTCATTCCCCATGCCAGCTCCCACCTACTTGCTATATTCCCCCACTTACCACATACAGTCAGCCCCTCACCTTCCTTTCCCAGCCCAGGAGGCTTGATGAGTGTGCTGGGTTTCTACCACTGCCTCTCTGCTCACTCAGATGGAACACCCCAAATTCCCCTCCTGTCCTGCTCCCTGCCAGCCAATTACTTCCTCCCCCTTTTCCCGAACTTCCCTACCTTACAACTCTCCTCTCCAGCCACTTATTTCCTCCTTATCTCCTCTCCTTGCCTGCTCTCCGAGTTCCTCCATGGAAACAGACAGCTTTGGAAGCTGCTCAGACAACCCTCCCCCTGCAGGTCAACTGAGCTGTGACTGTGCGGGAGCTCTGAGCAGGGCTTGTTAATGGTCTGCACAGTCATGCAGCCATACAGCTTACAAGGAATTAGGTCGTGAGCATGGATGCATGTCCTCTGGAATGGTGGTCAAAGCATGAAGGGATGTGAATTTTTAGCCTATCGGCACATAAATATCTTCAATGATGGCAACAACAGTGACAAGTGAATGCCAGTTCTCACTTTCAGGTGAGAAGCAGGTGTCATTTCCTGCTAGGGATGTGAATGATTAACCGGAAAGCATCACCCTTAACAGACAATGCTTACTGATTACAGTTAACTGACAGGGGCTGGAGCAGCTTCCCACCTGCTGTAGGAAGGGGGCTGCTCCAGCCCTTCAGGGCCAGCTGCAAGCACTCCATTCTGCCCCCATTTAATCAGTTAACTGGTTAAATGTTATGTAACTAAATGGGATTTTACATCCCCATCTCCTGCAAATGTGAACAAATCTGACTGAGCAGTTGGCTGAACAAGAAGTAGGACTGAGTGGAGTTGTAGGCTCTAAAGTTTTATGTTTTATTTTTGAATGCAGGGTCTTTTACATAATTCTGTACTTATAAGTTCAACTTTCATGATCAAAAGATTGAACTACAGTATTAGGTGATTTGAAAAATATTTTTGTTTACAGTGCAAACATTTGTAATAAAAAATATAAAGTGAGCAGTGTGCACTTTGTATTTTGAGTTGTAATTGAAATTTAAAATGTAGAATATAGTCATAGAGACAGTACTCTATATTTGTTTAACAATGCATTTAATCACAATTTTTTAAATTGCTTGACAGGCCTTGTCAAAAGCCTTGCTAAAGTCCAGGTATACTATGTCAGTTGTATACCCCTGCCAAAGAAGGCAATCCATCTGCTTTGGCAGGATTTGTACTTGGTGATTCCCTGCTGGTGATCACCCTCCAAATGGAATGTTGTAAAGGTTGCTCCAGTGGCTTCCCAGGTACTGAAGTCAAGCCAACTGGTCTGTAGTTCCCTGGTTCCTTCTCTTCCCCTTTCTAAGCTGGGCACCACGTTAGGAGAGGTCCCAGAGATTGGAGAGAGCCTGTCACCTGTGAATTGGAAAATATTTTCACTAGTGGCTCTGAGATTCCTTCAGTACCCCTAGGTGCCTAGTGTCCAGTCCCACTGCTTTGAAATAATGTATTGGTCAGAAGATCTCTGATGAGCTTCTAGTCCTTTTGTTCCCCCACTCCTATCTGATGGGAGACTGGGGATGTCTGTCTCTTGGGCTTTGGTGGCTGGGTGGGGTCAGATTGAGTGTGTGACGTTTTTGCTCAGGCGATTGCCTCCCCTTGACCAGCAGTCACAGTGCTCTGGGGTGTCCATCTCTCACCCTTTCTGTCTGGCTGTCCTAGGATGAGCTGCCCGCGTTAGCCATTTCCAGGCCCCAGACCAGCCTGTCCTTCCTGGCCCCGGAGCCTGAGGATCTAGAAGATCTTTACAGCCGCTACAAGGTGAGTAGGGGGCTGAGGTGGCAGGGATGCCCTCGGATGGGAGGTGTGCGGGGGTAGCTCTCAGACCGGATAGTGAGGATATAGGGTGCTGGGCTGGCAGGTTCCCTCACATAGGAATTGTGGGTGAGGGCTGGGCTGCCAGGCCCTGAGGAAGATGCCCTCGCATGGGAGCTTTGGGTGGAGGTGTAGATTCCACCTCCTGCAACAGCATTCCTGGAGGGGCAGGAGAAGGAGCTATGTCTATCTACAGAACGTACAGCAGGAGCTGGAGTTCCCAGAAGTGCAGGAGAAGGGACTGCGGCTGTCTGTGTCTGTCTCTGTGTGCAGAAGCTGCAGCAGGAGCTGGAGTTCCTGGAGGTGCAGGAGGAGTATATCAAGGATGAACAGAAGAACCTGAAGAAGGAGTTCCTGCATGCGCAGGAGGAGGTGAAGCGCATCCAGAGCATCCCGCTGGTCATTGGCCAGTTCCTGGAGGCAGTGGACCAGAACACAGCCATTGTGGGCTCTACCACAGGTGCTGCTGTGGGGCTGGAGGAGGGGGATCCTGGTGGAAAGGGGTTGGGCCCAGCGGGCTGGGCCCTGGCTTTCCCTAGCTCATCCCCATCTGCCTCTCGCCTGCAGGCTCCAATTACTATGTGCGGATCCTGAGCACTATCGACCGGGAGCTGCTGAAGCCCAATGCATCAGTGGCCCTCCATAAGCACAGCAATGCACTGGTGGACGTCCTGCCACCTGAGGCTGACAGCAGCATCATGATGCTGACATCAGGTGGGTGTTCCTGGGCAGCCAGTGCCATGAGGAGCGATGTGCCTAGGGGCGGGGGGTGTCCTGGCTGTGCAGGGGATGAGGGACCCTAGCTGTACTGGGCATCGAGGAAATAGAGGTCCTGTGGAGCATAGGGGTTCCCAGGCAATGCTGGGCATGCGGGCGATGGGAGCTGTGGTCCCCTGGCCATGCTGGGCTCAGCGTGGTTTGTGCCCACAGATCAGAAGCCAGATGTGATGTACGCCGACATTGGGGGCATGGACATCCAGAAGCAGGAGGTGAGGGAGGCCGTGGAGCTGCCCCTCACTCACTTTGAGCTCTACAAACAGGTGAGGAGGTGAGACCAGTTTGGCTGGGACTTCTACCTGGGTGGTTGCTCTCTGCGCGGGGCCAAACTCCCTCCTGCAGATCTCGTGTGAGCTTGGGGGCAGAGCTGCTCCTCTTGCTGTGCCTTGGAGTGAGGAATTGTGGGGCTTTAGGGCTGTGTGCTGGGGGCTGGGGTTGCCAGGTCACTGTCAGAGCAGGATGCACAGACCTCTTGGCTCTGGATAGCACTGGGTCTGCCCCCCCTCTCTCCCCGCTTCCTGAACCCCCAGGGGGGATGTAGGGGTTCCCCAGTAACCTGCTTTTCCCCCCTCAGATCGGCATTGACCCCCCGCGCGGTGTCCTGATGTACGGGCCCCCTGGCTGTGGGAAGACCATGCTGGCCAAAGCCGTGGCCCATCACACCACAGGTGAGCAGAGTGCTGGGCTGCCGGGGGCGGGCTGTTTAGATGGTACACCCTGGCCTGGCTCGGGGCTAGCAGGGTTCTCAGGCACAAAGGTGCCAGGTAACCTGTAGTCCCAACTCATGGTCTGGAAGGGCCCCAGGCTTGTGCTGCAGGTGCCAGGGCCTGGGCCTGGGCCTGGGCCTGGGCCTGGGCCTGGGTGGCACAGGGAGCACCTGTCTGGGGGTGGGGGGGTCACAGCTCGGGCTGGAGGGGAGGCTGCTGAGCTGCCACACAGCTGGTTGCTAATGCTGGCCACCCGTCTTTCCAGCTGCCTTCATCCGTGTGGTGGGCTCTGAGTTTGTGCAGAAGTACCTGGGTGAAGGGCCGCGCATGGTGCGAGATGTCTTCCGGCTGGCCAAGGAGAATGCACCCGCCATCATCTTCATCGACGAGATCGACGCCATCGCCACCAAGCGCTTCGATGCCCAGACGGGGGGTGAGCAGGGCTGCGGCCTGGCTGGAGCAGGAACAGGCCCAGCAAGCAGGGGGAGCAGAGCTGCAACCCTAGCCCCTCTCTCTGCAGGCATCAGTGTCATGCTGGCGTGACACCCCCCCCCCCATTCCCCAGGCTCTGGCCAACCTGGGGCAGGGGATGGGCAGGTCTGTGGGGCACTGTAAGGTAGGCTGGGGCAAGCCCTGTGCTCCCCCGGCTCGGGGCAGTGGGACAGGTCTGTGGGGCGCTGTAAGGGAGGCTGGAGCAAGCCCTGTGCTCCCCCCCCCCCCCCCACTTTGGCCGGCTCAGGGTGGGGAATGGCTGGATGGCAGGGGTCGGGGTGGTGGCTGCCCTCTGGGGCAGCAGCAGCAGAAGATTGAGGTGAGGGGAGGCGTGGGCCAAACAGGATGGGGTAGGGGGTTGTGCCCAGGCCGGCTCTCTGGGCACCCTTCTCACCAGGCTGTGCCCCCTCTTCAGCTGACAGGGAGGTTCAGCGCATCCTGCTGGAGCTGCTCAACCAGATGGATGGTTTTGACCAGAACGTCAACGTCAAGGTGCCAGGAATGGGGGGAGAAACAAGGGCACTGCCAGCCCCAAATCTTCTGAGGCTGGGGGGGTCTGAATGGGAGCAAGGTCCCAGGAAGGCCTGATGGGCTTGGGGAGGAGCAGGAGGCATTGGCAGGAGGGCAGCAGGGGTGGCCAGGTCGAGGGGCATGGGAGGGGGTGGCAGGGGCCCTGCTATCCTAGCCAGGCTGGGGTGGGGGGGGAGCAGCAGGGGTCCTGTTGCCATAGCCAGGCCGAGGGGCATGGGAGGGGGTGGCAGGGATCCTGCTGTTCTAGCCAGGCTGCAAGACGAGGGGCGGGGGGTGAGGTTCAGGAGCACTGCTGTCCCGGTAAGGCTGGAGGGGCACATCCTAGGAAGGGGAAGGGGGAGGGGCTGTGGGCTTCCCAGAGGGCTGACTGTCAGCTCTCACCCGTAAGGTGATCATGGCCACTAACCGGGCAGACACACTGGATCCTGCCCTACTGCGGCCTGGCCGTCTTGACCGCAAGATCGAGTTCCCCTTGCCTGACCGGCGCCAGAAACGCCTCATCTTCTCCACCATCACCAGCAAGATGAACCTGTCCGAGGAGGTGGACCTGGAGGACTGTATCCTGCTCAGAGCCTGGCATGGGGATCATGGGGAGGCTGTGTCCCACTGGCAGGCTGGGGGCCATGGTGGGAGGAGGGTTGTCCCACTAATGCCTGGCACAGGTTGGGATGGGGGGAGGGGAGGCTGTGTTGCACTGGGGCCTGACACAGGGATGGGGGTGTACTGACTCAAGAACCCCGCCCTTTGGACAGAGCTGTCCCTGGGAAACCCCTGTTGGAGGAGGGTCTTCTGGCTACCTCCAGTGGTAGGACCAGGGCAAGGTTGGGAGCTGTCCTGCCCTCCCCCCAATGCATGGCTGGATGGGGGGCACCAGGGGTGGTCTGGTCTGATCAGCGACACGCAGGGCAGGGCTGGGCATGGCTTGGGCCACGGGGCTCCGGACCCCGCTGGGTAGGGGTTGGAACTGGCTCCTTGGCTGTGACTTGGTGCAGACCGTGATGGGGGGGGTTACTCACCAGACCAGTCCCTCCTCCGACTCTAGCCCCCAGCATGTCCTGTTGCCATGCCGACCTGCCCCCCAGCCATGCCCAGGTCCCTGGGCTTCAGCCCACCTAACGGGAAGTGGGGAGAGCTGGGAGGCCAGCTAGCTGGCTCCCTGGCCTGGGGGGTGGTTCCCCATGGCCCCGCCTACCCGCCCTGCAAAGCTTTCCCTCACTGCCCTCCAGATGTGGCCCGGCCAGATAAGATCTCGGGTGCTGATATCAACTCCATCTGCCAGGAGGTGAGTGCGGGGGCTGGGGGCCGTGGGGGAGCGGCTGGTGTCCAGTGGCTCCGTGTGCTGTGACTTGCCCTCACTGCTCCTCCAGCCAGCAGGCCCTTCCCCTGCCAGCAAGGAGCCGGCTCTCAGAGCCACGGCTCCCTCTTCTGCTTGGTGCATATGCTGGGGCCCACTGCACATGGCAGCTCCTGCCCCCACGTGTGTGCAGCAGGGTCACAATGCACTGTGCCCCCGTGCACATGCCCATCGTGCACAGGGCAAGATGGCGGGGAGGACACTGTGTCCCACATCCCCTCCCCTCTGAATTATGTGCCCATTGTGTGCAGGGTGGTCACGGCACCCTCTTCTCACCCTATCCTTGTTAGGGATGTGATTGTGTGCACAGCTGAGCAACAAGCCTGGGTTCATCGGTTAATATACCTGGTTACACACAGCTCCTTCCCCTCCTCTTTTAAGCCAGTTCCCTCTTAGCCCCCTCCCCCCCTTCTTCCCATCTCACTGCTGCCTCTGATACAAAGGCGGGGGAGGGTAGGGTAGGCACCTCCCCCCCGCATATAGACATGTAACTACTGAACATTTCACTGGTTACATGTTTACAGAAACAAATTTTCACATCTCTAGTCCCTGTGTGCACAGGGCGGCATGTGTGTGGGGTCACTGCATCCGGCGTCGCCCTCTCACACATGTCCCTGCGTGCACAGGGCAGGATGTGTGTGGGGTTGGGGTCACTGTGCCCGGTGTCACTCCCTCACACGTGTCCCTGTGTGCACAGGGCGGGATGCTGGCCGTGAGGGAGAACCGCTACATTGTCCTGGCCAAGGACTTTGAGAAGGCATACAAGACGGTCATCAAGAAGGATGAGCAGGAGCACGAGTTCTACAAATGAGGAGCTTGGAGCGAGTGTCTGGGAGGCTTGAAATCCATCCCTAATAAACCAGCCCTGGCTCCCTAACTTGAGTGCTGCTTTCCATCCTTGGGGCCCTGGGCGGGAGAATGGAGCCAGGTAGGTAAAGTCCTTGCAATAAACCCAGCCCCATGCTTCTGTGGTGAGGGCTGCTGTCTGGCCCTGCCGCCCAGCCCAGGGACAGCCCCTTCCCCACCCCCAGTCTCATGGAGGAGGGGTGGAGTGAAGGGGTTGGCCTCTTTCATTTGGTGCAGCCAGGTTGGGGGAGTGGTTGGTTTACACTGTGAAATGTTGCCCACATAAATATGGCTGCAGCTTGCTAAGGGCCACATGTTTGGCAGGTGTTCTTTCTCTATGGCCACATAGCACTGCTCCTGGGGCAGCAGCTTCTTGCTCAAGTGCACAGCGGAGTCTCTCCCCTTTTTCATCCACCAGCATCAGCAGCGCCCCTAGCCCTGCATCAGTGGCGTGTGGTGAACACCATGAAAGACTTGTCTGGGTTTACCAGCACTGGGGCCCTGACCAAGGCATCCAATGCCTAGAAAGCCCTCTGGCCCTGCTCAGTTGAGACCAACTTGTCTTGCTGACCTGTCCTACACAGGCCATGGAGCTAAAGTGGGGCACAAATCTCCAGTGGTTCCCCGCCATCCCGATGAAGGCCTGGACCTGCTTCTTGGTCTGGGCCACCGGCCAATCTCTGATGGCCTCCACTTTGGCCAGCTCTGGCTTTAAGCAGCAGTTCCCCACTTTATTGCCCAGGTAAGACATCTCTGCCATCCCCACCCTGCACTTTCCAGCCTTTACAGTCATCCTGGCCCCCTGCAGCTGATCCAACACTTGACTGATCTGGAACATGTGGTCCTCCCAGGTCTGATTAAAAACACAAATATTGCCGATATAAGCCAGCGCAAAGCTCTCCATCCTCCACAGCAGCTGGTCCCCAAGCTCTGGAAGGTGGGAGGTGCCCCCTTGAGGCCAAAAGGGAGGACCAGGAACTCAGAGCCTCAAAGTGGTGGTAAAAGCCTGGCATCTGGGTCCAGGCTTAGGTTGGATATTAGGAAAATCTATTTCCCCAGGGGAATGGGGTCCCTAAGGAGGGGGTGGAATCTCCATGCCTAGAGGTTTTTAAGTCCCAGCTTGTCCAAGCCCTGGCTGGGATGATTGAGGTAGGGTTGGTCCTGCTTTGGGCAGGGGGGTTGGAATCAATAACCTCCTGAGGTGTCTTCCAACCCTAGGATTCCAACAGCACCTGTCAATAGCCCTTGGTGGGGTTCATGGTGGTGAAGTAACGAGCTTCTCCCAGCTCATCTAGGGGCTCGTCAGGCCTAGGCATGGAGTAGGCATCAGATGTGGTGATAGTATCAGTAATCTACACAGAATTGGATCGAGCTGTCCTTGGGGACCAGTGCCACTGGAGAGGTCCAGGGGCTGGAGGACGGTTGGTTCAGCCCCTAGGCCCAGCATGTCTTGGACTGCTCTTTCCAGGTCCTAGGCCATCTTCCCCATGGCTCTGAGCGAGGAGCAGTGCACAGCGGGGTGGGTGCCTGTCTCTAGCTGGTGGACAGCCAGGTTGGTGAGACCGAGCTTGTTGGAGAACAGCTGCTGGTGGGAGCACAGCACCTCCCTGCTCTCTGCCTGCTGGGCATGTCAGCTGATCAGAGGGGGATGAATTCCAGTAAGGGGTCAGCTCCAGTCTCAGGAAACAGATCCACCAAGAGATCCTCTCCTCTTAGTGCCTACACACGGCCAGCACCACATTCTCTCTGCTTCATATTGACATGGTACATCCGGTGCCTATGAGCCTGGTTGGACAGTTCCACTATATAGTTCACCTCATTCAGCTGCTTGTTGACCATGTCTAATTCCAGGCTGCTTGCAGCTTATTTTTCTGCATAGGAAAGAGAACCATCCCCTGGCTGCAGTGGCGTAGGCTCAGGCCTGTGCGTTGCAGTTGTACCACATGACCTGCCTCCTTTGCTCCCTGCTTGTTTCTCCCTGGCCAGGCCCATGAGCTCAGCAAGCTTTTAGAATCCTAGGGCTGGCAAAGACCTTAGGAGGCCATTGAGTCCAGCCCCCCTGCTCAAAACAGGACCAACTCCAACTGAATCATCCCAGCCAGGGCTTTGTCAAGCTGAGACTTAAAAACCTCTAGGGTTGGAGATTCCACCAGCTCTCTAGGGAACCCATATCAGTGCTTCCCCACCCTCCTAGGGAAATAGTTTTTCCTAATATCCAACCTAGACCTGCCCCACTGCAACTTGAGACCATTGCTCCTTGTTCTGCCATCCATCACTAATGAGAACAGCCTCTCTCCATCCTCTTTGGAACCCCCCTTCAGGAAGTTGAAAGCTGCTATCACTTGTCCTTGTTGAACCTCATCAGAATTCTTTTGACCCAATTCTCTAATTTGTCTAGATCACTCTGGACCCTATCCCTGCCCTTCAGCATATCTACCTTTCCCCCTAGCTTAGTGTCATCCGCAAGCTTGCTGAGGGTGCAATCCATCCCCTCGTACAGGTCATTAATAAAGACGTTGAACAAAACTTTTCTTGGAAAGTCATTAAATACTTCACCACTGATTTCCCATAAGGGGAGGCCTTCCCCCTCCCTTGACCCTGTCTTTGCAAGGCCAGGGGTCCCCTCCCTCTCCTCCTGTACAATTCCTGGGGCAACTCTCTGAGTGCAAACAGCAGATGGGGGAAGTACTTGTCCCAGTCTTGTGGGTGCTGGTGCATAAAGGTCTTCTGCATCTGCTTTAGCGTCCCATTGAACCTTCCCACCGGCCCATTGGACTGGGGGTGATACGCTGAGGCCCAGGTGTGCCAAACCCCACAAACACTGCAGCAGGACTGACATGAAGTTGGCACCCTAGTCTGTGAGGATCTCCTTGGGGACACACCCCCTGCTGAAAATAGCCAGCAGCGTGTTGGCCGCAGTGTCTACCTTGATAGAGGACAGAGCCACAGCCTTGGATGTATTTCTTCCCAGGCTGGGAAGCTTTACTGAAGGGCCCCACTACATCCATAACCACCTTCAGGAAAGGCTCCTCCTCTATGAGCAGGGGCCTCAAGGTGGCTTTCCTCTTATCCCGGGCCTTTCTCCTCGCCCCCAGCAGGAGTTGCAGGACCGGCAGTACCACTGGACAGCAGCAAAGACCCTAGGCCAGTAAAAGTTCTGTAGCAGCCTCTGCCTGGTGCACTGGATCCCCTAGTGTCCCAAGAATGGGACATTGTGGGCCAGGTACACCAGCCTATGGTGATACTTCGAGGAAACCACCAGCTGCCTCTGTCCCCCCTGACAACTCCACTTCCCCTCAGGCAGACCCATTCCCAGTACAGGAATCCCCTCCCACAGTAACCTTTCCTGGCAACCTCCCCCCAAGGGCTGAGCTGCAGGATGCCTGCCCAATCCCTCAGCTTCTGCAAGGAGGAATCTTTCTGCACCTTGGCCTGGAATTCAGTGGCCAGGGAAGGGATGGGGACCTGTTCTCTCTCACTGCCTGGGGCTGGAGTCACAGCCTGGCCTGGCCCAGCCCCTGGGAGCTCCCTGTCTGCCTGGGGTAGGGCTCTGCACTCCCTGAAGTATGAGGAGAGAGTGCCCCTTGCTGGCTCTGGCTAATGACCAGGGCACTGTGGGGTCCTTCTGGCCAATCCTCTCCAGGTGGCTGGAGCATGGTCCAGAGAGGTGCATCCCAGTTTCCATTTTTTATATGACTCCATTTTGATTTTTAGATCATGCAAAATCTCCTGGTTGAGCCAAGGCGGTCTTTTGCCATACGTCCTATCTTTCCTATGCAGCAGAATAGTTTGCCCTTAATAATATTCCTTTGAATAAGTGACAACTGTTTTCAGTTGTTTTTTTTCCCTTTGGGTGTGTCTAGACTACATGGCTCTATCGATGGAGCCATGCAGAGTAGTTTACTCAACATAGTCAATGAAGCGGGGATTTAAATAATCCCCGCTTCATTAAAATAAAAATGGCCGCCGCGCTGTGCCGACAATCAGCTGATCCGGCACAGTGCGGCAGTCTAGACGCGGTGCAGTCGCCAAGGGGAAGCCTTTGTCAACCACTCCTGTAAGCTTTGGTGCACAAAATGGAACCAAAGAACAACGCAGCTGCTAAAGACTCCCAGCACTAAAGCATGCAGGCACTGAGCCAGTGCAGAGGCTCTGCTCAACCTCCTTGGTGCCATATAGCTGCCATAAGATGAGTAGAGAGCACTCACCTTGTAAAGCTCAACTCCAGTAGGCACCAGCCCAGCGCATGATGTTGTCGACACATAAGACTCACCAAAATAAGTCGTCAACTCCGGTGTCCATGCAGGCAGTGTTAAGTCCAGCACGGAGTGTTTCCCTTGGGGACCAAAGTCCGGTGGAGGTGATAAACTCCCCTTCCATCCTCGACACCTATGAGGCTGAGAGAGACCTCATAGTGATCTCCAAATCCAGAGCTCCCCCGGTGCAGGAGAAGCCACCAGTACCTCTCAGGGTGTCTCAATCTAGGGGCCTCCATGTTGAGGTGCCCCCATCAACAGACTGACACCATTGTAGCTTATCAAGTTGCTTGCCTATTATGCTAATAACTAGCCAATTAGCCCGCCATAAGATGGGATTTTCAGGACTCTCCTCCGCGTTGGTCTTCTCTCCTGAGCCTCCGGTCTCTCGCTCCGTGTCTCTCTCTCTCTCTTCTCCTCCTGCTGCTTCCCCCTCTCTCTCTCTCAGCTCTCCTCCGCCACCTGCCTCTTTCTCCGTCTCTCTCTTTCTCTTCTCCTCCCCCTCCTGCCTCTCACTCGGGGACTGCGGAGCCCAAACGGCCATTTGGGCTCCGCGCTCCCCGTGCTGCATGGGGAGTGCGGAGCCCAAACGGTCGCTTGCGCCACGTGCTCCCTCACAATGCCCCGGCTGAGCGGTGCAGAAGTCAGTCGAGTGCCACTGCAGAAGGCGAAGGGGGGTGGGGCGGTGACGTTCATGGCCAAGGAGCGGGGCCTGGAGCGGCTCTCACTCCGCATGTCAGCACCCTGCCCCCCTTCTCTTCCCGCCATGGCGCTCAGCTGACTTCTGTGCCACTCAGCCGGGCCGCCGCGGGGGAGCAAGCGGCCGTTGGGCTCCCCTGCTGCGGCCCAGCTGAACGGCGCAGAAGTGAGCCAAGCGCCACGGTGGGAGGCGAAGGGGGGCGGGGTGGTGATGTACACGTCTAGGCCCCGCCCCCTGGCCGTGTACGTCACTGCCCCGTCCCCCTTCACCTTCCGCCGTGGCGCTGGCTGACTTCTGCATAGCTCAGCCGGGCCGGCGTGGGGGTGCTGCATGGGGACCGCGGGGCCTAAACAGCCGTTTGCACTGCTTGCTCCCCCGCGGCGGCCCGGCTGAGCGGCGCAGAAGTCAGCCAAGCGCCACGGCGGGAGGCGAAGGACATTACAGAGGCAACAGCGCTGCCCAGAGGCAACACCAAGCATTACCCCGTTACAGAGTCACAGACATTGGGCTACTATATATATGATATGGTTGTGTTGATTAGATTAATTCATTAATATATGAATGCGTAGATTTAGTAAAGAGGTAATAGTTCAGAGCTATAACGCAAGAGATCTGCTAAAGGCCATTTGCAAGATGAGAAGCTAAGGTTAGCAGATTTCTGTGGCTGAGACACTGATCTCACCCAGACAGAGGTGATAGTCTTTAGAGCTTCCCGAGACTGAAAAGGGGAACTTACGTCTGGGACCTTTCACCCACATAGGATGGTAGGGAAAATACCCTCAGGCTACGTCTACACTGCAGGCTTCTTGCGCAAGGACCAGAAGTGCAGGGGGGCCAGGGGAGTTCCCACTGGGACCCCCCACGGGCAGGGGAAAGGGCTTGTGGCAGGAAGCTGGGCCTCACAGCCTCCAGCCACACCACAGCTGCCACAAAAAGTCATCAGGCCAGCACGGCTGGTCCTTGAGTCCCCCAAGAGTCCTCCCCTGCTCCCAGGGAGCAATCTGATGGCTCCCAGGAGCCTGCCAGGAACCGAAAGAGGTGTGTGCCATCCTGGTCTGGGGCAGACGATGCAATGCCAATATCTATGGCCACATGGCCGATAGCCTAGCCACAAAGGGCCACATCCGGACCCAGGAGCAGGTCTGGATAAAAGTTAAGGAGCTCTGCCAAGCCTACACCAGCGTGAAGGAGCACAGCTCCCACTTCAGGGCAGAACCACATTCCTGCCCCTATTACAAAAACCTGCACCGTATCCTGGGGGGTGGGGTAGCCCCTTCCCCACCCTTGGTGGTTGACTTGGGGCTGGAGATGCCCATCATCACTTGCCCAGGGGCCAGAGCTGGTGATGCTGAGGAGGAAGAAGAGGAAGAGGAGGACCCCAACACAGCTAGCACCGTCACCTTGGTGACACTGGAGCCGGTACCCCATGGTCTGGATGTGTCCCAGGCATCCTCTGAGGCCAGTGAGGGAACATCAGGTGAGTGACCTTAGTTACCTCACACAGTTAGGGTGGAGGTGGTTGGTGCAAGGAGCTTGGGTGCTCTCCTCGCTTGGCCTTCTCGGCCTGAGGAATCATGCTGCAGTCCATGTACATGGATGCACGTGCAGCAGCAGTCTGGGCCACACAGCCCCAGTGGGTTGCATCTGAGCACCCCTGGGCTCCTGTTCATGGGCTCTGAAGAGGCTGGTCACACTTCAGACACCCGCGTGGGACATCCTCCCACCGCAAGCCACCACTAGAAGGAGGTTGGGAACAAGACACACACTCAGGAGTCCTGCACACGGGCTTGCGTGCACACTCGAGGCAGCACACGCTCCTGTAAACAGCGCTGCCAGGTGCAGGTGCATCTGCTGCTCACACCCCTCCTACACCCTCACCGCCTCCCCCCAGTGCCCAGGGATACAAGTCCTCTCCCCTTGGGATGCCACCACTGCTGGACCCGGCATGTATGCGGCACCGAGGCCCCCCTCCTGCCCATTGGATCCCAGTGTGGCCGGCAACATAGGGGATGGGGGAAGCCTGGTCCCCTGGGAATGTCTGGGCTTCTGTAAGAAAGGGCCCGCTGTCCAGGCCACACATGGCCTTGCTCCCAGGACATCACCTTCATCTGACCCAAGAACTGTTGGTCTTTGCTCACAGGGGAGGGCACAGCCTCAGGGACAGCGTCTCCAGGGATGACTGACTGTCTCTCTTTTCTCCTCAGCCAGACCAGCTGTGAGAGGGAGCTGGGCAACAATGGCTGGTGTAGCCACCGAACACCGGGAGTGCTGCAGGCACTGGAGGATGCAGGAGGAACTGCTGTGGGAGCACATCTCCGTGCTCCGGGCCCTGCAGAAGACACTGGACCAGAAGCTCCAAGAGGACATGCAGTAGCAGAGAGAGACCTGGACAGAGTTGCTGCAGCAGGGACGCACCATGTGTGTGACCGTGCAGGCTCTCCTCACCCACCCGGAGCCAGCTCCTGCTCCTGCTGCTGCTCCTGCTCCAGCCCCAGCTCCTCATCCTGCCCCAACTGCCATGCCAGCCCCTGCCCTCCTCCCATGCCCAACCCTGCTCCAGCCCCACCTCCTGCTTCCCCCATAGCCTCTCTGTCCCCCGCCCGTGGTCACCAAGGTCCCCACACACAAGGCCGTGAAACCATCTGAGCTGAGCGCCACTCCCAGCCCCAGCCTTGAGCCTCTCCTCCCCCCTCCTCTCCCTTTCAGCTGCCTCCTCCCTTCTCCAAGATTCTCTTCCCTCGTCCCTTCTCCCAGGTTCTTTCCCTGGTCCCTCCCTAGTTACTTCCACCTCAAATACATAACCAAAGAGTTCATTTTTTTCAAAACCAGCTTGTTTTATTGTCTCTGCAGGGGAGAGGGGTGGATGTGAGAAGGGAAGGGTGTTTGAATAAAGGCAGAGAGGGGCAAGGCACAGACATTGGGGAGGCCCGGGGGAAGGTGTCACTGGGGTCCTTGTGAGAAACTCTCCCTCAGGGCCTCCCGGATGCTTACCCCTGCCTGATGGGCCTCTGGATAGCAGCTGTGTATGGCTGTTCAAAGGCCCTTCCCTCCTGGCTGGCCTATGCCCCCCACCCAGGGAGGAATGCCTCCCCCTTCCTCTCACACAGGTTATGGAGCATGCAACACGCGGCCACCACCTGGGGGCTGTTCCCCTCTCCAACATCCAGGTGGGTCAGGAGGCATCAGAAACAGGCCTTGAGATGCCCAAAGGTATACTCCACCTACATGCAGGCCCTGCCCAACCGGGCATTAAAGTGGTCCTTGCTGGGGTCAAGGCGTCCTGTGTAGAGCTTCATGAGCCACTGCATGAGAGGGTAAGTGCGCTCTCTGACCCTGATGGTGTGCTTGGAAGAAATTGCTGGCCTCCATCTTGTGGAATAGGCTTGAATTGCAGAACATGCGGGCGTCATGTGCCTTCCCTTTCCACCATATGTAGATGTTGCTAAATTGCTAGTGGTGGTCAACCAGGGCCTGCAGGACCATGGAGAAGTAGCCCTTGCGAGTTATGTAGACAGATGACCAGTGATTGGGGGCCCGGATGGAGATGTGGGTGCCATCAATGGCCCCTTCTCCCCCGCAGTTGGGGAAGCCCATGGCGGCAGAGCCGGCCATGATGGGGTCCACGTTGCTGAGGCAAATGATCTTGCTCAGCAGGATGGTGTTGATGGCCCTCATGACCTGTAGAAGGAGACAAATAAACAGAGAATCACAGGGGTGCCAGAGCCCTTAGGAGGTCCCCCAAGCCCTCCCAGCCCCTTCCCCCACCGTACACCCCAGGAGCAACCCCCTATGAAGCCCATCCTCCAGCAGGGCTGTGTGAGGGTGTGACGGACCGGGCCAGGTCTGGGCACCACTGAGGTCATCAGCTCAGGGTGAATTACTCAGAACCAGGGCTGCTTACAGCCCTCAACTGGAGACCTTTCCCAAAATAGGCCACAAACCAGTCACACTGAGCACTTCAGCTGCCAAGCTGGCTAGCAGGAAGCCTCACGAGCAAAACCCCTCAGACAACCCAGCTCTCCCTGTGCCACAATCAGCCCTGGGCCTTACACACAGGTGAGAGGTTATAGATCCCGATCTCACCTATCCTGAACAGATCCTCCAGGTCCCAAAGAACCAGCCACAGTCCCTGGTCAATTTACACTTTAGATCTTACCCACAACAGCACGCTGAGCCAATCCCTTAGAATCTAAAATCTAAAGGTTTATTAACAAAAGAAAGAAAAGGTTGAGAGTAAGATTGTTAAGGAGAATACATTACATGCACCAATCACCAAGTTCTTGATGCAGGTTCTTATCAGAGATGTTGCAAACTGCTAGCTTAAAAGTCTCTGGTGTACATCCTATGTCAGGATGGGTCAGCAATCCTTTCCAGCTCTCTGTCCCTAACAAGGCTGCCTCTGGGATCAGTAGCAAGATTGAAGACAAAATGGAGACAGCCTTATGGCACTTTTATATTCCACTGTCTCTCCCAAGCTGGAGCTGGTCACATGATCAAGTGACCTATCTCTGTGTCACATACCAGCAGCCATGAGGTACTGGCCAGTCTGCAGGTTTCCAGACACATTCCTCAGGTGTGTATTGGCTGCTCTGAGAGCCGTTGTCCATGGAGCAGTGCTAGTTGGCACAGCCATTCACTGAACAATCCTTCCTCACCATAGGCAGTCCAGGCCCATTGCTCTCTTCCAGACAGAGAATATTTACAATACAAGAATGGAGCCCATATTCATAACTCCACATACAAACATCACACAAGTACATGAGTATCACAGATAGAATCAGTAGGACACAAGCTTTCATTTGACACCTCACATGGCCCACTTTGTACAGATTTGGGGCAAGCCCCCCACCCCCATGGATACAACAGTGATCTGTCTGCTCACTTTAAAATCCAATAACGTGACAGAGGGTGGGGCTCGAGAACTGTCTAGGGAAGGAGGCTCCCCACCACCACCACAACCCACCTTTCCCTGGGGTTCCCCATTCCTACACTTCACCCCTCCCCACCCCCCACCCCGCCCCCGGGACTCTAGCCTGAGAGCATCATACCTGCATGATGAGAGTCCCGATGGTCAACTGGTTGCCAGTGCATCGGTAGCTGTCCGGCATGGTGACCTGCTTCTCCAGGGGATGACAGGTTGCATCTGTGTGTGCCGTTGTGTGAAGGTAGGGGTGAGCTAGGCACATAGCTCCAGAAAGGTCTCCTTACACATGCAGAAATTCTGGAGCCACTGCTGGTCATCCCACCTCTCCGTGACAAACCAGTCCCACCAGTTGGAACTAGTGTCCAGCTGCCAGAAGCGATGGTGCACCGTGGGATGCAACTGGAAGAGCTGTGCTCCCAGACAGATGGTGAGGGTCTCCTTAATGAGCTGGGGGTTTCATTCCTGCAGGGGCAGGAGGGCAGCCTATAGAAACTATTGCAAAAACTGCAGCACGACAGACAGTGGCCATTGCATGCCCAGAGGCAGCTCCGGCTCCATAGCTGGGAGTGCTGTGGTGTCCAACAGGGCAACCAAAGCACACAAGGAATATGCTTTGCTTTCCCTCAGAGAGATAGGCAAGCAGGAGAAGGACCTGAGAAACGGCTGTCCGAGGGGTTCCTTTGAGCACACATCTCAGATAGCCTCAGGCAGCAGCTAAAGAACTATGATTTGATTGAAATAACAAAGACTTGGTGGGATGACTCACATGACTGGCGCGCTGTCATGGAAGGGTATAAACTGTTCAGGAAGAACAGGCAGGGGAGAAAAGAAGGAGGAGTTGCATTGTATGTAAGAGAGCAGCATGATTGCTCGGAGCTCCAGTACTTAGAGGGAGAAAAGACTGTTGAGAGTCTATGGGTTAAATTTAGAGGTGGAAGCAACAGGGGTGATGTTGTGGTTGGTGTCTGCTATAGACCTCCGGATCAGGTGGATGAGGTAGACGAAGCTTTGTTTGGACAACTGAGAGAAGCTTCCAGATTGCAGGCCCTGGTTCTCATGGGCGACTTTAATCACCCTGACATCTGTTGGAAGACCAATACGGCAGTACACAGACAATCCAGGAAGTTTTTGGAGAATGTTGGGGATAACTTCTTGGTATAAGTGCTGAAGGAACCGACCAGGGGCCATGCACAGCTTGACCTGCTGCTCACAAAATGGGGAGGAACTAGCAGGGGAAGTAGAGGTGGGTGACAACCTGGGAAGCAGTGATCATGAGATGGTAGATTTCAGGATCCTGACCAAAGGAAGAAAGGAGAGTAAGAAAATACACACCCTGGACTTCAGAAGAGCAGACTTTGACTCCTTCAGACAACTGATGGGCAGGATCCCCTGGGATGCTTACATGAAGGGGAAAGGCGTCCAGGAGAACTGGCAGTATTTTAAAGAAGCTTTATTAAAGGCACTGCTGGGGGCAGAGGACAGAGTGAAAGTGGGTGCTGGGGCTGGGGAGAGGCTGCTGCTGGGTGGAAGGATGCTGGCTCAGGTGGCGGGGTGCTGGGGCAAGGTGCTGGGGCAGGCAGGTGGCAGGGTGCTGGGGTCAGGTACATGGTCCTGCTGGGCACTAGGATGACTGGCAGGGTGCTGGGACAAGGAACAGGGTGCTGCTGGGTGCTAGCGTGGATGGCAGGGTGCTGGGGCCAGGGCCAGGGTGGTGCTAGGTGCTAGGCTGGACAGCAGGGCTGACAAGGAGCGGGATAGGGATGGGGTGCAGGATCTGTGAGGGAGGTGGGGGGCGGAAGGGGGCAAGGTCTGAGTGGTAGGTAGGGTGCAGAAGCAGGCTGGATGTAGGATGTCTGGCCAGGGGGAAGGAGCAGGAGCAGATTGGGGGTAGGGTGTCTGGCTACGAGGGAGGGTGCAAGGAGGGGACTTGGGTAAGAGTTGTACCTCCCTGATCTGGCACCCTCTGGACCTAACTGGTCCCAGATGAGGGATTTTTGGACCAGGGGAGGTCATTTCAGGGCTCCTGGTTTCTCCCCTCCCCACTAGGCTTCTTTGCACCTCTATCCCTGCAACCCAGCTGAGCTGCCCACTCCTCCTGGTTGCCTGCACCTCCCCAAAACCATCCCCACAATCCAAGGAAGCGCAGCACCAGTTCCCTGCAGCCCCTCATAGCCCAGCTGAGCTGCCCGTCTGTTCCATATGCCTTCTCCCATCCATCTCAGCCCAGCTGAGCCCTGCACTGGTTCCCTGCATGCCTCCCCCACAGCACAGCTGAGCCCTGTTTCCCTGCACCTCCCCCGCAAAACTGCTGAGCCAAGCACCGATTCCCTGCCCCTCCCTCCCCTTGAGTCTAGCCCTGGTTCCCGGCACCTCCCTCCTCCTGCAGCCAAACAGAGCTCCACACCCCCCCACCCCCTCCCACCCCGCAGCCCAGCCCAGCCCAGCTTCCCGGACCTCCCCACTCTGCAACCCAGCTGAGCTCAATTTCCTGCACCTTCCCCATGCAGACATGCTGAGCCAGCGCTGATTTCCTGTCCCTGCCTCCTCCTCCCCTTGGCTGTGTCTACACTGGCACGATCTTGCGCCAAAGCGGCCACTCTTGCACAAAACTTGCTGCCTGTCTACACTGGCCGTGTGTTCTGCACAAGTACACAGACGTTCTCATGTATAAAATCAGGGCTTCTTGCGCAAGAACTACGATGCTCCCGCTCAGGAATAAGCCCTTTTGCGCAACTGTTCTTGCGCAAGAGGCCAGTGTAGACAGGCAACATGAATTTCTTGCGCAAGAAAGCCCGATGGTTAAAATGGCCATCGGCACTTTCTTGGGCAAGAGAACGTCCACACTGCCATAGATTCTCTTGTGCAAAAGCACAGCTCGCACATGGCAGTGTGGATGTGTTCTTGCACAAGAAACCACCAGTGTAGACATAGCATAAGAGTTTTGTGTTGTGTACCAGTACTGAGTTCATGTGGCTTGTTTGGATGTGCCACTGTGGCACCCAAGTTATTAATAAATATTTTTAAACCTTTACCTTTTCTCTCTGCTGCCACATCTCCTCCCCCTGTTCCATCAGCTCCCTGGTGCCTGCTGCCAACTCCACACCTCATCTGCTGTCCTGACTCTTGCCCTTCTCACTGCCCTCAGCCATCCTGCAACCTGACCTCCACCAGCCCTTCTCTCCTCCCTGTGCCCACTCCTCCAGTAGCCCCACTCTGATCATATGGGCTACCCTCCTCATCCCCTCTTCTAACACCTCCCTCTACAAACCTGCCCTGCCTCTCTCCTCTGGTTCTGGTCCCTCCCCTGCAGGTGTCTGCCCTTCTGTTTCACCCTCAGAATCCTCTGGCACCTGCACCTTCATAGAATCATAGAACCATAGAGCTGGAAGAGACCTCAGAAGGTCATCAAGTCCAGCCCCCTGCTCTAGGCAGGACCAATCCCAACTAAATCAACACAGCCAGGGCTTGGTCAAACCGAGACTTAAACACCTCCAGGGATGGAGATTCCACTACTTCCCTAGGTAACCCATTCCAGTGCTTCACTACCCTCCTAGTGAAATAGTTTTTCCTAATATCCAACCCGGACCTCTCCCACCACAACTTGAGACCATTGCTCCTTGTTCTGCCATCTGTCACCACTGAGAACAGCCTCTCTCCATACTCTTTGGAACCTCCCTTCAGGAAGTTGAAGGCTGCTATCAAATCCCCCCTCACTCTTCGCTTCTGCAGACTAAACAGACCCAACTCCTCAGCCTCTCCTCATAAGTCATATGCTCCAGCCCCTAATCATTTTGGTTGCCCTCCGCTGGACCCTCTCCAATGCGCCCACATCCTTTTTGTAGTGGGGGCCCAGAACTGGACACAATACTCCAGATGTGGCCTCACCAGAGCCGAATAAAGGGAATAATGACATCTCTGGATCTGCTGGCAATGCTCCTCTTAATGCAACCTAATATGCCATTAGCCTTCTTGGCTACAAGGGCACACTGTTGACTCATATCCAGCTTCTCATCCACTGTAACCCCAGGTCCTTTTCTGCAGAACTACTACTTAACTGGTTGGTCCCCAGCTTGTAACTGTGCTTGGGATTCTTCGTCCCAAGTGCAGGACTCTGCACTTGTCCTTGTTGAACTTCATCAGATTTCTTTTGGCCCAATCCTCCAATTTGTCTAAGTCACTCTGGACCCTATCTCTGCCCTCAAGCGTATCTACCTCTCCCCCTAGCTTAGTGTCATCCGCAAACTTCCCTTAGCCCTGCACCCTCCTGGTGCCTCCCCCTTCCCTCACTGCCCCTGCCCCCTTTTTCCCTGATTCCCACCCACTCACCACCCTCTGCCCCCATTCCCCTCATGCCCCTGTGCCCTCACACATGACTTGCTCCATCCTGGCCTTCCTCATGCCCATCCCTTCTTTCAAGCCTTCTCCCAGCATCTCCCCTCACCCCTCTAGCCCCAATGCTCTTACCCTCTCCTCCCAGCATCACCCTGTCCCCTCCCACTGACACTGCCCCTCCTGCCCTTTTCCTCATTGTCTGCACTTGGCCCCCTGGCATTTGTCTCTCCTCTACCCCTGACCCTTTGGTGCCTTGCCCTCCCCCTCCGTCTCCGCAGAAGCCCCTTCCTCTCCCAGCCCTTCCCCTCCCCCTCCCCTTCTCCCTCCCCTACCTTCTGCCTTCCACTTTGCCAGGCCGGAGTCTGCTCTCCGTCCCCGGACTCCGAACCTGCAACTCAGCTGCACGGCGCAACACAGTGACCAGCAGGTTTATAATCCTGGGCCATGATGTTACGTCACGTCCGGGTGTCTCCCCACTCACAAGTTTGAACACGCTGCACAGGGCGGCAGCAGCAGCTGGCAAGGGGGAGCTCAGTGAAGGTTGCACACGTCAGGGACGGGCTGGGGCCGGGGGAGAGACGCTCTGGGGCCGGGGTGGGAGCAGAGGTGTAGCGAGGGTGATATGTGCCCGGGGGCAAAGGAAAAATTTGCACCTCCCCTCCCCCCGCCACGTGGCATGCCCCGAACCTGGTGCACCCCTAGGCCGGTGTTGCAGCGTGAGGGGAGTGAATTGACTAGGTCTGAAGCATTTCCTCAGCAATTCCACAGGCCTCAGCAAGCCTGGGGGCGGGGCTGAGCGGATGGGAGAAATGGGGGCAGGGGGTGGCTGCCAGGTATCTGTCTCTGCCCTTTGCTGCCGTTAGCTGGGGTGCACCATGGGCCAGCGGGCTGCTCCCAGGATTCTCTCCTTTGAGCAGGGGTGGCTTGATCGCAGCACGAGCTAGACAGGGCATGATTGCTGAAGCCCCCCCCCCCACTCTGTGGTTGTTCCCCACATTAATCAGATTGCAGTGAGCCGGGTTATGCTGGTCTGTGCTGTACTCACATCTTTGTTACCTGTGTAGACAGCCTGTGAAACACTGGAAACTGAGCTTCTAGTCCAGCCCGGTGTGTAACCTCAGGCATGTCACAGCCCCCCAATGTGCCTTAGTTTCCCTAGCTGTAAAATGGGAATAATGTTGGCCTCCTCGGGAAAGCCCTTTGAATGTTACCAATGGGCAGAGCAAGGGCTGGCAAGGACAAATCTTGCCTTGGTCACGTGGGCTTGGTACCATTCCAGTGGGCGGATGGTGTCATCCATTGCTTGACAGTGCTTTGTGTCCGGATGAAATCAAATGAGGCAGTCCAATGACAGACGGGTGAGTGGCTGAAAGTCAGTGGGTAGGGAACTGGGTGCCAGGCGGCAGGTCACTGGCAAATTCAGCATACAAGGAAGGGGGCTCCCCACACCTCTGCTCCCAGCACTTGCGGGCGGAGTTCACAAATGACAAAGCTCTTCTCGCTTCCCCACCAGCCAAGCCATCACTTTACTCCAGGTCTTTAACATGTGCTGTCCCTTGCCTTGGCTGGGCACTGCTCCGGGGCAGACCCAACTTTGATAGCCCAGAATCACAGAAGTGCCCAAAACGTGCGGTTGGGGGGCACAAGCACTCAGACTTGTGATCCCCACCCTGCTGTTCTTGCCCCAAGGCCCCCCCCACACACAC
The DNA here is from genome assembly GCA_019425775.1 of Rafetus swinhoei. Taxonomy (NCBI): domain Eukaryota; kingdom Metazoa; phylum Chordata; order Testudines; family Trionychidae; genus Rafetus; species Rafetus swinhoei. Next base: position 8,834,152 of record CM033448.1, on the reverse strand, counting down.
TGTCCCCCCCCCCAAAATGCTCCTGACCTACCTCTTCCCTCCCAAGATCCACCCCCACTTGTACTCTCCCCTGCCATTGCCTGCCCTTACATGCCTCTGGCCCCCACCCCTGCTCCATGCCCCTTGGCCCTGGCCTGCCCGACCAGGGGCTGCCGCTAGAGACTGGCAGGTTTTCTACCAGCTGATGCCAGCCAGACCTCCTTCTCCCCAACCAAATCCAGAGACCGGCAACCCCAGACCTCCCCAACTAAATCCCCTCCTTAGAGACAGGCAACCCCAGAGCCCCTCCCAAACCAAATCCCCTCCTTCAGAGACAGGCAACCCCAGACCCCCCAACTAAATCCCCTCCTTCAGAGACAGGCAACCCCTGAGCCCTCCACTAAATCTTCCTCCTTCAGTGCTAAGCAACCCAGCGCCTCCCCCCTCCCCTCCCACAGAGGCAGAAGAACTGGTCAGACAAGTTCATCTCACTTTTAAAAGAGGCTGCTCCTGCCGGCTGCCTCTGCTCCGTGTGTTCCCGGACGGCAGCACGTGGCCCAGCTGCCGGCTCACTGATCTAAGTGTCAGGTGAGCCTGCGCAGCTTGCGATCGCTCCCACGCTGGCCCGGCGCCCCCCCTAGTGTGGCGCCTGGGGGCAACTGCTCCCTCCCCGCCCCCCCTTCGGTACGCCTCTGCGTGGGAGGAGGCTGGGGCTAGCCGGCTCACTCTCTCTTTTTCAGAGGGAGGCGGGGGAGTGCCGGCTCCTCGCGGAACCCCTAGTTTTGCTTCGCAGAACCCCAGGGTTCCGCGGAGCACCAATTGGGAAACACTGGTCTATAAGGTGCCACAGGACTCTTTGTCGCTTTAGCAGATCCAGACTAACACGGCTACCCCTCTGATTTTTGTGTGTAGACGCGCTATTTCGAAATAAGCTATTTCAGAGTTTTTGTTCTGAAATATCTTATTTCAAAACTAGTGTGCAATGTGGACGTACCCTCCAGTCTTAGGCATACACACACAGGCCTCCTATTACCTTCCAGGACACACAGCCTTAACAAAAGGTGATTTTATTACCAAAACAAAAAAATATACTTGGTAAAGCACACTTGGTTGCCAAGTAACAGAGAGCAACTCAGAAAACAAATTAAAACTCAGACAACTGCTTCCCTGGGATTCAGCTTCAGTTACACTGCAGGGGGGTCCACATGGACTCAGCACAGAAAAATTTAACCAAAAAACAAAACAAAGAAAATAACCTGATTACGCCTAACTAAAAACATTCCCTGTCTACTCACTTATCCATAGTTTCAAGGCCCAGTCCTTTTCTAAGGCATGAGTACCCCTGCCAGGTTCAATGCACCTTTCCCCCCAGCTCCTGGTTTAAATCCACACAAAAGAGCTGCAGCAGGCAGATTCCCATTGAATTCAAATCTCAACACTTTCTTCCCATTCGTTCTTCTCTCTCCCTGCCAACGCTTCCTGGATTTTTTAGGCATTCTCTGAGTTTAACCCTTTAGAGGCAGTACCCTTCTCCATCACAGAGGCAATGTCTACACTACAAGGTTTTTGCGCAAAAACCGGTGGAGCGTCCACATCTCAAGCGGGTTTTTGTGCAAGAAAACCAACAGAACAGAGGACTTTTTGTGGTACAGTTATTCCTCTCCCCACGAGGAATAACTCATTTTTGCGCTACAGCTCTTGCCCAAAAAGGCAAGTGTGGGTGCTCCGGAGGGAATTTTGTGCAAGAACTGGCCTCCAGGAAAAAACACAGTTGGCCTCTTGGACGCTCCATAGGAGGCAGCCACAACTCTCTTGTTCCTGTCTGCTGGCCTCTCTTAAAACTGCAGACACCCTGCACAGCCATTGTGGCAGGAAGCTTGCCCACAGCCAGGTGCCTTGCCATAAGGCTCTCTGTCAGCACAAATGTCAGGGCAAGCAGGTGCCCGAGACCCCCCTGGCCCTGACAGGGAGCAGCCACAGGGCTCCCAGGACCCCCCAAGGGGCAGCAAGTGCTGTGCACCAGCCAGGTCATTGGCAGAAATAGTGACCCTCTTGGAATTGTGGGGCGAGGACGAGTCATTCCAAGAACCCTTGGAACAGGTCCGGGCCAAAGTGAAGGAGCTCCATCAGGGATATGCCAGGGCAACAGAGTGAAGGGGGGCCTCAGGGGCAGGACCCCACACCTTCCCCTACTAGAAGGAGCTCCACCACATACTTGGGGCGGGAACCCTCTTCCCCCTCCATCGTGTTGGACTCTGGCCTGGAGCAGCTGGTAGCCCCATGCTCGGACTCTGTCCCCGAAACGGAGGGGCAGGTCCAGCCCCCGATGGAGGAGGAGGAGGACGACCAGGACAGCGAGACCGTCATCCTGTCCCTGGAGCCAGTCTCTGCCAGCCTGGACATCTCCCAGGCCTCCGAGGAGGCTTGGGAGGGATCTTCAGGTACATTGGCGCGCGCACGCGCACACACACACACACACACACACACACACACACACAGGGCAGGGGAGGTGGGCGCACAGGGGGTTGGGGGCACAGTGTTGCGCGGGCTGCTAGGCCAGCGCATGCTGCTGCAGTCTGGGTATGTGCAACCACGTGCAGCGGGAGGGTGTGGCATGCAGCCACAGCTGCCATCCCCTCGACATGGCCAGGAGCCTGCTGCCAGCCTCATGTGTGGCCATACAAGTCCTGTCCCCAGGGGTCAGAGGGGACACACCCAGCTGCAAGCAGGCTAGCCACAAGTGCGCAGGCACGACCCCACACACGCCCTGGAGTGCTGCACACAGCACACGGGCATGCCTGCATGTGCAAAGAAGCAGCTGCTCACACACACAGCAGAGTGAGCCACAGCTGTGTGTGCACACCCCAGGGAGGAGTTGGCTGCACATGGCTCCTCTGCCGCTCATCAGGGGATCCCACTCTGGCCACACACTTCCCTTGCCTGCCTGGCCATGGTGTGTGTGTGTGTGGGGCGGAGGGAAGGAGGCGAGCAGCATGGTCCTCTGGCCACCTAGGGGCCCCTGTGACACAGGGTGTGCTGTGCAGGCCACACACGGCCTTGCACTGGGACATCCCCCTCCTGCAGGCTGCGGACTGGTGCGGTCTCCACTCTCATAGGAATGCACAGCCACAGGGAATGTGTATGCAGGGAGGACTGACCACCCCTTCCTCTTGTGTTTTCTCCACAGCTGGACCAGCCGGGTCAGAGGGCCATGCCACGCCACCGCAGTGTGAAAATAGAAAGAATTATATTGTAAGAGAAAGATGAATTATACTGTAATGATTGAATAAGTTGAAGGAATACTGTTTGTCTCTGAACAGGAAAGAGATGATTATGTTTGTAGGTATGCAGATCAGAATGAAGCCAGGTGTGCTTGGGATAACAGGAAAAGGAACATTAGGTGTTAGGTAGAAAGTAATTGAGGTAACTAGAGAGATATGGACAGGAGATTGCTGTGTGCTTGATGTGGAAATGAAGATACTTGACTAGTCTCATACTAATCATGTGAAGTTTTGCCACCTTTTAATCTTGTTAAGTTGGCTTTCTTTTGACTGTATAAATCAAAGGTGTTTGAGCCTTGTATGGTACTCACATTTTCTGGGTGTATTAGCAGAGCGGCTTTGCTAATAAACAGAGCGGTCTGACAAATCTGTGAGTCCTGTGTGTCTGACTTTGACAGCAGCCACCTGCCACAGTCCAGGGGACCCGCAGATGAGCCAGGCCTGGGGAGGAGCTGATGTGCCAGCATATTGGGGTGATGCATGACATCCACGCCACCCTGTCGCGCAGGCTGAATGCCGACCTCGAGTGGTGGCAGCAGGCCTGGAGTGACCTCATGGCACTGTGACACCATGTGAGGCATCCTGTCCCGCATGGGGGAACAGCCACCTGCTGCTGCTGCTGCTCCTCCCTTCTATCCTCCTGCCCCCCCCATACCCATGGCCCACCCGTCTGCCCACCCTGCCATGCCTCTCCTCCCTCCCCATGCCATGCCTCTGCTCCCTCCCTTCCCCATGGCCATGCCTCCTCCCCCAGTCATGCCTATGAGGAGGCTCCTATCCGCTTGCTGACCCTGGCCCTGCTCCAGCCACCCCTCCTGACCATCCCTATGGGGTCCTCAGACATGCCCAACCATGATGACATCCTTGCACCCAAGGGGGATCAGCAAGCTGCCTACCACTCCTCCCAGTCCTGATCCCCCTCCCAGTCCTTATCCCCTCTCCCCCTTCAGACAGCCCCCTCCCAGTCCTGATCCTCCTCCCAATTCAGACAATCCCCCTTCCCCTGCCCAAAAGAAAGAATCATTTTGTTTTAAAACCAAGCAGGTGTGTTTATTGGGAGGTCAGGGGAGGGGTAAGGGGAAGGAGTGAGAGGGGGAAGGGAGAGAGAAGGAAGGCCAAAGCCCCTGTTGTGGAGGCCCTGGGGAGTGTTACTGTGGTTCCCTAAGGGCCTCCCGTATTTGCACCCCAGCCTGATGGGCCTGGTGGGTTGCAGCAGTCCGGGGCTGCTCAAAGCCCCGGTCCTCGTGGGTGGCCTCTGCCACCCACCCCGGGAGGAAGGCCTCCCCCTTGCTCTCCACCAGGTTGTGGAGCACACAGCAGGCCGCCACCACCTCAGAGATATTGTGCTCCCCAACGTCCAGGTAGGTCAGGAGGCAGCGGAACCGTCCCTTCAGACTCCTGAAGGTGCGCTTCACCTGGAGGCAGGCTCTGTTGAGGTGAGCATTGAAAATGTCCCTGGTGTGATTCAGCTGGCTGGTGTAGGGGTGCATTAGCCAGGGTATTAGTGAGTATGCTGCATCCCCCACTATGCACACTGGCATAGTCTGGTCGCCCACCAGAAACTCCCGTCGGGGGAAAAAGGTGCCCACCTCCAGGTGGGCACACAGGCTGGAGTTCCTAAATATTTGGGCATCTTGAGCCCTACCCGACTAATCCATTTAAATGTTTGTAAAGTAGCCCCAGTGGTCCACCAGGGCCTGCAGGATTACAGAAAAGTAGCTCTTGCGGTTCACAAACTGGGCCGCTCGATGTTCTGGGGCCCGGATGGGGATGTGCATGCCGTTGATTGCTCCCACACAGTTGGGGAACCCGAGGACAGCAAAGCCACCCATGGTGGCCTCCAGGTTGTGGATGCAGGCGAGTCTGTGCAGCAGCAGGGGGAGTTGATGGCCCAGACAACCTGCAGAAGGAGAGAAAGAAACACACAGTACAAAGAATGAGAGAGGGGTTGTGTACTCCCAGTGGGATGTGGCCGCTCCCCCTCCTGGACTCCCCCACCCCACAGGAGGCTCCCCCTGTGAGCCCGTGCTGGCCCCCTCTCCCCCCCAGGCCAGTCTGAGGCCAAGAAGGCACCAGCCCCTGGGGCCAGGGCTTTCCCCCCACTCCAGTCCACCGCATACAGTCCCCAGCCCCCCCCTGTCCTGAGGGTCCACCTTATGCAACACCCTTCCTGCCCCTTGCAGGGGCTGCAGCCCGTGATCATCTTACCTGCATCAGGATGGCCCTGATGGTGGACTTCCAGGATGGCCCTGATGGTGGATCGAAGTGGACAGGAGCTGCAGACAGGGGAGTTTGAGAGGGAGTTTGGCAGAGGGAGGCCTACGATGGTCAGGAAGACCTGCAACACCTGTGCAAGCACTGCTTCTGTCTCCTCCACCGGCGCCTGTAGCCAGACACAGCACCTGAGCATGGATGCCTCTACCCAGATCCTGGTGTGGTTTTGCAGGGACTGTGGATTGCAATTCCCACTTATTGATATCCAGGCTGGGGAGATCATCCAATGCGAAAGGTGCCTGCTGGTGGAATCTCTCAGGCAGCAGGTGGCAGAGCTACAGGAGGAGGTGGCTAGGTTGAGGAGCACCTGCATCCATGAGAAATTCCTGGACTGTGTTAATGAGGAGACAGCTGAGGTAGCTGTCCCGGTACACAGGACTGGGGACACACCACTGGTGGAGGAGGAGACGGCTCAGGGGTGGACAGTGGCAGCTGGTTACTTCTGGCAGCAGGCACTGCTCCACCCCTGCTCCGAACCCTTCCGCCGTAATACTAGGAAACCGTTATGCTCTTCCTTATACAGGAGATAAGCTATCACCCCCTACACCGGAGGAGGAGAAGCCCCGTACCCCCAAGGCGGGGAGGTCTGCTGCCACCACTGCAAATAGGAAACGTAGGGTAGTGGTGGTCGGAGACTCTCTGCTGAGGGGGACGGAGGCGCCCATATGTTGCCCTGACATTTCATCTCAGGAGGTATGCTGTCTGCCGGGGGGCCCGTATCTGAGATGTTACGGAGGCATTGTCGAGGATTATCCGGCCCTCTGACTACTACCCCATGTTACTCATCCATGTGGGCACTAATGATACTGTGAGGTGAGACACTGAGCAGATCAAGAGTGACTACAGGGCTCTGGGAGTACGGGTGAAGGAGTTTGGAGCGCAGGTGGTATTCTCTTCGATCCTTCCTGTCGAAGGTGGGGGCCCGGGCAGAGACAGGTGCATCCTGGAGGTGAATGCCTGGCTGCGAAGACGGTGTCGCCAGATGGGCTTTGGCTTCCTCGACCATGGGGTGCTATTCCAGGAAGGACTGCTAAGCAGGGATGGCGTCCACCTTTCGAGGAGGGGGAAGACCCTATTTGGACACAGAATGGCTAACCTAGTGAGGAGGGCTTTAAACTAGGTTCGACGGGGACAGGTGAGCAAAGCCCACAGGTAAGTGGAGAACATGGAGACCTGGGAGATGGGTCGGAAATGGGAGGGAGCGTGGGCTACAATGGCAGAGAGAAAGGAGGGTCAGGGCAAAACTGGGAGGCAAGGTCAATCAGGATCTTAGATGCCTATATACAAATGCCAGAAGTATGGGAAATAAGCAGGAAGAACTGGAAGTGCTAATAAATAAGTACAATTATGACATTGTTGGCATCACAGAAACTTGGTGGGATAATACACATGATTGGAATGTTTGTATAGAAGGGTACAGCTTGCTCAGGAAGGATAGACAGGGAAAAAAGGGAGGAGGTGTTGCCTTATACATTAAAAATGAACACACTTGGAGTGAGGTGGAGATGGACATAGGAGATGGAAGTGTTGAGAGTCTCTGGGTTAGGCTAAAAGGGATTAAAAACAAAGGTGATGTCATGCTAGGAGTCTACTACAGGCCACCTACCCAGGTGGAAGAAGTGGATGAGGCTTTTTTCAAACAACTAACAAAATCATCCAAAGCCCAAGATTTGGTGGTGATGGGGGACTTCAACTATCCAGATATATGTTGGGAAAATAACACTGCAGGGCACAGACTATCCAATAAGTTCTTGGACTGCATTGGAGACAACTTTTTATTTCAGAAGGTTGAAAAAGCTACCGGGGGGAAGCTGTTCTAGATTTAATCCTAGGGAGGAACTGGTTGAGAATTTGAAAGTGGAAGGCAGCTTGGGTGAAAGTGATCATGAAATCATAGAGTTCACAATTCTAAGGAAGGGTAGAAGGGAGAACAGCAAAATAGAGACAATGGATTTCAGGAAGGTGGATTTTGATAAGCTCAGAGAGCTGATAGGTAAGGTCCCATGGGAATTGAGACTGAAGGGAAAAACAACTGAGGAGAGTTGGCAGTTTTTCAAAGGGATGTTGTTAAGGGCCCAAAAGCAAGCTATTCCAATGTGTCGGAAAGATAGAAAATATGGCAAAAGACCACCTTGGCTTAACCACGAGATCTTGCATAATCTAAAAATAAAAAAGGAGTCCTATAAAAAATGGAAAGTAGGACAAATTACAAAGGATGAATATAGGCAAACAGCACAGGAATGCAGGGGCAAGATTAGAAAGGCAAAGGCACAGAATGAGCTCAAACTAGCTATGGGAATAAAGGGAAACAAGAAGACATTTTATAAATACATTAGAAGACCAAGGATAGGGTAGGCCCACTGGTCAGTGAGGAGGGAGAAACAGTAACAGGAAACTTGGAAATGGCAGAGATGCTCAATGACTTCTTTGTTTCGGTCTTCACCGAGAAGTCTGAAGGAATGCCTAACATAGTGAATGCTAGTGCGAAGGGGGTAGTTTTAGAAAGTAAAATAAAAAAAGAACAAGTTAAAAATCACCTAGAAAAGTTAGATGCCTGCAAGTCACCAGGGCCTGATGAAATGCATCCTAGAATACTCAAGGAGCTGATAGAGGAGGTATCTGAGCCTCTAGCTATCATGTTTGGAAAATCATGGGAGACAGGAGAGATTCCAGAAGACTGGAAAAGGGCAAATATAGCCCATCTATAAAAAGGGAAATAAGAACAACCCAGGAAACTACAGACCAGTTAGTTTAACTTCTGTGCCAGGGAAGATAATGGAGCAAGTAATTAAAGAAATCATCTCTAAATGCTTGGAAGGTGGCAAGGTGATAGGGAACAGCCAGCATGGATTTGTAAAGAACAAATCATGTCAAACCAATCTGATAGCTTTCTTTAATAGGATAACGAGTCTTGTGGATAAGGGAGAAGTGATGGATGTGGTATACCTAGACTTTAGTAAGGCGTTTGATATGGTCTCGCATGATATTCTTATCAATAAACTAGGTAAATACAACTTAGATGGGACTACTATAAGGTGGGTGCATAACTGGCTGGATAACCGTACTCAGAGAGTAGTTATTAATGGTTCACAATCCTGCTGGAAAGGCATAACAAGTGGGGTTCCGCAGGGGTCTGTTTTGGGACTGGCTCTGTTCAATATCTTCATCAACGATTTAGATATTGGAATAGAAAGTACGCTTATTAAGTTTGCAGATGATACCAAGCTGGGAGGGGTTGCGACTAATCTGGAGGATAGGGTCATAATTCAAAATGACCTGGACAAATTGGAGAAATGGTCTGAGGTAAATAGGATGAAGTTTAATAAAGACAAATGTAAAGTGCTCCACTTAGGAAGGAACAATCAGTTTCATACATACAGAATGGGAAGCAACGGTCTGGGAAGGAGTACGGCAGAAAGGGATCTAGGGGTTATAGTGGACCACAAGTTGAAAATGAGTCAGCAGTGTGATGCTGTTGCAAAGAAAGCAAACGTGATTCTGGGATGCATTAACAGGTGTGTTGTGAGCAAGACACGAGAAGTCATTCTTCCGCTCTACTCTGCATTGGTTAGGCCTCAATTGGAGTATTGTGTTCAGTTTTGGGCACCGCATTTCAAGAAAGATGTGGAGAAATTGGAGAGGGTCCAGAGAAGAGCAGCGAGAATGATTAAAGGTCTAGAGAACATGACCTATGAGGGAAGGCTGAAGGAATTGGGTTTGTTTAGTTTAGAAAAGAGAAGATTGAGGGGGGACATGATAGCAGTTTTCAGATTTCTAAAAGGGTGTCATAAGGAGGAGGGAGGAAACTTGTTCATCTTGGCCTCTGAGGATAGAACAAGAAGCAATGGGCTTACACTGCAGCAAGGGAGGTTTAGGTTGGACATTAGGAAAAAGTTCCTAACTGTCAGGGTAGTCAAATACTGGAATAAATTGCCCAGGGAGGTTGTGGAATCTCCATCTGTGGAGATATTTAAGAGTAGGTTAGATAAATGTCTATCAGGGATGGTCTAGACAGTATTTGGTCCTGCCATGAGGGCAGGGGACTGGACTCGATGACCTCTCAAGGTCCCTTCCAGTCCTAGTGTTCTATGATTCTATGATTCCCCACCCCAAACTGATTAGCCACCTAGCGGTAGCTGTCTGAGGTGGCCAGCTTCCACAGTGCGATTGCGACCCGCTTCTGGAGTGGGATGGCAGGATGCAGATGGGTGTTGCGTCATTGGAGGGGAGGAGCGAGCCAGATACAGAGCTCCTGGAAAGTGTCCTTCTGCATGCGGAAGTTCTGGACCCATTGCTGGTTGTCCCACCGATCCATGACCAGCCGGTCCTACCAGTCCGAGCTGGTGTCCAGCCTCCAGAAACTTCTGGGTATGGTGGGCTGGGGCAGTCAGAGTAGAGCACCCGCAGCCAGGCAGAGACTGATCAAGAAGATTTTGGGGTCCACCTCCAGCTGGAAGAGGACAGCTGCTTGAAGCAGGCACTGCAGGGATTGCAGCATGGCCCTGGGGGTCCGTCGCATGCCCAGGGGCAGCTCTCGCTCCATAGCACAGGGCAGAGTATGCAAAAGCTGTGGTGTCCCCAAAAAAAGGACAGGGCACACACAGCAGGCACTGCTGAAGCTTTGCTTTCCCGAAGAGGCTAGCAAGCAGGCAGCAGAAACAGAGAAGGGGGGGGTCCCTTTAAGCGCACGTCTCTGGAGAGCTCCGGCAACAACACTCAAGAGCAACTGGTGACCGCTAGCCCAGCTAGAACCGGTTTCTGGTGGCTTTATATGCGGGAGAGCATCCAATAGTGTGGACACTATCTTGCGCAAAAACGCATTGCAAAAGCGATGCGCTTTGAGGTGTGGACGCACTTTCGCGCAAGAAGTTTTTGCGCAAGAACTCTTGCGCAAAAGGCTTCTTGCGCAAAAACCCTGCAGTGTAGACAAAGCCAGAAGGTCTATGGCTAGGGTTGCCAGGTGTCCGGTATTCACCCGGACAGTCCGGTATTTTCGGCTCCTGTCCAGTAAAAAAATTCAGAGAATACCGGACACCTAAAATGTCCAGTATTTTCTGAATTTTTCCGCGGCCAGGAGGCAAAAATGCCGGGCACCTGGCAACCCTACAAACACTCAGCGCCCGGCCTCCCCCGAGCCCTCTGTAGCCAGACACGAACCCCATCTTGTTTCTCCCCCCCCCCCAGAGAGCAAGAGAAAGGCAGTCAGCCTTTGATGCCCTGGGAACGCAGGTGTGCTGCCTGTCCCTGACTCTACCATAAACAGAAACCAGACAGTAAATGGGCTAGCTGATGACCCAGGGCCTCCCGTCGCCCTGATGGCTAGTACCAGTAATTGACACGCCTGCACTGTCCCAGGAGAGGAATCTTCGCCCATCACATACTAGAAGTGCCCATTGTCTGCATTTTCCCAGGTGTGAATTATGCTTTGCACCCTTCGTGGGAAACTTGGCATTCAAAGCCATTTTTCCTAATTGGCCACTTGAGACCAGGAAGAAGCTTATGTGACCCAAGGGGTATAAAGAGGGGTTTAGTAGCCCACCCCATTTGAGTCTAATCATCTATACCTGCTGGCAGGTATTGATTGTCTCCGAGGTCTGTGGGACGCCCAACCTCGCCCTACTTCTTCCCGAGGGATTGAGAGAAAGACGCTGGCCACGCCAAGTCTGGAACGCAGGGGTGAGAATATATACCTGCTATGTGTCTATTTTGCATGCATTTAATAAGAGCTCAGAGAACCAAAAGGGTTTCATGGTACCTGTAAGTGACTTTTGTTTTAAGTGTAATTTCTGTCCTGTCCTTTTGTAGTGGCTGTGTTATCTGTAACACAGCAGTAGCATTTAACAGCTAAGTTTACCCTGTAACAATAAAATAGTAACTGTTTAAGCTTTAACCTGACTCCTTCAGTCGCTGTAACAGAACCAAGCACAATTTAAAAGAACTTCAGCCGGTCAAAAAGGGACAGGTATAGGAGAGCTTGGGCGTTTGGATTTGTGTCACCCCAGGTGACAGATCCATTGGGGCACCTCTCAGCCTCCCAGGCTGCCCGCTGCGAAGGGATTTCTGGATTCTAGCAGCTAAAATCTGAGGTGTTATAAGCTCTCCTGTAAACTTATTGGGGCGCCCACAACCTCCTCCAGGTTGCCCGCTGCTAAGGACCCCGGTCCTGGCAGTTGAAGTCTCGGGTGTATAAGCTCTCCTGTAAACTTATTGGGGCGCCCACAACCTCTTCCAGGTTGCCCACTGCTAAGGGACCCCGGTCCTGGCAGTTGAAGTCTCGGTGTATAATACACACACACACACCACTCACTGCCCTGACCATTGGCTGACACCCTCCCCTGGCCCCCGACCCCAGCCCCAGCCCCCATGCTTACCTGGTTCCCCAAGGCTGCCGGCACAAAATGGCTGCCGGCCAAAAGACCTAGGGGAAGCAATGCTTTCCCTTGGGTCTTAGTGCTCAACCATGTCATGTATGCTTAGCAGCTATTTAAAATTAAGCCATAGCAAAAGCACAGACAGCTATGTTTAAGAGGAAGTAGCCTAACTGCAGACTATATGGACTGCCTTTTTTGCGGTTAAGGAGTGTATTAGGAAATGTGTTATAAAACATGATAATTTAGGATAAGCAGTAAAATTTGTAAGAGTAAAAATCCTCATCTAATTCGCTAGCTCTTAAGCAACACACCAAATTTGGTGTAAGAGAAAAAAATTTCTTGCATCTAATTACAAGAGCTTCATCTAATTCAGTGTTTCCCAATTGGTGCTCCAGGGAACCCTGGGGTTCCGCGAAGCAAAACTAGGGGTTCCGCGAGGAGCCAGCACTCCCCCGGCCCCTCTGAAAGAGAGAGAGCCGGCTAGCCAGCAGAAGCATGGGCGACGAGTTGTGTGGGCTCGTGGTGCCGATGCTCCACCAATATTTGGAACTGGAGCGGGCCCCAGCCCCCCCGTGTGTCCTCCCACCCCGGTCCCACAGCGTCTCTCCCCCGTCCCCCGTCCCGTCCCGTCCCTGCCGTGCGCAACTTCACCAAACTCCCCCTTGCTGGCTGCTGCTGCCCTGCACGGCGTGCTCAAACCGGAAGGCGGGGAGACGCCCGGGCGTGACGTAACGTCATTGCCCGGGATTTTAAAACTGCTGGGCGCTATGTTGCACCGTGTGGCTGAGTTGCGGGTTCAGAGTCCGGGGACGGAGCGCAGACTCCAGCCCCACAAAGTGGAAGGCAGAAGGTAGGGGAAGGGGAAGGGCTGGAAGAGGAAGAGGCTTGTGCGGAGGAGGAGGGGAGAGGGAGAAGAGAGGGGAAGGCACCAAAAGGACAGGGTAGAGGAGAGACAAACGCCAGGGGCCAAGTGCAGACAATGAGGAAAAGGCAGGAGGGAAGGTGTCAGTGGAGGGGGACAGGGTGATGCTGGGAGGGGAGAGGGTAAGGGCATTGGAGGCTAGGGGGAGGGGAGGTGCTGGGAGAAGGCTTGAAAGAAGGGGTGGGCATGAGGAAGGCGGGATGGAGCAAGTCATGTGTGGAGGCACAGGGGCATGAGGGGAACGGGGCAGAGGGTGGTGAGGGGTGGGCATCAGGGAAAAAGAGAGCAAAGGAGGTAGGGGCAGTGAGGGAAGGGGGAGGCAACAGGAGGGTGCAGGAGTAAGAGAAGGTACAAGTGCCAGGGGATTCTGGTGGTGAAGCAGAAGGGCAGACACCTTCAGGGGAGGGACCACCACAGAGGAGAGACACAGGGCAGGTTTGTAGAGGGAGGTGTTAGAAGAGGGGACGAGAATGGGTAGCTCACATGATCAGAGTGGGGCTACTGGAGGAGTGGGCACAGGGAGGAGAGAAGGGCTGGTGGAGGGGGGGCAGGTTGCAGGAGAGCTGAGGGCAATGAGAAGGGCAGGAGTCAGGACAGCAGAGGAGGGTGAGGAGTCGGGAGGCAGCAGGCTCCAGGGGAGCTGATGGAAAAAGGGGAGGAGACATGGCAGCAGAGAGAAAAGGTAAAGGTTTAAAAATATGTATTAATAACTTGGGTGCCACAGTGGCACATCCAAACAAGCCACATGAACTCAGTACTGGTGCACAACACAAAATTCATTTTGCTCATGCGAGGAAACTCTTAGGCTATGTCTACACTGGCGGTTTCTTGCGCAAGAACACGTCACACTGCCATGTGCGAGCTGTGCTTTTGCACAAGAGCATCTATGGCAGTGCGGACGCTCTCTTTGCCCGAAAAAGTGCTGATGGCCATTTTAGCCATAGGGCTTTCTTGCGCAAGAAATTCATGTTGCCTGTCTACACTGGCCTCTTGCGCAAGAACGGTTGCACAAAAGGGCTTATTCCTGAGTGGGAGCATCATAGTTCTTGCGCAAGAAGCCCTGATTTCATACATGAGAATGTCAGTGTACTTGCGCAAGAACACACGGCCAGTGTAGACAGGAAGCAAGTTTTTGGGCAAGAGCGACTGCTTTGGCGCAAGATTGCGCCAGTGTAGACACAGCCAAGGGGAGGGAGGGAAGGAGGCAGGGGCAGGGAATCAGCGCTGGCTTAGCATGTCTGCATGGTTTGGGGGAAGGTGCAGGGAAATTGAGCTCAGCTGGGTTGCAGAGTGGGGAGGTCCGGGGAGCTGGGCTGGGCGGCGGGGTGTGTGTGGGCGTGTGTGGAGCTCAGAGCTCAGTTTGGCTGCAGGAGGAGGGAGGTGCTGGGAACTGGGGCTAGACTCAAGGGGAGGGAGGGGCAGGGAATGGGCGCTTGGCTCAGCAGTTTTGCGGGGCTTGGGGGAGGTGCAGGGAAACGGGGCTCAGCAGTGCTGTGGGGGAGGCATGCAGGGAACCAGTGCAGGGCTCAGCTAGGCTGATGTGGATGGGGGAGGGTATACGGAACAGATGGGCAGCTCAGCTGGGCTGTGAGGGGCTGCAGGGAACTGGTGCTGCATTCCCTTGGATTGTGGGGGATGGTTTTGGGGGAGGTGCAGGGAACCAGCAGGGGTGGGCAGCTCAGTTGGGTTGCAGGGGATAGAGGTGCAAAGAAGCCAAGTGTGTGTGGGGGGAAACCAGGAGCCCTGAAATGACCTCCCCTGGTCCAAAAATCCCTCATCTGGGACCAGCCAGGTCCAGAGGGTGCCAGATCAGGGAGGTCCAACTCCTACCCAAGTCCCCTTCTTGCACCCTCCCTCCTAGCCAGACACCCTACCCCCAATCTACTCCTGCTCCCTCCCCCTGGCCAGACATCCTACATCCAGCCTGCTTCTGCACCCTACCTACCACTCAGACCTTGCCCCCTATCATACACTGGAACCCCCTGTCCTGAGCCTCTTACATCCCCAAACTCCTGCATCCCCACATCCTCAGTCTTCTGCCACAACACTCCTGTACCATCCACACATCACAAATCTGTGTCCTGAGCCCATCATACTCACAACCTTCTTGCCCTGAGTCCCTCACATATCCAGCCCAAACTCCTGCACCCACACATCCACAAGTCCATGGCTTGCTCAGCACCCTAACCTTCCACCTGAGCTCAACACTCCTGAGCCTGGAGCCCTCCCGAGCCAACATCCCCTTCTCCTGCATCCAAATTCCTCCCAGAGCTTGTACTTCTCACCCTTCCCACACCCAAATCCTCATTCCCACCCCACGCCTCCTGTCTCAACCTAGTGAGAGTGTATAAGGGCTGGGGATAGCAAGTGATGGAGAGGAGGGGAACAGAGCGGATGAGGCCTCAAGGAAGGGGACTGGGGGGGTCTTGGGGAAGGAATTTGATTTTCATGCATTGGTGGGTCCCTCTCTCTCCCCCCTTTTTTTTTTTGCTTGACAAACCTAGGGGTTCCTTAAAATTCTGAAAAGCTGAAAAGAGTTCCTCGGCCAAATAAAATTGGGAAACACAGATCTAATTCGCCAGCCCTTAAGCAACACACCAAATTTGGTCTAAGAGAAAATTTTTGCATCTACTTACAAGATCCTCAGCTAATTCGCTAGCCCTTAAGAGAAAAAATTTTTTTGCATCTCAAATTAACCACAGAACTGAATAGACAATGAGAGATCAGGCCATAAATACCCTGCAGTAACGACTGTGGGTACCTCATCATCTACAACTCATTCTAGAAACTGAACTCACGTGCTGCTCTCTAACGCCAAGAGGCAGGAGGTCCATACCGAGGCAGGCATCGTGACAGCATTCGTTGTCCTCTACCTGGCCAGTAGAGAGATGCTGCTACACCTGATCGGGTGAGTCAAAAAACTTAACAAAAGACTCTGAAAAACCTAACAAAAAGAGTCAAAAAATCTGATAAAAAGAGTCAAAAAATCAGATCAAGAAAAACAAAATAATCTTGATAAGCTATAAGATCAAGGATCCTCATAGTTGCAGTTCTTTTAAAAATTAATCTAGAAGAAATTTAAAAAAAACTAGATACGAGTTAGCTGACTAAGTATCCTTGTAATCACGCTAGCAGAAACAATTTGCTTTTTGTATTTTTCTTTTATTTTTTTCTTTTTCATTCTCAGCTATTATCTTTTGACTTTGTTATTCATTAAGTGGCAACATCAATAAAGTTATGCTCATTGATTAAGACCATTGGTATTTGGTCTAAATTTATTGACGACTTCCCAGGTAAGCAAGGGGGCAGACTAGAGTTCTGCAGAGTCCTAGCGAACCCAAGGGAAGGGGGCGGTTTGCTTAATTGTGACCACTCATGGCAAACCACTCCCCTGTTCCTATCCCTGCACTAACTCTTAAAGGGGACATGCTTTTAATGATGTTTTATTTTAAATTTTTTTTGGCTTACTTGGAGTCCTTTTTTTTTTTGCTCAATAACTTTGGTTCCCCCCCCCCTTTTTTTTCCCTTTCAATAGAATTTTTTCCCTTTTGGGGAGGGGGAGTGTTCGGTATTTTTGTTTCCACCATCTGGCAACCCTGTCTATAGCCAGCTAGTTCCGCACAAGCATCAGTAATGTGACATTGAATGGTCAGCAGGGGCTGGTGTGGAGCCTCCAAAGGAGGCTCCATGCACCAGAAAGCAGATTCTGGTGCCAGAAACCAGTCCTAAGCCCGTGCAGCCCGTGGCTGGCCTTGTTTGAATTAAATGGGGCTAACAGTGTCCAACCACCAGGCATCTTGACAGCTGGCAAAGGTGCAGCCAGCCCAGCCCCACCATTTGAAGCACTCCAAAGGGTCCACGGCAGAAGACCCCTTCCTGGGGATGTTTTCTAACCCAGTAGCCTCATGGGCTGCTGTATCACCAGGTTGATCACTTGGGCAGCGAACAGAGCATGGAGCCAGCCCTCTGCCAGCACCACCAGTTGCAGTGCCTAGGCAGGAGGCCTGCCCTGGTCACCAGCTGAGTTGCCAGGACCTGTGCTGGGGGTTGGAGGGTGTATCCCTCAGGCCCAAGCCAGAGGCTGCCCTCAGGCTGCTTGTTAGGCTCTGCAACTAGGTGGGAAAGGGCAGTCTGGGCATTGGGATTGCCTGTTGTTCCTGCCTGGTCTGATCCAAAAGGTGAAAACAGGCTCTGGTTTTCACCCAACCCTCCTGCTCATTCCTGGTGGGTTTTCATTCCTGAGGTGATGTTGGGTGTGAGCTGACCAGCCAGGAGCGCCTGGGGACACAGTGCCCATGGGAGAGTGGAGCAGGTGGCAGGTGGAGCTGGCTAGATATTGGGAAGAGTCAAGGCCTCCCTTTGTAGCCTGCCATTCCCTGAGGCCATTCGGAGCTGACAGGGCTGGCTCACCTGTGTGGACATGGGTCACTCCCCCTGTGGTGGGGGAGACATAGCCAGGAGCTGGGAGCTGAGTGGCAGGGCAGCATGTTCCCAGAAGCCAGGCGGCCTGTGGATGTGTTCTATGGCCCGCTGAAGATGGACGTCCTTCTTGGCCTCTGAGTTTGCTCCATATTGAGGTGCAGAGCTGGAGAGCCTAGCCAGCTGTGGCACTGGCCCAGAAAGAGCTCCACTGAAAAGTGACTCCTCCCCCCTCTATTCGCCTTTTGCTTGCTGTGGCCAGAACTTGAGCTCCAATTTTGTCTCCATTCGTTTCCTTTTAAGTGGCTGCCAGGGGCCCCATGGAAAGACAGTAGAGACACTCCCCTAGCAAGGTTTCTGCTCAGGAGCACTTTTTCCACTGGGGGGAGGGCACTTTAACTGTGTTTCCAGGGACTCTGTAGGCACCTGAAAACTCTAATTTTGTTGCAGATAATAACTTAAAAACGAGCTGCCAGAACACTGTTTCTAATTGCCATATGTATGTATGTGTAAGCAGAGTCTGAAAGAGGCACTGTGATATCTCCCTTTTGGTGTCTATTGTTTTTTCTAAAGGCTCCTAACATTCTGTTTGCTTTTCTGACTGCTGCTGCACACTGAGTGGATATCTTCAGAGGAGTATCCACAATGACTCCCAGATCACTTTTTAAGGGGTAACAGCTAATTAGATCCCATCATTTTGTATGTACAGCTGGGGTTATGGTTTCCAATGTGCATTACTTTGCATTTAATTTCCTAAATCAGTTTTGGATCCTTAATACAAGAACTAATAACTTTAATTGGTAAATAAAATTAATGCAGAATACTTGCTCAACATAATTTTCCTTACACTGTCACGCCAATCACTCTCACATACTTTTTCATTTTTAATATAAATTCTGGAACATTATAGGCAGACATATGCCCTCTCATTTTGTATATTTTATTTCTCATTGAAAAGTTATGAAATCTAAAGAAGCTGATTTTTCTGTCAAACATTCTTCTAAAACATAGAATAACTAAAATAACTAACAGATTTGAGAACAAATTTGTTTTGGCACTAGCATTAAAAAAAGAGAAAGACAAAAAGCTGTTAAAGTGATCATTGGAAAAAAAATATGACACTAGATTGCCCAGCATACATTTCTGATCACCCTGAAGGTATAGCTCCAGTAGATAAAAATGTTATCATCTTTTTCCAATGGCAATGTGTTTTCTTTTCCTATTAAGTTACTTGGTATTGAAGGGTTTTGTATATTGTGTCAATACTTAGGAATGTATGGCTACGTCTACACTACAAGTTTTGCTGGAAGAGACAATGTGAATGAAGCACAGATTAGCATTTTCTCGCACTTAATTTGCATAATCTCTTCCAATCCATTTTTGCACATGGGGTTTTTGCGCAAGATCCTTATACCTCCTTTTTTGAGGCATAAGGATCTTGTGCAAAAAGGAAACAGCCACACTGCTTGTTTTTGAGCAAAAACCCCTAGCGCAAAAATGGATTGGAAGAGATTATGCAAATTAAGCATGAGAAAATGCTAATTAGTGCTTCATTTGCATCACCTCATCTGGCAAAACTCATAGAGTAGACGTAGCCTATGTGTTTTATGCAAAGGATGATTTAGTAGGTACATATGTGCAGAGAAACCTGCCAAGCTCACCCCCCCCGACTTTCAGTAGTTAATCAGTTTCTTGAATAGGCCATCTTCTCTTTGTTCTCAGAGAGTGTCCAAGGGGAGGGCGAGCTCAGCAGATTGCGAGTCAAGGTACAGGTATATAGTATACAGGTTTATCTATAGGGTCACAGGGATGTGGTAAACAGGTTTATCCATGGGAATGTTAAACATGATCAATTATGCTTAGTGTAGAGCAGTGGTCTCCAACCTTTTTACACCCAAGATCACTTTTTAAATGACAGAACAAGCCCTGCCCCTTCCTTGAAGCCTCGGCCCTTCCTTGAAGTCCCACCCTCTCTATTCTCCTCCTCTCCATCACTTGCTATCCCCAACCCTTATACTGCTGCTTTTCCCCCCCAATTCTTCTGTCTAGACTGGATCAAATGTCAGAAAAAAACCCTTCTTTTGGAAGCCCCCTTATTCCTCGTGGAAAGAGGAATATAGGGGTGACCGAAATATCATGTTTGCTCTTCCACTAAAAGAAGCGGAAGAACAAACGCATCCCTGGATGCAGAATTTTTCTGGGATATCTCCGGAATCCTGAAAAACTTCTGCAGTCTAGCCGTACCCTCGCTGGATTGAGACAGGATGTGTAGGCTCTGGGGTGGGAATGAGGGATTTGGGTGTGGGAAGGGGTGAGAGGTGCAAGCTCTGGGAGGAAATCTGGATGCAGGAGGACGTGGATAAGGGGACGCTGGCTCAGGAGGCTCCAGGCCAGGCAGTGTTGGGGTCAGATGTAGGGTTAGGGTACTAAGCAAGCCACAGACTTCTGGATGTGAGGTTCAGGAATTTGGGTTGGGGTATGTGAGGGCTCAGGGCAGGGGTTCCAGTGTATGATAGGCTCAGATCTAGGGTCTGGGGAAGGGGAATGCAGGAGTGTTATGATGCTGTGGCCAGATGGGGGCTTGGCCCCAACTGGGGGCTTGTTGGCCAGGCTTCATTTTTAAATAAAATACTATGTCAAACACAAAAAGTTTCTGCATTGTCTTTATTTCTGAGAAGGGCAGGGAACCTATTTTGCGTCAAGGGTCACTGACCCACGGAAAAGTCAGTTTTGGCCTCACAAGTGAGATGCAAAAAAACCTCCTCCCGCCCCAAGCTTCACTAATGTGTCCCCAGCTGTGTTGGTGAGAGCAGGGGACATAGTACTGGGGAAGGGTGCTAGTGGGTGCTTCGGCAGGGGACAGGGTGCCAGTGGGGACAGGGTTCTGTGGCTGGGGACAGAGGAGTGGGGACAAAGTTCTGTGGCTGGGGAGTGGGGAGAGGGAACAGGGTGCCGGGAGGGCAGGGAACAGGGTGCCAGTGGGGGCAGAGAGTCCCCTGCACCTGCCTCCTCCCAAGATTCCGCCCCCCCGAGGGAAGCCGGTGCGTGCCTCCTCCGGGCCCGACTCCCCCTCCCATGGAGCAGGGAACCCCCGTTGTGCACCTCCTCCGGGGCCGACCCCCCCCCACAGTGCAGGGAAACCCCCGCGTGTGCCTCCCCCAGGGCCAACTCCCCCTCATGTGGTGCAGGGAAACCCCTGTGTGCACCTCCCCCAGGGCCGACTCACCCCTCCCGTGGAGCATGGAAACCCCTGCACGCGCCTCCCCCGGGGCTGACCCCCCCTCCCGCGGCGCAGGGAAGCCCCCACATGCGCCGCCCCTGGGGCCGATCCCTCCTCTCGTGGCGCAGGGAAGCCCCCGTGTGTGCCTCCCCCAGGGCTGACCCCCCCCCCCACGCGGCGCAGGGAAACCCCCACGCTCCTCTTCCGGGGCCGACTCACCCCTCCTGTAGCGCAGGGAAGCTGCTGCGCTCCTCCTGCGGGGCTGATGCCCCCTTCCGCAGCAAGCCTGGCATGCCACAGACCTGAGGGAGGGGAGCAGCCAGTGTACTTCCGGAACCCCCAGAAGTGGCGCAAAGCCGCAGGACTTCCGCCCACCCTGTGGGAAGCCAGCACTACATCCATTGTTGCTGGAGGTAGGTAGTGGGACTTCTGAGGGGTGGGGGGAAAATGGGGGGGCCCGAATGCCTCGTGATCGACTTGTTGATCGTGATTGACCTGTTGGGGTGACTACGGGTGTAGAGAATGTGATGAGACTGGACAAAGGTTCATATGGAGCAACCATTCTAAGCTATAAAATACTGAGGTGGGGACTTGCCCCTTCGAGAAAGCCTGGCTGGTTTTGAATTGGCGTGCTCTCCCTTTATGCACATCAAATAAAGCTTTAAATTGAACGGTGCATCGAAGACTCTTGATTCTGCAAAAGACCTGACTCATATGGTTGCCATTGGGTACCACAAAAATCCCAGTAGTATTTAGAAATAAAGTCTTAAACATTGTAAGCTCTTTGTACAAAGCACATACTGATATTATTCCAGCACAAATGAAAACACACTTCAGTTCAAGGTGCTAATAGTGTAAAAATTCAAAACATAAAAATGAATTTAAAAATTGAAGTGGCATTTACAAAGGACTCCTCTAAAAGTAGACAGTTACCTGCTTTCCCGCAGCTAGTGTTCTTCGAGGTGTGTGATTCACATCCATTCCAATCAGGTGTGCACACACCAGATGCATGAGTGTCAGAAACTTTTTCCCCTAGCAGCCCCCATCGGGTCAGCTGTGGACCCCTCCTGGAGTGGCACTGCTTCAGCAGCCTTTATATACCACTGCCAACCTAACTTCCCCTTCAGTTTCTTCTTGCTGACTGCTCCAACAGAGGGGAAGGAGGCTGGGTGCTGGAATGGACGTGAACAGCACATCTCCAAGAACACCAGTTATGGGAAAGCATCACTTCTTTGAGAGCTTGTTCACATCAATTCCAATCAGGTGACTCCCAAGTGCTACATTCTGGAGGAGGAGTCGGAGTTCAGCATCACTGATTAGAGTTCAGCTCTACCAACCACTGCCTCAGCCCTTTATTCATTGTCGATGGTGTAGAGAGTGGTGACCGTGTGCACTGAACACTATAGATTTTCTGAATGGGAACCTGACTGTGCCAAACCAAAGTGGAAGATGTCTGAGCCCTAGGAGAGTGGGCCTTCACCAAAGGTGGTGTAGCTCCTGCCAGCCCATAGCAAGTACATATGCACTCAACTATCCATGAGTCTATATGTTGAGCTGAGACCCGATCACCTTTCATACAGTGCTCTACTGCCACAAATAGCTGGGTAAACTTCCTAAAGGATCTTGTGTGCTCAATATAGAAGGCAAGGGCCCTACGCATGTCTGGAGTGCACAGCACCTGTTGTCTGGCATTCATGTGCAGTTTGGGGTAAAACACCAGGAGGAAAATATCCCGGCCAAGATGGAATTGCGAGACTACCTCTGGTCGAAAGGCCGGGTGTGGCCCAAGCTGCACCTTATCCTTATGGAAAACGATAGTGCTCTCAGTTCAGATATGCTTCTGGAGGATGTAATCGCTACTAGAAAGGTGACCTTAAGGGAAATATGCAGCATAGAACACATGGGCAGGGGCTTAAAAGGAGATCCCATAAGTCTATTGAGAACCAAATTAAGGTTTCATGGGGTGAGGACCTGAGTATGGAAAAAGTCTCTCCAGGCTTCCTAAAATGGGTTACTATGGGGTCCCCAAACAAGGAATGCTGGAAATGACCAGGATAGAAGGCTGAGATAGCCACTAGATGGGCCTTAATCGAGGAAGGCGCCAACCCCTGGGTTTGTAAATGGAGGAAGTAATACAAAACGAGGGGAACAGGTGAGTGGGTGGGAAGAACGTCACACCAGCATGAGACCCTCTAAGGAAGTAGCCCTTCATGCTATCCAGTAGTACCTTGAAGGATAAACTTAATTTGTTGTCAGTATGACCTCTGTGTGACCTGGATGTTAAGTCTGGTCTTTGTAAAGAGGTACGTGCTTGAACTCAGGTGAGCAAAGGGGGGGGGTAGGTAAAACTGGTTTGAACCTTGTAGCGGGCTTCCCGCTCTGCCACAGCGCCCCTGCCGTTGGTTCGGGGAATTAGATCAGCCGGCAGGCGGCGGAATCCCTTCAGGACACTGCCCTCCGGCAATGTCCGCCACAGCCTGAGCTTTCTCACGGAGTGGGTCTCTCCCCGGCCTTGCTTCAGGTCGGGACAAGAGGTATTAGTCCGCGGACCCGGCCTTGCTCCAGGTCCGGGGCGCAGCAGAATTAGTTCCCCACCAGCACGTCTATCCTCACACAGTTCTGGGCCGGGCACCCAGCCTAGTCCTGTCTCTTTAAGAGTTCCCGCCCGCGCGTGATCAGTTCCCAACGCACCGTAGGGGAAGCCCGCGCCTCGAACAGGGCGGACAACAAAATATAGTTTATAAGGCCCGGCCCTCGAGCAGGGCGGGCCAGCCACACCTCAAGCCAAACCCAGGCCCTGGCTCCGGGTAGGGCAGCAAACCACCAGCAGTCTGTAGACGCTTCGCCCGGAGCGGGGCCGGTGTGGCACCTGCAGCAGCGGTGAGGGGGGGGGAGACCGCCACCCGGTTAGGGGGTGGCAGGGGGGGCGCAGGCCCTCCCGCCTCACTGCGCCCCGGCCCAGGGCCCTGAATGCAGCAGTGCAGCTGCGACTGGCTCAGCAGGGCTCCGGCCCGTAACTTGCTGGCCGCGGGCCGCTCCTGGCCTGGTCTACCCCTGGGCCACTTCGTCTCCCCCCGGGTACCTGTAGCTCCAGCAGGTTCGCCAAGGAGTCGAGGCGCTGTCGTCCCGCAGTGTCCGGCCGGCCCAGTCCAGGGTCAAGGGGTTGGAGTTCTGCGGTGTCCCGGGCGCTCGTCCGGCCCTGCGTTCCAGTACCCATCGGGGGTCCAGCCGGTCCCCCAGGTCAGGCCCGTTCTCTGGGTCCACGAGGGGTTCTGCTGGCGTGCTTGGCCAGGCCTCAGTAGCCCGGGCAGGGAAGCCTTGGCCGGCCTCCGGGAGGCAGCTGAGGCGGCCTAGCCCGGTCTTAGCCTCCCAGGCAGGAGCTCGGACAGGCCTCCGGCTCCTTCAGAGGCTGGGCCCTGACTAAGCTCCCTGGCAGCCTTCTTATAGTCCTAGCTCCTTTGACTTCCGGTCAGGTGAGGGGGCGGGGCTAGGCCGGGCCCAAAATGGCTCCCCCAGGGGTTCCTCCGCCTCCGGCTCCGTGGGTGGCCACTCTCCTCCACTACACTCCTGAGAAGGAGAAGAGGCAGCAGGGTGCAGGGGCTGCTCTCTTCCTTCTCCCCCCGTTCCTGTTCCTGTTCCCGATCCCACTGCCTGCACCAGCCGGAGCCCTCCCCACCTCACTGAGCCACCACCCACCTCCTGCTGAAACCCCAACGCTGCTGGGCTGCTCCCCCGGACGACGCTGCTGCTGCTGCCTACCACCGCCACCAGCTGTTCCTGTTGCCCGAGAGGGGAGGGGGGGCCTGCCGGCTGCCCCCCCTCCCCTCCTCCGCTCCAGAGAAGGAGGACCACCCCACCAGCACCTACCACCTGGAAGCCTCCCCTGCTCCCTGCTGCTTGCTGCCTGCCCACTGCTGCTGCTGCACCCGCTGAGAGGGGAGAAGAGGAGATCGCCATCGACAACTGTGGAGGTTTGTTTAAAGGACTGAGCTTCTTTCATCTGCTCTAGGGGTGGTGGTGAACTGAGCTGTTGAAAGGGGGCCGGGAGAGGCTCAGAGCCCTCCCCCTAGTCCAGCTGCCTGCCCCGCTGCCACCACCCCCAACATCCCCTCCACTGCCCCTCACCACCTGGACTCTCTCTTCTCCCCCTGGCGGGGTTTGCTGCCCGCCTCCACCTGGGACCCTGCTGCAGCGGTGGGTGAGGTCGAGCCCTCACCTGGCAGCTCGTGGGCGTGCTCCTCCCCACCCCCTTGGACTTGGCCCCCTCCTCAGCTACATTTGGCTGGGGCCACCCTCACTTTGGTCACCTACCCTACCCCAGCAGCTTGTTTCCTTCCCCACTGCCTGCCCCTCCCTGCTAGGTTGTTTTCCCTTCCTCCCCAAGTTACTTACCCACCACACCCATTCCCAAAGTTTGTTCAGCCACGCCCCTACCCCAGCCGGCCCAACTGTGTGTGAGCCGCCCCTCTCAGCTGCTGTTGTGTTCCATTTTGACCTTCCCCCAGCTGTCCAGCCTCTGAGCACTACCCAAATTGCCTTGCCCTCCCTGCCCGGCGCTCGTGCCCCATCCCTCCCCTTTTAGTTAGCCCCTGTTCCGTGCACCTCCCCAATGGTCCCATAGTTTCCCTATACCCCAGTGCAGCCGGAGGAGCCGGCCCCGCCCTGTACCTATTGCCTTGTCCCCTGCCTGCCCTGCCAGCGCCCTCCTCCTCTGTCCAGCCTTACAGGGAGGAGTGGTCGCTGGCTCCTCGTCTCCTCTGTTTGTCCCGCCATTTCTGGTGCCCTCCTCCCTGCAATAGTCAGCGGGAGGGAGTGGTTGCCTTCCTCCCCCTCCACCCAATCGCGCCCCCTTTTTTTTTTTCCCCACGTTCCTCCCCACAATAGCGCCCTCCTCCTCTGCCACAGGCTCAGCAGGAGGAGAGGCTGCTAAACCCCGCCCCCTTCCTCAGTTGCCCTTCCCTGGAACCTGTACCCTTCCTCTCTCCCCTTCCTTCCCCTTATTGACGTCCTCCTCCCCTGCCTGTTGTTCGGTGGGGAGGAGCGGTCAACTCCCGCCCCTCCAACCTCCTCCCCCTTTTGCCAATTGAAAGCCCCTTCCCCCTTCATGATGGAGGAAGCCCCTGCCCCTGTCAGTCCCACGGTCCCCCCGTTACCACCGAGCCCAACGAATGCTGCGGCTGACCTCCCGACCCCAGGTCCGAGCTCCGCCGCTGCCACGGCCGACGCTCCCCCAGATTTGGGAGCAACCACCACCTCGGCCGGAAAAAAGGGCGGGGGGAAGAAAAAGGGCAAAGGCCCGGCCCGAAGGCCAAATCCACCGTGGCCGAGGCCGCCCGTCCCCTGTGGCCCTATCATCTACCACAGTCCCTCCTTCCCTGCTGTTCCCACCACCAGCTCTGGGGGTGATCCATCTCCGGCCCCCAGAGCGTACGCCCAGGTGGCCGCTGCCGCCCCCCCACATGCCGGGTCATCTGCCCCTACAGCCGCCTCCAGCTCCATCCCTGGTGGCCGGGGCCCCCTTTCCCACCTTGACCAGGAGGCACGGCGTTCGCTGCCTCCTGGTCGCCGCCTCGCCCCACATGGAAACCTACGTGCGGGCGTTGGCGAGGGTGGTGGGGGCCTCGGCCGTGGTGGCGGCCTCCAAAATGTATGGCAAGCGGTGTTCTTCCTTGCCTCGGAGGCCGCCGCCAGGAGGCGGTGGAGAGGGGCCTGGCGGTGGGGGGCGTGCACGTGCCCCTCGAACCGTTGGAGGACCTGGGCGTACGGGTGGTTCTCACCTCCGTCCCGCCCTTCCTCCCCAATGCCGCCCTGTTGCCTTCCCTCTCCGCTCTGGGAAAACCTATATCGACCATCAGCCCTCTCCCGCTGGGCTGTAAGGACCCCGCCCTCCGCCACGTCCTGTCCTTCCGCCGGCAGGTACAACTGCAGCTGCTGCCGGCGGGGCGTGGCGGGGAGGCGCTCGAGGGGTCCTTCTTGGTGCCCTACCAGGGGGCCCATTACCGAGTCCACTACTCTTCGGGGGAGACCCGGTGCTTCCTCTGCCGGGCGATGGGGCACGTCCGGAGGGACTGCCCCTTGGCCCGGTCGGAGGAGGCGTCCGGGCCCCCCGGAGCCCGGAAGGGCGCCGGCCCCACCACCGCCGGCCCCTGGTAGTCCGGACTCGCGGCCGCCCCTCCCCCAACCGGCGGCCCTGCTCGAGCCGGGCGCCCCTCAGCGTGCCCGGCGGGCAGGCGGGCCCGCCTCCACTCGATCTGTCTCTGCGGGGCCCGAGGAGAGGGTGGCGCGGCTGTTGCCGGGCGAGGAGGCCCCCGGGTGGAGGTATCCCCCTTTCCAACCCTTATCGCAACGCGCCCCGGAAACCAAAGCGCCCCCGGCCTTGCCCTTGCTGACCAGCCCTCCGCCTCCACCTCGGAGGGCTGGGCGCTCGTCGAGGAAGCGCCAAAGCCCGCCGTCGCGGGCTTCCTCTCCCCCTCCGATGGGGAGGTGGGAAGGCCCCGAAAGATCCCGAGGGGCCAGCGCTGTCAAGATCGCCCGGCGAGCATCAGCAGGGCGCCCGGCCGAAAGCCGTGGCAGCGAGGGGGGCGGCGTCCCCTGCGGAGCCTATCGCGAGGAGGCCTCGGTGGAGCCCCGGCCCGGCTCCAACTGAGCCCTCCTCCGTCCCGCTGAGGTAATTGTTGCCTTGGCGGCCGGAGGAAGGCTCCGGGGCCGAGGATGGAGTTGAGCTCCATCTTTGAGGAGATTGAGGCCCTGGGTCTGACCCCACTCACCCAGGGGAGGGCGACCCTCCGCCAGCGGGCCTCGGTCTGGGCGGCGGCGCTGTGGCGCCGCCCCTCCTCCTCAACCCTGTGTCCCAGGTGGCCGACCCGTCCTCACACTCGGGCGCCCCTGATGTGCCCACCGGCCCGGCCGACTCGGCGCCGGGCTGATGCCGCCCGAGCCCTTAGGCGGCGGCTGGCGCCCGGCGGCAGGTCCCGGGGCTGGGGTGCCCCTCTCCAGCAACCGAGGCGGGGCAGTCACCCCCTTTCCCGTTGGGGCCCGCACAAGACACCACTCTGGCGGCGCCGAGGCACCAACACCTGTCTTTCCACCTGAGCCCGGCGTCGGCGCGGGCCCCCTTCCTGCTCCCGATTCCCAGGTCCCCATTCGGAGGCGCGCAGCCTGGTAGGATGGCCATGGGGACGCCCTCCAGACCTCACCGGGATTCTGATCCTCCCACGTCGATCCTCCCCATCTCCAGCCCCAAGTCCTCCCCTGCTCC
Organism: Rafetus swinhoei; assembly: GCA_019425775.1. Lineage (NCBI taxonomy): Eukaryota > Metazoa > Chordata > Testudines > Trionychidae > Rafetus > Rafetus swinhoei. Next base: position 8,806,428 of record CM033448.1, on the reverse strand, counting down.
CGATCCCTTTCCTACCCCTGCCTTCCCCTCACTCCCTAACCCCGAACCACTGCCCGGCCTAGAGCCCACCCCTTCTCCCGCCCTGACTGTGGAGAACCCCCCCCCGCTGCCGTCCCCCCGTCCTCCTCCCATACCAGTCCCTGTCGGGTCACCTGACCTATCCCCACTGCCCCCCCAAATGTCTGCTAGTGCCATCCCCACGAGGGGCCGTCTCGTTCCCGCTAGCTGCGAGCGGCCCTCGGGGGGTGGTTTTTGTGTCCCCGGTCCCCAACCCGTTAGGGGCTGCCTTGTTCCCTCCGCCGCCCCCTCCCTCGCCGGGGTCGGGGACGGGCAGCGCGGCGCCATCGGTGTCGGCGCCGCGTCGGGGATCGGATCCCTGCTTGCCCGTCTCCGTGGCCCGTGAGCTCCACCCGGGGGCCTGGACGGAGGAGAACCCTGGCTCCCCCCTGGCGCTGAGGAGCGGGCTGCGCCAATTCCTCGCGGATAACCGCGGGGCGAAAGGAAAGGTGCAGCTCGCCCTCCAGCGCTGGGGGGACTTCCACTCTATCCTCCAGGCTACTAGAGCTCTGTTGCAGGAGGGGAGAGGGACCAATAGGCGGGACGATGCGGCCTACCGCCGGACCCGCAGGTTTCGAGACGCTCTCCTGACCTTCGGGTCGGAGAGTGGTCTGCTGCGGGGCCTGCGGGGGGCTGCTGATTCACCTGCCCGCGAGGATCCACCCCAGCCCTCTCAATGCAGTACACAACCGTCGCGACACTGAACGCCCGGGGCTGTAGGGCGGGTCTCCGCAGGAGCCGGGTGCTCTCCTTCCTTCGGGAGGGGGGGTATTCGGTGGTTTTCCTGCAGGAGACCCACACGACTCCAGCCGTCGAGGCTGGCTGGCGGCTGGAGTGGGGAGGCGGGGTGCATTTTAGCCACCTCGGCGTTCGCTCGGCCGGGGTGGCCACCCTGTTCTCCCCTGCCCTACGGCCCGAGGTGCTGGGGACCGCCGAGGTTGTCCCGGGCCGCCTGCTGCACGTCCGGGCCCGCGTGGAGGGGCTGACGTTGAACTTGGTCAACGTCTACGCCCCGAACGCGGGCCCGGACCAGGTCACCTTTTACCGGCAGGCGGCCACCTTCCTCGGCACTTTGGATCCTCGCGAGTGCCTGGTCCTGGGCGGGGATTTCAACACCACCCTCGATGACCGGGACCGTGTAGGACTCGCGAACTGCCAGGCCGCAGCGGACGTCCTCAGGGAGATCGTGGACCATCACTCCCTGGTGGACGTCTGGCGAGACCACCACCCGGACGACAGTACCACCTTTACTTACGTCCGGGTGGGGCACAATCGGTCGAGCCACTCCCGGTTGGATCGCATTTACCTTTCTCGTTTCCACCTGGCACGGGCCCACTCCTCCAGCATCCGGCCGGCCCCGTTCACGGACCACCATTTGGTGGCCGTGAAAGCCTCTCTGAGTTCGGAGAGGCTGGGGCCGGCCTATTGGCATTTTAATAATAGCTTGCTGGAGGACGTGGGCTTCGTGGCGTCCTTCCGGGAGTTCTGGCGGGCCTGGCAGGAGCAGCGGCCCGCCTTTCCCTCGGCGCGGCGATGGTGGGACGTGGGGAAGGTGCGCGCCCGGCTCTTCTGCCGTGACTACTCCCGGGGCGCCAGCCGGCGGAGGGATGCGGCGATAGAGCAGTTGGAACGGGAGGTCTTGAAGCTTGAGAGGCGCCTGGTGTCCGCCCCCGAGGATCCATCCCTCCCGCGGCGTACCGGGAGAGGCGGGAGGAGCTCCGGGCCCTGGAAGATCACAGGGCCCGGGGCGCCTTTGTTCGATCCCGCATCCAGCTCCTTCGGGAGATGGATCGCGCTCCGCTTCTTCGCCCTGGAGAAAAGGAGGGGGCTAAAAAGCACGTCACCTGCCTTTTAGCAGAGGCGGCACCCCCTCACGGATCCGGCGGAGATGCGTGGAAGGGCCAGGGCCTTCTCGCCAGTTTGTTCTCCCCGGATCCGACCGAAGCCGGCGCCTGCAAGGTCCTCTGGACCGAGCTCCCGGCGGTCAGCGCGAGCGACCGAGACCCGGCTAGAGCTGCCTCTCACTCTGGCCGAGTTCTCGGAAGCCCTCCGTCTCATGCCCAACAATAAAACCCGGGCATGGGCGGGCTGACCGTGGAGTTCTACCGCGTGTTCTGGGGCGTCCTCGGCCCAGACCTGCGTTACCGTCTGGGCGAGTCCTTGGAGGCGGGGTCCTCCCTCTGTCGTGCAGGCGGCGGTGCTGCTCGCCTTATTGCCGAAGAGGGGACCTCGCGACCTCGGAACTGGCGTCCGTCTCGCTCCTCAGCACGGACTACAAAGTCGTGGCGAAAGCCATCTCGCTGCGACTGCGGTCCGTGCTGGCGGTGATCCATCCCGACCAGACCTACACCGTCCGGGCCGTAGTATTTTTGACAACTTGTATTTGGTCCGGGATCTCTTAGAGCTGGGGTGTAGGGGCGGCTTGTCGTTCGCCCTCCTGTCCCTGGACCAGGAGAAGGCGTTCGACAGGATGGACCACGGGTATCTCCTGGGCACCCTGCAGGCCTTCGGCCGGGCCCGTTTTGTGGGTTTTCTCCGGGTGCTGTACGGCTCGCGGAGTGTCTGGTCAGGCTCAACTGGACCCTGACCGAGCCGGTCAGCCGGGCGGAGTGCGTCAGGGTGTCGCTGTCGGGCCAGCTGTACGCTCTGGCGATCGAGCCCTTCCTCCGTCTCCTCCGTAGGAGGTTGGCGGGGTTGGTGCTGCGGGGCGGGCTGCGGCTGGTCCTGTCGGCGCGCCGATGGCGTGCTCCTCGTGGTCCAGGACCGGGCGACCTGGCGCGGGTGGAGGCCTGCCAAGCCGTCTACTCGGCAGCCTCCTCCGCCCGGGTCAACTGGGTCAGAGCTCTGGCCTGGTGGTCGGGGACGGGTGGCGGGCCGGCTCCCTCCCACCAGCGCTTCAGGCCATCAGGTGGGCGCGGGTCCGCTGCTCTATCTGGGCGTCTATTTATCCGCCCGCGCATCCTTCTCCGCCGGAAAACTGGCAAGGTTTGGATGCCAGGGTGGGTGAGCGGTTGCGGAGGTGGGCAGGACTGCTCGGTGCCTCTCCTTCGCGGGAGGGCACTGGTGCTAAATCAGCTGGTCCTGTCCATGCTCTGGCACCGACTCAACACCCTGCGCCCGGCCCCGGAGGTCCTGGCCAAGCTCCAGAGGACAGCTTTGGAGTTCTTTTGGCCAGGACTGCACTGGGTCTCTGCAGGGGCCTTGTCTCTCCCCCTGGAGGAGGGGGGCCAGGGCCTGGTCTGCGTGCGCAGCCAGGTCCGGACCTTCCGCCTCCAGGCCCTGCAAGACTCCTCTTTGGTGCAGGTAGTCCGGCATGGAGCACTTTGGGGTGCGCTTTCCTCCGCCGCCTCCGAGGGCTCCGATACGACCGGCAGCTCTTTTTATCCATCCGAGGGTCTTCGCGAGACCTCTCAGAGCTGCCGGAATTCTACCAGGACCTCCTCCAGACCTGGAAGCTGTTCTCAGCGACCAGGTCCGCTGTGGCCGCCGAGGAGCAGACCTCTCGCGGAGCCCCTGCTCCACAATCCAGCCTTGTGCGTGCAGGTGGCGGAGTCTCCTTCGTGCGCCGGAGGCTGATCCTGGCAGAAACCACCAAGGTCGGAGACCTCCTGGACTACGCCGGGGGACTGGGTGGATCCTCGCGCCGCTGGCCGCATGGGGCTTTCCACCCTCGAACCTCTCTGCGCCTAATCCGGGAGGTGAAGGCGGTTTTGCCGCGCCCGCTCTCGACTTCCTGCAGAGAGCCCTGCAGAGGGTACGCCCGCCCCTCCCTTCCTGCAAACCTCCGTCCCTTATTATCGGGCCCCTGTTCCGCGGGCCCCGAGCCTCCCATCCTTGGACCCCAGCCGGCTGCAAAAATTGCAGCCGGTCTGCTTTCAACCGCGCCTAGGGAACATCTGTACACGCCGTGCTCCACACTCTGCATTTCCCCACCTCATGTCCCGCCCCGACACTAAGTGGCGGGACTATCTAAGACCCATAGAGGGTGGGGAACCCCGTGGGCCAGCGTATTCCCATCTAATTCCACGGCCCATCGGGGACATTAGTTGGCGGCTCCTTCACGGAGCCGTGAGCACGGGCGTACCTGGCGCGGTTCACCCCATCCCGAAGCCTGCCTTCTGCGGCGTGAGGGAAAACCTGGCGACGATACCTGGAGTGCGCCAGGTTGCAGCCCCTATTCGCTCCTCCAGAACCTCTTGTTGAGGTTCTGGCTGCACTTTTCCCTCACCTTTTATTTATGCACACCCAATCCGCTGCCCTCACAAAGTCGCGGGACCTCTCGTCAACCTCCTCCTGGCCTTGGCTAAAGCGCCATTTATAACACCAGGAGGAGGATGCTGACGAGGGGTTCCTGCGACTGTGGGGCCTATTTCCGCTCCTCCCTTGTGTCACGTATCCGGGCAGAGTTCCTCTGGGCGGCGTCCACTGGCTCCCTTGACAGCTTCGAGGAGCAGTGGGCGCTGTCCGGGGTTCTCTGCTCGGTGTCCCCATCTGGTTCCCTAGTTATTAACCTTAGCCTGCACTCCTTGTCCTTTGTCATTATTTGTCCCCAGTAATTAATTGGACACGGGTCCAGTCGTCCCTCCTGCAAGGCTGGGGGAGGGGCTTTTAGAAAGTGGGCGGGCTTCGCCTGCCCACTCTCCCGTGTTTTTCCAAATAGGACTCCACTACAAACCTGTTGTAAGACCTGCAAAGGGACTGAGGGGGGACAGATAATGATTGGAGGGAATTTGGTGCAAAGGGGCATGACCTGTATATGCATGCAACTGTAAGTGGTCAGTGAGAAAAAGGTAATTACCATGTAAGGTAGTACAAAAGACCTTGCCTTTTGTTTGGGAAGTTGCAGAAACTTTTCCTGAGAGTATCCTGGAGATTTTTGCCCTGGAATGCATTCCTGAATAAAGCTGGTTGCTTAAGAAGGGTGTCTGGAATTGATTTGGTAGGGTTTTGGGCCCCATCCGAACCCTCGGATTAAAATTCTCCGTCATTTATGGTGTCAGAAGTGGATGGATCTGGACACCAGGTGATTGAGATGGGCTGGACCGGAGAGACTGAACAGAAAGGCGCCATACAAATCGGTAAGAGTTCCGTGTTACAAAATCTCACTGTTCCGCCTCTCTCCTTGTCCTGAACGGCTGCTTTCACTGGCGTGTAAGCGCCCACCCTACGTTAAGAACATCCTTCCCAAGCAACTGTAAGTCTTTTTCCCGTCTCTTTTTCTTTTTTTTTTTGAATAAGTTTGTTAAGAGGGAACAGTGGGAAGACACTGAAACAGGATCAGCTCAGGCTTGAAGCTGAGAGGAAGGCAGGTTAGTGCCGGATTGGAACTGTCTTATAGGTAATAGGACAGGGATTATGGGGAATAAGGGATCTAAGATAGATCCAAAAACCCCATTGGGTAAAATGCTGCAGATTTATAGTCAGCCAGGGAAATTGCCAGCAGGTCTTAAACTCAGGAGGCTGGTAAAGCTCACACACGCGTGGAATGAATATACTTATGTAGAATCAGAATTACAATTCCCAGTTCAAGGTACCTTTCAATTAGACAAATTAAATTATTTAAAGGGTGTCTTAGAGTCCAGTCACCCCTCCCAGATGAATTATTGGCACCTCTGGGATGATCAGGCCTCTAAATTAAGAGATAAATCCATAATGGCTAGCCTAAAGGACTCAAATGAAAAACTGAAAAAACAATTGGCAGAAATAAAGGAGAAATCTGACTCCTCTAAAGTTTGTCCTCCGTACAACCACGTTCCTACACCAAGCGCCCAGCGGAATCTACCCATCCATCTTGAAACCACCAACTCCGCTGCCAGACCCATCTGAAGATTTATTGAACCTGTGGGTCCCCAATTTCCCAGCTCCTTCCCACCAACCTGCCCCAGCATCAGCAAATATTGCTTACCGATCATTCAGCTGCACCAGCCCAATTTGAATCCCGCACATACTCACAGTTCTGAAGGGGCGGTAGGGAATGCCAACCTGGCTAATAAAACTTCGGATTCTGGAGCATACTCAGAGTCCAGTAATTCTAAAGCTGTCAGAAGTCCCCACACAAATGTTGCAGCGAACATTACAAAGACTTAAAGGACTGGGGTTTGTTATAACTAAAATAGATCCCGAAAATAACTCAGTGACTATAGGTAATGACGTAAACAAGGATGTGATTATTGAAGTTGGACCTAAAAGTTTTCCTGGACTGTTTTGTTATAACTAAAATAGATCCCGAAAATAACTCAGTGACTATAGGTAATGACGTAAACAAGGATGTGATTATTGAAGTTAGACCTAAAAGTTTTCCTGGACTGTTTAAAGAGAATATTAAACTTCTCCCACTAAGACAATTTCCTAATCCAGCAGGGGCGCTGATGTCCATGTCCCCTGGACACCTAATGACATCATGAATTTTAGACTTACTCTCCCAAAAATAAGAGAAGATCCTGTGGGCTTGAAAAGGAGTTGTGTCAGATTTTGAAGTTTATCAGCCTACCCACAGAGACATTGACATGCTACTCTCGGGAATAATGGAACCCCATGAGAAGCAAGCTCTTTACACCCAAGCAAGGCGAGGTCCTGGGGATACTCCTGCCCACCTGGGTGAGCAATGGCCCCAAGATTTGCCAGGAATTCCTACTACTGCTGCAGAACGACTGAGCTAGCAAATGACCGTAACAGGTCTCCTGAATGCAATTACCGAAATGGTTCCAGTGCAAACCGATTGGTCTAAAGTATATAACTGCAAACAGAAGCCAGATGAAAGCCCTATTGATTTTCAGGCAAGGCTCTTTGCAGCCATGAGAAGTATAGCACCTTTAACCCAAATGATGCTAATATGCACTATGGTAGTAACCACCTTTGTGCAGAATTTAAGACCAGAAATTGGGGACAAGATTATTAATAATATGATTGGATGGAAAATGGAAACTACTGAGAAAATTTTGGAAGCTGCAACTCAGTTTTTGAAAACTTGCAAGTAGAAAAACAAAAGAAAAAGGAACTTAAAATACCCTAATGGCACTCCAAATACAAGATTTACAAGGCCACGGGCAACCACAAGGTCAGAGGGAAGGTCCAAACAGACCCGGAGGGCCCCAACCTAATGATGTGTGTAATTACTGTGGTGGGTTTGGCCATTGGAAAATTGAATGTCGCAAAAGACAACGACAAAATAGATTTAACCAGGGCCCCAACAGACAGTCCGGACCATCCACAAGGACAGAGGTGGCCCAATACTAACCCCTTTTCAGCAGGTGCACCCAACAGAGGCTACCCTCCAGAGGACCGACAAAGGAGTAATCCTTCTGACTATGCCAAGAGGTTATTGATAAACCATTGCAATGCTCTCTGTTACCTTCTGTCTCTCTTTCTACACCTGATGCCTTAGTTTCATTTTCCGTTAATGGAAACAAACATGAATTTCTAATTGATACTGGTGCCTCTCTTTGCACAATACGAGAGGATGAAGCTCCCAATCTGGCCAGAACTGGAGAAATAGTAAATGCTGTAGGGGTGGGGAGTAACTATACCCCATGCAATGAGTGAACCATGTTCCTTAACCATTGGGCATTTGACAGAGGAACATGCCTTTTTGTTATCCCCAGTACACCTGTAAACTTGATGGGTAGAGATCTGCTGTGTAAATTGAATGCTACAATTTATTGTTCTGAAGGGGTCTTTGTTGATATACCCCATAATCAGGCAACAAATTTCCTCATGATGTTAACAACAGATGGACAAGGTATAGACCCAGACTCCAAACTGGAGAGTGTGGAGCTGGATCAGGTACCAACGTCTTTGTGGGCTTCTCACTCCAATGAAGTTGGGAAACTGTTAACAGCAGAGCCTGTAAAGATCAGGTATAAACACGGCCGACCTTACCCTCGAGTGTCTCAGTACCCTTGTCCCAGGAAGCGGAGGAGGGCATAGCGCCTGTAATCTCCTCCTGTTGGAACAAGGAGTGCTCATAAGAACACAGTCTGTGTGTAATACTCCAATACTTCCGGTCAAAAGGAGATTTGATGATCAAGGGAGACAGATATATAGATTTGTGCAGGACCTAAGAGCTGTAAATCAGTTTGTTATCCTCAGATTTCCTGTGGTTCCTAATCCAGCTACAATATTGTCCTCTATCCCTGCAGGTGCTAAATGTTTTTCTGTCATAGATTTATGTTCAGCTTTCTTCTCCATTCCCATTGATAAGGATTCACAGTTTTTGTTTGCTTTTTCCTATAAAGGAGCAGCTGACTTGGACCAGACTTCCTCAAGGATATACTGAAAGTCCTACCCTTTTCTCACAATTGTTAAAAAGGGACCTTGATTCAATTTCTTTGCCAAAAAAGTCTACCCTTGTTCAGTATGTTGATGATTTATTGATAGCCTCACCTGATCGGGAAGCATGTAAAGCACTTATTGCTCTCACTCGTGCCTGTATTTTAGCTACTGATCAATCTGTTAACATTTATACTGACTCAATGTATGCTTTTAATATCTGTCATTCTGTAGGTCAGATTTGGAAACATCGAGGATTCTTAACGTCCTCGGAAGTGCCATTTCTAATGGATCCCTTGTTAATGACCTCTTGCTTGCTATTCAATTACCTTTTGCTATTTCTATTATGCATTGCAGTGCTCATCCTGATAAAACTGATACTGTATCAGTAGGAAACAGACGTTTTGCAGCCAGGAATGCAGCTGCCTGTGGACCGCCAGCTCCGTTTCAAATCCTGGTCGCTGTTTCTGTTCCCCTGACTCTAAATGATTTATCCCTGTTGCAATCTAGGGCACCTGAGAAGGAACAACACAATTGGTACAAAGCTGGGTGTCGTATTCAAGATAATAACATTTGGCTTTCACCAGATGGACGACCTGTGGCTCCTTCTACTTTGGTGTCCCAATTGGCTACCATTACCCATGGATTAGGACATATGAACAAAAGGGGGGTAGAGGACCAGATTCTGAAGCATTGGTATGCGCCTAGGATTCACCAAGCTGCTGCTAAAATCACCAGCAATTGTGCTACTTGCCAAAAGTTCTCTACCCAGGGTGGAGAAAAGACTACTCTGAGTGCTCATACTTGGGCCTATGGACCCTTCCAATATTTGCAGATTGATTTTATAGAGTTAACCCTTTCCTCTGGGTTTAAGTATTGTCTGGTTATTGTATGTGTGTTCAGTGGTTGGGTGGAAGCTTTCCCTTGCCGTCGAGCGGACGCCACTACTGTGATAAAGAAATTAGTTACTGAGGAGGTTCCCAGATTTGGAATCCCTTTAAAAATTGACTCGGATAAAGGAACCCATTTCACGGCCAAAATCCTGCAAGATCTGTGTAGAGCCCTCCACATAGAACAACGGTTCCATACCCCATATCATCCCCAAAGTTCAGGGCATGTTGAAAGAAAAAACCTCGATATCAAAAGGAAGTTAAGCAAGATTATCTCTGACACTGGATTAAAGTGGCATGAGCATTGCCCCTTGCCCTCATGCATATCCGAAATACCCGAACCGCAAACATGGTCTCACCCCTCATGAAATTCTATTTGGGAGGCCGATTTTACTTGGATTTGAGCCTCCTGGAAAAATTAATCCTTCCCACTTGTCTGAATGTTATGAACTACTTCAATACTGTATACATCTGTCTAAAATTGCTTTCAGTCTCTCTTCTCAGGTTGCAGAAGCCTTACCTGTCCCAACTGATGTGCCTTGCCATGACGTGCAGCCAGGAAATTGGGTCCTGATAAAAGAATTCCGGAGGAAAGACTGCCTATCTCCAAGGTGGAATGGTCCCTTCCAGGTCCTGCTGACTACCAACACGGCTGTGAAGGTAGCCGGCGAGATTCTTGGATACACGCAAAGCCACGTCGCCGCACCATTGACCCTCATAAGTTGTGTGAACTTGCCTCCCGACATATTGCCTCCTACTGAACCTGTCAGCCCAGAGCCAGAAGAAACGACTTTCTACCGCTTTCTGAGAGAAATTGAATCACTTCTCCTGGACAAGGGATATACATCATCGGAAATCAGAGACCGGGACCTCGTTCACTACGCTCTCACTACAGGCCAGATCCCTTCTGGTCCTACTAGTCACGTTGACATTTCACACGAATCTACACCCAACCTTGCCATTGACCCTACCGGCACTTTGTCAGAGGACGGTGGGTTTTCTGAAAGCTGTTTTCCTTCCTCCACACTTCCTTATAACCTCCGTCCGCACAAGTGCTGAAAGGATTACAATCTCTGCACAATGGCTAAACTCTTGTTCCTCCTTTGTATAGGCCTTATTTGGCTCCAAAGGGGGAATGGTATTGGGACTAATACCTTTCTGCAGCTGGCAGAAGGTATGGCACGAGCCGCATAAACAAAACTAACTGTTGGGTGTGTGCCTGGGCACCACAAAGCGCACAGTGGATACCCAATTGGTGCCCTTCCGTTAAACAAAACTGGACTAGTAAATGATGCATTACTGGAACAAAATGACCAAACTGTGTGGTTCAACCAGACTGGGTGCATCCAATTATCATTTAGTGGTACAAGTCCCTATGTAGGAATCTTACAGGTACCACCTTTGTAGGAAATCAAGCTGTACACACATTATAACAAAGGTGGATGGGACACATGTATGGCATAATGGTTCCACTATGTCTACCACAAACCTTTGGTGTACTCTATTCAAACCAGAAATAACCATATGGGGAGGGACCACTAGTACAGACCTTTGCAAGGAAGGTAACACCACCTTTGCAAACCGAGCCATGATGATATATCAGTCTGACTCGTGGAACATGTACAATTATTGGTGGATATGCGGTAAATTTGCCTATAAAAGGCTTCTGCAAAATGCATCAGGGTTTTGTTACCTCGGTCTCGTGGCACCAGCTATGAGGATTGTTGACACTTTGCCACCAGGGCATATCAGGAACAAGCGGGATGGGTCTTGGGAAAAAGCATGGAACTGGATAGAACAAACTGCCCTTGCAGTAGCTGAAACTACCATTCCATGGGTAGGGCAGGCAAAAACCAATCATGATTTGAAAACAATGTCCCTGCTTATGGAGAAATTCATGAATACCACAGAGGGCACTAGGTGTGGTACAAGGAAATTTAAATGAATTGCGAATCTTTACCCAGCAAAACAGACTGGCTCTTGACTATCTACTAGCGGCTCAAGGAGGGGTATGTGGATTAATAGGCCCAGAGTGTTGTGTTAAAGTTTCTGATGTGAGTTCAAACCTAACCACAAGGATAAAAGAAATCCAAACATTGTCCGTCCAGACAAAAACATTTAGAGAGCGGTTGCAAGACTGGAATCCTTTAAATTGGTTGGGAATAGGGTTAAGCGAACTCATGAAGAAGGTGGTGGCAGGAATATTGATGTTCCTTGTCTTAATATGCTCTATATACATAATGATACAGCTAGCCTTATGCTGTATTAAAGGGTGCTTACAAAAGATAGAGAATGTAGCAGAAAACAAGGTGCAACAGATGCTTCTGCTAAATGTACAGAACCCTCCCGAGAAAGACTACAAAGACACTTGCATGTTTGAGGATGAATGGGAAAGGATGCTTAAGATTAATTGTGATCCACAAGTGGATCAAAGGGGAATGAAGGATAAACTTAATTTGTTGTCAGTATGACCTCTGTGTGACCTGGATGTTAAGTCTGGTCTTTGTAAAGAGGTACGTGCTTGAACTCAGGTGAGCAAAGGGGGTAGATAAAACTGGTTTGAACCTGTTGTAAGACCTGCAAAGGGACTGAGGGGACAGATAATGATTGGAGGAATTTGGTGCAAAGGGGCATGACCTGTATATGCATGCAACTGTAAGTGGTCAGTGAGAAAAGATAATTACCATGTAAGGTAGTACAAAAGACCTTGCCTTTTGTTTGGGAAGTTGCAGAAACTTTTCCTGAGAGTATCCTGGAGATTTTTGCCCTGGAATGCATTCCTGAATAAAGCTGGTTGCTTAAGAAGGGTGTCTGGAATTGATTTGGTAGGGGTTTTGGGCCCCCATCTGAACCCTCAGTTAAAATTCTCCGTCAACCTCCTGTACCTGAGACAAACACTGGAGGTTCTGTGGAGTTGAACCATGCAGTCTCCATGCCATGAGATGGAGGGACTGAAGGTCTGGTGTCTGAGACGACCCATGTTCTGTGAAATGAGGTCTGGTACAGTGGGAGAACTACTGGGGCTTCCACTGACAATTCTAACAGGAGGTGAACCAATGTTGGTGTGGCCATGCCGAGCAGCAGTATTAAATCCATTCCATCCCTGCAGACCTTCCGTAACACCTTGTGTAGCAATGATATTGGGGGAAAGGCATACACCAACCATCCACCCCCATCAGTGAATCATGAATGTGTCTGCGGTCGAACCTGGTCTGTGGTTCTGGAATGAACAGAATGCATTACATTTCTTGTTAATCCTGGGGGCAAACAAGTTTAGTTGGAGAAATCCCCACATTCAGAAAATTGAGGGGATAGCACCTGTTCTGACGGACCACTCATGTACCAGTGACCATTGGCTAGACTGTTCTGCAAGCCTGGGCAGTATTGGGCCTTGAGAGTGGAGTGCTTTATACAGAAATGCCAGAGACTCAGGGCGTCCCAGTGGAGAGGGACAATCTCGCTCCCCCTTCCTGTTTATGTAGAACATTACAGTGGTGTGATGGGGCGGTACTGCCCCACACTCAAACCCATGGAATTCACCTGGCCCAGGTGGCTGAGAGGGCCCCACCCCCACAGCCCTGCTGGGCATGTTCCCAGTGCAGCCCAGGTATAAGGCTGCAGAACTGCTCAGTCAGGGCTGACCTCCAGAGGAGAAGGAGCTAGGGCACAAACTCCAGAGCCACAGCCACTGCAGCCCAAGAGGGAAGCGCCGGGTCGGCTGATCGTGCTGCTGCCAGGCCCAGGCTGGGCCCGATCCCAACGCCGGAGCCGCCGTGCAGCCGCCCCTGAACACAGTCACTGCACCTGCCACTGCTACCCCAGACGCTGGGTGGGGAACCACCGCTACTGCTGCCCGACTCATGCCTACAGGTGGGACTGCTGCTGGCCAGAGGAAGGGGTAGGAAGCGACTCAGGGCGGGAGCTGGAAAAGCCCCAGCAGGCTCGGCACGTTTCGGGAAGGACTCCCCGCCGAGCAAGTGGTGGGAGCCACCCGCCACTGATAGGGCCCTGGGTCGGGGCCCGGTGGAGAAGGAGGGCCCGGGCTCCCCTACCCCTGCTTCCCAGACCCCCGTTGAGTGGGGGATCATGTAAAGGACTAGGCCGCAGAGCCTACGTATAAAAGACTAGGCCAGTGGGCCGTATTTCCCCTAAGACAGGGGCATTCTACTTTGGGACCAGACCTCCTGCAAGGAGGTTTAACGGTAGTTTGAATTAGGAGCTTTAATTCGAACTACCTAGTCCGTGCTGCGTGTAGCCGGGCAGGTAGTTCGAACTACGGGCATTTAAAAATGGCGCCGAGAACATGCAAATGAAGCCCAGGATATTTACATCCCGGGCTTCATTTGCAAGTTCGAATGTTTACATTAGCCACCCTAGTTCAAACTAGGTGGCAGTGTAGACATACCCATACAGTCCAGGCCTGGTGCAGGCTGGGCAATGACCACAGGTGCAATTCAAAGTTAGAGTCCAGACCCTGCTTCAGGGCGTGGCAACAAACCCCAGGTTTGGGGAGTACCTTCCTCAGGAGTTGGGCTGATATTTCACCTGTACTGGTGGTGAGGAAGACTGCCACCCGGTCGGTGGGTGGCAGGGGCGCAGGCCCACCCACTCCCCTGCGCCCTGGCCCAGGGCCCTAGATGCAGCAGGACCGCTGCTGCTGGCTCAGCGGGGCTCCAGCCCACAACTCGCTGGCCTAGGGCTTTTACCAGCCCTTGCTATTCCCTGGGCCACTTCCTTTCTCCCCCTCAGGGGGTACCTGATTCTCTAGCCGGTCCTCTGGGGGAGTCAGAGAGGGTCTCCTCCTGCAGGAGTCCCAGTGGCCCGGTCCAGGCCTCACCAGCTTCCAGGTCCTCCAGCTTGAGCTGGCAGGTGGGTCACAGCAGGCCAGGGTGTCTGGGTTGGTCCTTTGTGTCCCAGGGTAAAGGCTGGCACCAGGATTCAGGCAGGTCCCTCTGGTTGGTCCGGTCCTCCTGATTTGCAGGAACCGCTGGCAGAGCCTGCTGGCTTGGCAGGCGCACATGAACCCAGGGTACAGGTGGGCATCAGGGCTCCAGCCAGCCCACGGATTCAGTCAGGAAAAACCCTCAGGGGCCTTCTCGGTAGGCCCAGGCCCTGTCCCAGGCTCCCTCTCAGGAGCACTGAATGAGGCCTCTGGTCCTCTGCATCAACCCTAGTAGGCCCAGTCCATGCCCCAGTCTCCCGGCAAGGAGCCCTGGACAGTCCTCTGTCTCCCACCAAGGCTGGGCCCAGACTGAGCTCTCAGCCTGGCTTTATATAGTCCTAGCCCCGCCCCTTGCCTTCCGGTCAGGTGACTGGGAGGGGCTAGGCTTTGCCCAAAATGGCTCCCGGGGGGGTATTTTCTCCCTACCAGTAGTGGGGGACGTGCGGCTATAAGGTAGAGCGTGGGTCTGCTGCTCTATCTGGGCATCTATTTATCTGCCACACATCCTTCTCCGCCGGAGAATTGGCAGGGTTTGGAGGCCAGGGTGGGTGGCGGCTGCGGAGATGGACAGATGCTCCTGTGTCTCTCCCGCGCAAGAGGGCGCTGGTGCTAAATCAGCTGGTCCTGTCCATGCTCTGGCACCGGCTCAACACCCTGCGCCCAACACCCTGCACCCGGAGGTCCTGGCCAAGTTCCAGAGGCAGTTCTGGAGTTCTTTTGGCCAGGACTGCACTGGGTCTCTGCAGGGTTCTGTCTCTCCTCCGGGAGGAGGGGGCCAGGCCTGGTCTGCATAAGCAGCCAAGTTCGGACCTTCCGCCTCCAGGCCCTACAGAGACTCCTCTTTAGTGCAGGTAGTCCGGCATGGAGCACTTTGGCATGCGCCTTCCTCTGCCGCCTCCGAGGGCTCCGATATGACCGGCAGCTCTTTTTCATCCATCCCGCCCAGGCGCCAAAGGCTGATCCTGGCAGAAGCCACCAAGGTCGGAGATCTCCTGGACTACGACGGGGACTGGGTGGATCCACGAGCTCGCTCAGTGCATGGGGCTCTCCACCCTCCGAACCCCTGCGCCTACTCCAGGAGGTGAAGGCGGCCTTGCCGCAGCCCGCTCTCGACCTCCTATAGAGATCCCTGTGAGAGGGCACGCCCCACCCCTCCCTTCCTGCAAACCCTCCGTCCCTGCTTATTGGGCCCCTGTTCCGCGGCCCCCTCCCCCCCGGCCTCCCCATCCTTGGACCCCCAGCTGGCTGCAAAATCTGCAGCCAGTTTGTTTTCGAACCACGCCTAGAGAATACCTGTACACACTCGTGCTCCATACTCTGCTTTCCCCCACCCTCGTGTCTCGCCCCGATACCAAGTTGCAGGACTGTCTAAGACCCGTTGAGGGTGGGGACCCCGGTGGACCAGTGTGTATTCCACCCTAGTTCCACGGCCCATCGGGGACATTAGTTGGCAGCTCCTTCACGGGCCATGAGCACGGGCCCCAGTTCAGCCCCGTCCGGACGCCTGCCCCTTTGCAGCGTGAGGGAAAACCTGGCAGATGACTATCTTGAATGCGCCAGGTTGCAGCCCCTATTCCAGCTCCTCCAGAACCTCTTATTGAGGTTCTGGCTGCCTCACCTCTTCATCTATGCACACCTATCCGCGGCCCCACAAAGTCGCGGGACCTCCTCATCAGCTTCCTCCTGGCTCTGGCTAAAGCCACCATATATAACACCAGGAGGAGGATGTTGGATGAGGGGTTCCTGCGACTGTGGGGCCTACTTCCGTTCCTCCCTTGCGTCACGTATCCGGGCAGAGTTCCTTTGGGCGGCATCCACTGGCTCCCTCGACAGCTTTGAGGAGCAGTGGGTGCTGCTCGGTGTCCCCATCTGACTCCCTTGTTTTAACCTGTAACCTGCACTCCCTCCCTTTAGTCATTATTTGTCCCCAGTAATCAGTTGAGCCTGGGTCTAGTTATCCCTCCCGCAGGGCTGGGAGGGACTTTGACAGTGGGTGGGCTGTGCCCGCCCATCTCCCCATGGCCTCAAATAGAACCCACTACAGGGCACAATGGCTGCCAGCATGTGAAACACAGAGAGAGGTCACTTGACCATGTGACCCACTCCAGCTAGGAGATGCCAGGAATGAATATAAAATGGCATGAGGAGGACTCCATCTGGTCTTCAATTCTGCTACTGATCCCATATGCAGTCTTGCGAGGGACAGAGAGCTGCTGGTATGTGACACAGAGATAGGTCACTTGATCATGTGACCAGCTCCAGCTTGGGAGACAGAGTGGAATATAAAAGTGCCATGAGCCTGTCTCCATTTTGTCTCCAATCTTGCTACTGATCCCAGATACAGCCTTGTTAGGGACAGAGAGCCAAGAAGGTTTTGCTGACCCATCCTGACATAGGATGTACACCAGAGACTTTTAAGCTAGCAGTTTGTAACATCTCTCCTGAGAGCCTGCACCAAGAACTTGGTGATTGGTGCATGTAATGTATTCTCCTTAACAATCTTACTCTCAACCTTTTCTTTCTTTTATTAATAAACCTTTAGATTTTAGATTCTAAGGGATTGGCTCAGCGTGCTATTGTGGGTAAGATCTAAATTGTAAATTGACCGGGGACTGTGACTGGTTCTTTGGGACTGGGAGGATCTGTTTGGGATTGGTAAGATCAGGTTCTATAACCTCTCACCTGTGTGTAAGGCCCAGGGCTGATTGTGGCACAGGGAGAGCTGGGTTGTCTGAAGGGTTTTGCTCGTGAGGCTTCCTGCTGGCCAGCTTGGCAGCTGAAGTGCTCGGTGTGACTGGTTTGTGGCCTATTTTGGGAAAGGTCTCCAGTCGAGGGCTGTAAGCAGCCCTGGTTTTGAGCAATTCACCCTGAGCTGACACCCTCAGCGGTGCCCAGACCCAGCCTGGTCCGTCACATACAGCTCACAGGAACTGGGGAACCACATCAGGAAAGAAACCTCCCCCACCCTTCTGACCTGTACTCAACCTCCCAATCATACCGAGCTCAGCATCACAAGACATCTCCCCAGAGACCGGGACCCACCAACTGGGAGTGGCACCAGAGAGACCCAGCCAGAACAGGTGCATGCCTGCCAGCAGATCTACACTGCTCCAATGTTCACACCTCCACAACGTAGCTTTCCACTTCCATGGGCCCATCACAGCCTGTGGTCTACCTCATCCAGGCATGCAGCGCGCCAGTAACAGCTCAGTGGGTGACAATAGTCTATCCCTGTGCTCTCAGGTCAACTCACGCAGGAAAATGATGAAAGACAAGAATGCTGTCATTTGGGGGTGACCACTTTTCACTAAGCAATCATCTCTAGCTGATCTGTCAGCCCTGGTCCTCAAAGGAAATTGCACATCTTTGTGATGGGATCCCTGGGCTACAGCCTGGAACTGGGGGGGACTGGGGGACTTCTGTGTCCCTTAACTCTCAGCCAGGGCTGTCTCTCACATGCTTTGTTAGTCACAAGTGGCAAACTCTCCAGAGTTTAATTTTTGAAATTAAATGCCAGGGTGCAGGTCTGCTGAGGTGTTCTTCCCACCACAGGAATGTTGAATGTTATTATATTATGGTCACTATTCCCAAGCGGTCCTGTAAAGGTTATTTCCTGGACCTGATCCTGCGCTCCACTCAGGACTAAATCGAGAATTGCCTCTCCCCTTGTGGGTTCCTGCACCAGCTGCTCCAAGAAGCAGTCATTTAAGCCATTGAGAAATTTTATCTCTGCTTCTCTTCCTGAGGTGACATGTATCCAGTCAATATGGGGGTAATTAAAATCCCCATTATTATAGAGTTCTTTGTTTTGGTAGCCTCTCTAATCTCCCTCAGCATTTCAATGTCAGTATCCCTGTCCTGGTCAGGTGGTCGGTAATATATCCCTACTGCTAATTTCTTATTTTTGGAGCATGGAATTACTATCCATAGCGATTCTATTGAACATGTTGATTCATTTAATATTTTTATTTCATTTGATTCTACATTATCTTTCACATACAGTGCCACTCCGCCACCCACCCGGCCTGCTCTATCCTTTCGATATATTTTATATCCCGGTATGATTGTGTCCCAGATTTTCCTCATTCCACCAGGTTTCAGTGATGCCTATTATGTCAATCTCCTCATTTAATACTAGGTACTCTAGTTCACCCATCTTATTAGTCAGACTCTAGCATTTGTGTAGAAGCACTTTAAAAATTTGCCACTGCTTATTTGTCTGCCCTTCCCTGATGCATTGGATTCCTTTGTACGCGGTTTTTGTCTGCTCTGGCCCATGGTTTGCCCTCTCCCCTCCTCTCTTTCTGACTACAGCTTAGAGAATCTCTATCAATGGATTCTCCTCTAAGAGAGTCTCCCTCCGATTCGTGCATCTCCACACCAATCGGCTTTCCCCATCTCTCAGTTTAAAAACTGCTCTCGGCCTTTTTAATGTTTAGGAATATTACTTTGAGATGAGGGTACCTCACATCCACAAAAAGCGGTTTGGAAACTCAAGATAATGGAAACCTACTTCTAGATGAAGGCAGCTCACAGCATCAGACTGATATGAAAGTGGAGAAAATGTATTATCCTTCAGAGACAAATGCAGAAATCAAGTAAATGAAGTAGAAGGAATAAAGGATGAGGAAGTTACAAACAAGTTAAACTATGGGGACCCAGCTTCATGGTCAAGATGTGATGACAGTGTGCAGCAAATTCTCGTGGAACATGGACCCGAACAAGTTATTAAAGGGTATGTCTACACTACAAAGTTAATTCAAACAAACAGCCATTAGTTCGAATTAACTTTAATAGCGGCTATACATACAAACCACTAGTTCGAATTTAAATCGAACTAGTGGAGCGCTTAATTCGAACTAGGTAAACCTCATTCTACGAGGAGTAACGCCTAGTTTGAATTAAGTAGTTTTAAGGGCTGTGTAGCCACTTAATTTGAACTAGCTGGAGGCTAGCCCTTCCCAGGTTCCCCCTGGTGGCCACTCTGGGCCAAACCAGGAAAACTCCTCTCCTCTCCCTCAGCCCTGGGGCCCTTAAAGGGGCAGACTCTGGCCAGACGGCACTTGCCAGAGCCAGCCCTGCCAGCAGTCTCTGTCCCTGACCCAGTGGCCCCAGGATAAGGCAAGGAGCCAGTGACAGCCAGCTGTCCCCAGCCCAGTCCCCCAGCACCCAGGGGCCAGCCAGGGGCCGTGGGCGGCGCGCCCTCCTGGACTAGTGCGGAGGTCATGGACCTCATTGAGGTTTGGGGGCAGGCCCCCAACGTCCATGATCTCCGCACTAGGAGGAGGAACGCAGCCGTCTACAGCTGCATAGTGGCCACCATGGCCCGAAAGAGACACAGGCGCACCCAGGAGCAGGTGCGCCTGAAAGTTAAGCAGCTGCGGCAGGCATACACCAGGGCCATCAGGGGTGGTGCCGCATCAGGGGCTGCCACCTGCCCCTACTTCCCTGCCCTCAACCAACTCTTGGGGGGCAGGGCGGTCCGTGCCAGCCCGGGATGCAGCGAGCCAGGACTGGAGGGCCCTGACCCGGGCACACCGGAGGAACCACCGCCAGCTGTTCTGGCACTGGAGTTGGCAGGGTCATCCAGGGAAGCCATACCGGGTAAGTGCCAGCACTGTCCCCTGCCCGGGGGGGAGGTGGGGAGGGAGACCAGGGACTGCACATGTGGGCCATGCCTCCCACGGATCACGCAGCCACCTGAGCACGTGCGAGCACGTGCCATGCCACCCTTGGGCAGGTGGCTCCAGCTGCGTGACACCCAGGGGCCGTGGCCCAATAGGCACATGCGTGTGTGAAGAGACCTGACACGCTCCCGACCCCGGGGCAGGACCCAGCAGGATGCCCTCCCTTCACACACACCCTGTACACAGAGGCAGGGGACATCTCTCCCCTGCCCTGGCCACACTATACACGGCACAGGGGCATGGGTGCGGTCTTGGGGCAGCTCCTAGTCCCGGGGAGAGCCAGACATCTTGACCATGGCCTCTGTGCAAGCACAGCGGCTCTGATGGTGCAGGGCACGGTCGCCCTCACGTCGCGGGGAGGGAGGGGGCTGGGCATCATCCACTGTGTCCCAGGGAGAACTGACCACTTCTCTTCTTTCTCTACAGCTGCACCAGCTGCTCGTGCAGGTCGCACCACCCCGCCCGGGACATGCTCCCGCACCCGCCTGCTCCGGACCACCACCATGTGGCAGGAGTACTGGGACCAGCACCTGGGGCCCTGTGAGCCCTGCACCGCACCGTCGAGGCTTGGATGCGGGAAGACCTGCAGCTCCGCCGGAGCAGCTGGCTGAGGACCGAGCCAGCGCTAACCTGCAGGCCCTGCTGCAGAGCATGGTGCCCTGTGCCGGTCCTGTGCCTGCTGCCCCCAACAACTGTCCCTCCTCCACTCCTGCCCCCCTCCACCTCTTCCTCCTCAACCTCCACACCCTCCTCTTCAATGTCCACACCCCCACCTCAACCTACACACCCACCACTCCATCCCCCAGGGACGCCAAGGCCTCCTCCTCGCCGTGCTGGGAGGTGGTTGGCCAGCGAGACCCCCACCCCTGATCCCTAAGTTTCCCCTCCCCCTTCTTCCCCTTGCTTCCCCCTTCCAGCTCCCTCCTCCCAGTTTTCCCCCTCCCCTCTCCCACCCTCTCTCCTGCCCTCTCCCGCCTCCTTTCCCCTGTCTCCCCACAGTTTCATTCCCCCTCCCCAGTTGTGCTGAATAAAGAGAGTTGTTATTTTTGAAAATACGTGTCTTTTATTTGACATCAGGAAGGGGTGGCTAGGGAAGGGCAAGTGGAAGGACAAGAGGGAGAATGGGGCACAAGCCTCCAGTGGGGCAGACCGGGAGACTGTTAGCGCTCCTCAGGGTGGAAGCTCTCCCACAGGGCCCCTGGATCCTGACATCCCCTCGATGGTCCTCCCTGGATGGCAGCCTGCAGACAGTGCAGCCAGGCTGCCGGCAACGTATCCACGAGGCAGCAGAATCCCATGGGGCAGGTCTGGTTCCATGTTGCAGGGTGCCGTGGTGTCCCAGTGAGGGCAAGCAGAGCACTCCGAGACACAAATGCTTTGCTGTCCCTCAGCAAGGTAGACCAGCAAGCAGAGAAACCTGAGAACTGTCTGTCCGAGATGGGGTCGGGTCCCTTTAAGCACAGCCCTCGGCTAGCCTGAGGCAGCAGCCCACACACTAAGTCTGACCCTGATGCCCTTTTGGCACTGGTTCCAGCCAGGCTTACCTTCGATTCAGGGTCCACTCAATGTGGACGTGCTATTTCGAATTAGCAAAACGCTAATTCGAATTAGTTTAGGTCTAGATGCACTAATTTGAATTACCTTATTTTGAATTAACTAATTCGAATTAAGTTAGTTCGAATTAGTGCTGTAATGTAGACATACCCGAATTTCCCTTCCCTAAGGATGGAAATAAAAGAAAATTCTCTCCTCAGTATTACAAGAGGAAACTCATTAATGGGGAAGAAATTCAACAAAACTGATTACAATATTCAGTGTCGAAGGACTCTGTGTTTTGCTTTTGCTGCAAGTTGTTTAGAAATCAAGCAATTGGCACATCACTTACTGAAAATGGTTTGAAGGACTGGAAAAACATATAATCAATTCTCTTCACATGGAAGAAG